>OY728153.1:1840830292-1843237400 GCA_963277665.1 Viscum album
AACCATACGAACTTAAACTGTGTTGTTGGTCCAAACCATATGACCTTAAACTGTGTTGTTGGTCCAGACCATAGGACCTTAAACTGTGTTGTTGGTCCAAACCATACCACCTTAAACTGTGTTGTTGGTCCAAACCATACGACCTTAAACTGTGTTGTTGGTCCAAACCATACAACCTTAAACTGTGTGCTGGTCCAAACCATACGACCTTAAACTGTGTGCTGGTCCAAACCAGATGACCTTAAACTGTGTTGCTGGTCCTATCACACGACCCTAAACTGTGACATTATCATCCTGGCCGCAAGACGGAAAATGGCACTGCATTGTGATGACCTCGTTGTAGAGGACGTCATGTTGGGTATTGGTCTTATGCCATGCCATTTTTCAATGCCTATCAAGGCTTGATTCTTGTGGAGACACCACGACGTACTACTCTAGGCCTGTTTCTTCACAACAAAAAAACCACTCACCTTAAAGGACAAACAAGATTTATCAAATTCTGCTTCTTTTAGTGCAAGGGCCACGCCCGCACTGCCCTGGCACTGGTATCTTACCATGTCGCATTTCAGAACTACGTATGGATTGATTCTCATCCTTATGAGATACGTTGGAGCACCTGGGGAACTTCCTCGTGGGCCCAGCCAGCCTACCTTTGTGTTCGGTCCCTCAACTCGAGCATTTCCCCGGAGAGCACATGGTAAGTAGGGATTAGGTCCTCATTCACATCGGGTTGTGTAACTGCCTCACCATGTGTCCGTTTCTCCCTTCTCCCACCTCATGGTCTGAGCTCTAAGACCTAAAACTAAGATCCTCATGGTCCGAGCTCTAAGACCTAAAACTAAGATCCTCATGGTCCGAGCTCTAAGACCTAAAACTAAGATCCTCATGGTCCGAGCTCTAAGACCTAAAACTAAGATCCTCATGGTCTGAGTTCTAAGACCTAAAACTAAGATCCGTATTCTGTCCCACATGACGTTAAACTTTTTTCTGTCCCGCATGACGTTAAACTGAATTCCATCCCACATGACGTTAAACTGTATTCCGTCCCACATGACATTAAACTGTATTCCGTCCCGCATGATGTTAAACTGTATTCCGTCCCGCATGACGTTAAACTATATTTTGTCCAACATGACGTTAAACTGTGTTTCAAGAACTACGTGTGGCTTGATTCTCATCCTAATGAGATACTTAGGACCGCCCAAACATTTCGTCTTGGGTCTAGCCCTAGGGATTACTGAACCCCGTCCTTCCTTATTGTCGGCCCCTTGGCCCGACTCCATTGGAAGTGGGGTAATCGAGACATCTACCCCGAGCAGGTCTGGGATGCCCCATGATAATAATGGGAAGCGGCAGTTCTCTCGCTAGAGAGGTCCTGCCTCGAAATTGGGATGACCATGATCAGGTCGTTGTGTCCGCCTAATGCGCCTTTTCCATGGTGGCGCAATTTCAGGAGTGTTGGACTCTGTTCGAACAAACCACCACTCCACCTTCCACGCTTTGCGTCCCCCTTATTCGGATCCTCATTTCCTTTCATATTTGATGGGACCCCCGAATAGTATGGATTCTCGACCTATGGTCTGCCTACTATCATGGGCCAATGTTCCGGAGAACTGTTCATGTTTGATGGGACCCCCTAACAGTATGGATGCTCAACCTATGGTCCACCTACTGTCTTGTGCCAACGTTCCGGAGAGCTGGTCATGTTTGACGGGACCCCCTAATAGTATGGATGCTCGACCTATGGTCCGCCTACTGTCCTGGGCCAATGTTTTGGAGAACTGGTCATGTTTGACCGGACCCCCTAACAGTATGGATGACAGACCTAAGGTCCGCCTATTGTCCTGGGCCAACGTTCTGGGAAACTGACCGATGATATTTGAGTTAGGCCCCGTGTTGCAAACATGGTCAGCGGTCAGCCCTCATTTATTGCCACCATTCCAGGCCAACATGATATGGATGTTGTGTTTCCACCACGGTTGACAGTTATCCTCCATGGATGCGCCCCATTGGGTTCCGAATTTGGGCAGCGTGATTCACCCTTCCCCTCCATCCCCTTGTGTTCGGATGGATTTCAATGCCCTCGGCATTGCCCCGCTCGTGTGTTAAAGCACATTGAGGAGTCGACACATCAATCGGCCCGGTGTCTCCTCAGAAGTCCAGGCCTAATTCTGGACGCCTGAAGCTTGGTCAATGCCCCACAGTTGAACAAAACGATGGTACGAACATCTTCTTTCTTCTTGCGTTGGGCACGACCCACATGAGCATAGAGATGAGTTGTTATCCATTTCGAAACTATGGTTGAGCGCATTGAACCAAAGGTACAAATGAGTGGATTTGTCCATATATTGGATTGAGATGATGACCAGTACAAGCATAAAGTTCATGAGATGGCCAAAACAAGCCCTTAGCGATCCGCATGCTGAAGCAATCTTTCCAGCGCTGCTACCCTCTGGCTGGTAGCCTCCAGGACCGCTTCTCACTCTTTGAAGACTCTCTCCTCATTGGCCACCATAGAACGCAGCTCACCAGACCTAGCTTGTGCCTGCGCCTGCTCGATTTGAAGTACGAACATTAGGTGACTCGCCTCCACCAGTTGATCCTGCGCATCAGCCAGCTGGGCCGTTAGTTGCTCCAAGATCTCGAAGCATGTTGCGATGAAGGATTCCTTATTTTCCGCCTACACTTCTAGGTGCCGGACTTCCTGCTTCGCCCTCAGTAGCGCTTGAGAGCTCACTGATCCTTCCCGGCACTGGGAAATGTCGGTGCGCCAGCTGCTCTCACGTAACTTCTCGGCCATGTAGTCGCAGACCATCAGATGAAGGCGCTGAGCATTAGCCCCTCCGGTGCACAGGAAGCACAGCCAGGTCTGAAGTGATCCCATTTCCCTAAGCCAATCCGGAAGGGGCTGCCTGAGGAATCACTGGATACACTTCCACCCTTTGCGACATGTCATCCGGCTCTCCTCGGAGGCCTCTGAGCCTGTGTCATCTATCTCCTCAGGGTCAGCGGGTCGGTATATGGGGAAGGCCGCCAGCAGATCGGCAGCAGGATCCGCCCTAGGGATGTCTTCGTGTGGAATAGAATCCTCGACGTCCGGGCGACCTTCTCTCGCCCCAGCGGCAATGATGCCTCCACCATATTCCGACCTCGTTTCAGTAACAACGCCGCTGATGTCCGCCACCCCCTGTTCATCAATTGTCGGGGCCGACTCAGTGTAGATAGCATGTTCCAAGCGAGGTGGTATGTCCACCGCTGGTCCACTCGCGGATGGCCCGGGCTCCGCAGCCTGATGTCCCTCCAGTTTTGAGATCACTGCGCAAGGAATACATTGGTCAGACGAGGTGTTTTGACACCAAGCACCAGTAGTGAAGCGTGAGACTTACAAGAATCTAGAGTGTCAGTCCCCAGTGTTTCGGCCGCTGTAGGAGCCGCCGTAATGGGAGACTCCTCTGCACTGGTTAATTCAATGATGGGTGTCGGATCCCCATCATGTCCCACTGGTTCCTCTCCTCCCTCCTCTGGTGGGGATACATGTCCAAAGCTCAGATGCTCCTGAGTAGGATGGGGAAGTGAGTTAGAAGTTGGAAAGTAGAATGGGTGAATGAGGGAAACGAATGAAGACAGAGACAAACCTCAAGAATCTCGGTTATGTTGAGATCAGATTCGGCAATCTCGCCACTCTCTCGGAGGCTCCCATGGTAGGTCTCCCCTTGCGATCCCTCACCTTCGGGCTCCTCTTCTTCGTCTTCTCCCTTGCCTTCGTCCTCTCCGGTTTCCTCCTCCCCCTCCGGCTCCTCGTCACGGTCGCCTTCTCCCGGCGGCATTGCTTCTGGATCATGCTCCTGCCTGAGCATCACTTTCACTAGGAAAGGTGGCTCTGCACGCCGCCCCCTTTGGCGTGCGTATGCATCCATGGTCTTCAGATAAGCATTCCACCGATGGAAGTTTAATCGGTCAGTAATTCGAACGAGCCCGACCTCTGGCAGTTGGATCCCATTTTGCATTATCTTCTTCCAGATGGCTTCGATGCTCAGCGATTGTCGTAGGGTCATCCAGGCCGGCCACAATGCCGGGAGAATTGCGTCTTGGGAAGGTTTGAGCAGATATCTTATCTGTTTCCCGGGATGTTCCCTGGCCACCTCATGTGACCCCCCTGCAGGTAACGAGGACGTGGAAGCACCATGTGATGTTCCCGCTGCCGATGTCCCGGCCTACGTAGGCCTCGCTGCCTGACGCGTCCCTGGTTCCCCCCTTCCGACGGCGCCATGCCTTCTTTCCCATAGACCAGTTTCCATGCGAGTAACCTTGAGTTTCCGGACGCACTTGCGTAATATCCCCTCAGGGTACACAATGGTCCAGTGTTCGGCGTACTTGGTTGCTAGGCCGGCATCGACCCCGGTGGGAGGAAGAGTAACAACATCGCCAGAGCCGAAGGTGGTAAACATCAACCACATCTGGCGCAGGACGCATGGATTCTTCTCCTGCCAGACAGCCGTGAATACCTTCTTCGGCATTCGTTGGAGGCACCTGAACTGCCTGGCGAATCGTGATGGCACGTAAGGCTCACATATCACCTTCTCGTCGATCCGAGCCACGAGCACCCCGCCCCGAATGCTCTGGAAGTATTCCTGCTGTTCCAGAGAGCCTCTCCCTTTGTCCACCATCTGCCCGACTGGGGTGGGAAACGGGCTGAAGTTGATGTTGGCATGGTTGCCGATGCAGATCCTCACGCCCACCTCATTGAGCGTCCGTGGCGCCACCCCTGTGATGTTTAGCAAGGACAGTCGCAAGCCATTACCAGGAGGACAGACGACGTTTGGGAAAGTATACCCGCCAAGATGAGCCGCCACCCAGCCATGGAAGATTTGGAATGGACCACATACTCTCTGAGGCGACCCCCCCCCCGTGAGATGTACCCCTGGATGGTATACAGCTTGGCCACCACGGGGACGCCCAAGTTGAACCATTTTTTGGCGGCCATGGAGCCCTCCATCACCAAAGTCGTTGGACGGACGCCCATCCTTGCCTCCCGCACCGGTAGAAGCCACCCTCTCAAGAAGACGGCAAGGAACCCGACATACCGGATGTTCGGGTCTCAGGCCTCAATGACGCGGTATCCCCATGATTGGTATTGCCCCGCATCTACGGTCTTCCAGTATGACCCGTCCTTGCTCCTCCGAGTCGCGTTTGGGAACCGTTTTCCCCATCCCAGCATCTTGACGGCGGGATCCTTCTCAAGGAACATGTTGAACCAGCCCTTGTAGGCGATGTCCTTCAGGAAGTCCTTGACCCCCAGCCTCTCCTTGGCCAGCTGCAGCAGGTGCCACGTCAGCATAGGCGTCCGTGACCTATCTCCCCAGGTGTTCTTTGGAGGAACGAACTCTTCATATTGGTAACCCTCTAGTGGGATACCTCCGATGCAGTGAACGTCCCAGAGACTGATGCCGACTTCTCCATGATGAAGGTGAAACGTGTTGGTGTCAGGAGACCTCCGGGTGAATAGCTCCGGTCCGAGTTCAGGCTGGTGGTGGAAATGGAACTGCAATGTTCATACCGCCTCGAACAGGCCGATATACCGCAGTTTGTCCCCGAACTGGTCACAGGTATGGCGAACCCAGAATGCCCAGGCCCATTCGCTGGTGAAGTTGTCCCTAGACCGCAGGTCCCAATCCTTCAGTCAGCCCATCGTGTCATCTGTGAGGCTCTGACGAAAAGTGCTCGCGTAGAGGACCAGAGAATCCTCTGCCACAGGCTTGTCCCCGGTAATGGACCTAGTCCTCGGGTTCAGGACATAAACATCCATATTTCTAGTTTCCCGGGAAGGATGGTCATTGTTGGTGATGTTGTAGCAAGGAAGTCCGTCCTCCCGAGTCACCCAAGACCGCAACATGTCCACTTCAAAGCCCGGCAGTGGAACCTCCTCCAAGATTCCAAAATTCTAGAGTGGGAGATTGTACGACAAGGGATATGTCTTCTGGGCCGGAGTCAGCAGGTTGAACAAGGTCAGATTGTTGGAGACAATCACCTTGGCGCCATAAACCTCCTCGTTCGCCGCCATTTCTGTCCTACGGGCAGCGGCTTCCACCACATTAACTCGGTTTCCAGCCATCTCAAATCTTTCAGGAGTTGGGCGAAATCGGGATGCAGGGCACGGAATCGGAGAGTTCGGCGCGAAATCTAATGGAGTTGTGCATAATCTTGGAGATGAGCGTGCAATCGGCACGAGAAGCATGGAAAAGCCCGAATAGGCGTCAAATCACGACCAAATTTTGGATGGAATTCTACGCTGCCATTGCGTTATTACGCGCAGCCGCAGAAGCGATTTCTCTCACGAGAGCGATGAGGTTATCATGCGGAAAAAGAAGGATGTACAGATCTGGGACCCAGCGCCCCTTTTTATAGGCGAGGCACGGGTTCCGTGCCGCGCGGAAAGAGGATTCCGCGCGCATCCGTAGGATTTGCAAGCCCCATCGAAATTTTGCACGAAACTTTACCAGGAGGCTCAACACTTCAGCGTTTCGGCACATCCCTTGGAATCCGATCGTTGTGACCTCTCGCCGATCCAATTCCAAGGGGGGCATTTGTTGATGCAGAAAAAAAGTCCATAACTCCCGGAGGAAGTTTCGAAATGACGAAGAGAAGTCATATTCGGAATCAGTGGCCCGATCTGGAGGCCCGGGATGTGGTGCACGAAATAAAGGAGTATCCGCGTGAAAAATTGTTCTACGCACGGAGATTCACCGGGTTTCGCGAAATTGAGCTGATGTGGCACGCAATCTTTGCGCGCACCTGTTCTGCGCGGTGAGTTTTTTGCGCGCCGACTGCGCTCAGCGCGGAGAATTTCGCGCGCCGCCAGGATTCCGCACCGGAGGTCGCCTATAAATAGAAGGTGACCCCGAATAGTTTGGGGGTTGAGGAATCCGAAGCGACTCCCGTGCGCGCAAATCGGCTCCCCCCACGCGCAAGATGACTTCCAAGTAAAACCCTCATTTCGCGCAACCTTTCCCCGGGGTTCGCCTTTGCGCGCAACTCCACCGGCTTCAGTGAATTTGCCCCCTTCCCAGGGTTCCAGCCTTGCACGCAATCCATGTCTCGTGCGCGCAAAACTCTGCACGTAATTCCCCCTCCGCGCACAATTCCCTTGCTCCAATTGCGCGCCATCCCGGAGTTTTGCGCGCAAGCCTTCCCTTTTGGCGCAAAGCCGAGGACCCCTTACCTTGATGCCCCTTGGCTTCCCCCTGCACCGACACCTGATGTCTCCCCTGCCGGGCATGCACGCCATGCGTTGTTTTCCCGTACGGCCATCCAGGCTCATGAGAAGTAACCTCAAGGTCCCTTGGGTCGTGTTTCCCATTGAGTTGCTTTGCCTTATGCTTCTCCGCATAGGCACGCTAACGGCTATTGCTCCTTCGCATAGCCACGCTAACGTGGACCCCCCGGTGCTTTGACCTGCGGCCCCCCTTTACCATGGCTTTGCCGATGCCTTCCCTCCCACAAGGGGTAGAGGGCGTTGGGCATGTAAGCCCTAGGGGTGTGGAGAAAACCCACCTCGTCCAAGCTGCAGGACGTTAAACTGCTAAGCACCTCGTCCTTAACACAAGACGTTAAACTGTGGTCCGACCCCGTGCTTCACACGCAAGGTCCCCCCAACTCGGACATTCATTACGCCCACTCGTCTCCACGGGAATGGAATCTTCCTCACATGGAATGAGATCCTCCTTGTTGGAGCGGCGTTTTTCCACGGGGGAAGGGCCGCCTCAGAGCGTAAGCCCCTAGCCTTTCTTGCAGATGATTGCATCCATGAATCTCCGTACATCCCCCCTGCCAAGGCCAGTGGAGTCCTTTTCCCACTGTGCTTTGTCGCACCACGAGCCTCCACCCTGGAGTAATCCCCAGCACCAAGGGCCGCTAACCACGCGTAAGCCCCTGTTTCCTCTTTGGGTCGCTCAACGCGTAAGCCCCATTCTGCTTCTCACGGACGCACCCTTCACGACGTGATCATTTGGTCCCTGCTGCCTCTTGTTTCTCATACCGAGCATGACTCATGTGGGCTTAGAGCATGCATCGACCATGACACCCTCTTATGGGCCTCCCCAGAGCGTAAGCCGCATCCCAGTGAACTACATGGACTTTGATCCGTGCTAACGCACGGTACGTAGGAAGCCTCCACGAGGTTCAAGACCACCACCCGGTCATCCCGACCTCTCCATGTCGGTTCTATGACCACCTTGGGCCGCCTCAGAGCGTAACCCCCAAACCACCCGTCCCACATGACGTTAAACTATATTTCGTCCCGCATGACGTTAAACTGTATTCCGTCCCGCATGACGTTAAACTGTATCCCATCCCGCATGACGTTAAACTGTATTCCATCCCGCATGACGTCAAACTGTATCCCCCCTCTTGGGCCGTCTCAGAACGTAAACCCCATGTCTCAATCCACCATCCATCCTGATCTTTACCCAGGCCGCCACATCCCGGTGAGGTCATGCCACCCCATCCCACTCCATGAAACCCGGGAAGCCTCCCACGTGCTGGCCCCAACATCGGTGCCCCCTTGGGGATCCTTCAACCCGATCCATCTCCGCGAGACGTTAAAATCGCGACATACCTCGTGTTAAACATGGGAATATTAGGAAAATATCATATGGTACACATTCCCCGCGTTCAATGTGGGATGCCTCGGGCTTCTGTGCCCTCGACAAGCCCTGTGATGAGGGACCAAAGACAGACATGCCGACGACGCCCCTACGTGACCATTCTCATCACCAAAGGTTGCTTCCACGACAAAACCCATTGGAATTTCTTGACGGAAGCAGCGTAATTAACTGGCGTCCATGTAGATATGGCACTAGGAATGAGCTTCACGAACCCGTATTAAATCTATGAGGGAGACCCGGACTAGGTAATGAGCTCCAAGGAGGAATCCACGGAAGGAAGAACCGACATCCCATCATCCCGGTTTCGATCAAAAAGCAGACGTCCCTGAACAAGGAACGGATGCCGCTCGCCTTTGGAAAGAGGGAATGCGGGGCAACAAGCAGCATGTCCTCCCCACAGACAGATGTGCGCGCCCCGGCAAAAGCGTCGGAAACAGTCCTCAATCACTATATAGAGTTATAATGGGGGTATAATGCATGAAATATAATTTTCAAAAGATTTTTCAACATGATGGACACATAATTTAGAGAATTATAAACAACCATATAATGAACATTGTTAGTAAAAATATATCTGGATGGATTATTTTTATGTTTTGGGTTCATATTTTGTTATAGAAGTGTGTTGAAAATGATCTAGATAAAAAAACTATGTTATTCATGTAATATATTCTATGGAAGTGTTTAGGTTTATTTTGAAAAGGTTTCACAGTATTTTGGAGTAATGGAAGGATTCCATCACTGTTCTGGGAGACACTTGTGAAAAGAATATGACCTCACATAAGGGGGTTATGGGAACATGATGATGTTCACCAATAGATTTGATTAATTTTTTAACTATGAAAATGGTTATATAATGGATTAGTTTATTCTTACAAATAAATTACTAATTTTATCATTATGTAGAGGAGAATATATATAGGTGAGTGAAATGATTTGTTTTCAATTAAGAAATACATGAATATATTTCTTTTATAAAGGAATTTTGCGAGACCACTAGTTGTGTATATAAATTAAGTTCCATAAAAAAGTTTTTCTTAAAATGGGTTTTACTAGGGAAATATTTGGTAACATGGGTGTATGTGAAAATTAAGAAAATTTACAATCATATATGTTATCAACAAGAGTTCATTATTTGGAAAAATGTATATCTCTCTGAAAAACCAAATAATGTGATAAAAATGATTATTTACAACATATTAATAAACATCTGAAGGAATAATGAGTACAATACAGTTCATATTGTTGTGGATTCTCAAATCTTGAGAGAGTACACAGTTCTTAAGGTGATTATTTGTAAACCAATGGGTATATTAATTCCAAACTTATTATTGTATACACGATGTGTGAGTTTTTATTTTTTTATGCCAGCAAATCATCATTGTATGTTCCTTTGATTATCCCTAAGTAGGAGAACCAAGTAAAAAATACTTATGTACTTAATTAATCTATTTATCATTTCATATATATTCTGATTTAGAGGTTTTTTCTATAAATTATGAAACAATAATTTGGAATAATTTTATTTAATAAAATTTATATACATTGATCACCCCCTATTAGGGTATATATATTTCATGAAGAAAATTACATTGAAATTTCATCCAATGAATGATGATTAGGAGAATAAATTATATTTTTTTTTGGATTTCACCAAAAAATCCTTCAAATATGTCATTATGAGTTTTTTCAAAATTAATGTAGTTTCATTCCATATAATGAGGAATTACCTTCAATTTACTGTCTTGTGGAAAGGAACATAACTAATTTCTTATGGTCACTCAATGATGACATATAGTTTTAATATTAAACTCATGTGTTTCGGTCAATCATTCCTTTCAGTTTAAGATCATTTTATTATAAAAATATAAATTCTAGTAAAATTCATTTCGGATATATAATTTGGTGAATGGTATAAATGGTTTGGTACATAACATATGTATGAATGGTCTAATTATGGTTCACGTGGTTTTATGAATTATGAGTCTCCACCGATTGTTGGATTAATAGTATGGGTATTACACAAGATTAAAGTCTCTATGGAATCATTATTTATAATAAAATTTAGTGGGTATAGTTATACTTTATCTAAAATTAAATCTCATATATGTTTTATATCCCCAATTATTGGTATGTATGTAGGCGGGTGATCATTGAATACATGATAGGTGTGAATAAATGGGAGAAATGATGGAATTTTTAGGTATGTTTCTAGAATGAAGGAAATGATATGATCCATCTTAGGCGAATCTATTAGATACATCTCTTAGAAGATTAAGTGTCGAGAGAGAAAGAGTGGTAAAATGTTGATTCCCATTCAATATCCAGAACAAAAATTTGAAAACATCAAAATTTATGTAGGGATATGGACGGACATACCATATTACGACACTCCAATCAAAGGAGATATATTATAAAATGGTTTCAGAACTATCTACACCTTGATATATGATGAGAGGAGGAGAAGTGTCACAGTGGAAGCCTTTTGAAGCTATAAGAGTCTTCTGCATCAAAGGGGTGTGAAATTATATGATTCATTCATAATAAGTGTAACACTTTGAGGTAAAAGGATAGTAATTAGATACATGAGTTCATATATATACACCAACTAGGAATCATGAATATAATTAATTGAAAAATAACTATTTTTTATAAGATATGTGATTTTGAATATATCTAGTGGGATACATGAACCTAGTTGCGTGTTTAGCAGAATGTGTGATCACGAGTGTGCCTATTTTAAGATGAGTGATCATGATAACATCTATGTTAGATGTGTAATCATGAATATACAAACCTTATGTGTGTAGTCATGTGGGATTATCCATTAATTATAGCATGGATGAAGTCCTTAGGAATTGCTAGAAACCTCATGTACATTATTCAAAACCTATTGAAAGGGGTTGTGTAACACCCCGACCCCAGTTACCCAGAGTCAGTGCGCTATTTTAATACAATAGCCTGATTACAACGAATAAAGTCTGGAAATAATGATCAGTTTATAATTTTTGAAAAATAGATTACATACATGAACGTTAAATTACACATTAGAAAATAAAACGCAAACTATATTATAAGAAACATGGCTTAAAACATTACATAACCTTAAATTAAATGAATAATTCACATTAAAGATCATTAAATGTTTATATTTTTATAGAATTAGGACATAACTATTACATCTCAAAAGATTAAAAAGTAGACACTTCTACACAGTTTCAGTTTTTTTACAAAACATGAACTCTTGAAAAAAGGAGTCATGCCTAGTTCCATGTTTAAGACAACATGAATTTTCTTTGATCCCATACTTGACTCTATTCTACATTATGTCCTATGAAAAACAATTCAAAAACTTTGGATGAGCATAAAAATCTCTGTAACAGATACACAAAGTAGGAAAACTATTAGTTTTTTAAAACAACAAGTCATCCATGAATAATTTTAAACTTTATGAAGTAGTAAATTCTCTTCACTGAATAAAATATCATTACTTACCATTTTGTAACCAAAATATTACCATTATACCCACATAATTGACACATAACATATAAAGGTAAATTGGGATATAAACATACTTAAATGGAATAACCATACCGTTGACTTCCACACATATCACTAAATGTAATAGACATACAGACAACTTCCATACACAATGAATTAGAGGATATAATGTAACCACTCGTCCTGGTATTCACAGCACCACCTGTCATTTGGTTTATCACGTAACCAACCGTCAAATGTCTAATTACCATTATAAAATCATAAGACATTAAACAAATATAAAGGAAAGAAAACATTTCCACATTTCAATCACAATATATCACTTAAATACATTTACATAACAAATCCATTATCAAAACCATTTTCAATACCAAAATACTTAAAAGATTATATGGTATTTATTTACCTTTAAATACATTATGGCTTGATTAGGAAGCCAAAGATAAAATAATACTCACGACAGCAAAAAAGGTCTTTGTCACTACTCACGTTAAAAGAAACATTACTTTTTGTCGTTTATTAAAATGATTTGTACGAAAATATTCCCATTGAAAATTCAAGGCTGTTTATACAACATATAAAATAAAGTCGTGTATTAAAACAAAATATGCCTCAATGAATGGAGATTGAGACGAAGTCCCTTACCTCATGTCCGACTTGACTCGATCATTATTTAATCTCCTGAATAATAAACTAAAGTTAATTTCTACTTATATAAGAACCTTTTCATGTTTATTATTCCTTTTATATCACTTAATACCATGATATAAATATTATGTATTCATTTAAGTTAATAACGACCATTTTGTCGATTTTTGGTACTTGAGTAAAAAATGGACTTCTTATAATTACATGTTGATCATGTGGTCAAAGGTTAATTATATCCAGAATTATATTCATGATTTAGATATCATACATATTATATATATCCAGCATATACATGTATTTATAATCGTAGATAACATTTATAGTTAAGAAATGAAATTCATTGTTCCTGGAGACGGTAAGCCGTACATACGCATGAACGCTACTTCCATTTCTATTTGGAATTTAATGGAATTAAAACATAATGATAAATAGTAGTATTATAATTCAAGTATTTTATCAAATATAATATCATTAAATCAATCCTTTATTCGGACCACAGATGGTATGAACGAGTCATATCACTTTGAGGGGGCGGTAGTCCGCACTTCTCTAATGAGATTATTGCGTTTAACCATAATGGAAACCATAAAGGCCTGATATAAATTTAAAATAAAGAAGATTAAAGAAAACATAAACACAATATATATCATATATAAATATAGTGACACCATAATGGCCACCATGAGAGGAGGTTGGAGATAATTGGACAATCATCATTTTGTGAGGTGTTAGATTTCCATCCACAGAAACATTATGTTATTCATCTATTAGATGGAGGTGTGTGTATGTGAAGTTCAAATCATTCTCATAAAAACATTGTAGTATATTGAGGGTAATGATTTTGTTACAAAAAAAGGAATAAAAAGAGTTTAGGGGTTGGAGAAGTAAAATAAAAGAAAACAATTTAAGAGAAACCATTACGTTTAATTTGGGTAACTCCCTTTGGTTTGAACCAAAGGACTTTATGAAGTACCTTCTTCCAAATTTAATCCTTCTAGGAGGAGGAGAGGAATGTATAGAGATTAATTTGGTATAGATTGGATGATCCAAAAGGATTTATAGGTGTGAGGAATTGGTTAGAAGTTGTCTCTTTTTATAACGGAGAGGAGGGTCTCTTTAGGGAAGTGTGAAAATATTTATTTATTATAGACATATCATCGGTTTCCAAAGGTCAAAAAATCATTTTAGTCAAAGATAAGATGACTCATATTCGAAATAAAATCATCCAATCATAATTGGACATGTTTTGGACAATATTTTAATCATTATAATCTTATTTATTTAAATCATTTATTAATGAGGCAAATACTGCTTCATTATTGTGTCAAAAATATTTTAATTTATTTGATGTCTAAAAATTATAAAAAATACCATGATGTAATAAAAAATTTTATATTTCTATGGATTTTTTATAGTCGAAAAGATAATTTATATAACCTCTTCAGAAAATTAATTTACTAAATGATATTTGTTTTTGTCAGTTTTTCCTTTACTTTAAGTTAATTAATCTAAATTGCCATTATCACTCTCATGTGGCTCAATGGGGTCCCAAAATTTACCCAAATATGACCATGGTCGTTAAATGACACAACCAATAACGTTTTTACATGTGTTAAGGTAATTGTGAATTGTTATAATATTCTATTAACCTTGAATTACCCTATTTACCTTTAACTACAGCAAATAAAAGTCAAAAGGTAGTATTCACCAAATATTATTTTTATCTTATTAAACGCCATTTTACTTCTTGATAGAAACCATGTATGTCGGATTTTCAAAATTCAATTCACAGAAGTGGTAAAATTTTATTTAAATAAAAAGTCAATTTTTTTAACTAATACTAAGTGGTTTCACTACTCATCACAAATTAAAGTTTTCCAGAAAAATATCAAAAATTCAGCCTAAGCTATATTTGTTATTACAAATTCAAAAATGATTCTTATTTTTATATATTAAAAACATAAAAGTGTCATTAATTACTTTTAATAATAATTCCCATTGTTAAAACAAAGAGCGTGTTTTTAAGAAACAATTACTATCAAAATATTGACACTTGTTTATGTCCAATTTCAAATTAAAATTAACTCCAATGACCAAAATTGGATTAAATGGAAAAAATATATTCTAATTACACAATTAAAACAATTAAAAAGATATTCTAACCATATAAATAAATTAGATTAAAACATATTTTTTAATTAAAATAAAATATTTTCATTATTCAATAAAAAAGGAAATTTATCGGAAAAATTCAAAAAATTTACACAAAGTAAATTTTGATTTCCTCATTCTAAAGATGAATTTTATTTGGTTATGTAGAATGTATTAAAGTGACCAAAATTAGATTTAAAAAGGGTTCTTTATGAAAAGGTAATAAATCAGCCTTTTAATGTAAATTATGCTTAAAATTAGATTCATTCACTTTTTAAGCCTCTATATTTTATTGGATAAATGTAAATAAATTTAACAAACATGTATAATTATATTTTAGTTACTTTCATTCATTCCTGCCAATACAACGGCTAGGAGTTAACTACTATTTAAGATAATAATATTATATTATTAGTGTGGAACGTACGATTCCAATGAAATCCGATGTTGCGTACCGGGTATGCTATCGAAGATAAAAACCACTTTAAAGTAAAATTAATATTTAATTCACAAATATTAAAAAATATGAAATATGTCTTATTCTTCATTTACCTGGGATGTTACATCCTTCTCCCATTTTGGTAATTGTGTTCTCACAACTTTTATTCACTTATCAAAATAAGTGGGGGAATTTATCCCTCATAGCATTTTCAGATTCCCACATGGCCTCTTCAACCATATGGGTTTTCCACAAAACCATTGCCTTGTGAATTACTATATTTCGCAACAATTTCTCTCTACGGTCAAGAATTTGGACTGGTTGTTCTTCATAAGAGAGGTTCTCTTCCAACTGAACTACCTATGGGATCAAAACATGAGATGGATATGGCATACACATTCTCAACATCAAAAGATGAAAAACATTTTGTACCTGAGATAAACATGGAGGTAAAGCCACTCTATACGCAACTGATCCAAATTTCACCAGTATTTCATAAGGTCCAATGAACCTCAGACTCAACTTTCCCTTCTTACCAAAAAACATCACACTTTTCCATGGAGAAACTTTGAGAAAGACATGATCAACTACCTCAATGGAAAGATCCTTCCTCCGGTTATCTGCAGAACTTTTCTGTCTGCTCTGAGCTTTTCTCATGTGCTTCTGAATCAACTGAACTTTCTCTTCCATCTTTTCGACCAATTCTGGTCCCATCAGCTTCCTTTCACATACTTCATCCCAAAAAAGAAGGAGTTCGACAATTATTTCTATATAATGACTCAAATGGAGCTATTTGTATACTGGAATGAAAGCTGTAATGATAAGAAAATTCAACCAAAGAAATATTTTTCTCCCAGCATCCCTGGTAATCCATCGAACAAGCATGTAACATATCTTACAACTTATGAATTGTTCGTTCTGACTACCCATCTGAATGAGGATGAAAAGTTGTACTAAAATTTAATTCATTACCCAATGACTTCTAAAGGACTTTCCAAATGATAGAAGTAATCTCGTGATCACAATCAGATATAATAAAGTGGGGAACTCCAGGAAACCCGACTATCTCCTTAACATACAATCGAGAAATTTTATTTAGAGACAATGTATCCCGAATAGGAAGGAAATGAGCAGATTTAGTCAATAGATCAACAATAACCCAGATTGCATTATTACCTCGAGATGTCTTCGGTAATACCCCAACAAAGTCCATTGATATATTTTCCCATTTCCACTCTAGCACCGGTTGAGGCTGAAGCATCCCTTTCGGTAACTGATGCTCTGCTTTAACCTACTGTCAAGTCAATCACTTTACAGTAAAATAAAAAATATCTCTTTTCATTCCATCCCACAAGTAATACTCTCGATGATCTCAGTACATCTCAGTACTTCCAGGATAAAATGAAAATAGGTAACTATGAGCTTCACATAACAACTCATTCTTCAACTGTGAATTACATGGCACACATAATCTCTTTCCAACTCTTAAAACAAAATCATTATCAACATTAAAATCAGGAAACATACCCTTCTAAACCAACACATCCTTTTTTTTAAATCAGTTTCTACCATCTGCACTTGCTTAATTCTATTTGATAGAGATGATTTCACTGACACCTAAAACAAAATAGAATAATTTCCTGCACCAACAACTTCTATGTGAAAGCTCATCAAATCAAAAAACCAAAAGATCATGTTCCTAACGTAACATAGTTAATGAAGCATTACATTTTTAACTAAAAGCATCTTACACTTTATTTTCTTTTCCCTTATGATAAAGACTCGTGCAGTCACAATCCTTGATTAATTCCAACCATCTCCTCTGTCTTATGTATAATTATTTCTGAGTGAATATATACTTCAAACATTTGTTATCAGCATATATTTCACATTTCACTCCATAATAATGATTCCTAAAAAATTTTAAATCAAAAACAACAGAAACTAATTCCAAATCATGTGTAGGGTAATTTAACTCATGATGTTTTAACTGACGTGAAGAATAAGCAATTACCTGATCATTCTGCATTAGGACACAACCCAATCCATTCAACGAAGCATCACTATAGATAACAAACTCACCATTTCTGGATGACAGTTCCAAAACATGAGCATTCACCAATATCCTATTCAATTATTGAAAACAATCATCACATTCTTTTTTCCAGATGAACATAACACCTATTCGAGTTAACTTAGGCATTGGACTAGATAACCTTGTAAACTTTTCAACAAACATCCGGCAATAACCTCCAAAACCAAGAAAACTACGAATCTCGGTTATATTTGAGGGTCTTGGCCATTATTCAACAACTTTTGTTTTAGTAGGATAAAAATTTATTCCATTTTTTGAAACAATGTGACCAAGGAAAGAAATTTGTTGTAATCAAAACTCACACTAGCTAAATTTCCCATAAAGTTTCATTTCTTTTAAGGTTTTCAAGATGACCCTTAAATTACATTCATACTCCTCTTTAATTTTTGAATAAACCAAAATATCATCAATGAATAAAACCACAAACATATCCAAGAACTCATATGAAAATTCTATTCAAAGACCCACAAATACACTAGTTGAATTGGTTAAACATGAAGGAATAACTACAAATTAATAATGGAAATATCTAGTACGAAACATGGACTTCGAAATGCATGATTCCTTTACTTTCAACTGATGGTACCCTGACCTCAAATCAATCTTCAAAAAGTACTGAGCTCCCAAGAGCTAATCAAACAAATCATCGATATGATGAAAATGATACTTATTCTTAATGGTGATTTTATTCAATGCTCTATAATCAATGAAAAGTCTCATTGAACCATCTTTACTTTTAAAAAACCAGATAATAGAACCCTATAGGGATGTTCTAGGTCAAATGAAACTTTTACCTAATAACTCATGAAATTGTTTCTTTAACTCTAAATGTTCAATTTGAGCCATTCGATAAGGGGTTTTTGAAATTGGATTAGAATCAGGAACTACGTCAACAGTAAATTCAACTTCTCGATCAGGTATTATACTAGGAAAATCATCAGGAAAAAATCAAGGTAATCATTTACCACTGGAAAATCATTAATCTGAACAGTCCCGTTTTTTTCAACAATATGACAAAGGTAACATTAATTTTTATCTTTTACCAGTTTTCAACTTCCTGATATGTTATCAAAAGAAAGGGTTCATTCTTGTATAGAAACTGAAAATATTTCTAGATAGAAACCTCTTTATCTCTACAGTCAATATTAGCATGATAATCAAAAAGCCAATCCATGCACAAAATAACATCAAAATCCACTAGAGGCGAAACAATAAGGTTTGCAGGTATATTCTTTCCACACACAAGGGCGGGATTTTTCTTATGTTTTCTTTTTGTCTCAACATTTCCTCCAGCTATTTTTACTGTAAGTTCTATATTCATATCTTGAGATGGAATTTCCAATTTACTAGAAAACATCTCAGAAATGGAAAAGTGTGTAGACCATGAACCAAACAACACATTGGAATAATCTGAACAAACAAATAGTGTACCTTATACTACTTCATTTGATGGCCCAATATCTGCTGAAGTAGTTTCAAATGATTTCACCACCCATTTCTGCTTGTAGTCTGGCTGGTTTCCCTCATTTGAGTTCTTCTCTAGACACTAATTTGCATAATGACCAATTTCATTACACTTAAAACATATTACCGATGGATTTTTATTCCCTGCATGATCATCTTACTTATAGTTACGAGCAATATTACCAGACTTACCACACAAGATGCACTTTACAGTCTTTGATAAAAATTCTTCGGGATGCTTTTTACCACACTTCTCACAAGATGTATATTTAGTTTTCTTACCTCCATGCTTCTTTGATGAATTCTTGCCCTTTTCCTACCAACTGGACCTCTTATTCAGTTGTTTGTCAAAGAACACTTGATCATAAACAAACTCAATTTCTATCTTCTCCAAACATCGAACTAGTTTTTCATAAATTTTGAACTCACTAGAGGCTAATGCTCTTCGATATCATGGCTTCAGTACTGAGTAAAATACATTTATCTTACTATCAAGATCTCAGATGAAATTTGGTGCATACCTTGCTAGTCGAGTGAACATTGCTTCATAAGCAGCCACTGAGTCATCCTCGTGCCTCAATTCTAGGAATTGATTTTCCATCCTAAGACGAACCACCTTAGGAAAATATTTCTAAAGAAACATACCTTATAATTCATACCAATCAAGAGCATCAATCTCCTCACTATCCCTGATATTTTTCGCGATCAACCACCACTGATCAGCTTCACCTTCAAAATGGTAAACAGCGAGACTAACCTTTTTATGTTATGAACAACCCATGACATCAAAAATCTTTTCCAGTGCTTTAATCACCCCTTCTACTAGAATAGGGTCAGATGATACTCTGAATGATGGGGGATGTTGCCTCATGAAATGCTCTACTACTGGCATATTCCTCTATGGTTGATCTAGATAATCTCGTGCATGGATACCACCACCATTTATAACCTAAGTCAACTGTGCCATCACTGCAACAAACTATTCAGTTCCGATTCCGACCATCTCATGTTTCGGATTTGGAAGGTTGTCTTCCTTCTGATGTTGTCCCAACATAGCTGCCATGTTTTTTCTGCGGAAAACCATTCTGATCACAGAAATATCTTAGGCGAAGCAACATGGTAATCTGTAAACGCTATATGATTTTAATATTAACATAAATTACTCAATGGATATTAATATAACAATACCCTAACTCTTTATGTTGTATAAACCAACCTCTGATACCAACTATAAGGATCTGGCCATAAAAAATTAAATAACCTTGAATTAAATGAATAATTCACATTGAGGATCTTTTGAGGATTAGAGTTTTAGAGAATTAGGGCTTAACTATTACATCTTAAAAGATTACAAAGTAGACACTTCTACACAATTTACATTATTTTTACAAAACACGAACTCTTGAAAAAAAGATTCATGTCTAGTTCTATGTTTAAGACAGCCTGAATTTTCCTTGATCCCATCCTTGACCCTATTCCACATTATGTCCTGTGAAAAACATTTCAAAAATATGGGATGAGCATAAAAATCTCAGTAAGGGATACACAAAGAAGGAAAACTGTTATTTTTTCAAAACAAAAAGTAAACCATGAATACTTTAACATAAGTAATACTTTTCACCTTTATGAAGTAGTAAATACTCATCACTGAATAAAAGATCATTATATACCATTTTGTAACCAAAATATTACCAGAAAACCCATATAAAGGACACATAACCTATAAAAGTAACTTGGGACATAAACATACTTAAATGGAATAACCATAAGGTCGTCTTACACACATATCACTAAAAGGAATAGCCATACGGCCAACTTCCATACCCAATGAATTGGAGGATATAACGTAAACACCAGTCCTGGCATTCATGGCACCACCCGTCACTTGGTTTATCACGTAGCCACCCATCAAATGTCCTAGTACCATTATAAAATCAAAAGACATAAAACAAAAATAAAAGATAACATTTCCACATTTCAATCACAATATATCAATTAAATACATTGACATAATAATTCAATTTTCCAAACCATTTTCAATACCAAAATACATAAAAGAGTATATGGTATTTATTTTCTCTTAAAAACATTACGTCTTGTTGAGGAAGCCAATGATCAAATAATACTCACGATGATGGAAAAGGTCATTGTCACCGCTCACGTTAAAAGAAACATTCCTTTTTGACGTTTAGTAAAATTCTTTATAGGAAAATATTCCCTTTGAAAAGTCAAGGGTGTTTATACATCGTATAAAATAAAGTCATGTATTAAAACAAAATATGCCTCAATGAAAGGAGATTGAGACAAAGTCCCTTACCTCATGTCCGACTTGACTCAATCATTCTTTAATCTCATGAATAATAAACTAAAGATAATTTATACTTTCTTAAGAACCTTTTTCAAGTTTTTTATTCATTTTATATCACTTAATACCATGTTATAAATATTATGTATTCATTTAAGTTAATAACATCCATTTTGTCGATTTTTGGTACTTGAGTCAAAAATGGACTTCTTATAGTTACATGTTGTTCATGTGGTCAAAGGTTAATTATATCCAGAATTATATTCATGATTTATATATCATATATATCATATATATTCATCATATACATGTATTTATAATAGTAGATAACATTTATATGTAAGAAATGAAATGCACCGTTCATGGAGATGGTAAGTTGTACGTACGTGTGAATGCTACTTCCATTTCTATTTCATATTTAATGGAATTAAAACAAAATGATACATAGTAGTATTATAATTCCATTATTTTATCATGTACAATATCATTAAATCTATCATTTATACGTACCACATATGGTATGAACGAGGCGTGTCACTTTGAGGGGCCGGTAGTGCGCACTTCCTCTAATGAGATTATCGCGTTTACCCATAATGGAAACCATAAAGGCATGATATCAATGGAAAATACCGAAGCATAAATAAAAAATAAACATAACATATATCATATATAAATACAGTGTCATCAAAATAGCCACCATGGGAGGCGGTAGGAGATAATCGAACAATCATCGTTTCATGAGGCGTTAGTTTTCCATCCACAGAAACATTATGTTCTTCATCCATTAGATTGAGGTGTGTTTAAATTTAGTTCAAATTATTCTCATAAAAACATCCTAGTATATTGAGGATACATAATTTGTTAAAAAATAATGCAATAAAAATATTTTAGGGGTTGGATACGTACAATAAATAAAAAAAAATTAAGAGAAACAATTACCTTTAATTTGTTTAACTCGCTTAGATTTGAACCAAAGGACTTCTTTAAGTTCCTTAAGCCTAAGGTAAGGAATCTAGGAGGATGAGAGGGATGTATGGAGCTTAATTCAGCAGATTTTGGAGTAGCCAAATGTAACACCCCGAGATTTTATAAAAAATATTCATTTTAATTTTATTGATGTATTGTGTTGTACGTTACAACAAAGGAGTATTTCCTAACACACATCCCTAACTTGGCTGCATTACACCCAATCGTGACCTTCCTCGATAGTGTGCGTTGTACGCAATACCGAGTTTCACTAAATAATGATATGCTATTAAAATATTATAAAAACTAACCATTATGAATAGTAATAACCACTTTTTAATTTTTTTTAAATTTCATCTTTCAAAATGGACTTCATTTTTAGATTCGGAATATCGAAATTATCCTAGGGTGAAATTTTGGTATTTTTCTGAAAACTTTCAATTTTTGATGAATATTGAAAACACTAGGTTACTATTTCAAAACCGACTTTTTATTTAAATAATTATTTATTTTATTTAAATTTATTTTAGGTAAAAATTGACACATAATACCTATATAAGTTCAATGTAATTCATTGGAGTCATTTTATAATAATTTTAGATATATAAAAAGTTTATTGAACTTTTGACCGTCTATTACCCACCTCCTAGGAGAATTTGCAAATTTACATAAATCATAATTTTATGACTTTTGTGAATGGAATTTCAAAAATCTGAGAGACACGGTTGATGTCAGTAAGTAAAATTTGGTTCAATGAGATGAAAATAATTTTTGGTGAATAGCAGCTTTTTACTTTTATTTACCACGGCTAAAAGTAAATAGTGTAATTAAGGGTAAAAATGATATTATTATTACCCTAACACATTTCCCAATTCTATTGGATAAATGTAATTCGACCAAATACAACCTTAGTAATAACATATGACCATTTAGGCCCACTTTGATTAGATTAGGACATTTAATATTAATTTATTTAAGGAAGGGTTAAAATAGTTAAAATCATCGATTAATAAGTAAATCATTTTTAATATAGGGTTATACCTAAGATAAATTGCACTATAAATATTCATTATAAAGATAAAAATATTTTCTACATAATTGTATTTTATTTATAATTTTTAGACATTAAACAATTTAATTTAATTTTGACACAATGATGATGTAGTAATTATCTTATTAATGAAATATTGACATAATTCATGTTATAAATAACCAAATAAATGTAATTTGAGACTTTTTATGAATTCAAATAATTTTATACGTTAATATGACATGTTATTATTGATTTAGGTAACTTTTTTCGAACTAATCATTCTTTTATGATTTCCCAAAAATCAATTACCAAATAGTGTCAAAATTGACATAAAATAGTTTGTAAAATAAATATTATATTATTAATTGTTATTTTATTCCTAAAAATCTATGGTTAGGCTAAATGACTTAGATAAGGTTATATATGTTAATAATAAACAACTTGGGGTTCATTTGGCTTTTTATAGTATGTTTATTAACCTTATAGTGTAAGAACACAAAAAGACACGGTAAAAGTAAAATTATCTAACTTAAAGTTAAATCTAAATGATAAGATTAAAATAGTAACCAAAACATGTACAAATTATATTGGATGACAGGATTTAGACCCATACCCACCTTATCTTAGAAATAAATCAATTGTGAGCTATTTAAAACTGAATATGGCTTTATAATAAAATAATATTTTTAGTTTTTTCCAAGGTGCCCCTCTCCTCCATTATAAAAGGGCACCTCCTCCCTCTCTTCCTCACACCACATTGAGCCTTCAAGCTCGTCCAACCCCTGAAACATTCTCTTCTACACTTCCCTAGACACATTCTAGAGTTCCTGTCCTTCTTCAAAGATCAAGTTTAGTGCTCTAATAGGAGGTCTCAAAGAGGCGCTCCAAAGAAGAGGTAATGTTTGTTACCGATTCTTTCAACTTTACTTCTTCTTCCACTTCTTATTTAGTTGTTTCATTATGAAGTAATAACATCATTATCAATAATATACTAATATGTTATTATAAGTATGAATCAACCATATTTCACCATCTATCCATCCTACGGAAAACGAAATCACCGCGCGTGCGTACGTACAGAATACAGTCTCCACGCCGTGGGGTAATCTATTTTCCACCACCACCTTACTTGGATGAGTATAATGGTGAAAGTAATGAATATATATGATTATTGTAAAGTGATTTTGATTATGTAATATTATACATACACTTTAATACAATTCCATGATCATGAGAATGATATCATCACTCGTGCGTACGTACGGACTACCGTCTCCACGAACGCGATGAGATTCATTTTCCATGATTAACCATTCAAAAACGATTATAAGGTATATTTAATGAATAATATTGAAATATATGACATAATAATGCTACTAGATTTATGTATATATATGTATGTCATCTATTTATTTTCATTCAATTTAATAAGGAAATGAAAACATCGTTCATGCGTATGTACGGCCTACCGTCTCCAGGAACGGTGTATTTCCTTTATTTTTATAGATCTATAATATATATGTATATGATGAATATATTATATATATAAATCATTTTTTACACTATGGAATTATTTAAATCATGATATAAGTAATAATATCAATAACGACAAGTCGAAACACATACGATAAATGAAATGATTTTACCCAAAATGCTACTTTAACATGGAATTTACAAAAGAACGGGCAATATAAAGTCATAAGTGAAACATATATGATATCATAACAATGAATATTATTATGTAATAAGTTTATGAAATTATTTAAATCATTATACAGGAGTTTTGGATCCATACGAAGCATATCAGACCTAAGGTAAGGGATAATTATTCCAATCTCATTCTTATCCGAGATTGTTTATTCGTAAGTATTTACTAGGGGTTGTGTTTATTATCCATGTCCATATGTTCTCAAAATGTTTTCATAAAATGTTTACTTTCCTTCCATGTATGTTTAAATACATTTTTACCCTTTTCTACTTTTACCACATCGTATGAAAGGAATCATTCTTTTGTTTACCATATGAGGTACTTTTTGACTTTTCCGACAAAAGTACGAGAAAAATGTTTTTTTTAACTTATACGGCATGAATGGATTTTTATGGTTTTATAAAGACTTATTTTCATGAAGCTTCCTCCAAAAGATTTCATGACTATTTTCTACAAAATCTCTTTCTTTTAAAATTGCATGACGCTTTGTGAAAAGAAATTGATTTTTAAGAAGAATGGATATTTTCCTCAAGATTTCATTTCAAGTGTTTTATCAAAACCATTTTTCCATCTAAGATGACATTATTTCATATGTGTATGTTTCAAGTATAATGTCTCTATGATTTACATGGTTTCACTTTTCTTATTATGAAATTATATCCATTTCATTCAGCAAGTCTTCTGATCCCTTAGTGGCTGAACAATGGATCAGTACTACTGAAAAGATATTTTCATTTATACAATGTTCTGATCATGATAAAGTCATCTTAGCAGTATATCCTTTGGAAGGTGATTCTGATCAATGGTGGAATCTTATCATGAATACAAGGCAGAGAGATGAAATTGAGTCCATGGAATGGGACGTGTTCAAGAACTTGTTTTTCAGTAAGTACTTCCCTCGTATTCTTCGAACAAAGATGGAAAAGGAGTTTCTTGAGCTTAAGCAGAAGGATGTTGAATCTGTTGGTATATACGAAACAAATTTTACAAGACTTGCACGGTATGCATCTGGCTTTATCATCCAACCTAAAAGTAAGGTTGACAGATTTTTTAGTGGATTAAAACCAAGTCTTCGACGGGCATTAGCTATAAGAGACTTCAGCAGCTATGAAGAAATTGTGCGTTCTTCTATCAAGGTAGAACTGGAAGATGGTGTAACTTATCCATCTCACGGTTTTGACAAGAAACAAAAGATGGTGTTCAAGGAGAAATCTCAGAACAATGGTGAAAAGAAGATGAATGCTTCTTTATGCTCAATGTGTGGAAAGAAGCAAGGCGGAGATTTCCTAAAAGGTACTAGAAAATGTTTTAAGTGTGGAAAAGAAGGTCATCGGGCAGTTGATTGTCGAAGTAATGGGAAAAAGGTTTCCAATGATGTGAATAGAGAAAAGACTACAGAGAACTCTCCACCAACACTTAAATGCTTCAAGTGCAAGGAAATGGTGAATTATGCTAATAAATGCCCTAATACATGGGTTAATGGTGATCAACGTGAGCAACCTCTTAAGGAAAAGGATAAACGGAAGTCTCGTGCGATCACTATTTGTGATGTTGAGTATGAAAATGATGTTGTGTAATGATTATGTGTTTATGTAATGGGATCTCAAAATAGTATCATGGAATCTCATTTATGGTATTGTTGAATTTTGGAATATCTATGTATTGGTTTTCCATAATTATATGGCACTGGTAACCATGAAAAGGTGATTGAAATATTTTTAGGAATTAGATGAAATGTGCATAATGAAGGGATAAGGATAAAATAATATGATAGTAATCATGAGATTATGACTGATACAAGGACTAAGTGATATTATGGTTTAAGTATATAGAATGTTTGGGATTTTTGTGTGTGGAAAGTGTTAAAATTTAACAACATTCATGTTTTCACTAAGGTTCAATGGGTATTCATTCTTCAAGGGAATACATGATTAAGGTATTCACATGTTTGTAATTTGACCAAAAAGATATATCTTATGATATATGGGGGATAAATGATGGAATTCATGTGATTGTTATGTGACATTTCAAGTAATAATTTTCTTTATACTATGATCTTGGACCGAAGTATTTTAGATAAGCCTAAAGATTGGAAAGGATTATGTTGGACATAAGTTAGTTCGAATATTATTGATGGGATGTTATAGTAATGTAGTTTTAGAAAAAGGACAACCTGCAGGACAGGAGACAACCCATCGCGTCGGACAAGGCTGTGGGAATCAAACCCACAACCGAAGTGCGACTGGCCTTTATCGCCTACCACTGGCCTACCAGAAGTCCCTGGTTAGTAGAAACTAGTTTTATTTTATTAAGCTGTATGATATATGAAGTATATGTTCATTTTTGGAACCATATACGATTAATCTAACCATAAGATGGACTTATAACTTTTTCAAACCTTTTGTTTGAAACAGATGGAATGACCCATCATTCTATCACATGATCTGCTAAGACATCACGAATAACAAATTCAACTTCATTTCTTTAAGGGATGAAATGGAAATTGATCAATTCACGAACAATAGTGAGATTGTACCAAAATCATGTAAGTATTCATTTTAATTCATCAACTTTAGGGAAATCATCTTGAAAACCAAAAAATGTTGTCTTAGTTCCCTTATATCTGATGAATCAGATGGTACCTTAGATCATCACAATTCGATAGCTTTGTTATTGTTGGCTTTCTCATAGCCATGTTCTCTACCACTCTCCATCAGAACATGATAGTTAGGTTTCTCTTCCATATCCATATTTTCACCTATGTTCTCCTATGTGTAAACCCAGTGATTAGTTAATTTGGGTAACCGTTATGTTTCATACATTATATTTTAAATATTTTTTTTGGTATTAATTTTTACGATGTGGGTTTCTATTAAAGAAACTTTCGAGTAGTAAACCATTTATAACCCCGACGAATTTTGAGGGTGAAATTCATTTTAAGGGGGGTAGAATGTGACACCCCGAGATTTTATGAAAAATATTCTTTTTAAATTTATTGATGTATTGTGTTGTATATTACAACAAAGGAGTCTTGAATAACACGCAACCCTAACTTGGCTGCATTACATGCAATCACGACCTTCCTCGATAACGTGTGTTGTACGCAATACCGAGTTTCACTAAACAATGATATGCTATTAAAATATTATTAAAACTAGACATTATGGATAGTAATACCAACTTTTTGAATTTTTTTAAATTTCATCATTCAAAATGGACTTCATTTTTGGACTTAAAATATCGAAATTATCCTAGGGTGAAATTTTGGTATTTTTCTGAAAACATTCAATTTTTGATGAATAGTGAAAACACTGGGTTACTATTTAAAAACAGACTTTTTATTTAAATAATTATTTATTTTATTTAAATTTATTTTAGGTCACAATTGACACATAATACCTATATAAGTTCAATGTAAGTCATTGGAGTCATTTTATAATAATTTTATATATATAAAGATTTTATTGAACTTTTGACCGTCTTTTACCCACCTCCTAGGAGAATTTACAAATTTACATGAAACTTAATTTTACTGATTTTGTGAATGGAATTTCAAAAATCTGAGAGACACGGTTGATGTCAGTAAGTAAAATGTGGTTCAATGAGATGAAAATACTTTTTGGTGAATAGTAACTTTTTACTTTTATTTACCACAGTTAAAAGTAAAGAGGGTAATTAAGGGTAAAAATGATATTATTATTACCATAACACATGTCGTAATTCTATTGGATAAGTGTAATTCCACCAAAAACAACATTAGGAATAAAATATTACCATTTAGTCCCACTTGGATTAGATTAGGTCATTTAATATTAATTTATTTAAAGAAGGGTTCAAATAGTTAAAATCAAAGTTTAATAATTAAAGCATTTTTAATATAGGGTTATTCATAAGATAAATTCGACTATAAATATTAATTAGAAAGATAAGAAGATTTCCTACATAATTGTAGTTTAATTATAATTTTTAGCCATTAAATAATTTAATTTATTTTTGACACAATGATGATGTAGTAATTATCTTATTAATAAAATATTCACATAATTGATGTTATAAATACCCAAGTAAATGTAATTTGAGACTTTTTAAGAATTTGACTAATTTTATAGGTTAATATGACATGTTATTATTGATTTAGTTAACGTTTTTAGAACTAATTATTCTGTTATGATTTTTGCAAAAATCAATTACCAAATAGTGTCAAAATTGACATAAAATATTTTTTTCAAAATATTATATTATTAATTATTATTTTATTCATAAAAATATACAGTTCGGAAAAATGACTTAGCTAATGTTTTATATATTAATAATAAACAACTTGGGGTTCTTTTGGCTTGTTATAGTAAGTTTATTAACCTTATAGTGTAAGAACACAAAAAGACACGGTAAAAGTAAAATTATCTAACTTAAAGTTAAATCTAAATGATAAGATTAAAATAGTAAACTAAACTTGTCCAAATTCTATTGTATTAGAGGATTTCGACACATCCCCACCTTAGCTTCGAAATAAATCTATTTTTAGCTATTTATAACTGAATATGGCTTTATAATAAAATAATATTTGATGTTTTTCCAAAGGTGCCCCTTTCCTCCCTTATAAAAGAGCACCTCCTCCCACTCATCCCCACACCACTTTGAGCCTTCAAGCTCAGCCAGAAGCTGCCAAATTCTCTTCTCCACTTCCCTAGAAATATCTTATAGTTTATGGTCTTCTTAAAAGAGCAATGTTAGTGCCCTAAGAGGAGGTCTCAAAGAGGCGCTTCAAAGAAGAGATAATGTCCGTTACTGATTCTTTCAACTTTATTTCTTCTTCCACTTATTCTTATTTAGTTTTTTCATTATGAAGTAATAACATTAGTATCACTCATATAGTGATATGTTATTATAATAATTAAACAACCATATTTCACCATCTATCCATCCTACGGAAAACGAAATCACCGCGCGTGCGTACGTACGGAATACCGTCTCCACGCCGTGGTGTTATCTATTTTCCACCACCACCTTACTTGGATGAGTATAATGGTGAAATTAATGAATATATATTATTATTGTAAAGTTATATTGATTCTATAATATTATACATACACTTTAATAAAATTCCACGATCATCGGAATGATATCATCGCTCGTGCGTATGTACGGACTATCGTCTCCACGAACGTGATGAGATTCATTTTCCATGATTAACCATTCAAAAATAATTATAAAGTATATATAATGAATAATAATGAAATATATGAAATAATAATTCTACTGGATTTATTTATATATATGTATTTCATCTATTTAATTTCATTCAATTCAATAAGGAAACGAAATAATCGTTCATGCGTACGTACGGCCTACCGTCTCCATGAACGGTGTATTTCCTTTATTTTTATAGATCTATAATATATATGTATATGATGAATATATATTTTATATAAAACATATTTTACACTCTTGAATTATGTAAATCAGGATATAAGTAATAATATCAATAACGACAAGTCGAAACACATACGATAAATGAAATGATTTTACCCAAAACGCTACTTTAACATGGAATTTACAAAAGAACGGGTAATATAAAGTCATAAGTGAAACATTTTTGATATCATAACAATGAATATGATTATGTAATAAGTTTATGGAATTATTTAAATCATTATACAGGAGTTTTGGATCCATACGAATCATATCATACCTAAGGTAAGGGATAATTATTCCAATCTCATTCTTATCCGAGATTGTTTATTTGTAAGTATTTACTGGGGGTTATGTTTATTATCCATGTCCATATGTTCTAAAAATGTTTTCATAAAATGTTTATATTTCATCCATGTATGTTTAAATACATTTTTACCATTTACTACTTTTACCACATCATATGGAATGAATCTTTCTTTTGTTTACCATACGAGGGACTTTTCTGACAAAAGTACGAGAAAAATGTTATGTTTAACATATACGGCGTGAACGGATGTTTATGATTTTATAAAGCCTTATTTTCATGAATATTCCTCCAAAATATTTCATGACTATTTTCAACAAAATCTATATCTTTTAAAATTACCTGACATTTTGTGAAAAGAAATTGATTTTGAAGAAGAAAAGATATTTTCCTCAAGAATTCATTTCAAGTGTTATATCAAAACCATTTTTCCATCTAAGATGAAATTATTTCATATGTGTATGTTTCAAGTATAATGTCTATATGATTTACATGGTTTCACTTTTCTTATTATGAAATTATACCCATTTCTTTTATATGGATTATGTGCAGATGGGATGATGTTTATGAAACCCATTTTATTCGTTGGGTTATTATGAATGATGTATGTTTATTTTGTGGCACAAGTAAGAATGATTTCATTATGAGATGGGTGGGACCTATATCTCCCTCCAATTAATTGGGTAAAGATTTATATCTCCAGAGATAGACATGGCTGGAACAGTAAGTTAATCCGGTTCAGTGTTACAGGACTGAAATGAGTAGTGAACTCGATTCAGAAAGGGACTTTGTCCACTAAGATGGTCTTGGCAGCAATGCCTTGGCTACTATGGAAATCATAACAAGTGCTGAATGGTTGCCACAATTACATGTTTTATTCCCATGCTATTTTATCATGATTTATGTTCCATTATGATCTATTCCTTATGTACTTCCATGTTTTATGTGGTTTCTCAAGATTTTGATGTTTAAACATTATGTTCATGTTTTTAAGTTCAAATGTATATGGTATGTTTTATTTTATCCATGCTTACCCTTACTGAGCATTTAAGCTCACCCTTTTTATGTTTTATTTTCCCCCAGGATTAAAAGAACGGTTTTAGGTAAGGAAACAAAAGTGGAAGATCCTTATGGGAGATGTTGAAGATCTTTCATCACGATTAGAAGATTACATTCCAAGTTTCCAAAGACACTAAACTATTACGGTCCTTGTGTGTCTGTATTTGTTATGTATTAAGTATTCTGAAAAAGTAATGTAATATCCATGTATGTCAAGCTTCGGGTCTCTACCCCAAAAGGCTTGAGAGGTGTGAGTAATTGGTTAGAAGTGGTCTGCTTTTGTAAGGGAGAGTTGGGGCTCTTTAGGAAAGTGTGAAAATATTATTTTATTATAAACATATATTCAGTTTCAAAAGTATCAAAAATAATTATAATTGAAGATAATATGACTCATATTCCAAATAAAATAATTCAATCAGGATTTTACATGTTTTTTATAATATTTTAATCATTATAATCATATTTATTTAAATCATTTATTAATGAGGTAAATACTGCATTATTATTGTGTCATAAATAATTTGATTTATTTGAGGTCTAAATATTATAACAAGATACCATGATTTAGGTAATATTTTTAGATATATAAGGAATATTTATAGTCTAAATTATAATTTATATAACCCCTTCTAATTATTATGTTACTAAAAAATATTTTCTTTCTTCATTTTTGCCTTTACTTTAAGTTAATTATTCTAAATTGCCATTATCACTCCCAAATGGATCAATGGGTCCCAAAATCGACACAAAGATTTCCATGGATGTTAAATGTCTCACCAAATAATTTTTGGACAAGTGTTAATGTAATTTTGAATTATTATAATATTCTTTTAACCTTAAATTACACTATTTACCTTCAACCGCTGTAAATAAAAGCCAAAATTACTATTCACCAAAAATTATTTTCATCTTATTAAACAAAATTTTTACTTCATGATAACAACCATTATGTCAGATTTTTGAAATTCAATTCAATGATGTGGTAAATTTTCATTTAAATGAAAAAGTTAATTTTTTTAGTTACTACTAAGTGGTTTCACTATTCATTAAATATTGATGTTTTTCAGAAAAATACCAAAAAATTAGCCTCAACTATATTTGATATTCCTAATTCAAAAATCATATTACCTTTTCCCAATTCAAATCATAAAAGTGTAATTAATTAATTTTAAAATTAATGGTTGTTGTTAAAACAAATAACGTGTTTTTAAGAAACAATAATTATCAAAAATTTGACACTTGTTTATGTCCAATTTCAGCGTGAAATTAATTCCAATGGCCAAAATTAGATTAAATGGTAAAAATAAATTCTAATTAAACATTAAAAACAATTAAAAAGATAATCAAAATATATAAATAAATTAGATTAAAACATAGTATGAATTAAAATACAATATTTTCACTATTCAATAAAAAATGAACTTTATCGGAAAAATTCTAAAAATTTACACAATGTAAATTTTGATGTCCCCATTCTAAAGAATGATTTTATTTGGTCGTATAGAATGTATTAAAGTGACCAGAACTAGATTTAAAAATGGTTCTCCATTAAAAGGTGATAAATCGGGCTTTTAATGTAAATTATGCTTTAAATTAGATTCATTCACATTTTAAGCCTCTATCTTTTATTGGATAAATGTAAATAAATTTAACAAACATGTATAATCATATTGTAGTTACTTTCGTTCATTTCCCTCAAATACAATGGCTAGAAGTTATCTACCATTTACAATAATAATATTATATTATTAGTGTACAACGTAAGATTCCAAAGAAACCCATTGTTACGTATCGTGTATGATATCGAACATAGCAACCCCTTTAAAGTAAAATTAATATTTAATTCACAAATATTAATAAATATGAAATATGTCTTATTCATCATTTACCTGGGATGTTACATATATTATCTTTTGAGAACACCATTAATCCCCTAGCTTAAACCTATCTATCAATCATAATACACTTCTTGGAATCTTGGTAAATTAAAACATAATAAATGGGTTAGCTCAGATGATCAGTAAGAATAACAATATAGCAGAATCTTTCATAAATAAGAATAAACATTCATAAAATGTATAAGAACGAAAAATAAGACTTCGAAACATAAAATTCAGCATAATATGGTCAATTTAAATCAAATAAATCCATTTACTTATTCACATGGATATTATACTAGTCAAAAAATAACATGCAATATCGATAACCAAATTCATAATGAGCGAATACATAATGCCAGACATCATAAATATTTAGTCATGGCCTTATTCCAAGACTACAAATAATATTTTTTCAAGGCCTTGTTCCAAGACATTAGTTTGTCTAATGATACCTACCGATGCATCGATGAGCTATAGCGTGCTCCACTCGTCACATACTAAGTCTAATGGATTCCTCATATGAAAATGTTAAAACATAACATAAACATTCATATTAAAATAAGAATTCGAAATCTCAATACATTATCCATAAAACATGAATTTCTATAAAAATATCACATCCATATTCAAACATATCACAAAACCTTCAACACAATATGGAAGATTTGTATCATAATAAATCAACATCAAACAGGTTTAAAATCCATCAAAGGATGTTGACATAGACGAAAATGATTTGTAAAACTCTTTGAGAGAAATACACCTTTCTCATGAAAACATTTAAAAGTCACACAATTTTTAAAGGAAGAAATTTAAATACATTTTTGAATCAATGTGTCCCATAAAAGATTGAAACTTTTTAAAATAATTAACATTTTAAAAAGAATCTTGTTCATATAAATAAATCCATAAAAACCATTTTGTAAACATGGGCATTAATTAGAATGATTGAGATGAATAAATATTTAAAAATTTTAAAATGATTATCTAGTTAAAGAGACCCTTATATAAAACCTTAAAATATTTATTTTGAAAATATTTTTATGAGACCTGGATGGGGATGATAAATAAGCTACAATTGACACTCAAATAAAAACAACCTCCGATAATAAAGAGATTATAGAATTGAACCTTACCTTGCACCTTCCTTTGGTAAAGGGTACTTTTAACCTCATGTATAATGACTATAGTATATTATTATATTTTTCCAGAACCATATTAATAATTATTATATCATACATGATTCATTTATGACTTTATACTACCCATTTAATAATGATTTCCATGTTAAATTAACATTTCGGGTAATAATCGCTTTCTTTATCTTACGTGTTTTAAATTTTTATTCTTGATCGTATCATATTGATCATGATTTAAATAAATAAAAAATATAATCCTTTATTTATATATTTTATATAGTTAGAATATTAATACTTCTAATAGAATGATAAATGAAATGATAGGCACCGTTTATTGGGACGGTAGGTTGTATGTATGCTTAAACACTGTTTCCGATTTCATATTTTATTGAATAGAAGTAAGTACAAAAGATATATGTAAGTATGTAAATATATATATATATACAGTAGAATTATTATTTCATATATTACATAATTTTTAATAATAAATATTTTTATATTCATCGTTGAATGGTGAACGTGAAAATGAATCTCATCACGTCGTGGAGACGGTAATCCGTACGTACGCACGTGTGAAAATATTATTATATTGATGGTGAAATCATATGTAATTGGATGGTATATCATATATACATAATCATTATCATGTTATATTTATTATTTATATCATTTATACTCTTTATTATACCCATCCAAATAAGGAAGTTTTTGAATAACAAACTACACCACGACATGGAGACGGTAAGCCGTACGTACACACATATGGTGACTTTGTCAATTATAGGATGGATAGAATAATGGATATATATATGTACCATATTTATAATAACAACACTATATGTATAATGTATTGGATTTATTATTTTGGTATAGAAAAAACACAGAATGAGGAAGTGTAAGAAGAAATGAACTTGAAAGAGGGTGGTGAAATTATTACCTTTTCATCAGGTGTTTCCTTTTGAGTTGATCAAAATGGCTCCATAGGTTGGTTTTATGATCAATGTAAGGCCTCTAGGTCGAAGTTATAAAAGTTGGGAGGCGATTTGGATTGGGTTTAGCTGAGCCAAATGGCTTTGGAGGTATGAGTTTGAGAGAAGTGAATGTACCCTTTTATAAAAGAGGTGAGGGTCACTTTAGGAAAAGCTTTAAATATTATTTTATAATAAAATACTTTTCGTTCTCTAATGGATGATAAATGATTTGTTTCTTGGATAATGTGGGGATTAGTTTAAAGCCTCTCAACAAATATATTTTAGACAAGTTTAGGTTACCATTTAAACCTTATCTTTTAGATTAAACACTTAGTTAAATAGTTAACTTTCACTGTGTCTTCTTGTATTGTTACACTATATGGTTAATATACATAAAATAAAAAAACCAAGAGAACCTGAAGTGGTTCATTAATGACATATAAGAAATTATTTTATCCATTTGGATAACCTTATATTTTTAGTAATATTATATCAACCAATAATATAGTATTTGTTTTAAAAATTAATTTATGTCAATTTTGACACTATTTGGTATTTTGATTTTTTAGAAGTCATAACAACCTTATCAGTACGAAATTTTTTTTCTAATAAATCATAACATGTAATATTAACCTAGATAATTATTTTAATTAATCAAAAGTCTCAATTTACATTTATTTGGATATTTATATTATCAATTATTTAAATATTCCATTAATAAGGTAATTACTAAATCATCATTGTGTCATAAATAAATTAAATTATTTAATGTCTAAAAATTAAAATAAAATAATATTATGTAGGAAATAATTTTATCATTCTAATAAATTTTTATAGTCTAATTTATACTATGTGTAACCATATATTAAAAATTGTTTAGTTATTAAACTTTGAATTTAACTCTTTTAACTCTTCTTTAAATAAAATAATAATAATTGTCCTAATCTAATCCAATTGGACCAAAGAGTATGAAATTTTATTCATAATGTTTTTTTGGGTCTAATTATACTTATCCAATGGAGTTAAGACATGTGTTAGGTTAATAATGAAATCATTTATACCCTTAATTTCCCTAATTAATTTTAACTGTGGTATGTAAAAGTCAAAGGTTACAATTCACAAAAAATTATTTTCATCTTGTTAGACCACATTTTATTTAATGTTATTAACCTTCTCTCACAGATTTTTGAAATTCAACTCACTAAAGAGGTAAAATTATGTTTTATGTAAATTTTTAAATGCTCATGGGATATGGGAGATAGAGGTTCAAAAGTTAAATTAAATTTAATACATCTAATTTTGTTATAAAATGTCTCCGATGACTTAAATTGAACTTATATAGGTATTATATATCTATTTTTACTTAAAATAAAATTTAAAAAAAATAAATAATTACTTAAATAAAAAGTCTGTTTTAAATAATAACGTAGTGTTTTTCACTATTCATCAAAAATTTATTGTTTTCAGAAAAATACCAAAACATCACCCAAAGATAATTTTGATATTGAGAATTCAAGAATGAAGTCTATTTTACCAAATTCCTAAAACATTGATGTTGCATTTATTAATTTAAAATTAATTCTCATTGTCAAAACTAAAAATCGATTTTTTTAAAAGTAAAAAATATCAATAGATTGACATGTGTTTATGTCAAAATTAAATGTGACATTACATATAATGACCTAAAATGTATGAAATGTTAAAAATATAATCTAAATATAATTAGAAACATTTCAAATGCATAATTTAACACTATAAGTTATTTTGATTAAAAATATTGTTTTCAATTAAAACAGATTATTTTTCACTATTTGTCATAATATGAATGTTATCATAAAAGTACGAAAATTTATCCAGAATAAATATTTATATCACTATTTTAATGAGTAATTTAATTTTATAAAATTGAATATATAATAGTGTCAAATATTGGTTTTAAAAAGGGTTCGACATTAAAAGGTAGTAAAGTTTCATTTTTAGAAAAATACATCATTTACCTAAAAAAATGTATTTGTTTTATATTATGTATATGAAACACATAATATTGATGTAAAAATTATATAGAGTATATAGGATCCAAAATGCAGTTATTATTATTAATAACCACTTTTTGAATGGCTAGTTTGGGACGTTGCGGTGCGCTCGAACACAATGTTGCGTGTAGGGGAAACTAATGAATTATATTAAAGAGAAAATGTTCTCTGAAATATTGGGGTTTTACATTATCCCCTAATTCAATGAATTGCATTCTCGCAATTTTAAATTGTTCTTTGAAAATAGAAGGTTAAAAATAGAAAAATACCTTTGTGGAAAACCCACATCAGAAATTGGGTAAAGAAAATATATTCTTAATTAGAGGGAAAGGGAATGAAATATTCACCACCAAATTTTGATCATTATTAAGAGAAAATTGGTGGCAATTAAAGTCACATAATTGGAGGAAAAAATGTAAATATTTATAGGGAGTGATTGAGGTCATCAATCACAAACAAGTGTAAAATTGAGGACATTAAAGCCATCAATCTAAGATGACGTAAAATATCATCAGTTCAATAAAACATAGTGTATCAGGATAACATATATTTGTATTTAAGAAATATTCCCTAAAGTTTAAAATTAATTTATACATATAATTAGAGTAATATATACACATAAATATATACTTGACTTGTAGAGTTTCATCCTTCAACTAATTCCTACCAGAAACTAATCTTTCACCCAAAAGAATAATATAATTCAAAAATATTATATAAATCCTAATTGTATAGGGTTAAAAAAAATGATTTTATAATTAATCTACCATACCATTTAAAAAACAACATTACACAAAACAAGACATCACATAGGCCAGTAAAGGGTGATGCAACCTTGTCGCCCTTCGGTTGCGTGTTCAAGTCTCACGGCCTTGCCGGACTTGACGAGTTATTGCCCGACCTCTAATTTTACCTTTCTATGACAATCCAAAAATAATCTAATGAAATGATTTATCCTTAACACTAATATCCAATGTCAATCATAATTTATTCCAACCGTTGTAATTATCCAAAATACATCTGCCCAAACTCACAGTCCAAAATTTAGAAGGATGCTAAGCACAATGAAGATACTTTTTTCCACATAATAACATGTGAAACCTTCACCATGTATTCTTTTAATACACTATAACACCCTGAATTACCATAAAACCTTATTGATTACATTCATGCTCCCTTATTCCTTATAGAATAATGGATATACTCCTTCTATCGAAAAAATTTCATAAAATCCAACAATGATGGAATATAAAAATCATTATTTAATTTAAAGGAAGTCAAGAATATCTAATATAATTTATCCAAATAAACCATATCTTATTCCAAATTCACTATATTAGTATCAGGACCATATTACGGTTTACCTTTTCTTCAACCATGTAATTTATAATATGTTTAACCAGAAACTGTGTCACCATACAATCTCAAATCCTTAATGAAATAGTACAGTAGTAAAATCCTTATTTATTTCCATAATTCATATAACCAATACATTGTTGACAAAACACACAAATGAAATAATAATTTAATAATAACATAATAACACTATTGATTCCTATTCATCTACGGTATAATCATAACTTGATTACTATCCAACAGAATCATTTGGGGAATTCTTTGATTATTTGGATATTGATTTGCGTTGTGTCCCATACCCTAGAGGATGATGGATTGTACCTTTTATAACTTTTTCTTACATTTTCAGTCACGTAATTGGTGTCCTTTTTCTCCACACTTATAACAAACTCCCATACCCTTCATGAATTTATCAAGGGGGTTCTTTCCATAATTATCACATATGGGAAAAATGCTTCTTTCCCCTCTTTCCTTTATCTAGCTTTCTCTCCTCCAGACTTTTCTCCTCCTGCTTCACATCAAATCCATAGGACTCAGATAATTCATTTCATATCTTATTAACACATGATAATATTTCTTCATATGATTAGAATAATTGGGATACTATTTCCCTTTTAAATATTGGTTTAATAGTATGAAATATATGATCCTTCTTAATATTTCTAACAAGTGTATTGTTGGAGTTCTCATTCCTTTTACTAGGTGCCATTTCTATACAATGGAATACAATAGGATTGTTTATGAATCACAATACATAATTCCAAACTTGTAAAACACTTAACATAAATTGAATAATTTATAGATATAATCCATAATAATAATAAAAATTTCATTGTGGAGGTATATTCTCATAAATCCTTCATAATGGTTTGTAAAGAAAATGTGAATTATCTTATGCATCTCCCTCGGGAGAGTTGTAACCAAGAGTGCCGCAAGACCCGTTGTCATGTACTAGGATACCCTCGGTCAAGCCCGAAACTTCTTGTCAGAGTTTTCACTCCACGGTACATCTATTCCAGAGCCGCCTCTACATGCTTGTATCTAGACAGAGATGTATTTCTTGGAAAATACACAAAATATCTACATTATCAATATTATAGGAAGTTATTATATATTAATCCTCAAATTATATCTTAGGTTAATGTTTTATAATCAGAGTTTTTCTAAATATATTTCCGAGGTTGTTTCTAAGCTTCCTCTAATACCAATTGTAACGCCCTGACCCTAGCTAACTAGAGTTGGTGTATTATTTTAATATATTGGCATGATAATGAGGAATCAAGTCTCGAAAGATATATTAGTTTATCTTTCTTGGAAAATAAATTACCTACATGAATGTTACATAACACATTAAAAAAAACAAAACCTAAATTATCCTTTGAGAATGCAGTTAATCCTATAGCTTAACCTTGCTTATCAATCATAATACACTTCTTGGTATCCTAGGAAAATAAAACAAAATAAAGGGGTGAGTTAGGATGATCAGTAATGATAACAATATTGGGGAAAGATTCATAAATAAGAATAAACATTTAATGAAATGTATATGACTAAAAAATAAGCCTTTTAAATATAAAATTATACATAATATGGCCAATGTAAATCAAATGATTCCATTTAATTATTCACTTAGATATTTTACTAGTCTAATAATCACATGCAATATCAATATCTTCATTCATAATGATGGAATGCATAATGCCAGACATTATAACCATGTTGTCAAGGACTTGTGCCAGGACTATAAATAATATTTTTTCAAGGCCTTCTGCCAAGACACTGGTTTGTCTCATGAGACCTACAATCCATCGAGGAGATATAGAAGGATCCACCCGTCACTTACTAAGTCCAATGCATTCATCATATGAAAAGTTTTAAACATAAACGAACAATAGTATTAAAACTAGTATAAGAAATGTCAATACATTATCTATAAACCATGAATGGTATAAAAATATCACATCCATAGTCTAACATATCACAAAACCTTTAATACAATATGGAATATTTGTATCATAATAAATCAACTTCAAACAAGTTTAAAATCTATCAATGGTTGTTGACATAGATGAAAATGATTTGTAAAACTCTTTGAGGGTAATATTACTTTTTCATAAAATCATTTAAAAGTCTCACAATTTAGAAAGGATGAAATTTAATGAAATATTTGAATCAAACATTCAGATACCAATTTGAAACTTTTTATATTAATTAACATTTTAAAAACAATCACGTCCATATAAATAAATCCTTAAAAACAAGTTTGAAAACATAGACATTAATGATAATGATTTAAAAGGATAAATATTTAAACCATTTAAAATGATTATGTAGTTAAATAGTCCCTTCCATAAAACCCTAAAAATATTCCTTTCTAAAATATTTTTAGGAGACCCAGATATGGATGATAAATAGGTCCTAGTAGATACTCATGTAAAAATAACCTCAGATAATGAAGAGATTATAGAATTAACACTTACCATGCACTTTCCTTTGATAGATGGTACATTTAACCTCCTTTATAATGAACATTGTATGTTATTAAAATAAATCAGAACCATATTAATATTTATTATATCATTCATGATTCATTTATGACATAATACTACCCATTTAATAATTATTTCCATGTTAAATTAACATTTCATGTAATAATTTCTTTCATTATCGTACATGTTTTATCTTGTTATTCATGATCGTATAATTTAGATCATGATTGAAATAAATACAGAATATAAAAAATTATTTATAAAGTATATATATTTAGAATATAAATATTTATAATAGTTAGATATTTGAAATAGAAGGAACCGTTTATATAGACTATAGGATATACATATGCATAAATGTTGATTCCTTTTTTCATATCGTATACAACAGATGTAAGTGAATATGATATATATAATATATAAATATATAAATAAATCCAGTAGAATTATTATGTCATCTATTACATACTCTTTAATAATATTTTTTTTACAAACATCATTTTATGGTGAACGTGAAAATGAATCTGATTGCATCGTGGAGATGGTAACCCGTACATACGCACGAGCGACAATATCATTATATTGATGGTGAAATCGTATGTAATTGGATGGTATATCATATATTAACAATCTTTAAAATTTTATATTTATTATTTAAATCTGTTATCCTCATTAATTTACCATCCAAATAATGAAGTGTTTGAATAATAAACTACACCACGATGTGGAGACAGTAAGCCGTATGTATGAACGTATGATGAAATTGTCATTTATTTGTTGGATATAACAATAAATATGGTTGTACCATATTTATAATAACATCATAACATTTATAGGTTTTTGGAGTTATTATTTTGGTATGGAAACAACAAAGAAAGGGGAAGTGTAAGATGAAAAGAACATGAAAGAGGGTAGTGAAATTATTACCTCTTCTTCGGGTGTTTCCTTTTGAGTTGATCAAAATGATCGATATGATGGATTTGTGATCAAATTAAGGCCTCTATGTTAAAGGGATGAAAATTTTCAGGAGATTTGGGCAGGGTTTGTCCATGTAAAATTGCTTTGGAGGTGTTATTTTGAGAGAGGGGAAGTACCCTTTTATAAGAGAGGTGAGGGACACTTTAGGAAAAGGTTAAAATATTAATTTATAATAAACTAATTTTCGGTTTATAATGGATGAAAAATGATTTATTTATATTATAAGGTGGGTAGGGGTCAAAAAATTCTAAACCAATATATTATAGACATCTTTATGTTATCCTTTTATCCTTTTCATCAAGATTTAACTCTTAGTTAAATAGTATAACTTTCACTATGTCTTCTTGTATTATTACACTATATGGTTAATTAGCATGATCTAAACTTCCAAGATAACCTAAAGTGGTTATTTAATGAAATATATAATATTATTTAATCCCTTTGGAATATCCATATATTTTTATGAATATTATATCAACCAATAATATAGTATTTTCTCTAAAAATTAATTTATGTCAATTTTGACACTATTTGGTATTTTGTTTTTTCAAAAGTCATAACAACCTTATAACGTCGAATGAAATTTTTCTCATCAACACAAAAATTTCATATTAACCTATAAAATTAGTGGAAGTCATTAGAAGTATCAATTTATATTAATTTGGATATTTATGATATCAATTATTTTAATATTTCATTAATATGGTAATTACTCCATCATCATTGTGTCATAAATAAATTAAAATATATAATGAATAAAAATTATAAATAAAGTAACATTATCTAGAAATTATTTTAATATTTCTAATGAATATTAATAGTCTAATTTCTATATTGTTTAAACATATATTTAAAATTGCTTAGTTATCAAACATTGAATTTAAATCATTTAACTATTCTTTAACTAAAATAATAATAAATGTCCTAATCTAATCCATATGGACCAAAGAGGAACATATTTTATTCCTAAGGTTGTTTTTCTTCAAATACTACATTTCCAATTTAATTAGGACATGTGTTAGGGTAATTATGATATCAATTTTACCCCTAATTACCCTATTTATTTTTAACCGACGTTAATAAAAGTCAACAATTACTATTCACCAAAAATTATTTTCATCTTATTAAACAAAATTTTACTTACTAATAGTAACTATCTATATTGGATTTTTGAAAGTCAACTCACAGAAGCGGTAAAATTAACTTTTATGCAAATTTGCGAATACTCCTAGGAGGTGGGTAAAAGAGGTTAAAATGTTCCAAAAAATTTAATAAATCTTTTTTTATTATAAAATGACTCCACTGTTTTACATTGAACATATATAGGTATTATAAATCTATATTTAGTTAAATGAAATTTAAATAAAATAAATAATTATTTAAATAAAAAGTCAGTTTTAAAAAATAACAGTGTTTTTTTCACTATTCCTAAAAAATTGATATTTTTCAGAAAAAAATCATAAATTCACCAAAAGAAAATTTTGATATTCCGAATTCGAAAATGAAGAAAATTTTACCAATTTCAAAACATTGAAGTTGAATTTATTAATTTATAATTAATTACTGTTGTCAAAACCAAAAAGCGCGGTTTTAGAAAGTAAAAACTATCAACCGATTGACATGTGTTTATGTCAAATTTAAATGTGAAATTACTTATAATGACCGACATTGTATTAAATGATAAAAATATAATATAATGTTACATCAAAATATTTACAATGCATAATTTAACATAATAAATTATATAGATTAAAAAAGTTGTTTTCAATTAAAACACAGTACTTTTCACTATTCATAAAAATATGAAAGTTATCAAAAAAGTTAAAAAATTTATCCAAACTAAACATTTATGTCTCAATTATAAACAAGAATTTAATTTTATTAAATTGAATATATAAAATTTCCAAATCATGGTTTTAAAAAGGGTTCTCCATTAAAATGATGTAAAATTTCATTTTTTAAAACATACTTCTTTTATCATTAAAAATGAATTTGTTCTTATAATATGTCTAATAAAAAAATAATATAGATGTTAAAATTATATAGAATATATAAGATTCAAAATTTAGTTAATACTATTCATATCTTCTTTCTCAATGGCTAGTTTGGTAAGTTGTGGTGCGCTTGAACTCGATGTTGCGTGTAGCGTATTGAATTACCTTAATGAGATAACGTGATATGAAATCGTGTGGTGTTACATCCCCTCATCCTTATATAAATTTTATCCTCAAAATTTAAAATTGTTTTTCAAAAATAATAGGTTAAAAATAGAAAAATAACTTTCTGGAAAACCCACATCTGAAATTGGGTAAATAAAATTTAGTCTTAATTAGAGAGAAAGGGATTGAAAAAGTCACCACCAAAATTATGATCTCGATTAGAAAAAAATTGTTGGAAATTAGGGACACATAATTGGAGGTAAAACTTAAATATTTATTGGGAGTGATTCATGTCATCAATCTCAAACAAGTGAAAAATTAAGGGCCTCAAAGCCATCAATCGAAGATGATGTAAAATATTATATATTCAACAAACCATAACGTATTAGCATAACACATTTTTGGTTTAAATATTCCTTACCTAAATATTAAGGATGAGTTTATTCATTTAATTATAGAAATATATATACATATATATATACTTCACAATTAGATTTTATCCTTCAACTAATTATAACTAGAAACTCATCTTTCACACCAAAGGATAATAGAATTCAAAAATATTCTAATCATTGATAATTGTGTAGGGTTCCAAAATAATGAATGTATAATTAATCTGCAATACCATTGAAAAGAACTACATTATAAATATCAAGACATCCTGTAGGCCATTAGACCGTGATGCACCCTTGTCAAGCTTTGGTTGCAAGTTCATGTCTCGCAGCCTTTCCGAATGCGACAAGTTGTTGCCCGACCATCGAGTTGTCCCTTTTATGAAAATCCAAAAAAAAACTCTCAAAAAAGGATTTAACCTTAAAAATAGTATCCAATTTCAATCTTAATCGGTTCCAACTATTAAAATTATCCAAAATACTTTTTTCCAAACTCACAGTCCAAAATTTATATAGAAGGTAAACACAATGAAGATCCTTTTTTCCACATAATTAAATGTGAAAACCTTCATCATGTATTCTTTTAAAACACTATAACACCCCAAATTACCATAAAACCTTATTGATTATATTCATGATTTCTTATTCATTATATAATTCTAGATATACATCTTAAATCAAAAAATGTTGTAAACTACAATAATGATTTAATATACTTATCATTAATCAGTTTCAAAGTAGTGAAGAATATCCAATATAATTTATCCAAATCAACCATCTCTTATTAAAAAATAACTACCTCATTATCAGGACCATATTATAGATTACCATTCCTTCAACCATTTATTTTCAAAAATGCTTAACTAGAAACTGTGTCAGCATAAAATCTCAAATCCTTAATGAAATAGTACTATAGTAAAGTCTTTATTTATTTTAATAATCTATATAACCAGTACATCGTTGATACAACACTCAAATGAAATAATTATTTAATAAAAACATAATAAGAAGAGTTATTCCTCCTCATCGGTGGTTGTATCAAAACATGATTTTTATCCAATAGAATCATTTGGAGCATACTCTAATTATTTGGAAATTGATTTGTATAGTGTCTCAACTCCTTGCAAATGAAGCATTTTACATTTTAAATGTATTTCTTACCTTTGCAATCATGTAATTGGTGTCCTTTTTCTCCACACTTATAACAAACTTTCACTCCCTTTAAAAATTTACCAAGGGGATTCTTTCAACAATTATCATTAATGGAAAAATAATTCTTTCCCCTCTTCCATTTATCCATCTTTCTCTATTACATCCTTTTCTCCACATGCATCCCTTTAAAGCCGTGGGACTCAGAGAATTCATTACTTATCTTATTGACCCATTATACTATTTCTTCATATCATGAGAATATGTGGGAGACTATTTACCTTTTAAATGTTGGTTTAAATACCATGAATGGTATGATCATTCCAAATCTTTTGATCAAGTGTATTGCCGGAGTTGTCACTCTTTCTACTAGGCAACATTCAAAAATAATGGCATACACTAGGATAGTTTATTAATCGCAATACATAAATCCAATCATGTAAAAAACTTAACATAAATTGAAATGTGTATGGATATAATCCATAATAATAAAAATGTTTTCACTGAGAAGGTATATACACATAAATCCTTTATAATTGTTTGTAATGAAAAAGTGAATTATCCTAAGCGTATCCCATAGGAGTGTTGTATCCAACTATGAAACAAAGCCCATTATTGTGTACATGGACACCTTGTTTCAATCCCAAAACTCCTTATCAGAGTTTTCACTCCAACGTACATCTATTACAAAGCCGCCTCTACCTTCTCGTATCCAGACAGGGATGTATTTATTTGGAAACACACTAAATACCTACATTAACAGTATTCTAGGAAGTTCTTCTTTACTAATCCTCAAATTCTATCTTAGGATAATGTTCTCTAATCAATGTTTATCTAAGCCTATTTCCAAGTTTGTTTCTAATCTTCCTATAATACCAATTATAACGCCCCAAACCCAGTTAACCAGAGTCGGTGCATTATTTTAATACGTTTTCATGATTACAAGGTAAGAATGTTTCAGAAGACTGATCAGTTTAGAAGTCTTGGGAAATAGATTATATACATGAACGTTACATTAAACATTTGAAAATAAAACAAAACATAAATTATCATTATATAATTCCTTTAATCACCTAGCTTAACCCTACTTAAAAATCATAATACACTTCTATGAATCCATGTAAAATAAAAAATAAGAAAGGGGTGAGCTCAGATGATCAATAAGGATAACAATATTGCGGAAAATTTCATAAATAATCCTAAACATTTAAGGCAATGTATAAGACTAAAAAAATAAGATTTTTAAACATAATATTTTTCAATATATGGCCAAAATAAATCAAATAATGTCATTTACTTATTCACATGGCTATTATACTGGTCGAATAATCACATGCAATATCAATATCCAAATTCATAATGATGGAATGCATAATGCCAGACTTCATAACCCCATAGTCAAGGCCTTGTTCCAAGACTGCAAATAATATTTTTTCAAGGCCTTGTTCCAAGACTGCAAATAATATTTTTTCAAGGCCTTGTTCCAAGACACTAGTTTGTCTCATGTGACCTACTGATTCATTGAGGAGCTATTTCAGGATCCACCCATAACTTACTAAGTCCAATTCATTTCTCATATGAAAAGGATTAAACATAAAATAATCATTCGTTTTAAAAATATCATACAAAATGTCAATAATTTATCCCTAAACCATGAATGGTATAAAAATATCAAATCCACAATCAAACATGTCACAAAACCTTAAATACAATATGGAAGATTTGAATCATAATAAATCAACTTCATAGAAGTTTAAAATTCATCAAAGGATATTGACATAGATAAAAATTATTTGTAAAACTCTTTGAGAGAAATATCCTTTTTTCATTAAAACATTTAAAAGACACACAATTTAGAAAGGAAGAAATTTAAAGAAATTTTTGAATCAATGTTTCAAATAAAACTTTGAAACTTTTGAAATTAATTAACATATTAAAAACATTCATGTCCATATAAATAATTCCTTAAATACTAGTTTGAAAACATGACCATTAATGATAATGATTTAGAAGGATAAATATTTAAGCCATTTATAATGATTATCTTGTTAAAGAGTACCTTCCATAAAACCTTAAAATATTCTTTTAAAAAATATTTTTATGAGACCCAGATGTGGATGATAAATTGGTCCCAGTAGATACTCACATTAAAAAAACCTCGGATAATGAAGAGATTGTAGAGTTAACCCTTGCCTTGCACTTTCCTTTGGTCAATGGTATGTTTAAACACTTTTATAATGAAAATTTTATGTTATTAAATTAAAATAGAACCATATTAATATTTATTATATCATAAATTATTTATATATGACATTATAATACCCATTTAATAATGATTTCCATGTTAAATAAACATTTCATGTGATAATCGATTTCTTTATTGTTCATGTTTTAACTTGTTATTCTTGATCGTATCATTTTGATCATGAGTTAAATAATTCTCAAATATATACCTTGATTAATATATTATATATAATTAAAATATAAATATTTATAATATCTAGATATATGAAATGGAAGGCACCGTTTATGGAGACGGTAGGCTGTACGTAAACATAAACATTGTTTCTGTTTTCATATCGTATTGAATAGAAGTAAGTGAATAAGATATATAACAGTATATATATACACACACACACATATATATATATATATATCCTGTAGCATTATTATGTCATATATTACATAATTTTTAATAATTTATATTTTTATAATCATCGTTGAATGTTGAACGTGGAAATGAATCTTATCGCATCGTGGAGAAGGTAATATGTACGTACACACGAGGGACAATATCATTATATTGATGGTGAAATAATATGTAATTGGATGGTATATCATAAATATAGAATCATATAATGTTATATTTATTATTAAATCAGTTGAACACATTATTATACTCATCCAAATATTGAAGTCTTTGAATAACAAACTATACCACGGTGTGGAGACGGTAAGTTGTACGTATGCACGTAAGGTGACTATGTCTTTTATACGATTGATAGAATATTGAATATGGTTGCACCAAATTTATAAAAACATAATAGTATGTAGAAGGTACTGGATTTAGTATTTTGGTATGGAAACAACATAGAAAGAGTAAGTGGAAGAAGAAAATAACATGAAAGAGGGTGGTGAAATTATTACATCCTATTCAGGTGTTTCCATTGGAGTTGATCAAAAGAGCTCCATTGGATTTCTTTCTGACCACATTAAGGCCTCTATGGAAAAAGTAGGAAAGTTTGTAGGAGATTTGGGTAGGTTTTGGCCGAGACATATAGCTTTGGAGGTGTGATTTTGATATAAGGGGATTTAAACTTTTATAAGAGAGGTGAGGGTCACTTTAGGAAAATCATGAAATATTATTTTCTAAAAAAACCAATTCCGGTTTCTAATGGTCGAAAAATTATTTATTTCTAGGATATGGTGGGGATGGGTCGAAAACCTCTCAACCAATAGATTTTAGACAAGTTTAGGGTACCATTTTAACCTGATCTTTTAGATTTAACTCTTAGTTAAATAGTTTATCTTTCATCATGTCTTCTTGTATTCTTACACATTAAGGTTAATAAACATACTCTAAACAAAACTAGAACCTACAGTGGTTCATCAATTACATATATATTATTATTTATGTTCTTTGTAAAAAGCATAAATGTTTAAGTATATTTTATCAACCAAGAATATAGTATTTGTTGTTAAAATTAATTTATGTCAATTTTGAAACTATTTGGTATTTTATATTTGTGATGGTCATAAAAACATTATCACATTGAAAACATTTACTTAATACACCCTAACATGTCATATTAATCTATAAAATTAGTGGAATTCATCAAAAGTGTCAATTTACATTTATTTGGATATTTATAATATCAATTATTTTGATATTTCATTAATAAGGTAATTACCACATCATCATTGTGTCATAAATAACTAAATTTATTTAATTTATAAAAATTATAAATAAAATACCATTATGTAGGAAATATTATTATCTTCCTAATGAATATTTATAGTCGAATTTATATGTTGTGTAACCATATATAAAAAAGGTTTTGTTATTAAATGTTGAATTTTAATATTTTAACATTTCATTAAATAAAATAATAATAAATTTCCTAATCTAATAGATGTGGACCAAAGAGGGTCATATTTTATTATTAAGGTTGTTTTCAGTCCAATTATACTTATCCAACAGAATTAAGACATGTTTTAGGGTAATTATGATATCATTTTTACCCTAAAATAACCTATTTATTTTTAACCGTGGTAAATAAAAGTCAAAAGTTGTTATTCATGAAAGATTAGTTTCATCTTATTGAACCAAATTTTACTTACTGATAGTAATCATGTCTCTCCAATTTTTTAAATTCAACTCACAGAAGTGGTAAAATTATGTTTTATGCAAATTCGAAAATGCTCCAAGGAGGTGGGTAAAAGAGGTTAAAACGTTCCATAAAATTTAATATATCTATTTTTATTATAAAATGGCTCCATTTAATTACATTTAACTTATATAGGTATTATATATCAATTTTTATTAAAAATAATTTTAAATAAAAAGTCATTTAAAATAACAACGTAGTGTTTTTCACTATTCATAAAAAATTGATAGTTTTTAGAAAAATATCAAAAATTCACCAAAAACTAATTTTGATTTTCCAAATTAAAAAATAAAATCTATTTTACCAGATTAAAAACACAAAATATGAATTAATTAATTTATAATTAAAACCCATTTTCAAAACCAAAAGGCGGGTTTTTAAAAAGTAAAAACTATCAAAAGATTGACATGTGTTTATGTCAAATTTAAATGTAAAACTACATATAATGACCTACACTGTAATAAATGATAAAAATATAATCTAATTATACATCAAAACCTTTCAAATGTATAACATAACACTATAAATTATATCGAGTAAAAATGATGTTTTCAATTAAAGCATAGAATTTTCCACTATTCATCAAAATATGAAATTTATAGGAAAAGTACCAAAAATTTATCAGAACTAAATTTTTAGGTCTCAAATCTAAATAAGAATTTAATTATATTAAATTGATTATTTAAAATTTTCAAATATTTGTTTTATAAAAGGTTCTCCATTAAAAGGCGATAAAGATGCATTTTTTGAAAAATACTTCTTTTATCTGAAAAAATGAACTTGTTCATATATTATGTCAAAAAAACCCATATTATAGATGTTAAAATTGAATATAGTATATATCATTCAAAATAAAATTAATAATATTGAAAACCGCTTTTTGAATGGCAAGTTTGGTAAGTTTAGGTGAGCTCGAACTCGGTGTTTCTTGTAGCGCAAGCTGTTGAATTACATTAGTAAAATAACATACTATGAATTCTTGGGGTGTAACATGAAGTGTCATGCTTGATTCACTCATGTTTTTAATTAAATAATTGTTATTTATTGGCATCAACATTAAAGAAAAAATTAGGAATCTTTGGGTCACAACATTCATTAAAGGGAGAATTGGAGATGAGAAAATCACATAAACCCTCAAGTGACTATGTAACATCCGATGTAAATAATGAATAATAAATTTTCATATTTATTAATATTTGAGAATTAAATAATAATTTTTCTTTAATGGGGATTCTATGTTCGATGGTATACCCAATACGCAACAATGGGTTTCTTTGAAATCGTATTTTGCACACAACATTGGACCATTCTAAAAAATAATAATATAATATTATTTTAAATGGTAGTTAACACCTAGCTGTTGTATTGGAGGTAATGAAAAAACTAACCATATTATGATTAAGCATGTTTCATAAATGCTTTTACATTTATCCAATAAAATTTAGTGGTTTATAATGTGAATGAATCTAATTTTAAGCATAAGTACTCTTATATTATATAAAAGGTCTATTTAATGCCTTTTGATGGAGAACTCTATTAAATCAAGTTTTTTTTCCACTTTTTTATGTTCTATATGACACAATAAAATTTTTATTTAGAATCGAGACATCAAAATTTACTTTTGGTAAATTTTTGATATTTTTTTATAAAATTCATTTTTAATGAATAGTGAAAAATAATGTATTTTAATTCAAAAATAATTTTTAATCTAATATATTTATATTGTGATATTATCTTTTTAATTTGTTTTAAAGTGTAATTAGATTATTATTTTAACCATTTAATACAATATTGGTCATTTAATGTAATTTCACTTTAAAATTGGACATAAAAAGATGTCGATCTTTCGATAGTTATTATTTATTAAAAACACGTTCTTTTGTTTTGACAACAAGAATTAATTTTAAATTTTTTAATGAAACTTATATGTTTCTAATTATGTAAAATAGGAATCATTTTTAAATTCATAATATCAAATATAGCTTATGGTGAATTTTGGTTATTTTTCTGTAAAACATAAATTTTTGATGAATAGAGAAAACACTGAGTAGATTTCAAAAAAAAACAGACTATTTCATTTAAATGAAATTTCACCGCTTCTGTGAATTGAATTTCAAAAATCCGATATACATGTTTATTATTAGTAAGTAAAATGAGGCTCAATAATATGAAAATAATTTTTTGTGAATAATAACTTTTGACTTTTATTTACCGCAGTTAAAGGTAAATAGGGTAATTCTTGGTAAAAATAATATTATAATAATATTATATTACCCTAACACATGTCCAAATTCTATTGGATGATACATTTCCAACCATGGAAATTTTTTGGTCGATTTCAGGACTCCATGGAGCCATTTAAGAGTGATAATGATACTTTATATTAATAAATTTAATGTAATGACAAAAATTAAAAAACATATATCTTTTAGTAAATCAATTATTACATGGGGTTATATATGTTATATTTTTTACTATAAATAATAATTAGAAAGAAAAAAATTCCTATATCATGGTGATTTTTTTATTTTCTAGACATCAAATGAATAATATTACTTATGACACAATAATGATGTAGTGTTTACCTCATTAATGAATGATTTAAATAAATAATATTTTAAAGATTAAAAAATTATGCAAAACCTGCCTGATTATTGTTGGGTGAATTTATTACGAGAATGATTCATCTTATATTCAACTTTAATATGTTTTGGACATTTAAAAACCAAAAAGCATTATATAATAAAATAATATTTTCAAACTTTTCTAAAGAGCCCCTCCTCCCCCTTATAAAATCCATCACCTCTAACCCATTACTCACACCTCTCAAACACCTTGGATCATACAAACTCTACCTAAATAAGGTTAATAGATCCCACTATTCCACCTAGAAGTCTCAGCTTAGGTAGAATCGACTTCAAAAAATCCTTTTGGTTCAAACTAATGGGAGTTAAATGATTTAAGAGTAACATATTCTCTTAAGTTCATTTCTATTATTTTACCTTTCCAACACTATAAAATCATTTTAATCATTTATTTTATAACATAACCAGTGTCCTAAATATACTAGGATGTTGATATGAGATGTATTTTAAGTACACTTACACATATATACGTCTAATGGGTAAAGAACACACTGTTTCTATGGACGGCGAACAACTGGCTCCCGAAACGATGATTGTTCAATATTCACCTACCACCACTTATGGTGGCCATTAATATAAAAATTTATTTATATGTGAGGTAGATTATATTTATATTTTCTCATATTTATTTATTTTCCATTTATAATATACATTTACGGTTTCCATAATGGGTAAATATGACAATTTCATTTGAGGAAGTGCGGACTACCGCCCCCTCAAAGTAATATGACTCATTCGTGCCATACATGAAATGTACAAAGGATTTATTTAATTAAATAACATACCATAAATATTATACTATAATTATAATACCTAATTATTATTATGGTTTTATTCCTTTATATTTAAAATAGAAATGAAAGTAGCGTTCATGCTTACATACGGCTTAATGTCTCAATGAACGATGTGTTTCATTTCTTAACTACAAAAGATATGGAATATTATAACTAAATTTACACTTGATATATGTGATATATATGATATCTAAATAATTAATATCATTATGTAGATAATGTAATTTGGACCAAATGAACAATTTATAATTATAAAAAGTTCATTTTTAACTCAACTTTTGAATGACAAAAAAATGTTTGATATGAAATCAAATAAATTGCTATTTTTTATTGCAAGGTAATAAGTGATATAAAAGGAATAATAATCTAGAAAAATGTTCTTAAGGAGTAGAAATTAACATCATTTTTTTATTAAGGAAGAACACAGAACATATGAGTCAAGTCAGACAGGAGGTAAGGAGTTTCTTCTCGCACTTTTAATTCAGTGATATTTCCATTGTTCACAAATAATTATTACATTGATATATCCTTAATCTAATGGTATGATCTAGGTAAGGTATTTCATCTTAATTTACATTCCATTGTGTCTTATTTGTTGTTATGACCAAATTCAATTTTTATATAGTGTAGATACGACCCTTTGACATATTATATAATGAATCACATTATTCTCATGATATAATAAGCTTTTATTAATTTTATTCCACAATTATTTTTATTCATGCGTCTCTCATTTGGTTAAGAATTCCTTAACTAAAGTATTGTTTTAATGATTTATTATTCTAAATCATTCTCATTAATATCCATCTTTTTAAAAAGGTTTTAAGGATTTATTTATATAGATATGAATGTAGGAAATTAAAATTCATTTTAAAATTTTCAATTTGGTATGGGGAACTTTGAATCAAAATAGCTTTATTAAATGATATAAATGGTTTTGAAAATGGTTTGTTGAAACAATGATTATGTCAGTATCATGAAATGATATATTGTTATTGTAATATTGAATTGTTATATTTCCATTATAGTTATTTTATGTGTTATTAATATATTATGGTTATTGGGAATTGATTATGTATATGGGTGGTTCCGTGATAAACCTATGGTGGGTGAGCCCGATATAACACTCCAATTCATTGGGTAACGTGATAGAGGTAAATGTTAATATTTAAACTAAGATATTTAGAGAATATACTGTGATGGGTATTCCAAATGTAACTCCCAATGTAGCTGTGAAAGTAACAATGTATGTTAGATATGTATTCCAGAAGATACCTTTATGATTTATGGTGTCTATGGGTTATTAATAAATCTTATGATTTCATGAGGTTTGTTACAGAGCTTATGTTTTGTATGTATTGATTAACTAATTTTTTATTTCATTATTTTATAACCCTTACTGATATTTTAATTCTCATCACATGTTTTTGAATTTTTTTCATATGTTATAAGGTTGGGTAAGAGAATGGAAATACTCATGAAGATTTATATCAATAAATGAATTATTGTTTTCTTTTAAGAATTTTTATATTATGAAAAAATGGATACTGAGTAGAAGTGTCTACTTTATAATTTTTGGGATGTAATGTAATAGTTTTGGACTAATTATCTAAAATTCAAACCTAAAACTATCCTCAATGTGAATTATTAACTTAAATCATGATTATATAATGTATAAGGCTGGGGCCTTATAGTTGGAATCAGAGGTCAGTTTTGACATCTTTTGGAATTATGAGTTTTTTTGACACATTGTTAGTCTATATGTATACTCTTTAATTATAATCATTGTTTTATAAATATTTTAGATCAATGAAAGTCAGTTAAAAATGGAATGAGGAGGATATTAAATATCATTCTTATCTATTCCTGACGACATGCTTGCAATAATTATTGCAAAGTCATGTTCATATGATTGTGAAAAAGTTTCTCGCATACAACTCACTTGAAATAATTTTTTGATATATCAAACACACCCACTATACCTTGATATCATCATGGATCATGGGTTGTATTTAATCAAATCCTATTTTCAAAATATATTCATACTTCCATGAATGATAAATATTATCAAGTCATTTTAAAAAAATTTACCTTATCCAATGATTTTGAAGCATATTATTATTTTGAAAAAGGAAATGAAGAAGGATAACTTTACACAACCTATTTATATATTCAATTAAATTATAGACTTTCAGCACACACATATGGTATTGTAAAAGGACAATTGACTGAGTGTTTTAACTAAAACATAGTTCAACTATTTTATAAAGTGAAAGTATTATCAGATGTTTTGAAATTATATGTTATAATTGATTATTTTCTGAAACTATTTTTCTGTGAACACCCATATGTCCCGTGTTGTACTAGGTTTATTTGGATGAAGGAAGTAAATGATTTTGAAGGATATATAAATAATTGTTTCAATTCATGTACTTTTTACCTATGTGAACTAAATGACAATGAAACCATGTGGACACCATGATCAAGGTATGATGTTATTTCATTTGGTAATAGTTTTATATTATCAAATGGAGGTGAAATAAAACAAATACGACAATATATATAAGTCTTCATAAAATGTTGAGGTATTAATGAGTTGGGAAGAAAATGATATGTATTATACAACCATTGATGTTAAAATATTGTAGTGTTAATTTTTTGTCTTTTAAAAAGCATAACCCGTAAGATGAGTGAAAACCCGTCATGTCCAACAAGGCCATGGGAATCTAACCCATAATCAATGAGCGACAAGGGAGCATCGCCTACCACTGGCCTACGTGATGTCCCCGGTTAGTTAGAGTTATTCATTTAGTTAATTATTTTATAGATCTAGGATATGTGTATTTTGGGAACTTATGTTTTATCAAATAGATATATTTAGTATAGGAAAATGATTGTGTGATTAAGTGATAATGGTTAATTTGGAAGACGATATCTCTTTTGAGGAAACACTATATGCCTAAGTAAAATAGAATACTATAGGATTTTATTTGTGGAATAATGGTTTAAATTTTATATTGGAATAATATATTTTTTATGGCTTTTGGGGTTATTTATGGAAATTATTATCCTATCAAAGAAAATATGTGATTAGGTTAATTACACTTCAGTATGAGACATTATGAGTAGTTGATGTTATTTGGATATATATGCTAATATTTACTATGTAAGACTATGTAATTAAATACTTCTTTGTTTTGGGATACTATCATAGTTCTTTTTAGTTTAATGAATTTTATGGATATTTTTTCATTGAATGGTATTTATTGAACTTTGCGTATTATTTGTCATGTTTTGGAGATTAAGAATATTATTTGTTTTTTTGGGAAGATCTTTTTTTTGATTATCTGATATTGTACTAACCATTTTAGTTTTGGAAATTTTTTTAAGGAAAGGAAAATATATAGTACATATTTTTTGGATTATGTGGTTTTATAAAAGTTGATTCTAGCACATCCAATGTGACCAAGTCATCTTGAATAATCATTATTGGGAGAAAAGAAGAGTTTTTGACAGAAACATATTAATGGATGAAACTCTACTTGAAAATTAAGTACATTTCATTATTTCCTTAGTCAATATCATAAACAAATTCTCCGTATTTATGAAAAAGAAACCTAAAAAATTGTTTTATGTTTACTTTTCCAATTGGGAAACCAAAGGCTGTTTAACCTATCACATGTTTGTGATTTTATAGTGGTTAACTTTCTCGTAATCATGTTTTTTATCACTCTCCATCATAACCTGACCATTAGTTTCTCCCCCATATCCATGTTTTCATTGAATCCTAGTATGGGTTATCTTTCGTGACCATTTTTACTTCTCTTTATTTAATTTAAATGATAGTTTTATTGACACATTTTTGATGTGAGACTTTTAATGATGTTTCCTAGCACAATTTTAAATTTTAAAAGACGTAATTACTAAAAGGGGGGAAGGATGTAACATCTAATGTAAATAAAGAATCACATATTTTCATATTTATTAATTTTTATTGAATTAAATATTAATTTTAAATTAATGGGTATGATATGTTTGATGGCATACCCAATACACAACAATGAGTTTCATATAAATCTTATGTTGCACAAGATGTTGGGTCATTCTGAAAAATAATAATATAATATTATTTTAAATGGTAGTTAACGCCTAGCCTTTGTATTGGAAGGAATGAACAGAACTAAAAATATTATTATTAAACCATATTATTAATTGATTTTACATTTATCCAATAAAAGTTAGAGGCTTAAAATGTGAATGAATCTAATTTCAAGCATAAATACTATAATATTCTTCTAAAGGTCAACTTACTACCTTTTGATGGAGAACCCTATTTAAATCAAGTTTAGGTTAATTTTATATATTATATTTAACCAAATAAAATTCATAATTAAAATAGGTACATCAAAATTTACTTTGTGTAAATTCTTGGTATTTTTCTGATAAAATTTATTTTTTAATGAATAGTGAAAAATACAGTAATTTAATTCAAAATTGTCTTTTAATATAATTTATTTATATTGTTAGATTATATTTCAAATTAGTTTTAAAGTGTAATTATATTATATTTTTACAATTTAATCCAATTTTGGTCATTACAAGTAATTTCACATTGAAATTGGACATATAAAAGTGTTATTCTATTGATAGTTATTATTTCTTAAAATCATGTTTTTTGTTTCGAAAATGGGAATTAATTTTAAATTAATTAATGAAAATTCTATGTTTTCAATTAGGTAAAATAGACATCATTTTTGAATTTGGAATATCAAATATAGTTTACGAAGAATTGTTGGTATTTTTCTTAAAAACATCAATTTTTGATGAATAGTGAAAACACTGAGTAGTAGTTAAAACACCAAATTTTTCATTTAAATGAAAATTTAACACTTCTGTGAATTGAATTTCAACAATCCGATATACATAGCTATTATTAGTACGTAAAATGTTGTTCAATTAGTGGAAATTTTTTTGGTGAATAGTAACTTTTGACTTTTATTTACTGTGGTTAGAGGTAAATTAGGTAATTCAAGGAAACAATAAAGTTATAATTATATTAAATTACCATAAAATGTGTCCTAATTATATTGTGTGATACATTTCCGACCATGGTTATATTTGGGACAATTTTGGGACCCCATGGAGCCACTTAAGTGTGATAATGACTATTTATATTAATTAATTTATTGTTATGACAAAAATGATATAAACATATATCTTTTAGTAAATCAATTCTTACATCAAGTTATATAAGTTATCTATTTGAATATAAATATTAATTTGAAATCTAAAAATATTTCATACTTCATGATAGTTTTTTTATAATTTTTAGATATCAGATAAAAAAATTATTTATTACACAATAATGATGGAGTGTTTATCTCATTAATGAATGATTTAAATAAACAATATTTTAAAGATTAAAACCATATTAAAAACCTTTCCAATTATTATGGATGATTTTATTTCGATCAAAAGTCATATTATATTCTAATTTAATATTTTTTATACCTTTAGAAATATAAAATCAATATATAATAAAAAACATTTCAAACATTTTTAAAGAGCCGTTGGTCCCCCTTAAAAAAAGCATTCACCTCTAACCTATTACTCACACCTCTAAAGCCCATTGAATTATCCAAAATCTGACCAAATAATCTATAAATATCTCTATTTTCTACCTATAGTAGATACCTTAGGCATAAGGAACTTCAAAAAATCCTTTTGGTTCAAACCAAATGGAGTTACCCGATTTAAAGATAACATCTTCTGTTACGTTTTTTATTTCATTTTAATTATCCAACCCACTAAACTATTTTTATTTATTTATTTAATAAAAAAACAAGTATCAATAATATACTAGGTTTTTTATATGAGAAGTTTCATAACTACACTTACACACACCTCCGTCTAATGGGTAAATACCATACAGTTTCTGTGGACGGCGAACTACTGCCTCACGAAACGACAATTGTAAAATCTTCTCCTACCACTTGTTATGGTGGAATTAAGATTGAACTGTTTTTAAATGTGATGTATATTATATTTATATTGTCTATATACTTCATTATTTTTTAATTGTATCATACCTTTATGGTTTCTATAATGGGTAAATACAATAATTTCATTTGAGGAAGTGCGGAAAACCGCCCCCTCAAAGTTATATGACTCGTTCATGCCATACGTCAAACATATAAAGGAATTAGTTAATTAAATTACATAACATATATGTTATAATTTAATTATAATATACCTATGTATTATTATGTTTTCATTATTTTTCATATAAAATAGAAAGGAATGTAGCGTTGATGCATATGTACGGCTTACCATCTCCATGAATGGTGCGTTTCATTTCTTAACTAAAAATGATATTTAATATTATAAATACATATTAAATAGATATAAAAAATTTATACGATATGTAAATCATGAATATCATTCTATATATAATGGTATTTTGACCACATGGACAATTTATAACTATAACAAGTTCATTTTTAACTCATGTTTCTAATATCGACATAAAGTTGGATATGAACTCAAATAATTAGATAATTGTTATAGCAATTTAATATGTGATATAAAATAATTAATAAACTTAAATTTTTTTCCATATTAAGTAAAAATTAACATAATTATATTATTCAGGAGTAACATGGAACATATGAGTCATGTAGGGCACTTGGTAAGTAGTTTCTTTTCTCACCATTAATTTTTTGAGATTTCCTTTATTAACCACTTATTTATTGCATGTGGTGTATTGTGTACTAAGATTTGATATATATTATCATAATTATATTTATATTCATCGTATTATGTTAATATTATGGCAGTTTTTAACTTTTTATCATACGACTCAATTGATTACAACATGTTTAGGGGTTTTCATATCACATTTTATTCCCATGAGATTCATGCTATATTTTCCACTACTTTATTTTGTGTGGTGTATGTACTTCCCATGATTGTATTATTTTTTAATATAATTTAATTTGCAGATATTTAATTTTTCATTTTATGATCCTTCCTTCAAGGGGTGTATATTTCATAAGTTACCTAATCATTAAGGGAACCTTTCACTATACTCTTATATTCGAAGACTTCTTTTTTCACATGAATTTTAATTAATTTTTCCTTATATTGGGTATATGCATCTATAAAATTATTGGTGTAAATTTTATGTCCATGAGAAGAGAGACTTTTTTCACTCTCATTAACTCAATTTCTGAATTTTAATGAGACACCGTTAGGCTGTTGAATTTCTATAAGTGATCTTCTTAATCTAATTTCAATTCATTGGGTTAATCTTCTAATTCTTGATTATGTTATGCTATAAATATATGTGAATTACATTTGATAATTTTCAAATTATTATGGAATTATATTGAGTGTATTTAGATTTTTCACACATAATTATGTCATTGATTTATCCTTAAACAAATGGTACGATCTTTGTAAGGTATTTGTTCTCAATTTACATTCCATTGAAATTTATTTGTTCTTATGCACCAATTCACTTTTATATGGTGTATATACTGCCTTTTAACATATTATATCATTAATATTATTATTCTCATGATATTATAAGCTTTTATTAATGTTATTCGTCAATTATTTTTATTCAATCATCTCTCATTTGGTTATAAAATCCTTTACAAAATTATTTTTGTAATGATTTATTCTTATAAATATTTCTAATTAATATCAATGTTTTAAAAAAGTATTTAAGGATTTATTTTTATGGATATGAATGTCTGAAATTAATTTCTTTAAAAGTTTCAATGTGGAATATGACACGTTTAGTCAAAAATATATTTATTAAATGTTTTAAATTGTTTTGAAAATGGTTTGATGAAACATTGATTATGTAAATATCTTGAAATGATATATTGTGGTTTAAATGAGGAAATATTATCATTCCTTTAAGCTTGTATTATGTTTTATGAATATTTATGGTTATTTGAAATTGTTTACGTATACGAGTGTCTCCTTTATAAACCTAGGATGGCTGAGCCTGATATACCTCTCCAATGCATAGGGTAACGTGATGGAGGTAAATGTTAATGTTTCTCCTAGGAGATTTAGATAATATATTATGTTGTGTATTATAAGTTAAAATCCCTACGTAGTTGTGAAAACTACAGTATAATTTTGATATAGATTCCACATGTTACCTTTATGATTTATTATTTCAATGTGTTATTCATTAATCTTATGATTTCAGGTGGTATGTTAAAGATTTTATGTTTTTTTATGTATTGATGAACTAATGGTTTCTTTCTTTATTTTATAACCCTTATTGAGATTTTTATACTCATTACACGTTATTGAAATGTTTTTCACCACATATATAGTAGGGTAAAAGAATGGAAGAACTCAAGAAGATTTATATCCTGAAAATAATTATTGTATTCTTTTATGAATTTTTATTTTATAAAAAAATGGATACTGAGCAAAAGTGCCTACATTGTTATTTTTGAGATGTAATTTAATAGTTAAGGCCTAATTCTCTAAAACTATAAACTTGAAAAAGATAATCAATGTGAATTAATAACATAATTCCCGATTTTTTAATGTTTTAGGCTGTGGATTTATAGACTACTATCATCGGATTACATTAGAGATAATAAGATAGATCCCTAATGGTATTAGGGAATCATTGATGGTGGTTTTTCTCTAGCTCCCCACCAATTGTTTATTGAATTTTTAATATAAGGATAGTCTTTTAATTTTTTTAAGAAAATTTGTACTTGAATGTCCAATTATATGATGAATTAGTGTAAGTCTTTCAATATAATATGTGTTTTCATGCATCCCATATAGAAATATGTGTAGTTTGGGATCCTTTGATAGAAGATGTGTGGTTATAAATCATTCACCGAATGATGCATGATAAATGAAACCAACTTATTCCAATGACTTTTTAAGTTTTCCAGTTATATAATCATTTAATTTTTCCACATTCTGATATTTTTATATTTTTCGGTGACACCCTAATATTTAAAAAAAATTAAAACTATGTTTGATTGTGTACATGAAAAACAACACTAAACCAAAGCCAACCATGAACATTTTTTATTTAAATATAAATATTATAACCTATTCACTGAATTGATGGATATAAATTAATAAAATGATTTATTAAATATATATAAATTTTCTACTTAATATAAATGTATTTATAGTTTCTTAGTAACTAATCCAACAATTTTGCATAAAGAATTTGTATTCCGTAAAAATTTGTTTTCTTCAAAAAATGGCATCTATTTCTTTTTGTGAGAAAATAATATAGTAAATTTAGAAAAATTTTAAAATATTTTTTCCATTAATATATCATAAATTTTAAAAATCGTAATATTAAAATTATCCTATTGTGAAATTTTGAGATTTTATGAAATAATTGATTTTTCCATGAATTATGAAATTTATTGAATTTTAGAATATTGTCATTAATATTCCTTAAATGTAGTTATTTAAAAGTACCATTATTTTATATATTTCGTATTAAAGTGAAATTTTAACCGTTTTATTTATAATAATAAAATTAATTTCATTTTAATTGGTCATTTTTTAATATTTTTGTATAAGTATATTTTTATGCTGAAAAACAAATTTTCCTCAAAACTATTTTTAAGAGCATAAAATTTATCGGTATTAATTATCTAATAAAACAAAATATAATGAAATATTTAAAATAAATTTATATTTATATTTATATTTAATTTAATTTATGTAATGATTAAATCCATTAATAGAGTTAATATAAATAATCTATTGATTGAAAAATCCATTTTCCCCAAAAAACCTCTTTTTGTTGTGTTTTGTGGGTTTCATTTAAAATTAAATTATTCTTTTTATGGGAATTAAAATTGAGAATATTTATTTTATATTTTGAATCATAATAATTAATATTATTGAATATGGTCAAATTAATTTTTGTCTAAATAAATAGTAAAAAACTAAATAAAAATTATTGTGATTAAGGTAAAACATGTTTACCAGGGGTTAAACAAATTAGATATGGATTAAAATGAAAAAAAATCTCTTACTTATGTTTTTTAACCTCCTATTAACCGTATATAATCTAATAATTATTATTTTTTCATTTTTGATCACTTTAGTATGAATAATAAATTTATATCTTTTATTCCTTTATAAATTCAAATGGTTTCCTCGCCCCCACCTAAAAAAAGAAACCCACTATCCAATTATCAACATACATTACAAATATTTTTATTAAGATATTTAATACCCAAATACCTTTCTTAAATCCCTAACCATGAAATAGAGTCCCTGAATTGATAAAAAAAATTCTGGGAAGGCATAGGTACAAACCAAAATGGGTTGTCTGAAGAAGAGGTATAATTCTTAGCCCTGTGTTTTCATGTTATTTGTTTTTCAATATCCTTCAAATATTCCTCATCCATGAAGAAATAACAACACCATTATATTACATAAAATTATATGTTATAATTTTAATTTATTAACTTAGATCTGTCTCCACTCTCAATAAATGGGAAACGAAACCATAGTTCTTGTGTACAGAAGAATACCACTTGACGAACTGATGTAATTTATTTTCAATCACTACCTCTCACAACTAGATATAATTATATATTTAATTTATTTATATTATATTAGAGGAATATTTATCATTATTTAAATTTAATATATCATATCTTATCTTACTATTACATCTATTGAAAAATTATAATGTTGTTCGTGTAAATGTATAGATTACCATCTCCTCGATGCAATGTGATTCATTTTTTATTACCAAATCTCATGAATGATATATAAAAGTGAATTTTAAGTAAAAATATAGTATTTGTGGTATAATTTTGATTCATAAATATAAAATAAAAATTACATTCTATCTATAATGATCATTAAAAAATAGAAACATTACTCATGCATACGTACAACCCATAATATCCAAGATTATAATGTGGTTCATTTTCATAACCATATTTCATGGTTGATTTTAAAAGAAAAATTGATTCATATAAATGATAATTATTTCATGATTAATATTATTTTTATGATGTAATAATAACCTCATTGACCATATTCAACCTCCTAGAGGCATTTAGTTTACATACATAGAATATCATCCATACATCTTACATGAAAGTAATTTATTAAGTTACTGGATATGAAAATAATAAATAAAAAAATTGAAAAAAATAGAATAAATTACTTAAGAAATTATATAATTATAATAATTTTTTTGGAATATAATAAACACACATGATGATTCAGGCTTGAGGTAAGTGATCTCTCTAAACCACACTTTTTGGTTTATGACCATTCTATCTCTAACCCACTTTCTCAAAATATTTAATGTTATATAATGATTGCAAATTATATATATGTCTATAAAATATATAACTATTTTATTTTCCCATTATTTTACGGGTTAATACTTTCCTTATGATCATTAATGAAATTCCTTAATTAAAAAATCTCTTTTTTATTGAGATAAGAGATAAGATAATGCAACCCATTTCCTTTCCATGTGTAATTATTATGTTTATACTTTATGATTGGATTAATTTTCAAGGAACTCAAAATCCTGAAGTGTTTATGATGGGTTCACCCAGGTAGTAATCTAATTAATTGGGTAATTATTTTTATCATGAGAAAATAAGTATGGGATATTGGGAGTAATACTATTCAAAAATGAGATTATGTCAACTGTGTAATATAATATTGGAAGTAATCCTTGACTTGTGGTTATATCATGTTTTGTGTTTTACAACATTTTTTATGATTTCATGATATTGTGATATCATTTTTTTATTTTATTCTCTCATATTCTTACTCTTGATCATTCTATTTTATGTTATCATTCTATGCTTTTGGCTCACAGGTTATGTTTTTATATCCTTCATATTACAATAATAGTATTGGCAGGTCATCCTTATTTTTACTGTATTCTCCAGATTATCCCATGTAATTTTAGGATCCCAAATATATTTAATATATAATTATGTAGATTAATATATAGATACAATATTTTCATATATATGGTTCATTACCTAGTAGATAATAGGCTTTGTTGGAACTATTTTTCGTATTAATGGATATTTATGTCAAAAATCATGCAATAATATGTTTAAAAAGTAATGGGTCACTAAATTTCGTATCATAGGATGATCAAGTTATTTATTGGGGTTAGGGACTAGAATAAATTAGTGATATCCATAAAAATAAGTTTATGTATTAAAAATATTCTATATTTTTTTGGAAAAGAATAACAAAAGTGGGTTACGAGTAATTACATCCATGTCTGGATACTATAAGAATATGTTTCCATATAATAGTTTTACCATGGTTTAATAAACTTTTAAAGGTTTTGTTGGGAATTCTAGTGATCATCATCTGGTTCAATAATAATAGGCCTTATTACACACCTAGATTGACACTCTCGATGGATATTCAATAGAAATTCACATACTCTTTATGAAATATTAAGAATGACATGAATAGATTGTTATGTCAAAAAAATAATTGGATTAATTAAAATTTATAACATAGATTGAAACCTAAAGACTCGTAATTTAGGGCATACATATCATTGATAAGTTATTCTTTATAATTTTATATATTTCTTATAGTATGTTTAATAGTTAATGTATTGTAAAATTGTTTTTTTATTTTTATTTCACGTTACCAAATATTTCAAATTGTTCCAAAAACAAATTTGATATTTAATATGATAGTTTACCAAATGATATTCCTTACCTTATGGGTTTAGAAGTTAATAACATCAAGGTAGTACTATTTCAACTATCTCATGTTTTGAATAATAACTGAATCAGATGAAAGACCCTCTATCTCTTAAGTATAAAAATGTGGGGGTTGAGTATTTTATATAAAAAATGAAACATATCATTAGTGGATCTTCTGATCCCATCATACAATTATAAAATATTTTCTCTATTGATGAGATCTTATATCTCCTATAATTCTCATAAGAAGATAAATTTATAATGTGAGTTTATCACATGAATGTAGAATCTAATCGTCATAGGAAAAAGATCAAGAACACTAAGTTTAAAGAGGATATTAATTCTAGGAAATTATAAAATATTAATAAAATAAATTTTAATAAATACTTTCCAAAAACTCTCTTTATAAAATTTAATGGGTATTTCCTTATACTAAATAAAAAGGAATATATGTCTATTGAGGAATATAATTCATACATCAAAAGAATTTTATGGTACTCCTCCATCTTCATCATCAATATTTAAGGTATGTTCAACAACTTCTTTTGTGGTTTAAATCATAGTATACAACATAATTGAAAATTAGAGACTTCGATAGTTATAAATATAATATTCATTCTCCCCTCAAGGTAAATATGGATATTGGATTCTCTCAATGGTTTAATGAGCCTATAAATTGAAAGATATAAATGGTTTTTATTCAGGAGGATCAAAAAATATATCCCATGGAAGAATGAAAACCCAACATCCCACTTTTCAAAATTGTGAGAAGAAGAATCCTAGAAACTATTTTAAAGGAACCTTAAAATATTTTAAATGTGGAAAAGAGGTGTTTTGAGATAATATATTCCAAAGGGAAATGAATAATGACACTAATTTAGAAGAATCAATGAATGTTTAGATCAATATACATACTACAATATAGTGTTTCAATTGTAAGGAACCGGGAAATTATGATATCAAATTTCTCTAAACCAAGGGTTGTAATACATAATCAATAAAAACAACATCCAAAGCCTATAAACCATGTTCGTAAATATGTAATCACTATTGGTGAGGGGGATTCTGGTGAGTACGTAGTTATAGGTATATTTGTTTTTCATTTATTAATAGTGAACAAACCTTTTTATTTTGGTTCTATGAATTCTTCCATATCTAGTAAGATTAGTAGACATTTTTAAGAACTACCACGAAAGATTGGGGTTGAGGTTTATATGTGATCATAAAATAGCGTAATAGTTCCCTCCCAAGTATATAACTCCCCCCAAAAATGTTTTTAGACTAATTATTATATAAAATCTCTTCACACGTCTTTTAGGGAAGTTTGATTATATATTGGGCTTATATTTCTCATCCTTATATAAAGAAAACAACAATAATTTATTAGAGGATATCACTCTATATTTAATAAGTGATACTACAATTTTATAAATGTATAAGGAGGAGGATGAATCTCCCATTTAATATTATATTCTATAATTTATATTATTTCATTATGTGAAATCAGATTTATCACAGATGATTGATAAAAATGAGATAATCTTTCTTGAAGGCATTCCCATTATGTTGGAATATACTAATTTATTCCCTAATGATTTTTCTGTTCTGACTACTAAATAATAGGTTGAGTTCTCAATATAACATCTACCTGGATCTCTACCGATATCAAAGACTCCTTTAGGAGTGATTATCATTGAGTTGGAAGATCTCAAAACTTATTTACAATGGAATCTAGAAAAGGTTTTTATATGTCTGATTACACTAGTTTTACTGGTAAAGATGACGTATGGATCATTATGCCTGTGTATTAATTATTATAAACTCAATAAAATCACGATAAAGAATAGCTATCCCCATCCATGGAGTGAAAACTTGTTCAAAAAACTATGTGAGGACAAATATTTCTCTAACATTGATATTTGGTCTAAATAACACTAATTAAGGGTAAAGAAAATATATATTCCCAAAACTGACTTTTGAACAAGGTATGAATACTATGAGTTAATAGTGATACCTTGTGAACATACTAATTATATAGAAATATTTATAGACTTAATAAATATAGTCTATAAATATTACATAAAAAAATATGATACGGTCTTTATAGATGATATTCTGATATAATCTAAAATAGAGGAGTTTTATGAGGCATCTGAATACTATGAAAAAGTATTTGGAAATATAGGATATATATAAAATGTATAGTAAATTGGTGTTATTTGGAAGTTATTATTATTCAAAGGGCATGTTATCACTAGGAAAGGGATATCTATAAACCCTTCTATGATAATTGAAATTTATTAATGGAATAGATCGGTATCTCTAATATATATAAGTAGTTTCCTGGTACTAGTTAGGTATTAAATATGATTTTTTAGAAACATTTATTAATTTCAAAAACCACTATCTGAGATAACACGGATGTTTTTATAGATTATCTAGGACAATGTATGAGAAGATAGCTTTATGGAATTGAAAAATAGGTTTATCAATGCACTGGTTCTCTTTTATTCCTGAGGTGGGAAAAATTTCATGGTTTACATTGATGCTTCAAAGAAGGGATTTGGATATCTACTAATGTATAATGTCAAAATGGTAGCATATGCATAATGTCAATTGGAATTTCATGATCAAAACTACAAAACACATGATTGGGATTTGGCTTCAATGATCATTGAATTGAAAATTTAGCTTCAATATCTCTATGGAGAGAACTATTAAATATATATAAATCATAAGAGCCTTAAATATATATTCACACAAAAAGAGATTAGTATTCACTAGAGAAGATGGCTATATATAATCATGTACAATTACTTCTCAATCTACTACCATATTGGAAAATAAAATAATATACCATATGATCTATGTAGAATGAATCCAGTAACAATATCACAGATGAGAATTAAGAAGTATGAAAGTTTATTAGACATGAAATGGATATACATGGGAATCATAAAGCCAGGAACATAATAATTTTTTTCTCTAATGATTTCTCAACCCTAACATTTGGAGAAGAAAAAGGATGACCAAAGAGATAATTTGAAATTAATATAAAAGATGAAGCTATAAGAAAAGTTAAATCCTTAGTGTTTACAACTAAGGACGGATTTTTAAGATTATCATCATGATTATATATACCATTAAATTCAGAGAAAATGAAAGTTTGGTTGAATAGTGCATGTAGATCAGCCTTCTCCATTCACCTAGGGATCATGAATATTCATTGAGTTCTCTAAGTCCACTATTGGTGGGATAATATGTAGAGTGATATCATGGGATATAAATTAATGTGTTTGCTATGTTGGGAATTTAAGGTTGATGTTAGGTCCACAAGGCTGAATACCCTGAGAGGGGGGGTGAATCAGGGTATGACTAATTTAAAATTAAAGACCATTCTGATCTTGTTTCACTGATAAGAAAAACACTCTTCTCTCTTTTCCTGTTGCACAATATAAATAGAATGTAAAGAAAGCACAAGACAGAACAATTTTACTTGGTTCACCGCTAAGGGCTACGTCCAAGGAGCATACGACGACAGGTTGTCGGTCGTACCAAATTCTACTATACTTCACTAGTTGTGGATACAATGGTTCAGGCTAGATCACTTCTATGCCCAGGCTCACTGCCTATACAACGTTTAGGGTCAGCTCACTTCTTTCCCAAGGGTCACTCCCTATTTCTCTCTCTTTGGCTCACTGCCGGTGGAGAGGATCACCTTCTTCCTCTTCCTGAGCTCGCTGCTCTGTGAAGGGATTCACTCACAGTTTATAGACCTGTAGGTCTCTTAATTTCCATTAAGGAATGCATCTTTCTCTGTATGTAGATGCTTTATTGAAGTTCAACTTTCATCCACTGATGAATAACACTTTTCCTCTGACCACTGGGAAACTACCTTTGGAAACACCTTCTCAAAGCACCGTACTTCGCGAAGCTCCCAATTTTGCGAAGCTCAAATAAGCCTTCGCGAAACTCCTGCCTTTTCGCGAAGCTCTATCACGAAAAACTCCCGCGAAGCTCAACTCATTGCAAAGCAACTTCTCTCGCAAAGATCATTGAGCTAGCGTGGAGCACACAACTTTCGCGGAGCTACAATAGCCACTGCGGAGCTCCTCTTTCGCGAAGCACACTGGCTCCGCGAACTACCTTCGCAAAACGGGAGAAAATGATCCTCTCTGAAAAAACTCTCTACCTCTCTCGAGGGGGTCGGCCTCTTTTCATAGGCGATTCCACCGATCCTCTGCCCTTCCACACGAAGTCAACACCACGTCATCTCAAATCGCGAAGCTCCAAAGATTCCGTCGGAATTCTGTCCAAATCGCGAAGCACCATTACAATTTTCCGTTCGTGAATCTTGACGTAGTTGCGAAGAATCACCATCAACATACCTCCGCGCATTCTCCGTGAAGCTCCCTCGTGAAGCCCTTATCCTCTGAGATGCGCTTCAGCCTCTGCTGTTTACGAAGCTTGACATAACAGCGAAAACTCACTGCCTCCATTCTTCTGGTCTTCGCGATTTCCAAACCATGCATCCTATCTTCGTGAAAGTCATGCCTTTTCCATATTAAATTATGATCTTCAGGGAAATCCTATTTTCGCGATGCTCACCAAACTCCAAATTTTGGACCCCAAAAATTTGGCAAACACTAGGAAACAGCGCCACCCTGTACTGCTCTTTTGTACCGCCTCCAGATTGTCCATTCCTTTGTCATCGTTCTTTGTCAACAAGGATTGTCAACAACTTCTTGGGAACTTGAAAAATATCCATGAAAACCTTCTTTGTCAACAAACACAATCAACCCAAAAATATTGCAAAGTTACCTTGATGGATTTTTTCCCAACAATTGAACATAAAAATTCTAATGCGATGATGCAACCATTACCCCTACCGTCTTGGAAATGGGAAAACACTATGTAATTTATCACTTGTATTAAAAAGATATGATAACTAAATAATGTTATATTGGTTGTAGTGGATCAATATATAATTCTATAAATTTCAATATAATCCAAGAGGACGTTCTACTCAATCAAATTGGATGAATATTCACCATATAGGTGTTAAGGTAGAATGGAACACCACTATTTATAGTATTTTACTGAGATTTGAGATTTACCTCAAAGTTAAGTATGATTCCCCAACATGGTCTAGATACAAAATTGGAACTTCAGTATATCTTATCATCCCTAAAGTGAAATATTAGAAGACTATTTAGGAACTAAAAGAAATGTTGAGAACATGATTGATAAAATTTCAACGAGGATGGGATAAAAATATTCATTTATAAGAGATCTCATACAATAATATCATTCACTCAAACATATAAATAGATCATTATGAAGCCCCCCTATGGGAAGAGATATCGAACACCTACATTTTGGGATGATGTTTTTGTGGATTAGATTTTGGGACCTAAAATGGATAGGGAAATGGTAGAAAATGTCAACAGTATTTTAAAACTAAAAAACATCATGGATTATAATAGTTTAAAGAATAGTTATTTTGATAATCTTCGATGAGACATAAAGTTTGTGGTCTGGGATAAAGTTTTTATCAAAATATATCTATTGATAATATTAATAAAATTTGGGAATAATTTAAATCTATGGCATATATATATTATTCTTTTTGATGATCTCAATCCCTTAATTGTTGTATCTTTTTGAATTGCACTCCCATTAACCCTTTCTCAAGTATATGATGTATTAAAATTTTCCATTTTGGAAATGTATGTAATAGATCCCTTACATGTACTCAGTTTAGAATTGGAATAAGTGGAAAAATATCTATCTTTTGGGGAGAAACTTATGATGATCTTGGACCATATATATGAAGCTCTATTCAACAATACAAATCACCTAGTCAAATTATTATGGTAGAACTATAAATACAAATAGGAAACCTAGGAACTAGAGGAAGTAGTGAGTAAAAATTACCTTAATATAATTTCACCATAGTATATAATATAATTTTTTTAGGGTGAACATTTTTATGGGGGAAATAATGAAACACCCTAAGATTTAAAAAAACTATGTTCGATAGCATATAACAAACACAATACTAAACCTAAACTAACCATGAAATATTATTTTTTAAATATGATCATTATAACCTAGCCATTCAAATAGTATTTATGAATATTATTGATTTATTTATAAAATATATATAAAGTTTGTTATTAATATAAATTTATTGATAACATATTAGTAAATAACCACCCATATTTTAGAAATGTCTTTTTATTCTTTATAAATATATTTTCTTCAACAAATGGGTTTTTGAATTTTTGTGAGCAAATATTATAATTATTATTGGGAAAATTAGGAAATGTTATTTAATAAAATTAACATAAATTTTTAATTCATTGTATTGAAATTGATTTAGAGTGAAATTTTGGATTTTTTCTAAAATGGTTGAATTTTATGTGAATGGTGAAAATTTCCACGTTTTCAAATACTATCATTTATTTTCATTAAATAAAACAATTGAAAAGTACCATTATATTTTTTATTTGGTATTAAAGTGACATATGAATTATTTTTTTATAATAGATTAATTAATTTTATATTAATTAGTACATTTCATGATTTTGGTATTAATATATTTGTATGCTTAAAAACACATTAGTTTGGAATATATTTTTAAGTTAATAAAGTCTATCCATTTCAATTACTTAAAATGATACCATATAAGAAAATATTTAAATTAAATTTATATTATATATTAATTTAAATTCATATAATTATTATTAACTATGTTAGAGTAATGATAATATCTTATATTCCTTTAAAATTGTATTTTTTTGGAAAATAGATATTCATCGTGATTTCTAGGTTCAGATTAAAATTAAATTCTAGAACATATTTAAATTTAATTTTATAAAATTAATTCATATTTTTTAATAATTATTATTATTTGGTGACATGTTCAGCTTAATTTATTGTCAAATTGAATAATAAAAATAATAAAAATCTCTTACTATGGTTAACATCAAAATACGATTAATAGGGGGTTATAAAAAATTGATAATGGTTAAAATGACCTAAAAGATTTATAATTTCTATTATATAGGAATATATGAACCTTATATCATCCAATATTCCTTAATATTCCATTTTTTGGATCTTATGGGGGAATAATACATTTATATATCTTATTTTTTTAAAAAACTAATCTTTATACTCTCTCCCACTTAGAATGGGATACCCCCACTCCGCTATTCTCCAAACATAAAACATATTTTTTATTCAAAATACCTACCCAAAAATTTTCCATAAATCCATCACTATGGCCTAAATTCAATGTCTTTATTATAATATAATTCAATGAATTATTGTGGTACATACCTAAAAAGGTTTTTCAAAGAATATTTATAATTCATAACAATGTGTTTTCATTTTATTTCTTCTTCCAGCTAATTAAAATAATATTTTACCATAATAAAATAAAAACCACTTTATATTCCATATAATTAGTTGTTACTATGTTAACTTAATAAACTATATCCATCTCCTCTTCTATCATATAAGAAATGAAACCGACATTTGTGTGTGTGGAAAACTATATTCTCACGAACCAATGTATTTGTTTCCATCATTCCCTCTAACGGCTGGATATAATGATGGATTTAATTTATATATGATATTAATGATATGTTAATAATTATAAAAAATTAAAATTTCATATATATTCTTACCTTTCCACTCATTAAACAATGATAACTCCATCAATGCATTTGTGTTGATTACCACCTCTATGAAGTGATGTGATTAGTTTTTCACTAGCACATCACATGGATGGTATAAAAAAGAGTATTTAAAATAATAATATTTTATTATTGAAATAATGATTATTATATAAAGACAAACTTACTACTTACCATACTTATATAATTGTCATTGGGAAATGTAAATGTTGTTCACGCTTAATTACGACCTACACCGTCTCCATGATTTTCATTAATATCATTTTTTATCCACATATCTCATAGTTAATTTTTAAATTGTAATTGATATATAAAAATTATAATTATTTAATGATTATTATTTTTCATATGATGTAATAATGATCTAATTCACCATACTCAACCTACTAGAGGAATTTGGGACATATGATCTGAATGTCTTCAAAATGTTTGATGTGAAATTAATTCATTGTGTAATGGAATTAACAATATAATGAATAAAATAAAATGAATAATAAACATGAATACTATTCGTAATAAATTCATTAATTAAGATAATAATATTATTTAATATGATAAGGAATGCATGTGAAGACTCTGTCTTAATGTAAGGGATCTCTCTAAACCGCTATTTTCTTTCGATTATGACCATTTTCTCTCAAATTTGATTTATCTACATTTTTTTTATGACGTAATGATTATAAATTTTTTTTTATATGTCTCTTAAATATATACCTATATTACCCTTTTATATTTTTATAGGTCAATTTGTGACTTATGGTCATTACTCAAATGCATTCTTTTAGAAATCATTTTTGATTATGATATGATACCAAATTATGAATCCCATTTTCTATCCATAGGTAATTCTTATATTGATTCATTATTTTTTCCTTTTTTGAATAAATAATAATTAATATTTAATGATGGTTTAACAAATATATCACTCCAATTCAATTGGTAAATCTTTTGTCTCATGAGATGTTACTTATGGGATTTTGGGTGTAAACCTAATACAATATGGGACTATGTAAACCAAGTAATATTTTTCCTAGTAGTTATCCTTGAAATATGATTATATCTTGTTTTTTGTTTCTTACACATTTTTTATGTTTCCATAATCTTGTGATACCATGTTTTTTAGGTTATTCTCCCAAGTGATTACTCATGATCCATATCATTTATGATATATTGTAATAACATTATCTCAAATGTTATGATTCTTTATCCTGACTATTCCCTTACTTGGATTTTTAGGTCGCCCATTTTGTATATTCATTTATTCGGTTATCCCATATAGTTTTAGTAGATAAAAAGGATCTACTATCTCATTATAGAGATTAAAATAAACACTCTTTAATCTCATGTGGTTGTTTTATATACCAAGTCCTTCAAAGACTATAGGTATTGTTCGTTCTTTTTTTGTATTAAAGATATTTGTGTAAAAAAAATACCATAATATGAATAAAAAGACATGGTTAACGACATATTTTAGTGCTAAAAATCTCCCCCATAAAATTAGATCCAGTTAGAATTAATATGATCAAATTTCTATGAAGAGTGATTCTATGAATTCAGAACCTATGATTCGAGGATTCTATATGTGGATAATTTTTCATGCCTATAAATTATGGTGATCATAATCATTATTTATTTTCATTAGGTTACATGAGATGTTTGTCTAAATTTTAGATATTTTAGTCAAAGTAATTCTTAGATCTATTCAATAATGTGAACACCTAATCATGATTCTCTTTCTATGTCTTATCTTGCTTCATATTAGGGATGTTTGATCCCTGAAGAACACATGAAAATTTAATTCCATTATAGTTTTTTATTATGTTTTAAATGTTTTAAAATTATAAAATTCATTATTTTTTATGAGAAATGGATTCCATTCCTACTCACCCCACGTACAAATTGTATATGGAGTATTGAAAAGAAATGTTAAAAGTTTTTTCTTGTAGACAATGTGGAAACATTGTTGTCTCTTACTATCAATACATAGTGTGCAGTTTAAAGATACTGTTTTTTTAATAACCATTATGTAATCATTTACCTATATATGGTTTTATACTCTTTCATGCCGTTAGAATACCAAATCCAGTAAAAAATTTATGCATGGGTTGGTTCACTAATTTTATGGGCTCATCTTGGTAAAATATTGAATTTCATTGTTGTTACCCAAGATAAAGATAATCCATGCACATATAACATGTTAAATACCATATAAAATTAATGAATTTCTGAGATCTCTTCTATGAAACAGAATATATAAATTGGGCAACCATACCGGAGCAGACACTCATTAACCATTCTTGTAGCTGGATGTTAGGCATGAACCTCCACTTATTTAGAGGGTATGTATGAACATAAGAATATAGAGACGTATAGAGATATATCATGATTGAGTATTATCTGAAATAAAATTGTATTAATGAGGTACTTGTGGTGTCCTAGTCCTCCATATACTTATGCAGAGGAACCATCTCTAGGTTTTTTATTGAATATGAATTCAATTAATTTATTGAATGGAAAGGTATAAATCAACCAATGAAATATTAATATATTTAATACATCTTTATTTTGATAAAAATTTATGATCAGTTTCTACCATCAATTTCATTATGGTTGGATGAAGAGATAGTCCATCTTCTTAAAAAATAGCTACCTATGGATAAAAAGTCAATAATGTGGAAGAAGATCACACAAAAAATTTAAACCCCTTTAAATAAGTAGATAAATTATTTGGGAACCTTGTGGTGAACTGATCATGCTTCATAAATCCCATTGTTTCCAACTAATAAGAACATTTTATTTTGTGGGAAATTCTATCCAACCAATGAAAATAGAGCTTATGAAACCTTGTTCTGGATATGAAACCATAAATAAACAGCCATTTTTACAGGGGTAGTTCACTTTCCATGTTGTTAAGTGAGTATTGGAATACAATTCATGAATTTAACACTAATACATGTCTTTATCTTATTATCATAGTTTGTGATACAGATCAAAGGAGGATTTTTATGTTGTCACTTATAGTATTATATAAAATTTCACTTCTGTTATTCAGTATCTATAAGAAAAAGAGTCGTGTTGATATCATAGGGATATTTTATATACTATAATAATTGATTATGGAATAGTTCAATAGTTATATATTCCATATCATCCCAACCTTCCCTTTGTTTCTATTCAAACCTTTCTTTTAGAGGCTGTGTGTGGTTTTCATTAGGGGAATGTTGATGAAATAATATCGATTACTTCCATTCAAAATGTAATTCTAGTGGATCAGATCTATGGTGTGGTAAGATACAAGACATACTTAGTATAATTTTTTTTTAAAATTTCAATCCCTTTAATAGTTAATCATATCACCTTCTTACTAATAGTTATAAAACAATTATCCCATGGTTTAATGAAATAATTAGAATATGATAATGCATGATGACATATATATATAGACAACATTTTCACTAGAAAAATACATGGTTATAGTGAAATAAAAGTATATTCATCCAAGGATTAAATCTTACAAAAATTCTATGTTAATGAATTTTTTCCCAAATCATGAGATGAATCCCTCCGATAGGTGTATATAACCCATAATGATATTACAGGTCAATTAAAATCCTAAAACCAATGAGTTATCTAGGTCATTGATAAAAGTGTTTTACATATGACCTTCAGTATGTGCGGAATAATCAAAACAATAAATATCTTCTGGAAGAGGTCAATATTGTAGTAGTAGAGGTATATTAATTTATAGAAAAGACTCAAATAACAAAATTGGATATCTATCATGACACTAGAAATATTAGGATAGTGATAGAATATACATTTTCATATAAACCCTCAATAATTTTTAAACAAGTATGTTTTTAAAAAGTTATAGAAGAAAGACGTGATGTTCCTGGAATCACATCATATCCTGGTTCATGGTAATGTTTGAAAACGTGAAAAGATAATTTTTATCTAACAGATCATGACTAGTTTTTCTAGTTATAGGTGGATCTATTAGTTTTTTTTTCATTTGATTGAAATAGTAGACATATACATAAAGGCTTGTTAGTCTGATATAAATGTGTATATTCACGAGAAAAGACACATGTTCCACTAACTATGGGGAAAAAGAAAACATGAACTCAAGATTATGGATACAATTTATTGCTATCCATTTTATATTTCTCAAATAGTTTTGGATATTTATAATTTATAGATCATAAACTTCATGTACATCACCATTGTGATCAATAGATTTATATTCAGTAGTTTTAGGTTTAGTGGAATATGGTTCATCATCATCATGATTAGTGGAATTTATCTAACTCTTTAGAAGGAACTCAATAAGAAGGATTGATTATATAATATAATGTGGATCTAAATAACAGGTTGTAATATATGTCATTATAGATAACTAACTCTTCATAATTTTAGTAAAATTAAAGCAAAACCCCTAGTAGTCCCTCGAGTATGAACTACAGTGGATTTTATATAGAATTGTATACGATATCATTTATAGTATTGATATTATGTAATACATTAAAAAAAATAGAGGGGATAATATAGTATCATATCAGAACCTATAGATATGTTTCCATTATCAAATAAAATTATCTGTAATTATTATCTCCTATAGGAGGAGGCTTAGTTTCATTGTATAGACAAGGAGCTCCGCACCCATCATTAACCAGAGAATCCAGGTGTATTTAGTTAATTATACACATCATCCCTATCATTGTCAAGTGATGATAAAAATAAATTTTTTATCATTAAAAAAATATGAAATGTCTATAATTTGTAAACTATTATTTTTTTAGGTTATTTTTGTTTCCAAATGAAGGATATCACCCCCAAACATACGAGTATCATTGTGGAAACATAATAAATTGACCAAAACCAAACCTATTTTATTATTCTTTTCCAAGTATAAATATCTATTCATTTAAAATTAAGTATACCTTATATATATATATTAAATAAATTATATATATTTCAATTTTCTTTATGCATATTTTTGAGTATCTAGGAAAATACAACATGGGTTGAAATTCATCTTCAGTATTTCTCAATGATGTGGATAGATAGTCTTGTCACACAGATCATTAGAAGGCATGGATAATTGGGTATCCTCCCTTCATTAAATTATGGAAACCAATATAGATTTAGTAGGGAAGGTAGGGAATGATCCAATGGGCCTAAAAATAATTTTTTAGGGATGAATATAATTATTTTTGTTTCACTTTAGAGAATATATCATCCAAAAACTATGTTTGATCTACACCATCATTGAAACCATCAAGTGTACCATATAAAATATGACCCAAGTTTTTTATTGTGTGACTTAATAAAATAAAACTATTATGGATAATCTCATTAAGACCCATGATCATATAAGTAATTTAATCCATAAATTCAAGTCATTTATTTACGGAATGTATCATTTTGTTTCTTGAGATAATGATTGTAATCAATAAAATTCAATGAAAATTATGGAATTGAATTTTTAATTGATCACTGAGTCACAATTTCATGATTTTTTTGGTTTAATATGATTACATAATTTACTATTCAATCTATTACGGAAAATCAGTATTGATTTTTATCCTTTATGGGTGTCTTCTCAAAGTGAATTATACACACCCAACTTCATGTAAGAGCTCAAGGAAGACCATCTCAAAGTAGATGTTTTCCCTTATTTTATAGCATCTTTTACATTGAAAATTTTAGTTATTAATCATTATAATTAAGAGATATCTTAATTATAGACTATTTTTAATAATATAGAAGAAACCATTCAATAATTGAAATATTAGTTTGTAGTATCTGAGGATGTGTTTATAGAAAATTACTTTGTAGTGGACATTGCTAAGAAAGAAGAATCCACTCTAAATTCAAAATAAAACAACTAAAAAAAATTTAAACACTAATAATCCATGGTTAAATGAACTATAGAAATATATAAATCATTAGTGCATGTGAATTGTTGAATTTAAATGTTTATTAGAGTCGTTTATATTGTTTTCCTTGAAAAAATATATATTTTCACTTAATTATGTTGAGATAATTTTATTTTGTGTCAATTGGATACGGAAGTGTCTTAATTTATTTTTATTTATAAATGAATATGAACTCATTTTTTCATGATATTTTTATTAAATTTACAAACACACTCATATTTGTTCACAATAAGTGTGGTAAGTATGGAATGTATTCTTTGAGTTGGAATATAACACCAACATTTTTTCCCTTCATTAAAATAGAAGTGTGTCAATGTTTTACACATATATTTCAACATTAGTAGATTATAAGAGTTTTTTCATGAATGATAATTAATTTTATTTACAACCTCTTAAATCAAGAAAAAATGGGTTTTGTAAATAATGATCAAATATAATTGAGTGAAAAATTGAATTTTAATTGTTTAATTATACTCCACATTTCTAAACTCTTATGGGTATATATGGGATTTATATGGGGTTCAATGTCATCATCAAAAGATAAGGTTATTCTATAAAATAAAATAGGTAGACTCAATATCCTCTCAGGTTCATACACTTTGATGTGTATAGATGAGACACATATGCGGAACATGTTTCGCTACAATAACATAACAATGATATATATTCATATGAAAGATAATGATTTCCATAGGCATGTGTCATATTGGATAATAATATGTGATATATATATTTTTTATATATTACATAATCATAATCTAAAACCAACCCATTAAACATAATGGGATTGGATTTTTCAAGGAGGCTAACATTTGAAAGATGGTTTTATGGAAGATTTAACTTGTTTGAGAGGTGATAGAGAACACATATGTGATATTGCCGCACATATTCCGGATATTATCATGAAATAATTTGAATAAAAACATTTATCTCTCTATAAAAACATACCTATAATCCTATTAATCCCATCTCAACTATTACATAAGTTTATTCCCAACCACAGGAGCATCTTTTCAATCTCTTTAAATAATAATTTCTCCAGGAATATATGTTTTAATTTCTCTTATAGAAATAACATTATTTTTCACAATAATCCCATTATAGGTTTTCATCCAATCAAGAAGTATGTATTCTGTATTAATTTATTTAGGGAATTATATTTAAATCCAAACATGGCTCACAATGTAAGGTTATATTGTTTAGAACAAATATTCCACAAAATTTATGGTTGTAGAGCTGAAACCATTTTATGTATAAAAGACAATGTATTTATAGTTTGAGAAAAGTATATATGGAATTTAAAGAGGAACATATTTTAACAAGGTATTATGAAGGTGGACTATCTAAATAAAGGACATATTCAACCTAATGTGATGTAGTAAAACACAATTCCTATATAAGTAACATCACTGGGTTTTTTATAGAAATTAATTCCTTAGTTCCTGGAATAGGTTATAGAGGAAAAATTAAATCTCTTAGCCAAAATATTATTAGCCTTGTGTGATTACGATGTTATATGATGAAATAAATAAACCAAGGGATGGTGTTGAGAGTTTTCAGTCATATGTCTTTAACTATGGATGGATCCTATATTATTTTCATGGAGCATGGAACGTTGTGTTAGAGGTATGTATGAGAAATTAATTATTGTGAATAATGTGGGGGGATTAAGTATCACTATGCATCCTTGCATTATTGGAATTAATCCATACATAGTTCTAAATAATTGTAATGTCATTATTGTTTGTTTCTGGTAAATTATAACCTAAACTATACTTCATAGCTATACAATAGGATGTAATAAGGGGGAACATCAAGTATAAACAGAGGATACAGAATGTTGCAATTACTATATACCATGTAATATTATACATCAATCTATATTTAGTTCTAGATAAATATAATATATATATAAATTTTAAGGAGGAATGGGGGAAATGATATTGCCTAAAGGTGTCTCCTGGTGAGAGTTGAATGAATAAAATCTTGGATTAATTCAAAATTATCAACAATAAGAGAAATGAAGAATTTAGAATTGGTGAAAGATTACAAATAGAGAATAAAGGTAGTCTATCAATCAATTCATATCATGAGGAAATGGGAATCACTAAACATGAATTTTTGAAAAAGAGGTCTCCACAAAGATATCCCTCTACAAAAGAGAAGTGTGAAGTAGGTTCATCCTTATGTAGGGATTTCTAAAGATACATAATGTTAATTTTATAGTACCTAAATAAGATGATATAATATAGATTCTAGGGGACCCCCGATGGCCTAAAGGCCTTATTTTCTATTTATTTTTGATTACCCCCTTTCAAGGGATGATGGGAAACCCTTTCAAGGACCGTAGGCTTAGAGATTACATGACCGGTAGGTCTTAGGAAATATACAAAATATACATGTTACTCCTCCTCCCATATTCTTAACCATGATATCATCTCTCCACATTGACATGGATGTTCGGTTAGGCATCATGTTCAAGAACTGGCTGGTCCTAAATGCAATGGCATACCCTCTCTTTCTGAAAAATCTACTTATCTTTGGAATTGGTAAATGTGTCTTCTCTGAATCCCCAGCTAGAGTCTTCTCTTTATAGTGTCTTTCTGTTCATTTTAATAACAATTATAGGTGGAATAAATTCAACGATGTGGCATGTAGTACTTGAGGTGGCTTGAAGTCCTTGAGGTGTCCAAAAGGGAATGAAGTTTCCCTAAGTCCTTGATATTCCCCGAAAGCCTTACTAGCCCAAAGGCCTTAATGGACCCGAGGCCCAAACTGATGGCCCGAAATCCCAAATACATGAATAGTTCCAACTACTACAGTACCAAAATAGTTTCTAATACAGTATATGCTACAATACTTCTTCAATAACAGGAAAATATTTCTCCACCCAGTTTGGAACTCGGGTCTCTTGGAAGAAATTTATGAGTCCTCAACAATTTGGATGTGGCTATTGTTCTTATATTCATGGGTAGAATATTCATATTTTAATATATGTTGGGGAATCAGAATTTCATTATATTTTATGATGTAACTAGAATTAAACCACAACTAATTATAAGATAATATTTCTCTAGAAAAATATAGCTTCTGGTGTAGAAGAAAATGAAATTATGGTTTTCTTAGAATAGAGGTCTTATAGTAATTATTTAGGTGAATCATTGAGATCCCAAATTTTTTCTGGTATAGGAAATTGATTATTTGTCCTAGGAATTTGTCTTAATGTTAGGGCCTCACTTTGTATCTGATAAGAACAAGAATAAATCTATATAGTGTTATTTTTCACATTATTAACAAAAAACCAATACTGATGAAGAATATATAGACTATAAATAATTATAAATAATGGTATCACACAAAAGGATATGAAAAAATTTCATATATACCCCTCCAATAGTTTAAGGGGTATTCATGGAAGACCTATTGCAATATTGTTTATATTAGTGAAATGAATATTCTATGTTGTGAAGTCTATAGTCTTGTATAGAGGAATTTTTATTATGTTGTTAATATTCTTAAAGTGAAGGTGTTGAACTGTGTAATTTATAATCTTTTATAAATGAAAGTTTACTAGAATTTACTAATATAAAGTACATCAAAAGCATTAGTGGGGTACTTGTTATACTCACCATCCAATATAATTAGATTCAATTCATTTATTTTATAAATTATTTTAAATATAAGACTCATCCTCCATGAACACAAATTCTATTAGTTTTATGGGTATCATTTGTTATTATATGCCTATATGAAGCTCCCATGGGTCAAATGGTCAATGGAAAATAATTCCATTAAATTATTTGGTCATAATATTTCGATATACTTTTATGTTTGGAACCACTTTAAAAAATTCTAATATTCTCCTTATAAATTATTTTATTGATTTTTTATCATTCATTATTGTTTATTTAATCATATATATTCAACATAATAATGGGATGTTAAAAATAGATGGGACACACAACATCAGTTTTATATTGCATGGAGGTTTTGGGTTCCTGAGTTATGGTACATGTAGTGGTGTGATAATCATAGATTGTATTGAAAATCCTATACAATATTGCTTTATTTCATTTATTCCATATCCACTATAGAATGGATGATAATGTAATATTTGAAGTGATAATTAAACCATTTGAAAATCCATTATAGTTGGAAGTGTGGTTATAATGAGTAACATTCTTTTTATAATGTTTTCAGAATTCATGGACATAATAATTCATTCTATTATCAATGAGTATGTTATAGGGAACTAAAAATATACTAAAAATATTTAATTTTCTAATAGTGACTCTATATTTTATCTATAATTATTAAATGTTACCTAATTTGGTATTAGAGATATGAAATCTATGGTAGTATAGATGAAAATAAATTGTTGAATCATAACTAGTAGATATACACCCATTATCACCATCTTGTGAATATAAAATGGATAGGTGTGATTTATATAATATAAAATCTCTATGGGATTTTTAATTAAATCAAAGTTAATATTATATTCCATGAATTTCATTATGACATCATAATATACATGCATCATTGAGGGAATGAAGTTCCCATGTCCCTTAATCTAGTGAGTGTACATGGTTCTTATTTGGTGGGAACCAAACAGGCTAGAATGAACATCAGTGATGATATTTATGGTGTATTACCATTCAATATACATGAATAAAATCCCATCTATGTTAATCATCAAATTAATCTTAATATAATTATGTTATTTAAAGGGGAAAAGGTTCATTATACATCTTTATCCTTTCCCTCATTCTGATAATCCTTTTAGAAATATTCCTTTATTTGTTGTAATATATTAGTTGAGATATCTATGAAACTAATTAATCTATTTTATTGATATAGAGTATACAAGATTTACTTTGGGGCTAATTTCCTCAATTTATTGTTACATAATTATTGATAAATTGAGAGAATTATCTAAAATTCACAACATAGATAAAGAATCCAAAATTAATCTGGTCTATAAAGACGGTTAAAAAGTTAAATAATGCATCTTGGAGGAATTATTTTTTCATGGGAATTTAGCCAGTACATCTAAGAGGAATCAATGTCCTAAACCACAATGATTTTTTAATAGGGGAATCCTTAAAAATAATATTATCCAGATAACCAAATATATTATCATTGCAACTGGAAGTAAACTATGGGTTCAATCCTAACATTAATATATATATCTATATAAAACAAATAACCTTGTGTTTCTTGAGAAACATTATATATTGATCCTATTTTTTATGTGAAACTTAAATAGTGATCAACATGGGTTGTAGATATTCTTTAGTTTCTACGTCCACTTAGATGGATTCATTAATGAGAATTTAAAATCCTCCCTCAATTTTAGATTAATAATTACTAAGCTCATTCTTTTAAAAATATTGTAGGTTACAGTTTGATATGCCTATTACATTTTCTATTATGGCATTGCACCCATAACCTCGTCATTAAATTCATTATTCATGAAACAATTTCTCTCAAATAAAATAATTGATTCAATTACTATTATAAATATCATGTGAATAATATTTATTTTTCTTTATCCTTCTATCAAATTTACAAAATAGTGTTTCATGTTATAACATGAAATTGTTTCTTTGATTTTATTGGGGAGTTGAGAAAAAAAACATTAATCACTGAGTGGATAGATGGTGTAGCACCTATCTCATCAGTGGAGTCCTCTATCAAATATTCATTTTTCTAAACCTAGTCTACCTCATTTATATAGGGTTTATCAATGATATACTAGATCTCTCAGTGAAAAAAATATTAATAATTGAAATAAAGTACTCATAAATTGTAATTTATTGGATATTTCAGGGATTGATGGAATGGGGAATCCATGGACTCTTATAAATTTTCATAAGTTATACTAAAAAATCAATGAGTGTAGTGTCTTGTAAAAAACAATGAATTTTTTATATGAATAAAGGTCTCTAAATTGTGTTTTTAGTATTAAAGGGTTCTACTTGATCTTATTGTATTCCAATATGGTTAATCATAAACATGTTAAATTATCCCCATTGAATCTATGTTGGAACATGGTTCGAGAATGAATTAGATAAATTCTATATACATAATATAAAAAACCATGATCAGTGAAAAAATTATTAATATTATATATATATAGAGTTTATGTGACCTTAGAGTATTCCACCATCTTTTTAATATGTAAAATATGTCAAATATATAAAATTGATAATATTTTTTTAATTTGATAAACCATAATGGTGTCCACCTTAGTATGACAATATTATGGTCTTTTTGTTGTCTCAATAAGGGCCTCTCTATGTTACATGGAAAAACATTTTGTATCTATATTATAGTGCCATTTTTACATTTTGGAATGATGTTTAAACTAGTAATATATTTTTTCAAGGTTTGATAAAGAATTTTATATTATTCTTCTAATGTGGGCTGGGAGAGCAGGATAAGATTATTATGGTGGTAGTACCATATATTCATTTGATGGATGTATGTTTCTAGATGGAGTTTTATATGAACATTGTCATGTGGTACATATATTTGAAAAGTGTTAGATCTGTTGATAAATAAACCATTAGATGAAGTTTGGTATGGAATACTTTAGAGGGAATCCGATAATGAATATGTACCTATAGGGTTCTCAAAATACAAATTTTCCTCATTTTAGTAGCAAAATTTAATTTTCTTTGATGTTTCCTTACCCTATTATGTTTTATTATTCTATTATTCCCATACCCTTGTATCGTATTCCATGATCATAGTTCAGGGAAATTATTTTATATGGATCCTATCAGTAGGAATGGGACTCTATTAACCAAAAATCATCCATTAAATAAAATAAAGGTTCTTCATCATTAGAGGTTTCTATTTTTTTGGATAGTGTCAGTCATCCTAATGAAATTTGCGTGAATATCATAGGTGTTTAGACATGATTTTCAACCCATGCCGTATCCTCTTTTTCCTAAAAAATTTATCAATTTCTATTGCACCTATTTAAAGAGGTTTCACAGTAAAGGGTATCATAAGGAGTTTTTTGGTGTAGTTAGGGTTGTGATTAGTTAATTAAATTATACATCAAGTACGGATTCCATGAAATGATTATACATTATTGTGATATAGTCATTATAATTTCCCATGAAATTATACAATAATTCCTTCCACCCATCCACCCCATTATATTTGGTGATGGTTGCTTCACAGGTTTCACCTAGGCATCAACACTGTGTAACTTTACATATCCTTCATCAGTATTTGCAAGAGAATATATTAAAAAAAACAAAAATTAATTTTATGTTTAAACATACCATGATAAGTTCAATAATTGGGATAATTCTTCAGGCCATCTCATTGGTCTTTTGAGTCATTCGTAGGTTTATCAAGCTATTTTTATGGAGAAAATAAGGAATTAAGGAACTTTTTTAAGGTGGATGTAATAAAAAATAATATTTCTTGCCACAAAATCAGGGAGTAATTAATCCAATTTTACATATTATGGATATTTATTCTAATATGTGGGTTTTTACGGTTGTACATGTTTGGGTGGAGGTGTTTTGAAGAACCCAATAGACCTATGAGATGGGGAGGTTCACCCACCTTGTTAAGGTAGAGGGTAGTTATCTCTTCCTTTTTGGGATTTTGTCTAGGTTAATGGAGAATATCCCGACATCTCCATGTACTATCAATGCGAATCCACTTCATATTGAACTATTGCAAAAATATCATATATTTTTTAGGTCATATTTATCGGATTATTAATGTAGATAAATAATACACAATGTTTTATACACATATAAAAAAGGCTACTTCCTCAAGATGTTTTGTTTCCTAATATGTTGTCAAACCCTTCCATTGGATAATAAAATAAATGTGACTATAAATTTATTAGAGTTATGAATTTGTGATGTGTTAGATAATAATCTTCCACAACATCAAATTGAATTAAAATATAAATGTATTAAAATGATTTTTATATTCAGGGAAAAACCCTATTGCTAGGTTTTAATAGTATATAAATAAATTGGCTGAAAAGGTTTATAAAAAATGAAATTTGACAAATTATTTCTATAATTATGTTGAAAACATCATTCCACAAAAAAATAAAAAATTATAGGGAACATTCTCCTTATCTATTTTCCTATAGAATGATACAAAGTTGATTTTTCTTATAGTAATTGGTATAAGGGTCATGATAACCCATTATGGATATCCATCTCTAATTATAAATGGGTGTGATTCATTACAATAGTATCCATCAAGGGGATATGGGATCCTTCATATAAATCAGTATTCACTCCCTTTTTATTTGTATATATCATTAGATGACATTTTATGTCATATCATAGTGATGGTTCAGGGTTAGGATCACCTAATGTATTACTATAGAATCATTTAACCAAATATTTATATGTTTATATCAACCATGTTTTTTGTAATGATCTAAATTGGAATGTTTAATGAAAATTATATGTTAGGTTGAGTCATCAACTTACTATAGGAATTGATACCAACATCACCATCACTATGTCCCATGCATTTGATGATTTTCATGTACCATTTCGACAAATCATTTTATGATTATCTTAATTAGGAATATGTTATTATTTAGAGATTATTTTATTTCTTTCTGGTCATGTGTATGGATAATTTTATGATTGGTTTATCTATTTTGATGTTTTTAAGGAAATTGGGAGTCATGGTTGATATTTTGAAATTTCGAGAAAAATAGGTCATGCACCCTATTTGATAACACAATTATAACTAACCATTTGGTAACCATGTTATATGGATTAATTAATTACGGTGTAATTTTTAATTGTTTGATCATTGTTTGTCAAATCGTATGAAATTCTATAGGAAACCATGTATAAAATAGGAAATTTTTCAAATGGATATCACAAAAATTGAGGATAGTTTTTCTTACTCTAATACCCTCTCTAAGAAATTGTGTAATTTTTTCAATGTAAATCGGCACATTATGATTGGTTCATATTTTTTTATAACCATTTGGATATATGTCCCCATCTAAAAACTATAAAATGGGAAATAACTCTAAATCCCATTGTCTTTCTAAAAACTACTCACATTTAAATTCCACATTAGCTTTAACCAAGCCTTTATTGATGCTATGTAGGCTCCCCAAATCAATTCCTTGGTGATCCTTGACAATTATGGTAGGATATATTCAAAGTAAGTTCATGGTTTCTCTCAGTTTATCCTTATTTCACATGACATATTATTGATATATCTTATTCATGACTCTATGCAACCTTATTGGTCTATGATTTTTTTCTCTAGAGGGACTTTTAGGGAATTATTGGTGTTTATCATGGATCAAGTTTTGTGACAGGCTGATCTCATTATTTCCCATCATAAATTAAGAGGGAGAAAATATTTATTCTTATTTAGGTTGGTGTATCTATCCCATAATCTAACCATTTGTATTACTTATGATTCTTGTGATGATTTTCCATTTTTTGATTATTTATTTAATTGTTGAAATATTATTTGATCTTTGGGGGCCATGAAATGTGTTTTTAAAATGTGTTTTCTTTTGAAACCATTTTTCCCCTTTAGGTGTTGTAAAAAATTACTCAAATAAAATTTTAAATGAGAAATAGTTTTTTGAAGAATGAGAGTAGTTTGGAATCTCTTTAGAAAATATTTTGTGAACATTGGGATTTGATTTTAAATGTATTATTCATTGTAATTTTTTTTATAAAATCTCATATTGTTTTCTACTTTGTAAAAGTTTTTTGAATCATTGTTTTTTTTCTTGAATGTAATAATAATGTAATATAAATCATAATAGAGCTTAGGTTGTGGGGGAAAACCAAATATTAACTATCCCAAGTGGAGTTTTCTATCACTAGGGTAGGCTCCCCTAATTTCAAGGTGACTTGGGGTATCGTTTATAAGGGACCGAGGTTCCCAGACTTTAAGTGTTAGGTATGTGGACAAGTGTTCATTTGTGTGTCTTAGTAGTTTAGTTATATACACCCTCATGTCATGTATTACCATCTTGGTTTCATTAATACCAAATTATTTTCAAGATATTTTGATATTATTATTTTATTAGTGGTTTATAATATGGATAATGATACTGAAAAACTATTTTTAAATTCCTTTCGAATAGTAACATGTCATTTTAATTTTTTTATTGAATATCAAAATATTTTATGTAATATATTTTTTTAAAAGTAAAAAAAATGAAGATTTATAATTAAAAAATTATTTCATTTTGAATTTTTCTATAAATATATTTTTAGCATGAACTAATGGATCGATGTGGTAAGATATTGTATAGAATATTTGGTAGTATCCAAATGAACATTTTTACCCACACCCTATTTTTATCATTGGGTTTATATAGAATTAGTTTTACAGGATATATGAAAAGTTAAGATCATCATGTGGTGGACAGATCTCCTAAATCTTATTTCCTTTTTTATGGTTTGGTATTGTTGTGAAGTGAGATCACAAAGGGATAGACCCAGGGGTTGTTTCAGGATAAATATTATTGATGGTATTCTTATTATGAATTAAGAACATGTAATCCAGATTTTAGAAGTGATGTTTTTTGTTTTTATTTTTATATATTATATATTCTAGTTCTCCACATTCATACTCTATTCTATTCCATTACATATAATATCGGATGATTTTTAAACCATTCATTTAATGAAACAGACTATTATAAATAAAAATCCACTTATGATTAAATTAAATGTCTTATTGTGTTATATGGTTATAGAAAACACAATATATTATTTGGTTTTTTTATATTCCATCATATTTATAAGAATTTTAAGAATCGTTATCGTCGATAATATATGCAATGAATAGTAATCAAATGATTAGTATATATATAGGGTTTTAACAAATCCAATTGACACATAAAAAGGATGTGATGAACTCAAACAATATAATAATACTCTATGAGTCCCATTTATTGGATCTTGTGAGGGTGATAATGTAACTCCCTGACCCCAGTTACCTAGAGTCGGTGCATTATTACCTAACATTGGCATGATCAAAAAAAGATCAAGTCTCGAAAGACTGATTAGTTTAGTAGACTTGGAAACACTAGATATATTCATAAAGTTTACATTACATCATAAAATGAAAACTATAACAATATAGTCTCCATAGTCCACACTCTTATCCCCTCATACTATCCCTGCAGGTCATTCATAAAATACTTCTTCACATCTTGGGAAAAATAAAACATAGAAAGGGGTGACCTCAAATGCCCAGTAAGGATAACAATATAGAGGAAACTTTCATAAATAATCATAACCATTTAATGCAATGTATAACTAAAACAAAAGACTTTTAAAACTTCAACATCAGCATAATATGGCAGAAATAAAATGAAATAATTCCATATACTTATTCACATGGATATTCTACTAGTCGAACAATCACATGAAATATCAATAACCAATTTCATAGCGATGGAATGCATAATGACAGACTATCATAACCACATAGTCAAGGCCTCGTGCCAAGACTACAAATAGTAGTTTGTCAAGGGCTTGTGCCAAGACACTATTTTGTCTCATGAGACCTACCGATTCATCGAGGAGCTATAGCAGGCTACACCCGTCACTTATTTAGTCCAATGTGTTCCTCATATAAACAGGTTTAAACATAACATATACATTCGTATTAAAACTAGCATACGAAATGTCAATACTTTTTTCATAAACCATGAATGGTATAAAAATAACACATCCACCATAAAAAATATCACAAAACCTTCAATATAGTATGGAATATTTGTATCATATTAAATAAACATCAAATAAGCTTAAAATCCATCGAAGGATGTTGACATAGATGAAATCAAAACTATTTGAGAGAAATATCTCTTTTTTTGAAATCATATAAAAGTCTCATAATTATAAAATAAAACTTTTAATTTGAAAATATTATTAGAAGATTTTAACGTAAGATTCAAAGATTTTATAACGGCGGAAAATAGCATCACCTGCCGTATAAGTTAAAAAAAGACATTCTTACCTTAATTCTGTCGAAAAGGTTAAAAATGACCTTGTTTGGAAAACGACGGAAATATTATTTTATAAACCTCTTATAAAAATTCAAACAAGGGTATAAATGAATTTAACCCATATTCTGTAAAATAGAAAGAATGTTTTAAAATAAATTTTTAAGAAACATGGATGTGGATGATAAAGAGGTCCTAGTAGATAATTACGTATAAATAACCACAGATAATGAAGAGATTATGAAATAACCCTTACCTTGTAATCTTACTTGGTTTAGGGTTGGTTAACCTCCTGTATAATGGTGAAATAATTGCTATTAAATTATACAAGAATCATATACATTAATATGATATCATATATGATCTTTTAACATTGATTTGATAATAATATCATAGTATTATCGTTGTTTCGGGTGTAAACTTACTCATTTATTTTATATGTTTTGTTACATAAGCTGTGTTTGTCATAGATAGGTTTTATATTATTCATATCCAGAATGATATTATGTCCTTAATCATTATTATGAATCATCAAATTAGAATTAGACTTTAATGGATACGATGGAGAATGAATCTCATCGTGTTCGTGGAGACGGTAGTCCGTACGTACGCACGAGCGACAATATCATTCTTTTGATATTAAAATAATACTTAATTGGGTGGTATATATTATATAAAGGATACTTATCATGTTATATTTATTATTTACTTGAATTACACATCATTATTATACCCATCCAAATAATAATTTATTGAATAACAATTACACCACGATGTGGAGACGGTAAGCCGTACGTACGCACATATGGTGACATGTCATTCAAAGTATGGATAGAATACTAAATATGGTTGTACCATATTTATAATAACATCAATGTATATATAATATACTGGATTTATTATTTTATAATGGTAATAAAAAAGAAGGAAGAAGTGGAAGAAGAAAGGAACATGAAAGAGGGTGGTGAAAACATTACCTCTTCTTCGGGTTCTTCCTTTTGATTTGATCAAAAGGGCTCCATAGGTTGGCTTTCTGAATAAAGGAATGCCTCTAGGATTACGTGAGTGATGTTTAGAGAGTATTTGGGTAGTTTTTGGCCGAATCAAAAGGCTTTGAAGGTGTGAATATATGAGAAGGGGGAGTTCCCTTTTATAAGAGGGGTAAGGGGCACCTTTGGAAAAGCTATAAATATTATTTTATAATAAATTCATATTCAGTTTCTAATGGCTCTAAAGTGGATTATTTAATGTTTAAGGTGGGAATAGGTCTAAAACAACTCATCCACTTGGATTTATATAGGTTTGGGTTACTATATTAACCTAATATTTAAGTATTAACTCTTAGTTAATTAGTTTCACTTTTACAATGTCTCTTTGTATTTTTATACTATATGGTTAACAAACATAATATATACATCCACGCGACCCCCAAGTGGTACATTAATGATACAAATATCATGATATAAGTCTCTTGGATGATCCCTAGATTTTAGGATTTGAATATAAATTAATAATATTATATTTTTTTAAAACATATTTTATGTCAATTTTGACACTATTCAATAATTTATTTTTTTAAAAATCATAACAGAATTATTACTTCGAAACAACTTAATTAAATCAATCCTAACATGTCATAGTTACCGATTAAATTATTGGTATTTATAAAAAGTCTCAAATTAAATTTATTTGGGTATTTATAATATCACTTAATCTAAGTTTTCAATAATTAGGCAATTACTGCATCATCATTGTGTCAAAAATAAGTTAGCATATTTAATGATTAAAAATTATAAATAAAATACTATTATGTTGGAAATCGTTTTATCTTTCTAATGAATATTTATAGTCGAAAATCCAACATATATAACCCTATGTAAAAAATTGTTTTTCTAAAAGATATATGCTTATGTCATTTTTGTATTTATTTTAACTTAATTAAAATAAAGTGTCTCTATCACCTACAAGTAGCGCCATGGGGTCCCACAAATCGACCCAAAGATTCCCATGGTCGGACATGTATCCACCAATAAGGTTAGGAAACGTTTTATGGTAATTTATTATTATTATAATATTATTTGTTTACCCTTATTTACCGGATTTACCCTTTAACCATGGTAAATAAAATTTTTACCAAAATAATTATTCAAAATGTGTAAAAATAAAAGTTAACTATTTACACAATTTTGACATCCCGATTCCAAATATGGAATCCATTTTTACAAATTCAAAACATAGAAGTGGCAGAAATTAATTTAAAATTAATTCCCGCTGTCAAAACAAAAAAGCGTGTTTTTAAGATATAATAACAATCAAAAGATTGACACTTGTTTATGTCTAGTTTAATTGTGAAATTATGTCCAACGACAAAAAATGTATTAAATGATAAAAATATATTCTATATATACTTTAAAACCACTAAAATTTATAAGTAATCACTATTAATTATTTTTATTAAAAAAGTTGTTTTTAATTAAAATTTAGTAATTTTCACTATTCATCAAAATATTAAAGTTATCCGAAAAATACAAAAATTTCACCTTAGGATAAATTTGATACTCCGAATCCAAAAATGAAGCACATTTTGAGAGATAAAATTTATAAAATTCCAAAAAGTAGGTATTACTATTCATAACGGCTAGTTTGATTGGTTGTGGTATGTGTTAGAACTCGTAATTGCGTAAAACACACGCTACTGTATTATTAAAAGGGAAGCGTACCATGGAATCTTGGGGTGTTACATTCTCCCCTACTTCAAATAATTTCGTCCTCCAAATTTGAATAATATTATTGCATAAAAAGACTCAGGTGGTTCTTCATCATAATTTCCCTGGGTTCCCACGTTGCCTCTTCCATCTTATGGTTTCTCCACAAAACTTTTACTAGACGAGTTGTCCGGTTTCTCAGTACTTGTTCTCTCGTATCAACAATCCGGATGGGCTCTTCGCAGTAAGACAGATCGGGTTCCAGTTCTAATTCCTCATAGGTGAGTACATTCGTTGGGTCAGGCATGTATTTTCTCAATAGTGATACGTGGAACTCATCGTGAACTTTAAAGAGATTTGGCAGCATTTCCAAACGGGAAGCTACATCCCCAATTCGTTCTAGAATTTCGAAAGGACCAATGTAGTCGGGACTCAATTTACCTTTCGTACTGAAATGTATAACTCCCTTCCATGGAGATACCTTCAAGAAAACATGATCTCCTACCTGAAATTCCAAATCCTTCCTTGGGTTATCGGCATAGCTCTTCTGCCTACTTTGAACAGCTTTGATATGGTTTTGGATTATGAAAAAGCGCAGTCATGGGCACCCTCAAATGATTAATGTGATTTTGGGGTACTTAGTTGCAACAGAGTGGCTGACCAAGGTCGTCTCTCAAAGGAGGAAGTGAATTTAACAACTTATTAAGGTATTCTAAAAATAAAATAAAATAGAATAAAATAAAAACAATACTTTAAAGGATTGGGGGTTATTTTATAATTTATGAATCTAGAAGAAGTTTGCTGGAAGTAGATTGTATTTTTTTTGGTTTTTAGTTTTGAAATGAATTTCGAATAAAATGATACAACAGGAAGATGTTTTTTTTAATCTATTTTAATAGGCATAATCGATCTAACTCTACCTCTTCATTCACATATTAATCATTATCATTTAAATAAATATCCACATAATTACGATCCCCTAATTTGTTATCCCTTGAACCCTATGAGAGTTAACTTAACCACAACGATGAAATTACTTAAACCCTAAGCTAGCTTCAGAACATGCAATCGCATCACCCTGCTTTGATTGTTGTTCTAACGATATCTTATGGTCAGTGGTTAATTAGAGCACATATCCATTTTGGAAATGAGGATGAATTTTGTTTAGGGATTATATTTTAACTCTACAAATTTATCCCGTGTGGTCTTGTTACCGATTAAGATTACGCTCTCATAATTTACACAAAATCATGACCTCATGTGTTTTTGTGTTAATTGTTCAATTCCTTGCTTAGTTTCTTGTAATTTAAAAATACAATTCATGGATCATATTATTTGAATTACATTAGCTCATTGATTCAACATAATTAAATGAAGAGGGTAGAAGATAGATCAATTACTAAAAGACTACTCTTCCATGGGTGGCGTAATCATCGTAGAAGCGTTTTGCATGTTCAAAGGTTTATAATGGGTATAACCCAATAACGCTTCTACTCAAGAATTCCAGAACAAAAATGAAGATTAAGAGAAGAATAAATTTAAACAGAACAGAAGAAAAGATAAGAAATAAAAGAACAATAAAGACGTTTATTACACAAACAAAATCATTACAACATGAAGGAGAAGAAGAAGGCTTCGTCGAATGGATTCTTTCTTCAAGAGCTACCCATATTGAAATGGTTGGATAATTGGAGTGGATCCACTTCTCCTATGCACTAAACTTCCCAAATCACGTCCCAACACCACCAAATGAGAAAAAAACCAATTTGTAGAGTGGTGGGGAGGCTAGGTTCAAAATGGTTTCAAGTGTGAATGGGGAATCTCGGCCAAATATTTTATTCCAACTTGCACCGCCCAGTTGTCCACCAAAAGGCATGAATTGTCCGGCCCTCCAGAAGGATACAATGTGAGAATTTTGGTCCTCTATCTCCTATACAAATTTGGGATTAATCCCGGAACATATGAAGGAGTTATGGCCAAAATACAGAAGCTTCTTCATTCTGGCGAGTCCAGCCCAACTTTGACTTCATGGCCCATTTTCAACAACCAAATGAACTCTTTAGCTCTAGTGTCCTGAATAAAGGTTGTAGATAATTAAGTTAGGAACACTGTTAAAAATGTAAAATTCAAATAATAAATATAGAAATATGTATCTTCGTAATACTACAGTGAACTATAAAGTTTAAAACTGGAATTTTCATCAAATATTCAAATGAATGATATAATCCCAAATACTCTCTATTTAAACATATTTAACACAATGTGATGAAATTATATCATTTATTATCAAAACAATATTCAATGAAATAGTGTTTTATCAACTCCCCCACACTTACCCTTTTTCACTCCTGAGCAAAACCTCATATCAAGTAAACATTAATATCAAATCAAAACCAATTTTAAAACACATATCCTTGAGATCAAACAATTACACACCAAGAAACAAAAGATATCATGCCTCACAAAAAACTATTATTTCAAGTTCTTCATTTATATAATTCAATATATTTCCACTTTATTTATCCTCCAATTCACAAAACACTTACCTCACTGGAATTTTCTCTCATCACTCAAATATCAATATTTTTTTTGCAATGTCTTTCTCATCCTAACTCATACAAGGGTCACCATAGGCATGATAAATTCAGACATCGCTACCCGATGTGAGTCAAGGACATATGTTTATCATGAGGAATTTTCAGGGTTGTTCTGTGGCTTTCGGTTGGTAGGATTAAGATGTGAAAAACTCTGAGGCTGAATGAGGAGGGCTTGACACTTTTTTTTGAAGCAAAATTGCATTAATCTAATTTTCACTTAAATATGGTCTTCTCCTCAATCCCCATAGTATCAATTCAGCTCCATCATCCTGAAAAGTCATGAAAGGTTTACACCATTCATCATTTCAGCGTCAAAAATGTCAATCTTCTCAAACATGATTTTCTTGAAAGCTCCATATGGGCACAGCTTTCCACCTCAATTAGAAGCTCCAGAAAAGGCACAGCTTCACTTGTCATGAAAGCTCTAGAAAAGGAACAACTTTCAATATAATGACTTTCTTCAGCAGAAAACACATCTCTTAAGAATTTAATTTTCCACCCAAATTATCACAGAATGTGGTGGCACAACACAAGAAAGACTCCCCCACACTTAAGCTCAACTAGATTATGAAATTTCACTTCAAGAGTTAGTTGGATAGGTAAAATTGGCTTGTAATGTGGCTAACCTAACAGACTGTGCATGGCTTCTAAGGGATAAAAGGATTAAATATTCAAGGTAGGCCATTATAAAAAAGTATTCTTTGAAATAGGGTCTTTAATACCAAACAAATGCGTCAATCATTTAAACATAAGTACCTCAAACCATCATGTTTTGATAGGAATAGATCAAATTCTGGTTAAATCAAGCATGGTTTGGTTCTCTCAAGAATTGAGGTGAATGTAAAGAATATGAAAATAATGGTTCAGAAGCCTCATAGGAAAGTGATTTCAAATATAAAGACCATGAGATGTGGCATGGGGTTCAAAATTCAGTTTACTTTCCATGAAATTACTAAATATTTAAACATGAAACAAAGTCATTTTCAGAATTCATTTATGGTCGGTTTCATGGGATAAATTGTTTCACTCATTGATATGCATTTCAAAATTGTTATGTGAATCATTTTAGCTCAAAAATTTCAAAAACACAAAAAAAATTGAAAAAATAAACACACAATATTTGAAAAAACACACAATTTTTTTGTTTGTTTGTTTTTTAACAGGAAAAAAATTGAAATTACTAAACAAAAAGGTTACCTCACCCACACTTAAAATATTGAATTGTCCTCAATCTGAACCTATGAGATGAAATATGCACCTGAAATTCAGAATTTTTAAATAGGACAAATAATATAAATGTGAAAGGGTTAGGAAAAGCTTGATGTGATCAAGTGATGATGGGGTCATGCAGGGTGATAAAATCCACTGCATCAGTATGAAGTCCTTCAATGTATCTCTTCAAACGTTGCCCATTGACTGTAAATCTCCTTCCAGTGTCCTCTTGTGTGATCTCCACTTCACCATAAGGAAAGACATTAGTCACAATATAAGTACCTGACCATCTAGAATTCAACTTACAAAGAATCAGCTTGAGTCGTGAACTATAGAGAAGGACTTTATCTACAACATGAAACTCCCTTTGTTGGATCATTTTGTCATGAGATGCTTTTAATCTTTCCTTGTATAGCCTTGAGTTCTCATATAATGAAAGTCGAATCTCTTCAAGCTCTTGAATTTTCAACTTCCTTTGAATTCCATCTTTGGCCAAACCCATGTTGCATTTATTTATAGCCCAATATGCCTGATGCTCGAATTCCACTGGGAGATGACATGCTTTCCCAAAAACAATCCTAAATGGGGACATACCAATGGGTGTCTTTTATGTTGTCCTATAAGCCCACAATGCATCATCCAAGTGCTTTCTCCAATCCTTCCAATTTGGCTGCACAGTTTTCCCTAATATTTGTTTCAGCTCGCGATTTAAAACCTCAGCCTGGCCATTTGTTTGGGGGTGGCATGATGTTGATGTTTTGTGTGTCACCCCACACTTCCGAAGGAGGGAATCAAAATTCCTATTGCAAAAGTGTGTCCCTTGGTCACTGATGATGGCCTTTGGTACTCCAAACCTGCAAAAAATTTGTGCTTTGACAAAGTCCACAACAACATGAGAATCGTCAGTCCTGGTGGCCTTGGCCTCCCCCCATTTACTCACATAATCAACAGAAACCAAAATATACAAAAATCCAAATGAAATAGGAAAAGGACCCATAAAACCAATGCACCATACATAACAAATCTCACAGAATAGTATGGGTTGTTGGGGCATCTCATGTCTCCTAGAAATATTCCCAGTGTGTTGGAAACGAGAGCATGACTTACAAAACACATGGGCATCATGGAACAAGCTAGGCCAATATAATCCAGAGTCCAAAACCTTCCAATCTGTCCGTTGGGGTCCAAAGTTTCCACCAAAAGCAAGTGTATGAAAAAAAATGCAAAACAGACTAAAACTCATGATCGGGAACACACATCCTAATGACTTGGTCACTACACATGCGCCAGAGGTAAGGATCATCCCACACATAATTCCTAGACTCACTTTTTAATTTTTGGACTTGATTCTTCTTCAAATTTGCTGGGATTTTAGGGGAAACAATGTAATTAAATAAATCAGCATACCAAGGATGCGTACCTGAGATGGTATAGAGATGCTCATCGGGGAAAGTGTCCAGAATTGGTACCTGGTCCAAGGTGTCATCCTCTAGTGTGTGAGTAAGCCTAATCATGTGGTCTGCCAACAAATTCTCTGATCCCTTCTTGTCCTTTATCTCAATATAAAATCCCTGAAGAAGGAGCATCCAACGGATAAGTTGTGGATTTGCATCTGGCTTCTTGAAGAGGTACCTCAAAGCTACATGGTCAGAAAAAACAACTACTTTAGATCCCAATAAATATGAACGGAATTTATCTCAAGCAAATATGACAGCAAGAAACTCCTTTTCTATGGTTGTGTAATTTGATTGTGCTGAATCCAATGTCTTTGATGCATAGGAAATCACATGTGAACGTCCTTCCACCCTCTGATATAAGATATCTCTAACCGCGAAGATGGAGGCGTCACACATAAGCTCAAAAGGAATCTCCCACCGTGGGTGCTGTATGATAGGTGGATTGGTCAGACACTTCTTTAGATCATCAAAGGAATTCATACAAGAATCGTGAAACACAAAATCAGAATCTTTTTGATGTAATCGTGACATAGGAAGAGCGATCTTACTAAAATATTTGGTGAAGCGCCGATAAAATCCCGCATGCCTTAGGAATGATCAAACATAATGCACACATGAAGGATAGGGTAATGATGAAATAATGTCTACCATAGATCTATCAACCTCTATCCCATGTTTTGACACTACATGCCATAAGAAAATTCCATGCTCTACCATAAAATGACACTTTTCAATGTTCAGGATCAGATTCTTCTCAATAAAACAATTCAACACCTTTCCCAAACTACTCAGACATTCACCACATGAAGACCCATACACTGTAAAATCATCCATAAATTCCTCTATGCAAGTCTCAATAAAATCAGAAAAAATACTCACCATGCATCTCTGGAAGGTACCTGGGGCATTGCAAAGTCCAAATGGCATCCTTCGGTAAGCAAAGGTACTGAATGGGCAGGTGAATGTCATCTTCTCCTGGTCCTCAAGAGCTATAGGAACCTGAAAATATCCAGAAAATCCATCCAAGAAACAATAGAGTGTATTCCCAGCTAGTTTTTCAAGCATCTGATCAATAAAGGGAGGGGGAAATTGTCCTTGCGAGTGGAATGATTTAGTATCCTATAATAAATACACACACGCCAACTGTTTTTCACCCTCATTGGAACTAACTCATCTTTCTCATTTTTAACAACAGTAACACCACTCTTCTTAGGCAGAACCTGAATTGGACTTACCCACTGAGAATATGAAATGGGAAAGATTATACCAGCCTCGAGCAATTTATCAACTTGTTTTTTAACAACTTCCAGGAGGGTGGGATTGAGTCTCCTTTGTGGCTGTCTCACCGGTTTAGCCCCATCCTCCAAGAGAATCATATGCATGAAAATGGAGGGGCTAATACCTGATATGTCAGCCATGGTCCACCCAATTGCCCTGATGTTCTCTATCAAAATATTAAAAATCTTTTCCTCATGTTCAAAAGAGAGATTGTTAGCAATGAAAACAGGTAATCTCTCACCACTCAACAAGTATGAGTATTTCAGATTTGGTGGTAATGGCTTGAGTTCTAATTAAGGATAGTGTAGCATGGATTTAGACATTGAAGGAACCGAAATATGTGCACAAAGAGCATCGGTATCAGAATATACATCATCAAAATTAGAGAATAAAGCATCAAATCAATCAGCATACTCTATAGCCATGTCATAATCAGAGTTCGCATGATCAAAATCAGAATATGATTCCATTTCAAAATAAAATCTTAGAGAGTCTTGTTCCTTAGAAATGGGTGTGGAAGTAATTTTAGACATCAAACTAGAACCAATACTCATAATTTCCCTAAGCATAGGACAATCAAATTCCATGGTGTTTTTACATGGTGGTTCAAAATGGGAGATAAAAATTGCAGAATGATCCTCTGAGGGGTACTTCATGGAATCCATAACATTAAATATCAAATCTTCATCCCCAAATTCCATGGAAAGTGTACCCTAATTGAAATTTATGATAGTTTTTGCAGTTTTGTGGAAGGGCCTACCTAAGATAATGGGGTCATGAGAACATACCTGATCATCCTCCATGTAAAGAACATAGAAATCCACTAGAAAGATCATGTCTCTTACCCGGACAAGTACATCCTCAAGAACTCCCGCTGGATATGTCGTAGCTCTATTCGTCAATTGCACCACTACTCTTGTCGGATTCAACTCACCAAACTATAAAGAAGAGAATACAGAGTGAGGAATCACATTTGTTGAAGCTCCTAAATCACAAAGAGCATCAGATAAGTGCAACTCCCCTATGGTACATGGGATGGTGAATGTCCCGGGATCCTTGCACTTTGTTGGCATTGCTAGAGTTGGGGTAATGAGTGTTGAGACAATCCTTCCAAGTTTGATCCTCTCATTTCCCTTGAGCCCTCTTCGATTGGTAGAAAGTTCATTTAAGAATTTTTCATACCTTGGAATTTTCTTAATGGCTTCAAGTAGAGGAATGTTGATCTCCACACTCTTGAATGTGTCCAAAACCTCCTTTTGCATTGCTTCTTCAGCCATATTCTTGGTTTGAAGAACCATTTTGGGAAAAGGAAGGAGTTTAGGGAGAACATCATCACTCTTTTCTTGACCCTTACCTTTCTCCTTGGATTTCTCATCAGTTGGTTTGGAATGTGGCTGCTCCGGAGTTGAGGTGAATCCTGGTGGAATGGTAGGTACAGATGTATCGTTCATTTGCTTCCCACTTCTCAATGTGATGGCACTGACATTCCCCTTTAGATTTGGAGTGGGTTGGGAAGGTAGATTTCTATAATTCTTACTCACAAGTTCATGGAGGGCGGTGGCAATCTGGCTCATTTGAGTCTTCAACTCCCTCAACTCCGAACCTTGACTCTTCAGTTCATTCTGTTTATTAAGAACAATTTGCTTCAAAAGATCATTAGTGTTATAATCTACCTTAGATGGGGAATTCCATTTTTGTTGTCATGTTGATGTTTGAGCTTCACATCTCCTTTGGGGTTGTTGGAAACCCTACTAGTAAGGAGGAGGCTGATGGAAGTTTTGTAGAAAATGGGGCCTTTGTTGTTGTCCAGATCCATACCTCATGTCTAATTGATCCTTCCACGCTTGGTTGTATGTTGGAGAAAATGAATCAAACTTCTTTTGGGGATATGGTTGTTGTTGCTGCTAAAATGGTCTCCTAGGGAATACTGTTGTAAAATACTCTATCTCTTGTAGTTGTGGGAAACAGTCAGTTGGATGGATTGTCTCATTGAAAATGCCAAAATCCCTTGAAGGTATGGGTTGGGATGTCTTTTGAGCCAAAGAAATCTGCCTCACCATAGTGGTCAATTCTTCTAACTTTGTATCAATCAAATGACTTTCAAGAGAAGAGGGACTTAGCTGATGTACTCCCCTGACATGTGGTGTACCTCTATCGCCAAATTGTTGGGAGTTTTGGGCCATTTTGTCGATCAATGCTCGTGCAGCTACTGGTGACTTTTCCACCAGTGCTCCTCCAGCTGCATCATCCACCATGCTTCTCTCCATAGGTGTGAGTCCTTCATAAAAGTACTAAATGAGTAATTGCTCACTGATTTGGTGATGTGGGCAACTTTCACAAAACTTATTTAATCACTCCCAATATACATACATTGACTCCCCTTGTGCTTGATTGATCACCGATATCTCCTTTCGAATGGATGTGGTCCTTGATGCTGGAAAAAATCATTCCAAGAAAAGACGTTTCAAATCATTCCAACATGTTACATCTTCAGGTTTCAAATAATACATCCAATATTTTGCAGCTCCATCAAGTGAGAATGGGAATGCTCTTAATTTGATTTGATCTTCAGAAACATTTCTTGGTTTTAAAGTTGAGAAGACCACATTAAATTCATTAATGTGTTTGTTGGGATCCTCACCAGATAAGCCATGAAACTTTGGAAGAAGGTGAATTAATCTAGATTTTAACTCAAAGTCTGATTCGAGATTCGGTTATGCAATACAATTCAGTTGATAGTTAATATCTGGTGCAGCCAATTCTCAAATGGTTATATTAAGTTCATTTCCATTATTTCTAGCCATTGGTTCTTCTTTTATGTTTAAATTTGAATAACTTCCAATTCAAATGTTTCTAGAAGAGAGGAATTCACCAACATGTTGAATATTGAAACTTCCCGTAGACTGAGAGTGTCTGATTTGTTCCCTAAGGTTGCATTCAATCTCAGGGTCAAGATCTAAGAGATCTTCAGGATTAGTTCATGTCATAAATAAAATAAAAATTAAAATAAAGTGAGTGGACCATAGTAAAATAAAAATCTGAAGTTGAGTTGATGGTCCAAAAATAAAAGAAGAGGATGAAAAAAAGAAAAACTTGAGAAAGGGGAAAGATGAAAGAGAGAGGTGAAGAAAATAATAAATTGAAAAATATACGAAATACCTTTAAATGATTGAATAAATTACTTGCCTCCCCGGCAACGGAGCTAATTTGAAAGAGCGCTTCCATGGGCGTGCTCAAATTATTAATGTGATTTTAGGGTTCTTAGGTGCAGCAGAGTGGCTGACCAAGGTCGTCCCTCAAAGGAGAAAGTGAATTTAACAACTTATTAAAGGTATTCTAAAAATAAAATAAAATAGAATATAATAAAAACACTACTTTAAAGGATTGAGGTTTTTTTTATAGTTTATGAATCTAGAAAAAGTTTTCTTGAAGAATATTGTATATTTTTTTTGTTTTTTAGTTTTGAAATGAATTTCGATTAAAATGACACAACAAGAAGATGTTTTTTAGAAATCTATTTTAAAAGGTGTAATCGATCTAACTATACCTCTTCATTCACATATTAATCATTATCATTTAAATCAATATCCACTTAATTATGATCCCCTAATTTATTATCCCTCTAACCCTATGAGAGTTAACTTAACCACAAAGATGAAATCACTTAAACCCTAGGCTAGCTTCGGAACACGGAATCGCAGCACCCTGATTTGATTGATGTTCTAAGGATAGATTATGGTCAGTGGTTAATTACATCACATATCCATTCTGAAAATCAGGATAAATTGTGTTTAGGGATTATATTTGAACTCTACAAATTTTTCCTGTGTGGTCTTGTATTACCGATTAAGATTACACTCTCACAATTTACACAAAATCCCGACCTCGCGTGTTTTTGTGTTAATTGTTCAATTGCTTTCTTAGTTTATTGTAATTTAAAAACACAATTCATGGATCATATTATTTTAATTACAACAGATCATTGATTCAAAATAATTAAATGAAGAGGGTAGAAGATAGATCGATTACTAAAAGACTACTCTTCCATGGGTGGCGTAATCATCGTAGAAGCGTTTTGCATGTGAAAAGGTTTATAATGGGTATAACTCAATAACGCTTCTACTAAATAATTCCAGCCCAATAGGAAGATTAAGAGAAGAAGAAATTTAAAAAAAATAGAAGAAAAGAGAAGAAATAAATGATGAGCAAAGAAGTTTATTACACAAACAAAATCATTACAACATGAAGGAGAAGAAGAAGGCTTCGTCGAAGGGATCCTTGCTTCAAGAGCTACCCTTATCGAAATGGTTGGAGAATTAGAGTGGATCCACTTCTCCTCTTCTCTAAACTTCCCAAATCACGTCCCAACCCCACCAAATGTGAAAAAAACTAATTTATAGAGTGGTGGGGAGGCTAGGTTCAAAGTGGTTTCAAGTGTGAATGGAGAATCTCGGAAAAATATTTTAGGCCAACTTGCACCGCCCATTTGACCGCAAACACGCGTTAATTGTCTAGCCTTCCAGAAGGATTAAATGTGCGGATATGGGTCCTCTATCTCCTCGCCAAATTTGGGCTTAATCCAGGCCCATAAGAAGGAGGTATGGCCAAACTACTAAAGCTTCTTCATTCTGGTGAGTGCAGCCCAACTTTGACTTCATGGCCCATTACCAACAACCAAATGCACTCTTTATCTCTAGTGTCCTGTATAAAGGTTGTAGATAATTAAGTTTGTAACACTTTTACAAAATGTAAATTTCAAATAATAAATATAAAAATATGTATCTTCGTAATACTACAGTGAACTATAAAGGGTTAAACTGGAATTTTCATCAAATATTCAAATGAATGATCTAATCCCAAATACTTTCTAATTAAACATATTTAACACAATGTGAGGAAATTATATAATTTATTATCAATAAAATATTCAATAAAATAGTGTTTTATCAGATTACCTTCACCTTTTCCATCATTTACTACACCAGTTCTGGGCCTACAAGTTTTCTTTCACCAACGTCATCCCAACAGGTTGGTGTGCGACATCTCCTTCTATACAATGCTTCATATGGTGCCATACAAATATTTGAATGGAAGCTATTGTTATAGGAAAATCCTAACAGAGATAAATATTGATCCCACATACCATGAAAGTCAAGTGAGCATGATCTCAGCAACTCTTCTAAGGTTTGAATAGTCCGTTCTGATTGTCCATCTGTTTGAGGGTGGTAGATAGTGCTCAAACAAATTTCAATATACAAGGCCTTCTGAAAACTCTTCTAGAATCTTGAAGTAAAATGGGGATCATGATCCGAAACAATCGATAGGATTACTCTGTGAAGTCTCATAACTACATTGATATATAGTCTTGCTAGACGTTCCAGTGGTAGATCTTCTCTTATATCAAGAAAATGTGCTGACTTGGTAAGACGATCAACAACAACCCATATTTCATCATTCCATCTAGGAGTCTTTAGTAGTCCCATGACAAAGTCCATCGTGATATTATCCCATTTCCACTCAGGTATGGGAAGAGGTTTCATGTCTCCTCCAGGCTGTTGCCTTCCTGATTTCACTTTTTGACAAACCATGCATCTTGACACAAAATCAGCAATCTCCCTCTTCATGTTGTCCCACCAAATATCTTCCTTAAAATCTCTATAAATTTTGGTGCTCCCTGAGTGTATAGAGAAATTGGAACTATGATAATCATCCAACAACTCCCTTTTTAGATCATGTATATTGGAAACACAAAGTCTCTTCCCAAATTTTAAAATTCCTTCTTCATACACAATGTCTATCAATCTCCCATCATTCAAAAATTTAATATTCATTTGAAATTCTTCATCATCGGTCTGAGAAATATTTATCCTTTCTAGTAAATATGGTTTGGAAACCATTTGAAAAAGCATTGATGTTCCACCTTCCATGGTGATTCCCATATCCAACTTTTCTAGGTCCATAAAAATAAGATCCCTTTCAATTCTCATCATGTTCAAAACTCCATGATATTTTATGCTCAAAGTATCTGCCACCTTATTTTCCTTCCCTGAGTGGTAGTGTATCATGTAATCATAGTCCTTGAGTAGTTCAAGCCATCGCCTTTGCCTCATGTTGAGTTCTTTCTGTGATGAAATATAATTCAAACTCTTGTGATCAGTATAGATCTCACATTTTTCACCATAGAGGTAGTGTCTCCATATCTTCAAAGAAAAGATCAAAGCTGCTAACTCAAGATCATGAGTAGGATTGTTTCGTTCATGAATTTTCAACTGTCGTGATGCATAGGCAATAACCCTATCTTTCTGCATAAGGACACAACCAAGTCCTTTCATTGATGCATCACTATAAATAACGAACCCATCATTCCCCGATGGTAGAGTCAATATAGGATCATTGACTAATGTTTTCTTCAGTTCTTCGAAACATTCTTCACACACTTTTTTCCAAACAAATTTAACCCCTTTACATTTGAGCTTTGTTAATGGGTTATCCAATCGGGAAAAATTCTGGACGAAACGTCGATAATAACCTGCCAAACCAATAAAACTGCATACCTCGGTTATACCCGTCGGTGCAGGCCATTATTGGATTGCCTTGGTCTTAGAAGGATCAACTGAGATTCCATCTTTAGAGACAATATGGCCATGAAAAGAAATCTCCTAAAGCCAGAATTCATACTTTCTAATGTTACCATATAATTCATGTCTTCTCAGAGTCTTTAGGATAATGCGTAAGTGATTTTCATGATCTTATTAGCTTTTGCAGTATACCAAGATATCATCAATAAATACCACCACAAATTCATCTATATATTAATTAAAAACTATATTAATTATATCAATGAATATAGAGGGCACATTAGTCATCCCGAAAGGCATTACCGTAAACACGTAATGCCTGTACCTTGTTCGAAATGATGTCTTCAGAATGTCTTCCTTCTTCACACACAACTGATGGTATCCATATCGAAGTTCAATCTTTGAAATGTATTTATATCCATGCAGTTGGTCAAATAAATCATCAATGCGAGGTAGGGGATACTTTTTCTTTATTGTTATAGCATTGATCTCCCTGTAGTCGATACATAACCTCATAGATCCATCTTTCTTTTTAACAAAAAGAACAGGGGCTCCCCATGGAGAAACACTAGTGTGAATAAATCCCTTATTACTCAATTCCTCTTGTTGTTTCTTTAGTTAATCTATTTCCACAGTGGCCATTCTATAAGGGGTCTTTGATATAGGCATTGATCCAGGAATTAAATCAATGGAAAACTCAACTTCTCGTTCTGGAGGATGTCCAGGTAAATATTTTGGAAACACATATATATATTCTTTCATAATAGGTACATCCTCTATTTGAAAATTCTTTTCCTCACCCACAGCCATTTCATTATCTTCCTCCCAAATAATTGAATTTTGTTGAGCTACTGGGGGTGGATCTAGATAAGAATTAAGTGGTGATGATTCTGCTCTAAATATAAGGTGTTCCTTATCACCATCATCAAAAATTGTAACCTCCTTCTTCTTAAAATAAATCTTCGCATCATGGTCTGAAAGCCAATCCATACCGAGGATTATATCAAACTCAATCATAGGTATGACGATGAGATCAGCGGATAGAGAAAATTTATGTGATCTAATGGGGACTTATTCACAAAACGTTGTTGCAATGATACTTCTCTTAGGAGTTCTCACATACAACTCCCTTGTTAAATCAAATTGAAAATATCTAATTTTCTTAGAAAACTGGGAAGATATGAAACAATGAGATGATCGAAAATCAAATAATACATTTTCTAAACATGAGGATACCATTAAATTACCTGCCACCACATCTTTCGGAGCTTCTACCTTAGCAGTAGTGATAGCATAATCTTGGCCTTGATCCCTTGGCCTTTTTTGAGGTAAGTTCCCCTGACGCTTAGGACATTAATTTAAATAATGTCCCATCTCCATGCAATTGAAGCATTGGACATCAGTAGATTCCTTCTTCCCCTTGGAATCATGAGCTTGGTGTCCTTTTTTCACCACACTTGTAATAGACTCCCATTACTTTTAAGAAAGTACCAAGGAGTTTCTTCCCACATTTACTGCAGGATAGATATTAAACTTTTCCCTTCTTCCCTTTATTTACATTCCCAGATTGATCACCAGATCTTTTCTTCTCTTGCTTTGCTTTAAAGTCATAAGACTTAGAGAATTCTTTCTCTGTCTTGATAGCACATGAGACAATGTCTTCGTATGACGAGAAGGATTTTGAGACTAATGCTCTACAGAGAAATGGTTTTAACCCATAAATGAAACAATCAATCTTACTTCTTGGTTTACATATATAATCTCCATCATACCATACTAACCTTGTAAATTTATCCTCATACTTTGTGACATTCTCATACTTCTTTTGTCTCAGTCTTAGAAATTTCCTTTCCATATCTGCTCGATGGTCTCGAAAAAAGTATTTTTCTAAAAATAGATCTTTGAACTCCATCCATTCCATATTTGATACTTCATCATCTTCCTTCATGTTTTGAATCAATTACCACCATTGATCAACATCTCCAGTGAGGCGGTAAACTGTCAGGATAACTTTTTCCTTTTCACTACTCCCCATAGCCTGAAATATTTGTTCTGGGAAATTTATCCATTTCTCAGCTACTAAAGGACTTGTACTCCCATTTAACATTGGTGGTTGTTTCCTCACGAAGCCATATAACATTGATCCTCCACGCTGCGGATCATGGTGCTCCATACGGGTAAGGTTATTATTCATAACCTGAGTGAGTTGTCCTAGTATGGTGATTAGTTGATCAGAACCAGTTGCATCACCAGCTCCACTATAATTATCTTGAGCATGAGGGTAATCCCTACATGGATTACGTGCATTGATACAGTTTCCATTTCTTCCACTAGGAGCCATTTCTAAACAATTGCATAAACTAGACCAGTTTATGAATCAAAATACATAAATCTATACTTATAAAACACTTAACATAAATTGAACTATTTATGGATATAATCCATAATCATAAAAATGTTTTCTTTGAGGAAGTATATACTCATAAACCCTTCATAATGATTTGTAAATAAAATGAGAGTTATCCTAAGAATATCCCCCGAGAGTGTCGTAACCAAGAGTGAAGCAAGACCCGTTGTTGTGCACCAGTTCTCGTTCGAGTCTAGCTCAATGCGGTGTTTTCGGGTTTTACCCCTAGGTACATCTGTGCCAGAGCCACCTCTATCTGCTCGTATCCAGACAGGGATGTATTTCTCAGAAAACTCAAAAAATATCTACAATACCAAAATCCAAGGAAGTTCTTCTATACTAATCCTCAAAGTCCATCTTTGGTCTATGTGCTCTAATCAGAGTTTATCTGAATCTAGCTTCCATGGTTTGTAATAAACTTCTCTGATACCAACTGTAATGCCCCGACCCCAGTTACCCAGAGTCAGTGCATTATTACATAACATTGGTATGATCACAAGAATGATCAAGTCTCGAAATACCGATTAGTTTACTAGCCTTGGAAACACTAGATATATTTATATATTTTACATTACATTATAAAATGAAAACAACAACAATATAGTCTCTATAGTCCACACTCTTATCCCCTCATACTATCCCTACAGGTCATTCATAAAATAATTTTTCACATCCTAGGAAAAATAAAACATAGAAAAGGGTGAGCTCAAATGCCCAGTAAGGATACCAATATAGAGGAAACATTCATAAATAAGTATAAACATTTAAGGAAATGTATAACTAAAACAAAATCCTTTTAAAACCTGAACTTCAACATAATATGGCAGAAATAAAATGAAATAATTCCATATACTTATTCACATGGATATTCTACTAGTCGAATAATCACATGCAATATCAATAACCACTTTCTTAATGATGGAATGCATAATGCCAAACTAACATAACCATATAGTCAAGGCCTCATGCCAAGACTACAAATAAGATTTTGTCAAGGCCTTGTGCCAAGAAACTAGTTTGTCTCATGATACCTACCGATGCATCGAGGAGATATAGTGGGCTCCACCCGTCACTTATTAAGTCCAACGCATTCCTCATATTAATAGGTTTAAACAAAACATAAATATTCATATTAAAACTAGCATACGAAATGTCATTACTTTTTCCATAAACCATGAATGGTAAAAAATAACACATCCATAGTCAAACATATCATTAAACCTTCAATACAATATGGAAGATTTTTATCATAATAAATAAACATCAAATAAGCTTAAAATCCATCAAAGTATGTTGACATAGATGAAATCAAAACTATTTAAGAGAAATATCTCTTTTTTTGAAATCATTTAAAAGTCACATAATTGTAAAATAAAACTTTTACTTTCAAAATGTTCTTAGAAGCTTGTAAGTGAATATTATATGATTTTATAATGGCATAAAATAGCCTAACCCGCCGTATAAGTAAAAAAAATACATTGTTAACTTAATTCTGTCGAAAAGGTTAAAAAGGACCTTGTTTGGAAAACGACGGAAAGATTCTTTTATAAACCTCATATAAAAAGTCAAACAAGGGTATAAATTACTTTAACCCATATTCTATAAAATATCATGAATTTTTTGAAATACATTTTTGAGAAACATGGATGTGGGTGATAAAGAGGTCCCAGTAGATAATTACGTTTAAACAACCTCGGATAATGAAGAGATTGTGAAATAACCCTTACCTTGTAATTTTACATGGTTGAGGGTAGGTTAACCTCCTGTATAATGGTGAAATAATTGTTATTAAATTATAAAAGAATCATATATACTAATATGATATCATATATGATCTTTTAACATTGATTTGTTAATAATATCTTATTATTATCATTGTTTCGGGTGTTAACTTACTCATTTTCTTTTATATGATTTGTTACGTAAGCCATGTTTTTCATGGATAGGTTGTATGTTATTCATATAAAGAATGATATTATGTCCTTAAACATTATTATTAATCATCAAATGAGACTTAGACTTGAATGGATACGATTGAGAATGAATCTCATCACGTTCGTGCAGACGGTAGTCCGTACGTATGCACGAGTGACAATATCATTCTTTTGATATTAAAATATTATTTAATTGGATGGTATATCATATATACAGAATCATTATCATGTTATATTTATTATTTACATGAATTACACATAATTATTATACCCATCCAAATAATAATTTCTTGAATATCAATTACACCACGACGTGGAGACCGTAAGTCGTACGTACACACGTATGGTCACATGTTATTCAAAGGATGGATAGAATAATGAATATGGTTCTACCATATTTATAATAACATCAAAGTATATATAATATAATGGAGTTATTATTTTATGATGGTAATAACAATGAAAGAAGAATTGGAAGAAGAAAGGAACTTGAAAGAGGGTGGTGAAAACATTACCTCTTCTTCGGGTTCTTCATTTTGATTTGATCTAAAGGGCTCCTTAGGTTTGCTTTCTGACTAATGGAATGCCTCTAGGATGAAGTGAGGGATGTTGAGAGATTATTTGGGTAGGGGTTGGCCGAAACAAAAGGCTTTGACGGTGTGAATAAATTAGAAGAGGGAGTTCCCTTTTATAAGAGGGGTAAGGGGCACCTTTGGAAAATCTATAAATATTATTTTATAATAAATTCATATTCGGTTTCTAATGGCCCCAAAGTGGATTATTTATAGGTTAAGGTGTAGATAGGTCGAAAACCACTCAACCAATAGGATTTAGGCAGGTTTGGGTTACTATATTAACCTTATATTTAAGTATTAACTCTTAGTTAATTAGTTTCACTTTTACAATGTCTCTTTGTATTTTTATATTATATGGTTAATAAACATACTATATAAATCCAAGCGACCCCCAAGAGGTCCATTTATGATACACCTATCCTGATATAAGTCTCTTGGAAGATCCTTAGATTTTTAGGAATTGAATATAAATTAATAATATAATATTTGTTTAAAAACGCTTTTATGTCAATTTTGACACTATTCAATAATTTATTTTTGTAAAAATTATAACAGAATGATTACATCGAACAAAGCTAATTAAATCAATCCTAACATGTATTATTAACCTATAAAATTATTGGTATTTATAAAAAGTCTCAAATTACATTTATTTGGGTATTTATAATATCACTTATTCTATTTTTTCATTAATTAGGTAATTACTACTTCACCATTGTGTCATAAATAAATTAATTTATTTAATGTATAAAAATTATAAATAAACTAACATTATGTAGAAAATCGTTTTAGCTTTCTAATGAATATTTATAGTCGAAAATCCAACATATATAACCCTATGTGAAAATTTTTTTTCTAAAAGATATATGCTTATGTAATTTTTGTATTTATTTTAACTTAATTAAAATAAAGTGTCCATATCACCTACAAGTAGCTCCATGGGGTCCCAAAAATCGACCCAAAGATGCCCGGTAAATAAAATTTTACTGAAATAATTATTCAAAATGTCTAAAAATAAAAGTTACCTATTTACACAATTTGGTCATCCTGATTCCAAATATGGAATCCATTTTTCCAAATTTAAAACACAGAAGTGGAAGAAATTAATTTAAAATTAATTCTCGTTGTCAAAACAAAAAGTGTGTTTTTAAGATATAATAACTATGAATATATTGACACTTGTTTATGTCCAGTTTAATTGTGAAATTATGTCCAATGACCAACATTGTATTAAATCGTAAAAATATATTCCAAATATACTTTAAAACCACTCAAATTCATAATTTATCACTACAAATTCTTTTGATTAAAAAAGTTGTTTTTAATAAAAATTTTGTAATTTTCACTATTCATTAAAATATAAAAGTTATCTGAAAAGTACCAAAATTTCACCTTAGGCTAAATTCGATAATTTAAATCCAAAAATAAAGTCCATTTTGAGAGATAAAATTTATTAAATTTCAAAAATTAGGTATTACTATTCATAATCTGCTAGTTTGATTGGTTGTGGTGTGTGTTAGAACTCGAAGTTGCGTACAACACACACTATTGTATTATTCAAAGGAAAGAGTACCGTGGAAGCGAGGGGTGTTACAGATAACATCATTGGTCCTTACCCTTTACCAAGGCCAAGATGATATCCACTAACTTGAGTATGATAAAAATCATTTACAGGAGATGTTCAAACTCATCGAGATCACGACCCCAACCATATACAATGCACCACACCATAAAATTATTACCATAAAAAACCATAATATTTGGGTTTTGTTAGGTGTATTAGAGGTATATGTATCAAGAACATTGCGATATGGGTATTTTAATTATTTTGTAATGGATATTTTTTCATCCGCGTATTGTAACTTTATTAATCTTATTTATACAATGAAAAAACAAATAGCATTTTTGGTAATATTAAAAATCAATTAAAAAATTTATTTGGATTAATTTATGTATTGTGAAAATAAATAATATTTTAATAAAATATTTTTATTAATTTTTTTAAGAAATATAAGTTATCATAAAATTTTTATAAAGTCAAATGAAATTTTTTATATGGGTTTGGAAACTGTTATTGTAAAAAAACCCAGAATTTCTTAATAAATGTCATTTTTTTAATGTGATAATTAATATATTTTGAAAATTCTTTATATAAAATAAATTTTATTTTTGGAATAATAACATCAAAATTATCCAATGGTGAATTTTACATAATTTTCTGAGGTAGTCAAATTTTCAGGAAAAAATTAAATACAGTATAAATATATTTTGTGTATTATGACATAATAATGACCCAAAAGTGATGTAATAAATACTAAAAAGCATACCCAATAAAAATATATGTTTAAACTTAAAAATAATTTGATTTTAGGTTTATTTTATTTATTTTATATGTCCTTTATGATTCATCAAAAGAAATAAATATATTTTAAGGTTTTAAAATCATTTATTTATGAGAATGGCTCACCACCACTTAATTAGGGGAATTATTTTATTATTTCTAGACCATGGACATATAAAATAATTATAATCACTCTCTATTGGAGGAATCCATTTTCAAAAACCGTGGGATGTTATTTTTGTTTTGATTATATTTTATATAGAGCACAAAGACTATGTTTTAGAAATAATAAATAAACACCCACTATTACCCTCTATAAACTCACCCATGCTCCCATTAAGCTCCCCCCAAGGTTCCCCCAATCACTTAATAAGCTCCAACAATATATATGGTAAAAAAACTAACTTAAAGGATCATCACCTTCTCCACATTATTAATGTTTCCTTATTATCTTATGCCTTATATTTACAATTCTTAATGTCTGTATATGTCTTTAAATGTATCTATTACAACTAATTTAGAGTCCTAATCATGTGATACCCATTTCATTGTCATCAACCAGTTTGATGATTTTTTAAGTGGCCTTGTTATACTGCAAAAATGTAATCGGGATTTTCCAGGACATGACAATTGTGTAGTGAATATCATACCCATTTCTTATCAAGGGTATTCACCTTTATACACATATATATATCTTTGAAATGGGATATAAATTTATTTATTCCAAAATAAGTTTTCATGGAATAAAATATACAGATAAATTATTCCATGTTTTTTGATCTTTTTGGCACACATAAGTATGATAATGAAATGAATGTAACGAGTGAACCTGAAATTATATAGCGCTCAAATGAATTGGTGAATGTTTATCCAATTGAGAAATCATCCTAGGACATGGAGTAAACCTAATTCCTTTATGGGACATTTTCCTTTGTGATTTCTTTGTAAATATCCATGACCTATATTTATGATGTAGAGGATTAATTTGTTTCCACATTTCCCATGTCATGATTATCATTCTATATCGTGTCTCACTGTTCATGTTCATAATTACTACTCTTATTACAACACATTTATATGCCTATTGCCTATCTTGTATCCACTAATTCATTGTTTATTCCCTTAATAAGATTTATTGATCAACCATTTCTTATGTATGTACCCAGGTTATACCATGCAGTTTTAAGTACGAGCATGTTAAATAATTGTTTCTATAATGATGATGTATTTCTTGTTTTGAATTGTTATAAAATGCACCTAATTCAAAAGGAAAATAGAATTATCGATCCTTCAGGTTATATTATGTTTAATATTATGTAATAAGTCATGTATTAATTTTATGTAAATAGTATGGTTTGAATATTTTTTATCCACGTAAAAGCTGTGTTTTTATTTGGATTAGGATTAGAAAACTCTTGAAAAATAATTATAAATAAAACTATTTATAAAAAAGATCTATAATTTTTTTTAAAGTATAGAGTAAATTTTTAATCATGAAAATAAATATGTGTCCTAATACAAAAAGTGGACATGGATTTTTCACATATATACCTAGGGGTAACAACTATGAGAAGGTACATTGGACCAAACTTGGTGTAACCTGGTGCATGACAATTGGCATTAATTTGCACTTATTTTGACACTCCCGAGGGATATGATTTAGTAAATTCATAATCTCATTATGAACATTTATAATGGGAATAAAGAATTCCCATAAGAATATATATTAGAAAATAAATCATATAAGACATAAAAATAATCCTTGAAATTCATAAGTTAATGAAATATATGTATTTTATAAGATATGCTGTTAATTTCATTAAATAGCCATTTATGTGTTTAATATTTCAAAAATAATCATCCTTAATTTTCCGTTTAATCTATCTAATGATAGAAAGTAGGGGGAACAGAGATAACTATCAATGAAATGGGAAATGTGATGAGTACCCCAATGATATTCCCAGCCTAATGAGATAAATAATAGTGAACATTGTGGAGATACTCTCTTATATAACTTCGGTTTTGAATAGTAAACATGACCAGGAGGAGAAATAAAATCCCCTGAAGAGAGAACAAGATTTAATTGAGTCCTTTCTGCCACAAAGGACCCCAAATTTTAATGGATCATCTGATACCTTAATCATGGAAGGACAAATCAAATCCATTGAGAAAATATTTTCCATAATTCAATGTTCTAAGTAAGAGAATGTTCGAGTGGATATTTACAATATAGAGGGAGAACCTGACTTATGGTAGACATTGATCAACAATGAAAATCTAGAGGAAGATATCAAATTCATTGGGTGAGAGGAATTCAACAATATGTTATTCGATAAATATTTTCCTCTCACTCTCCATGTAAAAATGGAAATGTATCACCATGAACTCAAATACAAATAAGATGAATATCAATTAATAAGAGTAAAACATCATAAGGCTTGCATGATATGACTCTATCATTTTCATTACCCCTGAATGCAATTTTGACCTCTTATTTAGTTGGCTAAAACCTAGTTTACAAAATGACCTGGTGATCCATGACTTTGATAGCTATTATGAAATTGTATGATGTTCCCTCATAGTCAAAATGGAGATCGAAAAATCTAAATGGTATCACAGGGATAGTAAGTGGAATGTGAAGTTTAATTTTGGTGTTCTGATGGAGAAATCTAATAGCACCAAGAAATTTCAACATCCCACTTTCCAAAGGTATGGGAATAAGAACCCCAAAATTACCTAAGTGGGAGGATATGTTTTAGGTGTAGGAAGTAAGGAGACCTAGAAATTGACTACTGATAGGAGAAACACACTAATGTGATAAGGGAAATTAATTCTCTATTAAACCCTCATAACATTATTCATTACTTAAAATGAAAAGAACCAGAGAAATTTTTAATCCATAACACTAATCCAAGGATTTTTAGGGACAACAAACAACCTCCATGGAAGCAGGGAAGATCTTTTCCCATCACAAAAATTAATATGGATCCCTAAAATGATGTGATGAAAGGTACACTAGTTATTCATTTAAGAATAGAAAATGTTATATTTTTGTTCTTGTTCTATTCATTCCTTTATATCTCAAAATTGTTGTAGAACTATTCAAACCTCTCTATGAATAATGGATGTAATGTTGTTGGTGAAAATAGAAAATGTGGATATTATTGCATACCAAGTATACAATTCCTCCCCTAACACAATTTTTGGGTTGAACTTCCTTGTGAAACATTATATGATCCTTTTGGTATAATGTTATGTAATTTTAGACATATATTGTCTTTTCTAATATATATCAAACTTAAATAATCATGAGAATTAAATCACTCTCTATATTGAGAATCATCCCCTAATTTTGTACGATTATAAGGAGGAAGATGAATATTCTTTAGCACAGACATGTCAATCATGTATATTATTTTCCTTTGATATAACATATCTATCTCAAATGATTGGTTCTATATATAGAACCATCTTAGATGACATTCTAATTGTGAGGTAATTTGTTAATATTCTTCCTGATAAATTGAATGGTCTTCCTCCTAGCCGAAAGGTTGAATTTTCAAAAAATATTATATCTGAGTCGTTTCCATTATCCAATACTCCATATAGTATGGTTTTTGTGGAAGATGAGGAGATGTATAAAAAACGGTAGGATAACTTGGATGAAGGGTTCATACACCCAAGTGATACACCATAGTGTGAAACAGTCCTCTTCATCCAGAAGAAGAATAGGTCAATTAATTTATCATCAATTATCATTTTCTCAACCAGATCATGATAAAGAACATGTATCCTATAACATATATTGATGAATTTTTCGATTAGCTGCATGGATAAAAAAACTTCTCAACGGTGGATATTTGGTTAGGATACTACCATGTTAGGGTAAAGAAGTATGATATCCACATGTCTAATTTTTGAATAAGTTACATGCATTATGAGTTCATAGTAATTCTATTTAGACACACTAATTCTCCCACAATCTTCATGGACATAATGTGATCGTACTATGATTCACTATTTTATTCCGCCCTTACACCGCAGTTTTGAACTACTTTTGTAATGAATATTCCAAATATAATAATAAATTGAACTTTATGTTTGAATAAATAAATTAATGTTAATCAATATTAGAATGGGCAATGTTACTTGTTTTTATTGTTTCAATGTAGGTGGAGGTGATTTGGAGGGCCCTTGATAAAGTGGACGAAAAATGGGCCAAAATTGCATGGATCCATGGACATCTATCCACTGTTTTTCATAGTACTCGAAATCCGTGCATCCAAATGGGCTGAAATTTTTTGGGCCTGTCAAAATTTTACTAGTCTACATGTCATATGAAGGAACCCAATCGTGATGCGCCTTATATTGGGACCATTCGAACTGATCTGTCCATCCCACCGAATTTGGACCATGTCAAATGTGGTGTTCTGTATTTTATCAATATCATGAGTTGTAGTTGTCCAAAACATTCGGTGGAGACAGTCAAGAGGGAACCAAGGGAACCTCATTTTCATGTTGTTTCATGGAGTGAAGTGCTGCAAATTTGGAGTCCAAGAGGAGTCTCCTAATCCCCTTGGAGGTTCTAGAGGCCCCTATCCTCATAGGGGAATCAAGGATGAAGAAGGAGTTCCACCCGAGCTTCCTCCTCCTCTCGATGTCGAGCTAAAAGTTGGGTGTTTATTGTGAGGGACCTACACACATGTCAAGGAGGTTCTGATGCTTACATTAGCTACTGGTTTGGAGTAATTTGGGTGTTTAAACACTTAATTCCATTTATCTTATTTTATTTCAGGTTTGAATGCTTGATTTGATGTATGTGAGTGTTATGTTCTGAATTTCTAACCGATCTGTGTGAGGTTTTGAGTGCGTGACGTGTGTTGTTCCGATTGGACATCACAAGAATGATTTTCATAACCACCTTATTGAGATTTCAATCTGCTTTGGAAGCTCTTATTCCATGAATAAGTACTGGACCTTGGCAATACGATTGTTACGTCAAGGTTTGGTCCTTAAAGCATTGAAATAAAATATTAGGAATTAATCGAGATTCCAATTAAATCCAACCAAAGAATTAATCTAAACCTAAGATTAATCTATATGAACAATGAACATTACATGTGTGTAGTGAAATCACATCGACCCTTTTATCTCATATTTTTCAAAATCCACTAGGTTACTCAACATTCAAGCTATTTCAACTAATTCATTGTTTTAAACTCTTTTCAAAACCACCCCCTCTCATAGTCATTTTTATTAAAAATACAAACTCTAAACCTACCAATGCTCCTTGGTAGACGCCCTAGGGTCTACCCTAGACTATAAATCAACCTTAATAACATAATCAATTTGATGTTTCATGACAAGGCAATCATATTTTGGTGCCTTTGTCGGGGAGCACTTTGGTTTTTTGTGCGTGTTTTTGAAAAAATATTTGTAATTTTTGGGAATATTTGTTTGTTTTATCTTCTACCTTTGCATTTATTTTTGTGTTCTAATTTATTTATTGTGTAGGTTATGTGTATGATGCGTTCTACTCTAGGATACCTACAAGCTTTCGAACCTGAACCGAAGAGGATCCTACATCAACGAAACCGAGACACACAAGACAACACTTTGAAGGAGGACACATCACATCTTAATATTCTTCTTGATCCTTCTTCTTATTCTGAAACCAAAGATAAAAATGAACATAACTTGTATAACATGGCTGAAAATAATAGAACACTAAAATAACTAACCTCACCTGATGTTGATATTCGACCCACTTACATTCAATTACAAGGCAAGGCACCCAATTTTGAACTAAAATCTGGTTTAATTCATTTATTACAAAGATTTCATGGACTGCCTGGAGAATATCCACATATGCATTTAAAATAATTTCATACTATGTTTTCAACATTAAAACCTGATAATGTGGATTAAGAACAAGTAAAACTTAGGGAATTTACATTTTCATTAGAAGACACGGCTAAAGATTGGTTGTATTATGTTAATTCACCTATTAGAGGATGGGCGGACATGAAACAACTTTTTCTTGAAAAAAACTTCCCAGCCTCTCGAACTGCAACAATAACGAAAAAAATATGTGGGATAAGACAATCTCAAGGAGATACCCTTCATGAATATTGGGAACGATTTAAAATATTGTGTTCAAGTTGTCCACACCACCAAATAAGTGATCAACTTTTAATTCAGTATTTTTATGAAGGTTTAATCCCAATTAATCGAAACATGATTGATGCTACTGCAGGTGGTGTAAAAGTCGATAAAACCCCAATCGCTGCAAGGATCCTAATTGAGACCATGGCACAAAACACTCAAAAATTCAGTTCAAGGTCCAGTGTACCCATTCGAGGTGTCCATGAGTTGCAAAGTATTGAATTCGAGAAGAAGGTGGACACAATTTTTGAAGAGGTGAGTACCCTTCTACGACAAATTGCTATTTCCCAAGGAAAATTCCAATATCCTCCTCCCGTGCATTTTGGTATATGCTCTTCTGATACCCACTATTCTGACCAATGCCCCCAATTGAGAGAAACTTCTGGTTTTTGTGAGGAAATATTCCCAGGACGCCCCTATAACCAACCCATTAGGCAAGAACCTTACTATCCGTCCAACCCTGGGTGGAAAGACAACCAACCCTATAGGAAAGGGGGGTATTCAAACCGGCCTCATCAACCATGGAACCAACCAGGGGAAAGTAGTCATCAACCACCACCACCCAGAAATTTTCAACCACCCCAAAGGACTTTCCAACAACCCCCTCCAAAACCCGTGCCTAGCCTAGAAGATATGATGAAACAAATGGCTGCCAAAAATCTACAATTCCAAAAAACCACTCAGGTAGCCATACAAGACCTCAAAACCCAATTAGGCCAAGTTACTAACTCGGTGGGTGAAATACAAAGCCATGGGTCTGGTAAACTAACCTCTCAACCACTTGTAAACCCTAGGGATAAGGGAAATGTTAGTGCCATCACCATTAAGAGTGGAACTCAACTTAAAATCCAAATGAACCCTCCATTAGAGTCATCCTCTCCTAAGGTATCCACAATCCCAACCACTAAAAAAGGTTCAAATTAGATGGAACCTTGTATTGAGAGAAGTCCTACCAAAGGAAAGAGTGTGTCTATCGATGAGTTGCCATGCCCAATCATTCCTCTTCCATTTCCCCAAAGAGCCACCCAACCAAGGAAACAAAAGAAAACTGAACATGATAATGAAATCTTGGAGACTTTCAAAAAAGTGCAGGTTAAAATTCCATTGATTGATGTCGTCAAGAAAATTCCGAGATATGCCAAGTTTCTGAAGGATATGTGTACCCACCGAATGCGACTTAGAGGTGATGAGAAGGTGAGCATGGGGAGGAACGTCTCAACATTGATACAACCATCACTTCCCACCAAGTGCAACGATCCTGGAGCATTCTCGATTCCGTGCACCATAGGGGAGTATTCTTTCTCCAATGCTATGCTTGATTTGGGTGCTTTTATTAATGTGAGGCCTCAGTCCATATACTTCTCTTTTCAGGTCGATGAACTAAATCCCATAGGAATAGTTGTTCAGCTAGAAAATTTGAGTACAGCACACCCTTCTGGTGTGTTAGAGGATGTTCTTGTGAGGGTTCAAAATTTAATATTTGCTGCTGATTTTTATGTGCTAAAAATGGAAGATGATAGGATGAATGGACACGCCCCAATTATTTTGGGGAGACCATTCTTGAAAACCACCAAATCCATCATTAATGTCCATAATGGTACATTATCTATGGAATTTGGTGGTGACGTAGTGCATTTTAACATCCTTAATGCCATGAATCACCCCTCAGAAGAACATTCCTCTCTCTTGGTAAATTCAATTGATTTATTCCCTTCCCCTAAAATCACTTCATTTGTTTCCCCTAATCCCCTTTTTTAATTTTTCTCTTTGATGGAAATTATTGGTAATGAGTCATGTGTTGATTGTTGTAGGGGTCTAGAAAGGTGTCTTGCATGTTTATTAATTGATAATTTCTTGAACACAGAGGATCATATGACCATCAATGATAATGCTACGCTTGTAAAAGCTAATTCCTCATCTGAGGATGATACCATTGAGCAGTTAGATGAGATTAGTGACCTCTCACTTTCACACACACTCCCATCAATGCAAAACCCACCTGAAGTGGAACTAAAGAAACTGCCTCAAGATTTAAAATATTCATATCTTGAGAATGGAAACAAGTTTCCCATCATCATTTCTAGTTTACTTCCTCCTGAGCATGAATTGTGACTGCTTGAAATTTTGAGGGAGCATAAACAAGCATTGGGATGGACACTTGCAGACATTCCTGGTATTAGACCATCAATTTGTACACATCATATTTTATTAACTGATGAGGCTAAACCAGTGAGGTAGGAACAACGTCGACTGAACCCAAACCACTTAGAAGTAGTTAAAAAGGAAGTAACAAAATTATTGGCTGCTGGAATCATTTACATCATCTCTGATAGCCAATGGGTCAGTCCCGTTCAAGTAGTTCCTAAAAAAACTGGCCTAACGGTAATTGAAAATAAAAACAATGAATTGGTTCCAACTCGTGTGCAGAATAGTTGGCGTGTCTGTATAGATTATCACTGACTAAACCAACACACTAGGAATGACCATTTAGCCTTTCCATACATTGACCAAATGCTAGAGAGGCTATCAGGGAAGTCCCATTACTATTTTATTGATGGGTATTTTGGATACTTTCAAATCCATATTTCCTCCGAGGATCGGGAAATAACAACCTTCACTTGCCCCCTTTGGCACATTTTCCTATAGAAGGATGCCATTTGTCCTGTGCAATGCTCCAGGTACATTCCAGCGATGTATGGTTAGTATTTTTTCAGATTACAGGGAGGATTGCATGGATGTTTTCATGGATTATTTTACTGTTTATGGATCCTATTTTTATGAATGTTTAAGTAGTCTTGGTTCAGTCCTACATCGTTGTATTGAAAAGAATCTTGTATTAAATTATTAGAAATTCCATTTCATGGTGCGACAAGGTATAGTTTTGGGACATGTCATTTCATGGGATGGTATCCACATATGTAAATCAAAGGTGGATGTCATTTCTTCCCTACCATTCCCTAAAAATGTATGTGATGTGCGGTCTTTCCTAGGTCATGCTGGATTTTACCGATGTTTCATTCGTGATTTTAGTAATATTGCACTTCCCCTCTCCCGCTTACTCCAAAAAGAAAAGGATTTTATTTTTTATAAAGAATGTGAAGAAGATTTTAATAAATTAAAATGGTGTCTCACATCACCCCCGGTAATCCAACCACCTCGATGGGATTTACCATTTGAGCTCATGTGTGACGCCTCTAACTATGCAGTTGGGGCAGTATTATCACAAAGGGTCAATCGAGCTCCACATGTCATTGCCTATGCCTCACGTACTTTGGAAGCTGCCCAAGAAAACTAAACCACCACTGAAAAACAATTTATTTCCATTGTGTTTACCTTTGATAAATTCAGGTCATACCTTTTATGGGACGAAGTCATTGTGTTCTCAGACCATGCAGCCCTCCGGTATCTCCTAAAGAAACTGGAAGCCAAACCACGTCTCATTTTTTGGATGCTCCTACTTCAAGAATTGAATCTAGAAATTAGAGATAAAAAAGGAGAAGAGAATGTGGTGGAAGACCATATCATTTGGATCACCCCATCCTCGGACATTGTCTCATCCCCTTGTATTCCCATTAATGACTTGTTTCCTAATGAGAAATTGTACAAAGTGAAAGATGTTATTCCCTGATATGCTGAAATTGTAAATTATCTGGTACCGTCTTGCATTCCTACTGATTTCAACAAAAACCGATCCAGTCGTATAAAACATGAGTCTCGTTGGCACATTTGGTATGGCCCCTACCTTTGGCCCACATGTAGCGATCAGGTCCATAGACGGTGTGTTCCCGATAGCGAGTTTCAGTCTGTCCTTAGATTCTGCCACACTCTTTCTTGTGGGGGACACATCGGTCCCCAACAGACTGCTCACAAAGTTCGTGATTCTAGTCTCTTTTAGCCAACACTTTTTTGGGATGCCCATGAATTTTTTAAATCTTGTCCTCGTTTTCAAAGAATGGGCAATGTCTCTAAAAGGAATGAAATTCCACAATAACCTTTGCTCTTTCATGAAATTTTTTATGTTTGGGGCATTGACTTTATGGGGCCATTTCCCAATTCTTTTGGAAACTTGTACATTCTTTTGGCTGTTGATTATGTATCAAAATGGGTAGAGGCACGGGCCACAAGGACAAATGATTCCAAAACAGTTGTAGAATTTTTGAGAACTCAGATCTTTTGTAGGTTTGGATTACCTAGGTTCATCATTAGTGACCAGAGTTCTCATTTCTACAACCGAACAAATCAATCACTTTTGTGTCAGTATGGAGTTGGTCATCGAGTATCTACTGTGTATCACCCACAGACTAATGGTCAAGCCGAGGTGTCAAATAGATAGGTAAAACCAATTCATGAAAAAATGGTCCAACCCAACAAGAAAGATTGGAGTCTTCGACTTGATGATTCATTATGGGCCTACTGTACTGCTTTCAAAACTCCCCTTGGAATGTCACCCTATCGTCTTGTGTTTTGAAAGAGTTTTCACCTCCCTGTTGAGATTGAGCACCAGGCCTACTGGGCCATCAGACCATGAAATTCTAATCGTTCTGGTGCATGTGCTGAAAGGAAGTTGCAGATTCTGGAGCTAGAGGAAATGAGAAGAGATGCATATGAAATATCCAGGATTTATAAGGAGAGAACCAAGGCTTCTCATGACCATCTTATTCTTCATCGTCAGTTCTATATTGGGCAGAAGGATCTCCTTTATAATGCAAGGATGAAGTTGCATCCAGGTAAGCTTCGTTCCTGCTGGTTTGGACCATACACTGTTACTAAAGTCTCTCCATTTGGTGTTGTCCGGGTTCAAAATGAAGAAACTAAGCAAACCATCACTATCAATGGGAAGTGGCTGAAGCACTTTCATGAACCTGTTCTAGAGTCCCCGATGTAGGAACTCCAAGTTTAAGAAGCAAACTATGAATGACCTCAACCAGGTTTTATCCTTCCTTCGCACATTTTCTTTTACTACAGTGAGGACACTGCATACTCTAGGTGTGTGTGGGGGGGGGGGGTGGATACATTCTTGGGTTTGTTAGGAATTTTCATCATTTTCTCCTTTTGTTTTCTACTTTTGGCCTTCTTTATGGTATTTTCATTTTTCCCCATCAACAATTTTAAAGTTCCATGATTTGGCATCCAAAAAGTGGGGAAAGTAAAAATACCATAACGATGGCTAAAAAGAATTTTTTCATGAGTTTACCATCAAGGAGTGATTTTTTTAGTGAATTGGTTTTATGTCAATGATATAAATGGTTGTATCACTGTGAAACATTTGAGATGATTGAGGCCCCTTGTGTGAGTAGTTTTGGAAAAAATGTGTCCCTAATATCTCCATACATTTTTTCACCAAACCACAAAGTTTGAATATTTCTTACTTAATATAAGGTAAATATATGCTGTGTTAATATTTTTCAGCTTGAAATGATATTTCCATACGTTCGCTCCTTATCCGATCTGTTTCATTACTGTACTAGATTGACCTCTGCGTGTGTAACTAATGTCCGACTATTGTACGCCCTCAAAAAAATGGTTGTATATTGGGAAGGTCAAAAACCACTCCTCCTCAACATTTGATCTTTTTATAACTATTGCAATTAGTGTCGTGAAGAGATCAAACAAGGGTTGAGAGATGAGTGTGGGATTTGTTCCAAATGCAACTTAAAAAAAATAGAGGGGAGTGATGAAATGTGCAACATATGGGGATATCTAGGTCGGGAGCTTATGGTTTGACTTCTCAGAATGATTAAATGAGTGGGTCTTGAAATATGATTGCAAAGGATGTAGGACAGGTTCGGTGAAAAACCATTTAAAGCTGAATAATGTTAAAATAACATATATTTATTTGATAGAAAGTGGAAAGAATAGCATGGAATGGTTTTCACACACACACATGGAGATTTAGTGTAATGGTTGACCTTTTAATTCCTTGCTCATGTTGGTGTCATAAATCTCTTTGAATTTTATTGTGATATGATTTATGAGACATCTTTTTCCATTTTCAATGGGAAGATGTCCTTGGTGTGGTTCGTGTAATGATCACATTACTTTAAATAAAATTTCCTCAAATGATAAATAATCAGGATGTTGGAAATATATATATATATATATGCATCATTGAATTTGGATATATGAATTTTCCAAGGAGTGCAAATGTTTAGGTGTGGGGGTGTGATCGTACTGCGATTCACTATTTTATTCCACCCATACACAACAGTTTTAAACTAGTTTTGTAATGAATATTCCAAATATAATAATAAATTTCACTTTATGTTTGAATCAATAAAATAATGTTAATCAATATTAGAATGGGAAATTTTACTTGTTTTTATTGTTCCAATGTAGGTGGAGATGATTTGGAGGGCCCTTGATGAAGTGGAAGAAAAATGGGCCAAAATTTCATGGATCCATGGACATCTGTCCACAGTTTTGCATAGTACTAGAAATCCATGAATCCAAATGGGATGATATTTTGTGAGAATGTCCAGAATTTAATAGGCTACATTTTATATTAAGAAACCCAATCCTGATTCGGCTTATATGGGGCCCATTGGAACTGATCTACACAAGACACCGAATTTGGACCATGTAAAATGCGGTGTTCTGTATTTTATCAATATCTTGGGCTGTAGTTGTCCAAATGGTGCCAAACGTTCGGTGGAGACAGTCAAGAGGGCTCCAAGGGAACCTCATTTTCAAGTTGGGAAAAGGAGTGAAGTGCTTCCAATTTGGAGTCCAAGAGGAGTCTCCTAATCACCTTGGAGGTTCTGGAGGCCCCTATCCTCATAGGGGAATCAAGGATGAAGAAGGAGTTCCACCCGAGCTTCCTCCTCTCCCGATGTTGAGGTAAAAGTTGGGTGTTCGTTGTGAGGGAGCTACACACCTGTCAAGGGAGTTCCGATGCATACATTAGGTACTGGTTTGGAGTAATTTGGGTGTTTAAACATTTAATTCCATGTGTCTTATTTTATTTCAGGTTTGAATGCTTGATTTTATGCATGTGAGTGTTATGCTCTGAATTTCTAACCGATCGATTTGAGGTTTTGAGTGTGTGATTGTGTTGTTCCGATTGGACATCACAAGAATCATTTACATACCCACCTTATTGAGATTTAAAACTTCTTTGGAAGATTTTATTCCATGCATAAGTATTGGACCTTGGAAATATGATTGTTATGTCAAGGTTTGGTCCTTAAAGCATTGAAATAAAAGCTTAGGAATTAATCAGGATTCCAATTAACTCCAACCAAAGAATTACTCTAAACATAAGATGAATCTATATGAACAATGAACTTGATATGTGTGTAGTGGAATCACATCGACCCTTTTATCTCATATTTTTCAAAATCCAGTAGGTCACTCAACTTTCAAGCTATTTCAACTAATTCATTGTTTTCAACTCTTTTCAAAACCACCCCCTCTCTTATTCATTTTTTTTAAAAATACACACTATAAACCTACCAAACCTCCTTGAGAGATGACCTAGGGTGTACCCTAGACTATAAATAAACCTTAAAAACATAATAAAATTGACATGTCACGACAACGCGGTCAAATTTTGGCACCATTTTCGGGGAGCGCTTTGGTTTTTTGTGCGTGTTTTTGATAAATTTTTTGTAATTTTTGTGAATATTTGTTTGTTTTATCTTCTACCTTTTCATTTATTTTTGTGTTCTAAATTATATATTGTGTAGGTTCTGTGTAGGAAACGTTCTACTCTGGGAGTCCTACAAACTTTCGAACCCGAACCGGAGAGGATCCTACAACAATGAAACCGAGACACACAAGACAACACTTTGAAGGAGGAGACATCACATCTTAAAATTCTTCTTGATCCTTCTTCTTCTTCTGAAACCAAAGTTAAAACTGAACATAACTTGTATAACATGTCTGAAAATAATAGAACACTAAAAGAACTAACCTCACCTGATGTTGATATCCGACCCAATTACATTCAATTACAAGGCGAGGCACCCAATTTTGAACTAAAATCTGGTTTAATTCATTTATTACCAAGATTCCATGGATTGCCTGGAGAAGATCCACATAAGCATTTAAAATAATTTCATACTGTGTGTTCAGCATTAAAACCTGCTAATGTGGATGAAGAACAAGTAAAACATAGGGTATTTCCATTTTCATTAGAAGACACAGCTAAAGATTGGTTGTATTATGTCAATTCAGCTATTAGAGGTTGGGCGGACATGAAACGAATTTTTCTTGAAAAATAATTCCCAGCCCCTCGAACTGAAACTATAAGGAACAAAATATGTGGGATAAGACAATCTCAATGAGAAACCCTTCATGAATTTTGGGAATGATTTAAAAGATTGTGTTCAAGTTGTCCACATCACCAAATAAGAGATCAACTATTAATTCAGTATTTTTATGAAGGTTTAATCCCTATTGATTGAAACATGATTGATGCTGCTGCAGGTGGTGTGCTAGTGGATAAAACCACAATCTCTACAAAGACCTTAATTGAGACCATGGCACAAAACACTCAACAGTTCTGTTCAAGGTCCAGTGTACCCATTCGAGGTGTCCATGAGGTGAAAAGTACTAAATTCGAGAAGAAGGTGGACACAATGTTTGAAGAGGTGAGTACCCTTCTATGAAAACTTGCTATTTCCGAAGGAAAATTCCAATCTCCTCCTCCCATACATTGTGGTATATGCTCTTCTGATACCCACTATCTTGACCAATGCCCCAAATTGAGAGAAACTTCTGAGAGTTGTGAGGCAATATTCCCAGGACACCCCTATAACCAACCCATTAGGCAAGAACCTTACTATTCGTCCAACCCTGGGTGGAAAGACAACCAAGGCTATATGCAAGGGGGGTATTAAAACTATCATCATCAACCATGGAACCAACCAGGGTGAATTATTCATCAACCACCACCACCCAGAAATTTTCAACCACCCCAAAGGCCTTTCCAACAACCCCCTCAAAAACCTGAGCCTAGCCTAGAAGATATGATGAAACAAATGGCTGCCAATAATTTCCAATTCCAACAAACCACTCAGGAAGCCATACAGGACATCAAAACCCAATTAGGACAACTAGCTAACTCGGTGGGTGAAATCCAAATCCATGGGTCTGGTAAACTACCCTCTCGACCACTTTTCAACCCTAGGGATAAGGGAAATGATAGTGCCATCACTCTTAGGAGTGGAACTCAACTTAAAATCCAAATGAACTCTCCATTAGTGTCATCCTCTCCTAGGGTTACCACCATCCCAACCATTGAAAAAGGTTCAAATGATATGGAAACATTTCTTGAGAGAGGTCCTACCAAAGGAAATAGTGTGTCTATTGATGAGTTACCAAGCCCAAGAAATCCTCTTCCATTTCCCCAAAGAGCCACCCAACCAAGGAAACAAAAGGAAACTGATCTTGATAAATAAATCTCGGAGACTTTAAAAAAAGTGCTAGTTAACATTCCATTGATTGATGTCGTCATGCAAATTCCGAGATATTCCATGTTTCTGAAGTAGATGTGTACCCACCGAAGGCTACTTAGAGGTGATGAGAAGGTGAGCATGGGGAGGAACGTCTCAGCATTGATACAACCATCACTTCCCACCAAGTGAAATGATCCTAGAACATTCACGATTCTGTGCACCATAGGGGAGTATTCTTTCTCCAATGCTATTCTTGATTTGGGTGCTTCTATTAATGTGATGCCTCACTCCATATACTCTTCTTTGCATGTCGGTGAACTAAAGCCCACAGGAATAGTTGTTCAGCTAGGAAATCGGAGTACGGAACACCCTTCTGGTGTGTTAGAGGATGTTCTTGTGAGGATTCAAAATTTAATATTTCCTGCTGATTTTTATGTGCTAAAAATGGAAGATGATAGGATGAATAGACATGCCACAATTATATTGGGGATACCTTTCTTGAAAACCACCAAATCCATAATTAATGTCCATAATGGTACATTATCGATAGAATTTGGTGGTGACATAGTCCATTTTAACATCCTTGATTCCATGAATCACCCCTCAGAAGAACATTCCTCTCTCTCGGTAAATTCAATTGATGTATTCCCTTCCCCTAAAATCACTTCATTTGTTTCCCCTGATCCCATTTCTGAATTTTCCTATTTGATTGAAATTCTTGGTAATGATTCATGTGTTGATTGTTGTAGTGATCGAGAAAAGTGTCATGCATGTTTATTAATTGATAATTTCTTGAACACGGAGGATCACATGACCATCGACGATACTACTATGATTGTAAAAACTAATTCCTCATCTGAGGATGATTCCATTGAGCAGTTAGTTTAGATTAGTGACCTCTCACTTTTACACACACTCCCATCAATCCAAAAGCCACCTGAATTGGAACTAAATCAACTGCCTCATGATTTAAAATATTCATATGTTGAGAATGGAAACAATTTTTCCTTCATCATTGCTAGTTCATTCCCTCCTGAGCAAGAATTTTGACTGCTTGAACTTTTGAGGGAGTATAAAAAAGAATTGGGATGGACACTTGCAGACCATCTTGGTATTAGCCCATCAATTTTTCCACATCATATTTTATTAGCTAATGAGGATAAACCAGTGAGGTAGGCACAACGTCGACTGAACCCAAACCTCTTAGAAGTAGTTAAAAAGGAAGTAACAAAATTATTGGCTGCTGGAATCATTTACCCCATCTCTGATAGCCAATGGGTCATCCCTGTTCAAGTATTTCCTAAAAAAACAGGCCTAACGGTAATTGAAAATGAAAACAATGAATTGGTTCCAACTCGTGTGCAGAATAGTTGGCGTGTTTGTATAGATTATCACCGACTAAACCAATACACTAGGAAGGACCATTTCCCTTTTCCATTCATTGACCAAATGCTAGAGAGGCTAGAAAGAAAGTCCTATTACTCTTTTCTTTATGGGTATTCTGGATACTTTCAGATCCATATTTCCCCCGAGGATCAGGAAAAGACATCCTTCACTTGAACCTTTGTCACATTGCAGATAGAAGGATGCCATTTTCCCTGTGCAATGCTCTGGGTAATTTCCAGCGATGTATGGTTAGTATTTTTTCGGATTACCTGGAGGATTGCATGGAAGTTTTCATGGATGATTTTATTGTTTATGGATCCTCTTTTGATGAATGTTTAAGTAGTCTAGGTTCAGTCCAACGTCTCTGTATTGAAAAGAATCTTGTATTAAATTATGATAAATGCCATTTCATGTTGCGACAAGGTATAGTTTTGGGACATTTCATTTCTGGGGATGGTATCCAAGTAGATAAATCTAATGTGGATGTCATTTCTTCCCTACCATTCCCAAAAAATGTACGTGATGTGCGGTCTTTCCTAGGTCATGCTGGATTTTACCGACGTTTCATTCGTGAGTTTAGTAAGATTGCACTTCCCCTCTCCAGCTTACTCCTAAAAGAAAAGGATTTTTTTTTATAAAGAATGTGAAGAAGCTTTTAATAAATTAAATTAGAGTCTCACATCACCCCCGGTAATCCAACCACCTCGGTGGGATTTACCATTTGAGCTCATGTGTGGCGCCTATAACTATGTTGTTGGGGTAGTCTTATCACAAAGGGTCGATCGAGCTCCACATGTCATTGCCTATGCCTCACGTACTTTGGACCCTGCCCAAGAAAACTACACCACCACTGAAAAAGAATTTTTTTCCATTGTGTTTTCCTTGGATAAATTCAGGTCATAACTTTTAGGGTCCAAATTCATTATGTTCTCAGACCATGTAGCCCCCCAGTATCTCCTAAAGAAACTGAAAGCCAAACCACGTCTCATTAGTTGGATGCTCCTCCTTCAGGAATTCAATCTAGAAATTAGAGATAAAAAAGGATCAGAGAATGTGGAGGCAGACCATATCAGTAGGATCCCCCCATCCTCGGACATTGTCTCATCCCCATGTATTCCCATTAATGACTTATTTCCTGATGAGAAATTGTACAATGTGCAAGATGTTATTCCATGGTATGATGAAATTATAAATTATCTGGTATCATCTTTCATTCCAACTGATTTCAACAAAAACCAAGCCAGTTGTATAAAACATGAGTCTCGTTGGTACAATTGGGATGACCCCTACCTTTGGCGTACATGTACCGGTCAGGTCCTCAGGCATTGTGTTACCGATAACGAGTTTCAGGCTGTCCTTAAATTATTACACACTCTTGCTTGTGGGGTCCACTTTGGCCCCCAACGGACTGCTCGCAAAGTTCTTGATTCTGCTCTCTTTTGGCCAACAATTTTTTCGAGATGACCATGAATTTTGTAAATCTTGTCCTAATTTTCAATGAATGGGGAATGTCTCTAAAAGGAATGAAATGACACAACAACCCTTGCTCTTTCATGACATTTTTATGTTTGGGGCATTGAATTTATGGGGCCATTTCCCAATTCTTTTGGAAACTTGTAAATTCTTTTGGCCGTTGATTATATATCAAAATGGGTAGAGGCACGGGCCACACGGAGAAATGATTCCAAAACAGTTGTAGAATTTTTGAGAACTCAGCTCTTTTGTAGGTTTGAATTACCTAGGTTCATCATTAGTGACCATGGTTCTCATTTCTACAACCAAACAATGCAATCACTTTTGCGTCAGTATGGGGTTGGTCATCGAGTATCTATTGCATATCACCCATAGACTAATGGTTAAGCTGAGGTGTCAAATAGAGAGGTAAAACAAATTTTTGAAAAAATGGTCCAACCCAACAGGAAATATGGGAGTCTTCGACTTGATGATTCATTATGGGCCTACCGTATTGCTTTCAAAACTCCCATTGGAATGTCACCCTATCATCTTGTGTTTGAAAAGAGTTGTCACCTCCATGTTGAGATTGAGAACTAGGCCTACTGGGCAATTAAACAATGAAATTATAATCATTCTGGTGCAGGTGCTCAAAGGAAGTTGCAGATTCCGGACCTAGAAGAAATGAGAAGAGATGTATATGAAAACTCCAGGATTTATAAGGAGAGAACCAATGCTGGTCATGACCATCTTATCCTTCATCGTGAGTTCCATATTGGATAGAAGTTCCTACTTATAATGCAAGGCTGAAGTTGCATCCAGGAAAGCTTCGTTCCTACTGGTTTGGACCATACACTATTACTAACGTCTCTCCATTTGGTGTTGTCCAGGTTCAAAATTAAGAAACCAAGAAAACCTTCACTGTCAAGGGGCAGCGGCTGAAGTTCTTTCATTAACCTGTTCTGGAGTCCCCGATGGAGGAACTCCTAGTTCAAGAAGAAAACTATGAATGACATCAACCAGGTTTTATCCTTCCTTCCCACATTCTCTTTTACTACAGTGAGGAAACTTTATACTCTAGGTGTGGGGGTGGATATATTCCTGGGTTAGTTAGAAATTTTCATCGTTTTCTCCTTTTGTTTTCCCTTTTTGGCCATCTTTATGGTATTTTCATTTTTCCCCATCAATAATTTCAACGTTCCATGATTTGGAATCCATAAAGTGGGGAAAGTAAAAATACCATAACGAAGGATAAAAAGAATTTGTCTATGAGTTTACCACAAATGAGTTATTTTTTTAGTGAATTGGTTTTATGTCGATGATATAAATGGATGTATCACTGTGAAACATTTGAGATTATTGATGCCCCTTGTGTGAGTAGTTTTGGGAAAACTGTGTCACTAATATCTGAATACATTTTTTCACCAAACAACAAAGTGTTAGTTTTTCTTACATAATATAAGGTAAATATATGTTGGGTTAATATTTTTCAGCTTGAAATGATATTTCCATACGTTTTTTATTTATCTGATCTGTTTCATTACTGTACCAGATTGACCTATGCGTGTGTACCTAATGTCCGACTGTTGAACGCCCTCAAAAACAATTTTTGGTTGTATCTTGGGCAGGTCAAAAACCACTCCTCTTCAACCTTTGATCTTGTTATATCTATTGAAATTAGTGCCGTGAGGAGATCAAATAAGGGTTGAGAGATGAGTGTGATATTTGTTCCAAATTTAACTTCATAAAAAATATAATAAATGAGCGGAGTGATGAAATGTGAAACATATGGGGATATCTAGGTAGAGAGATTATGGTTTGACTTCTGGGAATTCTTAAATGAGTGGGTCTTGAAATATGATTGCAAAGGATGTAGGACAGGTTCGGTGAAAAATCATTTAAAGCTGAATAATGTTAAAATAACCTACATTTATTTGATAGAAAGTTGAAAGAATAGCAAGGAATGGTTTTTACACACACACATGGAGAGTTAGGGTAATGGTTGAACTTTGAATTCCTAGCTCATGTTGGTGTCATAAATCTCTTTGAATTTTATTGTGATATGATTTATGAGACATATTTTTCCATTTTCACTGGGAAGAACTCCTTGGTGTGGTTCGTGCATTGTTCACTTTACTTTAAATAAAATTTCCTAAAATGATAAATCTTTAGGATGTTGGAAATATATATATATATATTCATCATTGTATTTGGATATGTGACTTTTCCTTGGAGTGCAAATGTTTAGGTGTGGGGGTGTGATCGTAACACGATTCACTGTTTTATTCCACCCTTACACCGTAGTTTTAAACTTGTTTTGTAATGAATATTCCAAATATAATAATAAACTGAACATTATGTTTTAATCAATAAATTAATTTTGATCAATATTATAATGGTCAATGTTTCTTGTTTTTATTGTTTCAATGTAGGTGTAGGTGATTTGGAGGGCCCTTGATGAAGTGGAAGAAAAATGGGCCAAAATTGCATGGATCCATTGACATTGGTCCACTGTTTTGCATAATCCACGAAATCCGTGCATCCAAATGGGCTGAACTTTTGTGGGACTGTCCAAAATTTAATAAGATACATTTCATATTAAGGGACCCAATCCTGATTAGGCTTCTATATGGCCCATTAGAACTGATCTGTTCTAGCCACCGAATTTGGACAATGTCAAATGCGGTGTTTTGTATTTTATCAATATCTTGAGCTGTAGTCGTCCAAATAGTGCCAAAATTTTGGTGGAGATAGTCAAGAGGGCACCAAGGGAACCTCATTTTCAAGTTGGTACAAGGAGTGATGTTCTTCCAATTATGAGTCCTAGAGGAGTCTCCTAATCACCTTGGAGGTTCTGGAGGCCCCTATCCTTATAGGGGAATCAAGGATGAAGAAGGAGTTCCACCCGAGCTTCCTCCTCCTCCCGATGTCGAGCTAAAAGTTGGGTGTTAATTGTTAGGGAGATACACACATGTCAAGGGAGTTCTAATGCATACATTAGCTACTAGTTTGGAGTAATTTGGGTGATTAAACATTTCATTCCATGTATCTTATTTTATTTCAGGTTTGAATGCTTGATTTGATGCATGTGAGTGTTATGCTCTGAATTTCTAACCGATCGGTGTGAGGTTTTGAGTGGGTGAATTGTGTTGTTCTGATTGGACATCACAATAATCCTTTTCATACGCACTTTATTGAGATTTCAATCTTCTTTGGAAGCTCTTATTCCATGCATAAGTACTGGACCATGGCAATACGATAGTTACGTCAAGGTTTGGTCCTTAAAGCATTGAAATAAAAGCATAGGAATTAATCAGGATTCCAATTAACTCCAACCAAAGAATTAATCTAAACCTAAGATGAATCTATATGAACAATGAACTTGATATGTGTGTAGTGAAATCACATCGACCCTTTTATCTCATATTTTTTAAAATCCACTAGGTCACTCAACTTTCAAGCTATTTCAACTAATTCATTCTTTTAAACTCTTCTCAAAACCACCCCGCTCTCTTAGTCATTTTTATTAAAAATACACACTCTAAAACTACAACTCTCCTTGGGGGAAGACCTAGGGTCTACCCTAGACTATAAATTAACCTTAAAAACATATTCAATTTGAAGTGTCACGACAACGCGGTCAAATGAATATAGTCTTTAGATATTACCTAAAAAGCATTTTGGTTTTATTTTTATATTATTTTATAACATACTCCAAAATCAAGGAGCGTCATGAGGAGAATATGAATACTGTTCTAAAAACCATTCATAAGGAGAATCTTTATGCCATTTAAAGAAAATATGAGGCATGGTTAAACAGAGTCTCATTATTACGAACTATAATCACAGTAATTGGAAAATATGTAGACCCTTAAAATATAGAAACAATTTAAGGATGGTCAAGCCCAATTTATGTTATATATATCCATAATTTCATTGGGTTTCCTTGGTATTATCACGGATTTGTGTGAATTTTCTCATGGTTTCCAAACCGTCTAACCATGATAACTCCGAAAAGTGTCATATTCTATTGGAATGATGAATGTGAAAAGAGATTAAAATAGCTAAAAAGTAGGCCTATCACAGCACCAATGATCACACTACCCAAAATTGGAAAAATTTCTTACTGTTCTATAATGATTCCATGAAGTAATTGGGTTTTGTGTTAATGTAGAATGACAAAGTCATAGTCTATTCTTCAAGGTAGATGAATGCTCATGAATTTAACTACCCAAATAATGATCTAGAGTTGGATATAGTCATATTTCATTTTAAAATATTATGGAATTATTTTTTTGGGGATATGTGTGTAATATATATATGGATCAGAAAATATAAAAGTATATATTTGCACAAAAAGAGAAGAATATGAGCCAATAACGATGGTTAAAGTTGATCAAGGACTATAACTTTTAAATCCACTACAACCATAGTAATGAAAATAAAGTTGAATATTATCTATGTAGGAAGTACCCTACAATTAACTCATTGATCGGAATTGGGAGGGATGTGATCTTCTTAGACATGGAGAGGATGAACATGGGAATCATAATGTAAGGAACATAGTGAATACCTTCACAAATGATTTCTAAAGCGTATCATTTGTAAATGATAAATTATGATCAGAGAAATAATGTGGGAATTTATAATAATGTGTAAACATGAAGAAACAAGAAATAATTGGATATCAATGTTAATGATGAAGGTGTTGTAATATTTGGGTCACTGTTATGTGTACCATCAAATCAAGAGATAAAGAGAGAGATTATAAATGCAGCACATAGCTCAACCTTATCTATTCACCAAAGAATCACAATGATGTATCATGATATCTGATAGAACTATTGGTGGGAAATGTGAAGAATGAGATCATTAAATATACATAAATGTTCCTCGTATGTTAGTAAGTAAAGACTAAAAGTAAATATTCCTAGGGGTTGATGCAACCAATACCCATAACAACATGAAAATGGGAAAAAAACACCAAGGACTTTATCACCAGACTTCTGAAGACTTCCAGAGGAAACAATGTTATATGGGTTATTTTAGAGCATATTGTAAAGATAGATGACTTTATCACAATTTGAGGTAACTTTTTACATGACCAAGTTGCATGGATATACATCAATGAAGCGGTGAAGATACATGGTGTACCACTATCGATTGTATTCGATTGAGATCCATGGTTTACAAAAAAGATCTCAAAAAGTATCAAACATTATATAAACACTAATTTGAACATCAATACCACATATCATCCACAAACTTATGGAAAGTCTACGTGGAAAATTTAGAAATTGGAATTCATGTTGAGATCATATTATATGGACTTCAACGGAGGATGTGACCAACATCTACCTTTGGTCAAGATCTCACACCATAAAAATTTCTACTCTATAATCCAAATGGATCCCAATGAAACGCTTTATGGGAAGAGGTGAATAATGCCAACATTATTGGATGATGTTGGGCTAAAAAAACTACTATGTCCTAACAGGGTCGATGAAATGGTGGAAAAGGTTATGATCATTAAGGAGTATATTAAGGTTACTCAGAGCCTTCATAAGATCTATGGTATCAATCATCAACGAGACCGATATGTTGATGTTGGAGACATGTTATTCCTCCTCATATCTCCAAGGAGGGGTGTTATAATATTTTGGAATATGGGAAAGCATATTCCATGAAACATTGTCCCCTTTTAGATCCTTGAAGTCATCGGAGTGGTGGCCAACCAAATTTCACTCCCACCTAAAAAATCTCATGTACATAATTTATTCCATGTATACCTCTTAATAAATTAAATAGAAAACCCCTCACATGTACTAAATATAGAGGTTGTACCACTAGATAATGAACTTTCTTATGTGGAGCATCCGACAAAGGATTTGGATTTTATAGAAAAATATCAATGAAACAGTAAAATGCACCTTGTTGAAGCACTGTGGAGAAACCAAATGTTTGAGGAAGTAATGTGCGAACTCAATGATGTGATGAAACAAAGTGACCCTCATCTATTTTTGTGTGGGAAATAAAAATTTCAAGGGTAAAATTTCTAAAGGGGGAATATTGTAATGACCTGAGATGTTATAAATAAAATTACTCTTATGATTTAATTAAAGTTGTTATTATGTAATATGGTTATAGAAAACACATACACTTTTTTTTATATTCTATCATATTTAAAATACCATTAATAATATTAACCCTTAATAATATATCAAATTAATATTGATCACATGATTTCTATAAATACAAGGTTTTAATAAATATAGTTGACACAGAAAAGTTTTGTGATGGACTCAACCGGTAGAATTGGCACTATAAAGCCCATTTATCTGAGATTCCAAGGAAGATAGTGTAATTCATCTTTAACCTTGAGAAATACCAATATAATTTCTAAAAACAGAAGCATGAGTGAAACCTTTTATGGTAGTAGTCTTAGTTCATCGAGATCATGAACCAAAGCATGTACCATGAAAGAGCCCATGAATGTATATCCATCGCGCACCTAACTCTTAGGGACTATTTAGGTGTATTAAAAGGATATGTATCAAGACACTAGTGATATAGATATTTAAATTAATTTTTAACAGATATACTTTAATCATTTTATTGTTACTTTATAAATGTTTTGTTAGTTTGATATAATAAATCACAAATAGAATTTTGGGTAATTTTCAAATTCAATTAAGGAATTTATTTTGACGAATTAACGTATTTTTGAAATATAAAATATTTTAATATTTTTTTTGTATTTTTTATTATTTTAATATTATCATATAATATTTATGCACTCAAATTTATTTTTTTATAAGTGTTCGAAAACTGTTATTTTTAAAAAAACAAAACATTTCTAAATAAATTTTGATTTTATTTTAAAATTGAAAAGTTAAATATTTATAAATTTATTTTGCTAAAATGAATAACATTTTTGGTATAAAAATGTCAAAAATTTATAATGATGATTTTTTAATAATTTTTTAAGACAGTCCAATTTTCAGATATAAATTAAATACCGTGTAAATATACTCTGTGTATTGTGATATCATAATGACCTAATTGTGTGGTAATATATAGTATAAAATGTATCTATGACCAAATATATGTTTTCCCTTTAAAAATATTTTATTTAGGTTTATTTTATTAATATTATAAATCCCTTTTGAATCCTTCAAAACCATTAACATATTTTATGATTTACAAATAATTTCTTTAAGAGTGTGACTCACCTACACATAAGAAAGAGAATTATTTTATTAATTTCAAACCATGTCCTTAAAAAAATTAAAAAAACTCCCATTTGGATAAAACCATGGGAAAACTCTTATTATGGTTTATTTTTATGGTTATTTTATTATACAGAGTCTAAAAACTATGTTTGTTAAATAGTAAAAAATTCCCAATATTTCGCTATATACACCCACCCAATATCCCATTTCTATAAATTCAAGATACATGAATCATGAAATCACTCATTCATATCCCCTTTATAGTCCTTCCAAGGTTCCAAAATCTTTTAAGAAGCTTATCCCCAGAATTTGGAGTCACACACTCAACTAAGGGATCTTCATCTTCTCTTATTTATTCACATTTAATTATTATATTAAGCTTTCTATTTACATTTAATAATTATTGGATATGTATTTACATTTCCATATTACTACATTTTTCATGTCCAAATTTTGATATACCCCTTTCCTTTCTCATTAACCCATTTTATTAATTTTTATGTGATGTCATTGTGCTAGTGAACTTTCACCATGATTTTCCATGCCAAAACAATTTTGTAGTTAATACCATTATAATTTTAGATCAAGGGTATTCACCTTTATACAATATACAAATTTTAATTGGAACATAAATGTATTTATTCAAAACATTATGTTCTTGAGATAAATTTTATGATAAAAGATTCCATATTTTATAATCTACGAGGAACACTTAAGCATGAGAATGAAATGAATGTGACAGGTGAGCCCAAAATTATATAGAAATCCAATGCATTGGTTAATGTTTATTCTCATGAGATGCCATTTTGTGATAGGGAGTGAACTTGATTCCTTGGTGAGACTTTTTCTAATGTGATTTATTTGTAGTTATCCCTAACCTATGATTATCATTAAGGGGTTTTAGTTGTTTCCACATTTCATGCCTTATTATTATCATGTTATATTATGCTTATTATTCATTTTTATGATTCCTACTCTTTTATGATCCATTTATATGGCTATTGTCTATCATTTAGCACCTTATTCAATGTTTATTCCCTTACTAGGATTTATAGCTCATCCCTTTCTTATGAATGTCACCAGGTTATCCCATGCATTTTTATATATGAACATTTAGAATTATATTTCAATAAGAATTATGTCTTTACTATTTCAAATTATTATGTAATTTACCTAATTCCAAAAGACACAATACATCTCATTATTTTTTGTTGTATTAGGTTTAATCTGATTTAATAAATCATTTAGTAATATAAAATAGATTGAAAGGTTGCTTCCACTCTCATCTTATATTGTATGTTACTTAGGTTCTTTTCACCAACCCATGTAAATTGGGAATTCACTTCATGAATTATTGAAATCCAATTTTGTTGATGTTATGGGTTATCCAAAGTAGGTTTGTTATGAATTTGTATTAAAGCCTTAGGTTAAATTAAATTATTTGCTCATGTTTGTGTATCACCGTCACATGTTTGGTGGTTATTAATAGACTAGATATAGGACTATTATAACATGATAGGTAGAATTAGAGTGTTCAAATCCATCTCACATTTATAAAAAACCTTGAGTTACCATGGGTATGATATGGGTATCTAGTGATATTGTTTAGTTTTTGGTTTTAACCACATTACTTATGTTATTTTTTAAGTTAACGTAATTAAATATTGTTATATGAGGGGTTTTCCACTTGTATTACGATTATAGATACTCTAAGTAGAGCAATAAAGATTCCAAGAGACATGGTTACAAATAAATCCCTATATTTTAATCCTTCCAATGATCCTAGTATAGCCAAAACTATCATATGTAAGATTCGGTCTATGGAATAAGTCACTAACATTGAACTGGAATGAAAAGTGGAAATTTATTTATTTTTTACTATGTAGCATCCATTGATATTTTATGGTGATATGGGACCATATGATACAGAGGAATGTATCATGTGGATTGAGATAATTCTTCAATTTTTATAAACTCTAGAAGACATCAAGGTTGTCTTTTCCACTTAGATACTCAATGGGTAGGGAAGTAAATGGTGTGAATCTATCATGAAATACAAGTTTCATTAATATATCACTTGGGCTACCTTCATGAATAACATTAACCATCATTTCTATACTGATACACAAAGAGTGGTGAAGGCATGGGAGGTTTTTACATTAGAGTAAGGAGTTCATTCTTTTAACCAGTATGCAACACAATTTTCTAACATGGAGAACCTATATCTGGAACATGCATACAATTATTATCTTAAGTAATAGAGGTTTAAAATGGTTTTACGTGAAGATATACATTATATGTTTATTATGAGTTTCCTACACACCTATGTAGATGTTTTGAAAAAGACAGTTATAGATGATAAATAAATAATTTGGAAAGCAGAGCTATTTAGAGCATCATTAATAGCTGGAGGTAGTTAGAGTTCTCTTTTTTTCAAAAAATGAAACAAAATGACCTGAAAAAAGCTAGTAGTGGGAGTTTTACATGTATATTAAGGAAGAGTATGGTGTTCTATTTACATTCTAAAAAAATGGACACCTTAGGAATTGTTTTAAGGATACACCTGGAGTGTGTTATAACTATATGAAATATGATAATATTATTTTCTTTCGTGATATATCATCTTAGAGATGTAGAGGAACATGAGAATCATCCTATTTGGTGAGGACTCTCCACGTGCTTCCAAGAAACCTAGGTTCGACTTCGGGTGGAGGCATATTTCTAGGGTATTGTAGCATGTTCAGTTTGGTACTATATCATCTGAAACAATTCACCTTTGGGCAACTATTTTGGGATTGGAGTACCTAATTTCATCAGGCCACCTAAGGACTTTATTCTAGTTAAGGCTTTCGTGCCACATCAAGGCCTTTGGGAAACCTCAAATCAGATCATGTGGTGGAGACCCACCTTAACTAACTAAATGATCTATCTCTATATGAGGATTTAGAGCAGGAAATTTCATCTAAACAAAGCTATATGGATATATAAGAATGAGAGGGTAGTTCTATTTCCCTAGAGTTTAGTAATATGTACCTTTTTATCGGTATTTATAGCCAAACATGCAATGCGAAGGTGGGAAGCAGACTTCACGATTTAGATGTAGGGGAAAGGATATTTTTATTTAGTCATGTCCGGGATGATTTCCTCTATGTCCTTCGGCCATGTAATATAATTAAGCCTATGGGCCTTGTAAGGGTTCCCCCTCATCCATTAGAAGAGGGGTTATTAAAAACCAAGAAAAAGGAATGACATCATGCCATTCATACTTGGAAAGTAGAGCAATATCTATTATCACAAAGGGTTCTTAGATTATATCTAATGTGGAGAACATGTTGGTGTCCTATCCTTATTCCAAGTGTAATTCTCGGGTGGAAAATAAAGGGAATTATAAGGATAGATATTTGTATGAAATGGTGTTTGTACCAGAGGAGATAGAGTTAGAACAATCTACTGTGAGAGGTATAGAGTTCCTAACATAATCTATGGTTTTGGATTTGTTTGATACATGTTTAACTCATTATTTTATATAATCCAAGCGTTTCAACACATTTGTATTTTGTTAGGAACTTATTCCTTTATTAATGAAAATTTCATGCCCTTTGAGATTGAATTTAACAAAGTTAATTAAATGTCTGATGTTTTAGGTGATGGTTTCCAAATATGAAACTATTTGGGAATTTTTAATTCCTAATATTTTAATTTCTTACCCTATCATTATAATGTATTGTATGATTTTTTATAAATACTATATCAATTTCAATCATTATCAGGGACATTTTCTTCCTTCTTATGTGGTTACTCATGGATTTTAAAGTGATTGAGACCCAAGATCATGAAGGGAAGGTCTCATTTCTCATAGTGCAAATATGAGCTTCATCTAGTTTATATATCTTTTTTTTGTTGATCCACATATTAGTGGACAACTTCTTTATGTGGTTTTTTAGTAACCTAATGTTTTCATAGATTATTTCTCTATGTTATTATTCCACAGGTAATTTTAGTTATACATATACTTAATTCTAGGGATGGGACCAATTTTTTTGTCTTTGTACTATTTGTAACAAACTAAATAAAATGAATTAAAGGAATGTATTAAGGATATTGAGGTTAAGGGATTTATTCATCCTAGTGTTTCACCATGGTAATTTCTTGCGATCTTTTCAAAAAAATGAGGATTGGAGTATCCTACATTTCATTGATTATTAGAAACATAAATAGATAACTATAAAAAAAAGAATGCCCATTTACTAGGATTTATGAAATTTTTAATTAGTAAAAGTGGGATTAGGGGGGTTTTAAAGTTAATCTATGATTTGGGTACCATCAAATGGTGGTTTTTGGAGAAGGATGTTACTACAATAAAATTCAAGATTCAGTATGGGAATTATGAGTATTTGGTTATAGCTTTTGACCTTACTAAATCTCCTAAAGTGTTTATATAATTGATAAATAAAATATTTCATTAGTTCTGGGATTCCTTGGTGGTTGTGTTTATGTATGATATTCATGATTATTCTGGATTATCGAAGGATCATGTTGAGTATTTGAATGTCATTCTAGGAATCCTGAGAGAACATATTATGTATAGAAATATATCCAAATTCTAGTTATGGATTAAATAATTGAGATTTATAGGATATATAATTTCTAATAAGTGAGTTTTAGTGGAACTTGGAAGGATTTAGGAAATGATTTATTAGGATAGCTTTGAAATGTGTTTGAGATACAGAGTTTCATGGGATTAGCTAGGTATAATCGATTCCTTATTAAATATATCTATAATATTTCATCCCCCTTGATAGAGATTACCTATAAGGGAATAAATCATTTTTGGAGTGGTCATTTATAGATTTCATTTATGGATTTAAAAGTGAGTTTGAGTTTCACTCCAGTCACAATTCTTCTTAAGCTGGATTTTGGTTAGAGTGTCTACATAGATTCCTTACCTATAGGTTTCGGTTTTTTTCTAATGTAGGGTCATCATGTATTATATTATGTCTATCAATAGTTATGTACACATGAAAATAAATATCCCAAACATGGTCTTGAGTTACTATTAGTGATGTGTGTGCTTAAGAGTTGGGACACTATCTCTTCTGGTAATATTTTAGGATGTATCCAGACCATTAAATTATGAATTAAATTTTCACACATATGGATATAAACATAACACAAAAATTGTGAGTTACATACCTTTATATCCTTTATTTTAATATTTACTACACCATCGGTAATGGAAATGTTCTCACATTCACATTTAGAAATAAATTTCTAACATAGGTTGTTAGGGAAACTATGGAAGAATGGTTCTTTATGGGATTGTTTGTACTGATTTTCATGGATGAAGAGAGTGATGATGGTATATTATTACAAGCTTATACACTGGATAGATAATTTATATATGATTTTATTCTACTTGTAGGGGCTGATGATGCATAGTTTCACCCTTTCGGTAAGAATTTTTATAGTGGGGAGACCTTCTGTTAGTGGTCTCATTCACCTAATGGATTTATATGCTTGGAAGGAAGGATAGTTGTTCTGATGGAAATAAGGTAATATTTGATGGAATTTATACACCAATTGAGTTGATCCATGAAGCTTGGAGCTACTAAGATATACCATGGCTTGATACAGAATTACTGGTTTATGAGAATGAGGAGGTTGACTGCGGGTTTTTTAACCCAATGTCTCACATGTTTGAAAAACACGGAGGAAGAACATAAAATAACTAGGTTTCATCAAACATTAACCATTCTAATTAAAAAATTGGATTATATAGACAAGTAATTTTTTATTTCCAAACTTATAACTCCTCATGGTAAGGATGCCTCATGGGTGATTATAGATCAAATCACAAACTAAATTCATTTCCAAACTATAAAGGAGTCGATAAAGGTAGATGATCATGGGAACATGAATGTGTGGGAGATTTTCAAAATTTATGGAGTTCAATTGGATATCATTTCATGTAGAGACCCTTACATTAAATCATGTTTCCAGATTGTAATGCATACAATGATGGGTACTCAATTAAAGTTGAACACAATATATCACCCAAAGACAAATGGCTAGACTGAGCGATCCATCCAATTTTGTAAAGACGTGTTGCGGGAATGTTTTTAGGACTTCATTATATCCAAGAACAAACATATTCCTTTATTATAGGTGGAATATAATAACAATAATCAATATTCAATCCAGATGGCTCCAAGATTGATGTTTTATGGGAGGCCATATAGATCATCTCTTTAATGGGAATACTTTCGAAAATGGTATTTAGTGGGAACAATCATTTTAAATGAAACAAAAGATATAGTTTAATTGATATCGATGAGGTTAGAAACAACCTAGAGTCACAAGAAATATTATGAAAATATGTGTCATTTCCTTTTGGACTTTTATGTAATTTATCGATTGTTTCAAAAAGCATTACCTAATCTGGGACATATGTTCTTAATAAATCCGGGTATGTTGGATCCATGTTAAGTCGGCCTATTTAATTTTGTGGAGACACTCTATAAGTTGGTTTACCATTTTCAATTACCTACTTTTTGATTCTTATCCAGGATTTTTCACATTATTTTTATATGAAGAGGTATCTGTTGTATCCATCACACGTGACTAAGTGGGAGTATGTTGATATTGAACATGAATGTTCATTGGTTGAAAAAACATATTCAGATATTGGAACAGATAGATAAGTTTCTATATGTATATATGATCCCATTAGTCAATTTATATGGAACTTTGGTAGGGATAACCATGATACATGGGATCACGGGGCCTTGATGATGGAGAAATAGAATTTTCTTTTCTCAGGGTCATGATCTTGAGCCTTTATGGGATAAGAAATATTTTATAGTGGGGAGAATTTTGACACCCACTAGGTCATAGGTATGGATAAATTTATGTTTGTTCAATCGATTTTGATTTTTATAGGCTTTTGGAAGTTTAGGGTAAAAATTTGGATGTTTTTGGAAAAATAGTATAAAAACGTGGTTTCTCCAAATTTTTAGTACTAACAATGTGGTAACTGTGTGATATGGCTCTATAAATTATACTGGATTTTACATGGTTGGGGTACAGTTTTTCTAACAACGTGACCTTTTCAAGGAAACCATGGGGGTGTAAGGGATATTATCCAGTAGATTTCATACTTATTGAGAATTGTTTTTCTAATAATTTGATCTTCTCTATAAAACCATGAAATATTTTTTTCAAAGGTTAGTAGCACTACATGATAGGTGCATGGTTTATCTAACTATGTGGCATAACCATGTATCCTGGAATAAAAACATTTAAATTAAAAATTAACCTAATTACCTTATCCATTTTAATCCCAAACATCTAATATTTTATTATTAGATCAAACCATTCATTCTTTGATTCTTTAGAGGCTCTTTCCATTGATTCATTGGTTATCATTGACCATTATCGGTGGGTAACATTGTTCTATATTTTGTTTTCCATTAGGTTTCTTCTTCTTTCCTAATATCTCTTCTTGATCTCTATTTTTCATCTTAATTAAATCCTATTAGGATATTATTTCAAAATCTTGAGGTTTTTATAAGGATATAATGGTGTTTCTCTAGGATCTATGATTTTTATGGACCAATATCCTGGTTTCCCAACACTGGTAAATAAGTAAATTACATTTTATAAATTCTTGTGGTAGATTTATTTATCATATTCTCTAACCATTTGTATGGAATATAAATATTATGAATCTATCCTTTAGGTTTAATTTTTAAATGTTTTGAAGAAATTATTTTTCAGCTTTGGCAGATATTAAAGCAGTTTTCAAAAGTTTTTTTCTTTATAAATAATATTTTGATGCACTTTACTAGTTTTATAAAATTTATCAAAAAATATTATGAATGGAAAATGATTTATCATGCATGGGAGTGGTTTTTTATTTTTTAAGAAAATGTTTTATAAAGTATGGACATGGATTTAAAATGGATTATTCCATTAAATGTTTTTATAAAACATGGTTTTGGTTTGTTCTTTGTGGAATATTATTAATACCGTGTATCTTTTTCTCTAAAGATAAAGATAAGGTAATAAAACACTTCGTATACCATGTGTTTTGAGGGAAATTTAATGAATACTAGCCCTAGTGGAGTTATTTATCAATAAGGGAGGTTTCCATGATGTCATGGAGACTATGTGGTATCCTTTTCTGGAGACAAAGATTCTTGGACATTAGGAGTCACGTATACCTGCTAGTATTCTTTTCTGGGTCTTAGAGGTTTGTTTTTGTACACAGTTATATCAAGGATTTCTCTCTTGGATTCTTTAATATAAAATTAAATATAAGATATTATTATATTATTATTTTCCCACTTTTTTATGATATGGATATTCATGCTTGAAAACTATTTATTTTTTTCCACTAGAAATGTAATATGTCATATTAGTATTTTTATTTAATATGGTAATAATTTAAAGGAAGGGAAGTTTTTTAAAGTGAAACAAAATGAATTATTTATAAAGAAAATATTATTTCATTAAATGTGTATTATAAATACATTTTAATCATGATATATTGGATTAATGTGGTTAAACATTATATATAGTCCTTTGTGGTATCATAATATGCATTTTTACTCACACTCTAATTTTTCCTATAGGAATTTTCAGCCTCGGTTTTTTTATTTTATATGTGAAGAGAAGAGTGTCATGTAGTAGAAGGATCTCATAAATCTCATTTCTATTCTAATGGGTTGGGATTGTGGTGAAATTTATTCACATGGAGATAGACCTATGGGTTAATTTGGGATCTATATTATTTTTGGTCCTCTTGTTGAGATTTAAGAACTTGTTATCCAGATGTTGGATGTGACTGTTTTGGTTTTTATTTTGAAATATGATTCATGTTTGTTTTACTATTTCTCAGTCTATTTGTTTCCCTATAATCATATATTAATTAAGTCTGTAATCATTCCCATCATCGCTTGTATGATACACAGGTTATTTTCTCCAAAGCAAAGCGGCTAGGAATGGGCACCAGTCCTTGTATAGGGCCAATTTTTGTGAAGTTTTTGGTTTAACTAGTTTAGTATATTACAGAGTGGGTTGATATTTTGGGTGATGGGTGAATAAATATTGATTTTTCACCTAGGTCATATTCCTTACTATGGAATCAATCTCTTGTTGAAATAGGTAAATTAGGAGGTGATCTCAAGTCCTCATTCTACCTGTATCATTGATTACATGCACGTTAGTCTTTAACTTAAATATAGGGAATTTTTTTTGAATAATCTATAATTATAACTACATTCAATGCCTATCTCATACATTTATGAGTTTATATTCAAGGTTAGAATCACATATACAACAGAATAATATATGTGAACTATTTTATCATCCACTTCCATGTTCAAAGGATAATCCTTAGGATTAGTGGACCTATGAATTATAATATTTAATCATCATTAGTCATTATTACTCATGATGTGGATGGTCCATAGTCTATATTACTCTTAGGAAGTAACATCATACCCTTTTAATTGGATTTAATTTGTGTAATAATGGATTCTCTAAGCTGGTTGATTCAAATGGAATTCCCTTGGGACATCACATATTCATACATTGTAAGGACATATTTATTCAATAATAAAGGGGTAGCTCTCAATTAAATGAAATATGACCACCATGGAGAGTATATTTCATGTTTAAGTCCATCATTGACTAGGAAGAAGTGGTTAGTGATGGTAGTTGTTATATAAATCCCCCAAACCCATTATTATAGGTCCCTTCTTGTTCTCAGCATAAAAATACTTAAGTCCATGTGGTTTAGGTGTTCTATTGAGTAATTTTTGAAAATAAATTTATCACCCACTTTTCTTATCTCTATATATTCTATCAAACACTATATGAAACATCTATTTACAAGAGTATTTATGGGCATGTTATTAATATCTAAACGGGTACTATTATTAGGGGTAGTCAAACCATGTTCGGTATATCCCTTATCTGATGTGGCTCCATCATTTATTCTTGGATGAAATAATTAATATGGTGGATGATTTATCAATTCCTCTCGATCTATCGTTATTTTTTCATTTAAATACGGAGACCCTATTAATAATAAAAGACAACATTTATGCACCTTGAGTGGTAGGTTCCACTGAATGTAATAACTTTACATGCCACCTCAAGTGACCACTCAGAGGTTGGAACCATGGTTGTACCCCCAAAACCAATCATTTTATGCACTGGAGAATCAAATTACAATAATTTATATTTTCCCACACTCTAATATATATGTGATTGGAGGATTACATAATGAGTTAGTAGAAATAAAAACGATACTAGTATCTATATGTAGAGGCTCACTTCCAAGATATTGAATATTGGACTCAAAAATATGGATTGGGGAGTCATATCTACCCGGTGAAACCATTCTTGATGAATCATGATGATCAAAATCTTCATAATTTATGGAATAATATATCCAAAAAGGTGTTTGTGTATCCTACATATATTATGATAGAGGTGTGGTATATTTATTTACCTGAACATCGCAGACATTGTGAATCATGGTATGGGTTACTACAACTAATGTATGTGTCATGGTAATTATTAGAAGGATTGTTTTTGGAATCCTAAAACAGATGGTCAAATACAAGAAGAACCATAAAATAACGTTTTCCTTGATGGATTCGGTATGAATGAGACATTTACTGATGTTACCTTTCTCTATTCTTAGGATAATATTTTTAGTAAGGATCCTAAAAAGACATGTCTTAAGGCAATTTAATGTATTAGTGAGGTTGGTCTAAGTAAATTGAATCTAATTTAGACCCATGAAAAATATGTGAGGAAGATGCATTTAAATATTTTTTACTTACTTATCTCTTGAAAATGATTTTAGGTTTATATGGATTCCCTTGAATGGAAAAGAAATAATTATTGGGACCCCTTGAGTCTGATAAATGGAAATAAAACTGTTTATTCATCACCAGTGGCTATAGTGATTCATTTTTTCACCCCTAGGGTTTTAAGGTATATGATGATCTAGATTAGAGTATGTGTGATATTATAATATAGAAACACAATGCTACAACCAATTGGGATCCTCTTTTAGTATACAAGTGAGAATGTGATGGTGCATAAAATTTTCAATATTTTTTGTGAAGATCTCATGAACAATGTATATTATGAGGGATTGTAAGACCTATAGTTGGATTAGATGAAGATGATAATTAGATATTAGGATTATTAGGAAAATCAAACATAATATTTGTTTTTTGTTGGATCTTTTAGCATAGATGAGTAGTTTCAGTGGATGGATGATGCGTGATAGAATTTTCTTATCTATGATTCTGATTTTCATGATTTAAAATAATTTTTTTTGTAGAAAAAATGTTGAAATAGAGTTTTAGAACCCAGATGTTACCAAATTCATAAAAAAATTGGAAGGACTGATCTGACCTACCTTAACCAAATAATAACACATCATAGAGGAAAGATAAATGTCTAATTTCATAGGAACATTATATTAATAATGGGTAAAAATAGTTAACCAGGTAATCAATATCATAGTATTGATATTTTCCCAGGAAAGGAGGAGGTAGAAAAAAATAGAGTTATAGGTTTTTTCCTATAAAATTCATAAAATATAACTCATACTCATGTGTCCAATAAATATATTATAATACAATTCTCGGAGGATTCATATGGGTAGGGACAAGGGCTTTAGTCCTTTCCAGAATATGAAAGTTACCCAAATATTTAATTGGACATTTTAACGCACCCCCTAAAAGAAATATTGAAAAATAAATTAATCCTTAACAACTCAAAGTGAAATATAAACAAAATTAATGAAAGAGAACTACAATTTGATATAAGTTTTCAACAAACAAAATGGATTGATAAATAAGATTTCATTTTAATTTGTGGTTTTAATAAAAATAATGTTCTCATTAAATAAATTATCATGATTTGGGAAAATATATTTTATTACATTGAGGAAAACATTAAAAATGGTCCATTGAAGCGGTAAATTGGAATTGTATGGATTTCTTTCAGGGTGAAAGAGTCAATTTTGTTTAAAAAATATAATGTAAATGTGGTTTTTTTAGCATAATTAATTTGGGTTCTTAGGAGATATTGTGATAATTCATATTTAATCCTTGTACCTATTTTCCAAAAAAATAAAAAATATTGAACTAATAAGATGTTTTTAATTCATTAAAGATAATATATTTATAGTAAAATGGAATATAATAGATCATATGAAAATTTTATTTTTTTAAATGAATATAAATCTTTTTTATTCAACATTATCAAATTTCAAAATTTATTATATATATTATAAATCATTTATAATTAGATTTTATTTATGTATTATTCCTAAATAATTTCCTCATTTCAAAAATTATGATGTTTTGATTTATTTAAATGTTATTAATATATTTATTATTCATGAATATAAATTATTTATATATTGTCAATAATTATATTATTTAGTTAATTTTATTCAAATTCTTCTTACCAATTATCAATCCTTACATTGCATTTTTGGAATAATTACATATGATTTAGTTTTAAATGAACATAACACCATTTTGTAATTAAATTATTATATTTAATTTAGTTTTTAACACATTTATACATATTTGGTTCTATAGGAATGATGAATTAGACAATCAATTGATTAATTTATCCATAGTAAGAGGGAATTTGGGTAAGACTTCCCACTAGCCTAGAGTCATTCATTATTCTAGAAAGGTGGAAGTTTGCAATTTATGGATCTAAGAATACTCATATAGAAATTTCAAATCTCATATAATTATAACTCTTTACATGAAGATTTCATGTTAATTATACATGAGTATAATTCTGATATATATAAAAATTTGCGTTTATATTATTTTGTGAGAAACACAAATAAAGGGTTATATAATGAGATGGAAATTAATATGAACTGGATATATTATTTTTTTGTATGGAATATGGATGAAAAAACAAAATCCAGATAATAATACATATATAAGGGTAATAAAAAAATATATGATATTGAGATTAAATCCCCATCATTATAATATGAGTATGATTTCTACCAAAGTGGAACATTATAAGACCTTGATCATTAAATTGGGTTGGTTCTTCTATAGTAGGGATCTCATCGATTATCATATGAAAGGCATGGATTAAATGGATAACAATTTAAGTTAGGTTTCAAAATAATTATATTCTGTTGGGTTACACATAGTTGGTAAACCATAAGAGTTTGGATAATTGAGGTATAATGTTATGTTTATCCATATATTGGATTTAATAAATCCTTTTCCACTAAACATCCCAAGAAAAATATATGATATTATTTGGATGATTCTGTACCTAAAAAGTTTATTTTGGGATAATAACTCCACAAATAACTCATTTATTAGTGAAATATGAATCATGAACCATTAATGGATATCATGAGTTTTAAAGGGGTAGTTATTTTTCCGAGATCATCTAATAAATATAAAAAATATATACTTGTAGAACATGATACTCATATTAAAATACATTTTATTTTAGATTAATAACATCCTCATCCACAAATTAATCTTTGATATTAATCATCGATAAGTAAAATATTAATATAATAATGAAATATAGCTTGTATCTCATGAAATTTTCCTGAGTAAAAGAAAAATTCCATTTGTAAGAGAAATGACTACTAGATTTAGATAGTGTTTATGTTCTATAAAATGTAAATCCACATGATTATGAGAATAATAGAATGATTCACTTATGGTTTCCATAGTGTTAGATTGATAACAATCCTAGGTAACTTAATCCAGTGCCCCTCATGTATTCAAATAGAATGTGTAATCGAATGACTTATAGAAACCAGTGGTTTCCTTTTGGATTATTGTTTTAATGAATTAATAATTTTTTCATCTATTAAAGTATCCCAAAAATCTGAATTAGTACATAAATATTTATCCTGATATTCTCAATCATTGATAACATATGAACATGTAATACGATGAATTGGTTCAGATAGTGTATAAATAGTAAAAATGGGTAAAATATCAAACCCTAAGAAGAAATATGTGTTGTAGTGTACAAAAATGTTTCTTCAAGAAGAAAGTAAAAATCCTTCTGAACTAAGGGTCTTATTATGATGAATAAATGATTCTATATGATGGAGTTGTTTGATATATCATAATGGGTTTTGGAAACCCAATGGAATATCTGTTTCAATTATCTTTTTTATTAAAATTGATTATATATTTTCTATGGGGATATGATACTGACTATTAATTTACAAATGTTCTTAATATATAGTGGTTCAAAATCAAAGGAAAAATTTGATTGAGCTAAATTATTTAATTAAATTTAATTTTAAATAAATTCAACATCAAGGATTTCAATATTAAAGATTCTGTAAATATTTGGTATATATTTAGTTGATGTGTATCATGATCAAATTTACATTATATAATAAGAGATGTTTTTCTTAACAAGGATTTTTTAAAAAAAATATATAATTAAATACTTACACATGTATTATGTTACATAATATTCTATTAAATTTATTGAAATATAGACCAATAGAAATTTTTTTATCAGGGATATATGATTTTATTGTATGTTTATTAAAATAATGGTATGTTCTACCCACCTTCAGTCAGTGATACATCATAAAATATGTTATCTTATTATCAATGTTAAAATGATCTAAACACATATAATACTATATATGATATGAAAAAAATGGTTTATTTTTTATGTATTCATACTAATAAAGAATAAATTTAACTTCCAAATATAAATGGGTTTTTTTCTAGTCAAGATATACTAAATAGAATGAACTATCTAAGAGGATTATGGAGAGTATTATTGATCTTTTGGAAGTTCTATGATAAGAAATAAAAATATAATAGTATAAAAATGATGTGATTCTCACATAATATCCTAAAGAGTTTATGATATGTTATTTTAATGAAATTTTCAAAGAGTTATATTTAAAAACCATAAAAATATTACATTTTTATTTATTAAAGGATTATTCTAGTGAAACTAAATATTATTTCACATGTTATACTAATATATTTTTATGGTAAAGAGATAAAGAGAAATATAAAGAGTAAAATTTACTAACTATAAAAAAGTTAATTTATATTTATCCTAAAATAGTTTAGGATGTGGTGGAAAGAAATATTTTATATAGTCACTTCTATTTCAATATGCTATCAAGAGAAATTTTTGATATAAATAGTTTAGGTGATGATGATAATGAAAATAGAAATTTTTTTATGTAAACAATAAAATTTAACATGATAATATTTGGTGATATTAGTTAAGGATTCTGAATATGATAAAGGAGTTAGAAATTATGAATATTATTCATAAATATAATCATTATTCAATTTCACATTCTTCAAGTCTGTTAATAAATAAATAATTTTGAGATAAGGTTTTATTAAGTGGTCACATAGAGATTTGACAATAATTTCATAGAGATGTAATGAGTTACGAAACCCATGTATGGTGAATCAAAAATAAGGATGATCTATAATTAAATTATATATTATATTATAGGTAGATAAATATATAAGGTTCTATAATATATTCATAAAAGAGGTTTAATAATATAAAATTTGATATATTAATTTCAATATCTATCATTCCGTTCATTCTCATTGGATGCATATATGTATATATTGGATTACATTTTCTTAACTGTAATTATAATTGATTTATTGTTATATGATATTGAGTTAAACCTATCCAATGATCATCATGGAGTATTATGTTTCCCAAAGAAATGCTAAGGTTGTCTTGTTTTGGATTATTTTAAATAGATATTGTATATTCTAATGAGGGAATTAATTTTCTAGATAACTCATGAATTATAAAACATGAAGTTTCAAACAAAATTTATTTGGTATAAAAAGGGTGCATGGATCATATTTAATACTCCATTACCTATGGTTGTGGAGATTCCAATCATTAGAACCCATGCTCATTAATATTGTTCTTTGAAAATAATTGATTCTAAAATAATTTGGGGTATTCAATTATGTTGTTGATCTTATCTTCAGAAGGTCGTCAATCAAGATGGAATTTTCATCTCATATGATTATAATGAAATTTAGGCACTCGATTTAGAATTTTTGGGGAGTGTACAAAGACACATTTATAATATATATATTTTCTTATCTATTAATATGAGGGGAATGTGATATACTCATACATAAAGATGAATATTAGTGATGTATTCATTAACTAGGTTTATATATAAATAGAGACTTGAGGATTTATTTGTTTACTGTACATTTTGACTACTCTATATATGATGCTAACATAATGTCAAAGATAATGGTAATGTATAAGATTGTGGGTTATATACAGATGTTTCGTATGGAAAAAAGTATAGAGATACATGTTTTTATGGAGGTAATTTCTAGTCCCATTATATTCTGGGTAACATTGATGATTTCTTATAGGATATTATTATCATATTTTTATTTATCAATTGATTATTTTTTGTTTTCAATTATACAAAGGAACATGGGGACAATTTTTTTGTTTAAATAAATGCGGATTGAGTTTAACTCAAATAACCACAATAAAATTGAATGAGATTTAATACAAATATATTTTGGATTGTAATTTACAAGGTATTAGGTATTATGTGATAAATAGTGAACTTGATTAGTGATTTTAAATAGTTATTTAAAAAAATTAAAAATATTTTTTTATTGAGCCTTATAATTAATTGCATTTCATATTGTAAAAGGTGAAATGGAAAATTTTATTTTAGTTTATAGTGTAGTTGTGACATTGAAGGAGATGATATTCCCTAAATTCCATTTATTGGGGATATAATGATATTAATCATAAAAATGATTGTAGGAAGACTATAAACCATAAAAGTATGAATATAATTCTATTTAGTTCTATATTTTTAGTAGTTATATAGGGGTATATTTAATACATTGAACTAGATTCAATTCCACTTCATATGTATTTCATAGCCTACAACTATGGTGTATCGTAAAGGGCATGAAATTTTATTTGATTTTCTGCCTTCGTAAACCTATAGTGTGATTAAATGATATAATAAGGAGTATTATATGGTTAATAGTTGGGTTTGTTGAGCACATAAACCTTATAATAGATAGATGGTCTAGCGAAAAATTATTTACTCATTTTTACAACCGTTAATGAACCATTGCAGGAGTTGTAATGTGAGTGATTTTGTTGCATTCATGATTGGGACACAATAAATGACCATGGTACAAAGTCATGTGTTATAATACATGTGTTAATGAATAAATTTAAATGGGAATCCATGGTGAAATATAAATTACACCATCATATTATGGTAGTAGTAATTTTTATTTCATTTCATTAGGAAAAAACTCCATATACAGGATGATCTACTCACCCACCTTCATCATGCCCAAGGAACTAATATGTTGTAGACGTAGTAAGGATTCTATATTTATTATGTATGATTTAACATACCCCAATAATATAATATATAGAAATAATTCATATGATTTCTACTTTTTTATCTTCGTAAAACCTATAAAATGATGGGTGAAGGACTATGTAGTATCAAGAAGTGTCTTGGTTGTAAACTACATGTTTTAATATTTTATTTCAATAATGAATTAATATTATTATTATATATATAGATATTTTTCTCATGGTATTCTTATTGTGTTTTATATTCAAATAAGTGTTATTAAACCACAATAAATCTCATCATTAATATCCCTAACTTAATTGGGAAGGTATGTAGGGAATATCTCTATAATTCAAATAATCTATATATAATGTCCTACTTTTGGATAACTATTTGAGAGAAGGGTGACTAAACATGTTAGATATGAAAAAGAGTGGAAGATATTTTTTTCTTATACTATGTTAGATTCTAGGATAAGGGTGGGTATATTCACATTATGGGTTGATATAATTAGAAATATCACCTGTAAGGGGTCCCCTATTTGACGGATCATCAGGAAAAAAGGATGTGTGTTGGGATTATAGTTAGTCGGTGGGCCTTGTGATTAGACAATAAAATCATTATCCATGCCGACAAACAAGATTACAAGGCCTTAAATGACCCTCAACTCAGATGATCTACATTACCAAAGGGGTATGGAAGCATCCACAACATGTGGTCTAATTAGAGGGAAAAAACATCATGGTGAATCTTTTATACAGGTTAGAGTCTCATTTTTCAATGGGGATTCAAAACATATCATACATTCATATGAATTATATCACTTACATAAAGAAAAATTGTAATTAGATACATGAGTTCATATATTTCTTCAAATAGTGATACATGAACCGTATTAACTAACAACATATGCAATTTTTTTTTGATGTGAAATCATTGATGTGACAATGAAGGGAAGAATAATCATTATTGTAACCATGGTGGGATGTGAAATCATTGGTATTTCTATGGTGGGATGCATTTTTGGGGATATATTCTTATTATATGAGTGTTAATTTAAATATTGGCATTGGAAGAGAGATTTTTCGTAAATCTATTTCATTTTCATAAAAACATATATCATCAATATTTAATGGATGCATAATGAAAATGGAATAAAAATTTTAAAATAGAAGTTGTGTTGTGAACAATTCTTGCATGATGATACAAAATTTATTAGGATTGGGTCATCATTTTATTAAGTACATGTCACATATATCCAGAGGTTGTTGGAGCCATGAATGTTAGAATGCAGGATTCACAAATAACACAACCCCTCATGAGACATATTTTAGGGTCTTACTTCTCAGAGAATAGGAAAGATTCCAAAATTTATTACTGATTTAAAAAAATACATTCCATCTTGACTTATCTATAATATTATATATTCCTCAAAAATGGGGAATGACATTATGTACATATAGGAAAGGGTGTCTATAAATGTTCATTGGGTGGATTCTTTATCACATGTCTTTTGAGAGAATGTTTGAAGTCCCCCATCCTATATAAAAGATAAACTATCATGGATCCTTAAAGGAAAAAATTCATTATAATTAATCCTATAAATAATGTTTTGTAACTCATGTAGCCTAATAATATTTTGTCATGATTTTATAATGTTTGTGAATTTCATAATCCTTAACATAATCACTTTACTATTGAATGGACAAATGTTTTAGTGTTATATGATATAATAACAACATATGATTTATTTTAAGAAGGTAAAATTAGATATAAAAAATTATTGACTTGTATTTACTAGTAAAAAAACTAATCAATTTCATAGAATACATTTAATCAAACCATGCATCAAAAAATCTATCAAATTAATTATTATCCTCTCTTGGTAATGAACAAAAAATAGAAAAATCTATGTAATGTATTTATTAACTCTCAGAAAATTATATGAATGAAACATATTATTTATTATTTAAGTATATGTTGAATATGATTAAAACATAAACATGTTATTCAAATGTTTCATAATTTCTGAAATATTATAAAAATTATTCATAACATGAAATTTATTATCCAAATCAATATCAAATATTTTCTATTTTTTGAATTAAATTATTGAAAATGAATCCATCATGGCCTATACATATCCTTATATACACAATGCTCATATTTTATTACAAAATTAATTTCAATCATATCTCTCAATATATCTTATCAGGGAACATCTGAAAAAATATATTATAAGAAATATATATGTGTTTTTAATCAAACTAATGTATCATCATTTTAAACAACAATTATTTTGACATGAAAATTGTTATTTTAGTTCCCTATAAAAAATTCCATTAAATGGGATTAATTTATTTAATTTTTATAACAAATTTTTAAATATTCTATATTATTTTTTATTTAAAATAAATATTTTTATTTAATAATATTTTCTTTTCTTTTTCAAAATGGTTGTCTCTAAATGTAGTTTATTTGAATGGCAGGATTGTATCCTATAATTACTTAAATATAATAATATAACTCATCACGTTTAGTTTTTTATAGATCAAAATCATGTAAAAACTTATTATTCATTGAATGTTTCTGATAAATTGTCATTTCAACATAAAATGGAGTTAAATTAATTCCAACCTTTATAAACAAACATTTTAAATCAGCATTGTTATTATAATGATCCTCAATAAAAAATCAATGGCATGCACATTAGGATTATGATTCTCATTGAAAACATTGTTAGCATCATTCAAATCCTTAATAACTCTTCTAAAAACCTTATAAATACATATTTTAGTTTTTTAATAATTAAAATATCTATTTTTCTAAAATTGGATTTCTCTGTTAGTATCAATGTTAATAGAAAAAATAACTTTCCTATAGCATCTAAATATTCAATTGTACCTCTATATTTTGATGATGCTCATTCTTATTACTAAAAAACCAAACATCAATCATATATAACAATGCATGTACAAATTTTCAAGAGGGGTTTAGAGATCCCCAAATACCTCATCACCAACTCTAATTTCAGGAGGTTTCCATCTTCTCTCTTGTTGTAATTTATAAGAGTATTTGTTTTACATCCAATAACCTAGTAATCAAAACACATTTCACACACATATTTTCATGATAAAATCTTCTTCTCCTACAAATCAGAGACCTGATTCTACAAAACCTATTTTTCCCAAAATTATAATAGAATTATGAATGGAGTGTAATATTATTCTAACATTTCAATTTGCCATAAATATGGTGTTAATGGGAATGTTTCTAAAATAACAAGACATGATAACAAAATTAGGGAAATTACACTATGACCATATATGAGTCATCATGTAGTGATGATGTTAGAAAATATATAATGAAGTGATTCAAATAAATTTTTTTAAGAGAATAAAAATAAATAAATTCATTATATTGCAACTAGATATAAAAGAAACTATAATTCTAGATCATGTTAATTCGTCTTCATCGATGAACCCACCCCTAGGTGACTGTGTGTGAACCCCTACCTCAGTCCCTTAATACTTAACCAATGTGGTTGTTTTAAGAACTATCATGAATCTGGAGCCTGGTGTTTGTGTTGATACAATGTATGATCCATGCATAGAGTGAAAATAGATTCGACACTGATGAAAATGGATATTTCTTTCTCAACAAATGAGGTAAACCTCCTTTTTTCAGATTTGTGATTTTTTCTTGTTGTGAAATTAATTAAATTTAGACTATCATATATTTTTTTATGAATACATCCTCAATTGATTGGGGGTTTAGGCTTTGATATTTTGTTATTGAACCCTTCCAACATCTTGTGTTTTCTCTATTCCAATGATGAGTAATATAGAATTTAGTAGACGAGATCATGGTCAATCAGGTGTTGATTTATAATAGTTATTAAATAAACATATGGTTTCTATATTTACACTGAATCTCCAATTGTTTTAGTATGGATTAGTTTCCATTCCTACCACTTCATCAATTCAAAAAAAATTTCATGTTTCCGATTTCTAGGCTTATTAGAAATACATGAAGCCTAGAATTAATGATGAGGAATATCTCAAGACCCTTCGTTGCTAGAGTATGTATTTAGATTGATTTTTCTTTAGATCTTTAATAATGGATCTGTATTTATAATGGTAATAATGGATTCTTTCAGGAGGAGGAATATGATAAATTAACGAACTAATATATATTTTTCCTTATGTTTTCCCATTCATTGAAGGACTATCATAATGGGGAATCAGAGCCTCTGTCTTATAAAATTACATGGTTTTAAAAGGGAAAAAATAATTTGGGGATGGTAGGGTTTAAAGATGGTATTATAGTTGATGTTGGAACCTTTGAGGATAAAGACCCAACATGAGGGAATAACGAGACTTTTGTGTGCCTATTGTGTATATGGATTAAGTTGTGGATAATGAAAATCCTATGAAATATTTTTGTCATTATTTATATGTGAATAATATGTAGGTTTTTTTATTTTGTCCAAATTTATATAGATTCCTCCACTAATTCTAAAAAATGGATTGGAGATTTGTAGCACCATAGAGATCCTAAATTGGAATCCCAAGAGAAAGATGACATCCACTCTGAATATAATGAGTATTTAAATGATACTGATGATCAATATTTTCATATTGAGAAGAATGTTTATTTTTGATTGAGTTATATGAAAGGAAAAAAACCAATACTTGACACTGAGGGTTTTATCAATCTGGATTCCAGGAATAATTGGAAACATATAGACTATTATAATATAGAATGGACAATTTCCACGAGATACTTTGATGCTTATGGGCCTCAAATAATAGATCACATCCAACAACTGATTGATAATAAACCCGCTTGTACACATGTTAGTGATGTTTTACTAATAGGATACGCTTCTGATGATGATATTGATCTAGAATTAAAAAATACAGATATGATCAAGAAGAATCTATTGGAGGAACTAATATCATTGATTGAAGAATAAGATATAGTTGTCTTACAAAAATTCAATAATGGTGAAGTCACTATGAAATTTTATATTCAAACCAGAAAATTAATGATTTCTAAAATGATCGTAGAATAAAAAAAATCCCAATTTAATTGTAGATATATTCCATGGAAATAAATTATCTTACTTTTATTGATTTTTATGTGGATTTTATGATGGATCTATAATAGGTCTAAATTATTTTTATTGGTGACACAAATATTGAATTTATTTTTGTTAAGATGCACGTATATATTGTTATTTTCTTTACAAGAGTTACTTTATTATTATAAGTGTTATTTTAATGGTGGTTTATATTGGCTAGAATATTACTGTTCTAGTGGATCTCAATGTTTTTATGAATCATTATATTACTTCTTGATTAAATTTATTTTATGATTCTGAGTGTTAACATGGAATCTGATGAAATTGGGCAATGACTGACCAACGATTTCTTGTTCTACCTATGCATTGAGTGTTGGGGTTTCTTTATATTTTGAGTAGATTATTGGGGTATGATTTTGATGATGTTACTTCTCTGGTGTTGTGATATCTGAACAAGATAAAATTGATATTTTATGATTTTCATAGGATGGTTTTTCACATCCTGGGCATGGATCCTAATATCTTGAAGCATAAATTCTAGTAATGACTTTTTGGGTCTTGATCATTACAAATGGTAAGACATTCTATTTCTCAGGTCTTGACACCATTTGTTATGATCTGTTAGATCAACAGAAATCGATATAATTATTTCTCAGATAGATATATTCTCTAGAAACATCATATGGACTTAGATTAAGATATTTTATTCCTTGGATGGAATCATGGTTTGCGAAGGACAAGAGTGCCCCCATGGAAGACCTCATTCAGTTTTCTCTATAGTGGTTGTAATTTTATGATATTTATGTATGTAATCTCTTTCATTTTCTTATTGGTGAAAACTATTTTCACCTCGTACTATAACTATAACATTTATGTTTTTAATTTATTTTTTAGGTGGAATGTGTTGGGTTTACAATTAATATCTCTAATTTTACCCAAAAAAGAAGAGTCAATATTTTCCATGTGAATTTTAATTTGGAAATTTTTCGGTTAGTTCTTCCAGACATTTTTTAGAAATTTATATCATAAATTGAAGTAGGATGGAAAATTGAGTTACATAACCATAACCAGTGTTGGAAATGATATTTAGGATCAATAATAATATTATTATTTACACTTGTATTGTTATAGGATATTTGGGTTTGTTTTTAGTTTCAAACTATAATATAGAAAAAAATTATAGTTGAGGAGTGAGTTCATAGGTGTTCCACTATAATTATGGAACTCATAATTTTATTTTAAAAAAATTTCGGATGAATTAGTTTCTTATAATATATTTAGATTTATATTTATATTTACATTTGAGATATATCATTTCAAAAATATTTTATTTTTTGGAATTCAATTTCATTTTTTCAATTATTTATGTCATTAAAATAATGATTTATTATTTATTATCAATATTATTTTGTTATGAATATTTTTTAGATTATTGTTTTTAACTAATGTAAGTATTTTCTCGAAGATCTATTTATTTAAAATAAGGAAATTTATATTTTCATACAAGATGTTATAGTCATTAGTAATTTATGGTCATCTAATAATGTGTGTCTAAATACATATGAGTAAGGATAAATGGTTTCAAATGTTATATATATGTGTTATTTTTAATTAACATTTGTTTCAAATTAAATTATTTATATCCAAATAAAATGTAATGTTTTACATTTTTCATCATCAATTTATTGACACAAGTGGATTAATGTAAATCTACTTCAATATAGTGAAGTGATCTAATTCATTAATATTGTATTAGACTCTTCTTTTGAATTTACTATTTATTCATAATTTGTATCACTTATCATGTCCCTTTTAATGATAAATATGGGAAATAATTAAGGTAGTTTTTATAAAATTTCAACATACAAATACACTTATAATCAGACAACTATTATGTTTAATGAAATTTTAATGTTATCTAGAGTGGTCTTAATTAATTTAATATTATACTTAAATATTTATTCTCTAATATTTTCATTAAATACACCCATATAATAATAGTTTTTTTTTAATTTAAATATTTTTATTTTTATGGTCACATTTTTTATACATAATTACATGTGATATAAAAATGTAAATGTTTAACATCAGTTTTCAAATCATTCATTATGTTTTTTTATTATTGAAGTTTTTAATGAAACCTTTCATTAAAGAACAATTTTAATCAGTAAAATAACATCTTTTAATGATTTTTGAATAGGGTTGTTTAATCAAAATCATCATCATATTAAATTTTAAAAAGGAATATATTAGAAATTGGATATTATTTTATTCATATATATTCTTTTAGAAATCATTTAAAAAAATTGACCTTATCATATATTGTAATAGTTTTTTTCAAAAACTACCCTTAAAATTATATATTTGTTATTTTTCATGGAATTGTTTTCAAAATACATCATGTAGTATATAATTTTGAATTATCATGGTTTTTTCTAAATATTATATTTAAAAAATGCATTCAAAAATGAGACATTTTAAAAAAATCTACTATTATTGTGTTTTTAACAAAATTTATCCTAAATAACTTAATCCATTTTTTTAAAAAAAGAAATAAAATATTTTTTTCTATAATATACAACATTTTATTTGAAGGATTTTATTTATATTTTGATTTTGATACAATATCTAGTATGATAAAATTTCAAATTTGTTTTTATACAAAATTCCATGATTTTTTTTAAATTTTATAAATGGTTTAAAAAACTACCATTAAAAATGAATTTATTCATTATATATATCTGTTTATTTTATTGGTTTATTTTTATGATGGTTTTATAAAACCAACACAATAATACAATTTTAAGGTGGGTTTTCAAAATATTACAAGGAATAATAATTTAATATTTTATATGGTAGTTATAGGTAAAACCATGGTCATAATCTATTTTCATGGTGGCTTTTCTAAAAAAACACAATAAAATTCTTTTGATTGTAAAAATATTATTATAGAGTCACAAATTGAAATAAATTGTGTAATCAATGTGAAGTGATGTTTGATCAATCTATATCTATCTATGGAAGGTGAAAAATAATTACAATATGATTATTCCACATAATAACTCAATGTCTAAAAAAAATTTAATAAGATATATTAATAATATATATAATAAAAAATTGTTTAAAGTCGTTTTTTTCTCAATTACATTAAATAAAATTATTTATTAGGTGAAAAAAACCAAACATCCAAAATTCCGGACATTCCATTGGTGTAAATTAATGCACAATTCACTTGAATACCATTTGAATTAAATTGAAATGTTATCTATGAATAATTAGAAATAGAAAAATTGAAAAATGACTTTTCAATATATTATTTTTCCAATGATCACAATGATTTCTAAAATCTAATGGGTTCTTGGATTTAAAAACTTAAACATTGATAAATCATGGAAAAGTTTATTACATACATCACCCAAACCCACTATGATGTGTTAGTACTATTCTTCAAGTGTATATGTGTTTCCATTGAAACTATTTACTGATGTATAAGGTTTCATTTTTGGAGATTTATCTAGATGAAAAATTAAAGAGTTCGACATGAGGATATATTTTATAATAAAAAATTAAAATGTGAACATGTATATAATTTATTTGAGACTATAGATCTATTTACGATTTTTATATTAATTCAATGTAAATTATTTAGGAAATCATAATATGGGTTAAATTCATAATTATTTTTCTTTGAAATTTTGGATGACAGTTATCTATTAATGATATATACGGAATATATAAAATATTCAACTATTAATTTTATAAAATAGATTTCATTAAAGATAATAATTCAGGGATGGGTTCCTAATCTATAAAAAATATTAATTGATTACTTTCTAAGTCCAATTTAAAATTAATCGGGACTGTCATTGATGTAGATTATGTTAATGAAATAGAGAAAAAATATATTGTTTATTTATTTTATATAGTGGCCAAGATGAACACATAGAATACAAAATTTCAATAATGCGATTATGATATTTACAAAATCATTAAAAAAAATTTAGAATATGTTCATCTTGATAACCACTTAGGTAAGAAGGTAAATTGATTCAATAACTAATTATGAATACACCCAATTTTTGAGAATAATATATAAAAATTAATGATGTGGTCAAGATAGAGGTTTCTAGCATATTTGATATGATTCAAATTGAGTCAGGGAAGTTAGCAGTTGTTGTAGATCATAGATGAATGGTATAAATTGATGTTTAATAATATAATATATAATGTTATAGAGATTTTCATTATATTTATTCCCACATAAAATATTCCCCATATATGTTTTAAGAATTTGTTAATTAGTATGATTGAGAAAAATTTGATGTCTTTTTACAGGACACCATTTTTGGAGGACATCAATCAAAAGATAGAAAACAATTGATAAAGGGGAATAGATATACAGCATGAGGTATGCACATATGAGGTTGTATATCTAAAAACAATGTGATATATATAGAGATTCTTTCATATAGACTCACCCAAAGATGATATTGTTATTGAAATGGAGTATAAGAAATAAATCCTTATGGTTAGTTGACTTATATCTAGAAAAAGATTTGATAATATGAGATGAAAAAATGACCAGATGATGTGAGATTTCTTGAGAAGAGATATTAGATATATATTAATCTAAAATATAAATCATGGATTTTAGAAGCTATACTAACTATATGTTCGGAATACAATGAAACATATTTATAGTGGTTTGGATAGATGGAAGTATTGTAGAAAAATTCATAAATTACATAGGAGTAATGTGATCTTATCAACATGGTGATGATATGAGAAAATTGACTGAAAATATTAAATTATATCATATTATTATTCATTATCAATATTTATTAATCTATTTTATGTTAGAGTTTGTGTCCTAGTATCAACAAATCACACTTTTATTACACATATATTCCATGTATTGAATACTATATTAAAATATTCTAACATATTGTTTATTGTTATTCATGGATTTAATATAATTTTTTACTATAGTATTCTCACATTGATAAGTTCATAGGATTTCCATTCTATAATGATAACATTTAATTTCAATAAAAATATTTTTAATATATTTCTATGGTTGGATAATGGACTATAATGGGAAAAATATTCTTTAGAATGATAGGTGTGTGTACTCATTTGAAGATGAGGCTTCTTCCCATGAAGTTCACATTTGGTGATCTCCATGATTAGATATTATGAGAAGCAACCTTCTAGTGAGAATTCCACAAATTGTGTGGACCTCAAATATTCTTATCTATTACCATAATAACAGTCCTTATAATTTAATAATATCATTAATACATTTCATAACATTCATATTTAGATTTATTGACAAAAACCATTACAAAATATATTGGTGGGAATTAGGGTATGTTGGGTGTGTTATGAATGACATGTCATTAATTGGTAAATAGAGGAATGATTTGTATAATATATATTTATGGTAGTAGAAATATTATACCATTCATTAGAATATAATCATCTCCTAAATTATACATTAATGGTTTAACAACATGTTTATTTTATATATTCAATGAATGATGTACCAAGCATATAGGTTTATGACACTATCATGAAACCTGATTGATTTGATATTGTGAAAAAGATAATATATTAAACAGTTACCATTCATATGTGATTTTGTAAATTGTGATATTAAGTTCTTTCGCATGGGTTTCTTAATCCATAGTAAGATATTAATTTTGGAAATTAAGCAATCCAATGTACTGTTAATGAGAAATAATCCTACAGAGTCACACACTAAGGGTTTCTATTGATATTGATTAAATTATATTTTAATTTAATTAATGGAATAAATTTTATTCTCAAGTCCCAAGAATATATATATTCCAATTATATTGATCGTAAAAATTAAATAAATATATATTATTCATCATGGAATAAAATATGTTTGTTTAATATATTGAATATTTAATAAATATTTATTCTACAGTATGTGATTGAAATATTTCTTTAGGAATTAAATATTTATTTTGTTATCCAATAAATATTGAGGAGTTAAAATAGACCAAGACCACATTAGTGATAAAATAAATATGTAAAATCCCATAAATATTATTTATCAATTTGCGCAGGTTAGAACACCACAAAAAATATTATTATTATGTGACAAGGGTTATATTAATGGTTTTAAATGTTATTTAATGGTCTGTATAAAATTAAATCATATTTTAACATAAAACCTAAATCTATATATATATATATAGTTTTATCTATTTGGTATTTAATCCAATAATAGGAATATATAATTGTTTCACACAATGAATTCTCCCTCAAATCCTCATAATCTTTCCCTCTCAAGATTGAAGAACTGGGAAAATATATTTCATTAATACTAAAGAATGAGAAATCAAGAATAAATAATTCAATATATTTATTCACTACACTAGAACCTGATGATCAAATGTTATTACTGAGTGATCATTGGAGGATGTGTGGATCACCTATATAGGGGTTCTACACATGATTAATCAATGAACAATGAAGCAAATCTGAAAGGTTTTTTCAAATTATTAACATTCATCAATGAAAAAACTTCCTAACCTCATATATTTTTTTCCTTATATATTAAATAAATTAATAATAATTTTTACATTAAATATACATTCTCATGGGTTTGGAAATTACTATTAAACAAATTAATATATCACCCACCGCTATATGATTATGATAAAATGAGATACAATAAGTGGTATCAGTGGGGTAACATTTAAATTTATAATTATTTAATTGTTTGTTGATATATGCACAATTGTTGTTATAATTTTATTTAAAATTATTATTTATTAATTTTGGTTTGAATTTACATTCTTCTAAAAGATAATAATTTTTGTTCAAGATTCTTTATTTTCATAATGATTTATGAAAATATAAAGAATGACTGGAGATTTCATTAGGAATCTGCAATTTGTTTACGAATAAGATAGGTTTGCACAGTGTGTACTCCAATGTATAGTTCATAAACCCAAGTCTACTACATCTAGATTTTCTGAGGGATACACATCATGCCACATATTAATTACATGCATTGTATTACTTTTGTTGATTTTCTAACATAGAAAATAGTTTTTAGATTATGCGACGTGTATCAGTATAAACATTGTTAGTCTACAAGAGTTAATTGTGTAAATCAAAAAATCCACGAAGTCATTATTCATGATCGAAATCACATGAAACTGAAAATCAATAAAATTTATCAAATATGTGATGTGTATGCAATATATATGGAATGCAGTTCATCAATTCTCACATCTTAAGGATATGCCAAGTGACTCGGTGAGAAAACAGACACATGGATCTAAGAGATATATGGCATGTAGTTGTCTTGTACCTATTATGTACTCCACCAAGAAACAAAATGAAGACTCAGGAGTGCATCATGGACACATAGCATTTAGAACACATGTGGTTTAGCTGGTCTATACATGTTAAATAGTTCAGATGACATACACACCATAGACCCTAGCGTGTACCCTGGATACATGGTAACCGAGATGCATGGAATGTAGCAGGATAAACACATCATGTAGTCTCCCACTAATGGAAGGAATTAAAATTTTATTAAATTAAAAAATTGATTTAGTAAAACCTTATTTTACTTATTATAATAGCATTCTGTGTTTTACAATTTTATAATGGTTTTAAAGAATTTTAATTGCATTATTAATTTATTGTAATAAATACTTCATTAATGGTTCAATTGTTTATTTTCCATGAATTCCATTAATGATTGGTATGTCCAATTATGTTCAGATAGTAATTAAGATTAAAGGGAAATAATTGATTCATTAATTAGTTAATCAGGTGTATTCATCTTAATAATAAATAACAAATAATGAAATAAATTTTATCCAGTTACTTTTTGTGTATTCATTGCAATTATGATCAATTATTATCTAGAACATGACGTGAATATGTGTTGGTTGTTTTAATATTAAACTAAATGATGGCTTGTGAGTCATTTGTCCATCTATTATTGCATAGGACCTACGTATCCAAGGTTATTTATGTAATCCCATTCTAACCATTCTGTTGGATCCCTTCAGCTGTGTGCATGTCATAAATACATGTAATTAATGGAGTGACCCAAGGTGTATAATGGTTGTTCAAGATTGAACCATAATGATGCAACTCGGTGAAACATAAGTGTACATGTGGAATGTTGTCACTCATTCCAAAAATAGAAAATATAGATATTACCAAAGATTATAGTTTGATTTAATGTCATATCAATTAATCAATAGTTATATAAGCTCATTATTTTGTCATTAATTTTGTATGTTTTTTTCTATCTATGAATTATTTATTTAATGTATATAATACCAAATTCACATAAATAAATGAATTACTATGAAATGGTGGAAATAGATTAAATAAAATATGCTTAAATGTTTTATCAAATGCGGTTTATTAATTAAGTAACATACACTTAAAATTAACAAGACATGTAAAGGATTAAACAAGATAAAACTTATTCATAATAAATTGAATCCATCAATTAAATATTAAGTCAAACTTTTCTTTCCAATACATGATTAGGTATGTAACTCAATAGAACTAAATGTTTGAACAACCATCATTATGGCACAATCTTTTATAATGCGAGTAATTGTGATGGTTTTGGGTTTAAATAACCATTTTACATCATGAAAATTGTCCCTTTCTTGATTTTGTGTAATTTTTTGGTATGTTTTGAGGAAATACAAGTCCCAATTTCAGGAAAGGGGGTCCACTCATTTGATCAAGGAGTCTCTAGCCCACAGTTAGAAAAGACTTTCATGTCTAAATACCTTCAACTAGCTTGACCAACCCTTTTTGGTGCTGTGTCAAGGTAGATATAGATCAATTCCACTATAATGTGAGATAAACTAGATATTACACGTTCAATGTTGAGGGAAATTGGGAAATGATAAAATAGTGGGAGATTTAATAATATCAATTAGTTAATTATATCTCACCAAATTTGTAATAAATAAAAGTAATAATAATTTGATATTTTAATGGTAGAAACTAATGAAAATATCATCATTCAAATTATCCATAAGATCAATATTATATAAATACATCCCCTTAATTGGGAGTAACTTTATATAATGGTAATGAGTCCTATGATTTTTCCTATACCATGAACAAAAAACCTATGTGATGTAATCCTCAATTATTATATCTCATGATAAGGAGGTGAGTGACGAAGAGTTCTTATTATATGATAAATATATGAACCACATAGTCAACATTCAAGGTTTAATGCATTTAACTTATCTATTGAACATATTAAGTCTCAAAAAATATGTATGTGTATACTACGATTGAGCACCATAGTGGTATTCACCACGAGAGATATGGATAAGAACGTTTTAGTATTTAAATGATGAAATTATAAGAAAATCATGGAGAGGGTTTCCTAGATGGGCAACAAGTTGTCAAGATCATTGGCCACATTGAACACATTGATGTTATATGGTTTGAACTCCACATAAAACCATGCACTGATCTCATTTTTGAATCACTCCCTCATCGTTTATCTGTCATTATTGTTTATTTTATTATGAACAACATTGAGAAGTCTCTATAAAATAATCTTACTCTTATTTACCATGTAGATATGGATATAAAGCATGAAAACCAATTATTTCTGTATGGTTTATAAATGAAATGCTAAACTAAAGACCATTAAGCCCAAATATTCTTCACTCCCTTCTAATAAGAGGGCAATTATACAAAAATGAAGGTATCTTGATGATTATATTTCGCCTGTGGAAAGAAGGTACATTTGAAAAACGCTACATCCAAGGGAATCTTCACAGGTGTTCATAATCAATCGATATTTATCTGATTCTACAAATTAGTTGTTAGATACATATTTTCTGTCTCATATATGTATTCAAATACTAGAACAAAGTAGATTCTGAAAGATCAACATAGGGGATGTATTTCATTGAGAATCCACTAGATTTAAACATGTTGTTGTAACTATCTGGGACTCCCCCCACACATTTCTAACATGAATAATCATGTTTCTGAAAGGTTGTTATTATTTATCATCTATTACAAAAAATGTTATCCAGGTATCCACAGTTGATACATGTGGATTTATTTTCAAATTTTAGTATAAATGTTTCTTCTTTTAAAAAGATAATATTTTTTATGTTAAGGAACATTTAAATAACATTATTATATATTCGATTACATGAATTATACCACACACGACTTTGGAATACCTAGTTGGATCGTGTAATTTAAAATCTATCAGCTAAATTACATCAACATGGATATTTGTATTCTTTTGAATTAAAACCACTTGGTGAATGTCATGCATGTTTAAAAGGAAAAATGATCAAAATCCTATTTTGTGGAAAAGGTGGAAAGGAAAATGCGCTTCTTGAATTTTATTACACAGATGTGTGTTGACTATTTCCTACTGAAGCAAGGGGTGGGTACTCATACATCATAATATTTTATTATTCTATTTGTAGGTATTTTTATTTATACATAATTATGTATAAATTGGAATCTTATAATAAATTAATGAAATAAAAGTTTGATGTTGAGAACCTTCTTGGAAAGAATATTAAGAAGCACTAATCAGACCATGGTGGACAATATATTAATCAAGACTTCATTTATTACTTATGAAAGCTTGATATCTTATCTCAAATCACTCCTTACACACCTTAGTGGAATAGTGTATGTGAACGGAGGAACCACACCATTTTGGACATGGTGAGATCAATGATTATTAACGATAGTATTCCATTATACTTTTGGTGATTCACATTACAAATTATAGTAGATATACTAAAACAAGGAACAAATAAATCAATAAATGGTATTCCATAAAAATTTAGGAGTATAAAGGAAACCATCTTATCATATTTACATGTGTGGAGAAGCAAATCATTTGTTACGCCCTCTTCAGGTAATAAAATTTCACCATGGGACACAATGTGTACCTTAATAGGATACACCAAGTAATTAGGGGTATATAACCACTAGAAAGTATCATACAAAAACGTTATATTAGAATGAAAATCTATATTAATTTAGAGGGTGAACATCTCTAAAAGATAGTGTATGAGTAATATTGACTTTAATGGGGCCGAAGCTCAAGGAACAAAAGATTTTGTTGAGGAATATATTTCATAAATTCCATTGGAGAAAGATACTATTTCTGATTCACAGGTGATTATTAGGAGTACAAGACAGTTTAGAGAACCAGAATGTTATCTTTTTCTAGTCATCGATGATAGAGACTCATTATTTGTAGATAATAATGATCATCCAACCTACAAGTAGTAAGTGGAATAGATATTTCCAAGTGGAAATAATTCATGAACTTTGAAATGGAATCTATTTACAAAAACCTTTCCTGGATTTTGGTAGACACTACAGTAAATGTAAATATCAATGGTTGAAAATTTTTATTCATGAAAATGCTTTATAAGGATTGGCAATTCAGTTCCTATAAGTCATGACTAGTTACAAAAGGGTTAAAACAGAATCAAGGCATTGAATATGAATAAACATATTCACCATTTACAATGATGAAATCCCTCAAAATTTGGCTTTCCATTATAACCTTCCACGATTATGATATTAAGAAAATTGATGTCAAAATAGATTTATTTAATGGAGACTTTCAAGAAGTTTTCTATATGACACAACCAAAAGGGTTTGTGTGTAACACCCCAGGTAAATAAAGAATATGACATTTTCATATTTATCCATATTTGTGAATAAAATATTAATATTACTTTAAAGGGGATGCTATGCTCGATGGCGTACCCAACACGCAACAACAAGTTTCTTGGGAATCTTACGTTGCACTCAAATAATAAAATAATATTATTTTAAATGGTAGTTAACATGTAGCCGTTGTATTGGCGGGAATGGGTATAAATAACAAAAATATGATTATATACGTTTTTAAATGTTTTTACATTTATCCAATAAAAGATAAAGGCTTAAAATACGGAAAGAATTCAATTTTAGGCTTTTATACCCTAATTTTCACTAAAGGTTCACTTATTGCCTTTTGATGGAGAACTGTCATTAAATATAGTTTTGATCACTCTTATACATTCTTTTGGACCAAATAAAACTCTTCTTTAGAATCGGGACATCAAATTTTACTTTGTGTAAATTTTTGGTATTTTTCCGATAAAGTTCATTTTTTAATGAATAGTGTAAAATGTTGTATTTTAATTCAAAACCTCTTTTTAATCTAATTTATTTATATTATTAGATTATAATTTGAATTGGTTTTAAAGTGAAATTAGAAAATATTTTTACCATTAAATCAAATAGTGGTCGTTGGAATTAATTTCACATTGAAATCGGACTTAAACTAGTGTCAATCTTTTGATACTTATTGTTTCATAAAAACACTATATTTGCTCTGACAGCGGGAATTAATTATTAAATTAATTAATGTGACTTATATGTTTTGAATTTTGTAAAATAGACTTCATTTTTGAATTTAGAATATCAAATATAGCTTAGGGTGAATTTTTGGGATTTTTCTGAAAAACATCAATTTTTAATGAATAGTGAAACCACTAAGTGGTACTTATAAAAATTGATTTTTCGTTTAAATGAAATTTTACCACTTCTGTGTTTTGAATTTCAAAAATCTGACATACATGGTTGTCATTAAGAAGTAAAATGTGGTTCAATGGGATAAAAATAATTTTTTTGGTGAATAGTAACTTATTATGTTTTTAATCGCGATTAAAGGTAATTAGTGCAATTTAAGGTAAAAATGATATTATAATAAAATGAGAATACCTTGACACATGTCCTAACCTTATTGGATGTGTCATTTCCAACCTAAACAAGCCATGGATCAACTTGGGGACCCCATGGAGCCACTTTGGTTGGGAAATGACATAAATAACTTTTTATTTAATGTTAAAGTAAAAATGACACACACATGAGGTGTTTTAATAAAACAATTTTTACATGGGGTAATACAAGTCATATTTTTGACTATAAATATTAATTATAAATTTAAAAATATTTCCTACATCATAGTATTTTTTTTATAATTTTTAGACATTAAATAAATTAAAGTATTTATGACATCATGATGATGCAGCGATGACCTCATTATTTAACGATTTAAATAAAATGGAAAGATAATGTAATATCTAAGAACTAAACATGTCCAAAAACCTATTGGATGAGTGGATTTCGAACCCTTATCACCTTAGCCTCGAAATACATCAATGTGGGACCTTTAAAATCCGAAACTCTTTTGAAAATAAAGTAACATTTTGTAACTTTACAAGAGTGCCCCTCCTCTCCTCTTATAAAAGGCCCTCAGCTCTACCTCCTTACCCACACTCCCAAAGCCTTTGGATCGGCCAACCCCTGCCCATTTTGTCTCTTCCCTTCCCTCTCTTACTCCTTGAAGCCTAACTTTGGGCATAAGTCTTCCCAAGGAAGCCTTTGAGCTCAAACCAAAGGGAGTTACCCAATTTTAAGGTAATGTCTTCTTTTGAGTCCTTTAGTTTTATTTTGCTTCTCCAACCCCCTAAACGTTTTTTATTCTATTATTTTTTAACAAATACAGTATACTCAATATACTAGTATGTTTTTATAATAAGTATTCGAGCTACATTTACACACACCTACATCTAATGGTTAACGAACATACTGTTTCCGTGGATGTCGAATTTATGCCTCCCGAAATGATGATTGTTCAACATTCTTTTAACACCTTAAAATGTGGCCATTAAGATGTCACTATATTTATATATGATATATTATATGTTTATGTTTTCCTTAATCTTCTGTATTTTTCATTTTGGGCATACCATTATGGTTTCAATTATGGGTAAACACGATATCTTCATTTAAGGAAGTACGGAATACTGCCCCCTCAAAGTGATGTGATTCGTTAATGCCATATGCGGGACGGGTAAAGGATGGATTTAAAGTTATTATATATGATGTTATACTGGAATTATAATATAAATCTATATCATTATTATTTCTTTCCATTAAATTATGAGATAGAAATGAAAGTAGCATTCATGCGTACGTACGGCTTACCGTCTCCATGAACGGTGCATTTCATTTCTTATCCCCAAATGTAATGTAATATTAAAAGTAAATGTATAAAATGGATATATACAATGAATGATATATCTAAATGATGAAAATAATTCTGGAATTAAAATATACATACCTCTCATTTAGTTTTAATTCCATTAATATGACAAAGAAATGAAAGTAGTGTTCATGCGTACGTACGGCTTACCGTCTCCATGACCGGTGCATTTCATTTCTTACCTCTAAATGATTATGTGATATTATAAATAAATGTATATTCTAGATATATATGATATATGATATCCAAATCAGGAATTTCATTCTGGATATAAATAACCTTTGACCACACGAACAACATGTAATTGTAAGAAGTCCACTTTCGACTTAAGAACCAAATATCGACAAAACAAACATTATTAACTTAAATGGTTACATAATGTTTATAACATGGAAATAAGTGATATAAAAGGAATAATGAACTTGAAAAAGGTTCATAATCAAATATAAATTAACTCAAGTTTATTATTGTGGATGTTAAAGAACGATCGAGTCAAGTCGGACCCGAGGTAAGGGATCCTACTCCTCTCTTTCTTTTTATGTACACTCTTTTATGTCATTCCTTTTAAAGCTCATATTTATTGTTATTGGGATGTTCTTTTATATTAATATTACTGTAATTTTTATGTTCATGTGATGAGAGACCCTATTCTCTCTCATCAATCCATTTTGGAAGTTTTGAGTGGCGCCGTTAGGCTGCCGAATTTTCATAAGAGATCTAATCCCCTCTCTTTCTTTTAAAGTACTCTCCTTTATGTCACTTCTTTTATGCTCCTCTTTTTTATGTTGGGGAATGTTCTTTTATATTCCTCTTTCTGTAAACTATATGTTGATGCGATGAGAGACACTATTTCCTCTCATCAATCCATTTTGGAAGTTTTAAGTGGTGCCGTTAGGCTGCCGAGTTTTCGTAAGAGATTTTTCATCTCACTTTTATTCCTGAGAGATTTATGCTACATTTTCCACAATTTCTTTTGAGTGGTTTATGTACTTCCCACTATTACACCCCTTTTTTAATATAATTCTATTTATGGGTATTTACATATTCATTGTATGACACTTCTTCAATGGGGTGTACTTTTCGAAAGATACCCAAGTCGGTAAGGGAACCTTTCACCCTCCTCTTTTTAAAAGACTTCATTTGTTATGTATTTTAATTCACATAATATTATGTTCGGATATGTTCTTCTATATCCATATTGATGTAAATTTTATGTCCAAGTGATGAGATTCCCTTTTTATCTCTCATCAACTCATTTTCTGAATTTTTGAAGTGACGCCGTTAGGCTATCAAATTTTTGCAAGGGAACTTCTTAGCCCAAATTTGATTCTTTGGGATAAACTTGTACTCCTTGAATATGTCGTTATATGAATTTGTGTGAATAACCTCTGATTGTTTTACACTTAATATCCACTTATATTTGGTGTATTCGTTTGTCACACATAATTATGTAATTGATTTATCCTTAAACCAAGGATACCGTCTTTGTAAGGGACTTCGTCTCAATCTCCATTAATTGAGACATATTTTGTTTTATACATAACCTTCTTTTATACGGTGTATAAACCCTTTTGACTTTTATTCAAAAGGAATCTTTTTTCTACAAAGAATTTTACTAAACGACAAAAAGGAGTGTTTCTTTTACATACGTGGTGACAACGACCTTTTCCGCCGCCGCGAGTATTATTTGATCTTTGGCTTACTCAACAAGCCATAATGTTTTTAAAATAAAATAAATACCATATACTTTTTTTGTATTTTGTTATTGAAAATGTTTTTGATAAAGGATTATATTATGTCAATATATTTAAATGATATATTGTGATTGAAATGTGGAAATTTTATCATTCCTTTATGTTGGTTTTATGTGTTATAATTTTATAATGGTACTTGGACATTTTACGGGTGGTTACGTGATAAACCATATGACGGGTGGTGCCGTGAATACCAGGACGGGTGGTTACATTATAACCTCCAATTCATTGGGTATAGAAGTCGGTCGTATGGCTATTCCATTAAGTATGTATAGAAGTTGGCCGAATGGCTATTCCATTATGTGATATGTGTGGAAGTCGACCTTATGGTTATTCCACTTAAGTATGTATATGTCCCAAGTTACCTTTATATGTTATGTGATCTTTATATGGGTTTTATGGTAATCTTTTGGTTACAGAAGGGTAAGTAATGAACTTTTATTCAGCGATGATTTTTTTTACTACTTCGAAAAGGTGAAAAGTATTACTTTGATAAAGTATACATGGTTTACTTTTTGTTTTGAAAAACTAACTGTTTTCATTCTTTGTGTATCCCTTTCTGAGTTTTTTATGCTCATCCCAAGTTTTTGAAATGTTTTTCACAAGACTTAGCGTGGAATAGGGTCAAGGATGGGATCAAGGGAAAGATATGATACCTAAAACATGAAACTAGACATGTTTCTTTTTAAGAGTTTTTATTTTATGGAAATTTGGTAGAAGAGACTACTTTGTAATCTTTTGAGATGTAATAGTTATGTCCTAATTCTCTAAAACTCTAAACCTGAAGAGATCCTCAATGTGAATTATTCATTTAATTCAATATTAAGTAAGGTCTAAGGCTGGGGCCCTATAGTTGGTATCAAAGGTCGGTTTAGATAACTTTAGAGGTTAGGGTATTCTTTAAGCATAAGGGACATGACCATAATGGTTAGGATTTTAGAAAGAGTCATATTTTTTAGATAAAGTGAATGAGTATGTATATCTTCCTCATTAGTACATGATGGTTTTGTTGTTATACTCACACTGACCCTTTTTGGTTTTAGTAAATGGCTGGATCTAGCAGGCACCAAGGTAACGGTGGATGTGAAGGAAACTATGACAGTTTTTTGAGCAAGAAACTGAATGATATGGGAGCTACAATGAGAAATATTGTGAATATCCTCAACCAACTATCTAGAGTCATGATTGACCACCTAAACCTTGGTGATTTCTCTAAGGCATCATATAGGCGAGAAACAAATCCCTACGGAAGTACATGTAATAATCATAAAGGTAAGTGTGCTCAAAAACCTATGTGTCAAAGATGTGGAAAGAAACACCTAGGAAAATGTTTTAAAGGGACAGAAATATGCTATAGATGTGGAAATTATGGTCATAAAGCAAGAACCTTCCGTGGAAAAAGGAAGCATCCAGTTGACTCGAGGAAAGAGAAAGAAGTTCTTTCTGAGGGATAAATTGAATGTTTTAAATGTGGTGTGCATGGTCATTATGAAAACACATGTCCCATGAAGAAGTTTTGTGAATGGGGTCACCAAGAGCGTAAAATGTTCATTTACCAATACCTAATGCCATTTCGATTGAGGATGAAGAAACTGACAGTGACCAATCAAAGGTTTGTATTATTTTATGACTATTGTTTTCCTATTTTGGAATCTTAGGATATGATTCATGATTTTGTTTGTACGAAAGAGGTATTTCGGAATAAGTTGGAAAGGAATGTTTAATGGATCATGAAGAATGTTGAATGAGTAATATGTCAACATATAAAGGCTTCAAGAGTTATCATGAAATTCTTAAGAGTATTTAGTCTCTTTTAATGATAGGGTTACATTAGAAGACTATTTATATTATGTGTAACCCTGATGTTTAATATAGGCAGATTTTATTCAAGGAATAGTTATCTTTTCTTTTGTGGACATAGCTATAAAGAACCATTTGGGTTTATATGATCCTTACATTTGAGGTAATTATGGGTTACTATATGTTATGATTGAAGTGAAAGGCATGAGATAAACTTGTGGTTAAAATATGTTATGATCATTTTTGATGATTTTATCTCTTTTTGGGGAATGATTTAAGAATTATATAGTTTTGGAAAAAGGACAACACGCAGACCGTGTGACAACCCGTCGCGTCAGACAAAGCTGCAGGAATCGAACCCACAACCAAAGTGTGACTGGTATTTATCGCCTACCACTGGACTACGTGAAGTCCCTGGTTATTTTGACTGATTCATTTTAGTTATATGATTTTATGAATTAAGAGTAAGTTGATTTTGGGTTATTTTTGAAAATGATTGACCTATCATGGAGGATATGTGATTAGGTTAATTACTTTTCAATGCGAGACTTTAGGAGCAACTGATGTTGTTTGGAGATAAATGTTATGATTTAACTTGGAATACTATGTGACTAAATCCTTCAAATATTTGGGTTTCAGTCTTAGATTGGTTTACTTTGAATAATTTTATGGACAAATTGTTTATCGGATGGTCCTCGTTGAACCTTGGGTTTTGTTGGACAAATTTTGGAGATTAAGCATAGATTTTCTTTTTAATGGGTTATCCTTTTCTGGATTATCTGACCTTGTACTAACATTTTTGGTTTTGGTTTTGGTTAAACCCTAAAGACATGGGATTTATATTGTTCTCCTTGGTGGATTAGGTGATTCTCTAGAAGTTTATTATAGTACTCTTTATGCGAACAAGTCTCCCTAAATACTCGTCTTTTGGAAAAAAAAAATATGAGTTTGATTAAGGAATATAGTAAAAGTTGAATGTCTACATGATAAGTGATTATGTTTCCTTATGAATAAATTCCTCAATAAAAAGTAACTTAAAACAAAAATGTTGTCTATTAACGTTTCCTACTGGGGAATCGAATACCGTTTAACCCATCACAAGTTTGTGATTTTCTTGTGGTTAACTTTCTCCTAAACATGTTTTCTATCACTCTCCATCAGAACATGACCCTATGTTTTCTCCTCCATGTCCATGTTTTCATACATGGAATACTAGTATGGGTTAACTCGGGTGACCTTTGTACTTATCTTTCTTTATTTTAAAGTGATTGTTTTACCGATTCTTGTTCCAATGTGGGACTTTCAAGGATGTTTCCAAGCTCAATTTTAAAAATTGCGAGGACGCAATTCCCAAAAGGGGGAAGGATGTAACACCCCAGGTAAATAAAGAATATGACATTTTCATATTTATCCATATTTTTGAATAAAATATTAATATGACTTTAAAGGGGACGCTATGCTCGATGGTTTACCCAACACGCAACAACGAGTTTCTTGGGAATCTTACGTTGCACTCTAATAATAAAATAATATTATTTTAAATGGTAGTTAACATTTAGTCATTGTATTGGCGAAAATGGGTATAAATAACTAAAATATGATTATATATGTTTTTAAATGTTTTTACATTTATCCAATTAAAGATAAAGGCTTAAAATACGGAAAGAATTCAATTTTAGGCTTTTATACCCTAATTTTCACTAAAGGTTCACTTATCGCCTTTTGATGGCGAACTGTCATTAAATATAGTTTTGATCACTCTTATACATTCCTTTGGAACAAATAAAACTCTTCTTTAAAATCGGGACATCAAATTTTACATTGTGTAAATTTTTGGTATTTTTCCGATAAAGTTCATTTTTAATGAATAGTGTAAAATGTTGTATTTTAATTCAAAACCTATTTTTATCTAATTTATTTATATGATTAGATTATAATTTGAATTCGTTTTAAAGTGAAATTAGAAAATATTTTTACCATTAAATCCAATATTGGTCGTTGGAATTAATTTCACTTTGAAATCAGACTTAAACTTGTGTCAATCTTTTGATACTTATTGTTTCATAAAAACATGCTATTTGCTCTGACAATGGGAATTAATTATTAAATTAATTAATGTGACTTATATGTTTTTAATTTTTTAAAATAGACTTCATTTTTGAATTTGGAATATCAAATATAGCTTAGGGTGAATTTTTGGGATTTTTCTGAAAAACATCAATTTTTGATGAATAGTGAAACCACTAAGTGGTACTTATAAAAACTGATTTTTCATTCAAAAGAAATTTTACCACTTCTGTGTTTTGAATTTCAAAAATCCGACATACATGGTTTTCATTAAGAAGTAAAATGTGGTTCAATGGGATAAAAATATTTTTTTTGGTGAATAGTAACTTTTTATGTTTTTAATCGCGATTAGAGGTAATTAGTGCAATTTAAGGCAAAAATGATATTATAATAAAATGAGAATACCTTGACACATGTCCTAAACTTATTGGATGTCTCATTTCCGACCAAGACAAGCCATGGGTCAACTTGGGGACCCCATGGAGCCACTTTGGTTGGAAAATGACATAAATAACTTTTTATTTAATGTTAAAGTAAAAATGACACACACCTGAGATGTTTTACTAAAACAATTTTTACATGGAGTTATACAAGTCAGATTTTTGACTATAAATATTCATTAGAAATATAAAAATATTTCCTACATCATAGTATTTGTTTTATAATTTTTAGACATTAAATAAATTAAATTATTTATGACATCATGATGTTGCAGCGATGACCTCATTATTTAACGATTTAAATAAAATGGAAAGATAATGTAATATATAAGACCTACACATGTCCAAAACCTATTGGATTAATGGATTTAGAACCCTTATCACCTTATCCTCGAAATACATCAATGTGGGACCTTTAAAATCTGAAACTCTTTTGAAAATAAAGTAACAATTTGTAACTTTACAAGAGTGCCCCTCCTCTCCTCTTATAAAAGGCCCCCACCTCTACCTCCTTACCCACACTCACAAAGCCTTTGGATCGGCCCACCCCTGCCCATGTTTTCTCTCCACTTCCCTATCTTACTCCTTTAATCCTCACTTTGGGCCGAAGTCTTCCCAAGGAAGCCTTTGAGCTCAAACCAAAGGGAGTTACCCGATTTTAAGGTAATGTCTTCTTTTGAGTCCTTTAGTTTTATTTTGCTTCTCCAACCCCCTAAACTCTTTTTATTCTTTTATTTTGCAAAAACTCCAGTATCCTCAATATAATAGGATGTTTTTATAATAAGGATTCAAGCTAAACTTACACACACCTACATCTAATGGTTAACGAACATACTGTTTTCGTGGATGGCGAATTTATGCCTCCCGAAACGATGATTGTTCAACATTTTTTTAACACCTTCAAAGGTGGCCATTAAGATGTCAATATATTTATATATGATATATAATATGTTTATGTTTTCCTTAAGCTTATTTATTTTTCATTTTGGGAATACCTTTATGGTTTCCATTATGGGTAAACACGATATCTTCATTTAAGGAAGTGCGGACTACCGCCCCCTCAAAGTGATGTGATTCCTTAATGCCATATGCGGGATGTGTAAAGGATGGATTTATAGTTATTATATATTTTTTTATACTGGAATTATAATATACCTCTATATCAGTATTATTTCTTTCCATTAAAGTATGAGATAGAAATGAAAGTAGCGTTCATGCGTACGTACGGCTTACCGTCTCCATGAACGGTGCATTTCATTTCTTATCCCCAAATGTAATGTACTATTAAAAGTACATGTATATAATGGATATATATAATTAATGATATATATAAATGATGAATATAATTCTGGAATTCAAATATACATACCTCTCATTTACTTTTAATTCCATTAATATGACAAAGAAATGAAAGTAGTGTTCATGCGTACGTACGGCTTACCGTCTCCATGAACGGTGCATTTCATTTCTTACCTCTAAATGATTATGTGATATTATAAATACATGTATATTCTAGATATATATGATATATATGATATCAAAATCAGGAATGTCATCTTGTATATAAAGAACCTTTGACCACACGAACAACATGTAATTGTAAGAAGTCATCTTTCGACTTAAGAACCAAATATTGAAAAAATAAACATTATTAAATTAAATGGTTAAATAATGTTTATAACATGGAAATAAGTGATATAAAAGGAATAATTAACTTGATAAAAGGTTTTTAAGCAAATAAAAATTAACTCAAGTTTATTATTCAGGATGTTAAAGAACGATCGAGTCAAGTCGGACCCGAGGTAAGGGATCCTACTCCTCTCTTTCTTTTTAAGTACACTCTTTTATGTCATTCCTTTTAAAGCTCATCTTTATTGTTATTGGGATGTTATTTTATATTAATCATACTGTAATTTTTATGATCATGTGATGAAAGACCCTATTCTCTCTCATCAATCCATTTTGGATGTTTTGAGTGGCGCCATTAGGCTGCCGAATTTTCATAAGAGATTTAATCCCCTCTCTTTCTTTTAAAGTACTCTCCTTTATGTCACTTCTTTTAAGATCCTATTTGTTATGTTGGGGGATGTTCTTTTATATTCCTATTTCTGTAAACTTTATGTTTATGTGATGAGAGACCCTATTTCCTCTCATCAATCCATTTTGGAAGTTTTAAGTGCGCTGTTAGGCTGCCGAGTTTTCGTAAGAGATTTTTCATATCACTTTTATTCCCGTGATATTTATGCTACATTTGCCACAATTTCCTTTGAGTGGTTTATGTACTTCCCACTATTACACTCCTTTTGTAATATAATTCCATTTATGGGTATTTACATATTCATTGTATGACACTTCTTCAATGGGGTGTACTTTTCGAAAGTTACCCAAGTTGGTAAGGGAACCTTTCACCCTCCTCTTTTTAAAAGACCTCATTTGTTATGTCTTTTAATTCACATACTATTATGTTGGGATATGTTCTTCTATATCCTGATTGATGTAAATTTTATTTTCAAGTGATGAGATTCCCTTTTTATCTCTCATCAACTCATTTTCTGATTTTTTGAAGTGACGTCGTTAGGCTGTAAAATTATTGCAAGGAAACTTCTTAGCCCAAATTTGATTCTTTGGGATAAACTTGTACTCCATGAATATGTCGTTCTATGAATATGTGTGAATAACCTCTGATTGTTTTACACTTAATATCCACTTATATTTGGTGTATTCGTTTGTCACACATAATTATGTAATTGATTTATCCTTTAACCATGGATACCGTCTTTGTAAGGGACTTCGTCTCAATCTCCATTAATTGAGGCATATTATGTTTTATACACAACCTTCTTTTATACGGTGTATAAACCCCTTTGACTTTTACGTTTATTCAAAAGGAACCATTTTTCTACGAAGCATTTTACTAAACGACAAAAAGGAATGTTTCTTTTATGTACGCGGTGACAACGACCTTTTCCGCCGCCGCGAGTATTATTTGATCTTTGGCTTCCTCAAAAAGCCATAATGTTTTTCAAATAAAAAAAATACCATATACTTTTTTTTGTATTTTGGTATTGAAAATGTTTTTTATAAAGGATTATATTATGTCAATATATTTAAATGATATATTGTGATTGAAATGTGGAAATTTTATAATTCCATTATGTTGGTTTTATGTGTTATAATTTTATAATGGTACTTGGACATTTTACGGGTGGTTACGTGATAAACCATATGACGGGTGGTGCCGTGAATACTAAGACGGGTGGTTATGTTATAACCTCCAATTAATTGGGTATGGATGTCGGCTGTATGGCTATTCCATTAAGTATGTATGGAAGTTGGCCGAGTGGCTATTCCATTATGTGATATGTGTGGAAGTTGACCTTATGGTTATTCCACTTAAGTATGTTTATGTCCCAAGTTACCTTTATATGTTATGTGATCTTTATATGGGTTTTATGGTAATCTTTTGGTTACAGAAGGGTAAGTAATGAACTTTTATTCAGCGAAGATTTTTTTTACTACTTCGAAAATGTGAAAAGTATTACTTTGATAAAGTATACATGGTTTACTTGTTGTTTTGAAAAACTAACAGTTTTCATTCTTTGTGTATCCCTTACTGAGTTTCTATGCTCATCCCATGTTTTTGAAATGTTTTTCACAGGACTTAGCGTGGAATAGGGTCAAGGATGGGATCAAGGGAAAGTCATGATACCTAAAACATGAAACTAGACATGTTTCTTTTTAAGAGTTTTTATTTTATGGAAATTTGGTAGAAGAGACTACTTTGTAATCTTTTGAGATGTAATAGTTATGTCCTAATTCTCTAAAACTCTAAACCTGAAAAGATCCTCAATGTGAATTATTCATTTAATTCAATATTAAGTAAGGTCTAAGGTTGGGGCCTTATATTGTGACTCCAAATACTTTCAACAAGGTTTGTATATTGAAAAGATACATTTATGGATTAATTAAATCATCAAGGTCATGAATCATTCAATTTTTTGAGGCCAAAATAGATTTAATTTCATAAATAAAAAATTTGAGATGTGTGTTTATAAATGTTTTTTTGGTAGTTCATTCATTTTCATGACTATAAATTTTGATGACAGATTAATTATTGGTAACAAAATATATGTCTTATATTATGTTAAGGAGTGGTAAAATAAATGGATCTCTATAAAAGAAATGGGTGAGGAAAAATATATTATTGGGGTTAATATCTATAGTGATAGATCGAAGTGTTTCGTTGATTTAATTCAAAGTACATACATTAACATGATATTGAAGAGATTATTTGTGGAATAATCCAATAGGGGATTATTTCAAATGTTTCATGGAATTAATATTTTTTTTAAATGTGTCTTTAGACACATGAGGAAAGAAAAAAATGGAAATGATTCCATAGGAATTATCAATTGGGTTAGTCATGTATGATATATTATATACTAGGATAGATGTTTTTTATAAATTGTGTGTGGTTAGAAGATATGAAGATTACCTAGTGGAATGCCATTAGCTGGTAGTTGAGACTATCCTTATGTATTTTAGGCGTACTAATGATATCTTCCAGGTATATGGAGAATATGAGTAACTAGTCAAAATAATATATATAGATTCTAGTTTCCAAACTAATCAAGATCACATGATGTCACAAAAAGGATATATATTAACATTGAATAGAGGTGTTTTGTGCTAGAATATCTCTTGGTATGTTTTGGTCCCATATTCTATAGTATAGTCAGAGTATATTATAATTTATGAGGTGGATAAACAAGTAGTATGGATACAAAAATTTATCCAATATCTTTATGTGGTACCTAGCAGTAATGATCCTATCACACTCAATTTTGATAATAATGTAGTGGTGGTTATCACAAAAGAGGCTTGGTCACAACATAAAATGAATAACATACATCAGAAGTATCATATCTTGAGTTATTTTTATTATAGTTGTTAGGTTCTGGTGAGATGAATTTCCATGGAAGAAAACATATTGGACCCCTGGACTAAAGACATGAATAAGAAAAATATGATTATCATCTAAATTTAAGCATCTGATTGTCATAGTAATTTATCTCTTTCCCATGTTATTGTGTTTTAGATTTAGTTTACTTGGGAAAACTAATTGTACTTTGATTACATGAATATTAGATGTATTTAATATTAATTAAACACCTTATTACATATTGTGCATTGTTTTGTATGGATTTAATGTAATATTTTCCTAGAGTATTTGTATCGTTGATAAAGTCATAGTAGTTCTTCGATATGATGAGTAATTTGAATTTCTATAAAAAATACTCTTCATATATTTCATTAGTTGTATAACAATATATGATGCGTCACATAGTATTTAAACTATTAGGTGTGAGTACTCTTAATAGGATGAAGCTTCTTCTCCCGAATTTCACACATTTTTATCTCCAAGACGCGATATTATGATAAGAGACCCTCCCATAGGAATTCTGCAAGTCCTATTGTCATTAGATATTCTTATATGTTAGTGTGTGTGTGTCTAATGTTTTTAGACATTAAGATAGTCATTAGTACATTTCATGATTTCCAAACATATATATACAAACAAAAACCATCACGCCCTATGATGGAGGGAAGTATTGTACATTGGATGTATCACGATTGACATGTCATAATTGAATAAGTCTAGGAAGGATTTGTACCTTCAATCATTATTGGATTTGATATCGCAATCCATTTATTGAAATAAAACTATCACCTAAATTCCATTTCCTTGGTGTAATGATGTGGCTATTTTAGATAGTCAAAGAAAGGTTTATCAAGCATATAACATGATAAATCATTAGTTCAGATTACATGATGAGGTATTGTGACCATTAGATTATATTTTAGAGTGAACATTCATCTGTGGTTGTTATCATTGCTACATTAATTTAATTCTCTAGAGTTCCTTGACCCTTTTCTATATTATAATATTGGACATTTTGGAAATCCCACCAAATGAAAACAAGAAAGAATCCTAGAGGGTCACATACAAATCATTTTTGTTGATCTTGATTAAATTATATTTGAGTTTAATTAAGGGAAAACATATTATACTCAATACTAATGAATAATTATATTTATTTCATATTGATCACATAAATTAAATAAATATTCAATTATTGGAATTTGAATAATAATATATTTTTTTATTTTATAGAATATTTAAAATAACATTTATTCACTAGTATGTGAATGAAATTTTTAATTATGAATAAAATATTTATTCTGGTATTCAATAAATTTAGAGGTGTTCAAATAGAGCATGTCTATATCAAGTGATAAAATAATTATTTGCAAACAAGAAAATATTATTTATCATTTTGTGCATGATGGTGAAAAAATAATATTATTAATATTATATGGAATGACATTTGTTAAATGTTTTAAATATTTTTTAATGGGTGGTGTGAAATTAAATAATATTTTAACCTAAATTCTAACTGTATAAATAGATGATTATGTCTATTGTGTATTGAATCCAAAATTGGAAATAGATAATTATTGAAAACAATTAATTCTCTCTCAACTCCTCCTTCTCTCCCCCTCTCAAGAATAAAGAATTGGAAAAGATGGATTTATTAAAGGCCTATGGAGATGCGATCAAAAATGGACAACACAAGCTGTTCGATTCCCTGTGCTAGCCCCAAAATAGTGAGTGATGTTACTCACAAACAATTATAGCATGTGGGGATCATAATTAGAGAGATTATATCCTTGGATCCTAAAAGTTAAATGGATGAAATCCAAAATGGTATTTTAAGCTGATTAACATTCGTCACTGAAGAAAGTTACTAAGCCCAAGTAATTTTTTTGTCATATATTAAATACATTTATTATAAATTTGACATTAAATATCATCACTCAAGGATTATAGAAATGATTATTAAATGAAATTTTAACATATCACCCATCACTGCATACTTCTGATGTGCTCTTACATAAAAAGTGGAATTATAATAGTCACATTTAAATTTATAAAAAATTACCTAATTTTTTATCTATGAATAATTGTGGTTAGAATTTCATTTCATATTATTAATTATTTAATATGATTTTAATCAACATTATTTGACACATTAATTATTTTATCTCAATTTTTTCACTTTAGTAAATATTTAATAATATACGAAGAGAAACTAGAGATTCCATCAAAAAACTATCATTTTTTGGTTGATAAGATTGGGTTACATGTAATGTACTCAAAAGTACAAACTGTGTACCCTAGTCCACTACATCTAGATTCTCTAAGGGGTATATAGCTTATCATGAAGTAATTACATGTAGTGTACTACATGTTTTGACCAGAGAACCTGACACATGAATTATTAAAAAATGACTTATACCCACATTTTTAAACCGTAGGTATAGCCCCCAAAACCATGGTTATAGTCTATAACCATGGTTTTGGAAACTATGGGAAACTGAGGCATCAGGATTGTTCACTATACTATCCCCATAGTTTTTAAAACCGTGGATATTACCATTTTTTCCATGCTATCAAATCCTCATAGTAATTTCCATGCTATCAAAAGGCTTTACCCATGGTTTGAAAAACTTGGGTATTAATTGTACAAAAATGAAACCTCCAAGTATTGAACCTGGGACCTTTAGAACCTTCCATTTCCATTTGACACGTCTCACAACTAATCTATGAAACTTTTGAATATCTATATCGATATATTTCTAAACATATTCAAATATATATGTATTACAGGAAAAAAGTGGGTCGTGGGATTCAAACCATGAGTTTTATCCTGAAATATTCTGCGGCTAACCAACCCATCTACACCAATTTATTTTAAAAAAAAATCTATATTTAGTTTAATATATTATTTTATATATATGTATCAGAAAAAAAAATTCAACAGGATTCGATCCCCAGACCACCGGATGTAACATGGAAGGCCTCAAAAACTATCCTACAGTGTTTATTTGTCTTAATAATTTTATCTCTTTAGATATATTAATTCAAACCATGGATATATGAGGGAAAACTGTGGGTATAGGTGTTCTGGACATATATTTTTTGTTTCCCGCAGATTTTTCCCCGCCAAAGGTATACCCAATGTTTTGAAATACCGTGGGTATAGATCTTCGAAAAAAACCATGTACCCATGGTTTTTGAAAAACCGTTGGTATAGGGCTTGAAAGAAACACCTATACGCACAGTTTTGGAAAACTGTGGGTATATGCCATCCAAAAAACTATACCCATGGTTTTTCCCAAAACAGTGGGTATAGTTGACCTATACCAACAGTTTTAGAAAACAGTGTTATAGGGCACACCTAATCCCATGATTCTATGAAAAACTGTGGGTATATGGATATTTTCCAGTAGTGATGGTTGTCATATTACACAATTTGTATCGGTATACATGTTGTGTAGTATTCACAAGTTATCAGTATAAATCATGAAATACAGTGGAAATTATTCAAGGTAAAAATGTGTGAGACTGAAAAACTGGAATGTATATGATATAAACTATGTGATTGTGATTTACATGACATATAGTTCAATAATTCAAATGTTCGAAGAATGTGTTGAGTGAATCAGCAAGAAAAAAAACGCACAAATCAGAGAGATTCATGATGTGTAGTTGTAATTTTCATGTCGTGTAGTCCAACAAGACACACAATGAAGACCCTAACATGCATACTGGACACATGAAAAAGGGAACACATGTTGTGTATCTATTATATAAACATCATGTAATGTAGCCAAGGTAGATACCCTAAACCCAGGTGTGTGCTCTGGATACATGGAAATTTAGATACACGGAGTGTAGCTGGATATACTTTCCATGTAATCTACCATTAATGGATAAAATAAAAAATTACATTAAATTGTAAAATTCTATCATTAAAAACAAAATTTATTGATTTTCACACCACTTCCTTTTTGATAATTTAATTATGAATTAAAATAATTTTAGATGATTAATTAATTAGTTAAAAAAATATTTCATTATGGGTTGTTCTTTTTTTTTTCCATGAATGCCATAAATGATGGGTATCTTTAATTAATTTTGGTTTAACGTTAATATTAAAGTTCAATAATAAATTCTTTAATTAGTTAATCTATTAATTATTTAATAAAATCATTTGCATATTAAAATTAAATAAAAAATAAATAAATAAATGATATTCAGTTAAAGTTTTCATATTCATTGCAGGTATGATCATACAAGATCTTCAACAAGTCATATGAATATATTGGAGGTTTAAATTTAAATTATATGATAGGTTTTAATTTATTTAATATTTAATAAACTAGGGCCTATTAGTCATCCCTCTTTTCCTTATTATGTAGGACCAGTGTGTCCATGGATATTGTAGTAATTCCCTTTTAACAAATCCTTTAGTTCCCCTCACCAGCGGGTGAGTTGAAAATACATGAAATTAATGGAGTTTCTCAAGGCATGTGCAGAATGGTCAATACTGAACCATAATGATGCCAACTCGGTGATGAATAGGTGTATTGGTAGAATGTTGTAACTTAATCCAATACCAAAAAATGAATTTTTTCCCCTAGGAAATGAGTTTATTTAATTTCCAGTAATTAAATAAACTATTTGATAAGTTTAGGGTCGTGTAATTTATTTTATTTATTTATTTCTATCTATGAATTTTTATTTAATGTATGTAAGAGTGAAATGGAATAAATAAATGAATTACTATTCGAACATGGAAATTAAATAAATGAATTATGCATAAATGTTTTATCCATCATGTTTAAATATTATAGATAACTATTGAAGATGCCTAATTTCTAATTTCCGAATAGGGGAGTCCACTGAATGGATCACGGAGCTTCCAACACATAGTTGGAGAAGGATATCCAACCTAAATACCATCAAGTATCATGGAAAAACCATTATATGGTTATATAAATGGGAACATGGTTTCTTTCCACTTGATTCTAAACAACTAGAAATTCCATATTCAATGGAGAGAGATATTCAAACTTGTTAAAATAGTGGGATATTTAATAATATCAATTAATTTTTTATATCACACCCAATTTGAAATCAAGATAATTACTAGTAATATTATATTTTAATTGTAAAATGAAATGGAAATGACATCATCCACATTATCCCTATGATTAATATTGGATAATGAAAACCTCCTAAATAAATGTATCTTCTATGAATGGTACAGACATCGTTGGGTTATGCTTCACCATGAATAAGAATCTTACATGTTAGAATCCTCATTTCATGATCCATATCCTAATTAGGTTAATGATGAAGAGTTCCTAATCTATGAGATAATAATAAATGAAATGGTCGACATTCAAGGTTTTATTATTTCATTGATGTCTGGTGAACTAATGAAGTCTCAGGAAAACATTTATTTCTAGAGCATGCTTTATCACCAATATGGAATTTTAAAATAGAGTGATAGATATGAATAGTTTAAGATTTCTAAGGTTCTCCTTCATAGAATTCATGGAGAGCGTACCCCAGCTGGGCCCCGAGTAGTCAATATCATTAGCTACATTGTTCGTATAGAGGTACTAAGTTGTAAACACAATGATGAAATTGGCACTAATCTCATGTCAGAATATCATCATTCGAGTTTCTTCAGATTTGTTTATAATTTTATTAAGAAAAACATTGATAAGTATCTTCCGAATATTCCTAATCTTATTTTCAAAGTAGATAAGGATATTAAGCATGAAATCCCTTCTACCCTAATGGGAAAAAATGTAATGGGAATGTGAATATATTTAAGACTAAATCAGATTGACACCCTTCTAAGAAGAGGAAGATCAAATGTAATGTAAGATAATATTATGTTCTCTAATTATCATGATCCAAGAAGATCCATTATAAGAAAAATTTAACCCATCCAAAGAAGAAAGGGGAAGCTTTAGGTTCATTTGTTATCGAATGAAATTTTTCTGTTTATTCAAATTTGATATTATATGAATCTTTTGGTGATCAAATATGTATTCAAATACAAGAACCATGTATATTCATAATGATTTATGGATTTTATGTAGATATATGAGCAGTTAATAGAACATAAAATGTTGTTTTAGATATCAGGACTACCACAACAAATTGTCAAATGAAATAATCTTTGTTTTGAAAAGTGGTTATTATGTTCCATATATTAAAAAAACATTATTTTTTGTATCCATACTCGAAATGGATTTATTTTTAAATTTTAGAATAATTTTTTCTTATTATATAAATATCTCATTTTTATAGTAATACACATTTAAAAAATTATGTTTATTTATTTTATTACACAAAACAAGTAATCAAAATTGATAATGAAGTTAATTTATATGAATAATAAGTCACAGAAATTTGAAATATTTTTCTTTATCAGGTAAATGAAAATTGATTGACTAAATTACATCAAAAATGATATTTTAATTATTTTGAACTAAACTCACTTGGTGTACATCACACAAATTTATAAGGAAATATGACTAATGCCCCATTTACAAGAAAAGGTGAAAGGGATAAAGATATTATTAAATTAACTGATTCCAATGTGTTTTTACCATTTCTCATGGATAAAATGGTTGGGTAATCATAATTTATTTCTTTTAATGATGATTTTAGTAGATATGGATATGTATAATTAATGAGAGATATGTTCGAATGTTTGGATAAATTCTAGGAATGTTAGAATGATGTTAAAAACTATCAATGTAATAATATTAATAAACTACACTCAGAAAATGGCGTAGAATATCTTAATAATGAATTAGTTGATTACTTAAACGAGTTTGGGATCTTATCACAATTCACTCCTCCTTAAATGCCTCATTGGAATAGTTTAAGTGAATGTATGAACCACACCATATTGAACATGACGAGATCAATTATGAGCCATGCGAGTATTTCATTATCTTTTTAGAGATACACATTAAAAATAGAAATTTATTTAATAAAACAGGTACTAAATAATTCAATAAATGATATTCTGTATGAAAATTTGTAATATAAAGAAAACCAAGTTATCAAATATACATTTTTGGGAATGTGAGGCATTTGTTATGGCCACTTAAGGTAACAAACTTTTACCTTGAGACATAAAGTGTAACTTTATAAAAAACCCCAGGAAAACAAGGGAATATTACCTATAAGACTCCTCATAAAAATAGGATATATTGGAAAGACACAACATATTATTTTAGAGGGATAACATCTCTAAAAGGTATATGTGGAATTACTTAGACATTAATGAAGATAAGGCTCAAGGAACATAAGAGCTAGTATAAAAACAGATTCCACAAATAACCATTGATGAATAATCTTTTCTGACGACATAAGTATTATACATGTGTAAATGAGAGCATATGGAACATGAATGTTCGGTTTTACTAGTAAACAAATAATAGTGACTCATTATCAATTGATAATAATGATCCTCAAGTCTATATGTAGTATGTGACAGAGATGATTCCATGTGGAATGAATCCATGAATTGTAAAATATAATCCATGTACCAAGACTAAATTTATATGTTAGTAGACACTCTAGTGGATATCAATCATGTTGGTTACAAATGGGTATTCAAGATGAAACTATAAATGAAAAGGAAATTCATTACATATATAGTGAGACTAGTTGGAAATGCATATAAAAAACATCAAGGTATTGACTTTGAAAAAACATATTTCGTAGTTGTAATGAAGAAATCCATTAGAATTCAACGTTCCATTATGGCCTTCCACGATTATGATATTTGAAAAATGTATTTCGAAATTTATTTTTAAACTAGAACCATCATGAATATGTCTATATGACACAAATAGAAGGGTTTCTGACTACTAAGGATTCTGATAAGTAATGCTTGTTGCAAATATTTATTGATAGATTAAAGTAGTTATCCAAGTCATGGAACAATCATTTTTCAAAGTCTATATCATTATTTTTTTCATAAATAATTAATGTGATTCATGTGTCTAAAAATGTTTTAGTGGTTGTGCGTTCATTTTATTGATAGTGTGTGTGTATGATATCATACTTATTGAAAATAAAATACATGTTTTATGATCTAAAAAGGCATGGTTGAATAAATTATTTTCTATTAAGGACTTGGGTGATAAAATATATATTCATGGGATCCAGATACATCATGATATACCTATGTGGTTTCATGGTATAATTCAATGTACATATATTGACAAGATATTAAAGAGATTCAGTGTGGAACAATCAAAGAGGGGACTATTACTAGAATCACATTGAATTAATCCTTCTAGGAAAATGATTCCTCATACACATGATGAAAGGAACAAAATGGGAAGGATTCCATACACATCAATGATTGGGTAAGTAATTCATTCTATATTATTTATTAGGATAGATTTTTCTTACACATTTATTATGGTGGGTAGATATCATGTTGATCTAGGTGATATACATTAGATGAAAATAAAAACTATTCATAAGTATTTTAGTCATACTAAGGATGTGTTACATGAAAATATTGAATATTACAAACATGTCATCAAAGGATATGAAGATTCTAGTTTCCAAACTGATCCAGATGGCAGGAAGTCATAAACAGGATACATATTCACTTTTAATGGTTGTGTTGTGAGATGGAAGAGATCAAATTTGTTTGCAGTCTCAAATTCTATTATAGATTCTGATTATATTTAGACTTATGAGGAAACTTGGGAAGTAGTATGGATAAAAAACATCATCCAATATCATAATAAGGTACCTTTATGTGATGATCTTATCACCCCTATTTTTATAATAATTTAGTGCTGGCTCGAAGAAAATATCTATGGTCACATTAATAGAAAAAGCGCATACTTTAGAAGCATCATCGCTTGAGAAATTTTTCTTAGAGAGGTGAGGTTGCAGTTAGTAGTATTTCCATCAATTTAAACATGTAGGACCCCTAGAATAGATCCTTGAATCAGTAGAAACATGATTATCATGTGTGGTCTAGTGGACTAAAGTTTATTACATTTTGGATCTAGTATAATTGGGAGTTTTTTAGAGTTAGTGTCCTAGGACCGACTAATTTTACATTGATTGCATATATAATAAAAATTTTGAATGTTAATTAGTCATTTTTAATATATTGTTCATATTTCATAATGGATTTAATGTAATATTTTCCAAGAGTGATTTCCACATTGAAAACGTTATAGCAATTACCCACTATGATGAGTAGCTTGATGTTCTATGACAATATTATTTGTATAATTATACACTTGGATAAAATACTATTATGGGACACTTGGAATTTAGAAAGTTAGGTGTGATTAACCTTAAGTGTATGAGTTTTCTTCTTTAGAAGTCCGTACTATATTAACTATATGATTGGAGATTATGATAACATACCAGCCAATATGAATTCTTAATGTTTGGGTGTCATCGAATATTCTTATTTTTTAGAATATGTAAAGGTACTTAGGATTTAATATTATAATTAATACATGAAATGGCTTGTGCACTTATATTTACTGACAAATACAGTCCTACAAAATATTGGTCCGATGTATGGTACATAGGGTGCTTCATGATTGACATGTCATTAATCGATATGTTGAGGAAGTATTTTTCCCTTCTATATTTATGGGATCAGATATGTCATCCATTTGATCATAATGTAACCATAATCTAAATTCCATGTCCATGGTATAAGAAAGTGTATATTTAAGATAGGCAATGAAAGACATTTCAAGTAAATTGGTCGATTAGACCATCGTGCAACCCTTTTAATGAGATATTATGATAAATGGATTATATTACACAGTGAGAATTTTTATGTGGTTATCATCATTCAAATTGCAATATCATTCAATTGGGTTCCTTGACCCATTTCTAGACTATAATATTTTACATCAGGCACGCTCGCCAAATTCCAATGAGAAATAATCTTAGAGGCTCACACACTATGTGTTTTTATTGATCTTGATTAAATTATATTTGAATTTAATAACGAAAATAAATATTACTATCAAGGATAAGTACCGATTGTATTGATGTTATAATGATCTCATAAATTAAATAAATATTTTTTATCAACATTTGAATAAAATATGATTGTTTATGTTATTGGATTTTTACTAAATATTTAATCATTAGTAGGTGAATGTAATGTTTATTTATGAATAAAACATTTATTTCGGTATTCAATAAATGAATAAGAGTTAAAATGGACCAAGACTACATCCAGAGATAAAATAATTATTTATAAGTAGATAAATATTTTTTATTAATTTTCTCTTGTTGGCGAACCACAAAATAATAACATTATAATTATGTGGAATGGTGTTTATTAATTGTTTTAAAATTTAGTTAATGGGTTGCATAAAATTAATTACTATTTTAACCTATAACCTACACTATAGAGATAAGGTTTTTTATATTGTATATTTCATCAAAAAATTGATAATAGAGAATTATTTCGCACGACAAATTCTCCCTTGACTCCTCTGTAACACCCCGAGCTTCCACGATACGCCTCTCTTTCAATAATGCAATAGCTTGCATTGTACGCAAGTTCGAGTTCTAAAACACTGTGACTAATCAAAGTAGCCGTTATGAATAGTAATAACCACTTTTTAAAATTATAGAAATCTTATATTTCAAAATGGACTTCATTTTTGTATTCGTAATATCGAAATTAGCCTATGTTGAATTTTTTGTATTTTTCTGAGAACTTCTAATTTTTTATGAATAGTGAAAAATACTTAAAAACAACTTTTTTAATCAAAATAATTTATAGTGATAAATTATACTATTTAGTGGTTTTAAAGTATAATTAGAATATATTTTTACAATTTTATCCAATGGTGGTCATTAGAATTAATTTAACATTGAAATTGGACATAAACAATTGCCAATCTTTTGATATAAATTGTTTCTTAAAAACAAGCTATTTGTTGTAACAGCGGGAATTAATAAAAAAATTAATTAATGAAACTTATATGTTTGGAATTTTGTAAAATAGACATAATTTTTGAATTCGGAATATCAATTATAGCTTTGGGTGAAATTTTGGCTTTGTTCTGAAAAACTTCAATTTTTGATGAATAGTGAAACCACTAAGTGGTAGTTAAATAACTGATTTTTCATTTAAATGAAATATTACCACTTCTGTGATTTGATTTTCAAAAATACGACATACATGGCTGTCATTAAGAAGTAAAATGTGGTTCAATAAGATTAAAATAATTTTTGGTGAATAGTAACTTTTAAGTTCTTAATCGCGATTAGAGGTAATTAGTGTAGTTTAAGGTAAAAATAATGTTTTAATAATATGAGATGAGCATGACACTTGTCCTGCTCCTATTGGATGATTCATGGCCGACCAAGACATCCCATGGGTCAACTTGGGGAACCCATGGAGCCACTTTAGTTGGAAAATGACATTAATATATATTTATTTAATGTTAAAATTAAATTGACACAAACATGAGTTGTTTTACTAAAATAGTTTTTAAGTGGGGTTACACAAGTCCACATTTTGACTATAAATATTCATTAGAAAGCTAAAAAGATTTCCTACATCATAGTAGTTTTTTTATAATTTTTAGACATTAAATAAATGAAATTATTTATGACATCATTATGATGCAGCGATGACCTCATTATTTAACGATTTAAATAAAATGAAAAGATAATGAAAAAATCCAAGGCTTACACTTGTCCAAATCCTATTGGATGAAGAGATTTCGAACCCTTATCACCTTATCCACGAATTATATAAGTGTGGGACCTTTATAATCCGAAAAGCATTGTGTAATAATGTAACATTTCAATCTTTCCAAAAGAGCCCCTCCTCTCCACTTATAAAAGTCCCCCACCTCTACCACCTTATTCACACCATCAAGCCATTTGGCTTGGCCAACCTCTGCCCAAATACTCTCCCAACTTCCCTCTCTTACTCCTATAATCCTCACTTTGGGCAGAACTCTTCTCGAGGAAGCCTTTGGCTCAAATCAAAAAGAGTTACCCGATTTTGAGGTAATGTCTTCTCTAATGTTGTTTTGTTTTATTTTTCTTCTCCAACCCCCTAAACTCTTTTTATTCAATTCTTTTGTAACAACACCAGTATCCTAAATATACTAGGATGTTTTTATAAGAAGTATTCGAGCTACACTTACACACACTTACATCTAATGGTTAAAGAACATACGGTTTCTGTGGATGGTGAATTTCTGCCTCACGAAACGATGATTGTTCAACACTCATATAACACCTTCAAAGGTGGCCATTAAGATGTCACTATTTTTATATATGATATATAATATGTTTATGTTTTACTTATGCTTCTGTATTTCTCATTTATGGCATACTTTATGATTTCCATTATGGGTAAAACGCGATAATTTCATTATAGGAAGTGCGGACTACCGCCCCCTCAAAGTGATTTGAATCGTTAATACCATATGTGGGATGTATAAAGGATGGAGTAAATGGTATTATACACTATATTATACTGGAATTATATTATACACTTATATAATTATGATTTCGTTCCATTAAATATGAAATAGAAATGAAAGTAGCGTTCATGCGTACGTACGGCTTACCGCCTCCATGAACGGTGCATTTCATTTCTTACCTCTAAATGTTACGTAATATTATAAATGAATGTATATACTGGATATATATGATATATATGACATCTAAATCATGAATATAATTCTGGAGATAATGGATATTCTACCACATAAACAACTTGTAATTATAAGAAATTTATTGTTGACTCAAGTGACAAAGATCGACAAAACGACCGTTATTAACTTAAATAATTACATAATGTTCATAACATTGTAATAAGTGATATAAAAAGGATAATGAAATTAAAAATGGTTCTTAATAAGGTATATATTAACTCTAGTTTATTATTCAGGAGGTTAAAGAACGGTTGAGTCAAGTCGGACACGAGGTAAGGGAACTTCTTAACCCAATTTCTATTCTTTGGGTTAATCTCCTACTTTCAAATTATGTCATGATATTATTATGTCCTTTTTTTATTTTTACATTCTTTATGTGTACCTATGGTGAATAGACATAATAGATCTATTTTATTTTAAAAATGTTCTTTTTAAGGACTTCGTCTCAATCTCCTTTCATTGAGGCATATTTGGTTTTATACACAAATTTCTTTTATTCGGTGTATAAACCCCTTTGACATTTATGTATATTCAAAAGGAATCTTTTTTATACGAAGCTTTTACTAAACGACAAAAGGGAATGTTTTTGTCGTATGTATGCGGCGAAAACAACTTCTCCACCACCGTGACCACTATTTGAGTTTCGGCTTCCTCTACAAGCCATCATTTGTTTATTGAAAAATAAATACAAAGTTTTAACTTTATTTTATTTTGGAATTGAAAATGGTTTTGAAAGCATTTTTATTATATCAATGTGTTGTATTGATATCTTGTGATTTAAATGTGGAAATTTTATGTTTCCTTTATGCATGTTATTATGGTTTATGATATGCTTAAACCTATTCATATGAGGAATGCATTGGACTTAATAAGTGACGGGTGGAGCCCGTTATAGCTCCTCGATGCATCGGCAGGTCTCATGAGACAAACTAGTGTCTTGGCATGAGGCCTTGACAAAATCTTATTTTTGGTATTGGCACGAGGCCTTGGCTACGTGGTTATGATAGTCTGGCATTATGCATTCCATCATTATGAAAGTGGTTATTGATATTGCATGTGATTATTCGACCAGTAGAATATCCATGTGAAGAAGTGAATGGCATTATCTCATTTTACTTTTTCCATATTATGTTGATGTTCAAGTTTAAAAGGCTTTTGTTTTAGTTATACATTGCCTTAAATGTTAATGTTTATTTATGAAAGCTTCCAAAAAATTGTTATCCTTACTGAGCATCTGAGCTCACCCCTTTCAATGTTTTAATATTTTCCAGGTTGTAAAGAAGTATTTTATGAATGACCTGCAGGGATTGTCAGAAGAGGATATGAGTGTGGACTATGAAGACCATGTTATTGTAGTTTTTCACTTTATGATGTAATGTAACGTTTATGAATGTATCTAGTGTTTCCAAGGCTACAAAACTAATCGGTCTTTCGAGACATGATCTTTTGTGATCATGCCAATGTTACGAAGTAATGCACCGACTCTGGGTAGCTGGGGTCGGGGCGTTACAGTTGGTATCCGAGGCAGTTTAGTACTAACCTTGGAAGCTAGATTTAGATAAACTCTGATTAGAGCACATAGCCCGAAGATAGACTTTCAGGATTAGTATAGAAGAACTTCCTAGAATTTTGGTATTGTAGGGATGTTGTGAGTTTTCCGAGAAATACATCCCTGTCTGGATACGAGCAGGTAGAGGTGACTCTGGCACAGATGTACCTAGGTGTAAAACCTGAAAACACCGCTTTGAGCTAGACTCGAACGGGAACTGGTGCACGACAACGGGCCTTGCTGCACTCTTGGTTACGACACTCCCGGGGGATATGCTTAGGATAATTCTCATTTTATTTACAAACCACTATGAAGGGTTATGAGTACATACTTCCTCAAAGAAAACATTTCGTTTTATGATTATGGATTATATCCATAAATAGTTCAATTTATGTTAAGTATTTTACAAGTATGGAATTATGTATTTTGATTCATAAACTAATCTAGTTTATGACATTGTTTAGAAATGGTGCCTAGTGCAAGGAATGGAAACCATATCAACGCACGCACTCCATGTAGGGATTTCCCTCCTACTCAAGATAATTATAGTGGGGATGGTGATGCAACTGGTGCTGATCAGCTTCTCACCGTACTGGGACAACTCACGCAGGTTATGAATAATAACCTTACTCGTATAGAGCACCCTGATCCGCAACGTGGAGGATCAATGCTAGACCGTTTCATGAGGCAACAACCACCAACCTTCAATGGGAGTACAAATCCTATAGTAGCTGAGCAATGGATAAATTCCTTAGAGAAAATATTCCATGCCTTGGGGAGTAGTGAAAGGGAGAAGGTTGTCATGGCAGTTTACCGCCTCACTGGAGATGTCGATCAGTGGTGGTCGCTGATTCAAAACACAAAGGAAGATGATGAAGTATCGAATATGGTATGGAGGGAGTTCAAAGAACTTTTCTTAGAAAAATATTTTCCTCGTGACCATCGAGCAGATATGGAAAGGCAATTTCTGAGTTTGAGGCAGAAGGAGGATGAGAATGTCGCAAAGTATGAGGCTAACTTTACAATGTTAGCGAGGCATGCTGCCGATTATATACGTAACCCAAGGAGTAAGATTGATCGTTTCATTGATGGGTTAAAACCATTTCTCCGTCGAGCTTTAGTATCACAATCCTTCTCATCATACGAAGATATTGTCTCGTGTGCTATCAAGACAGAAAAGGAATTGTCTAAGTCTTATGACAACAAAGTAAAGCAAGAGAAGAAGAGAACGGTGGAACAAGAGACAGATAAGGGGAAAAAGGGAAAGAAGGATTTTCCATTTTGTGATAATTGTGGGAAGAATCACCCTGGTACTTGCCTAAAAGGAATGGGAGTTTGTTATAAATGTGGAGAAAAGGGTCACCAGGCTCGTGATTGCAAGGGAAAGAAAGAGGTTGTCAAAGTTGAATGCTACAATTGTAGGGAAACAGGGCATTATGCAAATGAATGTCCTAAGAGTCAAGGAAACTTACCTCAGAAAAGGGCAAGGGATCAAGGCCAATCTTATGCTGTGACTACAGTTGAAGCAGAATAACTAATGTATTGGTGCTTTTGGACTCAAGGATTATATTCTGGTTATAAGAATAATGTGATATATATATGGATTATAATGCAGTACTTTTTGATTTCAGTAAGGTTTTAATATGATTAAGGTAATCATATTTTTAGTATGTGACAATAAGAGAAACTTTTCTTTGTTTGGGGAATCTGATGTTATAATTGATTTTGGAATTTAGAGACCTTTTAGAGAAAGTCTGGACATAGGTATTTTGGATAACTATAAAGGTTGGAGTGGATTAAGTTGAACTTTGGATAGTATTGTTTAAGGATAAAACATTTATGAAGATTATTTTTGGAATAGTATAGCACTATATTTTTAGGAAAATGACAACCTGCAGGGTGGGAAATAACCCATCGCGTCGGACAAAGCTGCAGGAATCGAACCCACAACCATAGTGCGACAAGCCCTTATTTCCTACCACAAGCCTACAAGAAGACCCTGGTTATTACAAAATAGTTTTAATAATCTAAATGGTTTGTGTTAACATTTAGAACCTTATACAATTAGGATAAATAGAATATTTTTGAGTTCCGTTACCATTTGGAGTAAAAGTTGGTTTTGTGGTAAAAATATATTAACGAATGAAAGTATACATAACGAGTATGTATATTCCCTTAAGTTCTTAGTAAATCTCCTAAATAAATTCCTCAACATTATAAAAGATAACTTAAAACAAAAATGTTGTCGGTTAACTTTTCCAACTGGGGATTCAATGACCGTTTAACCAATCACAAGTTTGTGATTTTCTTGTTGTTAAACTTTCTCATAATCCTGTTTTCTATAACTCTCCATCAGACCTTGATGGTCGTTTTCTTCCATATCCATATTTTCATAGAATCCTAGAATGGGCTATATCGGGTGACCTTTGTACTTATCCTGCATTCTTTTAATGTTATATATTTATTAACCTTATTTCCGATGTGGGTTTTCCTCAGAGGTATTTTCTCTTTTCAACCTTTTATTTTCAAAGAAAAATATCAAATTGCGAGGACGCAATTTATTGAAGGAGGGGAGAATGTAACACCCCGAGCTTCCACGATACGCCTCTCTTTCAATAATGCAATAGCTTGCATTGTACGCAAGTTCGAGTTCTAAAACACCGCGACTAATCAAAGTAGCCGATATGAATAGTAATAACCACTTTTTAAAATTATAGAAATCTTATATTTCAAAATGGACTTCATTTTTGTATTCGTAATATCGAAATTAGCCTATGTTGAATTTTTGGTATTTTTCTGGGAACTTCTAATTTTTTATGAACAGTGAAAAATACATAAAAACAACTTTTTTAATCAAAATAATTTATAGTGATAAATTATACTATTTAGTGGTTTTAAAGTACAAATAGAATATATTTTTACAATTTTATCCAATGGTGGTCATTAGAATTAATTTAACATTGAAATTGGACATAAATAATTGCCAATCTTTTGATATAAATTGTTTCTTAAAAACACGCTATTTGTTGTAACAGTGGGAATTAATAATAAAATTAATTAATGCAACTTATATGTTTGTAATTTTGTAAAATAGACATCATTTTTGAATTCGGAATATCAATTATAGCTTAGGGTGAAATTTTGGATTTGTTCTGAAAAACTTCAATTTTTGATGAATAGTGAAACCACTAAGTGGTAGTTAAATAACTGATTTTTCATTTAAATGAAATATTACCACTTCTGTGATTTGATTTTCAAAAATCCGACATACATGGCTGTCATTAAGAAGTAAAATGTGGTTCAATAAGATTAAAATATTTTTTGGTGAATAGTAACTTTTAAGTTCTTAATCGCGATTAGAGGTAATTAGTGTAGTTTAAGGTAAAAATAATGTTTTAATAATATGAGATGAGCATGAAACTTGTCCTACTCCTATTGTATGAGTCATGGCCGACCAAGACAACCCATGGGTCAACTTGGGGACCCCATGGAGCCACTTTAGTTGGAAAATGACATTAATATATATTTATTTAATGTTAAAATTAAATTGACACAAACATGAGTTGTTTTACTAAAACAGTTTTTAAGTGGGGTTAGACAAGTCCAAATTTTGACTATAAATATTCATTAGAAAGCTAAAAAGATTTCATACATCACAGTAGTTGTTTTATAATTTTTAGACATTAAATAAATTAAATTATTTATGACATCATTATGGTGCAGCGACGACCTCATTATTTAACGATTTAAATAAAATGAGAAGATAATGAAAAAATCCAAGGCTTACACTTGTCCAAAGCCTATTGGATGAAGATATTTCGAACCCTTATCACCTTAGCCACGAATTATATAAGTGTGGGACCTTTAGAATCCGAAAAGCATTGTGTAATAATGTAACATTTCAATCTTTCCAAAAGAGCCCCTCCTCTCCACTTATAAAAGGCCCCCACCTCTACCACCTTATTCACACCTTCAAGCCATTTGGCTCGGCCAACCTCTGCCCAAATACTCTCCCAACTTCCCTCTATTACTCCTAGAAGCCTCACTTTAGGAAGAACTCTTCTCGAGGAAGCCTTTGGCTCAAATCAAAAAGAGTTACCCGATTTTGAGGTAATGTCTTCTCTAATGTTGTTTTGTTTTATTTTTCTTCTCCAACCCCCTAAACTATTTTTATTCATTTCTTTTGTAACAACACCAGTATCCTAAATATACTAGTATGTTGTTATAAGAAGGATTCGAGCTACACTTACACACACTTACATCTAATTGTTAAAGAACATACGGTTTCTGTGGATGGCGAATTTCTGCCTCACGAAACGATGATTGTTCAACACTCATATAACACCTTCAAAGGTGGCCATTAAGATGTCACTATTTTTATATATGATATATAATAAGTTTATGTTTTACTTATGCTTCTGTATTTCTCATTTATGGCATACTTTATGATTTCCATTATGGGTAAAACGCGATAATTTCATTTTAGGAAGTGCGGACTACCGCCCCCTCAAAGTGATTTGAATCGTTAATACCATGTGTGGGATGTATAAAGGATGGAGTAAATGGTATTATACACTATATTATACTGGAATTATATTATACACTTATATAATTATGATTTCGTTCCATTAAATATGAAATAGAAATGAAAGTAGTGTTCATGCGTACGTACGGCTTACCGTCTCCATGAACGGTGCATTTCATTTCTTACCTCTAAATGTTACGTAATATTATAAATGAATGTATATAATGGATATATATGATATATATGGCATCTAAATCATGAATATAATTCTGGAGATAATCGATATTCTACCACATAAACAACTTGTAATTATAAGAAATTTATTGTTGACTCAAGTAACAAAGATCGACAAAACGACCGTTATTAACTTAAATAATTACATAATGTTCATAACATTGTAATAAGTGATATAAAAAGGATAATGAAATTAAAAATGGTTCTTAATAAGGTATATATTAACTCTAGTTTATTATTCAGGAGGTTAAAGAACGGTTGAGTCAAGTCAGACACGAGGTAAGGGAACTTCTTAACCCAATTTCTATTCTTTGGGTTAATCTCCTACTTTCAAATTATGTCATGATATTATTATGTCCTTTTTTTATTTTTACATTCTTTATGTGTACCTATGGTGAATAGACATAATAGATCTATTTTGTTTTAAAAATGTTCTTTTTAAGGACTTCGTCTCAATCTCCTTTCATTGAGGCATATTTGCTTTTATACACAAATTTCTTTTATTCGGTGTATAAACCCCTTTGACTTTTACGTATATTCAAAAGGAATCTTTTTTATACGAAGCGTTTACTAAATGAAAAAAGGGAATGTTTTTGTCGTATGTATGCGGCGACAACAAATTCTCCACCACCATGACCACTATATGAGTTTCGGCTTCCTCTACAAGCCATCATTTTTTTAATGAAAAATAAATACAAAGTTATAACTTTATTTTATTTTGGAATTGAAAATGGTTTTGAAAGCATTTTTATTATATCAATGTGTTGTATTGATATCTTGTGATTTAAATGTGGAAATTTTATGTTTCCTTTATGCATGTTATTATGGTTTATGATATGCTTAAACCTATTCATATGAGGAATGCATTGGACTTAATAAATGATGGGTGGAGCCCGCTATAGCTCCTCGATGCATCGGCAGGTCTCATGAGACAAACTAGTGTCTTGGAATGAGGCCTTGACAAAATCTTATTTGTGGTCTTGGCACGAGGCCTTGGCTACGTGGTTATGATAGTCTGGCATTATGCATTCCATTATTATGAAAGTGGTTATTGATATTGCATGTGATTATTCGACCAGTAGAATATCCATGTGAAAAGTGAATGGCATTATCTCATTTTACTTTTGCCATATTATGTTGATGTTCAAGTTTAAAAGGATTTTGTTTTAGTTATACATTGCCTTAAATGTTAATGTTTATTTATGAAAGCTTCCGCAATATTGTTATCCTTACTGAGCATCTGAGCTCACCCCTTTCAATGTTTTAATATTTTCCAGGATGTAAAGAAGTATTTTATGAATGACCTGCAGGGATTGTCAGAAGAGGATATGAGTGTGGACTATGAAGACCATGTTATTGTAGTTTTTCACTTTATGATGTAATGTAACGTTTATGAATGTATCTAGTGTTTCCAAGGCTACTAAACTAATCTGTCTTTCGAGACTTGATCTTTTGTGATCATGCCAATGTTACGAAGTAATGCACCGACTCTGGGTAGCTGGGGTCGGGGCGTTACATCCTCCATCTCTCTCCATATCAATAATGAAGAACCATAAAATAGATATTTCTTTATGACTGAAGAAAGAGAGAACAAGAATGAAAAATGCAAGTCATTTGATTCATTATTCCAGAACAAGGTGATCATGTATTGTTGTTTAAATATTATTGGATTTCATGTGGATCACTATTAGAGGGATTATACCCTTGGATCCTCATATCACAATGAAGTAAAACTAAAATGGTCTTTTCTTATGATCAAAATTCCTCAAAAAATAATGTTCATATGCCCTGGTATTTGTTTCTTTATATATTAAATAAAGTAATTATAAATATTACAAGTTTGATCCCCACTCATGGTTTTGATCAATAATTATTAAATGAAATTTTAATATATCTCCCACCATTGCAATGTTATAGTGCACTTGAATCCAACAACTTTTATTGGAAAAAAATATTTTATTTGAAAAATAAAAAATAAAAAATACAGCTTTAATTCTGTTTTCATAATATTGATGCCTCTTACATAATATTTACATTAATTAGAGAATTCCTTCATAAAATTAAAAATGTAAATTTTTCATATTGATTAGCAATATGTATAAAAACACATATACATTTGTCCTATCATAACAGAGACCCTTTTGAAATCTTGAAAAGGGAATTTAAGACACAATAATTTATAGTATCTTAGAGTTATGATATCTTTTTTTATAGGTAACAGTAAATGAGAATGAACAATTTCATATTTTTAATATGATCATTTTAACATAATAAATGAATAAGTGGGTATAAATAGTATAAACCATATTATGAAATAAATACCAATAGTTTAGGTTAGGATGATATAAAAAAATAATTTTCAATGAAATAAGATATACCACATGTATTTTTATACATGTAACATTTAAACATATTACAGAAATAAAAGTTTTCTAAAACATTTTTATTTATTAAATTGAACTAATACTTGATTGTAGAAAGTATAATTATTTTCATGTTTAAAATTTATTTGAATGAAAAATTAATTTTGGTGGACAATGAATATTTTTTTAATGAATCCAAAAAAATTATGTTCATATAAATAAAATATATGGTTTATATATAATTATATAAAAATTCATTTAATTAGTAATTTTTAGGATATAAAAAAACAATGATGTATAAAAATTCATTTAATATTTTTATTTGTATGATATGCTACAATTGAAATGTTTTTTTCTTTAGATTTTGAAATTTAATTATAATAAATGTGTTTATAATTCGTAATTAACATGTTAAAAATTTTATGAAGGGTTAAATTATGTTTTTGTAAAAAATAATTACAATGGGAAAATTTTAATTTTCTTTAATAAGTGTAAAAATGGGTAACTTAATATAGAGGAATTTTTAAATAATTAACATGAAACATAGACCGTATATCAGACCGGTTTTAGGTGGCTAATTAATACCCATATGTATTATGATACTTTCCACACCTAACCCACATAACTATCATGTGATTTCATCTTTACCCTTCAGTTACCATTCAATTGCAATGGAAAGTCCCTCACTTTTACCTGTAAAAGGAGATTACTTCAACCAACATCAAGCCACACAATGACATAAAATACATTTAAAAAACTACTCATTTTACATCTTCTAGAATTAGAATACCTATTTTTTAAACCATATATATTATAAAGAGTCTCATGTCAATTATTTTTAAGAGTAATTCCAAGAAAAAAATTAAAGTCTTCAACATGACTATTATCCACACTCCAACCATATTATCTTAATTTTCATTTATTGATATACATAACATATTCGATAATTGTTCTTTGTTTCATGAACTATTTATTAAATTATGTATTAATTTAATCATTACTTACATGAAATTTACGTAATTAAAAAGTACATCTAGTGTTATATTTTTCATGAGATTATGATTCAGCTGTTACTAAATCTGTACATATTTTCCTACAAATTCCACTTCACCATGGCATGTATTCATATTATGTACTAATTATTTTTTATGTTGTACCTAATAACATATTGTTTTCAATCCATATTACAATATTTTATTCCATGGAGTTTAGATTGATTTTTATGAATCCCTACTTTGAACACTTTTGATTAAATGGGTAAAAACATTATAAGGGTTTTTGCGATCTCAATTTTTATTCAATAAGTTATGACTTTTCTTCTTGAATTATATTAATATAATTTTTTTATAATATACCCAATGATTGAGTTATATTTTAATCTATCCCATATTTTGATATATTTTCAATTCAATCTCATGAACTATTTTACAAAATGTTGTAACCTCAGTTCTTCTTCATTGACGGTCTTAATTCTTTATAAGAATCCAATGATGTTATGAATATTCCTCATTTTTATTGATATTAATTTCTCCTCTAAATATATATTATTTATTTTTAAAATGATTTAGTTTCTTTTGTTGAAAAAAATATATGTTACCACATGTAATCTTCTAGTATCATTTTATATCTATTAAAAATATTGTTTTATTATACTTTTTATGATGTCATTTTTAATAAAGTTATTTTTAAATATAACAAAATGATTTTCTTTTCATGATCGTATATTTTATATTGCACTCCACATTTTATTTGGAAAAAAATAGATGTTATTTTTATGGATATACTATTGGGATTTCATTTATTTTTCTTTTAAATGGTTCTTTTATGTTATCTGTATGAAAAAAACATTCATGAATGACTCGTAATTTAATTTTTATACAATATTGTTAGAAATGGATTATAAAAAAATTCATGGTTTTTCATCTATATTAATATTAAGACCAAAAATATTTTATCTAATTGGGTGTTATGTATCATGAATTATCTTCTAAATTCTCTTAACTATTTTATAATCTCTAAATAAAATCACATTTTAGAATAATCCAATTATTCTTCCCTTTTATGATGTACCATTATAAGTGTTCTTCTTATAAGAAGGTTTTCATCTATGTCAACATACGTCATGTTTTATTTTTCAACTAGGCATGTTATCTAATTATACCACCCAAAATATTTTTCTAGATGATTTATCTTCTAGTAATTGATTTTATTTAATGGGAAAATATTAATATTTCCTATGTTTGATATTAAAATAGGAATGATTATTGATTACTAATGAAATTTTATTACAAATTCTATTATTATTCATCTATTTTATACAGAAAAATAATTGGAACCAATTAAAATATGGGTTGTTCCTAGAATTATACAACCCCTCAATGCATTAATAGGTCTCACTAGTTAAACATGTTTTGTAGGATGATGTTTGAATTGACAATTTAAGTATGTTATCTTTGAATGAGTCCTTAAAGGTAAGATCTTTATGTCTTGACATGATGAAATGACATTATTATCATCATATCTTATAATGGTACCTTTATGGTAAATTCATAATGTCTTGGCATGATTCCTTGATGGTAATATCATGATGAATGATCATAAGGCCTTGAAGGTATGATTGAGATATTTGACATTATAAATTTCATTACTATTAAATAAGTTATTGATATCCATGCATATATTTATATTATAATGTAATCTATGGATTTATTTAATGCCCATGTGATCAATTATATAAAAATATTTGATTTTTATTTATTAAATTAATATTATTCAATCATTTGTTATGCTTCAATAGGTCTTGATATATGTTAATGCCTTACTGAGAGTTTGTGTTCACCCTTCTTATGTTTAAAATTTCCCAAGGATCATGAAGAATTCTATAATTTTTGAAATTACTAGTTGAGTTTCATGTGTTGATATTTTGGTGGGAGATGTTATGTACATAATGATAAATAATATATCATTGTTTAAATAAAAAAATACAATTTTTGGTGAAAGATAATGGTTTTGTAAGTTAATTTTTTTATAATTATTTAAAATACTAAACCTAAATGTTATTGGTTATATAAGTGACTCAATATCTATTAATGATATATTAATTATGTATATTCTTTTTTGATTCAATTATGTTTATTTCAAATATGATACGAAATGAATATGTTTTTTAGAACGGAGTTCAAGAAAGAGGGTTCTAGTCATCATAGTATGTATCAAATAAAATATTATATAATATTAGAGGTTAGGAAGAATACAATATTGGGTTATAGGTATCCTTTTGGAATGGTTTTTGATTTGATTTCATGAAAATTCAAGTTATTTTGGGGATTTACTATTATATTTATATAATATACAAAATTATGGTGCAAATTGATTAGTATGTGATTAATAATTTTTGTGGATAAGGGTCATGTTAAAATCTTAAAGGATATGATTCCATGGGTTTTGGATTTAAGATATGTTAAGAAATATATTAATTTAATTATTATTATAACATAGACCTCTAATAAATTTTAGAAAACCATATGATTAAATCTAAATATTGGAAAACCATATAAAAAACATGGTAAAGTATATAGTGTGTGACTTCCTAGAAATTATATATCTATCTGGATAAAAACAAGTTGACTCATTCTTTGTAAATTGTTCGGCTAGTGGTAATAACCCATGAAAAATATTGGTTGGGTATTAACTTGATAACCTCTTTGTGACAGAAAATTATTCCTAACTACGTATCTAGTTTGACACTCCTGGGAGATATTATTTGTACATTTCCAATTCCATTTAGGGATCATTATAAATTACTTAAATGGAATTTCATGATGTAAGTTATTAGTAGTTCAGTTAGAGAACCTAAAAAGTAAATGATCATGAATTACCATGGTTAAACTAAAGGTGTTTTAGGTTAATCAAATTATAACGAAATTGAAAAATATGTAATATAGGTATAAATGAAGGTTTCTTATAAGAGGACATATCAGGATTTATTTTTGATCCTCATATGATCATTTACTCTACTTTTATTTGATATTATCAAAACCATTGTTTAGTATTTGGATGAAAATTGGATCATTAAAATGAATTTGGTAAAGTTTTGTACTTAGAAACTCGTAATACATATAGATAAGTATGTTGGTACATTTAGTACCAATGGGTGATAATTTCAATATATACCATTTATAAAAAAATTAGTCTTTTTTCTTATCTAATAATGATAGTTTGATATTATATCTTGATTCATTACTATATTATGTAAAACCTTAACAATTTACATTAGTGGTTGATTATTTTAATAGAAAGGATAAAATTTATTTAAGGTTGTAGAATGTGTCACCCCATAAATTATAAACGCATAGAGTTATGATACAATTTTCTACATGATATACTAAAAAACAGTTTATAATTAAAAGATGATAGCTAAACCATAGTCATTGATTTAGTCAGTATTAATTGAAGTAACCATATTATGAAATCAGTTCTGTAAGTTTAATATGGGATGATATAAATACATAATTTTTAATGTAATAAAATATTTTAAAAAAATTATACTTTTCAGAAATATATTTAAAAATGAAAATAATATTTATTTTAAATAAAATAATTCTGAAAAAACTCAATTAATGTAGCTAAGTAACTAATAAAATTATTTTATGCTTAAAATTTATTTTACAGTAAATTCTAATCTAATGTGACTTGAATTTATAATTTATATAAATAAAAATATAATAGTGATATTATTAAAAATATATTTTTTATAAAATAATATATTTACACTCACTTAATTAGTAATTTCTATGAAATATGAATAAAACCCTTAATGTATAAAAAGAAATCATTAAACAAAAACATCTCTTTTCTATATAATCAGTTTATATATAAAATATAAATTTAAAATATTTATAAATTGAGTTATATCAGATGGATTCCAAATTCAGAATTATATTCTAGGATTTTTGTAAAAAGGTTCACATTATATTTTTTGTAAGAAATATGGTGGAAAAAATTTAATCCATGGTAAGAAGGGTAAAAATGGGTAACATAATGTGGCTCTAATTTTAAAACAATAAATTGGTAGTTATAAATTTTATAATACCAATTGAGGTGTAAAATTAATAAAAATATTTCTTTTTATTTTACTCTTTGATAACTCACCTTGAACTCATTTGATTATAACATCATCCATCAACTTCTATTCAATTCTAAGGGTAAGTCCCTCTTTCCACCTATAAAAATATCTCACATCCTTCCTCTTAAATTCAAACATATAATTTGAATTGTTATTAATGCAAAAATCATTTAACCTATCATGGAATACCCATAATAATTTTGAATCACCTAGAAAAAATGATGTTTCCCAATTCATATATTTCGAACAGGTCCTATAGGAGAAAAATCGAGTCCATAACATGAGTATTATCCACACCCTATATTTTTATTCAATGAATTAATCATCGAAACCTATTATAACCATAATAATATAAAAATATATCTATAATTAGTGTAATGAATTTTTATTACATTAATGTATTAACCATTCAAAACCTTCCTCCAATCCCTTAAAAAATGAAAATGTCACTCGTGTTACGTGTGGACTTCCTCTCCATGAACGACATCTTTCATTTTTCACCATCAACTACAATGGATTTTTCTAAATAATTATTTAATGAATAAATATTATATTTCTGAAATTATTATTATATTTTAGTAATAAATGGGTTATTCCATTATTAATTACTAATATTGAAAATGAAAATATTCCATGTGTTATATGTGGATGACCCCCTCCAAGGATGATAGGTTTTTCTTTTCATCATTATCTTCATGGATGGTTGTAGAAATTATATTACTATTAAATTTGAAAAAAAATAATTACATCATAACATATTTCATATTATATAAGGATTAAATAAAAATGTATTATTATTATTATAAACATATCTATTGATATCATTAAATTACCTAAATCATGTTCTTCATCGATTTCAAATTCATTATTCATACCTAAAAAAATCTTGGAATGAAATTAGAACTTTATATATGACCATAAATTATCTATTACAATAACATAAATAATAAAATAATAAATAACTTTGTATCAATGAATGTGGAATGACCACAATATTATGAAACTTGAATGAAACAATCAAGGGCACTGACATTCGATGTTGACAAGATGAATTAACTAGACAACGAATATATAATGAGTAATTATAATTATATTTTCTAAAAGGTAATATATATTAATAATCATATTAAATTATTTATTACGATAGTTATGTTTATTATACAAAAGGATAATGTGATTTTGAGGAAGTTGGAAGTACGGTTAGGATTTATTATCTCAATTTTATTTTGTTGAAATGTATATCATATTCACCAATTGTTTTGTTTGATCAAATAATACCATATGTATTAATTTTATTATATGATTAATTAAATTTAATTGATTAAAAAATTATACATAGTTTAATTGTATCAATGTCATTTAATGAAATTTCACTAAATCCATAAGGGTTTTCGACTTAATTCCTCTTCATTGAACCATGTTTTCATATTATGAATTAATATATTTATATGGAATAGATACGTTAATATTATTTATTATTATTATTAATATTAATTCTATGGGATTTATAACTGTTTTAAAAAATCTTTCCTTGCATTTATTTTGATTTAATGGTTACCAACGTTGTAAGGGTTTTTGTTAACTCATTTTTCATTCACTGAGTTATGATCATTCATCTTAAATATTATTATTATAATTTGGTTAAAATATACCCTATGATGAAACTATAAATTAATCTATATCTTACTTTTTTTGTATGCATTTCATTATCATTAACTCTCCTTCAATGGGTTGTTACTTTATTTCGTCTTCATTAATGGATTTTTTTTATAAAAGGACAGAATTATTCAAAATAATCCACATCCTCTTTGATGGTTGATTATTCACCATTTATATTTTAACTATTTCCAAAAAATGTATTTTTTTCATATATTTAAACCAAAATATGTATTTTCTCTTGCTTCATATTGATTCTATTTATTGTTTTCAAAATAATGGTTTATTATCCTTTTTAGGATGTGGGTTTTAATAAAGGAATTGTCACGTACCAAATCTGGTCGCCTTCTAAACTAGCACCAAACCAAACCCGCGACAAGGCTCGAAGGGAGATTCTGATCCCCGCGGGCTTCTATAGTTTCTCGGGTTTCATATAATGAAAATTGGGAATGATTTACATGAGTTTATAAACAAAAACCATCAATCAAATCCAATTAAACAAATCTGTATTTTTTAAACAAAATCATCCTCTAAAGAATTTTATATTTGAATTCCATGACTTAAAACAATGATTATTGCCTTTTGCAAAGGAAGAAAACAAAAAATGGATATCCAATAACCTCTTCATGGAAAGAGGCACAACCCTCAAGCCATATCTAAAACACTGCAGAACAAAGGAAAACTAAGTGAAACCCAAATCATTAGAACAAATGATTTAACCAAAACCTGTGACAAAAATAACCAGGTCTACTTACACCTAATGGTGTAAGAAGGTGTGAGACAATTCTCAGTAAGAAACTAGTGCCAAAGGATTCCATGTGATAAACATTAAAAAACGAAAAGCATTAATGATTTTATAAACATGTATTGCTAGTAACAATTTATGAAAAAAAGAATCTTTAAATAAAAATAGTTTTTAAGAGGGGTATTTTAAATATCAATCAAATTTAAAAATATAGAAAATGCCACTGAATTTTCAATCCAGTCATACCGCATTCTAATCGTAAGAACAGCATATCTAATGATCATAAGAAATGGTAAATAACCCCAATGCACTAGATCTTTGTGGGTCCCTTGAACCTCGTATCTTGATGGGAGTAACCATCACAATATTTGTTCTCGTGCAAGATCCACTAGTTGGAAACATACCCACAATCTATTGGTCCCCAATCATCATCATCATAGTTAAGTTATTGTCTTAAGTGTCAATTATGCTACGTGAAACCGAGGCCAAACCCCAAGGGATCACTAGCATACTAGTACACATCCACCAACCTAGACACCTGGGTCTCCCTCTTATGCTCAAAAAAGTTAATTAAATCAATAATTATAATTTTAACATGAAAATACCATTACCACATAACACACTAACCAAACATCCCACATGTACATAACATAATTCACATCATTCCCTTTTCATTCGTATTGATTTTGAAACCCAACTCACACCCAAAATAACCCCCAACTCTTTTTTTCATATATTTCACAATTCAAAAAATCCATAAAAAGTTTAATAAAATATCTCCCATGGTGGAAAAAATCACATAACAACCCACTAACATGTTATATAATACCCTTTTAATAAACAAAATTCATTTTTCACGTCACACTCACCCAAAACAGCCAACAACCATGTTTCACACCCACATTACAATTCCATAAATCACTTTGAAAATTTTAAAAACACTATAAAAATATTTGACATCACAAATGACCGCTTTATCATTAAGAAACACATTTAGGTGAACAAAATCACCAAAACAGTACATATACATCATTTTCCCACATTCATTGACTGAATAAAACATTTTCAATTTTCATAAAACAGTCCTAATGGGATTAACTATGTTTTTCACCCAAAACCTATTTTGACACCCTCTTTAAAATCAAAAATCACAGTAGTACCAATCCAAAATACAATATGAATCCCTAAAAATATTTATAAAATCACTCTTGAGTTTTATAAAATCACCCAAGATAATAACAGAAAAGATACACATAAAAACACACATTTTCATAAAATGATCTCAATAAGTATAACATTGTTTTACACATCAATCCCATTCCAAAACACCCTTCTGAGGCCAACATGACACTAAGGTGTTAACATAAAATCATTTTCAGACCCTTTAAATTACTAACAAATCAATTTCATTTTTTATAAAGATACCACAAAAGATATCACATTTGTTACATTTAAAAGTACACATCTTCAAACAAAAATGCAAAAATAAAATTAAATACATAACCAAATCTATCTAAAATTGTTTTTTCACCATGTGCAGCATAATAGGATCATGAAAAATCAGTCAAACATGCAAAATAACTCATCATGAAATGGTTACACATGGAATCACCTACCTTTTTTTTCAAAACCCTTAGATCATAGTGTGGAACCTCAACCACACCTCTGCCGCACCACAAGGGAGATATATCCAGCCCTAGAACACAATATTTTACCAATAATACACAAGGTAAAATCCTATGTACAAACCCTATATTCTGGACACTTTATAACCTCATGTAATAATAAATAAAAAAGAAATATGGGGGAAACCAATAAGGAATAACAAACCTTAAATAATCATGGAGGTTCCCCACCAATAACCTAGTCAAAGAGGGGTTACATAAGATCTTGAGGCAGCATGGAAATATACCATGGATGATGGGGTATAATTGGGGAGAAATGGGTTGGATTAAATTTAATTATAGGAGGGAAATGTGAATTACAAAAATATTATAATGAGCTGGACATGGCTTCACTGTTTGGCGGCATGGTTTTGAACTGTGGGGCCAAACTGTGCAACCTTTTCTGGCCACCCACAAGTTAATGTCTTGCCTCCAATTTCAGGGGGGATAAGGGGGAAACAAATGGGTAAATATATTCCATTGATAGGGGATAAAAATACCTAAGAGAAAACCTCTTTTCATCCCAAAACTCATCCATTCCAAGTGTACAATCCTTGTCCACTACATAATACAGAAGTGGTGCCACTAGAAGTGTCACTAACACAACTCCAAAACACCGCCACATCACACCATACCTTTGAAAAATTGGGAGGCCAATTACCACACAATACCTACAAGACTAAGATCATATATCAAGAACACATGAGGTTCCAAAAAATTTAATCCCAAAACTACTGGAAACCAAGATAAATCTATGAACAAAAAGAGGATTTGAAACCAAGATTGGAATTTCATATACGGTTGTGAAAATTCTCCCCACCATAAATCATTCCACCCTTGGAAACCCATAGTAGGGGAATGAAAAAATTGTTTCCAATCAAGAAACCAGGATGTACTATGTTGCCAGGCTTCACCCAAACGCCCAAAAAACCTCAAGTGATCAAATAAGGAAAGAATAATTCCCCAAACCAAAATTATCCCCACAGATATGAATTGATCAAGAACATTCAGATTTTATCCCCAAGGAATACTCCTCAATCACTGATCGAAGAAGATTCCATAAATTTACCAAAATGAACAATAAAAACAGACAAGGTTACACATACCTTGCTGAAACCAAACCATTGGTTGTTCTCCAATCCCATTGTTAACCCCGAGAATTGTAGTTAGTTAGATAGCTCCAAACTAGAATACGTACTTCCAAGAAAATGACAAAGAACATTATAAGTTTCTAACCTACAGAGGTACAAATTGTCTCCCCCACCATAAAGGACAACCTATGTTTTTCCTGAGACAGAATAAGGACACCAACGGGGGCAGGCCCGAATAGACTCCCCGATAAAATGGGTATACTTCAACTAGACCTTTCCAATGAAAATTACATAAGACTCACAGTGGGTCTCCCCACCATAAGAACCATCCATATTAACTGAACAGTATGATTCGGCTCAAAAGAAAAACAATAGTTTTAATGAAATGGGATGGCACAACAGCATGGTTAGCCTTAATAGTTTGGGAAGATGTGCACTAACTATGTGGATCGTCCGGTCTGCATGCCTTCCTAGAACATAGTCACTATTAATCATGCACCAACCGAGTGGTCAACATGTCTATCCGACATCCAAACCATACCCAAAAAACATAGTGTAATACAACGGAAAAATAATGGCATCGGACCGTAACATGGGAACAAATCCCTCAACCTCTTTCCACCGAATGGGAACAAAAAAAGAAAGATGAAGACACCAATGGTTTAAACTCATCATATCTTTCATACATAGGATATTAATTTGATCAAATTCTTGAATGACCCTGGGATTTCCCCTCACTATGTGCCAGCTTCACTCCAGGGCCTATGGATAGAGCCCAAAAGATTGAATCATATTCGGCCTCGCAATTAGGCTTTGGAAACCCCTGTATGGATCCATTTATTCACGGGCTAAAAAAACCACACTACAACACCTAATAAGTTTACCAAGTCATAAGACATTCCAAATTCACTTTACCCTAACCCAAAATTTCACTGAATAAATAGATTAGAAGATTCACACACATCACACCTTGTTTCTTCGAGTCAGAATCAACAAAAATATAGGACACATATAAACACCTTCCATTGAGATAAAGGATTTTGACATTTTTTCAAGGGATACATACTCCCAACTTATCAGAGACTCTCAGAGGATTGCTCAACCTTCAACATTATAGTCAAATGTGCACTTCACATCACAAGGCATCGCCGAACATGACCATTGTGACCGATGAAAAAATGCATGGAAAGGGAATTTATGCCAAATCCCCAAACAACACACAGTACCAGAAAGTTACCATAATATCCTTTCATGACCATATTTACCACACTAGTGGTTTAACATAAACCCTTGCTATGATGAGACTATGAAGGACCCAAAGGTCCTCTTAGGCATGATCCATATACTCATCCACATTAACAACCCTAGACCACATCCACCTTTGATGAATAAGGTAACTTAAGAAACTAAGGTCTTTTTTCACCTTCCGCAAGCACTCTCCCAATAATAGAGGATCTGGAAAACCATGAATAGAAATGGTGTAAACTCAATCTCTAAAGAATGAGAAAAAACTTCCTTATATTGATCAACTGAAGTGTCTTCCAATGACAAAACAATTCATGTTACACTACAATAGTGCAGTAACCCTTAACGGGGGCGTACCTTATCAAATGGGAGAACCCGAGGACCCAAACAACCTGGTCCATTGACCAGGAAATACCAAAAACCTGACCTAAAATTTGAGTTGAACCGCCATAAATAAATCCCAAAACATTTCTCAGAATAGACCCTTAACTGGCCCTTCAACCCAGCTTACCGAGCAAGCAAGAACCCAAAACATAGTTAAAACCGGAGGTCTTCTTAGACCCAAAATATCTCACAACATCAAAATTTTCAAAAACACATAATACACACCATCCAAAACTAGTCATCAATACATAATTATTTCCTTTAAAAACATTTCTTTGAAAAAAAATGGTTCATCGGTTAGTGTGTCCACCAATAGAACCCCTTAAGCCTTACACATGCTTGTTTCTAGGCCACACTGGGAACCCTACTCATATCAATCCCAAAACTAATCCATCCATGGCATCAACCATAAATAATCCCACATAAACCCTTTCATTGGTCACTCACAATAATACCAATGGTTACAAAAAAATTCTTTCCACTTTTCAAAACTAAGACGATCAACTAACACACACTTTTTCTCAAGAATACTAACCACGAGATCAAAATCCCAGTTTATATCTTACAAAAATTTTCAGAAAGAAATAGCCACTTTGATAAGAAATCACATTAAAGTAATTTAAATAAATTTCAAAACATCTTATCCAACTAAAACTCCTTTCAATAGATTAGAAAACTCTATTGGAAAAACAATTTCAAAATCAACTTTAACATAGTTTCTGTTTTGAAAAGTGTTGTAAACATACCCTTATCCATCTCAAAACTATTCTGAAAATTCAGTTCCATTATTTCACAAATCCAACCATTCCTTATTTATTTTAATATCATTTCATAGAAACATTATTCTTCTCAAAACCAATCCGTTTTTTCATTGAAACTGAACATCCATGATTTCAAAAATAAAGGCCAGAAGACAATTAGAGAGGAAACTAGTATAGGTGGGTTACATGGACATATGGATGGTAGCTATATTACAATAACATCACCATTAGAGAGAGTGTTCTAGAGATACATCCCAAACACTATATGTCTTTCCAGTCCCTGCGAGCTCATAGGAACTTTTAACCCAACTCTCTTTTCATTTTCCATAATCATTATCAAACCATGAAAACCAAAGGACTCAGATAAATTATGACTTCACGTGTTGACTCAAATCCTGTCATAATGTCTGGTGAATAGTAACACTACCCATGACCACAATACCATGTCCCATCAATCGTAACTCCATACTATCATGACTCTCCCCCAAATAACATGACCCAAATAATTAACATGAACCACCTCTAATACCCTTTTGTCACAATCTAAATCTAGTTTCCATCTAAACCGGCAAAAAAACCAACCCACTGCAAGGCCCTAAGGTAATTCCCGATCCCCATGGTCTTGAACAATTTCCCATATATCATATACTGAAAATTGGGAATGATTTACTTGAGTTTATTAACTTAAAACGACAATCAAATCCAATAAAATGAATCTAGATTTTTCAAATACTATAATCCTCTAAAAAATATCATAATGGATTTACAGGGATTAATGAAATGTTTAAAGACAATTATAAAGGAACAAAAACCACAATTAATATCCTAGAACATCCTCATTTCATGATGCACCTCCCTCAAGCCATCTCCACAACACTACAACACAGAGGACCTCAAAAAGGAACGTGAACCATTGGCCCAAAAGCTGTACCCAAAACCTTCAAAAAAATAACCAAGTCTACGTACACCCAAAGGTCTAAGTAGGGTGTCATCCAAATCTTAGTTGGATACCACCATTAAATTATTCAATGTGATTAAAATTCAAAGACTAAAATCATGGATGTTTTCATGAACATGTGATGATAGTAACAATTTATGAAAAATGAAACTTTAAATAATTTTTTTTTCTATTGGTCTATTTTAAATATCCAACACTTTTAATAATATAGAAAATTCTATTGAATATTATAAAAAACAATACTGTATGAGAACAGTATGCACACTGTATCTAATAAGAACAATCCATGGGAAATAACACCTAGTCACTTGCTCATTGTGGTACCTGGTACCACGTATCTCGGTTAGAGTAAACATCACAATATCTGTTCTTGTGCACGAACCACTTATAGGGAACATACCCATAACCTAGTGGTCCCCTGTCATCATCATCACAATTTAGTTAGTGTTGTATGTATCAAACATGCTATGTGAAAATGAGGTGAAACCCCACATGATCCCTAGCATACTAGTACATGTCCACCAACCTAGATACTTGGATTTCTCTATTGTACACCAAAAATATCAATAAGTCAATAAATATAACTTGAACATGAAAATACCACTTCCACATCACATATTCACAAAACATCCCACATGTACATCACACAAGTCAAATCATCCACTTTTCATTCAAATTGATTTTGAAATTCATCACACACCAAAATAGCCCACAACACATTTTTCATATCTTTCACAATTCAAAAAATCCTTCAATAATTTTAAAAAACAATTCCAAAGGTTCTAAACATCACATAACAGATCAGTCACATGTTACAGAATACCCTTTTCATAAACACAATCCATTTTTCAAGTCACACTCACACAAAATAGACCACAACCATGCTTCGCACCCACATCCCAATCTCTTATATCACTTTGAGAAATTACAAGACATTGTTAAAACGTTTGACATCTCAAATGACCACATTATCACTCAAAAAATCTTTTTTGTTGAACAAAATCACCAAAACAGTACATATATATCCTTTTCCACTTTCTTTATCCCATTTATACATTTAAAATTTTCATAAAATAATCTCTAGGGGTTTAACTATGATTTTCACACAAAAACTATTTCCAAACCCTCTTTTAAATCCAAAATCTCACCAATACTAATGAAAAATAGAATTGGAATCCCTATTAATATTTTTAAAACCACACTCAAGTGTTATAAAATAAACTTGGATAATACATCAAAATATACACATGAAAGCACATAATTTCAAAAATTTCTCTCAATAAGTGTAACAAGGTTTTAGACATCAAACCCATTCAACAGCCCCTTCCAATTCCCACTTGACACTAAGTCATTAAAAAAAGAATTTTCATCCCCATTGAACAACTAAAAAATAAATTTCATATTTTATAAAACTACCACAAAATATATCACATGTGTTACATTTTAAAATTACACAACTTCAAACTAAAATGAAACTATAAAATTAATTTCTCAACCAAATCCCTCAAAAACGATTTTTGAACCACACATAACATAAGAGGAAAATGAAAAATCATTAAAACATAAAAATAACTCATCAAGAAATGGTTATATGATGAATATCCTACCTTCTGAGTCCAAAACCTAAAATCATGCTGTGAAAACTCAACTTCACCTATGCCGCACCACAAGGGAGATAAATCTTACCCAAGAACACAAGATTTCACCAAAAAATACTCCATGTTAAACTCAAGGTACTTACCCAAGATTCTTGACACATTATAACATCATGGAAGATGAAATAAAACCTATAGATGATTGGAGAATCCAAGAATAAATCACCGACCTTGAATAATATTGGAGTTTCCCCACCAAAATCTCCATCAAAGATGGGTTCCATAGGAGCTTGAGGGAGCCTGGAGACCTCCCATGCATGTTGGGTTTGAATGGGGGAGAAATGGAGCGAATTAGATTTATTTACAGAAGGGAAAATTGAAATTAAAAAATGATTTTAATGAGTCGTACATGGCTGCAGGGTTTGGTGGGACAGTTTAGAATAGTGCGACCAAATAGTGATGCCTGTTCTAGCCACCCAAAACTTATTTTCTTGCATCCAATTTCTGGGGGGGTGGTCTGAGGGGGAAAACAAGGGGGAATGATAGGCCATGTATATGGGAAAAATATACCCAAAAGAAAACCACCTTTTCAACCCAAAACTCATCCAACTGAAGGGTACAAACCATGTTGACAACATACCACATATGGGGGGTCACTAGAAGTGTCACTAATCCAACTCCAAAACACAACAACATCACACTATCCCTTTGGCAAAATAAGAGGCCAATTAGCACACAATAATCCCATGACTATGGTCATTGCTCATGAATACAAGAGGTATAAATCATTCACACCTAGAACACACAGAAATAAATAGAAATCTAAGAACTTAAAGAGGATTTGAACCAAATCATGGAATTTAAAATTCAGGAGTGATAATAATTTTAAAATATAAACAATGGATTTTACTTTCCTGCTCATATATGTTATCTTCCACTCCACATTTTCTATAGAAAAAATGGTGTCATTTTAGAGACTCTTTAATTTTTTTCATTTAATGTGATTTTTAAAATTGATTTTTCATGTTATCTATTTTCAAATTACTTTTTATAGTGACTCTTAATATACTCTTATTATGAAATTGATAAAAGGTTTTATAAAAACAGTATTAGGATTTCACATACATTATTCTGTTAATTTTAAAATGATTTTATCACTTTTGGTGTTATTTTTTATGAATTACCCTTTATATTATCTTTTCTAGGAATTTATATCGTGGTTTCAAACATTCCAATCCTCAAGGACTTTTTATTTAGTACCACTTGAAGTGTTATTCTTATAAATGTGTTTTTCATTTATGTTATAATACTTTTCTTATTTTTAATTGCATATATGGTCTAATTATACCACACACCATATTTATTTCGATGTCTTATGATTGTGTTATTATGTCTGTTGACTATGGAATGTATTGGCATCTCGTATGATTATTATTCCAATACATTTGTTTCTTGATTACTAAATATATTTGATTATGTTTTGTATATTTATTTATCACATCCATATAAGGAATTCATTGGAATTTATTGAGTAGTGGGTAGGGAAAAAATGTTATATCACACAAATTAATCTATAGGTATCATGGAAAAACATGTTGGGTAGTTTGGCATAATCGATACCCATATATATAATATATATTAGAACAAGTCTTTGATGGTGTTATCATGAATTATATACAAGAGGCATTCGGTTTAAGGTCATGATGTCTATAAATAGGCCATTGTAGTAAGATCCTGATTTTTTGTATGATTAGATGATAAAAAAATTAGGATGTCTTTGTATGAGAAGCTAATGGTAAGATTAAGATGTCTGACTTTATATATTCCATCATAATTAAATAGGATATTAATATCCATGTGAGTATTTATATTTTAATGTCATCAATGGATTTATTTAATGCTCATGTGACTAGTTATATGGAAATATTTAATTCTTATTTATTTATTCAAAATTATTCAATCCATTTTTATTTTTTGATAGCTTCTAAAATATGTTACCCCTTTACTAGGAGTTTGAGCTCGCCCTTACTATGATTTCATTTCCTGAGGATCAAGATAAAGAGAATTATATATAAAATTTCCATATATTTTTAATTTTTGGATAATTTTATAGGATACATTGAATACCTATTGATAAATAAGTAATAACTGGATTAATGTAAAAAACATCTATTGGATTGCAATGATATCAATTTTTCACTTGATTGTTTTTCATTACTCTTTCAAAATCTAAAACTAAAAGTTTTATATATGTATGTGACTCAATATTATTTAATAATTTTTTAATTATTTATATTTTTATTTGCTTCACTCCAATTGATTGCTATTATGGTTAGTAAAAGGATTTTTTTATTGGCAATAGATTTAAGAGTGAGGGTCTTGGGAATCATAGGGCACTAACAGGAAAATAATCCCAAAAATACCTCTCATCTATGATTATGATACTATATTGGTTTGGGATGGATGTTTATGCTCATTCAAGTGTGGGGGAAAATTTTATGTCAAACAATATAAATGTTAATTAAATAAATTACAATAGAGAATTTAGGAAAATTCATGAGATTTTACATATATGATGGATGTTTATAAAAAAAATGTTATAGATTTTTAAATACATGAGTTCATATTTATGGGAGAGTGGTAGAGATAATTATATAAGGATTCTAGGAATTATATTCTTGGTAAAAAAATTCAATGAGGATTCACATAAAAGAGATGTAGAAAATTATTCCATTAAAAAGGAATTAATAAAATATTTAATTTATAAAATATTTTTTAAATTTTAAAGAGGGAGTAGCTAATGCAGTTTTAAACTAAAAAAATAGGAATAGGCATACAAGTTCTATTCAAGGATCATAACTCTAATGGCTTAAATATTGGAATGTTTTCAATTCTACTCTAATAATTCTATATATTATGAAAATACTATTAAATCCTCATGGATATTACACTACATCATTAAATTCTAAATATAAACCATAATTGAATCATTATATGGGACAAAATTGATATTGTATGAAAATGTATTTACCTCTTTTTTATTATGTTTTAAATTAAATGTATATATTGAAACATAAATTACATAGATACTTTGAGTAAATATATTTTCTAAAAATATTCATCTTTCTATTAATAGTGACATAATGAAAATGTCCTAGTAATAGTTCATTGTGTGACTGATATTTATATTCAATGCAAGAACATAAAATTCAATCTTATTTTATTCCATCATTTTGTCTAGGAGAAAGCAATATTTTATTCATAATGATGACATATGACCTAGCTGACACAACCATTATATATTGAGTATTAATCAATATTTTTTTAATTCACTCGATAATAATCTGTTTTGATCAATGGTCTTCATGTTTTTTCCCTATATAAGTTTTTTTAAACCCACAATTTAGTAATAATATTTGGTTTTTTGTTTTTTAAAAAATTTGACAATTTTTTATGAATTTTTTTGATAGATATGATAGTTATGTTTCATAGTATAAAAGAAGATTAGGTGTAGGGGATATTATATAATTCACTTTATATTGATGTATTTTATGCATTTCATATTGGAACTATGGGTTTATAGTGGTATACAATTAATGTATTATGAAACGTTTTTATGGAAACAGATGAATTATCATGACATTGGAATTACCAATAAACTATATCCATCCAACTCAAATGAAAATTTGGTTCTTTATCATCATCATATACAAATTATATAATTCCTAAATAGGTATTAAGATACATTTTCTTCCTTTCTTAAAAAATATATCATAAAAATATCATCGACTCACAATCAAGTACAAAAGAGACTACGTAATTGACCTTCCATCGGGGTGGGATTTGTTGTCAACAATTTGAATCATAACTCTTGGATTTATTAGCTTTCTTAATCATATCCATCCACTTATTTTATGGGATATTATTATAACTTTTTGTAATCACATTTGTATCCCTCATCGTTAATATCCCCTAATAAAAACACCCTCTCGTGTTTTTGAAAATTACATAGTATGTGGGTATGATTTTGGTAGTGATAACATTTGTCCCCAAATTTTTGAAAATAATTATTTTCGATAAATTTACAAGGATGGGGGTTCTAGTCTTGGATCCAAACAAAAAAATGAGAGCATATAGTGGTTATCATTATTTGATAATGATTTAATTTAGATTATTATTTTGAGTTATTATGACTATCATTATTGAGGTGGTATAAATTATAGAGTTTTTGTATTATAAAATCCACTATTTGGATTTCATAAGGTGTTGAATGATGTATGATTTGAAATAGGTCCTCAACCAGAATAGTTTGGGTAAATTCCTCATACTTCCTATGTGTGAAGATTAATTAAACTTTAATATGAATGGTTATATGCTACTAATATACATAAAATTTTATAGGCCCCTTATATGTTGATGGTTCATTCAATTCATTAGGATATTGAAATTATTAATATACCAATTCATAGTAAATTTTCCATATTAATATTAATAATATCTATAATACAACACTTGTTCATAGTAATTTATATGGATGTAATGAATCTTGTAACCTTAAATTATAAAAAATGAATTGATTAAAACTTTTAGAGACATCCATGGTTATTTGATGTTTTCCACCACCACATTTATATTTTGTCATGGATGTTGTATGTTAGTATTTTAATATTATATAAAGTATCAATAAATTTGATATTGATTTAGAAATAAAAATATATTGAATTATCCTCCATGTTTTGGTCACTATAAAATTTTTCTAAATCATCCTAAATATAATTTATTATAAAATTACATCTTTAAGTTAATTATAACCCAATGAATGAGGATTAATTATGATATGATGTTCGAATTCATAGTATCATGTATCCAGAATTCAATATTTCAATAGAGCCTCATTATAAAGGTCTCTCATTTCCCTATTTAGGCCTTTGATATGTTCTAAAGAAGAATTATATTATAGTTATATATATGCTCCAAAAATTACTTCAATTGGGAGAAAATTTTTTCAAGGTTGTGTTTTGGGACATTAATGACATTATTTGATATTGTTGTTCAAACAATAATGATTAAAAAAATAAAAAATTAATAATTATGTCTCATGTTTTTAATTTAATTTTAAATATTATATTATAAAGATATTCAACACATGAGAAATCATTTTTATTAATGAAGAAAAATCAAATATCATGGAGCCCAATTTAATAAATTAAAAACTATATATGAATTACATTAAATTAATAAATTAAAAACATAGGTTTTTAAAATGATTTTCTGTAGCTCATAATTAAAATAGTAAAATATCACCTCATTTTAGGAAATCATTTCCCAAATATTGGTTTTTTCTATAAACTTTTTCACCCATTTCATTAGAAATTGATTCATGACTATATCTCAATATTTTTCTCCATCATGAAATACATAAATAAATTTCAATAAAATATGCTTAAAAATATAAAACATTTAATAATTATGTACGATTCCTTATATTTAAATCCTTAATCGATATCGATGATGGAAAATCCATTATTTCACAAATATGAAAAAACATATAATTTTTATATTCTAGAAAACATGATTACAGATCCCATTACTGACATAAAATTAAATTTTTTACAAATTTAATTATTAAAAAAACATATTAAAAAATATAAATATGAGAACATGTTCATCTATTTTGTTTCTATACATTTTTTATCATTACATTACAACATATTATTGATAAATTATATAGATATAAAAATATAAAATTTTATTAATTAATAGTAATATTTATAAAATTTATTATTAATAATATAAAATACCAATCAGTGAATCATTTGTTATCAATATACACTAAGGATCTAAAAAAACAGAAAAGTACACAATAATATCTTCTAGATGATTGGTATATAACATCTTTTGTTTTTATTTAATATAAAATCCAATTTTAGATAATGTAAAATAAATATTTAAAATGATTAGATTTATTACTATTATAAAAATGAAGCTTATTAATGTATAGTGTAAACCAAATTCTTTTTATAACTAGTCAACATATTTTAATAATATATTTTCCACTAATATTCATTGTATTCCAAAAAGAATTTAAATGGTTAGTGTATAAAACCACATAATCCAAGATTTTTCTTTTTTAATTATCATTTCATGAATGTACCAATTATAAAATTATTTTAGTTAAGGATATAAAAATATTAAAGTAAATTAAATTGAAAAATCAATGTCATTAGAATAATTTTGAAAAGATTAATAACATCTATATATAGATAATCAATTTCAATAACTACTAATAATTATATTTTAAAATAATTATCATGTTCACTCTTTTAGAAAAAAAGATATATTTTAGACTAATAATAAATTGACTAAAATTTTTATGTCCCCTATCAAATTTTTAAAAATTAACTAATCTTGTTTTGATAAGAAATATTATCAACATGATTATGGAAATTAGAACTACAGAATTTATATTGTTATCTTTGAACCAAAAAAATAATTTCAAAAGTATCTAAATAAATAAATTATGATAAAATTATAATAATTTCAATAATAGATATATTTTTTAATATTTCTAAAAAATAATACTATTAAATGTAAATAAATAATTTTACTTTTCCTGATAGTAGTCATATCATCCCTATGAAATGGTACTAAAATATTTTCATTAATAATAAAATCAATCATTAATTTTATATTGTTTAATAAATCTATATGTAATATATTTTTCCCACCTCAAAACCTTTTTTCAAATAAAAAATGTGATATTACTGATGATTCTTGTGACACTCCAAAGAAATAGGACTATTAAAAGGTATAAAATATTGAGGCATAAAATATAAAGGCACAAACTATCCTTCATTTTAGTGAACAAACATCTCTTATAATATTAATTTAATAGTAACATGTACCCTATCCCAAAATACTTCTTCCATATCATCTGTGTGTTTTGCTAAAATTTGAATTTTATTGGAAAACTCGTCTATTTTTTAAAATGAAATAGTATATCCGAAATAATTTTTTTTATAAGCCTCACCAATATCACACATAACTCAACATGAGTGTTCCTCCTTCCCATGTGTGGTTCATTGTATTTTCTTTTGTTTATTTGTGATGATAAATCAATGAATGTTTCTTCCTTACAACACATCCAACAAATAACATTTTGAGAAATCAAAAAAAATTACATTGGTTTAGAGAATACAATAAATTATTTAATGTTTTATTTCAATACAATAATAATACAAAAATTCCTCTATGTTGTTCAAAAACAAATTATATAAATTTCCATTATGAAATTTTATTTTAAAAGATAATTTATTCTTGTTCAAATTATAATTAACAATAAACACTTTGCTACAATTACTAAATTAAAAATACATAAATATGATATGTATTATGAATAAATTATCTGTATCAATTATATTTCTAAAATATTACACAAACTATAGTTGAAATAAATTATTATGTTGTTAAGAAATTATTTATATTAAATTTTCAAAAATAAGTTATAAGAAATTTCAGTTTACAAGATGATAATTATAATACAAGAATTGATTTTGGAAATAAATTATAGATATATAATGATCACATATAAAATTTTATTTTAACAAATAAAAATATTGAAAATATATTATTAATAATTTTAATTAAGAATATAAATTGAAGAAATAAAGTGATGAAAAATTATTTTAATGGATTATAAAATGTGTATCAGTTTCATAGAAATAATTCTTATATCTTCTGTCAAATAATTACCTCAATTTATTAATGCTAGATCTCCTAAATTTATCATGTATTGGTGGAGGTGAGGGTGGGTTAATATCCTCATTATCCTTGATATATTTTCTATTTTCATTCCAATTCTTTTTTGTTGTTATTTCATCAAGAAAATAATAAACCTTCGTGTGATTTAGTATATCGAAAGACACTTATTTCCTGAGTATTTTTATTTAGTAATAAAATTACTATTGGAATTATAATTCATAATTCAAAAATTGTAAATTAAAACAAAAATAAATATATTTAACTTAACGTTTATGTGTCATTCTAGAAATTCATTTCTTTTCTGCTAGAAATATTTTTTCCCATGAGTCATGATCAATAAATAGATTAATATCAAATCTCTTTTTATGATTATGAATGTTATAAATGGATTGAAATGAAAATGTGTGGTTCAAACCCTTTTATTACATAACAAAATATTAAGAACAATTATTTTTTAGGAATATTTATTTTCAGAATTGTCTTTGTAAATGAAAAATGTATAATTAACTATAAATTTGTTATTAAATTAAAATAAATATGAAATTACATTTACACATTTCTAAATTATCATTAACAAAATATCATGATATAATTTTTCGTTCAACAGTTTATCAACATCATTCCAGAAAAAAATGAAATATAAATAATCTAGTGAATAAATATCATTTTTTTATTACATATCTCTACATTTAGTGTAATGTATTTTCATGTTTCATCATACTCCACTTATAATGTTTTGTTAACCAATACATTCATGAAATCATGATTATTCCAACATATTCTACAACATTTATGAACTGAAGAATTTTTTTTTTTTATTTATTATATATAATTTATAAAAAATGATATTTCAATAATAAATCATCTTAAATAGTTATAATTGATGAAATTAAAATAGAATAAAAATTAATATAAATAATTTCAATTGAAAATTAATTTATTAAAAAATAATAACATTAACAATTTTTCAAAAATATTAAATTAAATGTAATAAAATAAAAATACAAATACCAAATAAAATATTCTAATATTTTTTATCAATATATATCCCATATTAATTCTTCATGATCATATCTAATTGTATTAACATAGTCATGAAATAATATTTCTGTATATTAAGGTATTCCGATTTAAGGAAATTTAAAAACATTATCTATCAATTAATCACTCACATCATTTCTATTGATTTTTTTCTATGAATATCAATTGACAATTTGTTATTAATTAAATCCCTCAAATAAAATTTTAGTTTTCATGTGTCACCATATGAAATGGTTCATCATTGTCCCAATTATTTGTAGAATTAAGTAATATAAATCCAAATTCATCCTTTAGAAACCCATTATTAATATCAACCCATTTACATTTCAATAATTCTACATAAAAATTAATTTGTTCAACCTCCCGTGTCTCACAAGAAACTCAAAAATATATTATATATGCCATTATTGATTTTTTTTTATTATAAATTAAAAAATATATTTACTTCATCTATGACCATCAATAATCAATTTTTATCGATAAAAAACACTCCAAAATTTTGAGCTTTGGTTTTATCTTCAGGATCATTTTTCTTAAACCAAAACCCATTAATGTCATAACTCTTCAATATTTTTTTAAAAATTCTAGGGCTGAAGCCTCATTTATTATTAAAGGAAAGAAAAGACCTATTTTAACTGGGTAGAGGGAGACCAATTTTATTTCCCAAAGGCTCAATTGGCATTTGACCAACTACATGGTCCGTATGACCAATTTTTTGGCCCAAAGCCCATTCTAAGAATAGTAATTCAACAGTACCACACTGTAAACATCGCTGTTATAGTTCCCTGCCACCTCTATAGTGACCTACCACCACTTTATTCCCTGTCATTGCTATAGTTCCACCTCTGTTATAGTACGCTACTGTACTACTAAACTACCCAGCGCCTAATGGGTTTTGAACCCCAATTCTTCATGTAGGATTACATGGTGCTTACCACAAAGCCAAACCCTAACTACACTCTTCAATGTAATTACATTAAAATAATTACCGCAACAAAAACATCACATTCTATTTAAGATACAATTATTTTTCAAGACATACCCTTTAAGACATAATATAAATGATAAATTATATTCAATTATCATCCACTAATTGTTTTTCGTATTTTTTCATTCAAAATTTTTTTCTAAGGATTTATATAAAGTTGAAATTCATCGATGCTGAATAAAATATAAAAGTATTATTTTAGAACTTATTTATGCTACATAAATTTAAAATTTACTCTACTTATATTATTTCTAACTAATATACTTTTCATATGGTGTGGAATATGAAATCTAATTACATTAATTCCAACAAAAAATTATTAAAAACCCCAATAACTTCATTAGGAATATATTTTTCAAAAATGGATGCTTCAATCCTATTTGGGATCTTTACATAACCCTTTAGAATTGTCGTGTATCATTAGAATAGATACAAAAAATATGATTAATAAATCATATACAATTTTTCTCTCTTACAAAACGTATTATCAAATACACTATGATATTTAAAAATTATGGTGGGTTGAATGTCTCAGATAGAAAAATTATTAATATTTCTTCATTTTCTATTTAATTAACTATTTTCAAACCAAGGAAATTATTATAAATAAAATTAATCATAAAATAATCAATTATATTATATATTACATGATTGGGTAAGATTCCACGAGTAAAAATTGTTAAAAATTGTTAAAAATTGTTCCAAACCTGATATTCGTGAGATTTTGAACTTCCTTGATTCAATTATTTATCTAATATGATAAGTTTTTCTTCTATAGAATAACATTTTCGAACACTAATGTGATACAAAGACTCAAAAAATGTTTTTATTAACATATTTTCAAATTTATGAAAATAATTGGTCATATTTGTTTGATTTGTAATATGTTTTAAGATTAATTCTATAAATTTACCCAGAACTACTAAATCAAATATTCCATTGATTATATCCCTTGTTTTACCGTTCTTGATAAATAAAAAATCAATCAATTTTCCATAATCATTTTTTAAACATATATCACATCACTATTATGCTCCACAACAAGAAACTAATGATAATTTAGGCCTTTTAAAATTAACCTATACATCCATATATTTTTTTCCAATAATATAATTCTTGGTTTTATAAATGTTTTGACATTGACATTCTCTTTCTCAAAAAAATTCAATAGAAAATGTTATTATAGAACCTATATGATATGGAATTTCTATAAATGTATTACACTTTTTTCTATGGATGATCTTATGATAATAATCATCGATGTTCTATGTAAATTTCTTTCTAAAAATGTAAATGTTGATTGAATCCCAAGGACAATTTAACTACTGAGAGTGTGTTGAATCAGTGGTCTACTTTAATGAATTCATCCTTCTAAACTCATTGACATAAATTGTGTAAGGTTTTAATCCACTAAATAATTTCAAAAAGCCATACCTCTTTTTTTATTTTTAATAGAGAGGAAAAATCAACTGATTTTTAAAACTTTCATCCAAAATAGACATCCCATTTACTCGAATGATAAATCACCCCAATCCTCATTTCTTCCAATATTAAGATAATTGGATATAACATCGAAATATCCCATTACTATCAAAATTAATTGTGTAACTCCCCATGGTTTTAAAAATAAATTTAAATTTATAAAACACATAATCACTTAACAGTGAATCAATTTTTTAGTATTTAGTTATAAACTATCCATTAAACATAATTTTTCCACTTCTATGATTTTTATTTCAAAAAAATGTCATCTTCAGTTGTTATTAGTAACTTATTTTGAGTCTGATAGAAACAAACTTGTATTTTATTGAATAGTAACATACCATTATGAATAGTAAACTGAAAAGTAATATTACACTTATTAATAGTAAATCATTTTATTATTTTATTTTCTTAAGGATAGAGGATAATGAGATCTTCATTAATTTTTCAATGTGATATAAAATGAGTTATATTTTTAAAATTGTTATTTTTTGAAGAAAATATAATTTTATATAAAAAATAAATTAAACATATTTATAAATTTATTTTCAAAAAAATGGAGTTAATTTTTTTATTCTACACCTAAAAAAATTGTTAGGGTATTTTTTTGTATTTTTATGATAGTTTAATTTTCAGTTAATAGTAAAAATACAGTTTTAAGTTTTCGTTGTGCTTAATGACATCATAATGATGTAATGATTATACAATCATTCTGGTTGATTCTTGAGGATTAAAATATTATATTAGGAGTCCCATGTGTTCAATACCATGGGAAATTCCATGTTATTGTAAATACCACTAATGAGTTTTCCTTTGAAATTAATTAAAAACTTATTCACTTTAACGATAAAACCCATTCTAACCCCCCCTGTTCCTATTACACATCACTAGCATTAATAATTGATTATTTTCTACCAAAAACCATTCTGAAGTCTCTTCCCTAAATCCAAGTAATTATTATATAACCTAAATTACAAAATCAAATTCCTTAAAAAGTATCTATAGGAGAAGAGATCAATAGGTAAAGATCCTATTTCATGTTCTTGTGCCCTTTTTCAATTATTTTCTTTTCTTATAACATCTCATCATCCCCTTATACAAGAGGAATGAATGCTATAATATTATACATATTCTATATTATTATCTTGTTTATTGAAATTTTCATCATTATTATTCATCTCCTCTTCCTCTTATTCTAAAAATAAAAACACTGTGCACGTTGTGCTGATTACCAAAATCATGGACGATATGTCTTCAATTTCATGTACCTCTATTGAGTATGGTAATAAATAAATTTTAATGGTGAAAAAAAATAATTTGTATTATATAACCTCTTTTATGTTCTGGATTTAACATATATACATAATATTAAGTAATATAATGAATCAACTTCATGATTATCAAAGAACTACCAAAATGATCTAAATGAAAATCACAAAAAAATTCTAATAAATCATCCTCATAACATATATCAAAATTTTTTATTGAATAATTTAATGTTATATAAACTTATAAATATCCTTTAATAATGCTACGAGATTTTCACTTCTATTTTATAATCAATTTATTTACGAACAAACCATAGAAATCAAGTAAAGTATGCATCTGAAACGATGTAAATAACAAAATATTATTAATGAATGGGTGGAATGATTTTATAAAATGATAATATAAGGTGTTATAAACATGAATATTTATCAGTTATATGTTAAAAATTCATTTTTAACCACTATATGGGATGGATGATCACATTTGAAGTTAGACGAATAGAGGTAAGAGAATTCATAACCGAATTTTCATTCTTTGGGTTAATTTTCTATATCATTAATTATATGATACTATGATCAATTGGGTAATGAATTTTATTCATATAATGTTTTATTATATGTATTTATATTTTATACTCTTATTCCATTCATTCTAACAATTCCCACTTTAATTATATGATATTTTTGATGGACTTTTATTTAAAACAATTCATTTAAAATTCCCTTTTACAGAATTCAAAAGCTATGTTTTATGAAATTATTCACTTTTTATGATTATTATATGGTTCTTGGGAGTTATTTATGATGAAGGGTTGGACCTACATCTCTATCCAATTCATTGGGAATTTGTTTTTTAGAGGTTGGCTATATGGTTACTCAAAGTGTAACTGTGATGGTTACACAGTAAGGTAGTCGGGGGGGTTATATTGTAAGGTATCTATGAGGTTTACAAATCACATGGTAGACATGAGGGTTACAATATAAGAAATTAATTAACTAATATACCTTTATGGTTTTATTTATTTTCTTTAATTTTTTATTTAAATTTCATGTTTCAAAAATCAATTATATATGATTGATAAGTATTTAACTGTTAAATGATTTTGTAGGTTTTTAAGTATCCATGGACTAATGGTTTAATTCCTTCTTTTTTATATCCCATACTGATCATTTTATGATCATACCATGTTTTAAAATTTTTCCACAGGTTATAAGGGTGTGTATGATATATTAGGAAGTCAAGTTAAATGTTATGAAGATCTTTTGATGAAAACATGTTGTTGTTTCATGTAAAAAATATTTGTTTGGGAAGAAATAGATACTATTTTAATGGTACCCACTTTATATTCTTGTGGGGTGATATGTATGAGTTATGTCCAAACATTCAAAAACAATATCCTAATGATATTTTGGAGTGTAATGATGTTAATTCTAGTTCAAATATATAGATTAAGTAATATTTAAGTTTGAGTTCTTATATATTCACACTATGTTCATACTCCGGTGTGACATAAGTTAAATAAAACTTTTTAAACCATAATTTCCACCTATAGAAGTACTTCATTATTCTATGAGACTCTTCTACACCACATTTATAATTATATCTCTCTCTGAACATTTTTGACTGACATGTTTTCTTATCTACATATTGAACCCTTGTGGATCCTATTCTTCTTTTGAACAAGTTTAGATGTCTTAATCAACTTATATTTCTTCACATTAATTGGTTCTCCTCAACACATTGAATACTCAACCTTGTAGTTGGTCTCATTATTCTTCAATGGATCTTGGATTTTAACTCATTCTTCTCTCATAAATAAAATTATATTATAATGTTCATAGAAATATCTATCATAGGTATCAAAATATCTCTTAATATTAATCCCTCTTTCTTATTTGATTATATTTTATGTTTTATATTCACAAATAATATCATGAAAGAGATTTTGAATAATAGAATTCTAGAAATTCTTTTATTCATTAATAGTGATAATGATCTACCTTTAAAATTGGTTAAAATAATATAACATTTTTATATTATTAAAATTAATTCCAATTAATGGTAAGATATTCTTTTTTAATTACAGAAATTCTCGGGTTACTACCTTTTCAAAATACTCCACAATATAAACATTATTTACCTCATTTGAAACTCCATCGACGTGTGCATGGACACTTGAATTATGATGTATCACTCCTTTAAGAGGAATATAAGTTCTTCTATGTAAACAATCATACACCTTTAATTGTCTTCCTTTAATATAATCATGGATAATCATGAATTAATTGATGATGATATTTGAATTGATGAATTTTAGTTCACCTTGAATTATATGTTTTTTAATTCTTCAAAACACAATGATTCAAGAAAAAATGGGTTTTCACTTTGTCAAATGACTTAAGAGATTATATTATATTCATTGTTAAATTATCTAATGGCCCACTCAAATATTTTATTCATATGAAAATTATTTTTGGGGACTTTAGAATAACTTATGTGCTATGGAATTATGAAGTGTCATATGTATTTTTCATTTTTCATATTTCATAAAACACGATTTAACTCAATGTATATGAAATGTATAATTAATTATATAAATAAATTGTGAATATATAAATTCTCTAATATAGTTTCCTATTCTCCTCCACATAGATTAATTTTCTTACATGTAAGAAAAATTCCTTTTAGAATTTTCCAAAGTCTAGTTACATTGATAGAATGACTTATGAGGTAAAAAAGTACATTCCACATATATGAATTATATAATGAACTGTTTAAATTTCATTTACATACAAAAATGCCTTTACTAGTTTTTTTGGGAAAATATACATTAATTTTGGATTTCTTGTAATTAAAATTAAAATAATTTCATCTCATCTATTGAACTTATATAACATTCAAAAAACCATTTAAAAATGTTATAGACAATTTTTCTTCAGCCATTAACACATAACTTTGATTTATTTTGAAGATAAGCACACCAATTTTAAAAAATATAATGTTTCATTTTTCATTAATATCTTATTCTATATTTTAATGTGTTATCATTAATCATAATACAAAAATATTCAGTTCCATATAACACTATTAAAAATCATTTTCTATATTACATAGATGCTCCTATATGATCTCAGTTGACTTTCAGCTTAATTTAGATATATTAATTGATAAGAAATAAAAATTCCTCAGTTGGTTACATAAATATCTTCCTTTTTATTTGATTATAAATATCACTTGTAACTATTACAATGTTAAAGACATTAATCTATACATTATTGAAAATAAATGAAACATGATTATAGGGGTATTCTCATCATACCATTTGTTTTCAATTTTCAATAAATCTTCTTATAATATGAAAAATCACAGCTTAATAAACTTATGAGAGGAGTATGAAACCAAATGAATTTCCTAAGAAAATTTGTTAGTTATTACACTCTAAGTCTACTAGGGAAAACCCGATGTAATAAAACTAAGAAGGGTTTAGAAATAGTTATCAATGATATCCATAATCCACAATTAATATGATACTATTCTAATATTAACCTTTTCATTCTTCTCAAAATATAATTATCATGAAAAATATAACCTGCAAACTTCACAAAATACAAAGAAAATAAGTTTATAAGGACACAATATTTGTAACGCCCGAGGCTTTTATGAGAAATATTTTGTTTTTATTAAAGGAATCTTTCACTACACACAACACTAGATTTTCTTGCTTTACAGGCAACCGCGACCTTCCTCAATAGCTTGCATCGTACACAATATCGAGTTTCAATAAACAACGATATGCTATTAAAATATTATTAAAACTAGCCGTTATGAATAGTGATAACCACTTTTTGAAATTTTATGAATTTTATTTTTCAAAATGGACTTCATTTTTGGATTCAGAATATTGAAATTATCCTAGGGTGAAATTTTGGTATTTTTCTAACAACTTTCAATTTTTGATGAATAGTGAAACCACTAAGTGGTAGTTAAAAAAACAGAATTTTTCATAAAATATAATTTTACAGCTTCTGTGACTGGAATTTCAAAAATCCGAGAGACACAGTTAATATCAAGGACTAAAATGTGGTTCAATGAGATGAAAATAATTTTTGATGAATAGTAACTTTTTACTTTTTTTACCACGGTTAAAAGTAAATAGGGTAGTTAAGGGTAAAAATGATATTATTATTACACTAACAAATTTCCTAATTCTATTGGATAAGTTTAATTCGACCAAAAATAACCTTAGGAATAAAATATGACCTTTTATGCCCACTTGGATTAGATTAGGACATTTATTATTAATTTATTTAAAGAAGGGTTAAAATAGTTGAAATCAATGTTTAATAAGTAAATCATTTTTAATACAGAGTTATACATAAGATAAATTCGATTGTAAATATTCATTAGAAAGATAATAATATTTCCTACATAATGAAATTTTATTTATAATCTTTAGACATTAAATAATTTAATTTATTTATGACACAATGATGATACGGTAATTACCATAATAGTGAAAAATTAGAATTATTGATATTATAAATAACCAAATAAATATAATTTGAGACTTTTTAGGAATTACACTAATTTTCTAGGTTAATATGACATTTTATTATTGATTTAATTATCTTAGATCGAACTAATAATTCTGTTATGATTTTTACAAAAATCAATTACTAAATAGTGTCAAAATTGACATAAAATAGTTTTTAAAACAAATATTATATTATTAATTGTTATTTTATTCATAAAAATATAAGGTTCGGCAAAATTACTTAGATAAGGTTATATATATTAATAATAAACAACTTGGGGTTAGTTTGGCTTGATATAGTATGTTTATTAACCATATAGTGTAAGAAAACAAGAAGACACTGTAAAGGTTAAATTATCTAACATTAAGTTAAATCTAAATGATAAGGTTAAAATTGATACCTAAACTTTTCTAAATTCTATTGGATGAGAGTATTTAGACCTATACCCACCTTATCTTCTAAATATATCAATTTAGAACTATTAAAAACAGAATTTGACTTTATAATAAAATAATATTTTTAGTTATTCCAAAGGTGCCCCTCTCCTCCCTTATAAAAGGGCACCTCCTCCCCCTCTTCCCCACACAACTTTGAGCCTTCCAGATCGGTCGAACCCTGACAATTTCTTCTCTCCACTTCCCTAGAAAAATTCTAGAGGTCCTGGTATTCTTCAAAGACCAATTTTAGTGCCCTAAAAGGAGGTCTCAAAGAAGCGCTTAAAAGAAGAGGTAATGTCCGTTACCGATTCTTTCATCTTTATTTCTTCTTCCACTTCTTCTTCTTTAGTTGTTTCATTATGAAGTAATAACATCAGTATCACACATATACTGATATGTTATTATAAGTATGAAACAACCATATTTCTCCATCTATCCATCCTACGGAAAACGAAATCACCGCGCGTGTGTACGTACAGAATACCGTCTCCACACCGTGGTGTAATCTATTTTCCACCACCACCTTAATTGGATGGGTATAATGGTTTAAATATTTACTATATATGATTATTATAAAGTGATATTGATTCTGAAATAGTATACATACACTCCAATATAATTCCACGATCATGGGAACGATATCATCCCTCGTGCGTACGTACGGAATACCGTCTCCACGATGTCATGCGATTCATTCTACATGATCTTCATTGCATAATGATTATATAAATGAATTGAATGAATAAATATGATATATAGTACATTAATACCATTCTGTAAATGATGTATATATAACCTAAAGAAAATAATAAGAATTTATTCGACAAAACACGCATAAGAACAAAAAGTTATAAACACCCGAATAACAAGTAGCAATGAAATATTACTACTATGAAGCTAAGAATATAACCATATATGATATCATAACAATAATTATGATTCTAGAATAAGTCAATAACATTATTTAAATCATTATACAGGAGGCTCGGACACATATGAAGCAAATCAGACCTAAGGTAATAGAAAATATCACAATCTCATTTTATCCGAGATTGTTTATGCTTTGGTATATACTGGGGTGTATTTTATCATCCACATCCATGTTTCCTCAACATGTAATATTGTTTCCATCTACCTACAATTTTTTAAATCCAATTTTACCCTTCGGTGAGTTTTTAGTAAAAGATATGAAAGAAATATTTTGTCATTTTTCGTACGAGTTACTTTTTGACTTTTCCGACAAAAGTACAAGAAGAATGTTTTTTTAAACTTATACGACATGAATGGATTTTTAAAACATTATTTCCAAGAAGCTTCCTTTACAAGTTTTCAAGTTTATTTTTAATAAACTTCTTTTAGTTTAAAATTGTTTGACATGTTAAGAAAGGAAAATGGTTTTTAAAGTAGAAAGGATATTTTCCTCAAGAATGGAGTTCAAGTGTTTTATCAAAATTATTTTCCATCTAAGATAATAAAGGGTTCTGTTTATACCTCTATTATTACATGGTTTTGATTATGTTGTGATGGAAATATTTTTATGAATTCCTTTACCTTATATGAATTTTTTTATGATGTCACGATGTTTAAGATTCCCATTTTTATTACATGGGTTATTCTATGATGTATGGTTTATGATATTGTGGCACACATAAGAATGGTATCATTATGAGATGGGTGGTACCTATATCTCCCTCCAATGCATTGGGTAAAGATTTTATATCTCATGAGATAGACATGGCTGGAATGGCAGGCTATACCGGTTCAGTGAAACAGGACTGAAACGAGGAGTGAACTCGGTTCAGAAATGGACTTTTCCACTAAGATAGTCTTGGAAATGAGTCTTGACTAATAAGAAATGATTCTCTATGATTATGTGTGTATGCCACAATGTTTCATTTTTTAAGTTATGATTATTTTGATTACATTTCACTACTATGATTTATCCAATGTTATAAAATTATGCTCTCTTTTGCAGGATAAGATTTCCAAAAGTTATATTATTATGAATATGATGTGATTGATATTTCTTTTGTTGACCCTTACTGAGCATTTGAGCTCACCCTTGTGTATGTTTTCTTTCCCCAGGTCAAGAAGAATTTTATTAAGTAAGATATGCCAAAAGGGACTATAGATATGATGAAATAAGTGGGAGACAGTGTAGATGCTTTATGAACCATTTGTTTATATTTCCCAGTTTCTAAAGACACTATACCTATACGGTCCTTTCCTGGTTTTTTATATGTTGTAATAAGTGTGCTTCAATTTTGAATTAATAACAATGTATGTAAAGTATGGGTCGTTATAGTTGGTATCAGAGGAAAGGTATAGTCAACCTTTGGAAACTAGGATGCGAAATCCTTAGTAATATTCCTAAGGATAAGTCTAAGCATAGAACACAATCTTAGTGTTTTAGAAATGGAAATGAATAACCTAGGATAAGACCTTAAGTGTGAAATTTTATTCTTGATTATGTTGTTTTCCTATTATAATTAGTGTTGCTCACACTATTCTTCTTAGTTTTAGTCAACGGTTGGAACCCGAAGGAACCGTGTTAATGAGGAATGTGATGGGAAATGAAATGACTGTCCCCCTGAGCAACAAAATGTTATGGGAGCTAGAATGAAAAATCTTTTAGCCATGCTCACACAACTTTTTCAAGCTATGAATCATGCAGGACTTCCAAATGAGAAAAGGAAGGAGCAACATTCTGTTGAATCCTTCATGAGGAAGCGTCCACTTTCATTCAGCGGGTCTACTGATCCATTAGTTGCTGAACAATGTATTAGTACTACTGAAAAGATATTTTTAGTTCTTCAATGTTCTGAACATGATAAAGTCATCTTAGCAGTGTATCGTTTGGAAGGTGAAGCTGATCAATAGTGGAATCTTATCAAGAATACGAGGCAAAGAGATGAAATTGAGTCCATGGAATGGGACGAGTTCAAGAACTTATTTTTCAATAAGTACTTCCCACGTATTCTCCTAACAAAGATAGAGAAAGAGTTTCTTGAACTGAAGCAAAAGGATGATGAATCTGTTGGTACCTATGAAGAAAATTTTACAAGACTTGCAATGTACGCTTCTGGTATTATTATCTAACTTGAGAGTAAGATTGATCGATTCTTTAGTGGCATAAAACCAAGTCTTCGAAGGGAGTTATCCATAAGGGACTTCAATAGCTATGAGGAAATTGTTCGATGTGCTCTCAAAGTCGAGATGAAGATTGGAGTCACCCATCAGTCATATGGGTTTGATAAGAAGAGGAAAATGGAATTCAAAGGAAAATCTGAAGAGCACACTGAAAAGAAGTTGGCCATTCCCTTATGATCAAAGTGTGGAAAGAAACATGGAGGGAGATAACTTAAAGGGACAAGTAAATGTTTCAAATGTGGAAAGGAAGGTCATCAGGCATTTGAATGCCGCAATGATGGGAAGAAGATTTCTAATGATGCAAACAAAGGAAGGGATACACAGAATGAACCTACTACACATCAATGTTTCAAGTGCAAGGAGATGGGGCATTATGCCAATCAATTCCCAAATCCAAGGGTTGATGATGATGGTCGACGTCAACAAACCCTTAAGGCTAAAGACAAAGGAAAGTCACATGAAATTTCTATCAGCGATGTGGAGTACGATAATGATGTGGTGAAAGGTACACTTACCATCCACTCTAAAGTAGAAAATGTTTTATTTGATTCTGGATCCACCGACTCTTTTATTTCTGAAGATTTTTCTAAGGATATCACCATATTACCTCAACAATTAGATGTTGAGTTAGCTGTGACAACCCCTAATGGCACAACAGTCGCATCAAAAGTTTATAATTCTTCTCCGATTGAAGTTTGTGGGAAATTGCTTCCTGTAAATCTTGTGATCCATCCTATAGTGGAATTTGATGTGATTCTTGACATGGATTGGATTTCTTTATATGGAGCTCATATCAATTGCCAAAGAAGGGAAGTCACATTTCATATTCCAGATCAATCTATGATCGTCTATCGATACATGGATGAACATAACCTTCCAGTGGAAATTTCATCCATATTATGGGTCTTGATTCCACAAAATGAAGGTTATTTATCTCAAATGGTAGGAGAGAAACTCACGATTAAGAATATGCCCATTGTACGGGAGTTTGATGATGTCTTTCCGGAGGAATTTCCGGGTCTTCGACGAAATTGTGAAGTTGAGTTTTCAATAGAACTCGTACCGGGTGCTTTGCCTATTTCAAAGACACCTTATAGAATGGCCCCAATTGTGTTGCAGGAGTTGAAGAAGCAACTCCAAGAGAATATTGATAAGGGATTCATATTCCCTAGTGCATCACCTTGGGGAGCACCTGTTCTATTTGTTAAGAAGAAAGATGGATCAATGAGACTATGTATTGATTATCGAGAACTTAACAAGATCACTATCAAGAACAAATATCCTCTCCCACACATTGATGACTTATTTGACCAACTACACGGAGCTCAATACTTTTCCAAGATTGATCTTCATTCAGGGTATCATCAATTAAAGGTCAAAAGGGAGGATATACCAAAGACAGCTTTCCGTACAAGGTATGGACACTATGAATTTATAGTGATGCCATTTGGTCTTACTAATGCCCCTACTATCTTCATGGATCTGATTAATAGAGTCTTTAAAGACTATCTTGATCAGTTTGTGGTAGTCTTTATATACGATATTCATGTCTATTCAAAGAGAAAGGAATAACATGTATATCACTTGAGGATTATATTGAAGACCCTGAGAAAGGAGAAGCTTTATGCCAAATTTACCAAGTGTGAATTTTGGCTTCAAAGAGTTTCATTTTTCGGTCACATAATCTCAAAAGAGGGGATATTTGTGGATCTAGAAAAAACAGAGGTTATCGAAAGATGGTCGAGACCAACAACAGTAACCGAGATCCAAAGTTTTCTTGGTTTGGCTGGATATTATCGACGTTTTGTGAAAGCTTTTTCACGATTATCTAATCAACTCACCAAGTTGACTCGGAAAGGAGTTAAGTTTGTCTGGATGGAGGAATGTGAAGAGAATTTCAAGGAGTTGAAAAGAAGGTTATCCAGTGCACCTGTGCTCACACTGCCTTGTAGTGGAGAAAGGTTTGTGATCTATAGTGATGCATCCAAGAAGGTATTGGGGTGTGTTCTTATGAAAAATGATATGGTGATAGCTTATGCCTCACGACAGTTGAAAATCCATGAGAAAAATTATCCAACTCATGATTTGAAGTTAGCTACGGTAATCTTTGCATTAAAGATTTGGAGGCATTACCTTTATGGTGAAAGGTGTGATATTTATACTGATCATAAAAGTTTAAAGTATATTTTCAGAAAAAAGGAGCTGAATATGCGCCAGAGAAGATGGTTGGAGCTGATTAAGGATTACGACTGCTCAATTCATTACCACCCTGGGAAAGCAAACAAGGTGGAAAATGCATTAAGTTGACAAGAACATGCCAGTTTATCCATGATGAGGATCACAAAGGATCCAATATTTATGGATTTACAAAGGATGGATCTTGGAATTATAATGGAAAGGGGAAAATCGTATCTTTCTCAAATGAATGTTCAACCATCTATACCTATGAAGATTAAAGAGGCACAGAAAGAAGATGTCGAGTTACAAAAGAAGGTGAGAAATGTTCCTGAATTAAACCTTGATTGTGATGGGATAATAAAGTTCAGGAATCAGGATTGTGTTCCTCCCCTCCTCGAATTAAAGATGGAGCTGTTGGAGGAGGCTCATAGTTCTTCATTCTCTATTCATCCTGGAAGCACGAAGATGTATAGGGACCTGGAAGAGTACTTCTGGTGGGATGGCATGAAAAGAGATGTTTCTGAATATGTCTCTCCATGCTTGTTTTGTCAGCAAGTTAAAGCTGAGAGACAGAAGTCTAAGGGGATGTTACAACTATTACCCATACCAGAATGGACATGGGAAAACATCACTATGGACTTTGTCACCGGACTTCCTAAAACATCCAAAGGCCATAATGCTATCTGGGTCATAGTTGATCATCGTACAAAGTCGGCACACTTCATCGCTATTAGAGAGGATTTCCTTCTAGATCAGCTTTCCCAGATATATGTAAAGGAAGTGGTAATATTTCATGCAGTACCACTTTCTATTATATCTGATCGGGATCCGAGGTTTACCTCAAAGTTTTGGAGAATTCTTTAGCATACTCGAGATATAGAGTTGAGTTTCAGCACTGCTTATCATCCTCAGACAGACGGCTAGTCTGAGAGAACAATTCAAACTCTAGAAGATATGTTGAGAGCTTGCTCTATGGATTTCAAAGGTGGTTGGGATCAACACCTACCTTTGGTGGAATTTTTTTATAATAATATCTTTTACTCTAGTATTCAGATGGCTCCTTATGAAGATCTCTATGGAAAGAAATGCAGGACTTCAACTTGCTGGGATGAAGTTGGGGAAAGAAAGCTATTAGGACTTGATCTTGTTGATGAGATGGCAGAAAATGTCCTATCTATTCAACAACACATAATAGCAGCTTAGAGTTGACAGAAAAGTTATGTCGACAACCGAAGAAAAGACCTACAGTTTGAAGTGGGTGATAAAGTGTTCTTACGAATATCTCCCTGGAAGAGAGTCATTAGATTTGGAAAGAAGGAGAAGTTGAGCCCTAGATATATTGGTCCTTTCGAAATACAGGATCGTGTTGGAAAGGTAGCTTACCGATTGGCGCTTCCACCGAATCTCTCTCAAGTTCACGATGTGTTCCATGTATCTCTCCTGAGAAAGTACATACCTGATCCTTCACATGTACTCAGCTCCGAAGTTGTACCGCTGGAGCAAGATCTTTCTTATGAAGAACAGCCGATCGAGATTCTGGATCGTAGCGGAAAAGTCCTATGAAACAAGACCACTCGATTAGTGAAAGTTTTATGGAGGAACCACCAATTAGAAGAAGCTACATGGGATCTTGGGGATATGATGAGGGAGAGGTATCCTCATCTGTTTGTTAAAAAGTGATGAATTTCGAGGGAGAAATTCATTTTAATGGGGGTAGAATGTAATGCCTGAGACTTTTATGAGAAATATTTTGTTTTTATCAAAGAAATCTTTCACTACACACAACACTAGATTGGCTTTCTTTACACGCAACTGTGGCCTTCCTCAATAGCTTCTGTCGTACGCAATACCGAGTTTCACTAAACAACGATATGCTATTAAAATATTATTAAAACTAGTCGTTATGAATAGTAATAACCACTTTTTGAAATTTTATAAATTTTATTTTTCAAAATGGACTTCATTTTTGGATTTGTAATATCCAAATTAGCCTAGGGTAAAATTTTGGTATTTTTCTGAAAACTTTCAATTTTTGATGAATAGTGAAACCACTAAGTGGTAGTTTAAAAAACTGAATTTTTCATAAAACTTAATTTTACCGCATCTGTGAGTGGAATTTCAAAAATCCGAGAGACACGGTTAATATCAAGGAATAAAAATTTTGTTCAATGAGATGAAAGTAATTTTTGGTGAATAGTAACTTTTTACTTTTTTTACCACGGTTAAAATTAAATAGGGTAGTTAAGGGTAAAAATGATATTATTATTACCCTAACACATGTCCTATTTCTATTGGATAAGTGTAATTCGACCAAAAACAACCTTAGGAATAAAATATGACCTTTTAGGCCCACTTGGATTAGATTAGGACATTTATTATTAATTTATTTAAAGAAGGGTTTAAATAGTTAAAATCAATGTTTAATAAGTAAATAATTTTTAATATAGGGTTATACATAAGATAAATTAGATTGTAAATATTAATTATAAATATAATTATATTTCCTACATAATGAAATTTTATTTATAATTTTTAGACATTAAATAAGTTAATTTATTTATGACACAATGATGATGCAGTAATTACCATAATAGTGAAACATTAGAATTATTAATATTATAAATACCCAAATAAATATAATTTGAGACTTTTTATGAATTCCACTAATTTTCTAGGTTAATATGACATGTTAGTATTTATTTAATTATCTTTTTTCGAAATAATAATTCTGTTATGATTTTCAAAAAAATCAATTACTAAATAGTGTCAAAACTGACAAAAAATAGTTTTTAAAAAAAATATTATAATATTAATTGTTATTTTATTCCTAAAAATCTACGGTTCGGCCACAAGACTTAGATAAGGATATATATATTAATAATAAACAACTTGGGGTTCTTTTGTCTTGATATAGTATGTTTATTAACCTTATAGTGTAAGAAAAAAAGAAGACACGGTAAAGGTTAAATTATCTAACTTAAAGTTAAATCTAAATGATAAGGTTAAAATTGATACCTAACCTTGTCTAAATTCTATTATATGAGAGGATTTAGACTTATACCCACCTTATCTTCTAAATATATCAATTTGGAGCTATTAAAAACCGAATTTGACTTTATAATAAAATAATATTTTTAGTTATTCTAAAGGTGCCCCTCTCCTCCCTTATAAAAGAGCACCTCCTCCCCCTCTTCCTCACACAACTTTGAGCCTTCCAGCTCGGCCAAACCCTGCCTATTTCTTCTCTCCACTTACCTAGAGACATTATAGAGGTCCTGGTCTTCTTCAAAGACCAATTTTAGTTCCCTAAAAGGAGGTCTCAAAGAAGCGCTTTAAAGAAGAGGTAATGTCCGTTACCGATTCATTCATCTTTATTTCTTCTTCCACTTATTATTCTTTAGTTGTTTCATTATGAAGTAATAACATCAGTATCACTAATATAATGATATGTTATTATATGTATGAAACAACCCTATTTCGCCATCTATCCATCCTACGGAAAATAAAATCACCGCGCGTGCGTACGTACAGAATACCGTCTCCACGCCGTGGTGTAATCTATTTTCCACCACCACCTTACTTGGATGGGTATAATGGTATAAATAATTACTATATATGATTATTATAAAGTGATATTTATTCTGAAATAGTATACATACACTCCAATACAATTCCACGATCATGGGAATGATATCATCGCTCGTGCGTACGTATGGAATACCGTCTCCACGATGTGATGCGATTCTTTCTACATGATATTCATTTCATAATGATTATATAAATGAATTGAATGAATAAATATGATATATAGTACATTAATACCATTCTGGAAATGATGTATCTATATCCTAAAGAGAAGAATAAGAATTTATTCGACAAAACACGCATAAGAACAGAAAGTTATAAACACCCGAATAACAAGTAGAAATGAAATATTACTACTAAGAAGCTAAGAATATGACCATATATGATATCATAAAAATAATTATGATTCTGGAATAAGTCAATAACATTTTTTAAATCATTATACAAGAGTTTCAGACACATACGAAGCAAATCGGACCTAAGGTAAGGGAAAATATCACAATCTCATTTTATCCGAGTTTGTTTATACTTTGGTATTTACTGGGGTGTATTTTATCATCCACATCCATGTTTCCTCAATATGTAATATTGTTTTCATCTACCTACAATTGTTTAAATCCAATTTTACCCTTTGATGAGTTTTTATTAAAATATACGAAAGGAATCATTTGTCGTTTTTCACATGAGATACTTTTTGACTTTTCCGACAAAAGTACGAGAAGAATGTTTTTTTTAACTTATACGGCATGAATAGATTTTTAAAACATTATTTCCAAGATACTTACTTTACAAGTTTTCATGTTTATTTTTAATCAACTTCATTTAGTTTAAAATTTTATAACATGTTAAGAAAGGAAAAAAGTTTTTAAAGTAGTAAGGATATTTTCCTCAAGAATGGAGTTCAAGTGTTTTATCAAAATTATTTTCCATCTAAGATAATAAAGGGTTCTGTTTCTATCTCTATTATTACATGGATTTGATTATGTTGTGATGGAAGTATTTTTATGAATTCCTTTACCTTATATGAATTGTTTTATGATGTCACGATGTTTAAGATTCCCATTTTTATTACATGGGTTATGCTATGATGTATGGTTTATGATTTTGTGGCACACATAAGAATGGTATCATTATGAGATGGGTGGGACCTATATCTCCCTCCAATGAATTGGGTAAAGATTTTATATCTCATGAGATAGACATGGCTAGAACGGCAGGTTATACCGGTTCATTGAAACAGGGCTGAAATGAGGAGTGAACTCGGTTCAGAAATGGACTTTGTCCACTAAGATAGTCTTGGAAATGAGTCTTGACTAATAAGAAATGATTCTCTATGATTATGTGTGTATGCCACAATGTTTCATCTTTTAAGTTATTATTATTGTGATTACATTTAACTACTATGATTTATCCCATTTTATGAAATTATTCTCTCTTTTGCAGGTTAAGATTTCCAAAAGTTATGTTCTTATGAATATGATGTGATTGATATTTCCTTTGTTTACCATTACTGAGAATTTGAGCTCACCCTTGTGTATGTTTTCTTTCCCTAGGTCAGGAAGAATGTTATTAAGTAAGATATTCCAAAAGGGACTATAGATATGATGAAATAAGTGGGAGACAGTGTAGACGCTTTATGAACCAGTTGTTTATATTTCCCAATTTCTAAAGACACTATACCTATACGGTCGTTTCCTGGTTTTGTTATATGTTGTAATAAGTGTGCTTCAATTTTGAAGTAATAACAATGTATGTAAAGTATGGGTCATTATAATAATACCTGCCTTTTACATAATATTTATCAGCCATCACTACCCTAATGTAGTATATTCTATATATCCAAACACTAAGACCACTAGTGTGATTGAAATAACAAATTTATCCATATTTTTATAGTTGTATAAAAATTATATAATTGGTGATATGTTTTAAAATTGGAGATTCTCATCAAATGATATCCCCTTATAGGGTTTCCTACAATTCCTCTTCATCATGGATGTTTATAAACTTCGTGAAAGAACTTATTTTAACTATATATTTTGTATAACACTCATCATTCAATATTAGTTCCTTGTATGTTTATAAAAATATATCAAGAATAATATAGAATAAGTAGGGACCAATTTTAATTTTAAAAAGTAACACTAGGGATCTAATTGTCTTCTCAACATAGGTATCTATTTTCATCCAAACACAACACTTATTCACTTGTAAATATACCTAATGAATTTTTCAAACATCCCCTTTAAACGAAAAGTTTCTATGTATGAGGTAGTAGTTTTTACCTCATATGTTAAGGAAAATTGGATGAATTATGCTCGCATTTACTTCCTTATAGAATATTATTATATTGTTAAAATGGTCATAGTCTTTGGTTCCATTTCTCTCTCTCCCCAATTGATGGATCTTTTTAGATTTGATGCTTCTGAACTCCTTCAATTTATTTGTTTTGCTCGGAATAAGAAGATTCATGATAGATTTACCTTCTCGGTAAGTGGTGTTTTATCAGCTATTCTTGGTGCTATGCGTAATGCTGATATTTCAAAGAAGAATTTTTTCTTCAACTCGGTTCATGATTTGTACGTTTTGAACAGGATAGGTGTTAAGGGAAATTTCAGGCCTCCGCATGGTACTTTAGAAGTTCTCTAGAAGGAACCTCTTTTTGGTTGGTTAAAAGTAAATTCGGGTGGTGCTTCTAGGGGTAATCCGGGACGTTCTGGTTATGGTGCTGTTTTCAGGAATCATAAAGGGGATGTCATTGGTTCTTTTCATGGTTCTTGTGGACTTGCCTCTTCACTTGAGGCTGAAATGCTTGGCATTATCGTTGTTGTCGATCAAGCTGTGATGCGAGGTTGGGATAATTTATGGTTTGAGAGTGATTATTCTATTGTTGTTTCTGCAATAACGATGGGTTTTTATCACTTGTCTTGGAAGCTTACTAATCGATGGATTAATTATTTGGAGACTCTATTTTCATTGAATAATATTATCACTCATATTTTTAGGGAATCCAATTCTGTTTTTGATGGTCTGGCTAATAAAGGTGTTAATGGAGTTGATTTTGTTTGGTATGATCAAGTTCCTGGTGATCTCTTTCCTTTTTTAAAAAGGATCATGACAAGTCTCCCATTTTTAGACTTTTGTAAGATTTCCCTTTCTATTTGTTAGCTTTCTTCTAGTTGGATGTTGAGCCTACTTGCCCCATCGTTATTGAGGGGAATATAGAGAGGTGTTGGGTTTTGTAGGGCTGCCCTTGGAATGAGGAGCTTTGTCCAAATTTTGACCAAAGGAGCATTCCTTTAGGGAATAATCCTGCAGGTCAGCCGGGTAATGAGGAACCATAGGTGAAATTTTTCATGATTTCACATTCCTGAGCTGTTTTTGTTATCCAAAAATTCCCCATGATTTATTTCTTTTAATTTCTTGTCGTTTTTTGTGCTGCATTCAGTTGCAGCAGTTTTCCAATTTCTGGTCAGTTGCAGCGGTCTTCCCAAATTCTGGTGAGCCTGCCGTAATATCCTTCGGAGTGAAGGTGTTTTTTCAGGCCAAGGCCACTGGAGCTTCCTCTGTAGGCCGATCATTGGAGCTAAATTATTCTTTGGAGTGGTTTTCTTTTATTTTTCTACTGGTATGTAGAAGTAGGATTTTGTTCTTTGTTTTTTCTGCTCTGTTTTCTTTTTTGATACTGTTTTTTTCAGGGATTCTTTCGTGGAGTGTTGGCCTAGAGTGGTTTGCTTTGATTGCTGTTTTTTGAAGCTACATAATATTGTCGGAGAAGTATTGATTTGAAGAAGTCAGTTGCTGCCTTTGATGGGGGATTTTAGGTGTCTTCGTTGTTGAGTCTTTGGTGATGAAGCGATCATGCTCATAAAGAGGGTATTTGAAGACTTCCGTTGCGGGATTCTTTATGCAACAACTTCTTATGGTCTTCGAGATCACACCCTATTTCATTGGGTGTTTTTTTGATTTGGTTTCCTTTTCACCATAGCCATACTTTATGGTTTTTTGTATTTTTTCCTGTATTGTTTTTCTTTTTTCTTTAATAAAATTACATTTATTATTTATCTCTTCTTTATCCATTCAAATAGCTATCTCTAATATTATATTTCTATATTTCTATATTCTATTTCTTGGCCATCTCTAATTTCTTAGGTTTCATAAATTCTTTCATGGAATCCATAAAATTTTATAAATTTTATTCTATTTCCTTTTTTAAAACTTATCATTATTACACCATAAGGAACTTCTAAAAGAATCATAGTTAGACACTACTTATATTTATGAACATCTGGTAAGCATCTTTCACAATTTTCTTCAAATAAACCAAAACTATCTATGTCAGAAATATTAAATATATTTATACTCATATTTAGTTTCTTCTTAAAAAAATTAATCACATGCACACTAAATATCCCCATTTGACCCCGAATATTTCCTAAAAATGACTTATTAAACCAACAATTATAGTATATTTTTACATAACATTCATAGAATTAATAGAACCATTGAAATTTAGACTTACTCAACGACTTCCAAATAATTCTAGATTAATTTTTTTATATTCCCATAAAAAATTGAGCCTTAATTTTCTTAAGAAATAATTTTTTTCTTGAATTAATATATTTATTTAATGGGAATGGGTGTCCCCAAAAATTCATCATAACCCAATCTTGTTTAGGATAGTTTTTTTGACCTTTACTATCATATGAATCAAGAATATATTGAGTCATATTGAAAATATATTTTACCTATCTATTAGAATGATTTTATTTAATATATTGATAAGACTCTCCTATAAAATTATAATATTTTTATATATATTATATGATATTACAAAGTATATTTTATTCATGAATTGATATTGATTTTTCCTCATCTAGTTTATCTGACATTCCGTCCAGCATGTCATCAAGATCTCTCACCATAATATATTACTCAGTCATCATTAACATTTATGAATTTATATAACCATTATAATAATATTACCATTTGATAAAATCAATATTTTATTCCGAAAATTAATTATTCCCTTCTAGTAAAAATTTTTATTTCTAGGAATTGTAATTTCCTCAAGGAGGGATCCCAACTCAACATTCAACCGGCATTCACATTTTTTCTCTATTATAATCAATGTAGGATAAAAAAACTGAATTAACATGATTAAAGAAATTTAAATCATTTTCTGAAGAATTTATTGATTTTAATGAATTTCATTATCCTTTCTACTCAATAAATACTTACTTTTACTATTTATAAAATTATTATTTCTTCTTTCCTTTTTTAAATTTTGATATTTCTCATTATTCTCATATGATTCGTATTTTTCATCATTCTGTCTTTATAATTGTTTCTAAAAGGGATAATTTCTATTATAGTTGTATCACATTGGTATTTTATTTTCCTTTCCTTTCCACTTTCTCTTCCTAAACCCTTTTTGACTAAGAGATGAAAATTGGGTGATGTGTTTATCATTATCATGAAAATCATCTTATTCATTAGAATCTTTTTCCTTGAATTTTCATTTTCACATGGCCTGAAAATCTATCTAAACTACTTTTACTATTTAATAAAATATCATATATCATCTCATAAGTAATTATTATATTATGTAACTCATATATGGTTGACTATTATATATAATCCAGGGTAGATACTTTGGGATCAAACTAATTTAAAGAATTCCTCATTACTTTTTTAAAATGGGTGGAATAATTTTGTTTCTTACTAAACCCCAAGATGTCACTTATAATCTCATTGACAATTGTAATATAGTATTCAATTCTCTCATCTTCGTCTATATTTACTCCTCCATATTTATATTTTTTCTCTTGAGATTGTTCTTTCCGTCAAAATTACATATAATATTTTTTTAAATATCCTTAGAATCGTAATATCCTATTACTATTATGTAAACTATTTCAAAAATAGATATCCAGATAGAATTGTTTTTTCTTTTCCATAAACCTAATAACATTTATAGACATCAATATTCATGTAATATTTTTAATATTTGGGTGGAAAATAGATGGTGACACGATCTCTTGCTTCTAGGATAAGAGATAAGATGTATACAAGTATCATTTTCCTATATTTTTAGAAGTTCATACAATAGAACATAGAAACACCATAATATTTTTGATTCTACATGCCTATAAATTTATTAGATTCTGAATATGGAACCTTTATTTTCTATGATACCCCTTTTAGTGCCCCAAGATAGATTGATAATAGATAGTGGGGTTGAATCACTGGTCTTGTATTGCGATATCATAATTTTGATATCATCCTCCTAGAATTGTTATAGTCTTCATCCAATCAATAATTTATCATGTCCTAACCTCTTGTTTAGTTTTGAAAGATAAGACACGACACAAAGTATCTAATAGGTTATTCAAAAATATCATAATACATTCTATAAATGGTTATCCCCCTCCCAATGAACACAGGTAAATAAAACATAAAAAATACTTATCTGATTAATACTGATTCACACTAGTTTCTTAACCCTATGTCACACTTGGAAAAGGAAACTCTAAAAAATATAATATCTACTTGTATAAATACCAACTTAGGATCTTAAAGGCTTCTAATAAACTTCTCTCTCTATGAAAAGGTGGAGAAATAGGTATACTAAAAAATCAAGTATTTTATGCCTATTTATTTTTATAACATGATCATCCTTTTTTATTAGACTTAATTTCTCCCCAAAATGAATGTTCTCATTAGCACATTGAATACTCAGGCACACATCAAGTATACTTCTTCTTCAAGGGCCACAAACATCAAAATCCTTTATCTCTTTTTGATATTGTTGATGTATCATGTTCACAGAATTATCTCCCATAGTGATTGAGAGCTATTTCAATACTCATCCCACTTTCTTATACAATGACCTTTTGAATTTTATATTAAAAAGAAATTTCATGAATGAAGACATCAAAATAGATATCATCAAACTCCTTTGTTAATTATAATAATTAAAGATATCTCTTTCAAATCAATCATCAGAATCATATTTTATTCTCATATTCAAATTCATTTTATTTTCTAGTCAAATATTTTTTCTGAAATTTTAAATGACTCATTAATTTTCTTGTTTAAATTCCTCCATAAAATCCACTTCACATTACACATTCCGAATTCCTTACACATTTGCAAGGAATCATGAATTATGGCATGTCCCACAATATTATATCACAGTGTTTCTTCTCATTAAACTAGTATCCACCATGACTACTGTAACACCTGAAGCTTCCATAGTACATTTCCCTTTGAATAATTCAATAGCTTGCATTATATGCAACTTCATGATTATAACACACCAAGACCAATCAAACTAGTTGTTATGAATAGTAATACCCAATTTTAGATATTTTATAAATTTTATTTTTCAAAATGGAATTTATTTTTGAATTCAGAATATCGAAATTATCTTAGAGTGATTAATTGGTATTTTTCTGAAAACATTAATTTTTTTATGAATAGTGAAAAACACTGCATTATTGGTTAAAATAGACATTTTATTTCAATAATTATTTATTTTATTTATATTTATTTTAGGTAAAAATACATAACTAATAACTATATATGTTCAATTTAACTCATTGGATTCATTTTATAATAAGTTTATATATATATAATTTATTGAACTTTTACCGTCTTTTACCATCCTCCTATGAGCATTTGTAAATTTTCATAAAATGTAATTTTATTGCTTTTGTGAGTTGAATTAAAAAATCCAAGAGAAATGGTTTGTATCATTATGTAAAATGTTGTTTAATGAGATAAAAATAATATATTTTGAATAGTAACTTTTGACTTTTATTTACCGTAGTTAAAAGAAAATAGGGTAATTAAGGGTAAAAATTATATAATAATTACCCTAAAACATGTCCTAATTCTATTGTATAAGTATAATTCGACTAAAAACAACCTTAAGAAGAAAATAGGATCCTTTTGGTCCACTTGGAATATATTAGGACATTTATTATTATTTTATTTAAATACAAGTTAAAAGAGTTAAATTCTATGATTAATAACTAAACGATTTTTAATATAGGGTTATACAAAATATAAATTTGACTATAAATATTCATAGAAAGATAAAAATATTTCCAACATAATTTTATTTTATTTATAATATTTATACATTAAATAATTTAATTTATTTATGACACAATTATAATGTAGTAGTTACCTTATTAATGAAATATTAAAATAATTAATATTATAAATATCCAAATAAATTTAATTTGAGACTTTTTATGAATTAAACTAATTTTATAGATTAACATGACATATTAGGGATTATTATATAATTTTTTTCAATGTAATCCCACTGTTATGATATTCACAAAAACCAAATACTAGATAGTGTTAAAATTTACATATTTGAGTTTTTAAAACAAGTACTATATTATTAATTGATATAATATTCCCTAAAATTTAATTTTCATCCAAAAGGCTTATATAATGTATTATATATTAATAATGAACCACATGGGGTTCACTCAGAAGTTTATATTAATGTAATTAATAATCAAATAAAAAATAGAAAGAGACATGGTAAATGTCAAACTATTTAACTAAGAGTTAAATCTAAAAGATAAGGTTAATATGGTGACCTAAACCTATCTAAACCCATTTATTGAGAGTTTTTCGACCCATCCCCACATTAGAATTTAAATAAATCATTTATAGCCATTAAAAACCGAAAATTAATTTATTATAAAATAATATTTTAATCTTTTCCTAAAGTGACCCTCACGTCTCTTATAAAAGTGCACTTCCCCTTCCCTTAATATAACACCTCTAAATCCATTTGGCTCGGCCAAAACCTACCCAAATATCCTTCCAACCTTCCTCCATTAATCCCATAGGCCTTATTTTGGTCATAAAGCCATCCTAAAGTTCCCTTTTAATCAAATCAAAATGAAAAACCCGAAGAAGAGGTTAATATTTCATCACCACTTTCAAGTTCTTTTCTTATCCCGCTTCCTCTCTCTTTGTTTTTTCCATTATAAAATAATAGATCTAGTATATTTTATATACTGTAATGTTATTATAGAAAATTTACCTCCATATTCATTATTCAATCCATCATATGAATGACAAAGTCATAATACACGTGTACGTACGGCTTACCATCTCCACATCATGGTGTAGTTTGTTATTCAAACACTTCATTAATTAGATGGGTATATTAATGATTATAACTGATGTAAATAATAAATATAACATGTTATTTATTCTGTATATATGGTATACTATCCAATTACATACGATTTCACCATCAATACAATGATATTGTCGCTAGTGTGTTTGTATGGATTACCATCTCCATGAACACGATGAGATTGATTCCCCGTCATAATCATTCAAGAATAATTTTCATTTTATGAGTAAAAATAATGTTTAAGAATGTAACAGGAATATTTATATGAATAAAATACATCCTATCCATAACATACATGTCTTACATAACCTATTCTTTAAAAGAAAATGGATCAGTTAACACCTGAAATGATTATATTTCTAAAATATTATTAACAAAGCAATATTACAGGATCATATATGATATCATATTTATGTATACTTTTTTATATTTTAATAACAATGATTTAACTATTATATAAGATGATAACGTACCCTCGACCATGTAAAATTACAAGGTAAGGGTTAATTTCACAATCTCTTTATTATCTGAGGTCGTTTTTACGTAAGTATCTACTGGGACCTGTTTTTCATCCAGATCCATGTTTTCTTAAAAATGTATTTCAAACCATTTTTACTATTTACAAGAATATGGGTTAAAGTCATTTATACCCGTATTTGACCTTATATTTTTTGAAATAAATCTTTCCATCTTTTTCCAAACAAGTTACATTATGACATTTTTGAAAAAATTAAGTTAAGAATGTTTTTTAAACATATACGATAGGTGAAAAACCTTTCCGCTGTTATAATATCATCAATGCTTCCCTTACAAGATTATAAAGAATATTTGAAAAATAAATGTTTTCTTTTATAATTATTTTAATCTTAAAAAGATTCAAAATAGAAAGAGGTCTGTCATTCAAATTGTTTTCATTTCATCTATGTCAACATCATTTGATGGATTTTAAACATGATTAAAGATGATTTAATGTGAAAAAAATATTCCATATTGTATTGAATGTTTTTTGATAAATTTTACTCTCTATTTGTTTTTTATACCATTCGTGGCTTATCATTAATGTATTGACATTTCGTATGCTAGTTTTAATACGAATGTTTATGTAATGTTTCAACCTTCTCAATGGAGGAATGTATTGGACTTAGAATGTGAAGGGTGGAGCCTGATATAACTCCTCGGTGCATTAGTATGTCTAATGAGACAATTATATGTGGAATTGGTTGAGGCCTTTCCCAATATTGATATATTGTTTTGGCCGAGGCCTTAATCATTTATAGATGCCTCCACCGAGGCCTTGAAAAAATGTTTCAGAATGTTCAACATTAGAAATTTTCTCATTATGAAAATAATAATGATGGTTCTTGTGGTTATTCGACTAATAGAATACCCATGACTATGATTTATTTTGGAATTATTTACTCAGCTCAAATTCCTATCATAAAGTGTTTGTATTTACTATGTGTAAAGGAATGTGTTTTGAATTATTCATCATGCCTAATGTTTATGTTTTCTTTCAATATATTGCTTACCTTTACTAAGCATTTGAGCTCACCCCATTCTTATGTTTCATTTTCCTATAATATGATGAAGTTAGTTATGAGTGACTTGTAGTCATAATCTAGGAGGATTGGATGTTTCTAATGGAATAGATTAGTGTTGGATTTCTTTTCATGTTGTAATGTTGAAGTTAGGTATGTATCTTGTTTCCAATAATATGAAACTGATCGGTATTTCATGACATAATTCCTGGTAATCGTGCCAATGTATAAAAATAATGCACCGACTCCGGACTTTCGGGGTCGGGGCCTTACAGTTGGTATCAGAGGAAGTTTAGTAAAATCTTTGGAAACTAGATTTAGAAAAACTCTGATTAGATAACATTACCCTAAGATAGAATTTTAGGATTAGTATAGAAGAACTTCCTATAATTTTGGTACTGTAGAGATTTTGTGAGTTTTCCAAGGAATACATCCTTATCTGGATACGAGTAGGTAGAGGTGGCTATGGCACATATATAACTAGGTGTAAAACCCGAAAACACCGCTTTGAACTATACTCAGACTCGAACTAGTGCACAACAACGAGCCATGATGCACTCTTGGTTACGACACTCTCGGGTGATATGCTTAGGATAATTCTCATTTTCATTACAAACCATAATGAAGTTTTTATAAGTATATACCTTCTCAAGGAAATAATTTTTAAGATTATGGATTATATCTAAAAAAATTTCAAATAATGTTATGTGTTTTACAAGTTCTGAATTATGTATTTATGTTCATAAACAAATATAATGTATTCTATTGTTTAGAAACAGTTCCTATTGGAAGGAATAAAAACCATATAAATGCACTTAATCCAAGTACAGATTGCCCTACTACTCTAGATAATTATAGCGGACCTGGTGATGCAACCGATGATGATCATCTTATCACTATATTGGGACAACATGCACAAGTTATGAATAATAACCTTACCCATATAGATCACCCTAATCCACAAAGCAGAGGATCAATGTTAGATCACATCAAGAGGAAACAAAAACCAACATTTAATGGGTATACAAATCCATTTGTAGCTAAACAGTGGATAATTTCATTAGAGAAAATATTTCTTGCATTGTGGAGTAGCGAAATGGAAATAATAGTCGTTGTAGTTTATTTCATCACCGAAGATGCAAATCAATGGTGTTCATTAATTCAAAAAACAAAGGTGGATTAATAAGTATCAATTATATAATGGAGTTAGTTTAATGATATTTTCTTATAAAAATTCATTTCTTCTGACCATTGATCGGACATGGAAATCCAATTTCTAGGTCTGAGACAAAAGGATGATGACAATGTCACAAAGTATAAAGATACATATACAAGGTTATCAAGGCATTCTATAGATTATATACGTAACCCAGTAAGTAAGGTTGATTGTTTCATGGATGGGTTAAAACAATTTCTCTGTCGACCAATAATCTAACAATCCTTCTCATCATATAAAGATGTTGTATCTTGTGCTATCAAGACAGAAAAGTAATTCTCCAAGTCTTATGACATTAAATCAAAGTAGGAGATGAAGAGATCTACTGAAAACTCTAGGAACGAAAATAAGGAAGAAAGAAGGGAATATTTGAATTTCCACCCGATGATAATTGTCGAAGGAATAACCCTTGTGCATGTCTAAAAGGACAAGGAGTATGCTAAAAATGTGGACAGAAAGTCCATCTTGATGGCGTTTGTAAAGGGAAGAAAGAAGCTATAAATTTTCAATTCATCAATTGTAGGGATATGGGAAGTTAATAAAATGAATGTCCTAAGCATTATGGAAACATATCTCAGAAAAGGACAAGGGAACAAGGCCAAACATAGTTGTTCACTACTGCTGAGGCTGAAGCTCCAAAAGGCGTGGTGCCATGAAATTTAATAGTTTCCTCAAGTTTATCCAATGAATTTTTTGATTCTAGGTCATCACATTGTTTAATATCTTCCATGTTTTATAAGAAAAATTGGTATTTATTGTTTGATTTAAAAAGGGAGTTGTCAGTTATAACTCTTAAGGAATTTATCATTACCACAATGTTTCATGAATCAGTCCCCATTAGGGAATACAAACGATATCTATCTACTGATCTAATCATCATACCCATGAATTAATTTGATATAATCCTTGGTATGGATTGTCTTTCAGACCATGATGTGAAAATTTATTGTATGAAGAAGGAGGTTACAGTTCCCGATGGTGATAAAGAGTACATTATCATTAGAGTAGAAATGTCACCATCTGATTCTTATCCTGATCCACCCCTATTAGCTCTACTAAATTCAATTATTATAGAGGATGAGAATGAAATAATTATGGGTGAGGAAAATAATGTTTCAAATAGAGGACGTACCTATTGTGAAATGATATGTTTATGAGTTTCTAGAGGATTTAACTGGACATCCTCCAGAATGAGAAATTGAGTTTTCCATTTATTTAATTCCTAGTTCAAGGCCCATATCGAAGACCCCTTATTGAATAAAAACTATGGAATTAGTGGATCTAAATAAATAACTAGAGGAATCAATTAATAAGGGATTTATTCGACCTAGTGTTTCTCCCTAGGGATCCCCTTCCCTTTTTGTTAAGAATAATGACGGATCTATGAGGTTTTTCATTGACTATAGTGAGATTAATGCTATATCAATAAAGAAAAAGTCTCCCCTACATCACATTGATGATTTATTCGACCAACTTCATTGAGCTCAATATTTTTCAAAGATTGACCTTTGATCATGATATCATCAGTTGTCTGTGAAGAAGGATGACATTTCAAAAAAAAAATTTGATCTAGGTACGGGCATTACGAGTTTACAATGATGCCTTTTGAATTGAATAATTTACCCTGTGTCTTTATGGATCTAATGAATATAGTTTTTGAAAAATATCTTGATGAATTTGTGGTGGTATTTATTGATGATATATTGATATAATTCAAAAGATACAAAGATCATGAATATCACTTTTGCATTATTCTGATGACTCTTAGTAGAAATTAATTATATGGGATGTTTAGAAAGTGTGAATTATGGAATCAAGAGATTTCTTTTCATAGAAATATTGTCTCTAAGGATGTAATCCTTTCAAATCCTTCAAAGACCGTGGCAATCCAAGAATGGCCAACACCGACAAGTATAATTGAGGTACACATTTTTATTGGTTCATTAGGTTATTTTTAGCGTTTTGTACAGAATTTTATATGATTAGATAACCCATTAACCAAGATCACTTGTAAAGTGGATTAAATTTTGTGGACAAAAGAGTGAGTAAAATGTTTTGAAGAACTGAAGAGAAGATTAGTTATTCTTTTATCTTGAATCTACCATCAGGGAATGATGAGTTTGTTATTTATATTAATTCTTCAAAGAAAGGACTTTATTTATCCCTCTTCATAATGATAGAGTTATTTCCTGTGAATCACGATAGATAAAAATTCATGAGAAAAACTATCCCACGCATGATATTGAGTTATCAGCTATAATCTACACTCTGTAGATATGGAGACACTCTCTATATAGTGAAAAATGTGAGATATATATGGATACCAAGAGTTTGAAGTATATTTTCTCATAGAAAGAACTCAAAATGAGGCTAAGATGATGGTTTGAACTACTCAAGGTTTATGATTTCACTATACACTACCACCTGGGGAAGGAAAATATGGTGGCAGATTCTTTGTGTAGAAAGGACCATGGAGTTTTGAACTATATGAGAGTCGAAAGGGATCCTATATTCATTGATCTAGTAAAGATATATTTGGGAATAACCATGGAAGGAGAAACATCAATACTTTTCCAAATGGTTTCAAAAACATGTTAACTAGTAAGGATAAATAGTTCTCAAACTGATGATGAGGATGTTCAAAAAAATATTAAAGCTATAAATTATGTGAGATTGAGTGACATCTAATATGAAGATGGTATTTTGAAAGATGGGAAAGGAATTTGTGTTCCCGATATACCTTCCCTAAAAAGGGAATTGTTGGATGATGATCATAGTTCCAATTTCTCTATACACCCTATGAGAATGTATTTTTGTTATGAAAATACATGCCTAACCCAACACATGTACTCACCTATGAGGAAATTAAACTGGAACCTGATCTTTCTTATTATAAAGAGACTTTAAAAATTCTTGATACCAGAGAACAAGTGTTGAGAAACGAGATGAATCATCTGGTAAAAGATCTATGGAGAAATAATAAGATGGAAGAGGAAATGTGGGAACTAGAAGAACATATGATGAAGATCCACCAGAATCTTTTTGTGCGGTAGTATTATAGAAATTTATATGATGACATTATTTGAAGGAGATAAGAATTAAACACCCAAAGAATCCACAGTATGTATCCCATTGAATAAAGCAATTGCTAGAATTGTACTCATCTTGGTGATTCTAACACACCACGACCAATCAAACTAGTAGTAATAAATAGTAATACCCAATTTTTTTAATTATTAAAATTTTAGTTTTCAAAATGGACGACAATTTTGAATTTGGTATATTGAAATTATCTTAGAGGGAATTTTTGAATATTTCTAAAAATGTTAAATTTTTTATGAATAGTGAAAAACACAGCATTATGTGTTAAAGCCAACATTTTATTTTAATAATTATTAATTTTGTTAAAATTAATTTTAGGTCCAAATAGATACATAATTTTTTTATTTTTTCAATATAATTTGTTGGAGTCATTTTATAATAAGTTTAGATATATAAAAGTTTTATTGAACTGTTACTGTCTTTTACACACCTCCTAGGAGCATTTGAAAATTTTCATAAAACATAATTTTACTAATTATTTGTGTTGAATTAAAAAAACCAAGAGATATAGTTAATATCATTACATAACATGTGGTTCAATAAGAGAAATATTATTTTTTTGGTGAATAGTAACTTTTGACCTTTATTTACCGTAGTTAAAAGTAAATAGGGTAATTAATGATTAAAATGATATCATAATTTTAATAAAATATGCCATAATTCTATTGGATAAGTATAATTCGACCAAAAACAATCTTAGGAATAAAATATGATCCCCTTTGGTCAACTGCGATTAGATTAGGACATTTATTATTATTATTTTTAAAGAAAAGTTAAAAGTGTTAAATTCAATGTTTAATAACTAAACTATTTTTAATATTGGGTTATACAAAAGATAAATTCAACTATTAATATTCATTAGAAATATAAAAATATTTTCCTACAAAATGATATTTGTTTATAATTTTTAGACATTATATAATTTAATTTATTTATAACACAATTATGAGGTAGTAATGACCTTATTAATGAAAGATTAAAATAATTGATATTATAAATATCCAAATAAATGTAATTTGAGACTTTTGATGAAGTAAACTAATTTTATAGGTAAATATGACATGTTAGGGTTGATTAAATAATTTTTTTAGAAGTAATCATGCTGTTAGGATTTTCACAGAAACCAAATACTTAATAGTGTCAAAACTGACATAATTGTGTTTTTAAAACAAATACAATAATATTAATTGATATTATATTCTTAAATATATACTATTCATCGAAAAAACTAAAAAAGTTTATAAATATTAATAATGAACCAAATGGGGTTCTCTTTCTAGTTTATAGTATGTTTATTAACTATATAATATAAAAATACAAATAGCCATGGTAAATGTAAAACTATTTAACTAAATGTTAAATCTAAAAGATAGGGTTAATATGGTGACCTAAACCTATCTAAAACCTAATGGATGATATTTTTTTGACCAATACAGACTTTATTCTCTGAATAATTTATTTTTGGGCCATTATATATCAAAAAATAATTTTAGTGTAAAATAATATTTTAAGATTTTCCTAAAGTGACCCTCACCTCTCTTATAAAAGAGCGGTTTAACTTCTCTTAATTTCACTACTCCATATCCATTTTTTTCGATCAACCCCTGCCCAAATATCCTCCCAACATTCATCCTTTAATCCTAGAGGCCTTACATTGGTCATAAATCCCACTTAAGTAGCCCTTTTGATCAAATCAGAAGGAAGAACCCGAAGAAGAGGTAAATATTTCATCACCACTTTCAAGTTATTTGACTCTTCCAATTCCTCTTTCTTTTTTGTTTCCATTATAAAATTATAAATACAATATATTCTATATTATATGAATTTATTATAAAAATGTTACAACTATATTCATTATTTTATCCATCATATGAATGAAAAAGTCACCATACATGCGTACGTACAACTTACCGTCTCCACGTCGTGGTGTAGTTTGTTATTCAAAAACATAATTATTTGGATGGGTATAATAATGAGTATAACTGATGTAAATAATAAATATAAATTCTTATTTATTCTTTATATTTGATATACCATCCAATTACATATGATCTCACCATCAATATAATGATACGGGCGCTCGTGTGGGTGTAAGGATTACCATCTCCACGAACACGATGAGATTCATTCTCCATCGTAATCATTCAAGAATAATTTTCATTTTATGATTGAAAATAATGTTTAATAACATAATATCATTCTTGATATGAATAAAATACATCCTAACCATAAAAAACATGGATTGCGTAAAAGAGCATTTAAAGTAAAACGAATCAGTTAACACCCGAAACGATGATATTTCTAAAATATTATTAACAAAGCTATATTAGAGGATCATATTTGATATCATATTAATGAATATAGTTTTTTTATAATTTATTAACAAATATTTAACTATTATGTAGTAGTTTAACCTACCCTTGACAAAGGAAAAGTAAAAGGTAAGGGTTAATTTCACAATCTTTTTATTATCCGATGTTATTTTTATCTAAGTATCTATTGGGTCATCTTTATCATCCACGTCCATGATTTCATAAAAATTTATTTCAAAAAATTTTTACTATTAACTAGACTATGGGATAAAGTCATTTATACACTAATTTTACCTTATATGTTTTTAAATGAAAATTTTTGTCACATCCCAAACAAGGTATTTTATGACATTTTTAAGAAAATTAAGGTAATATTGTTTTTTTAACATATACGGTGGGTGAAGCTATTTTCCACCATTATAAAATCATTGAAGATTCAATTAAAAAATTATAATAGTATTTTCAAAATTAATGTTTTCTTTTATAATTTTGTGTATCTTAAATGGTTTTAAAATAGAAAGCGGTATTTCCTTCAAATAGTTCTAATTTCATATATGTCAACATCTTTTGATGGATTTTAAACATGTTTGAAGTTGATTTATTATGATACAAATCTATCATATTAAATTGAAGGATTTTTGATACATTTGAATGTGGATGTGTTATTTTTATACCATTCATGGTTTATGGTTAATGTATTGACAATTCACGTGCTAGTTTTAATACGAATGTTTATGTTATGTTTCAACCTTTCCATATGAGAAATGTATTGGACTTAGTATGTGACATGTGGGGCCATCTATAGCTCTTCGGTGCATCGGTAGGTCTCATGAGACAATTAGACATGGAATTGTCTAAGGCCTTTCTTAATTTGATATATTTTTTGGCCAAGTCCTTAATCATTTATAGACGTCTTGGCCGATGACTTGACAAAATGTTTATGAATGTCTGAAATTATAAATTCTCTCATTATGAAAATAATAATGACGGTATATGTGGTTATTTGACTAGTAGAACACCCATGACTATTTTTTATTATAGTATTATTTACTCATCTTATATTCCTTCCATGATGTGTTTATGTTTATTTTTTTTAAATGCATATGTTTTGAATTATTCATCATGCCTAATGTTTATGTTATCTTCCACTATATTTCTTACCCTTACTGACCATTTGAGCTCACCCGTTTTTTATGTTTCATTTTCCCAGAAAATGAAGAAGTTAGTTATGAGCGACTAGCATGAATAATCTTGGAGGCTTGTATGTTTCTAATGGAAGAAAATAGTGTTGTATTTCTTTTCATGTTGTAATGTTGAACTTATATACGTATCTTATTTCTAATAATTATAAATTGATCAGAATTTGAGGACATGATTCCTAGTAATAATTCTAATGTAATGAAATAATGCACTAGCTCCGGGGTTTTAGGGTCGGGGCATTACAACAGGGATTCCTTTAATCATAGATTTGATAATAATAATTTAATTATACATGATATTTGAATAAATTAATATCATTTCACCTTGAATTGTCTATTGTCTCAATATTTAGAATATCACGATTCTAGAAAACATGATTTTTCCCATGTCCAAATGTCATAAATAAAATATTTCATATATGTTGATCAATTATCCAAAATATGGTTCCAATATCTTGTATATATGGAAAATATCTTATGAGAACCCAAAAATATCCTATTGTAAGTTGAAATTTCATGCACCAGATTATTTTTTCCTTAGTAAAATTTAATCAATATAAAATTATTTTTTCATATATGAAATGTCTTTCACACCAAATAATTATCTTATTTATAGTGAAATTATCATAGGAGATTTCCAATTCACATATATATAGATGATTTCACTTATGTGTAAAAAGAATTCTTTATTTTTATAAATTCTAAAAACATAGATGAAATTAAAAATGTAATGGGAATGTCCATTTTACATAGATAAATTCTCTTACACACTACTAAAATATCCGACAAGTAGGACAAAATTTATATTCCTATTTTTGATAACCAATAAATTAATTCCATATTTAAAATAAATAAAATTAGAATTATTTCATTTAATATTTGTGACATTTAAACAATTAATTACTTTTAAAAATGTTTTAGATTTTGTGTATTCATCCTAAAATAATTTCCCATGATTTCAATAATTACTAGCACACTAATGATGAAAAATATTAATGATGATTTTTGTTGAATATATTAAATAAAATGTCCAAGTGTGGTATTGGAGAATTATCCACCACACCCATTTTCCATATAACATTCGCAAGTCAACTTTTCCATAAAACACGGTTCCACCAATATCATCTCATGAATCTTTGACAATACTTTTCAAATACTTATTAAAAAAAATTATAAATTATTTAATTGGGAATATCCAACTGAAAAAATGATGTGACTTAATCATATATACGACAATTTTTAGGACTATTACCACTATATTTAGACATATTTCATAAGAACCGATGTCATTTATCATTATTAGAATCGTTTTGTTCTACATAAAGTACTATTATTGATGTGTATAAAATAAAATTATAGATTTTCAAAATACAAGCTTCTAATCATTGATTAATAGTTCTAGGTGAACATTAATTTCATATCATGATTTTAATTTACATGATATCATCATAGATAAAATAATAACAAAAAATTATTTATTATTAATTTTTGGGGGTATATTTTATATTTTAAACAAAATAGAACAATAACTGGATCAAATACTTACATTTTTTATGGATTCATTCTATCAGTATAACATTTAGACTTGAGATTTTGTTTCTCATTATAATTTTTAGGAAGTATATGATCAATTAAATTTCATTGAAAATAATCAGTTGGGTATCAAATTTACCCATTATTATTGATTTCATCAGATTTTTTTGTAGATATTTTTCATTGCTAGAATTGAAAAATTATTGCTTCAATCGTTGTATAATTTGAAGATACAAAATTACCATTATAATAGGATCTTCTCCTTTCATACTAAAAAATGGATATAAATTCAACTACTTAATTTATAAAATGGAATATATAATTTTAGAAACTCTTTAAAATTTACATATTTATTACTATAATATATTTATTCCTTATTGCATGAATGTATCTATTTATCCATATAACCAATTATATATAGCTAACAAATTCAAAATATATCTATCTATTACAATTATTTGAATGTTCATTAAATTTTATAAAATTATAAACTCTATTTTCATGTTCATGATATGTTCTTTGTGAATTTATTCCATAAAAATCCTTGAAATCCCACGATAGAGAAGAATATAAATTAAAAAAACTATTACAAAACGTAAAATAGATTTTATAAATCATTTTATAATGAGGGATATTAAAAATTAAAAAAACATATTTTAATTTTGATTATATATATGAATATAAATTTTTTTAATCATATATAAATATATTTTTTGTATTTAGTTATACAAGCATTTTTTATTTTTTTTCAAAATTTATTTAACGATATATTTTTTAAAGGGAGGGAATATTAAAATTTTTAATGATATTTGGGAGGGTATTTTCAACATTATATATATGTATATATTACTATATTACTATATTTATATTTACAAATATACTTATAAACATGAAAAATTTAGGGTAGAAGGAAACTCTAGATTTTGCGATTATGATAAAATTATTTCTTATGCTTTGGTCTCATTGAATTCTATATAGAATTTTCTATAATTTATATTTCCTATTTCCTATTCCTATTTTATTAAATAAAATGAAATCCTTAATTATATAATTTTAATCATTTCTCCGTCAATCATAATTGAATAAAATTATACATACCCAAAATTAAAATACAAGGATGTGTTATTCAAAAATTAAAATGAATAAATAGTATGAAAAGACATATAATTATATTAATTTGAATCTAATTAATTAGATGATGACTATGGAATTTATCTGGTTGAAGTTTAATAATAAATAAAAAATAACTACCCCTATATATTTAAATTAGTGAAACTATAAATAATACATATATTGACAATTCAGTGATTCTATGTGTGAATAGAAGATGTATTCCAGTTATATAATTTAACACCATAACCAAAATATATCATTTTTTGTGGGTTTTTGGTTGGACTGCTACCATTTTCCCATAAAAAACCATTGTTATCATGTTTAATTTTTTTAAAATATTAATTTTTTGAAGGAGTCTTGTGAAAAAACATCATGGGATTTGGGGGTATCCTAGAGTAATCTGATCGATTGATGAGGAGGTAGAGGTGGGAGGGAGGAGTATCATATAAGGATAGTGTCTTCGATATACCTATGGGGAGTAAGTGGATCCAGGTCATGTTAGGAAAGGGTGAAAAGGATTCTTAGAAACTAGATCACTGTCACACCCTTGTGTCGCATTTATAACATATTTTATTTTTCATTTATTTTACAATAATTAGTGAATTAATGATTTGAAATATTAAATTTTTATGATATTTTCATATATTCATGGTTGTTTTATGGAAACTATTATCCATATAATCTTATTTTATGCATTAGTAACCACAAATGATAGGTACACAAATAGGGGGAAAATTTTGGATTAAACTTATGTGATATAAATTATCATAATATTCTCTTGTACATAGTTATCACACGGTTAAAAAAATTATTTTTTCTAACTATATGGAAATTTACAGGTGATTATTTGGTTTTCACTTTATCGGTGCACAGTTTTCTAAACCATTCTTGCAAATTGGGTGACATATAATAGAAATAATTTCCACAATTTCTGATGTTCTAGAGGTCAATTTTAAACTCTCATCTGGTTATCGACTCAACCTCACTAAACACCACAAACAAGTGGATACTTATACGATATATTCACATACTAATCCATATATTTTGGAATCCGATCTTTGATTTCATTAGGGGTTCCTAAAATAATTCAACTATTAGTTCTCCCTATTTTTTCAATATTATTTCATAACCCTTCTTCATTTTATATTATATTTTTAAGTAAAAATAATGGTTGAACCCTCGATCAGGGGTCGTCAATTATTGAGGTTGTTATTATTTTGTCCTTATACTGGAAAACTCATGTCATAATTGTCCTTCCCCAATCAAAATATAATTGATCCCATCAATTCGCTGTATATTGTTTATGCAATTATATTTATAATACATGTTATACAATGGTTTATTTTTATATCCCACAATTTTTTTTACCAAGTATATATATATATATGTTTGTGTGTGTGTTATATTTTTCTGAATTTTATATATTTAATTAAATGTTTAAATGTTATTATATGGGGATTAATGGGATTTTTCATTGGTTTTTTATATTACATTTAAAACAGGGTTTCATGATCACATTTTGTTTGATTAATTGTCCAAATGGTTGTTACCTATTAATTATCAACTACAAGGTATCTTTGAATTAAATATTGAATATAAATTGTTTTACACAAAATATTCTATGATTTTTTTAATGATTTGTGGGGATTTTAGTTAAATGTTTTACTTTTACGGAACTTCAATGTATTCCTTTAGTATGTATTATGTTATTCATGTGTTAATCTTTGTTTATAATACATTCAATATAGTTCACTAATTATTGGTACCTATATAAGGTATATTATATATGTAGACTTACTATATTAGTTTTATTTTTTCTGTTTGAATGAGATTTTAAATAAATTCATATTTTTAAAATAGTTTTTATAAATGGTTTGGAGTTTTCTAATAAAGGATAAATGTTAAATTCCCATTTAAAATTTTGTATAAACATATTTAATGATACTTAAACACACATTTCATTGAGTCCTATTGAGTTATATTTTATTTAAACACTGCTAATATATGAAGTGTGTTGTTTAATAAATCCCCCATAGGAATAATAATATAAACCTTCAGTATTTATTGATATTATCTCATTCTATGAAATGATGAATCATGTTTAGTGGATATTTAGTTACTAGCTTCATATGTGTCACATGATCGTGGATATCCATTCAATGAATTTTTCATCTTGATATCACACAGTTTCATGGTATTTTGTGGTCAATGGATTCCTTTTTAGTCCTAAATTAGATAGGAATACACTTGGTTTTGTTGGGATTATACCTAGTGGATCTTTTATATAATTAAGTAAATAATATAGAGATCTAGTTTATCTTAACCTTAGTTCCCAATGGATCCACCCATTTTTATTAATTGATCCATATTTTTTAACATATCTACTTCAGTAAACACATTACCTTTATCTACTTTAGGCTTTATACTCCATCATTGTTTTTCATACTAGAGCATATAGAGTTTCCCATAACATGTGTGATTTGACATTTTTCATTATTGTCCAATAATTATTGAATTTATAGTTTTCTTATTATAATTATTAATTCAGTTTCCCATTATTCACATTATATTTAATGTTTTTCACATTGATTATTTATTTTTTATATTAATAATTATTTTTTATCATACAAAATCCCTTATTATACATATATTTTTATAGTATTTTTTTATTTTTTACCTTGGTTTAAAACATAAATTTATATTTAGAATTCCAATACATTACATTGTTTTTTTCCTCATTGTTTTTTCAAATATTTTTCAATTAAATTAATGTCCATGCTTTTTAGGGAAACAATGTGGAAACCATGAAAATGACTATGGGAACCTTCGAGTGACAATTTCATGGTTGTAACATAGTCTTCTAATCTATATGGAAATCCTTTTACAATCATGAAACTCTATTTTACTTATTATTTAGTCTTCTATGACTTATTTTTTATTTCTATTGTTTTTTCCCTTAATTTTATATGTATTTTAAGATTTTTTAGTTATTTATTGGTGATTATTTATGATTTTATAAATGTGGGGTTTGTATTATAACATTTTGGTTTTTGTTTTAAAGGTTACATTTCATGTTCAAAGGGTAATTTAATACAATTATTTTCAATAATAGGTGTATTTTTATAGAAGATTCAAATGATAAATTTTAATATTTTTTAAATATTTAAGGATATGATTGAATTTTAATATAGTGCATCATAGAATAGAAGTGATTCCCCAATTTTTCATGGATTTATAAAAATAACTTAATTAATTTTAAAATGATTAAATTTCTATAAAACATTATTAAGGAGTTATGAAAAAAATATTATTTTGATATTCACTAACTATTGGTGGTTTAAATAGTGGAGTAAATTTGACTTGTTAAATATATATGTTATTTTAGTAGAATCTATTATGAGGATTGAGTTTTTAAATGTTTTTTAATTGAATCTTATATTTTGATTCATTTATATTGTGTTCCCAAAAAATGTATCAATTGATGAAGTGTATTCTATCTTATGAATTTTTCATCGGTTTAGTTTCTCCATCAATATATATGTAGTGTTTATGGTTGTTAACTCTACCTGGACTCTGAATGAAGTGGTAAATCAAATCCCATTTCAACCAACGGATTATATAAAATATTTTATAAATTAACAGAGGCTTATTTTCTTAGTAACCAAGGTTCATTCTAGGAAATAATGAGGTTTTGTAAATTCAATGAAATATTTGATTCTTTATAAACTTAGGAAGCCTATGAGTTAAATATTTTATAGGCATGTAAAAAAGGACCAAATCTAAAAGTGTGGGAGACCATAATCCCTCTCTTTTTTTATGAGATTCCATATCCTCATTATTTTTCAAGGAAATATTTATGTACTGTAATTATTAATAAAATGAAAATTGTATATATAAATAGAGTTCTTGAGTCTTCTATTGGGTAATCAAATGATAGATGATTCTGAAAACTATTTTCTCCATGTTGGTGTTGTTAAATATTTAAATAGTATATGATTATATTTTTAATTATAGATTATTTTAGAGTGAATTTCAATCAAACCACAATTCAGAGGTTTTCGTTTCCAAATTTATCATGTTCACTAAATTGAATAATATATCATTATTTATAAAAATTTTCTTTCTAAGGAATCTAAAAAAGGAGTAATTACCTTACTCCATTTTGAATAATAAAGTGTACTCTCTCGGGATATGGCTAGATCAAAATTGAACAGAATCAGGGTAATATGGGATATTTGAATCAAATATATAAATCTTTTGTATGTAATCGTAAAAGGATGTCATCCCTAATATGTTAATACTATGTTCTTATGGTTCATTATCAACCCTATTACTCTAAAAGTTTGATTGCATATAATCAATGTGTCAATCAAGGTCTTACTAAGAGGATCTATAAATTTATTTATCATGAAAATAAAAATAAGTCCACATCATAGCTTAAATATTTATATTAATTCTTCTTTAGGTACTAATAGTATGATTTCCTATTTTACATTTTGAATATTGTTGGTTATTTTGTATGATATTTTTGCTACATAAATTTTTCTTTTATATAGAATGTCCTTTTTCATTATATGTATAACCTTGTGTATTCATGTCTAATGTCAATAATAATAATAAATATCATTATATTATTCCCTCAAGGTTGTTTAAATTTTATCTATTTCTCCATTAAAAGGTCATAACTGGCATAGATGACAGAACTGTAATCGGTTTTAGCCACTTTTACAATGTACTACCACACATATTCTAGATCATCTAATGTATTTGGTGTGATTTTTTTATATTCTCATAGTATATTATGGTCATCTTTAGATCCTTATATTTATATTATGATAACTATTTTAGATAAACATATGTTATGTTTCTTTTTCTAGATTTATTTCCCCAAATGGAATCAGTCCCTTGAGTTTGGGGTATTTATAGTCATGAATCAGGTAATGTATCATTTTTATATATTAATGTTTCCAAACATAATGATAAGTAGGAAAATAATGTGTCTTATTGTATCCTTGTTTCATTGGTCCTTTATGTGTTATAATTTATGTTTCTTCTTGATGAATGATCTATAATACCCTAGCCCCTCTCGTTCATAAAAATTCACTGATGAATTTCTATGGAAATAATGTGGCTTGTTTGGGAGATTTTTCATATCCTATTATCCAATTATCTAATAGATTATGTTATAATATATTTTATTCGAATTAGTTAACTCAATATTGATTTTTTTTCAAAATTTAATTGATTTTCTTACCTTCATGATTAACACATTTTTGGAACACAATTACTAGTAACTGCTCATCCTTATTCAATATATGAGTAACCCCTATGTTTTCTACATATAAGGGGAAACCATGAAGATTAATCTTGTATAGGGTGGAATCAAATTCTATTGAACTACACAATGTTTTGAAAACAATGGGGGCTAACCATGCAATATTTATTAGGTGAACTAACGACTCTCGTATGGTTAGATCAAGGTTTGGTAAAGAATATAGAAAAACATTGTGACTTGACAAGAATTGTTTTCAAATTCCTTAAAATCCCCTTTAATATTGTAAACCCTTTTTTACCCTTTCAATCTATCACAAATATAATCTATGATGATCCAAAGAAACCAATTATCATCATATTATATAGATTTTGGTATCCACTTTTTTATTTCATAATGGATTCATAATATAAATCCTCTATTTATTTTCCCAGTCTTATCTCTCCTCCATATGCTCTCTTACATTTTCATCAATGTTTCTTCAAAAGGAAAGGGTGGTTTAACCCTATCATACAATTATCCTAGCATTTTTTTTGATTCTAGGTATTTTTTAGGACTTATTTGTAAAAATACACCATCCACTATTAAATAATATTTTTTCATCTACTTAAGGTAAGAGTTTTTGGGAAATTATCATTATAAGACATGTTATATGGTTTTTGAGTTTTCAAAAACCAATTTTTTACCAAAATATATTTTTATATGTTAGTAATTGATAATTTATGGATTTAATTCTATTTTTAGAGGATTATATATGTTGATCAAAAAGGATTTTTCAGGTGACTTTTATACTATCCCTATATAATAGATTTTCATGGGAATAAGGTGTCTTTTCAATGGAAGATAGTTATTTTTTTACGTTAATTTAAAATTTAAAATATTGTTTTTAATCAAAAACATTCTATAATTGGTTATGCATGAAATGTTATACGAATTTGAGGACATTATAATGACTAAATTGATTTCTTGGTTTTAATTAATATTATATTCCTTTACTATGATCATTTTTTTTCATGTGTTGATTAATATTTATGATATGTGGAATGTTGTTTAATGACAGTTTTTACAAATTTATGTTACATTACACATTTTTATTTAATTTTAAAATTTTTATTTTTGGGTTTGGAAAATATTTGAAATCAGATCTTTTTTCAAAAAAAAAATCAAAAAAGGTTAAAATTTTATAATTAATGTATCGAATCTAATGGGTAATTAGAAAATTGGTATAAAAGGATTTCATGAAACTTGAACACCGATGACAATGATCAGAATTGAGTTACATTCTATTTAATAATTTGTATCATTTGAAGTGTCATGTTTAGTGAAATCCACATGATAATCCTTATAAATATCATTTATCCAAATCGATACGAGAACACATTGACACATAACAAATCACAAATAGTAGATATTTTTTTTAGTCCTATATGATATGTCACATGATTTTGGATATCCATTAAATGTAATGCATATCATAGGTTCATGATAATGCATCAAAATCTAGGGTTAGATGATATTTTTTTAGTCCTTATCAACATGAGTTCATGTTAGGTTATATTGGGACCCAACCTAGTAGATCCTGTGAAAATTTATGTAAGTATTACTGAGCCCTAGTTAATCTTGACCTTTGATTATTGTGTATTCTACCATCATTATTCTTGGCTCATTATTTTCTAATGAATTTATTTTTTTTACATTCAATCACTTTATTAAACTCATGATTGATGCTCCATCATTTTTTTAATAAACAGAAAATGGGGATTTTATAACAACATTAATGATTTCACTTACTTTTCTGTATTTTTTTTGTCTTGATTAAATTTTTGTTTTTCATTCTACTATTTCATAAGAAATTATACTTAATTTTATCTTAACATTATTATTTATGTTCATTCCTTAATTAAATTTATAAATTCTTATACAAAAACCTTTATTCTATCTGAATCATTTGAAGTTATTTTCTGCTATATGTATTATTTAACGTAGGTTTAAATTTTTGCTATTATTTGGTATTCCATTCCTTTCCACAGTTTAATTTTCTCTAAATTTTTAATCTTTTTTTCACATAAATATATATATATATATTATTGAATAATCAAATGGTATTTTATCTAAAAATAATAACTACTTTTTAGAATGGAAGATGACCTTTTTCTTATTTCTATATATGTATCTCTCCAATATATTATAACTAGGTATGTTATAAAATTAGTATCCTTTCTAATTGTTAATTAAAAAATAATAATTTCATTAATATGTTTTGATGAATATCATCAATTTCATTAAAAACCCTCTCATGATAAAATATAATTTATTTTTATTTTTTAAAATATTAATTATGAAATACCTTTTAGATGTAATTTCATAGACACTTTTGATAAATCATACTAGGAACGTATAACTCACACCCAATATAAGCAACAAAGTGTGTATATAATCCTTATAAATTCATGAATGTGTGAAGGATATATTTTTATTATGTATTAGAACAATTTTTATGAAGATAAAATTTTATCCTATTTGGAGATGAATTTTTGTCACATAGGGATGATCATGTTGGTTCGAATTAGATGCTAGTATCAGGATATTTATTATCCATGTTCTCCGAAATTCATTATTTTTATATAATATTATGCGGATTATTTCTAATTTATTCTCCAAAAATGTTTTATAAATAAATATAATTTGGTTATTTAATTTGAGTTAATCTTTATTTGGTATCTTTTTGTGAATGGAGTTATTTATTTAATTATTTATTTTTCAAGGATGTTTAAAATATAAGAGAACAATGTTAGATTCTGGGTATGAATATATAGATTTATAATTATTATTTGGAGGCCAATATAATTATCATTTGGAATTATTCAATACACTAATCACTAGTTTATAGCCTTTTAGAATGTCGAACATGCCACATGCATTGGTTTATACTTACCTGAGGGACATGGCAGGTTCCCTTGGGAATGTTCATGACAACAAAAAAGAGACAGAGCTGGAATGTTTTAAGTGTAATATGGAAGGGGAGAGTGGTTTTGATGGGTTGTTTTGTGACAATAGTTATGGTAGAGAAGGGGAGAGTGGTTTTGATAGGAGTTATTGGGATAATAGATACTACAAGGAAGAAAGGAGTGGTTCCGATAAGGATAAATAGATACTAGTGTTTATATAGAAGTGAAAATATATTGGGATCAAATTAGTTCACATGAGAGTTAATGTAAAGTAATAACACAATTAAAATTTTATGAATATATATTATATTGGTTTTTTTACAAACCAACAAAATTAATATTTAATATCGACTATAAAATAATTATTACATTAAATTTTCTAAAAATTAAGCAATTTAATTCATTTTTTTTAATATATTAAAATTAATATTTATGTCTATGTACCATAAAATTTCCATAAATATATCAAAAAAAAATTTATTAATTCAATTACATTTGAAATAGGTTATTTAATTACTAAAATTAAAAAAAATACATTATTTTTATTTTACTAATATATAAATGTTACATAAAAACTATATTTGTAAATAGTGAAAATTTACTAGTTTTAGTGACAATTATTTGAGGATAAAAGGATTGGTTAGATATTGATTATTTCATTTTTTGTTCCTCATTTGATCTACCTCACTAATTCACCATATAGTGCAATTTTTTGTTTTTTTATGTCTCATTTGATATATTTCTTATCTTTTATAAAATCCGTGGGATTTATTAATGCCTATAGATATGTCAATTATCTACAGTGATGACTAATAAAATAATAATAATTTATTTATTTTATTATCTCATCATTTTCTCTTTTATTTTTTTAGTAACACTTATTTTCATAACTCTTCAATTATATAAAATATTGGGAATATAAAAAATAAAATAAAATTACAGGTTTTCTTTAATATTGTGACGTGCATCCTAAACATTCTAATAATTCATCAATTTCCCATTAAAATGATACATTTAGATGGTATATATTTTGAAAATTTATATTTAATTATTCACATATATATTTTATAGGGTATAATATGGATGTTAATGGCCATAACACTTGGTAATTTACTAAATTTTATTATAAATTAGTCATTACAAATTTTTACATTAATCATTAATAATATATTATAATGAATGATTAAATGGAAACACACAAAATAGATTTTAATCAACTTAAAGAATAATCAGGTGTTTTATGGATTAATGTGTTGCAATTATATATTTCATAATATCATGAAACTATTTAATGATGACATTGTTTGTTCATTTTATTTGTTTTGGTATTTATCATGGTTCATGAATTATTATTAATGATTTTATCGAAGATGGTTTTTATTTTTTTAATGTCATAGATTGGTAAAAAACAAAAAATATCTATATGAGGTATTAATATTTAGATTAAGATCTTGTAAATGTCCATTATTATTTATTTGGAGTAGTAAATATATTTTAGTCTGTGATTATGTATGGATTGAATAGATATTCATTTATTTTGTCATGGATTAGTAATGGAAAATGGAGCAGTCTTTCGACATGTAAAAATTGTTATTGTATGTATTGCTTCAAATTTTTTGGATTTTTTAATTATCTTAGTCCTTGGTAAGGATATATAAATAAATCGGTTCATTTAATTATTAAAAAGTATTATAAATTATATGGTTAAAAACTTTTATTCCATGTGTTCTCACAAATGGATCGATCCTATTTTTTATTCTATTGATATTCACTTAAAAGTTATTTATCCTTATTGGTTATTACTTTGATGTGTGAAATGAAATATTTGAATTTATGTTTATTATTTTGTTATTGTATAACTATTTCAATTTTTTGATGTGTGGTCTTAGAGATACATAGTACGTTTTATTAATTATTCAATATTGGGTGAATATCACCAAGATAAACTAGTAGTTAAAATTTTTTATGCTGTAATAGTTACTGGTATATATAAGAATTTAATTTTGTGATAAATCCTATTATATATTGATATGGGTTATAAATGGAATCCACCATAAAAATAAGTACCATTTTTATTATTTTATTTATTAATTCATGTTATCATGTTGTATATTGAAATCATACTATGTATTATGACCACGTCTTTATTATCTACATTGTGTGCATAATACAAATATCTCGAGTAATTCCTTAGAAAAATATCATTCTCAATGTATTTATTCAAAAAATAGTTTTTGGAATAGGGAATTAAAATATATAATATTATAATTTTCTTTTCTTTTATATAATTTTATCTTTCTAGTAATATATGACATAATTTTATCAAATAAATTTATTATCAAAAATCTGTGCATGGATTGTATATAATTTATGTTGGGACCAATTACACAAAACAAATTATAGTAATTTTTATTATAGTTATGATGATTTTTTAAAAAATAGTTTCTTATAATGTTTTATAAATAGCATCTATAAATATATCATACAACCCATATGGTGAAATTGTTTTTAGGTATGTATGTTTATGTATAATATGTGGACACCGCAAGAAGAATTTTCCAGAATTCAGATCACATGAGTAAGAGGATTTATATAAGTAAAATTATTCCATAGTGATTTAAATGTTAATTAATGTAAATCATCATCATCCATTAAAAATCATGGGAGACTGATTGAGGCCTAGTAGTGGACTGACAAAGAATTTATGGGATCTGCATGACCATGGGTTATAGAATTATATTAAATACCTTGTTATAAATTTACATAATAAAGATTTTATGTTTAGTTATTTATAAATATGATTGAATATTATAAAAATATATATATATGCACACTATACTTCTTAAAAATCAACAGATTATAGTATTTATGGTAATGAGAGATTCCATCTAAACACAGATGGTTTTTTCTTTTTTTTTCTTTAGAATGAATTTTTTACCTAGGGAGGTGAAAATAAAATACTATATTTTATGAATTAGATAGTTATAAAAAATAATTTATTGATGTGAATATTAAAGATTAAGAAATATTTCATGCTAGTATTATTTATTTTCAAAATTCCATTATGGAAACAACATAATTATTAAATTTTTTCTATGAGGGATATTTTTGTTTTAATCAGAGGATATGATCTTAAATAAATGTTTCTTTATCAAAAATGTTTGAAAATAAAATAAAAATGTTTTCAAATTACATGTTATTTTATTAATTTGGATCACTTATTTTGTTTAATGATGTTTAAATATAATTTTTCATAACATTTTTTAAAATGTGGGGTTTTTTTCTGTAAAAATATTCCACTTTTAAATTATTAAAAAATGACATTTTTTGAGTTTTTAACATGTTCTGACATTTGATGGATTAGATTGAAAAATAAATTCTATATATATTATAATTGGATACTATGAATATAATCATTAGTGACCATTTTGTGTAGAAAATTTACCAATGTCAATAGTTGGAGAAATTTAAAGAGGGTCTCTAGCTACAGTGTAGTTGAAATGTGAATATTCAGATTTTCCAAGTGAATATTTTTAGATAGTCACAAATTTATTTAAACAATATTATCATAAGTCACTCTAAAATATATGGAGAAATGTTAAAATATTTTATGTTTTCATATAATTTATTACCATAAACATTGATTGATTTCATCAATAGATTAGAAATTTTTGAAGATCAAAGTCTCTATAGAAATAAATATGTAGAGTCAAGTATTCATTATAGTATAATAAATCCTATAATGAATGTTCATTAAATTCATCATGTAGTAATTTTATATAATTGTTTCAAATATTTCTTCGAAAATTTATTGATGAATGAAGGATAATGGATATATTACTACTATCAAAATAAATGACATTTCATTTTCACTATTTTCTTTTTAAATCTATTTAGTATGATATAAAATATTATTTTTTAAAAAAATTTAATCAATAAATTATAGAATATTATATGAATAATTTTCATATGAAAATATATATTGGTAATATAATGAGAAAAAATATACATTTAAATATTTATTCATTCTTCATCTCATTATGTGGGGACATGGTAACTCTATTTGTATTGTTAACCCAGTCTACGTTTTAGAATCTCTATTTAGGTATAAAAATTTTTTTATTAATTATATATTAAAATATAGGTATTATCATTTTGGTATAGTGTAGTATGGTATTCCTTAACTTTATCCCCTTATATTATAGTTTTGTTATAATTTTTTAGATTAAAATTTATTTTCTCATGTTTGGGACTTTATTATATACACACCATCTTATCTAAGTATTAGATTCTTATTCATTATGATTAATTACATTTAAATGGATAATATATTATTAAATATAAATATATATATATAATGATTTTTTTAATAAATTTATAAAATACATAAAAATATAAATTCTTTTTAATTCTTTATTTTTAATGGTATTGTAATTTAATGTGTGATTATATTAAAAAAAATTAATGTTATAAAATCCCATATTTTATTTTAAAAAATAAATTCAACTCATATTATGATATTATTGGTAAATAAATATTTAAAAAAATGATTATAAAAACTCTCATGGGTGAATGTATTTTTTATAAAATGGAAAAAAATATTTTGAGGAACATGTTTTGTTAAAACATATTGGTTATAAAAACTTTAACATATAAAATTATTTAATATAGACGTAATTTTTTACTTATATAGTGATGAAGTAAATTATTAATATAAAATTTAGTTAATTTACTAAGAAAAGAATTAGTGGGATGTAATTTGAAATGACTATATGTCAGGTCCATTCTTTTTTAGAAATGTATTTCTATATGTTTTTCATTAATATTTCTTTAATTTGAGTTTTTACTTGTATTTAAACTTTGGTGGTTGTATTTTTTTAGGGATTCATATAATTTTAATAAACATAGTCTTTGTTAAAGGGAAACTCTAGAAAAAACCAGAGAGGCTCGATAATGAGATCCTTTTTTAAGGAAAATGACTTATAGTATAGGGATGTATGTTGATATGAATTAATGGATACCATGTATAAATGGGTCAAGTGTTATCATAGGTTCTTGGTAACATTAGAATATTTAAAGGGGGTTCAAGTTTCATAAAAGGAAAATGGTCTTGAAAACCATATAAATAAAATTTACACATTGTGTGAATAGATTAAATATCATGTAATGTTCACGTGTTTTTAATATTCATCTGAGGAAAAGAGATTTTCAATGTATCCAATTAAAACTATTTACATGTCATGTATCTTCATTTCAAGACATGTCTTTTTTTAGGCTCTATTTTAAATTATGTTGTGTGGTGGATTTTTCCATTCACCAAAATGAAGCTCTTCTCCTCTTAACCTAGGATGACCCTCCATTATATTTTTGAGTGATAACCTCCCTATGATACCAAATTTTAATATCCCCTAATCCAGAACTCTCTCATGTGGCTATAAAGGATTGGTTATATGCCATCAAGAATAACCCCCCCCCCTTGTACGCTATAGGATTCCATTTGACAGTGGGGTATGAAATGTATAGTGGGGATACTATACAAACCGGTACGAAGTGTCATACGAGTAGAAGTAATCCATAAAAATAAAAAATTTAGATTATAGACATACTATAAACCAACAATAATAGTCATGTGAATAATCCAATAAATAATTAAGGAATAATGTATTGAGGTGTTGGAATGTCACTAAATGTAATGATATAAGTAAAACAAGAAAAAGACTAACAAAATCAAATAAGTCTCAACTGTCTCTAGTGTCAAACCATATGTAGGTCTCACCTAAAAACGCATGCCCATATAGTAATAAAACAATCAACGGTAGGGTCTTTTTTCTTTTCCAAACATGCATACATGTAGTCTTCTCAGGTACCAAATAGAGGCCCAAATAGTGTGTGAGTATAATTCAGCAACCATGGTAATTTAGTAGGTTGAATTATGATATCTTATTCAAGTATAAATATGTTCTCCTTGAAATTTTTTTCAAGTTATTATTTGTATGATAAGCTAGGTATGTAAAAACCCATCCCAATACCATGTTTCATTTATGTTCTATTAGTGTGGAAAATTTGTCAACAAGCACCAATAGTTTCCTAACCCCAAAGTCAAGTGTCTTGTCTATGACAGACTGGGTCATCTTCAAAGGTTCTATGTGAACTTTGTGAAGTATAATATTGGCAGGGGATTATTACAATCCCCTGAGTTGGTAAGGGGCACATATACCCCTTTGCAGGCTAGTAGCGATCGGTTCTCTAGCCATTTATGCTGAGTTAGGGGACATGGTACCCTAGTGTATTAGAATCAATATAAAAAAAGGGAAATATATTAGTGATAAAAAAATATTTTCAATAATTTGACATTGAATATAAAATTTTTAAATCCCACCAAACTGTTATTCTGAGATAAATTTCTTCATTTTATGATTTTAAGGGTATTTTGATCTTAATCAGAAAAATAACCCATTTTTGGATTTTTTTAACTATTATATATTATTTATTTATTTCTTACAAAAAATTTATAAAATTATTCAAATTGTGACATTATTAATATTTAGGATTATATATATCATGGGATTCATTTTAGTCTTATACACCAAAATCTAAATCCACCGTATGGAAGTATAAAACGAGCTACCAAGTTGGAACTGGAAAACTATTCATAGATCAAAATTTTTTTTTGTTGCATTGGGACCATATCTCCTAATTGTATGGCCTAAAAACTATACACTTTTGAAGGTGGATGTGAAATAGATATAGGAATATGTTTCAAGAAGGCATCCAAATGTGATGGTTCCTTTTTCAAGGCTGTTAATTTATGGGAAAATATATATTTAGAATAGGAAGAGTATGCGTAGGTATAACAAATTCTCTATGAAAAATGATTATAACTATTTCTACACACGACCAAATATGATGAAATTTTAAGGGGATACAAGGATGACATTTATGAACAACCATTAATGAGTATTTGACTCACTAATCGACCGATTAGTGGTTCTAAAATGTTGTAACTCTCTACGGTAAATTTTTTTCTATGAAGGGGGGAGAGATCCACCTTCCCAATTCATTACAATCTATCCCATTTCATCTAGGGAACCAAGGATATGATCTATACCAACTGATTCTAGCTAATTCAAAATATTGTTTCTCCCATTGTCTTCTTCTTAGTTTTAAAATTCATTATTCATCACAATTCATCTCGATTACCCTTAATATGGTGGGGTAAACATTTGATTGATTGGGGAAGGGTAGGGTGTCAATTTTTAATGCTTGAGTTTAATGAATTTACTAAATAAAATCCCCATCTCTATTATGTAAATTTTATTCAATTTTATATTATGGTTTTTATTATCATTTTCTTTTTTTTAAATTATTGATTCTATTATTGATTTTCCATTTGGTAAATGATCATTATCTCCGTCCAATAGGTTTTGGTTTATATACAATGGAATTGAACGAGGATTAATGATAAAGTACACGACTATCGTCAATATTTTTAACAGGGGTAATGAATGTTATTAATTTTTTAGCACAAAAAAACCCAATCAGGTATTGCCTATGTCAATCGAGGATATTAAATGTAACTTTCTCACACATGGAATGAGAGTATTACAAATTGAGATCTTTGTGAAGTTTTATCTCACAATCAGTATTTCACCAAGTAAGTTAGAGGAAACCATCATGGAGTCTAACATTAATCAAATTGTAATAAGATATTTGAATAAAATATAATGAGAATAGTATTGAAATTTGTAAAGAAACAAATCCAAAAATGACCACATTTTCAACTTTAATTAATAATGAAAAATTGTTTTGTGTACACTCCTCTCTAGGAGACTAAATACGGTTAAACACTAGACTATACTTACGTAATATAAAATATTTTTTTTCATTCCCCATGATATGCGTGCATCAAACATCGAGTTATTCCTAGAGAGGCATTTCCAAAATCTAATTGTAAATACATGAGTTTTTTAATATTAAATAAAATGTAATTTTTTTCCATGATGTTTTCAAATGATTATTTCTTAAATTCATGAACAATTACAAACCAATGAAGGAACCAAGTATTGAATCCTTATTTTCCATGGAGGATGGTGTATATGTTATGATTAAAAAGGTGGGGTTATTTTGGATGTCATGTAATAGGGATCGGTCATTCAAATAATTCATCGATGACATGAGGGACGAAAAGAAACAAAATGTGATGGCCCATTAGCTCAATGAGTTGTTCCATTTATTTATATAATTTTGTAAAGTGGAAAATGTCCAAGATAAATCCCCTTTTGTCTTCCCTAATTTCACTAATGAGATTCATGAAATGGAAGAGCCAGACTACCTACCTCTACCAGCTACTACTCAACTCCAAGTGTTGATTTCCACTAAAGGAGAGATTGAAGATTAACAAAATCAAGTGAGGATATTTTCATGAAATAATTATCTTAAAAATTTCCTGAATATTAATTGAGTATAACATCTAATTGTATTGAATTTTCAGATTTGGTCAACACATATATTTCCATGGTGGATGAGAACGAAAAATAATATTCACATTATAAAAAACATATGGAACTCCTTGAATTTGTTTAAAACATATTTGATGGAGATAAAAGGGACACTCGAGTGAGTTTTTCTTTAGAAAAAGAGACTCATGATGATCACATTAAAAGGGATGAATTTGATATTGAAGCAGTATGCCTTGATAAATTATTGGAGAATGAAGAAAATGTTGTGTAAGTGGAATCCTTACAAGTTGAGGACTCAATAATTGCCCTACCCCCACCTTTAATGTTTTATCTCATTCCCATGTGTGTGGATTTTTTATACTATATCAATGAAGTCATCAAAAAAATAAAAATTTCATGCTATAAATAATATTTTTTTTCAAGATCATGAAAATTTAGCCACTATCATATTGGGGATAAACACTTAGAACTACCCAAATGGTGGAATTAAAAACCCAGGGCCCACTTGGGGGATTAAAAAAAATATATCATTATGTTCTAATTCTATTAAAATTTTCATTTCTTTTAATATAATTCTTATGTTATATTTTTTACTTTTACTTGTATGTTTTTTGTGTGCAACACCTAGTATATTAACTTAGTGTCTCTCTACCAATAAGTCAGATTGTACCTCTCTTTAACACATTATTGGTTGTTTTTATTCAATTGAAAATATTATTACAAGTTAAAATAAACATTAAAAAATTTATGACACTATAATTTCTGTGTGGGGAATGAAAACATTGATGTTTAGTATTTTTTGTTTTTTTAAAAAAATGTTTCTTTCAAATGTTTTCTGTTTTTGAAAATTGTTATATCAAAGGATTATCACTGACAATTTTGAAACCCGTGAATTTGAGTGAAAAAATTTATTCAATGATACTCAGCTTAAATGAATGATATAAATTACTATATTTCAATTTCATATTTTTTAGGAATTTCATTAAAAGTCCTTAGATTTTTGAATCCCATCCCATTAATCAATGTCTTTATATTTTAAATCACATTCATATAAGGATTTTGGACCATTTTTTAATATTCCTTATATTCATATAATTTCGTGAAATAACCCATCCATGATTTCATTAATCAAAATTTGATTTATTCTTTTCAAAACATGACACTTTTATGTAATTGTGGTTTTAAATTATTGATGCATTTATATTCTTCTAAAGCTCTGTTTTCCTAAAAATCGGTTTACTTCTATCCTACCTTGTATATTTAATCATTATATCCATTATAATACATTAACAACCTATTATTTTATCCACATTATGAGTTATTTTACCCAATTCAACCTTCTTTGACGTGAAATTCCATCATATTTTTGAACTTAAGTGTGGGGGAAGATTTCTAGTATTTTGATACCTCATTTTTTGATACATTGGGGGGAAATAATATATTAAATATATTATGTTTCTACTGAAAAATTCATTCTATTGATATATTTTACATTCTGGATAATTCAGGATAAATAATTAGTGCCTTTCATGAGCTTCCAAATGAGAAAGAATGTTGGCAATTTCTAGAGCTTTCAGGAAGAATTAAGATTGAGAAAGTTGAAATTTATTCTATTGAAAGGATAAATGGTGTTCCCTTTTCTTTTAATTTCTTTTTTATGGATATTATTTTCTACATTGATAATTAATGAAGATAACATTGTCGAGAAAAATTTATAATCCATCAATTCTGCTTCAAAAACATTCAAGCCCTCCTCATTCAACCTAAGAATTTTTAACATATAACTTCTACCAATAAGAGTCCATGAAATATAAATAAAATTTCCTCATTATGAAAATATTTTTCTTGACTCACATCGAGTTGATATTTAGGAATTTATCATGATTATGGTGACTCTTTCATGGGTTTGGATGAGAAAAATCCATATTGAAATTTTACATTTTTGGGATGGGAGAAAATTCATATGAGGAAGGTGTTTCATGTGAATAGGATGAAAAATTAATTGGAAATATATTAAATGATATAAATGGAAATTGTGAAATAATTGTTTTTGATTAGTTGTGATATTTTTTTAATGGTGTTTATTTGGTGGATCCAATGGATATATGTTTTTAATTTTCTTCTATTTTTTTGGATTCTTACATGTCTAGGTGTCCGAGAGTTATGTGTAAGGTAATTGATAGAGAAATTATTTTCAATAATTTTACATTTAAATTAAATGTTTTAAACCCCAACTAAGTGGCATTTTAGGATAAATTTCCACATTTTATGATTTTACATGTAGTTTGATCTTAATCAAAAAAATGGCCCATTATAGATTTTTAAAAGATTCATTTTACTTTTTATTTTTTTCATAAAATTCTCTACAATGATAAAAATTATGAAATTATTTTTTTTATAATTCTATGCATCATGAGATCATTTAAGTCTTCTATTCCAAAATTTAATGCCACCATATGGAATCTCAAAACGAGCTTACAAGTTGGGCCTTGAAAAACATTTCTAGATCAGGATATTTCTTGTGTTGGGATCATATCTTATGATTTGAGGGACCAAATACTCTAAAATATTTAGGTTGTAAATGGAAGACATTTATTACGAATTTTCATGAAGTTAACATGCATGAAGGGGCCGTTTTCAAGGCCATTAGTGCATGGAAAATCGGAGATTTGGAAAATGAAGTTTTCTTGGGTAAAATAAATTATACATGTAAAACATACATACATATATAATAAAATAACCAAATATGATTAAATTTTAGTGGATATGATGAATAGATTTATGAAAAACGTTTTAGAGGGATTCGATCTCTATATTTACTATTTATTGGCACTAAAACATGGTATCATTTGAAGGGATATTTTGGCCTATAAAAAGAGGAGTTCTCCTCCTTTCCAATTCATTCCAATACATCTCATTCAATATGAGGAAGAAAAGAGGAGATATCCATCATGGGAGGTCATCTATTTAATCATATTTATCCTCCCATTTTCTTCTTCATAGTTTTTTAGTGTCATATTCTTCCAAATTCTTCTCGATTAACCATACCATGATGGGGTAAAAATTTGAGTGATTAGGGAAGGCTAGGTTTTCTATTTTTGAATTCTTGAGTTCATGTTCTTTATCGAATAAAAACATCTTATCTCTTATGTAATGTTGTTTTCAATTTCATATAAAAGTTTTTATTATCATATGTGATCATATTTGATTTTTGTTTATGTTATTGATTTTCACAATGGCAATTGATCATTATCTTCCTCCAATGGTTTTTGGTTTATATACAAAGGGATATATAATTTCATTATGGGGATGTACTCATATATCTTCAGTACATGTGTGAGGGGTAAGGGATGTTCTTAATTGTTTGTAATAAACAATACTCGATCGGGTATTTTCTGAGTAAATATAGGTTACTCAATGAAACATTCTCACACTTGGATGGAGTGTAGACCAATCCGAGATCTTGTTAAGGTGTTCCCTCACCATCAAAATTTCACTAATGAATTTAGTGGAAAAAATCATTTAATAACACTTTAATGAACTTTGTAGAAGAGAATTGAATAAAATAGAACAATGATAGCATTGAAATTTGAAAACCATCCTTGACTGGATCACCATTTTCAAATCATAGTTTTAAATCAAGTGATTTTTCAATTTATTTTCAATAATTTACTTAATTAACTTCTTTTTCATCTCATTCATTGGTTTCCAAACCGAAACTATTTCAAAAACCACCAGATTATCCAATCTAATTAAAAGATACAAACTATTTTATGTGTAATTCTCTTTGACAGACTACCTAGGGTTAACCAATATACTATACTAATGTATAATAAAATACTATTTTTCCATGCCTCGTTATAAGCGTGTGTCACACATGGTAGTTAGACTGGATCTCAGAGAAGGTGTTCATGTCAGCTACTCATTATGCAGACTACTCCAGCCAATGTGGATATAGGACTATCTACCATCAGATGTATAATTATTTAATCATCTACATTAGTTTGTGTTTTTTATATAGGAGAATCACATTCTTTCCTATATAATATTTTTTCAAAGAAATCATGCTTAGTTGTGGATGTATTGGATGGTGATTTTACTATTGACCCAACATTGGGAGTGCGTTCATAGAATATCAAACATTCAAAGGTGTTTTTTCTAGATATTAGTTGTTACCATTTATTTTGGAAATTGTTCGTTTTGGAAATTATAGAATTCAACTTGATTATTTTTATTTATTGGTTAGTTCTATAACACTCTCATATCAATTGTTATAGGTTGAGATATTCATTTGTATCTCTGGAAAGAGGCACATATTCTCAACAATGCGAGTCGGATCATAAAAGTTGGTCATGCAAGGAAAATTCATTGGAGATTGGATTATATCCTGGGACAGATATTCAATATTTCCCTAGATGATGGTGGACTTTGGAAATATTCTTTTTATCCATTGGTAGACTGATTTCATTATTTTATTACTCATGAGTTCTACGACTTACCACCAGAGTGAGAGATCGAGTTCATGGTCGAGTTAGTGTAGGGAAAAAATTGACATTATATTCCACATTACATAATAGCACCAAAATAGATTTAGGATTTGAATGTTGAGATGAAATTTCAAGAATCTAAAGGTTTTGTATGGTCTAGTACATCTCCTTTGGGTTCTCTAGTTCTCTTAACCAAGAAGGTGGAAGGTTCATTGCACTTATGTGTGGCTTATCGATGGTTAAACCAAGTGATAGTCAAGAACCAATATCCCCTTATGTGCATTGGTGATATTTTAAATCAATTGATAGTTTATAATATCTTATCCAAGATTAATTTGAGTTCGATTTACCACTAGTCAAGGGTGGTGCCCTCAGACATACCTCAGACTGCATTTAGGATCCGGTATGGCTTGTATGAATTCATGGCGATGCCATTTAGGTTATCCAATTCACAGGTGGTATTCATAGCCTTGATGAATAGGATATTTCATACCTTTATGGATTATTTTGTGGTGGATTCTTCGATAAAATATTAGTGTACTTCAAGTAACCATACTACTATACCAAACATATTTACATATTTCTATGTACATTGAGAGAGAATCATCATAACACAAAGCAAACCAAATAGTGTTTCTAGATTAATAAAGTGAACTTATTAGGCCATTTCATCTCATAGGTAGGAGTTTCAATAGGCCCATGGAATGTTATAGTAGTGGTATCTTTGGAACATCCCAAGAAGGCTTTCATGATTGATATATTTAAGGATTTAACCAATTATTATCAGTAATTTATCCAGGATTTCTCTCATGAATCTATGTCTAGGATGAATAATGAAGGGGTGAAGTTTGTTTAATCTAATGATTATGATAGATATTTTATATAACTAAAATTTTGGATGACCTAGAAAAATATCCCCTCTTCACATATTATAGTTAAATCATATATCGTATACTTTGATGCATCTTGAGTTGGACTATGATTAGTTCTGAGGTTGGAGGATTGAGGGGTTACTTATGGCTCCATCTAGTAGAGGCCACATGAGAGGAATTACCCAACTCATGATCTGGAGTTAGGGGTTAGGGTACATGACATGATATGTTTGGTATATTATCTCATGCATGAGATTTTTGGGAATAGATGGACCACAAGAACCTTAAGTATGTCTTTTCTTTGAATGACTTGAACCATTGGAATATGAGTTGGGTCAAGTATTTGAAATCATTCAAATTTGAGTTGCATTATATGCCAGAAAAAGGAAACATCATTTTGATTCTTTTAGGTGAAATAATTACGAAGAGAAATTCAGGATTCTTTTGAAGAGTGGTGAGTATTGTCTCTCCTTATAGAAATTCATCAAGATATTCTGGAGTCTTAGGGATTTTTAACACTGGCTTCGACATCCTTTACACCCATACTTGTGGAAAATATAATGACCAAGAAGTTATTTTATCCAGGGGGATCTGTTCTAAGAAAAAACACCTATGGTGGGAAGACACCATCAAGATACTATATTAGAATTGTGAATTCTCTTCTTTTTCCTAGAAAAATATGGGTTCTCACGATCTTGTACACAAATATGAGGTGGGAGTTTCATGCTTCAATCTAAGTGGTGCATCCTAGTTTAAAAAGATGTATCATGATCTCTATATCCAATACTGGTTGTCAATAATGACGAAGGAGGTACCAGGGTTTGTGGTTAATTAATTAACTTTTCTGTAGATGAAAGCAGAGCATCAGAGGCCAGTAGGGATTGTACAACATTTTCCCATTCCTATGTGGAAAATATATTACATAACATTGGATTTTGTGATTGGATTACCTAGTAAAACCTATAAAAATGATGTTTTATGGGTGATTGTGGATCAATTAATGAATATATACCACCTTTTACCTTTCATGGATACCTTCATAGTTGCTGATATAGCCAGTCTTTACATGCAAATGGTGGTTCAGTTTCATGATATTCTAAGAATTATCATTTCATAAAGAGATACTTATTTCACATTGAATTTCCTGAAAGATCATCAGAAGGATCTAAGATCACTGGTTCTTTTGATCACAGCCTATCATCTACAGACTAATTTTAAATGTGAGTGTATTATTTAGTTTCTGAAGGATATGTCACAAACTTGTGTTATATATTTTGGTGGTTCATTGGAGAAACATATGTCACTCATAGAGTTTTCATATAATAAGAGCCTCTAGGAATCGATACAAATGTAATATTTTGTGGCTTGGTATAAAAGGTTGTATCGTTCACCTTTTTCTTGGCTAGTGGTTGGTGTGTAGGAATTTTTTGGGTCTAGTCTCATGCAAGAGACATTTTAGAAGGTCTGTTTGATAAAACAATGGTTGGTGGCCATATATAGTAGTTATCAATTGTATATTTAACATCAGAGATAAACTATAGAATTTGAGGTTGGTCATTAAGAACATCATATCAAGAAATATGGAAAGTTATCAACTAGGTTTGTCATGCCCTTTGAGAAAGTAGAAAAGGACAGTCCGGTAAAATTCTGTTTAGCCCTTCTATAAAACTAAAGATTCATTCACAATTTTTTTCATATGTTTCCTCTTCCGAGATATCATCTACACCCATTCCATGTATAATGCATAGTATAAGTAGAGCTTTGTGTTGATACATCCTTTTAGGAGGATATGACATGGGTTATGGATCGTAATGAAATATATCATCAGGGAAGTAATATATTGTTGGTTTATATGCATTTGAATCATGTGAGAGCTTACAAGGAGACCTAGGTGAGGATGTTTGATATATGAGCATCGTTTCTCGACCTTTTCACTAAGATCCAATAAATATTCTTGGGATAGCTCAGAGACAAGATGTTATATGGTTGGGAGGTTGTAAGATCCTGTAATTTTTTAGATAGTTCTCTCTATGAGTTTTTTAAATTCCTCATACAAGTTGTTTTTTCCTCATATTTAATCATTGGTGCTTTTGGTCCATCATGGATTTCTTTATTTTGAATAAATGATGTCTTGAATTGAATGAAAACGTGACCAAAACTGGATATGATCCATAAGGAGAGAATTTGTAGGGGAAATGACTTAATGTTAAAGGATGTGTGTTATTTTGAATTTATGGAGTCCAGGTATAAATGAGTCAAGTGTTATCATGTGTTTTGGGTAAGTTGAGAATTTTTAAAGGGGTTTTGGTTTTTTTTATAAGTAAAATGGGATGAAACCCCATATTCAGAACAATTACATATAGTGGAATTGATTAAACATCGTGTAATATTTATGTCTTTTTAATATTTATATGAGGTGGTGGTTTTTTCAGAATATCCCATTACAAATATTTACATGTCTTGTCACTACATTACATGTCCTATAACTTCCTGACCTTCTACTTCAGAGTATGTTATATTATTTAATTTCTATTCATTTGTGTGCATCCCTTCTCCTCATGACCTAGAAAAATCCTCCCGGTGATTTTGGAGTGCCAACCTCACATTAAAATGTCTCGATAACACATTTGATCCCTATTATGTTAATTTGGTTAGGTTTTTACCTTCTCTAAATTATTTCTCCAACCTTTGAGGAGTATTCCCTTGACCCTGTGGTTGTTGTTTTTGATGTTTGTCACTTTTGATCTTGTATCCTCTTTGGAATCATCTACACATTCTTCCTCATAGGATTTTTTTCAATGGAATTATTTCTTTCTTCACCAGTTAAGGTAGGAGGTCTAAATCTTATCCCTATGGTTTGATAATTTCCAAGTATATGCAATAGTGTAATTGTGTTAATGTTACCTACACATGAATTAATTAAATAATGAATGTGATTATTCCTTGGATTTTTTTGTTTCCAATTAGTTTTAGACCTGGATTATGGCTACACCTTGGGTGAGTGAACCTTGAATACAATGGAATTGGATAATGTTTTAAAGTTTGTTTATAATGAAACAAGACCTAAGGTGGTTTATTGATAGAGAATCCCTAATTTATTGCTTACTACTTATTGATTGACTATTGATCAATTATGATATAAATGAAAAAGTTAATTAAAAGACAACTGGTGATTCTCATGATTAATCATTAAGGCTTTTGAAGTGATATTTTGATATCCATGATATTTATGATAGGGCATGTGGTCCTTGTTGAAATGATTATTTACTAGGATTGGCCCTGGAACCTACATAGTTATATGATGTAATGCTTATATTGAGTGGTCTTGGGCCAGTCCCATGCTATAATGATTACAAGGATTTGACACAGATGATATAATACATATATTTAGTATTATTGGAATATTCCCATATTGTAATTCATACAGGGATTTGACTCATTTTTTGGAATTCTTAAAGTGTTTTGACTAGAATTATGGTGGTTATGTCTTGGTTTTATTGTTGTGGTTGGCATGGTTGTGAGACAATCTCAGAGGCATTCTGGAATGATGTTAGAGTGGGTTATTTTACTATAGTTATATGGTTTTGGTTGGTATGGTTGTGAGTCATTTTTAAAGATATTCAGTTATGGATCTGAATTAGGTTTTTGTTGTATTTTATTAATTATTTTATTAATTAATACATTTGTTTATCACATTATTTCATATAATTTTTATCATATTGATTTTTTATATATGTTGGTGTCAAACTACTGAGTTATATGACCCCTTATTTAGGATTCCATTTAAAACCCATCCAGATTACATAGATGCAAGTAAGGATAAGGGAAAAGACCTTGTTGTTGATTTTTTCTTAATAGATGGATAGAGTTGGGAGGTGGGACCGATATGGGGTTCAAGACCGGGGACTGTTGAGTATTATTTTATACTATTATGTTTTTTACTATTTTACTTCTAACAGGACATTTATTCACATTCCAGTATGTCATTACATTATTCATTAATTATTGTTTGTATTTTTTAGTTAACTATTATTGATGGTTTCTGATATGTCTGTAGTATGATTTTTTTTATCTGTATGGATTATTTCAACTACTATGACACTTTATAAAAGGGTTTATAGTCACCCCGCTATTAATTTCACACCCCCATTGTATGTCAAAAACCTATGGTATATGGGGAGGTGTGTTTGAAATCTTATAACCCACCCTTTCTATCCACAATAGCGAGTGTCTGATCGGGGGACATTACACCATATTTAATAGCAGTATTTTTATATCATTTTAATAGAAACATTATCTCATTTTTAAAAACCACGATGTATGGTCCAATTTTTCCAATATTCGATAAATATAAATTTTATTAAATATAATTTCATAATGTGATGATTCAATATGATTTAGAAATTGTATGATATATTTTTTGAAATATTTAGTGGGTCTTGAATATTTTTTTTAAGAACTATTTTTATTAAAATTATTATTAAATTATATGTTGAACTGAGTGTGATAAATTTGTACCAAAAGATCTATAATATTTTTTGATAGATTGTTTAAAAAAAATTATAGAATAATTGTGTTATATATGATAAACGTTTTCAAAAGATGCAATAATTACAATAAATAATAATGTTTTTTGTGTTATAATAGCATAATACATCTCATTTTTTATAATATTTTATGTTAAAATTATACTAAATATTTATAACCTTTTTTAAAGGGTATTTTTTTTATTTCAAAGTATTCAATATTAGGTATCATGATATTAATAATTAGTTGTTAAATTTGTATGTTGATAATGATAACAAAAATTCTAGATGTTTCATGAAATAATGGATAAACTTTGATTTGGAATTTTTTAAAGAAAATATAATCATTTTATATTAATTAGATTTTCTCTTTTTAGGTAGTTTTACATATTAGATTAAGATAGGAATTTTGAACTTGAATCTGAATTCAACAATTTTAATTTTAAATAAATATTAATTTAGTTCAAAAGAGTGAATATGTATAGGTTATATTTTTGAGGATGTTTTCATTAAAAGTAATGTTGTAAAAAACTTAATGTGTATGTGGTTATATATTTAATTTCTAATTTTATTGATTTGTTTATTGATTTGGAATTATTTAATTTGTTTTCTACATATTTTTTATCCAATTATAATACATAATTATACTCAAAATGAACATTAATTGAAAAATTCCATTTTTTATGATTTTTTATAGTAAAATTCATTTTGAATAGGTGAGAAAAATGGTTCTGCGTGATTAAATGTTTAAATATTATAAGAATTTAGCTATTTAATATTTTATCAATAATTATTATTATTATATTTATTAATGAAGATAAATTCCATAACATTTCAAGGATGGTTTGAATTTTCTTTTTGTCTAAAATTTTATTACTAGGATTTAAAAATATTTGTTTAAAAATATCACGTTAAATTTGGTTTTAAATCTATATTTTATTGTGGATAAAATTAAGCAATAATTATTTTTCAATATTTTAAATAGTATATAATTAATATTTTAATTGTTATATGAATTTATTTGAATTATTAGATATTAGTGTTGATCAGTAGTTGGAAATTTATTTTTATTATATTTTAACTGGGAAAATAATGGATTTTTTATTTGGTTTGAACTGTATTTAAAGGATTGTATTAGGATGATGTTGAACCAAGATATAGGAATTTGGATTCAATGTGTAGGGTTTTATAAGAAGTATTTTCGTATATTAAAAATTCATATTGGACATGGATATATTAATATTATACACCACTGCATGTTGTAGTGGTGATATATTATTTCTTATTACCCATTCAATAGTCCATTGTTCACTATATGCCATCATCTTTTAGATATAAATAGGACGAACCGATATTGATGTGAGGTTTGTTTTCACAATGTTACTTTATGATTTATGAATTATTTCTATAGAATATTCAATGAATATTAGCCTTATATTAAAATTCACTGCTCAATGATATAGATAGTTATGTCCTCTCATTCCTTATATTGACAAACCCGTGATCTAGAGAGATCAATTGATTTTATCTTCATAACTTAGAAAATTGGTGTTGTGGGAGGTTTTATTTTGACATGAAATTACATAAAAATACAACAACATGTGTCTAATAATTATAATTTTTAATTTTTGACCAATAAATTTGTAATAATTTTTTTAATAATACAGAAGGAAAATTGAGGAACAATATCAAATATTGTTTTCTTCAAAACGAATAAAATACTGTAAATGGAAAAATATATTTTACATGCATAAAAAAATTATAACTATAAGAATGGAAATAATACCTCTAATATATCTCATTATTACATATAATATAATTTAATAAATAATTATGACTTAATATGGTGACCGAAAAATATATCCAAGGATTATTCCTCAATCCACTTGGTTAAAAAATGAACCACATCATGGGGAGATAAAGTAAGCTGCCTTCGTAAATAAAATACTCAATGTACTCAAAGAAACTAGCTAAATGAATCTTTATTATAATAAACTCAAAAAATGATAAGACATAATTTTACTGTTAGGATTTCTTACTAAGAACGTAGTAACAGTCTTCAAGATAATTGACATCATAAACTAATTAGTCATTATGTGTCATGTAGTTTGTACCATTGAATCTCACCGAGAAAGATACTATAATATCCTAAAGAACTATACTCTCGGGGTTAGCTACCAGGAAAAGGATTATGAAAGTCTTAGGAAATCATGATTTCATTATTGTATTTAACATCCCCTAAAAATTACCCTTTAACCCTGAAATGGAAATAAATAAAACAAGAAACTGAGAATAAAGCTTCATTTTTTTTCAATAAAATGTCGGTATGGAGGATCTCTTATGTAAAATGATGTAGAAGAGATATAGAATATCATTATACTGAATGATTGGTATTCAATGAGGATAAATATCATTTTAAAATATCAATAATAATATTAATTTAATAATCCACATATATAAACACCTCAGTATGATTGGTAAATAGATATATAATATGGATCAGTTAAATTATGAGAGGAATAAAACATAGTAAGAAAACAAAAATCAATACATTGGGTGATTATCGATCAATATGGTTAATGTAAATTGATGGTTCTCCAAAATTTATTAAATATATTATAGAGAACCTTTATATAATATAAGGATATCTTCCAACCTAACATAGATCCCCACCATAAATAGTCTCGTCCAAGGGATATTTTTGTTTGATAAAATATGAAATGTGAATTTTGAATTGAAATAAAACACAAAAATTCAGTGAAATAATAAAATAAAATATACTGATTAAAAACATGAAAATAATTTTTCAAAATTATATATCTCTATAATAAAATTAATTATTCATTATGGTTTTATTGAACCTTATGTTACTGATCAAGGATAATATTTAATAAAACTTAAAATGCCTAAATTTAACAATTGATACTTCCTTTATAAAATTATCATAATAATAATCATTAGTGTTTATATTATTGACTTAAAATGTACTAGTATCAATGACCTCACTAATAAAATGTAATTATATATATATCTATTTATATACCTACCATGAAATTTATTATTCATTTATAACTAATGATTATATATACTATAAAAACATGATAATGTTAAAACATGAAAAAGAAAATTCATTTAGTAATACATTTAAAATATAACCTATTTAACTAATTCAAAAAATGAAATTTACACAACCTCATTGGTGTAAAATACCATAACTAACTATATTTTTCATTTACTCTAAATTAATCCACCACCCACTTAGAATAAATTTATATTAATTGATTTTCATTTACTGAAATTTATAAAATAATCAATATCCATAAATTTATTAATATCTTTATCATAATTATAATTAATTTCAAATCATATAAACAAGATAATTGGCATAGGGAAATAACATAGAATAAGTTTTAATTCATGAAATTGAAATTTATTTGGATTTATCACAAACCTATCGAGTATGAAAGGAATGCTTTATTTCTAGACTTGGGTAAAGAAAGGTATGCATATGGATAATAGATTTATTTGGATAAGTGTGGTTTCTTATAAAATCTATTTCCAACTAAATATTTTGGGATTGATAATGAGAATAATTATTTTGTTTCCATAGTAAAATTTTTACCATTCTCGATAGATCAAATATAGAATCCTTTAAAACATTCTTCATATCAACATGTTTCTATAGAAATTGGAGTTTCATATCAATTTCATTATAGATCTATACATCTAACACTTTCTTTTCACATCCAAAATAATTCATCTTAGTGGTACTACCCAATAAAATATTTATATAGTTAATTAAACTCTTATTCTTAGAAATAAAGAGAATATAATAAAAAAAATTAAAATATATATAATATCAATTATGTCTAGTCTTAAATAATCCCATACATCATACTTGTATTATGTAAAACCATTATCTAGATTCACAGAATCAAATAGTTTCCACTTGTTTTATTAATCCAAATATCATATTTTGTAAAAGTCTAATTGGATTAGGGTTGAAATATTTTAAAATTCTATAAAGATTATTAATATTTATAAATTATTACATTATATCATAATAAAAAGACATGTTTACTTCTATCTTATGATTGTGTAAATCAATTAATTAATTAAAATAAAATAGTATCTGAATGGATAACAACTTAGAAAAGTGGTAATAAATTTAACTATATTAAATTAATTTACCATTTATTAATAATTTTAAACTAATCATTATTTATATTTGATATATAACTCCCTAGTATTACCATGGTTTCATTTAAAAATTCATTTACCACCTATAAACTTTAAATTTTCATGTATGTTTACAAAATCCCATGTTTTGTTTTCATGATGAAAAGTTAATTTATCATTTATAAAATAATTACACTATAATGAATAATCAAAATAATAGCCCATGTATATATTTTTTGTTTATCATTATTGATACATCAGAAGATATTACATATAATAGAAATTATATCTACATTTTTGAGTTGAGGATACGGTTGACATACCCTTATCACCGTGTCATGAGATAAAGAGTTATACCTAATTTCATTAAATCCCACTTCATGTAACATAGATTTATATTTATAATCATGTGCATTATATTTATGAGGATATAATTAGATTATATCTAGTTTATACTTAACTTGGGATACTAGTAGGATCTCAAAAACTAGTTTTTGAGTATTCTATTATTTTTAGAAACAAAAAAATTATCATAAGTGTCAATATACTAAAAAAACACAATATCCTAACTTCTAATAAAATTTTAAAAACCATTATTATTTATTAATAACCAATACCCATTAACACATTTATAATAAACCAAAAATAAACATTTTAACACATATTGTTCTATATTATCAATTATCATATGTGAATTAGGCTTAAAAAAGACTATAAGGTGTCCATAACAGGGTGGTTTCCAGGTCCAATTTTAATTTGGTGTTTTAAAAGAATATGAAGATTAAGGGAAATAATTGATCAAGAACACTATTATTAGAGATCCATGTAAACAAAAATACTTGGGTGATCCCATGTTTGTGAGAAATCTTCCACACAAAATATGATGTTGGTATTTGTTTTCTATATTAACGAATATTTTTAGGGGTATCTTTGAGTAATTCATTTCTATGAATCCACATAGTACTATTTTATTTAATAAAACCATTATAATTATATTTTTTATAATTTTTTATCTAATGAAACATATGATTCATTCCTATTTTATTTTCAACATTGGATATTCTATTTTTTTTAATTTTTATTATATTGTATTTATTTTTATAAATATAAACCTAATAATTTCATAAAATACCATTTATAAAATTAAAAAATTATTATCCTCCATCATAAGAGGTATCTTAATATATAACCCATAATAATAATTTAAATTTCCAAGAGGATTGAAATATTTTATTAATACTTTTTAAATATAAAATGTTCTTATTTTCCATATACATTGTCTTAAAAAGAGATAATAATTTTACTACCATGGAATATAGATTTTAATGTCTAATTTAATAGATTATTGTGGTTTTAATCATGGATACATTTCTAGAACTTAACATCATTAAAATTTTCATTTAGTAAATAAATTTTATTTACATGATACCTCCTCCATACAGTGAAAGATCACATGGGGATCCTAAGACTACTAAAAGATTATTTAAAGGTAAACCCATTTTGATAAAATAGATAAGTAAATGAAGATAAAATTTTCAAGAAGGCACATATCTAATTTCAATCATCTTTTTTATAGTATCTTTATGATGATATAAAAAAACAAAACCTAGATATATAATTTCAAAACCCTTTTTATTCACTGTAAAATTATCACCATTGTTTATTTCATTAAATTCAGTTAAATAAACTCTTATAGTAGACATAGAGAAATATCATTGATAATTTCATAACAAAACATTATAAAATTAAGGATTATAGACAATTAAAAAATAATAATATAAATATTTCCCACATGAGAATAATGATTATAAAAATAATTTGGATTTTCTATTTAAAATTTATTTCAATTTGTATAGGATTAATATAGTAGTAGCATCTAAAATATATTTTTATGGACTTTTTATTATTTTTCTAAATTGATTTGTATCTCCCTATTTAACTATATTAATTATTTTACCATCAATATAAAGTCCCTAATCCTCTATCTTAATATTAATGTTTTCTGATGACCTTAAGATAATGAAGAATATGTAACTTCATAGAGTGTTAGGACCCATATTCCATAGATTAATAATTATATTAAAGCATTTTATGGGTTAACTAATGACATTAAAAAATTATTTATGCGAACTTATGCTTGAAATTTAATTTATATATTTGAATGATCTACCAAAACATTGTTTGATGCATCAATGTGTACCAAAAAATGATATTATTGGATACATGAAAAAATATTATAATCTCATTTTATAAAAATTTACATTTATCAATGACCTATTAATATATGAATAACCTTATTTTATCAAAATAATAGACATATAGGAATCATATGAAACCCCTTAGCAATATTTATGAACTATATATTAATTTCTGTAGGATGGAAGAAGTGGTGATTTTCCTTTTTAAAATTTAATACAAAAAATAATAAAATTAATTGAAATAAAAAATTTAAATATTAATTCAAAAAATAAAAGTGGTAAATAAAATAATATATGAATTAAATAGTTATGTAAAATTAAAATTCGATTTATATTTTAAGATGATAAATGATTTTTTGGAATACTCAAAATAGGTGTCAACATATTCTCCCCTCAAGAGGCTTGAGAGAATTGTTTTATTCCCTTGGATTTAAGGGTACCCAAGATACCTAAAATAAAACAAGACTCATTAATTTAAATGGTTTAAGTAAGAAACCCAATAAAAACGTATTTTAGGTATAGATATTAAAAAACATAAAGGCACACTCACTTTGGTGGTAGTGAGAACCATATATGAATGAATAAAAATAGGGTTTTTAAACACAAAACCTTTAAAAAAACTCCCATTTATCTCAATAAAATATAAGTAATAAATGAGATAATGTTGTACAAATTAGAGGGGGAGAAATTTAGTTAAATTAATAAAGAAAAAAAGATAACTCAAACAATGTAAAACAATAGAAATATGGTATTCACTAGCCAATTATTATACCCAATAATTCTAACATGTTTATTTATAGCCTCTAGAGATCCATTTGTTTTCTTAAATCCATTTTCGGTTGATAAGATCTTTTGGAATGAAATATTTACTAGTGGGTTCCACCCATAATGTATATATTGTTTTCCATGAAATAATGCCACCATCAACTATTGGACCAGATATTAGCCAAATGCTACTTTCAGCCTTACCAATGGGGTGGTGGTCCTTCACTAGGTAATTAGTGGGCTTATCAATGTTATAGTAGCACTGAATAGCATATAATTAGTTAGTGGTCTTTTTCTTTCTAGATAGTGTCTTTACATACACTACAATAAAATTGGTTTTCCGCAGTGCCTCCCTTTAACGGTGCTGAGAAAAGGGCTGTTAAAGGGAACATTAAATAGATCTAAAAAAGCACTGTCAAAATTCACCGTTTATCACCTCTTTCCTAGAACTGATAATGGTTTCCTCTTTATCAATTATTTTTTTAGTAGCGCTGATAAAGGGGGGTTTTATTAGTGCCTTTTCCTAGAACTGATAATGTTAATATTTCAAAAAAATCATGAAAAATAATATATTGTTATATAAGTACATTTATATTGATAAAAATATAATATATATATTTTAAATAAGTTTTAGATTAGTTTAAATAGATTATTACATTAATTATATACTAAATTTAGTGGAAATTGATTTCAAATATTTTAAAAAATATTATTAATTAATAATTCTCTAGTCATCATCGATTAGTAATCATTTAATAACAATATAGATACAAATAAATTTAAAAAATTAATAAAAGATCTAAAATAAGTTGAAAATGTAACAGAGACATTAAAAGGCCATAACTTTTGATACATGAATTTTTTTTAGATCTACGATAAACAAATCTAGTCTTGCGATAATCTCTACATGCATGTGAGCCAGGGGAACCTTCTGTAACATTTTTTGAGGCCCAAAAAGGCCCGAAAGTCCTCCAAATCTGAGTTTTTAGTCGGGATACCCCAATTTTTTAACACTCAAACAGGTATAACATTGGATCCAGATGTCTGTTAGGCCTTTACCACATATCATATTGAATATTGTATCATATTCTTCAATTTTACTGGCTGTGGAGTTGACACACACTTCTAGAATAGAAGTTATTGCCTTTTTAACATTCTAAGATTTTTCAAGTACACATATATATGTATTTATTCGTCTATATATATATATATTTTTGTGTGTGCGTGTATGTGTGTCTGTGTTGTATATATGCATGTATTTAGTTGGTTATTTATAAACACAAAGAAAAACATATTTTATAAAGGTATTTAAAACTAATATAACAAATATATATTAATATATAAATAAATATACATATAATAAATTATAACTATAAATATATATGTAAATAAATATAAATATAAATTAATATATGCATACACATATATATATATACTAATATATGAATATATATATATGTATTCATATAACTAAATATATTTATATTAATCTTAATCTATATTAAAATACGATATAACAATATATATTTATAAATAATAGTAAATATTATTATACAAATAAATATATATATATATATATATATGAATAAATATATATGTATTAATATAACTAAATATATTTATATTAAAATGAATTTCTAATAATATTAGAATATATATAACTATTCATATAAATAAATGAAAATATATATTAATATTTGAAAAAATAAATTCAAATAAATATATGAATATATATATATATATAACTAAATATATTTATATAAATGTTAATCTATATTAATATAATAACAAATATATATATATATATATATATCATTAAATTGGGAAAAACTAAATATATTAGTGGGAATTGTGCAGGCGATTAAGAGGGAGATCTCAGGTTCGTGTTCGGGTGGAAGCAGGTAGGGGTGTGTGGGAATGTGGGGGATAAATAGGAAAGGGAATCATGTGGGAGAGTGGTATGGGGTCTATCTAGTGCTGATACGGGAGGGGTGGTTAAGCACTGCAAAAATCTCCTCCCCGATATATTATTTTTAATTTTTTTGACTTATATTTTCACTTTTTAGCGATGATAAAAGGGGAATTTATTAGCGCTTTTCTATGTTCTGATAAAAGGGAACCCCCTGTCTTTTCATCGATTAGAAAGTATTTTTATTATCATTATTAATGCCCTTTTCTGGAACTAATATAGTTCATATTTTTAGTAGTGCTACTATGAGTCTTATTAATGTCCCTTTAATACCCTAATGAACCCCTGTTTTGGTTGGTCCACATAAAAACATCAAATTTATATATAATAGCTGAAATATACTAAAATTAAAGGGTTATAATGATAAAAGGTTTGTTTGATCATTAAAACATTTATTATAGTGAGACACTACAATATATCTTTATTTATGTAAAAAAATAATCAACATATATGGTAACATATGAAGTGAAAATTAAAAGGGATGGTTCGTTTAAAATAAATATATCCATTATAATTTCTAAATAAATTTCAAATATGAATAAATATACATTTTTAAATGATTTTAAATTCTATTGATTTAAAAATTAATCAACACACCTAATATTATGAATGAAGTTGATGGAATAAAATAACCTTAGAACAACCAATGAATTGACAAAAATCAAAGAGGGGATTCATTTATCCCAATTCTTATTCAAAATAAAATAAAATAAGGTAACTAGGTATTAGTTAAATAAATATAAATAACAAAATAAATTTTGATATAAATTAAAACATTTCATATAAATATTCAAAATAGGTTTATTAATAGCAAAAATAATTTTAAAAAAGTGATTGGGAAAAAATAACTGATCGTATTCTCTGTTTTTTAACAAAAAATACTCCCAAAAAATATTTGAGGATAATGGATATAGAATTAAAATATATCCATGTATTAATGAAAAGTGAACTAAAAAATTAACTATGAACTCTTCCTTTATAGAAATTTTAAAATCAATAAAAAACATATATAAGAATTTTCAAGGAATCGTAAAATTAATAAATAAAAAGATCCACTTCAAGATTTCCTTATTCAAATATGAGTCTGAAAAATTATCCATACCTAACGAAGACCTAATAAAATAAAAACATACAAAATATAGGTTATTTTTGAAAATAAATCCCAATTAATGGCAAAAAAAATAAGTTCTAACACAACATATCCAATTATGAAAGTGATATCCCAATAATTGGGGCATATGTTAAATGTGAATAGTTTGTGATTGTTAAATTGGATTCCTATAAGTACTAAAATAACTAGTATTATCATACATAATATGGACATGATTATAATATATCCTATAATATAAAATAGTGTCTTCAATCTAAATAATTTAGTGACAAAAACACAATGTGGTTGTATATTACACTTCAGTCATAGATATAGAAATGTAGTTTTTATTATTTCTACTCCAAGAGAATATGTATTTTTTTCATGAACATGATAAGTCCAAATTCTAATTTTCCTATCAAATTATCATCCTCTAAAACGTGCATCGAAAAAACCTATCTATTCAAATAAAGTGTGAATTATATTAAATTATCCAAAAAATATTATTTAAATATATGATACTTATTTTAGGATATTTTAAATGATATTATTTATAATAGTAATGAAATTTAGAATAGAGAAAAAAAATTAAATATAATGGCTTTTAGTTGCAATGGTGTAATGATGACTCCAAATAATTACTCAAAAAATCTTATTGCTAATCGATTAACAAGTTTCACCCAATGTACGATTACATGAAGAACTCATAATTAAAATTATTTCCTTTCCTAAGAAGGGAATAATACATCACTGTTTTAAAAAATTTAAAAACTGAAAAAAAAATTAATTCTCCTATAAAATCCATTTAGAATTATCTTCAAATTAAAAATGAAATATCATTATAATTATATTTTAATATATAAAAAAATATTTCCTCGAAAAATATTTTGATAAAAAATAAATGTTTTGAAAAATATTTTAAAAATAATATTGAAAAATATTTTCCAATTTTAAAATCAGTTTCTAAACGGTATTTAGTTAAACACACATGTTATGCATGAGGGGATTATTTTAAACCATTAAGTGTCATGGTTAACTTTAAACCATGATTTAAATATTTTTAATCTTCAAAGTTGGTAGGTTGTTCAAAAAATCTATTTTTGAAAAAACACCTTTCAAAATATCACTTTTAACAACCATATGAAAAGTGATAATAAACAACTGGGTAGAGAATTGTAAATTATGATATTAATGAACTCCATCCATGTCATACCCTCACCCACTGGGCCCCACATAGTTAATGATATGATGAGTGAGACTATCCCATGCCCACCTCCAATAAGCTATGGGGTGGAGACTTGTGATGAGTAGCCATTACACTCAAATGGTAGGGCCTAGCCTATGGTACTTGTATTCACACACACATCTACAAGCCCATAGAAGGCTGAAATGTAAAAAAAATCAAATGATTCCAAATGCATACAAAAATATAAATCCAAAAATTATTTTTCAACCAAACAATGGGAAGCTATATGGGCCAAATGAAATCCCACCAAAAATAGTAAAAAAGTACAACATGATAGTAAGAGGAGACTACAGTAAAATTTGACTCTTAGAGAGAACCATGTTCTATTAAACATAGATCTAACCTTCATGTAGTCTATTTCCACCATGAACCACATCCAAAAATTGTTCCTCTATATAAGACATGCCACTTGGGGGAAGTTCCCATGTAGGGGTGATTATAACAATACCCAACAAGAAACCCTAAAAGCAATAAGCATAAAGTATCAAGAGTAGTCATATCATCATTGGATATATCAATCCTAATATGAGACATAAATTAAAACATCCATATATACATAAAGTCTTCAATATGTCTCGAGGTAATGTCACAACCATATTGTTAGCCTAATATTCTACTTTAGAGACTATAACCTTGCTTTCCTTAGAGAACTCAATCCATGAGTTGGATAATACTGACCGGGTCCATTCAAAATGTCATGCTCGTTGGGTCTCACCATATGGAACTATACACTAAATGTCTAAAGATATTGATATATAGATTGGGATTACAAAAATTAAAATTGGGTAATTCGGACTAACCCGATCAAAATTAACATACTATGTAGGGGATCGACGCCAGTGTACAGTTTGTCACGCAAATTTTGAGAACCCCACATTGTGGAAGAAATGATAGAGGATCTCATCCCAACCTCTAGTAAATATTTATATAACTCTCTATAGAAAAAGAATCCCTTTGAGCGGATCAAAATCATTTTTTCATGATTTAATTCCATACTATACCCTAATAGGGATTGATCAATGGAATTATCCCCTAAGGAAACTAATCCACATGAAGAGAAGAAAAGTCTCCAAGTCAATTTTTAAGAAGTACACAACATGTACTATCAGTAAATGGATTTCCCCTTCGGCATTGGGTCTGCACATGCATCATGGTCTACATTCATGTTCATTCACATGTAAACCTAGTCATTTTCTTATACCTGGCACAGTTTTTGTACCATGACATGTTCGAGTACACATCGTAGACCATGTACTTTGTTCATTTTGTGTACCTAGTTTTGTCTTTCTCTGTGTATCCTATGGTATATATGTTGAGCCACTAGTTAAGGGTACCATGGGGTGTGACATATGTCACATGACATTTGATATTCAATTTCATGTGAAACCCCAGGGTTGTAGCTAGGGCCCCACACATGGAGTTTTTTCTTGCATTACACGTCATGTAGTGTAGATAGTTCTAGAATATATAGACCATCATGTGTATTCTTTATCATCCAATGTAGCTATAATTTAATCTATGAATATTTCCACAATCCATATATCTATGTCAACTAATCTTCATCACCACCGAGATCTGATTTCTATCCATCCAAATCGATCAGGAATCCATCACCATCGATTCATTCCATTATCGTGTGTTTAAACCACAATTGAAGATCCCAAAATTAGAACCTAATCTACATTCATCACCAACATATCCTGATCCCATTATCAATCCAAACAAAAATTTATTACATCAATTTTTTTACTATGAAATAGGTGATGAATAATTGATCATTGAGTACTTGTCCCACCACTAGAAAAAAAACAAACATCAGTGCTGAAGAAATGAAGAATGAGGGAAGAAATTCACCATACAAAATCATGAGAAATGGACCTCATCAAATTTTAATGTTTCTTTCAATTCATTATTTTTTCAATTAATAAAAGAGGGATGGAATTAAATAGAAAAAAATCTGAAAATTACCACCATAATAATACTATACCCTCAATATAGTGAATCTGTGAATCAATCCCTTAGTTGATTATTTTTCTTCATCATAGGATATTAAAAAAGGAACAATTACACAAAAAAAAGTCATACTTCAAGATGTATGGATTTATGATGATAAAATAATATTTTTCATTATTGTTATATAGATCCCCAATTTCCATTGGATTGAAAATTCCTTGATACATCGTCATTATTCACGAAGCCTACCTCCAACGATCCCTCTCAATTATAATGGTTTTGTGGAAAACTCATGGAATTGTTTTTAAAGCTGCTTAAATAAACGAATATTAGGTAACATTCCAACATTAAATAAAATAATTTAATATGTAAATTTATTTATTATTTATGTATGTGAAAATTATTTCACAAACACATGATGATTAAAAAGATAATGCCACACCTAGGCTAAAGACAACTTTATGAAGTCGACTTTGGTCTTATTTTTATGATATGATCCTTAGTTAAGGATTAATTCTACTTTCTTAGAAAAAACTACTCATGCGTGATATTAATATATTTCATATTTTTAAACTATCAATTACAAGCTCTCTGAGCCTCTGAATATCAGGTTGTCTCGGTGCTTAGCTCTAAAAATACTACAAAATATATTTAAAAATTTTACATCGAAAAAATTAGATATTAAATTCTCCCCACCTTATGTATTTTCATCCGTAAAAGAAAAAAACCCAATAAAAAAGTTTTATGTACTGAGCTCTTATATGGGTCTCCCATTCCTAGATTCATTCCTAAATATTTTTATACTACCAATGAACATGCACCGAAGGAATCACTCAACTAGGGGTGATCTCCACCCGTCGATCCTCAATTTCTACTAGGTACACTGCAAAGGTATATCCATACTCAATTTCCATATCACTCTAGTTGATAACATGTGATGATTTTTTCACATATATCCTTAGTTTTTGACATATGTAAGACATCACATACCACGTCTAAATTCAGTAGTAGATCCATGAATTACTCCATCATGCCAAATTTATCTATATTTAGAAGGGGTCAATGAATCTCAAAAATATCTTTACACCCTTACCAATCTCTATAATTCACAACAAAGTGAGACATTGAAAAATGCATAGTCTCCCTCCTAGGACTCCAAAGGCCACTGTTATTGGTCCTCATAAGACTTATGATGGATCTGTGTAGTCCTCATCTACTCTGGGATAATCATCACATTATATATTATAGCTTGCATCAACTACGGGACAATGATTTCTCACACACCTAGATCGGTCCAACAAAGTTGTGACCTGCATGGTATCCCATACTAGGAGTTTAATAGTTTCATATTTCTGGTGGAATGGTAGTTATTATTATATGAAAAATCCACCATGGGAAAGTGATCCTCCTAACTATGGACAATGTCTAACAAGAAATCCCACTTCATGTCCTCCATAACCTGACTTGTCTTCTTAGTCTGTCCATCATTATGAGGTGAAATGTTTTTCTCAAATGAAATTGAGTCTCAGAGGCCTCCTATAACCCCCTTCATGATCATAATTGGAAGTGTATTTCACATTTGAAACAATAGTTGAGAAAACTCCCTAGATCTGAACTATGTCTTTTATATAATGGAAACTAAAGATCTCTAATTTAAGATGATCATGAATATATGAGAAGTGGGAAAACTTGATGAGTTGATCTATGATCACCCAGATGGAATTTCATTTTTAGGATATATATGGTAACCCTGTTATGAATTATATATATATATATATATATATATATATCATCCCAAATAATCTCTGCAACCTCAAGGGGTTGAGATAACCCTGTTAGAACATCGTGCTCAGCTTTCATCTACTAACATTTGAGATACTAAGAGACAAACATTTCTAAGCCCTTATTCATTAATGGACACCAAAACTAATTTTGGAGGTCCTGGAATATATCCACCAGACCTGAATGTACCTCCAAACATGATGTATTAAAATCCATCATCACTTCCTCTAGCAATATCACTACTAGAATCATTCATCCATTAGAAAGTATAACGTGCTCCATATAATTTTAAAATCAATCAGGAGCATGTCCATTGAATATCTAAGTAGGTAAGGTCTAACAATCAACATATCCATGACCAACATACCTATTACACTATTAAAGTAGATGGTTAACTACCATTTACAGAGGATATGAAGCGCCATCCTTGTCCACTAAGGACGACTACAATGAAGCCACTACTGGGAGACCTCGGCCATCAATTAAGAAAAAGATCTCTGGATGAGAGAATCTACCACCACATTCCCCTTCCCAAAAATATAGACTATTTGAAATTCATATTATAGGTGGAACTCTACTCATCTAACTTGTCTCATGTTAATGTATTTATGATTGAAGATAAACATGACACTCTTGGGGTCAAATTAGATGATAAACTACTCACCCATATGGTAGTTACAAAACATATTCCGGGAAACAATTACTGCTAATAACTAAAGATCATGGGTCACATAGTTATAATTTGGTAATCTCAACTCTTGAGACCCATTTCCATTCACATCCTACTCTCTATTAGAACACAACAAAGTCTGGTGCCAATAGAATTTCATAACACTACATCCTCGACACCCACATTTGGAAATATCATGATGGGGGTTCTCGTCAAACTATTCCTCAACTACAAAAATTCTTATTAGAAAATTTCCATCCAGGTGAATGGTTACATCTTCTGGGTAAAGGTAGTAAAAGGTCTATAAATACAAGTTCAATTATACACAATCCTCATTTAGAAGCCTTCCATCCCATGAAATCCCATCCCTTCGATAACATTCTTGGGTGGTCCAAAAACTAATATTGCATCAACCTTTTTCAGGTCCATTGCTACACCATCAATAGGGGTAACATGTCAGATAATTTGTACCTCCTAAATACAGAACAAAAATATTGAGAGATTCCCAAAAATCTATTTTTCTAGAAGTTTCCCTAAAACCATAATCATGAATATCACATGCTTCTCCTTATACATTGAGTACACAATTATTTTTTCAATGAACACCACTAAATACCATTCTAAGGATTGATGAAAGATCGAGTTCATGAGTCCCATGAAAACTATTGGGTCGTTCATCACACCAAAATGCATCAAATAGTACTCAAAGTTAATATAGCAATATTTGAATATAATTTTAGGTATATCCTCATCTCGTACACAAAGTTGATGATTTTCTGATTTGGGGTCAATAATTGAGAACCATCACTCCTATCCAAACATATTAAAGATCATTTCAATCCTCAGTAGTGGATATAAATTTTTTATCATCACCTAGTTCAACAATGGGGCTGACTTGGGTAAAACACAGGGTCACAAAAATCCATTACTCAACAAATCCTCTTTAACGACCTGAACATTGGAAATATATTTAATTCCTGATGTTGTTTGTTATTTTATATTTTACTCAAAAAAAATATCATATTATTATTTAAGTGAGAATAATTAAAATGAGATCATTGGTTTTTGAATGTTATAAGACCATTGTAAACTATACTCTTAACATTATGATTATTGATTATAAATACTAATGATCATGGTTAATTAATTATGATAGGAGAGTTGATGACCTCATCTAATAAACTCTTGTCGTACAAAGACCATCTATGGAAGAATAATAAGGAGTTAATATCACACTGAGTTTCTCTAGACCAAGCCCAATTAAAGCTTCAACCTATTAATCTTGAATATAATCTCCTTCGGGAGAAGTTCAAGCTGAAAGAAATCACCTCTCTGGCAATGTTGTTCGAGTCACCCCAAGATTCTATCATCATTTCACACCTTACTCTTAGAACCTATGAAGGTGTTATAAGGGGTTATGTAATTAGGCCTTAGTTACTTTGTGTAATCATTTTGTATTAATAATATATTTATTTCTTATTGAAATATTTTTTTTTAATTTAAAATGGAAAAATAAATATAGGATAAAATTTTAAATGATTCATATTATTGATGAATATAAAAAAGGATTATTTTAAAATATTTTTATACATTAAAAAATTAATAATATAAAATTATTTTAAAAAAAATTCCCTTATACAGTCTTGATCTTTAATAAATTTAGATTCTAATCAGATCAAATTAATTATTAGTGAATAGTAAATTATGAATAGAAATATTAACCTTATGAAAAGTAATGCGACCAATGGAATAGTAACCTCCCTTAAGAAATTAAAAATATAATTTAGGCATCTTTAATGGTTATGTGATATAATAGCATAATTAAATAATTGTTTTAGAAATTATTAATTATGTATTAGTATTTTTTTCAAGTAAATCATTATTTTACCTAAAAATTAAATATCTCATAATAATAAAATTATCTTCATAAAATGGAATTTATTTTTGAATTTATAACATGGATATTAGGTTAGGTTTAATTTATGATATTATTATAATTTTTTTTGTTTTCATATGAATAGTAAGAATACAATTTTTGAGTATTTGATGTGATTGAAGATGTCATAATGATGTAATAATTAATTTAAAATGATGTTAGACATGATTTTAGTAAAATATTATATTAGTTTTCCTAAGTGTCTAATACCATGTATAAATACATGGGAAAGCCCAAGGTTTTTCAAATACCACTTATTAGGTGTCCATTGAAAATTAATAAATATTCCCTCATTGTTTCCATAATTACCAACAAATTCCTTCATTAAATTAATTCCAAATTACTCCAAAATTATGATATGGTCTTCTTACATCCCTATGGGTCCTCCATAGGTACCCAGTATCAGCCCATGGTCCCAACCAGTGATATTGTTTAAGTTACTCTTTAAGGTATGGGAACCTTTCGCCCTCCTCTTTTAGTGAAGACATAATTTCAGTTGTGTCCTCTAGTATCCATTTTATTATGCTCGAGTATATTCTTCAATATCATTTTTTCAGTCCATTTTATTTCTAAATTATTAAAGACCCTTTATACACTTTTAAACTGATTTTTTGAATTTTAAGTGATGTCATTATGCATGTGAATTTTCATAAGGGAATTCTCAACAACACTTTTTCTATTCAAGCTCTCTTTTATGTGTTATAACATTCAATTTTCCATACCATGTTCTTATTTACCACTACTATAAAATGAGTTATTTATGGAAGGTAAACTCTTTTATCCTCTCTTTTAATGTTCTCTAAAATCATGTTGCATAGTTGTTACGCTGTTGAATTTTCTTTTCCAAATCCCTATCTTTTTCAAAATAATGTATATTATTTTATATAATTGAAGAGCCAAACCTATTTAATTTCCTAGTATATTCATCAAGACATAGAATTGATATATTTAATTCTTGAATTGACTTAAATAAGACCCTCATCCCCATTCCATGGGTTATAAATGACATAACGATCATTATTTTATTCAGTTTTTAAAACGTCATGATTTTGATATAAAACCCATATATTTTATTCTATATGGATTATATATGAAATGTTTTATTATGATCTATATGTATCACATTAATATAAACTTATATTAAGGGTACTCCTTAATTTTTCTCCAATTCATTGGTTAAGGAAATTAATCTCTAGATATGACTAGTTTTATGATACCTTGGGTAATAACCCTGGAAATTTTTATGACACATTGGGGATGGACCTTGGTTATATGATTATGAATGTATAAATTAAATTCCATGTCCATATTTTAATGTTATTATTAAATTTATTATTTCTATTATATGCCTCTTTTTCTTTTTATTATGATATTACCTATGTTTTTATTTATATCGCTCAACTTCACATTTAAATTGTTTCACTTGGTTTCCTTACTGGTCCATATTCTCACCCTTTTCATTGATTTATATCCCGAGGTTTTGAGATGATATAAATGTACATAGGATGAATCTTTAAGAATACTTTCATGTAGAATTGTATAATTATTTATGTTTTCTTGTATTATATACCTTTTTTCCAAAACAATAGACATTAAAGTTCCTCTATATGTAAAATGAAATTAAAAGTTATGTAATAGACATGCATGATTCTATAGTTAGTATCAAAGGATAGTTTAGTTATTTCTTGAAATTAGGATATAAAAAACCTCAATAACAACAACATTTAAATGTTTAAATATATGAAATCTTCTATATATTTTGGTGAAATAATATGTAAGTGGTTTTAAAAAAAAATCATTATCTGGATACCAACAAGTGGATGTAATGTTAAAATATATGTATCTAGGGGAAAAACCCAAAATCTCTACTTTGAGTTACACTTGAATAGGAACTGGTGCATGATAACAGGCCCAGATGCACTCCTTGTTTAACACTCCCATTGTATATGTTTGGTTAATCACAAGTTTTTTTATGAATAATTATGGAGGATTTATAGGGAAATGTAATTGTTTTTAAAGAATAATATGTTTAAACATGATTTTTTAAGACTTAAAAGTCCTTTATAGTTAAAAATATTTTTAAATGAAATAATCTTCTCACTAAGGTTTTTTTTCATTTAGAAAATTGTGATAAATAAGAGGAACAATGAAAATGGTGACTGCAACGGATCATGCACTAACATCCCACCAATGGAAGATGAAATGGAAAACTTTTAAGAGAATGATAAACCAACTGAGTCATGTTATGGGAAATAACTTTTATCAAGCTGAGAAACTGATATCATTGTGAAGGGAAAAAATTTATGTTAAGTCCTTTATACATCAACAACCACAAATATTCGTTTGATCTACCAACCCATTGAATTTATAATAGTGGATCAGCTCTATCAAAAAGATCTTTTCAATGATCCACTATTCATAACAAGAGAAGGTTACCCTGGATGTTTACCATTTAGAGGGAGAAGATGATCACTTGTGGTAAATGATTAAAAACATACGGCCTAGAGTGGAGGTTGATGTTAAGTAGTGGGATGAGTTTCATAGGGATATTCTTCTATAATTATTTTCCTCATTCGTTGAGAACAAAAAGGGAGAAGGATTTTATTGATAAAAAGAAAAAAAATAATGAATCAGTTGGATGCTTTGAGATAAAATTCACAAGACTTTACCATTACAACTCATGCCTTTTCATGTATCCTAATGGGAAGGTTGATAGATTATTTGGGGGGCTCGGACATATTATTTGGAATAAACTATCCAACTCATACTATGATTGCTATAATGAGATCGTGTAGAGTGATATGAAAGTTGAACTGGGGTTCGGTGTGACACAGTGGTATCATAAATCCAATGAAAATAAGAGATAAATAGAGAAAATATTAGAGATGATCTATGATCAGGGAAGAAGAGGAAAGAATGTGCAACATCCCATGTGTAATAAATTTGGGAAGAAGCATTCGTGGAAATTCCTACATGGGAGTGGGAAGTGATACAAGTATGGATGATATGTCCATATCACACAGAACTGTTGTAGTGAGGTGAATCCTAAACTCCCTAACACTAATGAAAAAGTAAAGACGGTGTAGTCCCTTCCAGAAATCGAATGATTAATGTGAGGAAAACTTTTAATCTTTTCCAATCACTATCCAAATATGAGGGAAATGGAAGGGAATCACCATCAGCCTCACCAAGGGCCAAGGTAGAATGTCTCTTCTTTCAATATCACTATAGATGAAGTTGAAGTTCCAAATTATGTGGTAAAAGATAATCTTATTGTTCCCTCAATGTTATCAAGGACTTTTTTCACTCGAGTTATCCACATTCTTTTATTACCTCCATGTTTGAAAGGAATTTAGAAACAACTCCGGAATCGTTAATAGTAGATATATCAGTCAGGACTCCTGGAGGGATTATCCAAGCATCATTAGTGTTTATAAACTCTAGTATTTACATTAGTGAGCACAATATTATAGCCAATCTATTAGTCATCCCCACGCTGGAATTCGACATTATACAAGGGATGGATTGTCTCACAATGTATAATGCTATGGTCAAATGTAGAAGCAAGGAAATCTCAGTAGTCTTGAAAGTAAAAGCTACAGTTATCTTCCAAAGAAAGATATATCAATCTGATCTTTTACTAGAATAACCTCCTATATCCTTAAATATAGATTTGATTATTTAATAAGAAGAAGGAAATGAACAGATAGTTATATTAAATGTCCCCATCATCCAGGAGTACATTAATGTATTTCCAGAGGAGTTACTCAGACCTCCCTCAGTAAGAGTGATAGAGTAATCAATTTAACTCATACATAGATCTCATCTGATATCAAAGACCCCGTATAGAAATGAAAAGTTTGAGTTGGAGGAATTAACAAAACAACTCCAATATCATTTGGAGAAGGAGTTTATCTGACTTAGTGAGTCTCACTAGGGATCACTTGTTCTCTTTTGGAAGAATAAGGATGAATAAGTGTGGCTATTCATCGATTATAAAGAACTGAATGGGATTAAAGTAAATAAAAAATACCCTCTTCCAATAATTTATGACTTTTTTGACCAACTTCATGGGTCTCAATTATTCTCTAAGATTTATCTTTGTTATGGTTATATCAATTGAGGGTGAAGAAGGAAGATATTCCAAAAACCTCCTTCCGATCAATATATGGGCATTATGAGATTCTTGTTATTCCCTTCGTACTGACTAATGCACCTAATATTTTTATGGATTTGATGAATATAGTCATTAAGGACTACCGTGATAAATTTGGGGTAGTTTTTATTGATGATATTTTGATATATTCTAAAGGTTTCGAGGTGTATGAGGATAATAAAATGCTTATTTAGAAAAATCTACCAAAGGAGAGGCTTTTGGGAGTTTTCCCCAAATGTGATTTTTGGTTCAAACAAGTTTCTTTCTGGGGGGCATTCAAGAGAAAGAGGGATTCACAGTTGATACTAAAAATACAATGGTTGTAGAGGAGTGGCATTAGAATACAAAAATAACTGAGGTTCCTCGTTTACTTGGATTAGAGATATATTTTAGGAGGTTTTTGAAAAAAATTCACAAAATTATTATCCATTAACCATGTTAACTCAAAAATAGGTCATGTTCATCCGGAAAAAGAAGTATGAGGAGCGTTTCCAAGAGCCAAAGAAGAGATTATTTACTTGACCCATGTTAAATCATCTCTCAACCAGAGAATAATTTTTTATTTTTTTCAATGCATCAGTGAATGGTCCTGGTACATCCTTAAGAAAAATGTTAAAATGATTACTTTTGCATCTCAACAGTTAAATACTCATGAGCAGAACTATCCAATGCCAGATCTGGGGCTTGCTTTAGTTGTTTTTTCTCTAATGATATAGATGAACTTTCTATATAGGGAGAAATGTCATATTACATAGACCATCTATTTTTGAATTATATTTTCCCCCAAAAAATATTGAGCATGAGATAGAGGAGATGATTGGAACTTCTTAAAGACTATGATTGTTCCTTTCAGTATCATCCCAGAAGAGCAAATAATGTCATTGATGCATTATTTAGGAATGACCCAGTTGTTCTGTCTGTGATGAGGATTCAAAGAGATCCCTTCATGCAATACCTAGTGAAATGAACATGGGAATTATAAGTGGAGGGACATCATCAACCCTATCCCAAATGATTTCTCAACAGACCTTTCTAGATAATATCATGTAACATCGAAAAGAATTTCTGATGTTACAGATATATTTTGAGGCTGTAAAGGATAAGAAGTTTCTTGAGGTCAATATTGGTCATGGAGGGGAACTGAAATTTTGTACAAGGCTAGGAGTTCCTTCTATTCTAGAAATAAAGAAGGAGTTTATGGATGCAGCACATAGCTCTAACTTCTATATATATCCCAGAAGCATGAAAATGTATAGGGACCTTTATGATCATTATTGTTGGGAGAATATGAAAAGGGAGATTGCTGACTACACAACAAGATGCCTGGTATGTCATCAAATGAAGATAGAGTGACCACTTTTTAAAGGGGTATTATAACCACCACCTATAATAGAATAAAAGTGGGAAACTATCACTATATACATTTTCACTAGTCTCCCAAGAAAATCTAAAGAAAATAATGAGGTATGGGTTATAGTGGACTGTACCCCCAAGACTAAAAGTTTTATCTCTATTCCGAAAGATTCATATCTTGATCAACTTTCCATGATTTACAAGAAGGAAGTGGTAATGATGCATGGAGTTCCACTTTTTATCATATCTTATCATGATCTAGTGTTCACATAAAAATTCTAGGGAAGTATTCAATAGGATGTGTGTACTGAATTTAATTTTTGCAAGGACTATCCCCCGCAAACAGATGGATAATGTGAAATTACTATTAATACACTTGAGGACATGTTGAGAACATGATCAATGTAATTTAAGGGTGGATGGGATCAACATATCCCCTTAATTGAGTTCTCTTAAAACAACAACTTCCACTCTAGAATTCAAATGGAACCCTATGAAGCTATATATGGGAAGTTATTTATAACTCCTACTTGATAGAATGAAACTACTGATAGAATCATTCTTTAGCCTGATCTTGTACAAGAGATGATAGAAAATTTTCATTTCATCTAGAAACACATTAAGGCTGCTCAAATTCGGTCAAAGAGTTACCCTGAAAACCGTTGAAGGGCCTTGGAGTTTTATGGTGGTAAAAATATCTTTCTTCAAATTTCACCTTGGGATAGAGTTATGAGTTTTGGGAATAAATGTAGGCTCATCCCTAGGTACATTTTCCCTTATTAAATCCTTGATTATGTAGGATTCGGGGCCTATCATCTTTCACTTCCTCCAAAAAATCGCGTAAGTTCATGAATTCTTCCACGTATCCCTCTTGAGGAAGTACATACCTGACCCTTCACATGTACTAAATGCAGAGGTGGTACAACTAGAACATGACCTCTCTTTTGAGGAGCATCTGGTGGAGATCATGGATCGTAAAGATAGGGTTTTATGCAACAACACTACCCACGTTTTAATTTTTTGTGGTGGAACCAAAAATATGATGATGCCATGTGGGAACTAGAGGAATCAATGAGGTAGAAGTACCCACACATTTTCTCTTCAGAGGGTTTGAGATGAAATTATAGGGACAAAATTTATTGGGGGGGAACAATGTAATGACCCAATCTTTTGAATAATATTTGTTCCAGGACTTTCTATGTTAATTTATTTTGTAATCAACAAAAATATATATTATAATTATTGAGGTGAGTATAATAAAAAGGGGACCATTGCTTTTTGACTACTATATGATTGTGGGTCAATATGACCATTGGAAAATATACTCTTCACATTATGATTATTATTTATAAATAAAAATGATCATGTTTAATTAATATTGAAATGAGAGTCGATGGCCTCATCTAGTAGACTCGGGCAGTTTGAAGCCCATCTGTCGGACCTTGGGAATGAGGTAGCATCAATGGGATTTCATCTAGACCATTCCAAAGTCGATATTCAACATGTTAATCTTGAATGTAATATACTTCAAGAGAATATCAAGATAATAGAAATCACCACTCAGGCAATGTTGTATGAGCAACCCCAAGATTCTATCACCATTGCACACCTTACTCTAAGCTCTTATTCATTTCTTTTAAGGGGATATGCAATGAGGCCTTTGTTACATTGTGTAATAATTTTGTGTAAATAAAATTGTTATTTCTTGTTATAATAACTTTTTTGGAATTTCCAACGTCATAAAAATATAGGATGAATTTTTAGAAATTTTATAAAATTGATGAATATTAAAAAAAGTGTATTTTAAAATATTTTTTTTACTTCAAATAATTAATAATGTGAAATGAAATACAAAAAATGGTTGTATACATTCGTGATCAGTAAGAAATTTAGAGTCTTAAAAGATCAACTTAATTTTTGGTAAATAATAATTTATGAATAGTAATATTACCCTTATGAATAGTAATGTGACAAATGGAATAATAACTACACTTAAGAAAGTATAAATACAATTTAGGCATTCTGAATGGTAATTTGATATAAAAGAATAAATAAATAACTATTTTAGAAATTATTATTTAAGTAATAGTATTTTTTTTGGTAAATAGTGATTTTACATAAAACATAAATATATATTAATTAGAAATTTATTTTCATAAAATGGGGTACATATTTGAATTTAGAACATTAAAAGTATGTTAGGGCGAATTTATGAGATTTTTATAAATGTTTCTGTTTTCGATGAAGAGTAAAAATATTGTTTTCAGTTTTCAGTGTGTTTGATGACATCATAATGACGTAGTAATTAATATAAAATACTGGTTGACTTTTGTATAGTATAATATTATATGAGGTTTACCAAGTGGCTAATACCATGGAAACCCCAAGGTGTTTCAAATACAACTAACGAGGTGTCCCTTGAAATTTAGTAAAATATTACCTCACCTTTACTATAAATACCAATCCATTCCATCATTCCATTCATTCCAAATTACTCCTCAATAGAGATATGGTCTTTTTACCTTCCAAAATGATCACCCAAGGATATCTTTTGAGCAGTATAACTTTCATGTTTCCATACCATTTTCTTATTTCAATTTTTTTCTATCCATAAACTGTAAAATTACTTATTTATGGATGGGATACCCATGTCCCAAGTCTTTTAATGTTTTATAGTACCATTTTTCAAAGCCGTTATGTTTCAGAATTTTGGTCGCACAATCTCTCTCTTCTTCATAAGAAATTTTGTTATTTTAATTATATGAATACCCAAACCCGTTTCATTTCCAAGTGTATTTAACAAGACATTAAAATGATATATTTTATTCTAGAATTTACATACCTAAAACCCTCATCCCATTTTCATGGGTTAAAAATGGCATAATGATCCTGTTTTTAAGCCCTTTTAAAAACATCACGACTTTGATATAAAAACCATCTCTTTTATTCGTTATGTGTTATTTATGAAGTGTTTGATTATGATATATTTGAATCACATTACAATAAATACCTATTAATATATTTCCTTGATAGCGCTCCAATTCATTAGGTAAAGAAAATAACCTCTAGAGATGACAAGTTCTATCATACCTTGGCGATTAACCCTGGTAATTTTTATGACACCTTGGGGATAGAACATTATGATATGCTTATAAATATCTAAATTCAATGTTGTGCTCAAATTTTCACGTTATGATTCATGTAATTATTTCTATGATATGACGCTTTATCATTAATTTATGAATATTCTCATGTACTTATTGATATCTATCAAGTTCACATGTAAACTGTTTCACTTGTTTTCTTTACTGTGGCTTATGCACACCCTATCTATTAAAGTAAGTCCCTAGGTTATGAGATGAAATAAATGTACATAATATGACCCTTTAAGAATCCATTCATGTGTAATAGAATAATGTTTTCATTTTTCATTTTTTATGTACGTTTTTTCTAAGACACTAGACATTAAATATCCTATGTTTGTAAAATAGAATGAAAAGTTATGTAATAAAAAGACCAAATTATATAACCTCCAAATACATTCTTATTTGATGATGATCTATGATATTATTCTAATATTTTGTAAAAAATATCAAGGTCATACCTAGGTGTAAGTAAATGAAAAAAAAACCATATCCAAGAGGGGACGTAAGCCTGGAATTCCCTAAAGAAAGACAACCTAATACACAACCACCATATTAGAATATTTATATATCATAGCATCTACTTGTATAAGAATAATTTTATCCCACTGGTTATTAATTAGATTCCCCATCTTGTTTATGTGTCCATCATACTCTTCATGGGTCTCATTATCTCCTAAAAAGTGAATCCAAATCCTATAAACATAAATATAGTTAATTTTATAATAAGAACATCCAATTTGTGCATGATTAGTGTATAGGTAGTCCATTAAAAAGATGACATTGTAAGGACTCATCAATAAAATAAATATATCCCATGATAAACTCTCTCTTTCATGTGCTAGATCACATGATTGGAAAAATTGTTTGATTATTGAGTCATCTAAAATTTTAGTATATAATTGTAAGGGTTGATCCAAGGGATCAACTAGAACCTATAGGTATAGAAATATGGATGTAGAAAGAAATGATCATCCCACAAATGTGTCTATCAAAATTATAGCTGAGGTATAAAATACATTGTTAGTATTTCTCATCATCCTTGGAGCTTTTGGGTCATAGGCCCTTATGTCTTGCGGTGGTTCATGCTCCCATCCACTAGCTCCATAAGCCTAGTGGTGACCACCTGGGGGTGGTTGTGGAAGCATGTTGAATCGTCTACCACCTTCCATTAATTTCTATAGTTTTCTACCATATCCTAATTCCTACGTACCACCCTAATCATTTCAATTCCTCTTACTAGAAAATCCTTCCACTATCTATTTATCATCCAATCGGTGGGTTAGATAATCTTGAGTGACACATCTCCGGTTATCACAAGATTAGAACTAAATCTCCCTAGGCTGACTAGACTGATACCGAGATCTTTAAATAGTACACCTTCAGTCCTAATATTTCATCCTAAAATGTATCACATGTCTAGATCCATACTTCTATCATAATATACATACTCTCGAGGTTTCAACCCTTGTGTTCCCAAAGATGGAACATACTGTCAGTGTCTTCTCAATATGAAATATTTATATCTCTAATGACTGATCTAGAACCCCAACATTAGTAGGAATTAATAGGGTTAACACGCTATCTTGGATGTACCTAAATAGACATCTCTTAATGTTATGCACCATAAATAATGGATCTAGAACCATATCCATCGACTATTATGAGATGTTAGTAATCCTTGATGAATACTCATCCATAGTCATGTTTCAATTCGATAGATGTAAATGCTCCTAGATGTTCATCGATCACATCATGGTTGAATATTAACCATCCTTAAAGAGACTATCAAACTCTATCCATGGAAGGGTCTCTACATCATATGACAGAACTACTAAGCTCTACCAATATTTTGGGAAACCATGAAGATAGATCACCTCCAGGACCACCATCTGGTCTTCAAGATCTCCGAAGTGATGTGAAACACATGTAACTTCCATGATATTCTCCTATGATTCTAGTCGGTCTAGATTTACCATAAAATTTATGGGTTTCTAACACTAAAACTCACGAGTCACTCTTTAGCATATGAGCCTCATCTAATGGTACTTCGGGTACCCCTTGTTGGTTGATGGGTAGATGTATGGTTGGAAAACCATCCAGAGGTACTAACTCTTAAAAAAATCCCCGTATCAAAGTCTAATCACTAAGTGGGTCTTTCCTATGACTTAATGTGGAATCCTTGCTGAAAATAATCATGTAGGAATCCTGAAATAAACAATATATACCATGTTAAATGATTATATTGAAGGATCTTACCCAATAAGGACATGAAAACACAACTCATTCATATAAGATGTATATACCTATTTTGGTCCCTAAAACCAATTTTTACATGTATTGAGTCGTGGTAGGTGATCAGAGTCCTTATGTATAAATACTCCAGCCTCTACACTAACACTATTGTTCCTGGCATGAAATTTGAATTTTAAATGCATAACCCTGTTTCCATAAAACCTAATGTAATCCTGTAGTTATACAAATCCCCGAGCTCTTCTACTATGAAAAACAATTTTATAATACCACTTTGTCATAACCTGAACCCCCAAGGCCCACAAATCATGTGATAAGCTGAGGGTGACTACCTAAATCCCACCTCTAATAGGCTAATGGGAACAAAGTGACCCTTAGTAGTCATAACCCTCAAATGGGTGTCATTCGCCTAAGGTACTTGTATGCACATGAACATATCAAATCCAATGCAATATTGAAATGTAATAATAAAATAAACCCAATAAAAAATGAATTCACATATATAACCCCCCGAATCATTGTACACAAAAAATAATAGAATGAAATAATGTCCAAATACAAACCCACCAAAATTTAGAAAGATGTCCTACTTAATAGTAAGAGGGTACTATAGTCAAACATGCCTCATTGAATGAATCACAACCTATATAAACCATATTTAAGTCTTTTATGGTATTGCACCACCATTAACCTCGTTGAATGGTTAGTCATCTACATAATACAAGTCACGTGTGGTAGAATCCCATGCTTGGGTTAGTATAAAAATACCCAATAAGACTCCCTGAAATCACTAGGAATAAATCATCAAATGTAGTTATCTCTTCACCTGATATGTCAATCAATAATATGATACATTCATTAAAACTTATACATATAGTCGAAATCGACAATAAGGTTCACGTTTTGTTTACACCACATTTCTATCATAAGATTCTACTTGAGAGTCTGTAACCATACTCTCCTAGAAGAACTCACTCCATGAGTGTGACTGTAATGATGAAGTCCATCCAAGATGTCATGTTCCTTAGGTCTCACCATAAGGAATTACATCCTAGAAGATTGATGATATAGATAGATAGATGTGGATCTAACCTAGGACTATTCAGTAATATAAACTAACCCAATAAAGAAAAACCCTCTATGTTGGGGATCAAAACCGATGTATATCTATTCATTCCGATTTAAAGAACCATGCAAATTGAAAAATTTGATAGAGGATCTCAGTGCGGGATATTATAGACATTCCTACATATATATATAACAATTCCCTTACATATGACCATAATACTTTTTTAAGAACATAATTCCATGCTATACTCTAAAAGAGATGGATTGAGGGAATGCAACCCTAAATAATCAAGTCCACACAGAGGGGATATAGGTCACAAGTCATATTTAAATAATTACAATATTTTTAATTTAAGTACACTTTTTCTCCCTTATGTATTGGTTTTACACATAAATTATGGCCTGTGGCTAGGTCTGTGGTCATGTCTATGTACCTGACCATGTTTGTGTATCATGCCATGTCTGAGTACACATATCCACCCATGTACTCAGTTTGTTACATGTACCTGGTCATTTTCATGTTCTTGTATCATTTTAGATACATGTTTATCATTTAGGTATGGTTTACATAATGTTTGAAATGAGTCACATGGTGAATGATATTTAATTTCACATGATACTCTATCACCATGACCAAGGACACACACAATGTATTCTTCCGTTATACACTGTGCACTGTTGAACTTTCCAAAATCAGTGGATCTTCACACAAGTTACACATCCACCAATACCACACCAATTTAATCCATTAAAGTTTCTACAAACCATGGATATGAGTCAATTGTGCTTGATCACCTTTATAGATCTAATTTCCTTGCATCAAAATTGATTAGGATGCCTTCACAATTGAGTCGTTCCACTATCGAATGTCGAAACAACGGCCAAAAATCCCAAAATCGAAGCCCTATCTAATTTAATCACAATCAAAGAATGATTCCATCAAAAATAGAAACATTGATTTTTGTTATCATTTTGTTGTACTACAAAATGAGTGTATAGTGATTGATCCCCAAATAATTGTCGAACCACCGAAAAAAATGAACATCGGTGTTGAATGAATAAAGAACAAAGAAATTAATAAATAAAATAAAAACATGAGGAATTTACCTCATCCCATGTTTGTTTTGGCCTCAATTATATGTATTTGTAATAAATAATTAAGATATTAAAATTAACTAAAAAAATAAATCCCCTAATTCAAAATATAATAATCCTATACTTGCAATAAGATTGATCCACAAATAAATCAGTTAGTTGATTGATCTGTGTTCATCATAAAATTCTAAAATTGGTATAAATCCATATAAAACAAATTTACAATATTAATATGGATATATTTCTAATAAAAAATGAAAATATTCATTTTCATTGGTGATAAACTCAATTTTCATTAGCATGAACAATCCTCGACCAGACATCGTCGTTCACTAAGCCTTCCTCCAATTCTCTCTCTCAATTCCAAAGGATACTCACCTAACCTAATGAATAGATCATATTTTTTCTTAAATAAAGGACTATTATGTTCTTTTTTCACATTAAATAAAATTAATTAATTACTTTCTTTTTTAATTATTTATGCGTGCAACAATGTTTTCTCGAACACCCTACACCAAAGAATATTATGTCACGACTATGTTAAATACCACATTCTAAACTCAATAATGGTCTCATATTTATGATATGAGACTCCATTTAATAGTTATTATAAATTTTTAGGAAACCTTATCTTGATTCATTTTAATATATTTAATATTTTTCAAATATCTATTATGAGATCATCGGGCCATAGAATATCAAGTCGTCTCAATACCTCACTCTCAAAATACTACTAGATATATTTCAAGTATTTACATTGAAAATATAATACATTATAAGACATGGTATAGGTGAAATAATTTGGTGATAATCAACATATTATTTTAGATTATAGCTTTTATATTTGTTTTTATCAATGTTACGTGTAATGTTTCCTATATTATCTATCTATTTCCTAAAAACCCTTTTGGTATAAATAATTTGATGATCATGGGTTATTTCAACAAGATTATAAATGTTGATCCTTGTATATTAGTTAAACCCCTCTTACAATATTCTTAAAAAATCCATGTGAATTTATTCTTCAATTGTTTAGTTCCTTGGATTTTGGTTCAAATTTTCCTAAGTTATATTTCATTTTAGGAATATAGAATTTACACCTATACTCCTTAATAAATAAATCATTAGGTTTTTTTCTTTCCAAATAATATAGGTGATATTATTAAGGATAGGTCTTATATGAACATTGATCATGGTATAACAAGTTGTATTGACCAACAAAACCAAAAAAATATTGATGGTGTTTAAATTCATTCCTGATTTTTATTCCAATAAGTTGTAGTGTTTAATTCCATATTTTCTCAAACCCATTTTTTGGACTCTTAAGAGAGATAAATATTTTTTTATCCTTATAGAGTAAAAATTTCAAAAAACTCATTATTTTGAAACACTACCCCATGATCAATCCAAATTTATTTGATCTAACACCCTATTTTATTTTCAACCATATTAGTGTATTTAATAAATATATTACAAAAATCACTTAGATGATTCGATAAATAAATCCTTATAAATCCTATAAAATACTTTATAGTTACAAAAGTGTATTTTTTACCTCTTATACTTGAAAATTGGGTTGTTACAAATAAATAAATTTGAATGAGAACAAGTTACATATAGTTGTAATATTCCTTTATAATTTTAAAGGGTGTTTTGGGTTTCATACTAAGTTGTTAAGGATCACACATAATTTTATTTTTATAATAAAATTTTTGAAAACATAAAAATGGATTATTTTAGTTGAGTTTTAAAATTTTTTTTGTTTAACTTTAACTAAAGAGTCTATTCAATAGAGATGCCTCACTATATTGTGCACATAAAAATTAAAATATTGGATAGTAAGAGATTTAATATCAATAACATAATCATTTATAAATCTAGAGGTTGAAAATAAATGATTTCATTGGAGTTAAAAAAAATTATAAATCTCATTCTCAAATTAAAATTTAAAACCATTATCACACAATTGGATAATATTAATAAAATTATGTTTTAAACCATTAACATATAAAAAATATTTAACAATGGTATAATTTGTAATAACCACATTTTCTATAATAAATATCTTATAGATTACGTGATCACCAAATGTGAGATGGACTCTATCAAGCATTTCATCATGTTTAAATATGGATTAGTCACCACACATGTGTATCAAGTGTCTATTGTCCATGTACCATGTAGCTACCTAGGATTTTCACATTAGAAATTTCTCCTATATAATATGAAAATAATAAATCATTTACTACCCAAATAAATTTGAGTCCACTAATGTTAACTAAAATAAATTTTGGAACTTATATTTATTTTTAATTATTTTTGAAATGAAATATTGAAAGATTGAATTCTATTTTGGGTATAACATATTAGGAATATTTTAAATCACATTCAATATGAATATGACATATTTTATAAAAATAATTGAAAATCATATTTTTTATAAAAAACTTTTACAAATTTACTATATTTATAGTTGAAATATTGATATGAAATTTTATTCCTAAATAGAATTTTCACATGACTATGGTATCACTGTAATATATTTAAATCAATTTGACCTTGGGTGAACATTGAAACAGAATTTTAAATGACATTAATATTGGATTCAAATTTTTATATATTGTGTTTCTATTTTAATTATAAGTATAATTAATCCTTTGGTTTGGATAGTTAATCCTTCTAATTTATTACATGATTATATCTATATTTAATTTCAATTAATTTTGGAGTATGTTAAAAAAATCCATCATCAATATGATTTATAGTATATTTAAAATCATTATAAATTTATGACCATGAAGAATAAGGAAAAGTAGTATAATTTACCCAAGTAGTTTCCTCAATTTTTCCATATGATACTTCTCACTATCATCACATAATTTGGATGTTGAGAGGGAGTCATCATAAGCACTCTCTGTATAAAATTTAATGTATTTATTAACTTTCTACTTTTATTTCCTCTCCTTTTTTAGTATGGGGATATCTAGTTTGATTTATCCCTATTTATATCTTTTATATCATGTTACCTCCACTTCTATAAATTGATTCTGCTTTTTGGCATGATGAAAATATTTATTGTCCTCTATGAACTTTTTTATCTTCATGGATAAGTGACTAATTTGAAAATCACTACCAGAAAAGTCATTATTGATTACATTAAAGGAATGATTATTCATTTATTTAACACACTTGACTCTTTTTATTCCTTTTTATTTTTTTTTCATTGTAATCTCTTTTGTCATGAGTGATCTTATAAGTTATTCTACCTGCATGTTCTTTATATCCTTTATTTCATGAAATTATAGTTCCTTGGGAGATGAAGAACATAGAAAAAACAAATTTTCTCACACACAAGAATTTATATAGTAAGTACATCACAATTTTATTTTATAATATTTAAAATTTCTGTAAAATTTATAAAAAATTCATTAATGGATTCATTAGTATGCATAATAAAATGTTTAATATGACGATATAGTAAAAGTTAGTACATGTAAACATATATAATCAAATGAGCCTACTAAAATGGTGTAAAACTATTTATATAGGCTCTAAAACCATAGAAATAACCAATTTTCATGTTTTATTTAAACTATAGTTATTATAGTCTTTTCAATTGGGTACATCTTATAGCTATAATATAATCCATGGTAATATGCAGTTACAACCATGGTTTAAATTGTGGTAATAGGTGGATACAAACACAATTTAGTATATGGTATTAGGATTATATAGAAACATTTTATATTTTAGCCTTAATTAGCTATAACTATGTTTTAAAAAAAGTAATAAGGTGGCTATGGTAACAGTTTAAACTTTTTCCTTAGGTGGATATGTTCACAGTTTCAAACCGTGGCATTAGGTGGCTATGTATGTGGTTTGAAACTGTGTAATTAGGCTCCTATGGACATGGACTAAAATTTTGGCCTAAGGTTTCTATGGTCTTTATTTGATACCAAGAAAATAGACTTATAAAATATAAATGTACCATCATGGTTTGATCCATCGACCACTTTTATAATCATTCCAACACTTTACTACAATGATTAACACTAATATATGTATATATATATTAATATATTTACATATTCATATTAATTTTTACATAATTATATATAATTATATTTATTAAACATTTTAAAAATAAAAAAATGATAGAAACAATTTAAAACCATGGAAATAGGTTACTATAGCCATAGTTTCAAATCATTACTTTGGGTGGATATAGCCAAATTTAAAACCATGACCTTAGGTTCTTGTATCCATGGTTTAAACCATATCTTTAGGTGTCAATAGACATAGATTAATCCATGGACTTAGGTGCCTGTGAAAATGGTTTCAACATGGGTCTTTGGTGGCTACGATCATGGCTATGGACATGGTTTTCTAAACTATAGATGTAGTGCGTTGCCGCAAATTTCCTATATTTTTTTACTGTTACCATGAAAATTACTACCATAGTTTCGTATAATCATGGATATATGTCATCATATAGCCATAATTTACAAAAATGTTTCTATGGGATACCTCTTAAAAGGTTTACCAAAATGTGTAAATAAAATTGTGGTCATAGGGTCATTTTAAAGTTTTGAAAGTCTAGTGTCCTTGAAATTTTTAGTTCCCTTTTGTGTGACATCAAAAAGTTTCTAGACATAATGTGATCTTTTATATATTGAAATATGGTAAAATTCATTATGTTCAAGCCCATAATGAGTATAATTCATGGTTTTCCATTGAAGCTCAAAGGATTAAATGCCATATTGATTATATAAATACTATGATTCTTTAGTTGATGTTTAACCATGAATAAAAATTTTCCAAAAGGGATAACCAATGATTCTAAAAAATGTATACATATGAGATTTATAATAAATATAATATGATCCATAAAATTATAGATCTTATCCCAATGAGTTTTCATCAGTAGTGCCTTTGGGTTTAGAGGATGTGGTTATCCTTTTTAATCATTCCCTAAAACCACATAAGAATTAGATATCAATTATGTTTATGATAACAATTTTTGGTACTTATACTACGAAAATAGGGGACACAAATTTCTTTTTAAAAATTTAAAGATAAATAATTATATAATAAATTTATAACTAAAATTTTAAGATTAATAGATAGATTAAAATACTTAAATCATAATATATATAAATTAATTAAGTATATTTAGTGGAAATTAAAATGGAAAGTAAGGATGAAAAATGATTCTAGAAATTAAAAAATATTAGTGACTATATCTCAAACCTTAATTAGTCTAGATAATGTTTTATTAATAAATTATATTTAAGGGATTAAAAGATACCAAAAAATAAATAACTATCTTTCCATTCAATAGTGTAAGAATGAAACCTGATAGAATAATTAAATTTATGTTGAGAAAGAAAGTTACCCAATAACACCATCACATTAGTTATTGTGAGTTTCTAATATGAAATAAGAAGAAGAGGCTCTCTAAATTAAAAAAAATTACAACAAATGATAAATTATATCAATAATGTTAATGTGAATAATGCTATAATGAGAGACAAGTGAAGTAGAATGCAAGTAAGTTTCAATAATGAGACACAAAGAAATCCTAAATATGAAAAAAAAAATATTATTCATATAATTCCTAATATTCAATTTTGGTGTCCAAGACATCATTGAGGTGTATTTAAATGTATTGGAAGATCATTGATGGTATTGTAGCCATTTAATGTTCAAAATAACCATTAAATGTAAATAATAGCTTAAGCCGGTCCACCAATAGTGGATAATATTTTTCTTTGGAAAAGAACCACCAGCCAGCCACAGGATCCATGTAGTGACCTAGAACACAGTAGATGTTAGACAATGGTTAACATGTTACACAAGAATATGATACAAGGAATCATATCTTGAAGGGGAAATAGTTTAGTAGTATTGGTAAACTAGATACATACTTGAAATTCTCATTTCAATTGAAAACATAAAATATTAAAGGTGTTTTTTATAATTCCATTATTCTCCTTTGCATATAGAAATATATCAATCACCAAATACATCTTCATATCCTATATAAAATAAAAAATATGATATGGGTGATCTTGGATACTCAGTAAGGGTATGTCTTCTTTGGAAGCTGTAAATAAATAAGGCATAATCAAACTGTAAAGGTAAACATCTAAAACACATTCCATTCAATAAATAACTTGACAATAATATTTTAGGAATAATTTATGACCAAATAATTCCATATAAATATTCTCATGAACATGAAAACCTAAAAAGGGATATTCTAACTAATTGAATAATCACATGGAATATCAATAACTAAAATGATAATGATGGAATGCATAATGCTAGAAATTCAAACATCATAATGATGAATTATGACAATACATATAAACACCATAAATTAATTTTTCCAATAAATATACATAAATGGGTAATACCTCACCCAAAACATAGTATATTTTGTCTCATTAGACCAAATGATGCATCGAGGGGTTATAGCGGGCTCCACCCATCACTTACTGCATCCAATTCACTCCTCGTACGAAATAGGTGAAACATAATTCACATAAACATTAATATTTCAACTAGAATAATAAATTTAAATAAAATACCTAATAAATTAACATAATAATAAACTATATAGAGTAAAATTAATTATATCAACATAGTATATCCTGAGTCAAATGGATCTTAAACTTTTCTGAAAAAATAATATGGATGGTATCATTAGATTATATCCCCATTAATTCAAATGTAAAATCAAAGGATGTCATCTTATATGGAAAATAATTTTAATATATCATATGTAACATTCCTTGATTAAAATTACCATTCATTTAATGTCATCCTTTTATTTTAAAACTTAGAAATTCATAAAGTATTGTCAAAATAATTTTTCTTTAAAAATATTATTTTTCAACCCCATCTTGAATATTAGGGAAAAAAATATTATTTTAAATATAATGTTATCAACATTCAATGTCTTCCTAAAATAAATGACGTTTATGATGTTGTATAATTCCATAAAAGTTGTACAAGTTAAAAAGAACATTCCTTTTTCACTCTAAAAATGTCAGAAAATTTCCTTATTTAGAAAATGACAAGAATATTACATTCAATCCATTTTATAAAATATAAAACATGGGTAAAAATCAATTTAATAAATAATTTGGATAATTTTGAAACATTTTTAGAAAACATGGTTTTGGAATAAAAAGGATTTTCGATCAAAGAGAGAAATAATGTCAAATTTTATTAAAAAAATTCCTTGATCATTTTAAGTACCATAGAAAAAAATTGGAAATGTTAAATGAAAAATTTAATGAATTTTTTTTTTAAAGAAAATATATTTTTTTTAAGATAAAAATTTCAAATAACTCCCCCAAATGAGTCTTAAACAAAAATAATCTCAAATAATGATGATATTGTGAAATAAACCCTTACCACATTGGTTGTAACATCCCACGTAAATAAAGAATATTAAATTTTCATATTTATTAATATTTTTGAATAAAATATTAATATTACTTTAAATAGAATTCTATGCTCGATGGCATACCCAATACGCAACAACGAGTTTCTTTGAAATCTTATGTTTCTCTCTAATAATAAAATAATATTATTTTAAATGGTAGTTAGTGCCTAGCCATTGTATTGGCGGGAATAAATATAAATAACTAAAATATTAGTTTATATGTTTGTTAAATGTTTTTACATTTATCCAATAAACGATAAAGTCTTATAATTAGAAAATAATTTAATTTTATGCACAAATACGCTAAACTTCACTAAAAGGTCAATTTATCCCCTTTTGATGGTAAAACATATAGAATGTAGTGTTTTTCACTCTTATAAATTCTATTGGACCAAATAAAATTCTTCTTTAGAATTGGTACATCAAAATTTACTTTTTGTAAATTTGTGGTATTTTTCCGATAATGTTCATTTTTTTAATGAATAGTGAAAAATGTTGTATTTTAATTCAAAAAATCTTTTTAATATAATATTATTATATTATTATATTATATTTTGAATTTTTTTTAAAGTAAAATTATAATATATATTTACCATTTAATCCAATAGTGTTCATTTGAATTAATTTCACCTTGAAATTGGACTTAAACTAGTGTCAATCTTTTGATATATATTGTTTCATAAAAACACGCAATTTGTTCTGACAAGGGGAATTAATTATTAAATTAATTGATGAAACTTATATGTTTTTAATTTATTAAAATAGACATCATTTTTGAATTTGGAATATCAAATATAGCTTAGGGTGAATGTTTGGTATTTTTCTGAAAAACATCAATTTTTGATAACTAGTGAAACCACTAAGTGGTAGTTAAAAAACTGATTTTTTGTTTAAATGAAACATTACCACTTATGTGATTTGAATTTCAAAAATACGACATACATGGTTGTCATAAGGATTTAAAATGTGGTTCAATAGGAATAAAATAATTTTTTGGTGAATAGTAACTTTTAATTTTTATTAATCGTGATTAAAGGTAATTAGTGTAATTAAAGGTAAAGATAATGATATAATAATATGAAATGACCTTTACACGTGTCCTACCCATATTTTACGAGTCATGGCCAACCAAGATATCCATGGGTCATCTTGGGGACCCCATAGAGCCACTTTAGTAGGAAAATGACATTAATAATTTTTTATTTAAAGTTAACATTAAAATGTCACAAACATGTATTGTTTTACTAAAACAATTTTAACATGGGGTTATACAAGTCATATTTTTTACTATAAATATTCATTAGAAATATAAAAAGATTTCCTACATCATGATATTTTTTTATAATTTTTAAATACTTAATAAATTAATTTATTTAGGAAACCGTGATGATGTAGTGATTACCTCATTAATGAATGATTTAAATAAAATGAGAAGATATGGTAAAATATAAGTCTTAAACTTGTCACAAACGTATTGGATGGATTTCTTTCTAAACCTTATCACCTTATCATATAAATATATCCTTTTGGGACCTTTAAAATCCGAAAAACACTTTATAATAAAGTAATATTTTATAACTTTTCAAGAGTGCCCCTCCTCTTCTCTTATAAAAGGCCCCCACCTCTACCACCTTACCCACACCTATCAAGACCTTGGCTCAGCCAAGATCTAACCATTTTTCTCTCCACACCCCTCTCCTAATCATAGATTCCTTCCCTTAGGCAGAAATCTTTTCATGAAACCCTTTCGGTTCAAACCAAGGGGAGTTACCCGATTTAAAGGTAATGTCTTCCCTAATGTTCTTTTGTTTTATTTTGCTTCTCCAACCCCCTAAACTATTTTTATTAATTTCTTTTGTAACAGAACCACTATCTTAAATATACTAGGATGTTGTTATGAGAAATATTCTAGCTACACTTACACACACCTTCGTCTAATGGTTAAGGAACATACAGTTTCTGTGGATGGCGAATTACTGCCTCGTGAAACGATGATTGTTCTATCTTCTCCTACCACATCTTATGGTGGTCATTATGATGTCACTATTTTTTATATTATATATATTATATTTATTTCATCTCTATGCTTCTGTATTTTATATTTAAAACATACCATTATACTTTTCATTTTGTGCAAATGTGATAATTTCATACGAGGAAATGTGAACTACCGCCACCTCAAGTGATTTGACTCATTCATGCAATACATGAAATGTATAAAGAATGAGATTAATGAACATATGTGACCTATATAAAACATATATTATACTGTAATTATAATATACAGCTCTAATTTATTTTTAATTCCATTAATATGACAAAGAAATGAAAGTAGCGTTCATGCGTACGTACGGCCTACTGTCTCCAAGAACGGTGAATTTCATTTCTTTTTAACTCCAAATGTTATGGAATAGTATAAAATGAATATTTGATGGATATATATGATATTTAAATAATTAATACTATTCTGGAGATTATTTACTTATAATTACATGGACAATCATTTTCAAACAAGTTCATTTTTGACTCATGCACCAAACATCGACAAAAACGTCTCATATGAACTCACATTGTTAACAAATTATTATAACATTGTAATATGTGATATGAACTGAATAATAATATTTAAAGGAGGTCCTTAAGAAATTATAAATTTACCAATGTCTATTATTCAGGAAAATAATGATATGAACAAGACAAGTCGAGCTTGAGGTAAGGGATCCTACCTCTGTCTTTCTTTTTAAGTACTCTTTTTTATATAACATACTTTAAGCTCATCATTCTTATGTTGGGGGATGTTATTTTATATTACTATTGATTTAAATTTTATTTTAATATGATTAGAGACCCTATTTTATCTCATCAATCCATTTTTGGATGTTTTATGTGGCGTCGTTAGGCTGCCGAATTTTCATAAGGGGAATTTCATCTCACTTTTTATTCCCATGAGATTCAGGCTACATTGGCCACTATTTCCTTTTGTGTGGTGTATGTACTTCCCATTATTTTCCTCTTTGTATAATATACTCTCATTTATGGGTAGTTACATCTTAATTGTATGAACCTTCTTTCCTGGGGTGTACGTTTAGAAAGTTTCCCAAATCGGTAAGGGAACCTTTCACACTCCTCTTTTAAAAAGACTTATTTTTTTATGTCATTTAATTTACATATTTTTATGTTGGTATATGTCCTTATATATCCTTATTGATTTAAATTTTATGTAAAATTGATGAGATACCATTTTCTCTCTCATCAACTAATTTAATGAATTTTAATGTGATGCCGTTAGGCTGTAAAATTTTACCAAGGGAACTTCTTAACCCAATTTTGATTTCTTTGGGTTCAACTTGTAGTTATTGAATATATGATCCTATGAATATGTGTGAATGTCCTATGGTTTTTTTACATTTAATATCCACTTATATTGGGTGTATTTATATTTTTCACACATAATTATGAGATTGATTTATCCTTAATTTAGGGATACCTTCTTTACAAGGGATTTCATCTCATTTTACAATTCTATTGAGACTTCATTGTAGTTATGCACCAATTAACTCTTATATGGGTTATATACTATCCTTTGGAATAATATATCATGAATCCCTTTATTCTCATGATATTACAAAGTTCTTATTAAATTTTATTCCTCGATTATTGTATTCAAGTGTCACTCATTTTGTTAAAAACCCTTCAACGAAAATATCGTTTTAAATGTTTTAATGATTTATTCTTATAAATGTTTATCATTAATATCCATGTTCTCAAAATTGTTTTAAGGATTTATTTATATGGATATTAATGGTTTAAAATATTAAAAGCTTCAAAGTGGTATGGGACACTTTGATTCAAAAATCACTTTATTAAATGTTTTAAATGGTTTTGCAAATGGTTTTTAAACAGAATAAAAAAGGCCAGGCTTATCCTCGATAACCCAATTTCTTTTTTATTCATGAAAATTGTTTTTAGAATGGATTCATTATTTCAATATCTTAAAATGTTATATCGGTATTGCAAAGTGGGAATATTATCTTTCCTTTATGCTTATGTTATGTTCTATGATTATGTTATGGTTTTTCGGCATTGTTTATGAATGCGGGTGGTTCCGTGATAAACTAAGGGTGGGTGGGCCCGATATAGCTCTCCAATGCATTGGGTAACACGAAGGATTTAAACGCTATGGTTTCTCTGAAGAGATTTAGGGAATATACTATGATAGGTATTCCAAATGTAACCATAAGGGTTACTACCTACGTAAGAATGTTATGAATGCCTCAAGTTACCTTTACATATTATGATTTCTATGAGTTATTCATTAATCTTATGATTTCATGAGGTATGTTAATGTTCTTATGTTTTAAGAGTAAAGTATGATTTCATTGATTCTTATGTATACATGGACTAGTGTTTTCTTTCAATATTTTTATATCCCTTAATGAGCCTTTTATGCTCATCCCATGTTTTTTGAAATGTTTTCCACAGGACTTAATGGTGAATAGGGTTAAGGATGGGATCAAGGAAAGACATGCTATCTAAAACATGGAACTAGAAATGTTTGTTTTTAAGATTTTTTTTATTTTATGGAAACTGGGTAGAAGTGTCTACTCTGTAATGTTGTGATATGTAATAGTTATGTCATAATTCTCTAAAACTCTAAACCTGAAAAGATCCTCAATGTGAATTATTCATTTAATTCAAGATTATGTAATGTTTTAAGGCTGGGTCCTTATAGTTAGTATCAGAAGTCGGTTTAGATAACTTTAGAGGTTAGGGTATTCTTTAAGCATAATTGACATTACTATAATGGCTAGGATTTCAGAATAATTCATAGTTTTTAGATAAAGTGAATGAGTAATTATATCTTAGTGTTTATCTGCCTCATTATTACATGATGATTTTGTTGATATACTCACACTGTCATTTTTGGTTTTAGTAAACAGATGGATCTAGCAGGAACCAAAGTGACAATGGGTTTGAAGGAAACTGTGGCGGTTCTCTGATTAAGATACTCGATGAAATTGGGGATTCAATGAGGAATATCGTGGTTATTCTAAACCAACTATCTAGGAGTCATGACTAACCACTTGACCCTCGGTGTGTTCTCTGATGCATCATATACAAGAGAACCAACTCGATGTGGAAGTTCAGGTTATAATTATAATGGTAACCATTAGGGTTTATATGATCCTTACTTTTGAGGTAATTATTGGTTACTATATGATGGAAGATGAAAGGCATGATGTAAAATTGAGGTTAAATTATGTTATGTTTATTTTTTAAGATTTTATCTCTTATTGGGTAATTTTTTAAGAATTATATAGTTTTGGAAAAAGGGAAAACACGCAGACTGTGTGAAAACCCATCGCATCGGACCAAGCTACGGGAGTCGAACCCACAACCAAAGTGAGACTGGTATTTATCGCCTACCACTGGACTACATGAAGTCCCTAGTTCGTATGACAAATTCTTTTTAGTTAGATGATCTTATGAATCTAGAATAAGTTGATTTTGGGTTATGTATGGAAATGATTAACCTATCATGGAGAATATGGTATTGGGTTGATTAATTTTCAAAACGAGACTTTAAGAGAAACTGATGTTATTTGGAGATAAATGCTAAGATTTAACTTGGAAGACTATGTGATCAAATCCTTAAGAGATTTGGGTTTCATTCTTAGTTTGGTTTAATTTGAATAATTTTATGGAAAAATTGTTTATCGAATGGTCTTCTTTGAACTTTTGGTTTTTTTGGAAAAATTTTGGAGATTAAGAATATATTTTCTTTTTATAAAGGATTATCCTTTTGTGGATTATGTGATCTTGTTCTAACAATTTTGGATATGGTTAATGTATAAAGACATGGAAAATATATAGTTCATATTTTTTGAGTTATCTGATTCTCTCGATGTTTATTATAGTGATTTTAATGTGAACAAGTCTTTCTAAATACTCATCATTTGAAGAACATATGATTTTGTGTTAGAAATATAGTAAAAGATGAAAGTCTACCCGACAAGTTAGTATGTTCCCTTATGATTTATTTAAGCTCATAAATAAATTCCTCAATGAAAAGTAACATAAAACAAAAATGTTTTCTGCTAACTTTTCCTACTGGGGAATCAAATACTGTTTAACCCATCACAAGTTTATTATTTTCTTGTGGTTAACTTTCTCCTAATCATGTTTTCTATCAATCTCCATCAGAACATGGCCCTTTGTTTTCTCTTCCAGGTCCATGTTTTCCTACAAGGAATCCTAGTATGGGTTAACTCGGGTGACCCATGTACTTCTCTTTCATTCGTTAAAGGTGAAGGTTAAATTTACTCCTTTTCTGATGTGGGTCTTTCAATGAAGTTTCCAAACCCAATTTTAAAATTGTGAGGACGCAATTCCCAAAAGGGGGGAAGGGTGTAACATCTAGGTAAATAAGGAATATTACTTTTTCATATTTATTAATATTTGTGAATAAAATATTAATATTAATTTAAAAGGAATGCTATGCTCGATGGCGTACCCAATACGCAACAATGAGTTTCTTTGAAATCTTACGTTGCACTCTAATAATAAAATAATATTATTTTAAATGGTAGTTAATGCCTAACCATTGTATTTGCGGGAATGAATATAAATAACTAAAATATTATTTTATATGTTTGTTAAATGTTTTTACATTTATCCAATAAAAGATAAATGCTCAAAATAAGAAAATAATTCAATTTTAAGCACAAATACGCTAAAATTCACTGAAAGGTCGATTTATCACCTTTTAATAGTGAACCCTATTTAATATAGTTTTGGTCACTCTTATAAATTCTATTGGACCAAATAAAATTCTTTTTCAGAATCGGGACATCAATATTTACTTTATGTAAATTTTTTGTATTTTTCTGATAAAGTACATTTTTTTAATGAATAGTGAAAATGTTGTTTTTTAATTCAAAAACTCTTTTTAATCTAATTTACTTATATGATTAGATTATCTTTTGAATTGGTTTTAAAGTCCAATTATAATATATTTTTACCATTTAATCCAATAGTGGTCATTGGAATTAATATCACCTTTATATTGGACTTAAACTAGTGTCAATCTTTTGATATATATTGTTTCATAAAAACAAACTATTTGATCTGACAACAGAAATTAATTATTAAATTAATTCATGCAACTTATATGTTTTTAATTTTATAAAATAGACATCATTTTTGAATTCAGAAAATAAAATATAACTTATGGTGAATTTTTGGTATTTTTTCAGAAAAACTTCAATTTTTGATAAATAGTGAAACCACTAAGTGGAAGTTAAAAATTTGATTTTTCATTTAAATGAAACATTACCACTTCTGTGATTTTAATTTCCAAAATCCGACATACATGGTTTTCATTATAATGTAAAATGTGGTTTAATGGGATTAAAATAAGTTTTTGGGGAATAGTAACTTTAAAGTTTTATTAATCGCGATTAAAGGTAATTAGTGTAATTTAAGGTAAAGATAATTATATGATAATATGAAATGGTATTGAAACATGTCCTACCATTATTGGATGAGTCATGGACGACCAATAAAATCCATGGGTAAACTTGGGAACCCCATGGAGCCACTTTGGTAGGAAAATGACATTAATAACTTTTTATTTAAAGTTAAAATTAAAATTTCACAAACATGTATTGTTTTACTAAAACATTTTTTACATGGGGTTATACAAGTAATATTTTTGACTATAAATATTCATTATAAATATAAAAACATTTCCTACATCATGATATTTGTTTTATTATTTTTAGACATTGAATAAATTATTTTATCTATGACACCGTGATGATGCAATGATTACCTCATAAATGAACGATTTAAATAAAATGAGAAGATATGGTAAATTATAAGTTTTAAACTTGTCAAAAACCTATTGGATGTGTTTATTTCGAAAAATTATCACCTTATCCTATAAATATATCCTTTTAGACCTTTATAATCCGAAAAGAATTTTATAATAAAGTAATATTTTATAACTTTCCAAGAGTGCCCCTCCTCTTCTCTTATAAATGGCCCCCACCTCTACCAACATACCCACACCTCTCAAGCCATTGGCTCGGCCAAAATCTTCCCATCATTTCTCTACACACTCCTATCCTCATCCTAGAAGCATTCCCTTAGGCAGAATTCTTTTCAAGAAACCCTTTCGGTTGAAACCAAGGGGAGTTACCCGATTTAAAGGTAAAGTCTTCCCTAATGTTCTTTTGTTTAATTTTTCTTCTCCAACCCCCTAAACTATATTTAGTTCCTTTCTTTTGTAACAAAAAAAATATATTCAATATACTAGGATGTTTTTACGAGAAGTATTCAAGCTACACATACACACACCTCCGTCTAATGGTTAAAGAACATACTGTTTCTGTTGATGGAAAATTACTGCCTCACGAAACGATGATTGTTCTGTCATCTCCTACCACCTCTCATGGTGGCCATTATGATGGAAATATTTTTTATATGATATATAGTATATTTATGTCATATCTATTCTTCTTTATTTTATATTTAAAACATACCTTTATGCTTTGAAAGTTGTGAAAATGTGATAATTTCATACGAGAAAATGTGGACTACCGCCCCCTCAAGTGATGTGACTCGTTCATGCAATACATGGAATGTATAAAGAATGATATTAATGAAAATATTTGACCTATATAACATATATATTATACTGGAATTATAATATATATCTCTCTCATTTATTTTTAATTCCATTAATATGAAAAATAAATGAAAGTAGCGTTCATGCATACGTACGGCCTACCGTCTCCATGAACAGTGCATTTCATTTATTTTTATCTCCAAATGTTATGGAATAGTATAAAATGAATATTTACTAGATATATATTATATTTAAATCCTTACTACTATTATGGAGATTATTTATTTATAACTAAATGGACAATCATTTTCAAACAAGTTCATTTTTGACTCCGGTACCAAACATCGACAAAAATGTCTGATATGAACTCACATTATTAACAAATTATTATAACATTATAATATGTGATATTATCTGAATAATAATATTTAATGAAGTTCTTTAATAAATTATAAATTGACCAAAGTTTATTATTTAGGAATATAAAGAAACGAACAAGACAAGTCGGACTTGAGGTAATGGATCCTACCTCTCTCTTTCTTTTTAAGTACTCTTTTTTATGTAACGTACTTTAATCTCATCTTTATTATGTTTGGGGATGTTATTTTATATTCCTATTGATATAAATGTTATGTTAATATGATGAGAGACCCTATTCGATCTCATAAATCCATTTTTGGATGTCTTATGTGGCATCGTTAGGCTGCCGAATTTTCATAAGGGGATTTTCATCTCACTTTTTATTCCCGTGAGATTCATGCTACATTGGCCACTATTTCCTTTTGTGTGGTGTATGAACTTCCCATTAGTTTACTACTTGTAAAATATAATCTCATTTATGGGTAGTTACATTTTCATTGTATGACCCTTCTTTCATGGTGTGTACATTTCGAAAGTTGCCCAAATCGGTAAGGGAACCTTTCACAGTCCTCTTTTAAAAAGACGTAATTTGTCATGTCTTTTAATTTACATATTTTTATGTTGGGATATGTTCTTATATATCCTTATTGATGTCAATTTTATGTCCAAGTGACTAGATACAATTTTCTCTCTAATAAACTAATTTTATGAATTTTAAAGTGACGCTGTTAGGCTGTCGAATTTTACCAAGGGAACTTCTTACCCCAATTTTGATTTCCTTGGGTTCAACTTGTCATTATTGAATATGGGATCCTATGAATATTTGGGAATTTCCTCAAGTTTTTTTACACTTAATATCCACTTATATTGGGTGTATTTATATTTTCCACACTTAATTATGAGATTGATTTATCCTTAATTTAGGGATACCTTCTTTATAAGGGATTTCATCTCATTTTATAATTCTATTGAGACTTCATTGTTGTTATGAGCCAATTCACTCTTATATGGTGTATATACTATCCTTCGGAATAATATATAATGAATCCCTTTATTCTCATGATATTATAAAGTTCTGATTAAATGTTACTCTTCAATTATTGAATTCAAGTGTCTCTCATTTTGTTAAAAACCCTTTAACTAAAATATCGTTTTAAATGTTTTAATGATTTATTATTATTAATATTTCTCATTAATATCAATGTTTTAAAAATGGTTTTAAGGATTTATTTTTATTGATATTAATGGTTTAAAATGTTAAAAGCTTCAAAGTGGTATGGAACACATTGATTCAAAAATCTCTTTATTAAATGTTTTAAATGGTTTTGAAAATGGTTTTTAGAATGTATTCATTATTTCAATATCTTAAAATGTTATATTGTTATTGAAATGTAGGAATGTTATCTTTACTTTATGATTAAGTTATGTTCTATGATTATGTTATGGTTCTTGCACATTTTTTATGAACATGGGTGGTTCTGTGGTAAACTAAGGGTGGGTGAGCCTAATATAGCTCTCCAATGCATTGGGTAATGCGAAGGAGTTAAACACTAAAGTTTCACTGAAGAGATTTAGGTAATATACTGTGATGGGTATTCCAAACATAACCATGAGGGTTACTCCTTATGTAATAATGTTATGAATTCCTCATGTTACCTTTACGTCTTATGATTTATATGAGTTATTCATTAATATTATGATTTCATGTGGTATGTTAAAGTGCATACATTTTAAGAGTAAAGTATGATTTCATCGATTATTATGTATACATGGGCTAGTGTTTTCTTTAAATATTTTTATATACCTTAATGAGCCTTTTATGCTCATCCCATGTTTTTTGAAGTGTTTTCCATAGGACTTAAAGTTGAATAGGGTCAAGGATGGGATCAACGAAAGACATGCTATCTAAAACATGGAACTAGAAATGTTTATTTTTAAGATTTGTCTTATTTTATTGAAACTGAGTAGAAGTGTCTAATTTGTAATCTTGTGATATGTAATAGTTATGTCCTAATTCTCTAAAACTCTAAACCTGAAAATATCCTCAAGGTGAATTATTCATTTAAATCAAGATTATGTAATGTTTTACGGTCGGGTCCTTATATTAGTAATTATTGAATCATGAGCCCCATGACAAAAAAACATTATTTGAAACATTAAATAACATGAATATAAATTAATTCCTTATGTAAGATAAATAAATCTAAGAATATAGACCACACAAAAGAATTAAGTGTAGAATATGGTGTATGTCTCATTGAAATAAATGTGAGATGAGAAACCCATAACATGAGTCCAACTCATGAGGTACATTCTTTATCATCCTGAATAATAATATTATGTAAATTATTTACTTTATTAATAATAATTTTCATGTTATTTATTAAATTTATTTGGCTTATTACCATGTTTTATTTGTTTAACTAGTCAATTAAGTTTACGTTTGATGTTTCAATGATATTTTTCTTATGTGTCAAAAATGAATTTGGTACGTTGACTATGGTCAAAGAGATCATTATTTAAGCATATCAATAATAATAATCATGAGATAATATTTATATGTAAATTTTTATTTTAAAACCAATCATGAAATATTGTTATGAAAAACAAATTATGTTGCAATCATGGAAGGAGTACACCTTATGTAGCAATGAGTAACATATCCATTATTCAATGATCATTATAAAAAAGTTAATTGATATTTTATATTTATATATTTTCATAATATCATATATATATATATTTATATACTATATGATTTATTTAAATATGCCTATATATATCCCCATATGTTGTGTTGAAGGACAGAAAGTCTCATAACTTTGTGAAGGTGATAATCCACATGTACACGAACAACGTTATCATTTTTCATTGTTGGAATGAAATTGATATATTATATTTTCATAATTATATATATGTAATTAATATATTAATTATTCACATCGATTCGTGAGGCAGTAGTCCTCCGTACCCACGAGTGACGTTATCATATCCCCTATGGAGTGTAAATTTATAATGGTATATATGATATAGTAAAAAATATATCATTATTTTATGAATAGAATATATTTTTACTTTATATTCATTATTATACCCAGATGTGTGATGTGTTTATAGAAAATGTGTTATATATGTTCGTGAGGTGGTGGTTAACCATACACACAAGTGACATCATTGTTTTTAAATTGTGCGAAGTGGAGATAAATATAGAATATTAAATTTACATAATAACATATCATTATATGTGTGATTTGGGTGTTATTATATAATTATAAATGAAGAAAAGTTGAATTATTTGGAATAAGAAATTAAAAAATGAATAGTTATTAATTTTACTTCTTATCAGACCGCCTCCTTACGATTATACCTAATGTATAACTTGAATGGATTTTTGAAAAAACAATGTTTCTAGGATTATGGTATATAAGCTAAGAATTGATTTTTTTAGTTATTTTTTTAACAACATAGGTTTTATGGTGTGAAATAAATAAGATATTTGGTGTAATTTTATAGGTGAGTGAGTGGAACACTTGTAATTTTTTAAAAGAAAAAGTCACATCCATGTTTTTCAAATGAAAAATTGTACAAACTAGAGTATTATCAATTCTTAGATATGATAACGTTTAAATATTTAGATAAAATATATTTTAGACAAGTTTTTAGGTCAATGTAACCATTATAATCTCAATTTAACCCTCAGGGAAACCCATTTTTACCATATCCAGGGTAATTAATTTTTTATGTTTTCACAATTCATTGTTGTAAAAATATGTTGAACTTGTTAGAAAATATAAATTATTGTTAATTGAAATTTTTAAATCCATTTTTAAAAATTACAGGCACATAAATGGAAAAATTAATTTAAAATTAATCTCATAGCCTTGATGAGAAAGTGAGTTTTCCAAATGAAAATTTTCAAAAGTCTACAATATTTTTATATCAAAATTCATTATGACATTGATTCCAAGAAAATAGATTGGATTAATATATTTATATATATTTGTATATATGTATATATAATTGAAATATTTTTATGTTAAAACCAATTTATAATATAATTTAACTTTATAAACAATTAAAATGAAAAGGATTTTTTCAATTAAAATTCAGTATTTTTCACTATTCATCAAAAAATTAAACTTCTCAGAAAAATACAAAACCATCAACCTAAGATAATTTTTAAATGTAAATTTCAAATATAAATTTTATTTCTTGAAATATATTTTATTAATGTGGAAAAAAATTCATAAGTGCGCTTAATGTGAGGAAACTCATTTCCTTAAAAATGAATTTTTTCAGAAAACATATCTTTTACATTCAAATTATTCTTATTTTATTTTCAATAAATTGATATCAATTTAATTTGTATTATATATTTTTAACCATATGATTTTTATAATTTATTTATTACTATTAATTCTTTCTAACATAACAGTCATGTTATAATGGTTGTGTTTAAATAATAGTATTTTAATAGAATATAATGTTTTTATCAAACCCAGTGTTTTGTGTATTGAATGTTATCAGAGCGATTTAATGTAATGGATCGGACCCCTCTGGTCCATTCCTTTGTGGAAATCGATGTGGTCAACATGACGCGCGTTATAATGATAATTTTAATACTGATGATAATGTAAAAATATGTTAAATAATAATGATGATGACATAAATTGTGTGATTAATTAAACTAAAAAGAATAATCATGATGAAATGATTTAATGGGTGTTATTATTATTAATGATGTGAAGTGGGAAGGTGTGTGATGCATTAGACGTTGATAAATGAAACATGCAGTTTGTTATTAATTGAGTAATTGTTGAAATTAAATTTGAATAATAATAATGGGTTATGTGTTATTAATATTATTCATAATATTAATAATAATGAGAAATTAATGAAATGAGTCATGGTATTTATTGCAAACAATTAAATTAAGATGCAAGTGGAAGCATGGTGGTGCGTTCATAAAATTAAAGGTGAGTTCGTTATATTGGGTTTATTAAATTGAATGGTTTTAATTTAATAAAAGTGGTTTCAATTTAATCAGTGTGAAATAAAAATAAATAGAATTAAAATAATTAAATTGATGGATGTTACGCAACATTGACGTGGCATGGTCGGATTCAGATATCCAACATGGTGGTTTAACGTGGTCAATGCGACGAGCGTAAATCTTTTTGTTATTAAAAACAAAAACGTCGGTGAGTTAATAAAATAAGGAGATGAAATGTTATTGTTATTGAAGAACAATAAATTACAATGATGGCGTAAAACTATGTGCGAGAGGTTAATAAAATTAAATGTATTAAAATGGGGTTGAATATGTAAGTTATATTAATTTTGTTTTGTCATTTAATTCAATTAAATGAAATGTTTTGGAGTCACATGGAATGGTTGTGCATAGGTTCTCCCAAAATTGAAATATGAAATTAATAATATTGATCGTATAATAAATATAATAATACAATTAAAAGTAAATTGGTTTTATTTAATAAATTATAATAAATTAAAGTATGAGGCACATGAAATAAGATGGGGCGAGATGATGTTGATGTATAGGAGGCGCAAGGGGTTTTATTTTTTCCCTTTAAATAAATAATATTCATATAATAATATTATTATCATAATAAATGAAAATGAAAGGATAATGATGTGAGATATGAATGGAGGGAAAATGGGGAGGCGCATGACATGGGGAGGGGGAGGCGTGAATGCCCCCTTTCCCGTGTATAAATCGTTTTTTATATAATTTGATTTAATATATCATATATTTTATATAATATTGATTTAATATATTATAATAGTAATACAATAATAAAATAGGGGAGTCGCATGGAATAACGGGGGTTTGCAACGTGAAGCTCAATACTAATTTGAAAAAAAATAAAATAGTATAAATATAATAATAATAATATAATATTATTTTTATTATTTTGGGTTATTCAATTTTAATTAGACTGTAACTTCTTCTTACGGTGTCGGAATGATGAACCATCAGCGACAGCATAACCCTGAAATTAAGACGGTCATTTTAAGACTAGTGATGGATAATATTTATGAGTTATGTCTCGGGTCAACGAAATACACATATTAATAGAATTAACTTTATCATTAAATGCATGGAAACTGCGTGATGTGTCGTGTGTTGACCAGTCAAAATGCGTAACGGGTGTATGGTCACGCTGTGTATTCATCAATACATACTGCATACTGTTTTACCAATTTGTTGCCTATATAAGAAAGGTTTGCAGATTATTTCCAGACTGATCGCTTCTTCTTCACACAACGACGCTCTTGGATGATCGAGAAGTCTTCCTCCTCTAACTTCTGCATCCGGACTCCGATCGTCGATCCGCCAGTGGTTGCGGGATCATGTCGGCAAGGAGAACACATTACACCCTGTTTTGTTCCCTCTTCTTCGACTTCCCCTCTACAGTTTCCAACCGAGGAGACTGCTGATGATTGACGGGAACGACGGTCTTTGACGAACGACTCTAAAAAGGAATGTTATACCTATGTTCTTGTATTCTATTTCTGATCCTACTTCTCCCATTTTCATTCCATGCTATGGAATGTGATCTCTATGTTGAGGGAGTTTCTTGTGTTATTGATTTGGTGGTGCCGCGACGTCCTTGGTGGGTGCAGTCATTCTGGGAGAAGCCTTGTGATCGTGGTGGTCGTCTTCGTAGAAGGACATCAGAACCTGTTGAGGTAGGGATCTTACCTTTGTCTCTCTCTCTTTTTTGCATCATGCGGGGTGGGTATCCTATTGTTTTCATGAGAAAGAGTTGAACCATTAAATAAAGATAATAACTGGTCAAACAACGGGGTTGGGAAGTTTGTGATTGTTGTTACTTTATATCATGTGATATTATGTTGTGAATTGAGTGAGCTTCTGCTTACTGAAAATCATGGTCGTTGGGGGCCTTTGCTTATGCAATTAAATGTTTCCCTATCCTTCTGGATTTTCATATAGATTGAAACTTTGTGGAATTTGGAAATTAGTTAATCAGGTAAAGTTGGCTATTTAAAATCTGGAACCCTTGTGTGATCACCCCGGCTGAACAAAATGAAATAATGAACATGTGGGTGTTGGTTTGGATACGTGGCATGTGATGGGCGGTGTTTTGTGGGTTTTTGTGGTTTGGGTGAGCAGTGGGGCTGCGGTTGGCTTGGTTATGGGTTGGTGTGAATGTTATGTTGGTAACGGGCAGCATGGCTGTGATAAATGGTATTAAAGGGATAATACTGTATGGGTTTCGGTGCGGTTGTAGTTGTGGTAGTTGGCAGCAGGGCTGCGGGGATGGGTTGAATGTGAATGGATTATGGGTTGTGAATAATAAATAAAAACGGAAGAATTAATGAATGGTGGGGCATGGTAATGGAATGGAGTTAATAATCAATGGGGGTGGTTGGTTGATAAGAAGGGCTTGGTTGTGTTGATTGTGTTTTCCAAACTTGATTTTTGGATGGCAGGGATATGTTTTATAAAGATCGATGTGGTTTTTGGTGGATAGTTGCCCAGTAGTTAAGGAACTAAATAATCTAATTCTGCTGAAATGTGAAAACCTAAATGGGGTTGGGGTTTTTTGTTTTAAGCATGCTTTGTAGTAGCAGTGTCGAGGCACGTGCTCAGTTTCTCTGTTTAGAAGCCATAGGTTGGGCTGTGTGGTTGGTATATATATATCTGTATCTTTTGTGTTTTATCACACCCCACCCATGTTGAGCACTTAGTGCCGAAAACTCCCATTTCATGGGAGAGGGTGTTTTTCCTTAGTTACTAGCTCCTTCCTGCTCCTTCTCCCCTAGGTTGTGACGGATTGAGGCGACCTTACACCTAAGACTCTTTGGGTTGGTTTCGATTGGGGTGGCATAGGCCCAAGACTCTTTGAGTAGGTTCTAATTTTTTCCAAGAATCTTCGGGATGAGGCCCAGGTTTGTGTGGGCGGGATATGTTGTTGTGAGGCCCAGGTGTGTGTGGGTGGGATATGTGGTTGTGAGCCCCATGTGTGTGCGGGTGGGATATGTGGTTGCGAGGCCCAGGAGTGTGTGGGTGGGATACGTGGTTGGGAGGCCCAGGTGTGTGCGGGCGGAGAGAGTGTGGCAGCGTCAGGACGTTTGTCATTAGGAAGAGCAGCAAACTAAAGGGAACTGGTGCGGGGTACCCAATAATCTTGTTTCTTATATACTAATACCTGTTGGGCTTGTGTTTTGGTGAGTGTGGCTGGTGAGGTTGGGTGGATAGAATTACTTGCTAGGTTTAATCTTTTGTTCTCACGGGACATTAGGATGTCTCCCTAGTTGTGCAGGAGAGCTTTAGATTTCCCTAATGAGTATACTTGTATGCTCACCCTACGTTTACTTTTAGGTTTCCAGGAGGACTACCAGGGTCGTGCGGGACACTACTAGTCGGACAGTTGGAGTTGTTGCAGTTGTTGTTCTCCTGTTTTCTTTTGGTATTGTACATTGAGCTTTCTTGTACTTTTACCTTGTTATAAAATTGTTTAAACATGCATGTGGGCTTTGTTTGGGTTTATTCCTATACACTAGTTTTTTTCCTTTTTGGTGGTTGACTTGTCTTATTTCATGATCCTAAATAAATAAAAAGGGTAATGCCTCCCATACTGTGAAAACTCATACCCTTGGAGCTAGTTACCTCCCCAGGGCCTACTGAAGGTGGTACTCAGTGTTCATTATCTCCCTTTCACCATTTCCATCTCATAAGGGGCATCTCTGGTGGGAGGGGGTCGTGACATTTAATTACTTAAAAATAAATATATCATAAATTCTCATGATTTTATGATTCATTATAATATTGTTTTATCATTTCACATACACAATATAACATGATTGTCTTATTTTAAAATCATTGGGTGTTACATTCTACGCCATGTAAATATATTATGTCCTCTTAATTTAATATTGACTTCGATAATAAAGGGTCTGAAATTTGAAAATACATTTGTTGAAATCCCACATTGTAAAAATTGATAAAAAATATACTCTTGATAATAGGGTAATTTTTTATAAATTTTAAATGGAATAACATGTAACTAATATTCTATGTTGGAGAACATTGTTGGAAATTGAAGATATGGACATGAATGAAAATAATAAATAATTATAGTTAGTGATAGAGGTCATTATTCAAAATAAATTGAATGAACTATGGAATGTTAAGTATATAAAATCCATAAATTTATAATTGTTTTAAAGACTATATTCTCTCCATAAAGGAAGTAATTTGGTAAAATTATGTTTCCATAACCCATTTATTATAGTTGAGGAATTACATTACCATGTAAATTGATATTATATGATAATATACCTACTTGATATATTTCTATTTCATAAGCACAATTTCATATTTTGGTTTTACTTCATTCATTTTCTAAATCATTTCTTACTATAATAAATGAATATTTGTGATGATGCTTTTATACCTAAATCACTAAAATTACCTTTTAACAGATCATACGATCTATTAAATAATGATAATTCATTCCTTCGTTCTCTAGTTATTATTATAAAAAAATGGTTTTCAAATGTTATCCAATATTCATAAATCATTATATAGTGCAGTAATACCTTAATATCTAAAATCTCATCGAATGTTAAACATAAAATTTTTCATTACTGGTTAACCTTATGACCCTTCCAAAATATTATGATCCAAAACATTAGAAATATTGTCACTAAATTCCAAAAATTAACTTATCATTATTCCCCCAAAAAAACTAATATATCTCTTAATAATCACATAACAAACATGAGAAAACCCTCATCCTGTATTCTCTTATAACAAGGTAATTACCATAATTTCAATAAAACCTAATTGAAAACATACATGCTTTGTTATTTATTAAATAAAACGCATCTTATTGGATAAATTCCTTATGCCAAAAAATATTGTCAACTCCACCAATGATGGCATAAAACACATTTTCAGTAAATCATTAATAAGCTCCAATGTAGTATTTATTATCAAGTTTACTTTACCCATATTAATAATATTTTTATCGCAACATAATTATCACAACATGAGGAGCATATTAATGTTTATATTTCCCTCAATCTCGTGTTTTCTAATAAGTTCAAATTTCCAATAAATCATTTTTCTTGGTTATCGGTACCGTTTGAGAAAAGTTTTCAAATCCTTAAGGAAAAGATAATACAGTACAGTCATTATACATTTCATAATTCTTATAAACTAGATATCATTGAAAAACTGATCAAATTAGATCATCATTATATCCAAACACAAGAGCATTAATCATTCCCATTATTTTTTGTTCGTTGCATAAGCATGGCCATGATGCATTAGATTATTTTGAGTTATACTATTTTAATGCTTAGGGAATTCATTTTCATAGTGACCCATCATCTTATAGTTTAAGAATTGAACATTTTATATATTTTCATGGACTTTAAATCTCTATAATGATGGCCCTTCTCTCCAAACTTTTAGAAAAATATCTTTTCCTTCACGAAAGTAATATGGTGTTTCCGTCCATAATTATCAAATGTGGGAAAACTCTTCTTTTCCTTATTCCTATTTCAGGTATATTTCTATTTCATCCTATTATTATCATTCTTCTCATTTAATGAATGATAATTATATAATTATTTATCCTTCAGGTTAGTACATGATACTACGTCCTCGTATAATTAGAATGTTTGCGAGACTAGTTATCATCAAATCATTAGATTAAACCCATCATAGAAATAGACATTATTACTATTTGGAATATGTGCAATGACGTGGTTATCATTCCTTCTATAATGAATCCTTCCAAATTATTCCACACACAATATTAGATCTTAACATTATGAAACATAAAGTATTATCCCAATATTAGTTAATTACTTGACATAAATTAAAAAAAATTATGCATAGATAATATCTTAATCATAAACATGGTTTCTTTTGGTCTAAATATTTTTCAAATCCTTCATAAATGTTTTGAAAATAAAATTTAAATTATACTAAGAATATTCCTCATGAGTGTGAAACCATGTGTGTGGTATGGCTAATTTTCTGGCACTATTTGATGACTATTTTAAGCCCAATAGACCCTCTTCAGAGTTATTATGCCTAGGAAAACCTACTCTAGACCTATGTAGACTTATAGTATCTAGATAGGGATGTATTTATAAGAAAATAAAAATAATTTATTCTTTAATAAAACATTATGATGCTCTTATATACTTATACTCAATGTCTATCATAGGTTTATGTTCCCAATTATAGGTTTAATTAAATCTAGTTCTTAAGGTTTCAACTAAACATCCTCTAATATGACCTATAGCGACCACAACCCCATTATATTGGAGCTAGTTGCTACTTCATTACATTGGAATAATATATAAGTAATTAAAACCTGATGGACCTAATAGTTTAGTAGTATTGGAAAATGAGATACATACATGAAGTTATAATTATAATTGAAAACATTAAATAAAAAGGAATTTTATTTGATAATTTCATTATTCCTCTTAGGTTATCCCTCTATATCAATAACAAAATACTTATTCATGTCTTGGGGAAAATAAAAATAATAATAAAGGGGTGAGGTCAGATTCTTTTTAAGGGTAAACGTATAGTGGAAGATATTAATAAATAATTCATAAACAATATAGAAAGATAAGTAACTTAAAAACATTCCTTTTAATAAATATGATGGGAATAATATGGTAGAAATAAATGATGATCAAATAATTACATATAAATAATCACAAGAGTTAGAAAACATTACTAAGTTTATTGTATCTAACTGAATAATAAATTGGAATATCAATAGCAGAATTAATAACGATGGAATACAAAATTCTCTACATTTAAAAAAAGCATTGTCTCTTTATTCTAACATATATAAAAAAATCAAGGACATTCTATAATTCATCTATATAAATGGTTATGGCCTTGGAAAAAACCTAGTAATGTTTGTCTTGCGATATCTTTTAATGCATCAAGTGGCTATAGTGGGCCCCGCCTGTCACTTACTGAGTTTAATTCATTCCTCATATAAATGGGGTAAAACATAATTCACATAAACATTAATATTTAAAATATCATATGAAATTTAAATATGTTCCCTAATCAATAAACATAATCATAAACCATCCGTTGTAAAATGGATTTTATTAACATAGTACATCCCCAATCAAACTGATCATAAACCATCTCTAGAAATAATAAGAAGGACGGTATCATTGGAAAATTTTTTAAACCCATTACTCCAAATGGCCTGAAGTCCTTCCTTTTTATTTATTTTTTTTCGATAACCCCCCATTCAAGGGATGAGGGGGAACCCTTACAAGGCCCATAGGCTCAAAGATTACAAGGTCAGTAGGATTAAAATATTACATGACCTGAAGGTCTTAGGGAAATAAATGGTATCATTGGATTATACCGCTATTAAAAAATAAGACAAATTAATAGCTGTATTCTTAGATAGAAATTTATTTTTCAATAACACTTTGAAAATCATTTCAGAAAATAAACATTCTAGTTAAGTTGACTTTTTTGTTTTAAAACTAGAAAATTCATAAAATATATTCAAAATCTTGTTAAATAACTTTTTAAAACTATGAATTTTTTATAATATTTGGAGAAGATTTTTATTTAAAACCACCATTTAAAATACCAACGAATATTTCAAATTATTAACAACATTGATGTTCGTTAATTCTGTATGTGTCAAATATGTTAAAAAACATTAATTTATCAATATAAAATTGTCAAAAATGTGCCTTTTTTGGAAAATGATAAAAATATTCCAATCGAACCATTTTTTAGAAACACAAGCATGGGAAAATATTTCATTAATAGATCATTTGGATATTCTTAAAACATTTTTAAAAACATTTTTAGAAAACATTTTTTTGGAAGAAAAATTATTTTCGACTGAAGAGAGAAATAATGTATGATTTTCTTAAAAACATTTTCATTATCATGTTAAAAAAAATATCGAAGAAATATTTTACTATTTCTGTAAAAATATCGTTACTAACCATAGAATAAGAGAAATATTTATTTTATGATAGAAATATGAAATATTTCTTCCAATGGAGTCTTAAACAAAAATTTCCCTGAATAGTTATAAGGTTGTCAAATAAAACCAAACCACTTTGGTATCTTTTTAATCTTAAGACCAATGAAAAGAAACTTTTAATAAAAATTTAAATACCATGAAGATTATGTAATTCATTATGTAACATAAAATATGGTCGGTACATACTCCACTCAAAATAAATTTGTAGTGAATTTGACGTTTGTCACACTGATGTAATAGTGAAATGATAAACTTTTACATTGAGTCTAACTCATGACATGTGTTCATTATCATCCGGAATAATTAAATTTTGATAATTACTTAATTTATGAATAACCTATTTAATGTTTACTATTCCTTTAATTATAATTATTACCTTGTTATATATTTTTTATTAGTCAATTATGTTTATTTCATATATTTTGATGATATTTGGCTTATTTGTCAAAAATTGCATTGTTGGGATGACTATGGTGATAGAGGTAATTATATAAAAAATTACCAAAAAATAATCCGGAAATAATTATCATATTTATAAATCAATTATACTTTTAAAACTAATAATGAAATATGGTTATGAAAAATGATCCATGTTACAATCAAGGAGATGGTGGATTGTATATACACATGAGTAACATTTCCATTCAACAAAGATCTATATAGAAATAAGGTAAGTATTATTTATCTTTATAGAATGATAATAATTTTTTATATACCATATTATTTCTTTATATATAGTAATATATTTCATACATGTCTTTTGGTGATAAAAATAAATTAACATCGCTTTTGGAAGACAGTAGTCCACAAGTACACGAATGATGTTATCATTTTCAGTGTAAGAAATAAATTGATATATTATATTTAAATAATGATAAATAAGTCATGAATAACTTAATTATTTTATTTATACTGCATATATTCATTAACTATATCTTTATTTCCATCCATGGAATCTTTATTGTAAAATGAATTACATAGCATTGCGAGGCGGTAGTCTGTCGTACACACGAGGGAAGTTATCATATCCCCTATAGAATGAGAAGCAAAAAATTTATATTTGATACAATGACTTCAAAGGTATAAATAGATAATAAATATCATATATATATACATATACTTTAGGTCCATAATCATACACAACATTGACAGGTGTTGATGGAAAATGTGTCACATCAGTTCATATAGAGGTATACCACTGTACAGACAAGTGATGATATAATTTCCTATATGAAATAAGTAGAGATAGATATAAGTAATTAAAGAAAATAAAATCTTAGTATATTATTCATAATTTTATTATTTAATAAGAATAAATTAATAATAATTTACTTAGGATGAAGAAAAAATAAAACAAAAATGCATTTGTTAAGAATTTTAGCACTTCTTGGACCACCTCTTTTGTATTGTACCTATAGTTCTCCTAGAATGTATTTATTTCCAGAAACTGACTTCTAGTATGAGTGTGTTGAACATTTGAATTGATATTTTTAGGTACCTACTAAACAAGAAAGGTTTTATGATGTGAAGTTGATAATAGATGGAGTGCATTTTGTAATTGAGGTGAGTGGCATGCTTGTAATTTTTAAAAGAAAAATGCATTCGAAAGTATTAAAATGGAAAAAGAGTAAAAATATAGTATAATATATCCTTATAAATTATATATTCTAAGTATTTAAATAAAATTTACTTTAGACTAGTTTTTATGTCATTTTAACCCTTCCCTTTTTTGTTTAGCCCCCTTGTATACCAATTTTTACCTTAACCACAGTAAATAAGTTTTATTTTTTCACTCTTCAGTATGGTAAAAAATTATGTTTAAATTATAACAAAATATTAATTGTTATAATTCCAAATAAATAAATCCATTTTGACAAATTCCATTCACATTAGTTGAAATTATTATTTTAAAGTTAATCCCACAAACGTAATGAGAAAGCAGGTTTTGAAGCTGAATTCCATCCATAGTTTACAATTTTTTATATTAAAATTAAATAATAAATTGAATAAAATTACATAAATTGGATTAATATATTTATAATTTAACTATATTGATTTTATAACACATTTAAAATATAATATAATTTTATAAATAATTGAAATTGAATGGTATTTTTCAAATAAAATTCATTATTTTTCACTATTTTTCAAAAAATTAAACTTCTCGAAAAATTACAAAAAAAAATTAACCTAATATATTTTTACTTTTAGATTTAAAAGAGGAAGATTATTTTTTCAAATAAAGTTTCTATTACTGGTAAAAAATAATATTACCATCGGTGTGTAAGAAGCGACAAAATCTCTTTCTTTGAAAATTGTTGTTTTTATGAATCATTTTTATTACTTCCCAATGATTCTTATTTTTTTATAATAAATAAATTTAAATTTAAATCCTTTTATACATGTCTAAAAAAATATTTTTAATAATTTATTTTGTACAATTCATACTATCCAACTTTATGGCAGGGTTATAAAGCTAATGTTTGAATACTAATACTTTAATAGAGTATCGTGATTTATTCAAACCCGATGTTGTGTGAGTTGAATGATATAGAAGATATTGAATTATTTAAGAATAAATATATCATAAATTCTTGGAATGTGATATACATGTATATTCTTGGTGGTTAATGTCGCATACTCTATCAAACAATATGTTCCAATTTTAAAATATCATGGTGTTACAATCCTCCAACAAGACGGTTGGTTGTTTAGTATTCACTAGTTATGTGGTTAGGTTCATAAGTCATTAAATGGGTTGGGAAGTTGATATAAGATACTTATAGGAAGAATTAATTTTTTTATATCCCCACTAGGTAGATTATTGGATTAAATTTGTTCATGTGTCACCGGATAGCCTACCGAGTATTTGGTGGTCTTCCTCCGGCTGTTTGGTGTTTCTTCCTTATAAGGTCTATTAAAATATACATCTAAACCATTACTAATCCGTTATTTATGATGGTAAACTTCCTAACATAATATAAAAACACAATATCTGAAATAAGCTCAAATTAAATGGTTATAATGATAGATTTTGTCTATTAAAACATCTAAAAGTGTGAGATAAAGAACTTTAGTGTTGAGACCAAGGATTTTTTATAACTCCACGGCTATTAATGATGCAGACCTAATCATATTACTATGGGTACTTGTTAGAAAATCATGATTCCAAAATTGGGGCATAGGGAGGTTTATAGATTCCATCTAATAAGGGTATGTATTCCTCCCATCCAAGAGGCCTTTTATAATAGATATAGGGCGTGTTTCCCTTTGGTGAAGCTATGAGGGGTGGGATATCATAAAGAGAACAATATCACAGTAGCAACATGAGAACCAATAGACAGTATCATGACCAATACATATTGTCAAGGATAAGGTTATCCTCGAACACTCCTCATATAAAACCATGTGGGGGAATTCTGAACATTAGGTTGTTCAGTACTCCCCTCATGTGTTCAGGACATGGTCCTAACCAACCTCCTGCTAGTGTAGAACATCTAGTAATAAATGAGTCCCATATTGGGTCATGAGGATCTTTTCAAATGCCTAATAATAATATTGTATCTTCATCTATATCACACGTCCTTTTCCTATGTGAAGAGGGTGTGCTACAATTGGGAGTAAAATGTTAGTGGTGGGATGTCCCAAGTTAGATTGCATTGTGATAGCTAGGAAATCACTAGTTGATGATTATAATATATACTTCCCAAAAATTTATGGCCTTGAAGCATGAATAGTTGTACTTTTTTATCAATTAAATTAATGTACCTCAGATCTAGTATACTCTATTAGATAAAGTATAAATGGGAATTTTTTTTAAATAACAATGAGGTTAATAAAATTACATCACATAAGGAAGCAGTTCAATAGTAGAAGATGGGTAAAAAAACCTATTAATATTTGTGGATTAGAAAAATTATGTTATTGTTGTAATGAAAGAGTATACTAGGTTGATATAAATATCTCAATCATAATGTTACTTTATAGGAACTAATATGACCCTCATTATTCATAGAAAAAATGTGATAAAATATTGGGAATTAAAGGGTAAGATTGTGTTTAATACAAACCAGATAATACCAAAAATCTTATTCAGAGACAATGTCTCAACCATGTATTAAAATAAAGAATTAGTATAGTAAGAAAGCCACATGATCCATAAAAAATAGCTACATATCATAAAAACCATAATTATCATCATGTCCATGCCCGGTTGCTTCATCCTCAGTGGATGACTCCCATTCTGAGCTTTCATACTGCCTCAATAACATAACATACTTCCTTCTGAGATTTAACTTATCTAAATATAGATACTCCTTAGAAGGCTGCATACCTTTTTCATTGCATACAAAGGACCTGGTGCGCATCATTTGTGGAAAATGAGAATAATAATTCCTTTGATTTAGTCTTGGTGGAGCAGTAATAACGTCTTCCTTCCCTGATACAACCTTCTTTCCACCCTAAACAATGTCGCTATAAGAGGTCCTCACCTTGCCACAATCATTCTCTTTTTTTCTATCAGATATATCCCCCCAATTACCAGTGATCTTCACCACCTGGAAACTATCATGCACTCCCTGTTCATGCTCAATGTGACTATTATCATCATCTGATACAGATCATTGTGGATGCTTCACATGATACTTACTATCATCCAACCCCACCTGCAGAGAACGTTCTCTAAAAACAACATCCTGGTGCAGACAGTCAGACCGAAAATTTTCAACTTCATTTCATGCAACTTCATCTCCATCATTAGACACCCTCCCATTCAAAATAACTTGAAAACTGTTTTCAGTAGCCTGATCTTAAAACTGTTGATCCCCCATGACAAGATGGGAGCACTTAATTCTATGAAACGGGGTCCTGCTATCATCCAGATCAGTAACAACATCAACAGACACCCTTCCATGAGACGTAGGAGAGGAAACCCAAGAAGTAACCAAAGCAGTCCGATCTAGGACTGGTTCCACTTCATCATTCACCAGACCTAGAAAGCAGTTCCCAATCTCAATATTTCATGCCTTCTATTAAGGGAGTGACTTCTGCCTAGATGAAATCATCACCCAGCCATTAAAAACAACTGATGAATCACCTACATACATATCCGTAATAGAATTTTCCCTAACTATATCATTATCCCCAATAAGATCATCAGCTTGATTTACCACATCCACCATTTCTTCTGTGTTTAAAACCTCAAGGGCTGAATTGTTATTCCCACTAGATTGAACTGTAGCATTCACATTTTCCACTAGACTTCCTATATTGGACACACAAAGATCACTCTTCTACATTCCAAACAACACATCCCCCATCGATTTTGAAGGCACCCCAACTGTCCTCGCATCATCCATAGAAACACTACGATGATCCATACATGCATTATCCCGAAGGCCCGACTCATCTCTAGGTTCCACAACCTTCGACCCTAGAGTAAATCCCACCACCCGTAGTTTTAGATTAGTTGCCTTACTCTTACCTCCACGCCTACAATTCAATAGTTCATGCCCCAACATCTTTCATGAGTCATATAAACATACCCATGACCCACATATGACCAGCTTCTTGTATCAGAATTCATCACCAACAAAAATCCAAATAAAATCAATCTGTCTATGTGAGACATCAACTTCAACACATACCCCTGGTGCGACTGGATGACATACGGTTCCTGTTTTACTGTTCGAGCAGAGAAATATTCCAACCAAGTTTCCTAACATGCAGATATTGGAGGGGTTATTAAAGGGGAGGGGAAGATCTAAGAATCTTACCAATATGGCTATCGTGGGAGAATCTTGCTTCATGTGAAAGGCATAGTTCTATTGAAGAATAAAGAACCACAGCCCGTTGAGAAAGAGAGGTGCCGAAGACCAGGCTTGGATCAAATCCACTTATGAGGAAAAGGGTACCATGAAGTGATGACTATCCATGATCCCCAATGTCGCTCGATCATGAAGGTTCCCAAACCCGAAAACAGACCTGTCAATCTCATCCATTGAGGGGCGACAGTCCTTGAGTCTCGTGATTAATGTCCATTGAAGAAGAGAGGAGGCCTCATTGAAATCCGAAAGAGAAAGGGGGTCCTGTGGTCACCCTTGGAAAAGATCAGACACCTTTGGGCCGATCAGAATTCCGGGAAATGAAGGGAGAACATCCGGGTTTGAGAAGGGAAAGAATCGATTGCGGATTCCATTTGAGGATAGCAGGTGCCCCACCCCCGTCGTGGGGGAAGAGGGATCCGGATCGGCCACCGCCGCCGTCTAGGTTGTAATGGAAGTCCACACAGGGCGCCCCTCCTACATGTTGTCTTCCATATTCCTTGTATAAGAGGTATCAAATGAATCCCTTTTAAAAGATAAAAATGAGATGGATATATCAAAACATCACATATTGTTTGATTTTGGAATATATGTAATTTTTGGATATCACCATTTAATTGGAATATATATTTACACTATCACACTTATAAAACCAATTCTTGTATATTTGAAACATATTTATAATGGGGGTGTGTTGGATGATGAATTTCTGAGACAAATGTAGAGTTTTATAAACTGAACATGTACTATTTGTACTTTTATTTCTGATGACATTTGTGTAGGTTAAATATTTCTCATAATAAATATATTTTATATTATCCCTTAAAATTTTTTTTATAATTTTTGCACATGGTTGGTTTTTTCTAGATAACATTGATAACCCTTGATATGCACTATTATTTTTTACAAATTGTTATACCAAATAAACATAAACTTGCTTAATTAAAGTCTCACTACTAAAAAAGATATTTGATATCATAATTATAAAAAATGGAACAATTTTTAATTCAAATTTTGAAAGAGGAGAAGAAAAATAATTTTTTATGCAAGAAATCATAAGATGTGATATGATTACACTATATTGTTCTTTGCATTTTTTTCAATAAGGGAGATAAGTGAGAGTCTATGGAGATATAAATATTGACATTGTTAGTTTTTCATGTTGGAAAAAAATCAAATGGATAGATATAACATTCCAATTGAGAATTACATTTTTTTTAATAAATCAATATGTGTTTGAAAAAATATAGGTTGAATGATAAAAGAGTGTTATTAAAGGGATTCAATACATAAAAGTGGTAGTATTTAGTGATTAAATAAACATGAATTTTATATTATTGTGTTAAAGATGTCTTATAGTCAGTTTGAGATATTTCTAGTGTGATATTAGAGATTAATTACATGTTCTTTTGTCATTAGATTTTTTTTACAGGTGACGCCAAGACTCTATATTGAATAGAAAAAAACATGGAAGAGGGATGGAATGGGGATAGAGAAGAAAATATACCATTATTAAATGTCAAAAAATGTCACAAGTGAAACATCAATGAAATTAAAGATGATTTCAATCAACATAATCATAATTAGACTCTTCTTACAAAGGACTAAAATAAATAACTTGAGCCTTTATCCCATTTTTCATAGATCTTGTTATCATGGTGGTATTAAAATATGAATATTCCTTCCATATCCTTGTCTTTTTGTAAGTGTTGACAAAAAGTCTTTATTTTCAAACATATTAGAATTTTATATAGTTTCATTATATGATAATTTAATTTTATATTCTTTATTCTCTCAATTTTTCTAATTGTGCCCAATGTTATTTGACCTCCATTTCATGTTATATTCCTCTATGATTTGAGTACCTTCATTAGTATATTAAAAAACATTCATTTTTGTAATTTTTTTCTAGTTCTCCACCCTTTATTATATCTCCATGAGTGTATGTGTCCTAAATAGATTCATACTCCCCTCTAAGATTAGTGTCCTTCACTAGAGAATTATCCATCCACTTCTATGAATTTCTAGAGGAATTATAGTGAACTATTTTGAGTTTTTCCTCTTCAGAGGGGTTTCCACTAGATACATTAATTATTTCACCTTAATAGTAATACCCCTACTACTAACCATTCTCATTTCAACTCTACTACATGGAGTGTTCCTCAAATTCATGACCATATAGATCCAAATAATTATGCTTCAAATCCCACTAGACTTCAGAAACACTAGTAACCAAGATTTGGTATGTATTCTATTCATGAAGGGAGGTGGAGGATCCATCCCTAAACTGTGTTTTTAATCTTCCTGAATTGTTTATTATTATGGAACTTATAAGAAAAAAATTAAAAAATTTCATTCCAAATACAAATTTCCTAATTATATCCGATAGACTGACGATCCATACAAAATTTGGGCAATTTCTCATATTTAATTTAAAAATTGATATAATATTCCATTGTAAAAAAAGAAACATGATTAACTAAATCATAATTGAAATAAATTTAAACTAAAAATATTCTTTAATAACCATACCTATCCATTTCTATGGTTTTATCCATTTTTATGGGGATTCCCACAACCGATGAAATATCAAACAAGATGTGAATATTCCATACAATCTAATTCGAACTCAAAATTATAATCCATAACAAAAATTTGTTATTATTGATAGAGAAATGATTGAATCAAGAATACCAATCTAGAATTGTGACCATTTCTAGTTTCATGGAAATGGAGCTAAACCCCATGCTCTATGATTTTTCTCCTTAGTTGGAAAAGAGAATGTGAAAAAATCCCTTCCCCGTTGGAATTCACTTAAATTATGAGAAACTCTAGACCATAGTGAGTCTTTCCATAAGATTATCATCTACAAATTTATTACCCCCAACCAGAATAATTGTTCATGTGAGAATCCAAAAATGGTAAATCTTAATTCTATTAGAAATAACATCATCCATAGCTTTAACATGAATGTCCTTACCTTTGTGAATTATTAGATCAGGAGAAAATCTCTTCCAAGAATAAAAGTGTCTCTAGCTTATGTCATTGTCTCACGCAATACCTCCATGGTCCTAATATTAAAAATGGGATACATATAGATTAAATCAAGGGGGAAGACACCCCAAAAGAATATTGAAGTCCAAATATTGAGGAAATGCTATGCTCGAGGTATAACCCTAACCCTATACATCATCTCCATGATATCTATAAAACCAACCTCTCATATCTAAATTTTTTGTCTTTATACATTAGTGTAATTTTCCTTGAGGATTCTCATGTTAGTAATTTTATGATTTGTAATAGAACTTTTATAATGTATAATATGTTCATGTGTCATCCATGATTAGTGTGAAGGTACAACAAGCACTGGGTAAAGGTAAAACTGATATTTGTGAATGATTATCTTGGATTTCATTGAGGTTTGCAATGGTATTATGTCCTCTTCTGTGAAGGTAATACAATAATCATAATAATAACTTAATGTTATTTAGGTATTACATCAAGGTAAACTCTAGATAAAATAAATGTTCATATGGGATTCAATGCATGTATAATGGTAAACCTTATAATTATGAAGGATATATAAGTTTAATGAAAATAAATGATTTAAAAATATGAATTATTTTTTAATATATATATATATATATTAAATAATAAATTGATGTAAAACAAATTCTCATTGATAAAAAATCAGAATCATATAGGGATCATGATTCAGGAAAGGATGAAAAAATCTCTAATTGAGGGAGATGAAGGTATGTTTGAGATGCTTCCTGAAGTTTCAAAGGAGAATATTCTATAGTGAACTATGAAATGAAGATACCCACAAAGTATAGTTTATTATTTATTTGTGTTTTATTCAGAATATTATGATTATAATTTGGTTTAGGGAAATATTATGTCAAAATAAGTCATTGAGGTTGATGTTTTATAAAAAATTAGATAATATATAATAAGAAAAAAATGAAATGGACCACATCATAGTTCATTCATGGTGATTGTTTATAGAAATCATTGATATTGAAAGCCCAACATAGGGTCTTCTACATCACAGGTTTTTTTGTGTCCTTATATACATTCATATAGATGGTGAAGTTGTGAGAGTTTTGAGAATATAGTGGTCCTAGTAATTTTAATATGATTTATTGGATATGTGATTGAGTATTTTTTGAAATTTCAATTGAGATATAATATCAGTTTCAAATGAAATTGAAGAAGATATTTATAGAAAATATTAAATTTAATAAAATCATGGAAAGTATATTCACAGATGAACATGAATATATATATATCATGTAGGTACTAAATAATTTTTTTTTGTAGAGAAATTTGGAAACACTATTCAAGAATTTTTATATCCTTGATACATTAGGGTATTGAAGAGAGATAAGGGGTAAAAGTATGGTAGTATTAAAAGAATACGATCATAAGAAATTTATGATTTGTAAACATTGTGGAATAGAATGATCACTCGTGATATGGAGTGAAATTTGTGACCAAAAGAACTATATTAAGTATTTTTAAATAGTATTTAATGTGTATACAAGAGAACCAACTCCATTATGCTCATTGATAAAGATCATATCAAATTGGTGTAGTAAAAAATAGGAACATCTAAGGATATATATAAAAATAGATAAACGTAGAATAGATGTATAATTAGGGTGTACAATAAATCAATGATAAGATAAGGTGGTTGGGGATTATGAAGAATTATGGAAGAATAGTTAGTGGATGGGGTGTATAACAAAACACAATAGGAAGATTGATTACTAGAGTGTACAACAGTTACTGTTGAAGTCTGGTGATTGAGGAATCTAAAAAATAAAACTATTGTATTACTATGGTGGCCACCATAATTTATAACAATGTTATAAATGTAAAACCGTAGTTTTGAGTGTCAAACCCAATGTGGAATAGTGTAAGATTTTATCTTGAACCTTGTAAACATTTTCTGTTACTCCCTATCTCCCTCTTAATTTTTATTTGTATTATTTAAGGTTGTGAGTTTTTAATAATTGGATCCAGAAATATAAAAGTTTTATTAGGATTAATTAAAGTATAATTTTTAAAATTTGACTACTACTTCACCCACCCCTTCTTGATGTTTTACCAATCCTAGGAACTATATATAAGAAATAATATATGGTTGTGGGATTTATAAAATTAAGTGGGATAAATGTTCACATGAAAGAATACACTATATCCTTAAATGCATAGAGTAGTAAATTATTCTTAGAACCATAAATGGCATTGATGATTTGACTATTTTCATGAATTTAATTAATTTTTATCTACCGTAAATTAAAATAATTTTCACAATAAAACATATCTATCTCAAACTATTTAGAACCCATGGTTATGTTTGATGTGATATGATAAAACTTTTTATGGGAGTCATCCACTTCACATAATAATATATCCATATAAAAAGGCAGAGGTACCATGGATTAAAAAATTGGTTTACAACACATATATATGCATTTGTTTTATTTATAAAAATAAAATCAATAAATTTCAAAGAAGATAAAATTAGTATAATTTTAAATAAAAAAATAAAACTAGAAATCGATGGTTATAAGATTTGAAACAAATAACCATTATGCATTGAAAAAACTCACACATAGATGTCATTAATTTATTGAAATGAATAAAATAAATATATAGAAAGCATAAAATGATACACAATACCACTAGAACTATAATAACCCTACTCTTTATTAAAAATTTAAAAATTCATTCTTACCTAAACTTGCACTTAATATAATCTAGAAGATTGAGAGTTCTAGCGTGTTTGGGGATTATTAACATTAAATGAAAACTTAATACATATCAAAATATAACATCTTTATTGAAAACATATTTTACATAACCACAACATTCCATTGTACATTGAATTTTACGATATAACCTGAAGACGTACATAAGAAAAGGGTGAGCTATAAAGCCCACTAAGGGGGTAAAAAGGTCATATCATAATTAATACAACACAAGTTAGGAAATATGCATATCAATTGAGAATAAGAGAAACATGAACATAATGGAATGATATAGGATGTTTATCATAATGTTGATATGTGTCAACAACATTTAACATGATATTATTATGAGAAAATGCTCATTGCACATGGATCATGAGTAAACCCTCATTGCACTTCAATTAGCATGAGTAATCCCTCATTGAACTTGAATTATCATGATTAAACCCTAATTTAACTTTAATTAGAATCAGTGACCTTCATTGGAAATGGAGTATCATGAAACTATTTTTTACCAAATAAAATGGAGTGCTATCTGGGTGCACCCTTTATAATCACTTTATTTCATGCATAAGTGTCCCATATGGATCACACAACATGTAATCATTCGACATAATCATTTATTCTACGATAAAGGAATGTAGGATACAGACATGAAACTCTATAATTAATAAGTAAATGTGCATAATGTTTATTAACCATATTAAAGAAATGAGAATGGTATTCACTACACAATGAAATTGTCTTGGAAAACCACGGTACAATTTCAGCAGCATAATGGCATGACATAAGAATTCATTAAAATGGTTGATAAGAGAGAAAGGTTTATCTCATCATATGTACATGAAATGGATAGTAATCAGGTCATATAGATAGATGTCCCAAAATATTTAATGGATTTTAGATATGCACCTTGGGAGGATTCTCGAGTGTGGGGGGAAGAGGTTCGTTGAGCTCCAAATTTATTGAGTTAAGTGAAATGGAAAATTTAGTTGGTTTATATAGGAAATAAGAGGGAATTATTTATTATTTAGGTTTTGGAAAGTACACATTATACTAATCGAACCCACAAACCATCCCATGGTTTTTGACCATGGTTTTTTCCAAAGGGGAGTAGAAAACATTATTTTATAATTCCAATTCACTAACTTATTAAAATATTAGTCATGCTTATGTAGATGTGAGTCCCACTCTAAAGGAAATCATTTTCAAAAGTAAAATATTTTATAAGTCTTAGAGGGCCCAATAGGTCTCCATAAAATTAATCAAACAAAACTAAAATCTCATTATTTTAATGATAAATCATATATTGACGAAATATACATTTTATAGTATTTTATTACATCAATATTGGGTCATTATGATGTCATAAAACACATTAAAAATTTAAACAGTATTTAATTTTTACCCAAAAATTTGATTGTCTCAAAAAATTATAAAAAATTAAATTTTAGATAATTTTGGTATCCTGAATCTAAAAAAAATATTCATTGTATGTAAATATTGTTCTAAATTATTGATTTTTTTAAATTTAAAATAAAAACATACATTTATCTGGAATTCATGGGTTTTGACAAAAATAGCTTTTAAACCATAATAATAATTACAATTGTATTCATAAATCATATTCCGTCATATATATTAAATTAAAATTATTTTAGTAAAAATGTTTTATTAAAATATTATTTAATTCTAAATCCATTAATTCATCAAAATTTATTTCTTAATTTAATATTAACTAAAAATAATATTTTTTATTTAAAAATAAATAACTAAGTAGAAATAATAAAATGAATATATATTATTTATTCTATACAAATATAATGCACATAATTGTAGTTCTAGGTTATTGTTACATAAATCCTTAAAACACTCACATAAGACCTATAGATAATGTGTGTAATGGTGACAGACTCTCAGGGCATCTCAGATAGCATCGCTTAGGTGGTAATTTCTATTATCTTCCACTTCTCCCATAGGTAGTTCTGTTCAAGATTAATGTGCTGAATATCGGATTGGTCTTGGTAAAGAGCGAAAACCTGTGATACTACCTACATTATTACCTCCATCAAATAGGATTTTTATGGATCAATTCTAATAGATGAGGTAATCACATCTTTTGTCTGAGTAAATTGGATTTGTTAAAGTCCAATATTTATACTAATAATGTGATCATTGTTCGACGAATACATTAGTAATAGTAACAATTCATAATGGTATTTTAAAATACAAAAACATAAAACCAAGGAGGTTTATATGTCTAATATATCAATTTTATATAATAATACATTTAATTAGATTAATTTGAATTTTCAATAATAAATGTTTGGTTTGTTACAATACAAGGAGTAATCGTCATAAGACTATGTGGCATCAATGAATTTTACAATGGGGAGATAATGTAAACTACCTTCTTGGATGGACTCACATAACACATTAAAGGAACCAAAATATATCAAATTAGACTAGGCATAAAATTTCAAGGATAATGATTTCTTATAGGGATAGGTTCTATCATAAATAGACCAGTAATGATTGTTAATATGATAGATATATTACGTTGATTAATATTTTTATATCATGTATCATCATCCTCCAATATTTTCTAAGAAAATATCTTCTTCTTTCCATAACTCTAGTATTCCATGGGTCAGTTAAAATGAATTAATATGATGAAATGAATATTTTAAAAATATATCACCAGTGTATATAGTATCTTCTAAAAACACTCTAGCTCAGTAAAATAATAGAGCACAAGTGAATAATGAATAATATAGTCACACCTCAAACTACTAAATGGGGGTAATAATGGTAGGTTTACTAAAATTATAAAAAGGGGATAAAATTTAAGTTAGTACAGCATGATCAATATGTATGGATGATCAAGATCATGAAAATGGATATTTAATGTTATCAACAAAACAACATTCATGGAATGTTTTCTCAACATGTTGGGTGGTCAATATATTACATGAAATCATTGAAATATAATAACAAAGAAACACCACTAAAAACATAGATCTATAAAATAGTAGTAATTTAATAAAAATAATTGATGTTAAGGATGAAAAACATAAATGTAATTCATCCATAATAGAAAATTATTCCTTGAAATAATGATACGATACCCAATAAAAAAACTATCTTTCCATAAATAGAAGCATATTTAAGAGAATATATTATAACAATAAAATAAAATAAACATTAATTTTTAATTGTAAATTCAACAAAATCATGAAATATATCAATATAACATAACATATAAATTCAAATAATGAAATTCATATTTCAAAACTGGTTACTACCTAGGAAGATGATGTAAAAAATCAATTCAATCTCAAGGAAGGTTTTTTATTCTAGTAACTTATGTTCACCATGACAATCTATTATAAAATCAGTTTTTGATTGATGTACATCTCTTCCTACGCCTATTGACTGATTTAGTGTCTTGCAGTAATGTTTTTAAAAGTTTGGGCTTATTTTTTAAATGTATTTCTTCAGATCAAAAGTGGGTAATTCACTTGATATGTGACAAAAATTATAAAAAATTATATTATCATTGACTCCAATAATTTATTCATTGAGCTACTAGATTATCTAAAATATGTGTTGTTATAAATGAAGGAATATTAATGATTTTTATCTTGGTATGCACTTAATTGTGTGTAATGAAAACTATTATTATTTATAATGGTATTTTTTATAATCTAGTTTTATGATTTGAATTGTTTTGTAATGATATAACATAAGATGATGGTGAATCTAGTTCTTGTCTAGTTGAGTTATCTTTTTATATCACTATAAAATGGATTCATGACATTGAAAGAATGTGATATTATTAATTTAGGAGGATCTGATTCTAGACCAAGAAGATATAACCTTGAGTATTCAACAATTTAGATTAAAAATATCCTTATGAAGTACCATTGAGTGTTTCTCATCTTCACTTTTATTCTATATTTTAATTAAGTTTTCATGGATTATTTTCCTGAAATTTTTTAATTAAAATGTTTCAGACTATCTATATTAGAGGAAATGTGATTCATAATGTTTTAATAATATTTTATTAAACTATTTAATTTTATATACTTTTTCTTATGTTTTTCTGGAACATTTTAATCAGGACATAAATATAGTCTTGTAAATTTAAAATATTTTATTCTATGTTATTTTTTTCATTTTATTCTTATAATGGATATTTTTTAATTATTTTTAATTGACTGGTTTAATTAATGAAGTCATGAAAAACAATATTATTAATTTTATGATCAGAGGCATTCTCTTTATCAATTTTATATCCTTAATTATGCATGTATGGGTATAGTTTATGAAATGTTCGATAAAGACTCTATCCAAAAAATTTAATTTTTATGAACAATTATCTCTTAAACCATTAATCCAAAAATATTAAAAATAAGGATATATTGAACGAAAAAATTTAACAAAAATTTATTTTATTATAATGGTTACTATTATAATCTAATAATAATGAAATAAATAATATAAAATGATGAATAACCTTGTCACAAACTAAATAAAACTATATCTTACCTTGTTTATAAATTAATAATCATTCTACGAGCACGTTTTATTACTTTTATTACTTTAATATTCTTTTGTTTTACTATTTAATCACTATTTTATTTATTTTATTTATTTCATTTGATACTACAACTTTTTTAATACATTGATTCTTTATAACTCAAACTTCACCATAAATAGTCCTCCATACAAATATCAAAATTGAATTCAGTTGCTTATGAATTTTATAACAATTCTTCATAACACATCCACCCTCCCTATTGTTTCACCCTTCATAATTATACTATCTTATAAGTATTATTGTTTTATCAATGATATTTTAATATTTTTTGATGACTTCACTGATCAAAATATAGAATCATTTTCTAGAAAGGCACAAATAACATCGTAAAACTTAAATATATCTGTTTTAGTTGTTTATCTTTTAGAATAAGTTTTTATTATATTTGTTTGATTTTAACATCTAAATTTTCTATAAGCTTACTCAAACTACATACCTAATCTAAAATTATTATTTTAGATAATTGAAAGCACAAAAATATTAACAATAAACAAATTTAATATCTTTAAAATTCATTATATCAAAGTGTGAAGGGACATAAAATTGATTTTTAAAACTTTTATGTATTCTGCGGTAAATAAGGATACTGGTAATGGCTCTATATATTTTAATGATAATTTCTTTATCAATCTATGGATAAAATAAATATTTTAATCATTCTATCAAATAAACATAATAAATGATCGAAATTTTTCCAAAGAAACAAATTTCAAATTTGAGTAAATCATTCAATGATATCATGATTATGTCCTAAGCTAACAAAACATAAATTTAAATATTTTTTAGATTAAACTTATTGAAATTTAGGAAGAGTTATTTTATGATTACTCAATATATAAGATTTAAAAATTGATTGTAGTAATAAAAAATTAAAATTATTTAAAGTAAGATGATATTTTTGAATATATTTTAAATTTGACGGTTTCATCCCATAATATTTTGGAAAAGTAATCCAAAAAGAAATTTTCACTCTCTTCATACAAATAATAATGATGATCATATAACTGTATTCTATGATAAAATTTTATATTTTTAATAAGATCTTTCTAGTGATTGTCCATTATATAACAATTCTATGAACTAATTATTCTTCCCAAGCGAGTATTTCATTTGTTTTAAGTAGGTTTAATATTTATTTAGTTGGGTCGTGGTAATGCATGGATCCCACATGATGATTTATTTAATACCATGGTCATTAGAAAAAAAACTTGGGGATACAACTTGAATAATAATGACCATGATTGATCCATGAGTGAATAACTTCTATTAAGAATAATTTTGTATAGATATACCATAAAGTGTTTATATTTCATAAGAACAAAGATTACATGGTACTTTCTTGATGAATGGAAGGAATTTAATATTAGGGTTATATGTGTAATTAATCCATTTGGAGAACCATACATGTGTGATCGATCAATTTTGTAGACTCGAATATGTTGTCACAGTTCTACTGGGTGGGGAGTAAATGTTTGATATTTTGAAAATGAATTTATCTTACAAGGACCATATCATAAGATAATTCACTAATGTGGAAAACCCATGAGATAATTGTCTTATTTTAATATAATTCACTTATGAAGACCATCTCGTGAGATATTTGAGAGGCTGTATGATAATTATCTTATGTTGACTAGCCTATATGAAAACTAAGGATCATAAGATAAATTTATTAATTTTGAGAAATATCTAATGGGGGATTTATATAACAATCCTTAGAATTATCCCACAATGATAAAAGGAATCTAAGAATTATCCCACAACCAAAAATAAGAATAACTATTTGGAAAATACATATGAGTTTTTTTTCTGGTGGAGTCCTCGAATGGGATTAAAGAAGTATATTTTTTGATGTATTTCAAATAATAAAATACTAGATTATTTGGGAGATTTGAAACATCAGCCTGGACATAAATTCAAGGGGGTTTGAATGAGAATATTTCACCTATCATAGATTAATAAGTTTCTAAATATGAATGTAAACTAGGTGTGAGTAAAATTTCTATATATAAATATGAATGTTGATGAAGATGATTGAAGTGTGAAGATTAAGACAACATGAATACAGTGTGAAGGAGAGTTTTCAGAGCCTGATACAAAATTTCATTATTGAGAGAGAATGTGATAATGTCGGTGGACATTAAATTGGAAAGAGATCAATTTTATACCCATGTATTTGTGAAGAAATGAGGTACAACCAAATATTTCATGATATTATTTAGTATTAAGAATAATACTAAATATCTTGATGTTTTTCACGAGAAATATAGATCTTATATTTCCATTTAGTAATATCAATATATAGAAAAAGGAGGAGGGTATTCTACTACTTGATCAATTTAGAAAGTGACTGAGAATGTAATTTGGGGGTTTAAATAGTTTCTAAAAAGGCTCGATACTGGGGCGTTTAACTAGTCAAGTTAGAGATTGTGATTGGGGGAATAACTAATTACACTCCTATCGACATAGGAGATCACTATAATTGATAATAAGATTATAGTTTGGAATCCATGTTTGGGGAATACCTTACGTGAAAATGAGTTTTCCTTTCAACTGAACCAAGTAAATATTATGTGCTACAATCATTCATTATTACAACACATAAAGGTGGGGATTTTATATATAATTTATTATATCCATAAATTTACCATGTTCATAATATTGGGTTAAAAAGGGAATAATTCATAAATGAGAAGAGACCACTGATTCACCCTCTTCCCCTCTCAATGATCCAATATGTTTGAGGCTAACAATTGATATCAGAGTAATGCTCCCTCTAAAGATATAAGAGATAAATTGAGAATCCAAAATCTATAAATATCTAAGGTATTCACACATTTTATGAGAATAATTATCAGTGCTATTGGAATAAAATTCTACCCTACCTCCTATCACTTATCCTGAAAATTAGAGATGTGGAATTATTTGGTTCTAAACACATGATGATGGTGTGTAATTAGCTTATGTAGAAAATATGAATATAGAGTTAGATCAGAAGGATCAATATATAATCCGGATGTCTCTACTAGATAAGGTCTATAAAAAGTCTATAAGACAATAGACTACCAAGGAGATCAAGAAGAAATTGAGAAGAAACTATAAAGGTAATTTCAATGTCAATGAATCCATTCATCAAGTTTTGAGATTTCAATTTAAATATATTAAAATAGTTGATGATGAATGTATTGATACCTATTTCACATGGGTAAATTATACTCCAAACAATATCCCAGGGCTTGGTTAGAATCTAAAGGATTCCATTATTTTATTAAACAAATGATAAATTTTATAGATCAATGTAATTAAAAAATCAAAACCTTGTAAGAGAGATAAGAATTGTAAATTGATGAGCTACACAACATACTCGTTGTTTTTTATATCAAAAATTTCTTGAGCATGTGTTGATTCAATAATTTTGTGAATTTCATATAGTTTTGATGCTCAAAAATGCCCACAAATATGTTACTAAGGAATATACTTTTTATGAATTTCATGAAATTATTATTCTTCTGAAATAATTTTCCTATAATTATATTCAAGTTATTGATCCATGGGAAATATTTTTTAATGTATTGAAAAAGTGTTTATGTATATTCTAGAAATACTATTCATACAATACATTTGTATGTGTAACATATAGTTCAGAAACCTTATGTGACATTTTCTTTGAGAGAAACACCTTAAAAAAATAAATGTTTTGGTTTATCTTATTGACTCACTATTGTTGTAATCACTACTACAGATCATTATTGTTACATCTTCATCTTTCTGAAAAATGCAACATTCTCCGGAGATTCACTTTGTATACTTTCATGTTTATACATCTATCTTGTGTTTTCATTAACGATATTTATAGAAATAACTATTTAATGTTGAAGGTATATTTTCTACAATGAGTTATTTAAGATTATTTATATTTCTTAGTTATTTCTTCAACTATAAATGTTAACCTATTTTCTAAACTGAATCAAAATCCATAGATTTATTGAGTTTTGACTGCGCGCACTCATTCGGGGTTAATTATTAGATTATAGCACTAATGTGTGGATTTATGATTCCCTATAAAAGTAATATAAGTATTTTTAAAGTAATATTATAAGGTTTCAAATAGCTCCACTAGGTTTTTATTTTTAAGGTCTTAGCATAAGAGGTCATGCTATTGAAAATCATCAAGCTCCTGGAGTTGAGCGTTGGTGGAGTGGACTAAGGTATATTTCTTCCCAGAACTCATATACATAATTGTGACTTTTAATTTATTTATTTCCACTTTTCACTCATATTTTAAAGATAAGTAAAGGATCACTGGAATAATAAGATAGGATTTATCAATATTTCAATGTTTAAAAAAACACAATTCAACACCTATTGTGTATTTATTCATTATAACCATCAAACATAACAATTGGTATCAAAGGTATTGCATCATTGGTATATATATTTTCATGAAAATTATTTTTTCTACCTGATATTAAAAAGTGATATTATAAGGCTCTATTTAATATTTACTGGTTATAACAAGCCTATGTTAATGATTTAGATAAAGACATCATCATATGACTAATTCGAGAGAGGGTATGTCAGTGATCTCTACTCCTTATTTTAATGGTGAAAACTATGGATACTGGTAATCCCATATGATCAATTATTTGAAAAAAAATTGAATAAAGGTTTATTTAAAGGATTTTATTCTTTATGATATTCCTATAGATGATTTTGATGATATGAATAATGACCAAGAAATAAATTTTAATCAAAATTCAAAATCCATGGATGTTGTTGTGTGTGTTTTAGGAACAGATGAATTACATTGAATATCTCAACTTAATACTTCATATGACATGTGGTTGACTATTTTTATTACCTTTGAAGGAACTATAAATATCATAAAATTAAGGTACACTAATGTGAAACTAAATATTTACATGTTCAAAATATATGAAGAAGAAACAATCACTCAAATGAATGGAATATTGAAAGAGATTATCAATAATGACTCTTATTTGGGTGATCCAATTTCACAATCAGATCAAGATTTAAAATTACTCAATGTACTACATCCAATGTTAAATTTAATATCCATAGTTATACATCAATAGAAACCATTGAATAATTTATCTAAGAAATAAATTATTGGAACATTAATGATGAATAAATCTTAGATGTTGGTTGACGCTAAAATCATACATTTTGCCAAGAAGTTTCTCTCAAAACTACCATGGATGAATCATCAGATTCAATTCCTCATGATTTAGATAAGTAATTATCAGATATTTTTAAAAGTTTTGATAAATTGTTATGAAAAAATAAAGAGACTCAAGAAAATAGAATTTGTGAATGCATGGAAAGGGTCATACAAAGGATAACTTTTCTTTAATAAGTGTTAAAAATAGGTGATTTTAAGATAAAGTATAAGAAATTTATAAAGGCTACCAAGAGTAATAGTTCTTGTTCAGATGATAAATCATATATAAATTCTAAGGATGGGTATAAAAGGAAAATGGTATGTCTATGACTCCTTTTGATCATGAGGTACAATATTTTTACTCTCAAAATTCTAGTTGTTAAAAACAATTGGTATTTCATTAGGTTATAAGATAAATATTAATTCATACAAAAGGAACATATAAAAGGTAAAAAATATTATGATACTACTGTATTAGTTAATGAATATTTTTCAAATAAAATTATAGACAAAAAATATGATTTTCTTAAAAAATCATTAGGGTCTTCTTAACACTATGATTAAATAATTATTGACTATAGTTGATGATTTAAAACAAGCCTCAAGTATTTCTATCAAAAGAGAAAAATATCTTAATCAAATTCATGGAAAAAATAAATTTCAAAAAGAAAATTTTGAATAAGAGTAATGGTGAAATATCAAAATTAAATTATAATTATTTTGTTCCTGGTTAAAATAGAAGTAACATGTCTAATTTTAATTATTTTAAATATGGTATTAATGGTCATTATGAAATTATTTCTATTTTATAGTTATTTAAATTTATGCTTTAAAAAATGATTATTGATAAAAATATTTGTTAACTTGAATAGAATATTTTCTACTCAAAATAAATAGGTTTGGATTCCTAAAAACTTATTTATTAACAATGAAGGACCCAAAAAAATATGGGTACCAAAAAACACTTATATTGGATGTTTTTTAGGGTTAATGTACTTAGAGGTATCATCAAATCATTGAGTGGTTGATCTATTGATATATGAATGTCTCTACCAAAAGAGTGAACAAATAACAAGTAGTTCAATGTAAAAAATAAATCCTTAGTACTAAAATCATTATTCAAGGATGTATTTAATTTTTATATAAACCTACGGTGAATTAACTATATTAAATAGGGGGAGATTGAAATCTCTCAAATTTTGATAAAGACTAAAACTAAATTTTCTAACATCTATATAACATTTTTTTAAATATTTTTTAAAATACATCATTTTATTAAATTTTGTAAATTTTATATTTTGTATTTATAAAACAATTTAAAACGTTGTATTTCATATAATTTTATTTTTTCATGAGACTTTAACATCATTCTTACAATTTATGTCTTTTCAAAAAATTAAAAATATTAATGATTATTTTGTTTTTTAACTAAGGAATATGAAACATATTTTTCATTATGTCAAAACCCAACATATCATATTATTCTTAAAATATTTTTATCTATCTTTCTTCTTCTTTAGAAAATATTTTGTAGAATCTATTGGGAAACCAGACCCCAAAACATTAAGTAATCATGTTCATCAGGTTCAGATGAAAATATTTCTTAGAAAGGGACAAAATTAAATACTTCTAATTTGTTAGGTCAACGGTCAGTTTTGAATGATAATGATTCTTATGAAAATTATTCTAAAATAAATAAGAAGGTCCATTTTGATGAAAAAATTTAATTGTCTTCTTCTTAAATGACTTATGAAAATATCATGTTTAAAGATATAATCCTCAATTAAGAAAATGTTATGATACAAGCTGGTTTGGATGCGTCTATAAATTTGTAAGAGGAACTACTAGAAAAATATATATATAAAGTGTTTTCTCATTATGAATGGAATATCATAATATGATAATAGTTTGATCTTGAATGTAGAATATGATGCATTCATTTTAGAAATGAAAAGTCGCATGGATTTTTTCAGAATAGAAGTTGTTACCAAGAAATATATTGATAATATAGTGTTGAATCTAATTTAACTGTGTTCATCTTTTTCTTATCAAAGGGAATAAGATGTTAAAAATATATTATAATAACTATCAAGAGTTTTACATGTTTTTAGTGAAAAGGGAATGATGTTTAGAAGGTTTAGATGAATGTTCTACTTATTCTTAATCCTTTGTTTTTAATTTTCTGCTTGATTAAAATAAATGTTACATGTTTTGATTTCAATATATATTTAGCATAAATAGAGATAAATTTTTTTTCGTAATTTATTTTTAATCTTTTATTAGTTTTATTATGTAAGAATGAAATTAATAAATAATCACATAAATAAATGTATTTTGTAATTAAAAATAGTAATAAAAGTAGTTTTAGTTTAAAATATTACATGTGTAAAAAGATTAAATCATTGAATATCTTTTATGCATTGACTTAGCATAATTTTAAAGTGAATAATAATATTCTTCATTGAATATTTTATTATAATCCTTATTTAAAGATAATATATTTTTAATAATGCATGAATTTAGGGGAGTCAATTTTACAACTCTTATATTTTTTTATATCACAAAAGGGGGAGAAGGTTTTAGTTTTTAGTTTTATGCTTATTATTTTTTGATAGGATATGTTTATAGTTTTAATGGTATTATCATTGTGATATTAATATACTTATCATGGGGAGAAGTTGAATAGGTTCTTTATCAAACATTATATTCAATTCATAATAGGGGGATAAGTTTACTTTGTGAAAAATATTACAAATATAAAGGGGGATAAATTTAAATTGTTTTTTAAAATTAGTCCATATTTTATCGTGGGTTCTGTGATCATCCAAAATGGGATATTGTTGAGAATGTTTTTATTCAAAAAATTGGTATTTGTTTATGCTCACAAACACCAACATTTTGTTCACTAATGAATTTATTTTTAATATTATTTTAGGAAATTATTATTCATCAAAAATATGTATTAAGAAATTATATTCATGTCATTGATCTGCAAGAAATATTTGTTAAAGTATTTGGGACATGTTTAAGTGTATTATAGAAACATTTTCCATACCCTATGTTTATAAGCATAATGTATAGTTCAGAAACCTAATGTTTAAAATAGTATGTATGGATCTTGTACCCTATGTTGAAGGAAAGGTATGGATAAACAACACTACATTAGAATGAAACCACATGTTTGAGGAAACAAATGTATGGTAAATCAACCCTATAGTTATAATCAACCGTATGTTTTCAACCCTACATTTGGAGTTTTTTGTCGCATAAAGGAACCCTCCATTTGACTATTCAATGATGTAGTTTTGAATCTGAAATATTATCTACGATTTATGTTAGAGATTTTATATAAGTAAATATATATTAAAATCAATTTTATGACTGATTAAATGGCTCGTATTCGACCTATTAAATAATTTCAATTATTATGGGATTTTATGACTCTCTTGATTATTTTTTAATTTTAATATTGACGATTTATTATTCTATATTACTGGTGCGGGATTGACCAAGATATATTCAACCATCATTATAAATATCAAGAAGTTATTAATAGAAACATTCATATGAGATAAAACTAAGTAAAAATTGTGTGTTGTTTCCATTTGACCTACACCTTGGATACATGCTTAATTTTATCTATCAGATTGACTCACTGATGTTGTTATTGTTGATATTTCACATTATTGTTACATATTATTCTCCAAGAATATGATGATTTTTGTAGAGATACAATTTAGAGACATTCATTTTTATTTATTTTGTCAGTGTTTTCTCTATCGCTGTTTGAAGAAAGAATTGTGAATTTTTGAAGATCTACTTAATTTTTTTCATTATTGAGGATTATTTACATTTGACAATTGTGGCTATAACTATAAAGTTTAACTTTTTTTGTCATCAGAATCAGACTCTAATTATTATTTTTTGTTTCGACTTCTCACACTCAATCATGGTTAAGTTTCATCTTCTTGAACTATATTCTGTATTTACGGTTTCCTATAAAATATCCAAAAGGATTTTTAATTTCTTATTATAAGGCTTCAACTACCATGTAATCTCTTTTTTAAAAGTATTAGGATAAGAGGGTATACTAGTGAAAACCACCAAGCTTGTGAAGTTGATAATTTGTTGAGTGTACTAAGGTATATTTGTTCTCTAAACCACTATATATAGTTGTGTTTTTTCCTTTATTTATTTCTACTATAATGTAGTCTTTTAGATAGAAATAGAGGATCACTGAACAGAAAAGAGAGTATTTTTGAATCTATCATTTTAAGAACACAATCCACCCCCTCTTGTGTATTTATCTTCTTTATAGCTGGATTTTCTTTACAAAAGTCACCTACATTCAAAAATAAGTCAAAAGGTGAAATGGATTTCTATGTTGTGAAAAAAAGGAAAATACAAAGAATTGGCTAAAGAATCTAATGACTCATATTGTGAGGATAAAGAATACATTAACAAAATTGTTTATCTTCTATAAAATAGATTCATGAAGTTTAAGTGGAATGGAAAAGGTAATAATAAACCTATATTTTATAATTTTAATGATTTTGGTTATATTGTAGTGTACTTAAAAAAGAAAAAAGTTGGAGAATATGAATTAGATGTGGATGATGAGAAGACATAACAACGATAGAAGAAGAAGTTCTAGTATTAGAAGAAGAAGATTTATGATCAAGAAAAAATTGATAGTTTAGTGAATCAGATAATGAATTTACTCTTTTTTATCATCTTAATAAATGATATGATACTTCAATAAGTGATAATTATGGAGAAAAAATGCTAGAACTTGATTAGGAGTTGAGATAAAAATTATAATTATACATGGGATTCATTCAATATATCTAAAAAATATAAGAAGAAACATGATAAATAAAACAATGGTCGCTTGTAATAAGGAAGAATATGTCAAGAAGTATGTGACGCGAATTTATGAGGTCAAGAACCATAAGCATAGATATTCTAGCCATTAAAATATTATCATAGATGTCTAGGTGGAATATACTACAAAGGAGGAGAAAATAGATCATACATAATACCTATGTTTTAAAGCAGATCCTAGGATGAACTATTCAATAGAAACATCAAAAAGGCTATAGAGGTTAATATAAAATACTCTCATACTAAATATAGGATGATTTTATATGAACAACATAGATTTTTAATTAATTTTTTTTCAAAATAAATCAGTTTTATCTAAAAATTCACCTATAAAAACAAAATATAATGATATTTGGGAAAGTAAAGCTGAGAAGAAATATTTCACCTTAAATATATGGAAGAATATTAGAAGGATTCCAAATCCACCAAAGAAATGTGACGCTTTTTTTAAAATAGAAAAACAACAACATGAATCTAGACAAATATAATAGAATTATGGAAGGAAAAAGTTTTAAGGGTTTTGATTGTGTTAGGGTAGACATGGATACAAAACATATTATTCATGATTCAATATGACTTTAAAAGAACATATATAATTTTCAAGGGAGATATTAGGGGATAATCTAAGGAAAAAATCTTTGAGTATGCCTCCTTGGACCATATCTACCCCACACCTCTCTACAAAAAATGTGTTTTAGAATAAGTATCTGGAAGATGAATTTTTGAAGGTCACAAGGCTGAGGAATACAATAAATGGTTGGAAAATAAGTTCTGTGTGTTTTGAAATGGAATATATTTTAAAATAAAAAACTATTTATAATACCCCAACCTCAGAATCCCAGTGTCAGTTCAATATTTTAATACATTGGCATGATTACAAAGATTCATGTCCCAAAAGACTGATCAGTTTACTAGTCATGGAAAAAGGAATTACATACATGAATGTTACATTACACATTAGAAAATAAAACTTAAAATAAATTATCCTTTGAGAATTGCATAAATCCCCTATCTTAACCCTACTTATCAATCGTAATACACTTCATGGAATCCTGGGAAAATTAAAACATAGAAAGGGGTGAGCTCAGATGCTCAGTAAGGATAACAATATAGGGGAAACTTTCATAAATAAGCATAAACATTTAAGGTAATGTATAATACTAAAACAAAATCCTTTGAAACTTAAACTTCAGCGCAATATGGAAAATATACAATAAAATAATGCCATTTACTTATTCACATGGATATTCTACTAGTCAAATAATCAAATGCATTATCAATAGCCACTTTCATAATGATGGAATGCATAATTCCAGACATCATAACCACATAGTCAATGCATTGTGCCAAGTCTACAAATAAGATTTTTCAAGGCCTTGTTCCAAGACACTAGTTTGTCTCATTAGACCTACCGATGAATCGAAGAGCTATAGTGGGCTTCACCCATCACTTACTAAGTCCAATGCATTCCTCATATGAAAAGGATTAAACATAACTAAAACATTCGTATTAAAAATAGACTACCAAATGTGAATACTTTATCCATAACCCATGAATGGTATAAAAATAACATATCCACTGTCAAACATATCACAAAACCATAAATACAATATGGATGATTATTACCATAATAAATCAACTTCAATCAAGTTTAAAATCCATCAAGTGACGTTTATATAGATGAAAATGATAAGTAAAAATCATTGAGAAAAAATATCTTCTTTTCCTAAAAACATTTAAATGACACGCAATTTATAAAGGATAAATTTAAAGACATTTAAGAATCAAAGTTTCCCACACCTATTTGAATCTTTTGAAAGGAATTAACATTTTAAAAACATTCATGTCCATATAAATAAATCCTTATAAACCATTTTGAAAACAAGGACGTTAATGAGAATGATTTAGAAGAATAAATATTTAAAACATTAAAAATGATTTTTTAGTAAAAAAAAGTACCTTAAAAATAATCCCTTTGAAAACTATTTAGTGAAACATGTACATGGATAATAAATATGTCCCAGTAGATACTTACACAAAAACAATCTCAGATAATAATGAGATTGAGTAATTAACCCTTACCTTGCAATTTTCTTTAGTCGAGGGTATGTTTAACCTCTTGTATAAAGACCTTGGTATGTTATGAAATTATACCAGAACCATATTAAAATTTATGATATCATACATGATTCTTTTTTGACTTTATACTACCCATTTAATAATAATTTCCATGATAAATTAACATTTTGGGTAATAATCGCTTTCTTTATCGTATGTATTTTAACTTTTTATTCTTGACTGTAACATTTAGATCATGATTTAAAAACATTTAGAATACAACTATTGATTCATATATCATATATATTTAGAATATAAATATTTATAATAGATAGATATATGAAATCAAAGACACAGTTTATGGAGATGGTAGGTCGTACGTACGCATAAACATTGTTTCAGTTTTCATATCGTATTGAACGGAAGTAAGTGAATAATATATATGTAAGTACATAAATAAATAAATATATATATATATATATATATCCAGTAGTATTACTATGTCATATATTACATTCTTATTAGTAATATACATTGTTATAATCATTGATGAGTGGTGAACGTTGAAATGAATCTCATCGCGTCGTGGAGACGGTAATCCGTACGTACGCACGAGAGACAATGTCATTTTCTTAATGGTGTGGAATTAGATGGTATATTGATTTTACAGAGACATTATCATATTATTTTCATTATTTACATATATATTACTCATCATTATATCCATCCAAATAACATAGTGCTGAATAACAAATTACAGCACGATGTGGAGATGGTAAGCCGTACGTACGCACGCATGGTGACATTATCATTAATTGGATGTATATAATAATTAATATGGTTATTCCATAGTTATAATAACATCACAGTATATATAATTTACTGGAGTTATTATTTTTGTATGGTAATAACAATGAAAGAGTAAGTGGAAGAATAAAAGAACTTGGAAGAGTGTGGTGAAATCATTACCTCTTCTTTGGGTTTTTCATTTTGATTTGATCAGAAGGGCTCCTTAGGTAGGCTTTCTAGAAAAAGGAAGGTCTCTAGGATGAAGGTAGGATATTTGGGAGGTTCTTTGGTCAGGGTTTGGCCGGGCCAAAAGGCTATGGAGGTTTGAATTTGAGAGAAGGGGAAGTTCCCTTTTATAAGAGGGGTGAGGGGAACCTTATGAAAAACTTAAAATATAATTTTAGAATAAATTCATTTTCGATTTATAATTGATTAAAAATTAATTATTTAAAGTCTAATTTTGTGAAGGATAGAAAACCACTGAACCAATAGGTTTTAGTTAGGTTTATGTCAACAAAGTAACCTTATCATTTAGATGTAACTCATAGTTAAATAGTTTGACATTTACCATGCCTCTTTGTATTTTTATATTATTTTGTTAATAAAATTACAGTAAAATACCAATAGAACTCCAATTGGTTCGTTAATGTAATATATATTATTATATAAGTCATAAGGATAGACCATCTATTTTTAGGACTATTATATCAATTATTAATATAATATTTGTTTTAAAAACAATTTTATGTCAATTTTGACACAATTTGTTATTTTTTTTATGTTAAAATCATAACATCGTGATTACTTCGAAAAAAATTCATCTAACCAACTCTAACATGCCATATTAACCTAGATAATTAGTGGAATTTATATAAAGGCTCAAATTACATTTATTTGGATATTTATAATGTCAATTATTTTAATCATTCATTAATACGGTAATTACATCATCATCATTGTGTCATAAGTAAATTTAATTATTTAATGTCTAAAAATTATAAATAAATAAAATTATGTAGGAAATATTCTTATATTTCTAATGAATATTTTTAGTAAAATTTATCTTCTGTACAACCCAATATTAAAAATGTTTTAGTTATTAAACATTGATTTTAACTCTTTTAACTCTTCTTTGAATTAAATAATAATAAGTGTTTTAATCTAATCCATGTGTACTAAAGGATTTTATTTTATTATTAAGGGTTTTTTGGCCGAATAAAACTTATCCAATAGAATTAGGAAATGTTTTAGGGTAAAAATAATATCATTTTTACCCTTAATTACCCATTTTACTTTTAAACATGGTAAATAAAAGTAAAAAATTATTATTCACCAAAAAATATTTTTATCTTATTAAAACAAATTTTTCTTACTGATATCAACCGTGTCTATCAGATATTTGAAATTCCACTCATATAAGCGGTGAAATTTAGTTTTATGCGAATTTGAATATTCTCCTAGGAGGTGGGTAAAAGACGGTGAAAAGTTTAAAAAATTTTAAATATCTAATATTATTAAAACAATGACAACAATGAATTTCATTGAACATATATAGGTATTATGTGTCTATTTTGAACTAAAGTAAATTTAAATACAATAAGTAATTATTTAAATACAAAGTCGGTTTTAAACAATAACTCAGTGTTTTTCACTATTCATCAAAAATTGAAATTTTTTAGAAAATTACAAAAAAATTACACTAAGCTAATTTTGATATTCCAAATTCAAAAATGAAGTTTATTTTACAAAATTAAAAATATATTAGTTTAATTTATTAATTTAAAATTAATTCCCATTGTCAAAATTAAAAGCTGTATTTTTAAGAAACATTAACTATGAAAAGATTGACAATTGTTTATGTCCGATTTCCAAGTTAAATTACTTAAAATGACCAGAATTAGATTAAATAGTAAAAATATAATCTATTTATACTTCAAAACCATTAAAATTTATAATTTAACATTTTCAATTATTTTGATTTAAAAAGATTTTTTCAGTTAAAATATACTATGTTTCACTATTCACTCAAATATGAAAGTTTTCAGAAAAACACCAGGAATTTATTGAAACTAAATTATTATGTCATGATTCTGAATAAGAAGTTTATTTCTTCAAATTGAATATATAAAATATTCTTATATTCTATTTTAAAATGGATTACCATTAAAAGGCTGTAAAAGTGCATTTTTTGAAAATTACTTATTTTATCTGCAAAAAATGAATTAGTTCTTACATTATGTCTAAGAAACTCATAATATGGGTTATAAAATTATAAGGATTATATATATTTCAAAATATAGTTAATATTATTCATAACCGCTTTTTAACGATGAGAGTGGAAAGTCATGGTGCACTTGAACTCGGTGTTGCGTGTATTGAAAATTATTTAATTACTTCAAATAAATAATGTACTATGAAATCTTGGGGTGTTATATTCATCCCTCCTTCAATAAATTGAATCCTCGCAAATTGAAATTTTCCTTCGAAAATAAAAGATTAAAAATATAAAACACCTTTCTGGGAAAACCCACACCAAAAACTAGGTTAATAAAAATTAGTCTTAATAAGAGGAAAAGGGAAATTAAAGGGTCACCACCGAATAATGATCTCGATTAGGAGACAATTGGTGGAAATTCGAGACACATAATTGGAGGAAAAATGTAAATATTTATAGGGAGTGATTGCGGTCATCGGTCACAAACAATTGTATAATTGACGGCCTCAAAGCCATCAATCTATGATGATTTAAAATATCATCGGTTCAACAAAAAATAAGGAATTAGGATAACAAATTCGTTGTTTAAAGATACCTTACCTAAAGTTTAAGAATTAATTTCTTCATAGAATAAGTGAAGAAAAATATATATATATATACATGACAAGTAGAGTTCCATCCTTTAACTAATTTCTACCACAAACCCAACATTCACTCAAAACGATAATAGAACATAAAATAATAATCTATTTATCATATTCATATAGGGTTTCAAAAAATGAATTTATAATTCATCTACCAAACCTTTTAAAAAACTACATTATTCAATCTAGGACATCACGTGGGCCAGTGGTAGGTGATGAACCCTTGTCGCCCTTATGTTGTCAGTTCAAGTCTCGTGACCTTGTCGGACACGATGGGTTTCTGACCGTCCTCTGGTTTGTCCTTTAATGGAAATCCAAAAACAATATAAACTATAATTATCCATAATAAATTTTTCCTAACTCACCATCCAAAATTTATAAGGAAGGTAAACATTATTAAGATCATTTTTTCCACGTAATAACATGTGAACACATTCATCATGTATTCTTCTAAAACACTACAACATCTTGAATTACCATAAAAGATTATTTATTACATTCATGCTCCCTTATTCCTTATAGAATAATGGATATACTCCTTTATGCACAAATTTTTTAAACTCCAACAATGATGGAATATACAAATCATTAATCTGTTTCAAGGTGTCAAGAATATCCAATATAATTTATCCAAATAAATCATGTATTATTCCAAAATTACTACCTTATTATTAGAACCATATTATGGTTTATCTTTCTCTCAATCATATATTTTCCAAAAATTTAACCTGAAATTGTGTCACTTTTCTTGGTTCCACACAATCTCAAGTCCTTAACGAAATAGTACTGCAGTACAATCCTTATATAGTCTATAATTATTATAACATGTATATCATTAATAATTTAATTTAATAAAAACGTAAGAAATCTAATCATTCATCTTCATCTTCGGTAGTATCAAAACATTATTATTATCCAATAACAGCATTTGGGGTATACTCTGACGATTTGGACATTGATTCGCATAGTGTCCCAACTCCTTGAAGATGATGCATTATACAATTGAAACTTTTTTCATACCCTTGAAATCACATACTTGGTGTCCTTTTTCTCCACACTCATAAAAAACTCTCATTCCCTTCATTCATTTACCAAGGTTATTCTTTCCACAGTTATCACATATGGGAAAATATTTATTTTCCCTCTTCCCATTATCCATCTTTTTCTCTTCCATTTTTTTCTTCTTCTACTTCTATTCAAATCCATAGGACTGAGAGAACTCTTTACTTATCTTATTAAAAAATAATATTATTTCCTCATATATTGATAATACATGGGTGACTATTACCCATCTAAAAGTTGGCTTAATAACGTGAAGGATATAATCCTTCTTACTTATTAGATTGTACATATTGCTGGAGTTCACATTCCTTCTACTGGGCGCCATTTATATACAATGACATACAATAGGTCAGTTTATTAATTGTAATAAACAATTCCAATCTTATAAAATACATAGTGTTAATTGAATAGTATATGGATATAATCCATGATCATAAAATTATTTTATTTGAGGAGTTATATACTATTAAATCCTTCATAATTATTTGTAAATAGAATGAGAATTATCTTAAGCTTATCCCCTGGGAGTGTTGTAACCAAGAGTGCAGCAAGGCCCATTGTCATGCACCAGTTCCCATTGGAGTCTAGATCAAAGAGGTTTTTTCGGGTTTTACCACTTTTTACATCTGTGCAAGATCCTTCTATAACTTATTGTATCCAGACAGGGATGTATTTTCCCGGAAAACTCAAAAAATCTCTACATTATGAAAATTTTAGGAAGTTCTTATATACTAATCCTCAATGCCTTTATTATGGTAATGTGCTCTAATTAAAGTTTATATAAATCTACTTTCCAAGTTTATTGCTAAAATTTCTCTGATACCAACTGTAACACCCCGACCATAGAAGGCCAGAGTCGGACCATTATTTTAATACATTGGCATGATTACAAGCAATCATTTTCGGAAAGACCGATCAGTTTAGCAGTCTTGTAAAATATATTATATACATGAACGTTACATTACACATTATAAAATAATACACAACATAAATGATCCTTTGAGATCATCATTAATCCCCAAGATTAACCCTTCTTATCAATAATAATACACTTCTTGGAATCCTGGAAAAATTATAACATATAAAGGGTTGAGCTCAGATGCTCAGAAAGGATAACAATATAGTGGAAACATTAAAAAATATGTATAAACATTTAGGGAAATGTATAAAACTAAAACAAAAGCCTTTGAAACATAAAAATTAACATAATATGAAAAAGATACAATAAAATAATTCTCTTTAATTATTCACATGGATATTATACTAGTCGAATAATTACATGAAATATCAATTTCCATTTTCATAATGATGGAATTCATAATGCCATACATCATAACCACATATTCAAGGCCTTGTGCCAAGACTAAAAATAAGATTTTGTCGAGTCATTATGCCAAGACACTAGTTTGTCTCATTATACCTACCAACACATCGAAGAGCCATAGAAGGCTCCACCCGTCACTTACTATGTCCAATGCATTCCTCATATGAAAAGATTTAAATATAATATAAACATTCGTATTAAAACTCGCATATGAAATGTCAATAAATTATCCATAAACCATGAATGGTATAAAAATAACACATCCAAAATCAAACATATTACAAAACCTTAAATACAATATGGATGATTTTTACCATAATAAATAAACTTCAAACAAGTTTAAAATCCATCTAAGGATGTTTATATGGATGAAAATGATTTGTAAAAAGTTATGAAGGAAATATCCCTTTTTCATAAAAACATTTAAAAGTCACACAATTTAGAAAGAAAAAAATTTAAGTAAATTTTATAATCAAAGTGTCACATACCACTTTCAACCATTTTAAAGGAATTAACATTTTAAAAACATTCATGTCCACATAAATAAATCCATAAAAACCATTTTGAAAACATAGACATTAAAGAGAATGATTTAGATGAATAAATATTTAAAACATTTAAAATGATGTTTCAGTAAAAAAATGTCCCTTAAAAATAATCCCTTGGAAAAATATTTTATGAAACATGGACATGGATAATAAATATGTCCAATTAGATACGTATACATAAACAATCTCAGATAATAATGAGATTGAGGAATTAACCCTTACCTTGCACATTCCTTTAGTCGAGGGTATGATTAACCTCATGTATAAAGACCGTATTATGTTATTAAATTATACCAGAATCATATTAATATTTTTGATATCATTCATGATTCTTTTATGACTTTATACTACCCATTTAATAATAATTTCCATATTAAATTAACATTTCGGGTAATAATCTCTTCCTTTATCGTACGTATTTTAACTTCTTATTCCTGACCGTATCATTTAGATCATGATTCAAATAATTCTAGAATAAAAACATTGATTAATATATCATATATATTTAGAATATAAATATTTATAATAAATAGATATATGAAATGGAAAATGCCGTTTATCGAGACGGTAGGCCGTACGTACGCATAAACATTGTTTCTGTTTTCATATTTTGTTGAACATAAATAAGTGAATAAGATATATGTAACTATATAAATACACACACACACACATATATATATATATATATATCCAGTAGCATTACTATTTCATATATTACATTATTATTAGTAATCTAAATTTTTATAATAGTCGATGAATAGTAAACGTGGAAATGAATCGCATCGCGTCATGGAGACGGTAATCCGTACGTACGCACTAGCGACAATATCATTACCTTAAAAGTGTGGAATTGGAAGGTATATTGATTTTACAGAGAAATTATAATATTATTTTTATTATTTACATACATATTACTCATCATTATATCCATCCAAATAATACAGCGTTGAATAAAAAATTACACCAAGGCGTGGAGATGGTAAGCTGTACGTATGCACGCTTGGTGACATTATAATTCATAGGATGGATAGAATAATGAATATGGTTATTCACTAGTTATAATAACATCACATTATATATAAGGTGCTAGAGTTATTATTTTGGTATGCTAACCACAAAGAAAGAGTAAGTGGAAGAAGAAAAGAACATGAAAGAGGGTGGTGAAATCATTACCTCTTCATTGGGTTCTTCCTTTTGATTTGATCAAAAGGGATTCTTAGGTTTCCTTTCTTACCCAATGAAGACTTTTATGATTAAGTTAGGATAGTTGGGAGGATATTTGGGCAGGTTTTGGCCAAACCAAATGGCTATGTAGGTTTGAATATGAGAGAAGGGGAAGTGCCCTTTTATAAGAGGGGTGAGGGGCACCTGAGAAAAAACTAAAAATATTATTTTATAATAAATTCAGTTTCGGTTTATAATGGCTCCAAAATAATTTATTTAACGTTCAATGTGGTTAAGGGTCTTACACCACTCAAACAATAGGTTTTAGATAGGTTTATGTCACCATAGTAACCTTAACTGTTAGATTTAACTCTTAGTTAAACAGTTTGACTTTTACCGGGTCTCTTTGTATTTTTTTAATTTATGGTTAATTAACTTAACATAAAATGCCAATAGAACCCCACATGGTTCATTAATTTCTTATATATTATTATATAATTATTTTGGCCGAACCATTGATTTTTAGGACTATTGTATCAATTAATAATATAATATTTGTTTTAAAAACTATTTTATGTCAATTTGGGAAATATTTTATATTTGTTTTTTAGTTAAAATCATAACAGCATGATTACTTAGAAAACAATTTATCTAACCAACCCTAACATGTCATATTAACCAATAAAATTAGTGGAATTTATAAAAAGTATCAAATTACATTTATTTGAATATTTATAATATCAATTTTTTTAATCTTTCATTAATACAGTAATTACTGTATCATCATTGTGTCATAAATAAATTTTATTATTTAATGTCTTAAAATTATACTTAAAATACCATTATGAAGGAAATGTTTTTTTCTCTTTCTAATGAATATTTATAGTCGAATTAATCTTATTTATAACCATATATTAAATTTTATTTATTTATTAAACATTGATTTTAACTCTTTTAACTCTTCTTTGATTTAAATAATAATAAATGTCCTAATCTAATCCAAGTGGACCTAAAGGATCATATTTTATTTCTAAGGTTGTTTTTGGTCGAATTAAACTTATAAAATAGAATTAGGACATGTTTTAGGGTAAGAATAATATCATTTTTACCCTTAATATTTCTATTTACTTTTAATCGTGGTAAATAAAATAAAAAATTTACTATTCACCAAAAAAAATTATCTTATTGAACCAAAATTTTATTACTGTTATAAACCGTGTCTCTCAGATTTTTGAAATTCCACTCACAGAAGCGGTACAATTATGTTTTATGTGAATTTGAAAATTATCCTATGAGGTGGGTAAAAGACGGTGAAAAGTTCAATAAAATTTTATATATATAATACTATTAAAAGTGAATCTAATTAATTAAATTTAACATATATAGGTATTATGTGTCTATTTTGACTTAAAATAATTTTAAATAAAATAATTAATTATTTAAATAAAAATTCGGTTTTAAACAACAACTTAGTGTTTTTCACTATTCATCAATAATTGAATGTTTTCAAAAAAATACCAATAATTCACCCTAATTTTTTTTGATATTATGAACTAAAAAATAAAATTCTATTTTACCAAATTCAAATCATAGAATTTTTATTTATTAAATTAAAATTAATTCTCGTCATTAAAACCAAATGGCGTATTTTTAAGAAACAATAACTATCAATAGATTGACACTTGTTTATATCCAATTTCAATGTCAAATAACATACAATGAACAGTACTATATTAAATTGTAAAAATATAATCTATTTATACTTCCAAACCATTAAAATTTATAATTTAACACTATAAACTATTCTGATTAAAAAAGTTGTTTTCGGTTAAAATATTGTATTTTCACTATTCACACAAACATGAAAGTTATCAGAAAACACCAAAATTTTATTGAAAATAAATTATTATGTCCCAATTGTAAATAAGAAGTTTATTCTGTCAAATTGAACATATAAAATATTCAAATATTGGATTTAAAAAGGGTTCACCATTAAAAGGCATTAAAAGTTCATTTTTTGATAAATACTTCTTTTATCTGAAAAAATGATTTAGTTCATAAATTATGTCTAAGAAACTCATAATATGAATTCTAAAATTATAAGTATTATATATAGTTCAAAATTTAGTTATTACCATTCATAACCGCTTTTGAATTGCTAGTTTGGTATGTCGTGGTGTGCTTAAACTCGGTGTAGCATGTAGTGCAAGTTATTAAATTATTTTAAGGAAATAACGTGCTATGAAATCATGGGGTGTTACACTATTTCATTTTAATATTATGAGAAGGCACAGAATTTTAATAAAGGGTGTCGAGTTATTTGGAAAAATCAATTTAAATTGGCTAAATAATTTGTGGATGATAAAAAACTTATAAAGGATAAAAGAAATCAAATAGCTTCTGAAGATGAGATAAAAATTAATGAGAAGTTATTTAAATTGAAAACTAAAATATCCAGTGAACATAGGTGGAATATTTTATTCAACACAAAAATAAGTCTATCGGAAGAAATATTCTAATCAAAAGGATGAGACTCAAAATTAATAGAATATTCTAATGAAATATTATTATAATGATATTAGAAGAAAATAATAGTCTATTTTAAGAGTAATATATTAGCATGGATATTTATCTTGATATAAAAAGTTGTCTCTCTTTATTCTATCTTATTTTATGTGTTAGAAACTAATATACAAAGAATTGAAGGAGATGCTTTGGAGTTGTACACACTTCACAACAAGGAAGAAGAAATTCTAATGAATTACAACTAAAAATTAGTCTATATGATGATGGAAAGGATATCATCTACTTTGGGGGATAAAATTTATGAGGTAGATACCAAATATTTAATTCTTATATAACATTGAAAATGTGATGGTTGAGACATGACAATCACCCTTACATCCATTTTCATGATTGTATTAAACTCACATATTATGGGGGTGTGTTGGATATTGAAACATAAAGAAATAAAGGGGTGAGTTACTAGACATGTAAATGAAAATATTTGATGGTTTGTCGATGATGTTTATAGGTTACATGATTCTTTAAAAATATTTTTTTTACACAGCCCTTATTTGAGAAATAAGGAGATTCTATGCATGATATCACATGCATGGTAGTGTATAAACTACATGGAAAACCATGATTATATATATCTTGTTTTAAACACTAGGATATCCCATGTAGACATAGAGTAAAATAATTAAAGGCTCTTTTATAATACAATAATGTGGTATCATAATTTTCTCATGTTTAAAAATGGGTGATGATAATGAGAGTATCTTAATATGTGTTAGAAGATATGAGAATACCCTTACACTAACATTTTCATTTTCTTTTAAATAAATGGAATAAGATGGAATATATTTAATAACACATATTCATATTGTGTAATTATGGTAATTTCTACATATTCAAAGGGGGGATTTTCTTTCCCCTGTGATTATTGCATCTCTAGTCAATTGGTTCAATCTATATATAGTGTGCTGATAATGATTCTTGAAGCATAAGATGATTTATGTGTGTCTATATTATTTGTAAAATGAGGCATGTGGGTACAACTTGGGGAATAATGGTCATTATCAACCAATGAGTGAGTAACGTCCAATAAGAATGCGTTAGTATGAAACTTTTGTGGGAATAGGTTTTATGCTGACCTTTTATATAGAATGAAAGACATGAAGGATTGGAGTTGTATGTTTGATCAATCCATGTGTAAGAAAAAGACATCTGTGATAAATCCACGTGGAATACTTATAAATGTGTTCTTTTATATTAGGTTTGGAGAAGTAGTTTTATATTTTACTAATGCATTTATCCTACATGGACGAGCTTGAAATAAAATTCACTTTAGTTTTAATGGTTTATTTTTTTCCCAATCCCTTTGTCATTATAGGGTTTCAAGGAGTTTGGGAATAGTTTCATAAATTTTAAGGTTTTCTATAAAATATTTTATTATTTAAAAAGTATTTTTAAATAGGTTATTAAATTTATAAAAGTATATTCAATTTTTAAATAGTTTATTTGATAAATTAATATAAAATTTTAAAGTGAATCAATATTTCGAAAGTGATTTTTAGTTTTGAAAATTATTTAATTATTTTTTTTTATATTTGGATATTATAATAAACCCTTTTTCAAAATTATTTTTATGTTTATTTTATTGAAATTGAAATAATTTCCCAAAAACATTTACCCTTATATATTAAATAGTTGTTTGTAAGGGTAATCCTATTTTAAAATGGTTTTACAAGGTCAAAGGGTTATTTTCCCTAAGTGGTGTAGGTTTCATCTTGAATGCCAGATAATATATACAGGTATGTCCCCTTATATTTGGTTTTGTAAGGGTAAGAGTGTGTTCATAGTGTCTGCATAAGGATTGTTCACTATTGTGTAAGTGAATTTCACCAGTGTGTGAAGATACAAAGGAGTTTTCTAACCCTCGCTAATGGTATTTCAACGGTTATAAAGCTTTTATGAAGGCAGATTGTTCTTTGTGTAAGGTAATGCTAAGTCGCATGTAAGGATACTGATCTGTATAAGGGTACTTGTGTATGGGTACCAAGCCATGTAATGGAACTCATGGAAGGGTATTAAGCTATGTGATGTTACCAGGTTGTATAATGTGGGTCTCAGAAGGGTGACATTCCACATAAGTGTACTCACATAAGTGTACAATAGATTTTCTAGAACTTTGTTTGGGTAGAGAGTTTTGTAATGGTAAAACCCTATTACCCCTATGTTGTGTATATGGGTTGTGTATAGGTAATATAATTTTCCAGTTTTTCAGAATTCCTTCTTTTTCAACTTGTAAAAAACATTTTCAACAAATTAATAGCCCAAAATCATGGTTTTTATTAAATTTTACTTATTTAAATTATATCAAATTATTTTAATATATTTTAAATTGATTGAAAATAAATATTTAATTTTAATTCAAATTAAATTTTAGATTCTGAATTTTTTAGTATTTTTATTCAAAAACATGATCTGTTACTATTTTAAAGTACCCAAACATCCTTCTATAACATTCCATCGAATGCACTAATGTAAATATGATCAAACCTATACCTTGGAGTCTTTTGAGTCTTATTCATTGAGTTTGATATTTTTTTTTTGTGGAACTGTGATTTTCCTCTCCCCCCCCCCCTATATCCTTTCTGTTTCAATTTGAAATATTTCTTGTTTCCTATGTAGTCGATCTTGAGACTCGTCTCCTATACTCTACAATTAATATGATTAAATATATTTTTTGTTCATTATATACAAATATGTTATTTTTTTAAAAATTAGTTTTTCGGAAAGAGAAGGAATGTAGGGAACATAATAGAGAGAGTAATAAAATAAAGATGATAATGGTATGGGTAATAATAGACGTCTAGTGGGGAAATATGGGTATTGTGTGTGCCTCATGTTTTCCAAATTATTTCTATTATTGAACCCCTATTATAAATTATTAAATATATTATTTCTAAAATGATTATTTATTTATGTTTAATTATGTAATCACGGCCATATCTAATAGGCTTTGGAACCCCCATAATGGATAATCACTTAAATATGGAAATAATAATGGGAAAATTTAGAATATAAAATAAGAATTGGGCTTCTGAATTTTTTTTGCTATATAAATTTTTTATTATTAGTTTAATTATTGTGAAAAGGGATTTTAATAGTCTTTATGATTATTATAACTTCTATGAATTTGGATACAGGTAGTTTTTTGGAATGGAAATAGTAATTGTGAATGATAAACTAGAAAGATAATTAGGTTGTAAAAATATGGTTATGGAAAAGAAAAATGAGATGAGTAATTAATAGATGAATTTTGAATGGCTTATAGAATGATTAAGGGTTGGTTGTGGATAAATAAATAACCTAAAAACCAAACATAGTTGGGAACTGGTGATTAATGGGGAAATATTATGTAATGAAAATTGTAACTTGTTGTATGGGTTGTCTCCTTTTTATGGATATTGGTTGTGTTATTGTTTATTTTTATATTTTGTTATTTAGGAGTTAGTAATATGTTTTCACTAAATTTATTTGATGTGGTGTGGAATAAGGAATGATTTGGAAGAATTATTCATGGTCTATGTTGGATCATTGTGGTTACAAATTTTATAAGTTTTATAATGGTCTATAGTGGATACATATTATCCTGAACAATAATGGTTAGTGGTTGGTGAATACACACAAGCTGTGATGGACTATCGATATAGTGTATTATGGATAGGTTGATGAAGGTTTTGTGATAGTTTTTAGTGGGGATAATGCATTCTATGAAGAGATCATGACATTTATTTTATACATGTTCATGATAAAAAAAATTAATAAGCAAATACGAAGTTGATATGGGAGCAGTTTAGAGTAATGTTTATTGTGATAGTTTCTTGTTATTAATGGAATAATTTATTAATGATGAAACCTAAATGTCTTGGGGTTGGAAATAAAGGAATGTTAAATAGGATGATGAAGTTTAATATTAATTTTGAAAGATGATTAATGAGTAAGAAAATGGGTGGAAATTGTTGCGGTTAATAACAACTATAAAATTGAGATTTTGTGGGATTGTGGTGATATGGATGTGGATGTCGATGTGTGGGATTATGGTGATGTGGTTTTGGGTGTATGGAATAATGGTTGTTGATAAGTTAATGATATTTAATCATACTCACATCTCTACACATACAAGGTTATGATCCTACCAGCTTTCTTTCAATTTGAGTAGGTGAACCCTTGAGTGGTACGTTGTAGCTTAGATAAGTAAAATATAGTCATATATGAGGAAGTATTGTGGTAATTATTTTGTACATGTATTTTATTTTGGTTATGAAAGATCGGTCTAATACTGGATATGGATGAGTAATGGAAATAATGTGGGAGATATGGTTTTATTTATGCTTCCTGTTTATTCCTAAATGGTGAGATTTGGTTTATCCCCATTAATTCCTTGATTATTATTGATGATTATATTTGATTTTTTTATTGGTTGGTTGTAATATTTCATATCCTTATATGTTTATTTCTCAAAAATTTATGTTTTTTTAGAGGGATGATCCTACTGAGTACCCCAAAGTGCTCACCCCACTATAGGTTTCTTGTATTTTTCTGTAAAATCACTAAAGATAATGATTTTGTTTGGGAATTATGGATGTAGTTGATTCTTTGATTGGAGATTTTTGTTTCTTTAATTTTTATTTATATTAAATTACATGGATTGTGAAATATTGTGGGTTTTATCAATTCATTATGTTATGATGTTTTTTAGTGGTAGATAACCTATCTCCAGATCTTACTTATCTTTTGAGGGAAATTAATTTCATGTTGAGATATTTTTACACACTTGGTGATTTTGTACAGCCAGTGGCCTATGGAAGGAGGGACATGGGGGTCCAATATTCATCTTCCATTATTTACATCCATGTAGGGGTATATTTTGATGTATGGGGTCATGATAGAGTGGAATTAGAGGTTTATGCTGAGAGATATGGTAGATATTAGAGTAAGAAACATGTAAGGTTGCATGGGTTTTTTAGGGAATTACTGGAACTCAAAATTAACATGTGATATAGTCCATAGAGACCGAATAGTAAATATATATTGTAGGTCCCCTTGTGATATGATGAAATTATTTTTACAACCTATTGAAATGTTTACGTGAAAATGAAAGGTAGAAATCATAGGTAGGTACAAGTATCAAGATAATTAGTTTCATAAAAATTTGAATCCTATATGTACTTTTATGAATCTAATTATATGTTATATATGTTATTAAATTGTCACTTTTTTCTAAATAACTAATATATTACCAAAGGAAAGAGTAAAATAGTGACAAACAGGCCTAAAATATTTACATGATTCCTTGATTGAAACATTTATATGGTGTTCCCCAGACTAGTATAAATTGATCCATCAAATCTACTTTATTAGAATTCATTATATTCTATCTTATTTTTCTAATGATTGAAATTTTTAAAAATGATATCTCCGTGAAATTTTTCATGAATACCTATTGAATTTTTAAAACACTTATGAAGAATGTTACCTTGAGTACATCTGATACTTCTATACTGAAATGATTGTTTTAAAACCCATGTGATGGTGTATTCTAGTTTCTATGGGAGTTAATATTCCATTCATTTCTTCCCATTAATAATTTATCATAGTCTTGGGTTATGGGATTATTATAAATCATGAATTTTGGAAATTTAAATTAATAAAATATGAAAAATGGGAATTATGATTATTTATTATTCATATTAATATTTTGAAACATGATAAAAATGAACTTCTCTTTTTTTGGAATAATTATAGTTTTATATTATTATTATAATCATATGTTTCAAGTATGTGTTAGGTTGGAAATTCTTGTGACATCTTTTTTTAAATTTTAGAAGATATTAAGAATTGTTATTGATAATAGTTGTTAATTTTAATGTTCTCCAAATCACAAATCAATCTCATTTCTCAAGCATGGTTAAAAAATCCTTTTTATGGTAGATTATTTATTTTATTTAACAACAAAATTTAAATTACATTTGATGTGGTTCCTTCTTTCTCATGATATTTATCTTTCATGTGATCCAAATTTATTATAAGGATTTACATTGTTTGTTTTAAATTATTGTAAAATCATAATAATTCTTTCTGGTAACCTATTCATACTTGAAACTATTTAGATGATTGAACTTTTTCATTTCAAGACTTATAAGTAATTTTAGTTCTATAATAACTAATCTCTACATGTTAAGTCATGATTATTTTTTATTGGAATCAAGTCTACAGTTCTAAAAATTTGTTTCGTAATTATTTAATTCTTAGTAATTGAGTCTTAATCATCTAGAATGTTGAATATGTTATATTAGAGTTATTAAATCATGTTATGTATATATTGTTATTTATTTAAGTATGGAAGTTGAATACTGTTACTCATACTGAATTGTTTTTTAATTTTTTCTAGAGTAATAAAATGTTTAAAGGATTTTTAGTTCAAGCATAATTAGCGTGACACATAGAAATTAAACTTGTTTAGATTTAATTTTTTTTATTAAAGACCGTGTTATATTTTGAAAATTTTGAAAGAATGTAGTTTATGAAATAGTTTATTTGATTTGAGCACAAGCACCTTGAATGTTCAAATTTCCAAATTAAGTATGAATTGTATTTCCTTGGTAACAAGATGAACCAAGAATGTCATTTTTTAGCATGTTAAGCATGGTGTAAGAGATAAAAAATGTATAGTTATTATCATTAAATTTCCCACATGCTAGATCAATTTAAATGAAAAGAATAATATTTTTATTGAAATTACTTGGAAATATTGACTTTTTTGTGATTTCATTGTTTATTATTGAATTGATGTATTTATATACCTTTATAAAAACATTTGTTTTAATTATAATATGATGATTTATATGTTTTTAGAAGACTATGTTCTGTAATTAATCCTAATCCACAAACCCATTAGGTTACATATCTTTGAAAATTAAGTGGTCCTTGAGATGATTTTTGTTTTTGTTGAAAATTAATATCCATACTATGACTATGTTTCATTCTATGGTTATATTTATTGAATCACATAACTCCCTTAAAATGTCAATAACTTAAATCCGATATGGTAAAATGTTATTTGGAAACATTTTGGAATTGATGAAAATAATATTTATTGACATACATAAATTAGTATAAAAGAAGAAATCCAATTGTTTGATTTTTTTCCTAATATTTGGACTTTTGGTAATTAAGATTATTTCAGTAATGTGTGTTATGGATTGAAGCATATGAAGAGAGGGGAACCTGTTCCCTATCAATATGAATTCCATATAACATGTTTTAAAAAATTTTGGGTGATTTAGTGCTGCAAAAAGTGGACAATATCTTGATGTGATGAGTGGGTCCCATTACATTGTGTGTCGGTAGTGGAGATGGATAGGCTATTTGTTTATGATGAGGAGGTGTTCTATTTTTTTGTTGGTGGTAGTTTCCATGTGATCGATAGATATTGAAATGGTTGGGTGGATGGTTGTGTGGAAAGGAAATGGCTTGTAGATTATGTGAAATGGTGTGGTATTTTTCCTACTATTGGGCGGTGATGTGGTTAAGTGAGTTGTTCAATAGGGGTGTTTTCTAGGATTTATGTTCTTATTGTGATGTTTTGATTTCTCTTTTTTGTTGATTTTAGTGCTCTTGAGGTTTTTACTAAACAAGTTATCTTCTAGAATAAAAATGTATCATAAAAACTCCATTCGGGTTTGGGGAATGTTAAAGAGAAAGATAAGTCTTGGGATAGAGGATTAATGAAATTACATATGAAAGACGTGTTGAAGATCCTTAGTGGGCCATCCTGCCCTGATATTGAGGATTTTTTAAAGGAGGATGAGGTTTTTTTGGTATGTGAAGAACCCAGATAAATTATGAGTTTATTTTCACATTGGCCTATTACCAAAATATTCTTGATGTCGATTGTTCTTTAAGTATTGTGATTCAAGAGACAGATATTAGGAGAAACATCAGAAGAATTTCAATAAAAGTTTTCTTTTCTTAGGTGCATAAGCATGATCATTTGAAGGATATTTAGGATATTTATAAGGATAATGAGAGTGTAAATGTAGTTGGGGACTATTTTATTGAATTTATTGGTAATTTACCATTTAAGCATCCCAAATAGAGAGGAGGAGCATATATTTTTTGAATCCTCATTGAAGATGTAGATTCTGAAATCGGTCATACACTTTGACTTTATTTATTAGGAAGTAATGAGGGATTTTACTGAGTTCATATAGAAGGGGTTGTATATAAAGAATGGATTTTATGAAGATATCTATCAAATGGTTGAGGATGTGAAGTTGAATTATATGATTTTTTTAGTTTAGGGTTTTTAGAAGTAGATAGTGATACAGTATTCTATGGATTTGGAATATCTTGGATCTCTAGGGTTGAGTGGATTGAGGTTTCCTATGCATGGTAAGTAGATATATTTCTGGGGTGATGTTGTGGGGAATAATCAATATGACATTCCCAAGGATAGGCATGTTACCTAGCCTTTGGTGAAGAGTACTAGTAAATAAGAGATATATTATTTGAGTCTTACTCATTTCACTAAAATCATATGGTTGAATTTCCCAAAAAAAATAAAAAAATGTTGAATGGTTTAAAATTTTTTATTTTTGATAGTTTTATGAAATATAATAAATTATCCCTTTTAAAAAATAATATAATTTTTTTAATCAAGCTAATGAATTTTATGTCAAGGTGTGGATATCATAAAAACCCTACTCAATATGGATGGCGTAATTGGGAAGATTAAGTAATGACTGATGAGAACAGTGTGGCTTTTTTATCTTGTTTTAGTGGCATCTATTGTTTTCATGAGGCTTTTATGGAATCCCAATTGCGATGTTTGTAGGATCTTGTTGAGTTTATTGGTAATAGGTTGGATTTTTAAGAGGGATGATATGATAGGGTGTTCTTGTGGTGGTCATATTCTAGCTATATTGAGATTCTAGATAGGTATCTCAAGGGACAACTGCCCCTTTTCCTTTATGATGTTATTTATTATTCTATAGGATGGAAATTGTTTGAGAGATTCTTGATTTAAGGGTGTACGCTTTCCCAAACCCATGATTTATCATTATAGGGATTCTAGTGGTATAGGAGGAGTTTCATAAAATATAAAAGTTGTTTTAAAAGTGATTTAATAATTTATATATTATATTTAAAATATTTTTTCAATTTATGAAAGTTATTTCAATGTTTGAAATGTTAATTTGTGAAATTTATTGAATGTTTTAAAGTTACTCAATGATTTTGATGTTTTTTTAGTTTTGAAAATGATTTAATAAATTTTGATCTGTTTTGGAATTTTTGGAAATAATAATAAACCAATGTTTCTAATTATTTATAAGTTAATTTTATGGAAAATGATATATTTTAAAATAAAAATTTACCATTATAATTGAAATAGATGTCACGAATGGGTATGTTCCTTTTAAAATAAGTACATAAGAGAATATGTTTATTTTCCCAATGTTTCCTAAGGGTCACCTTGATCTTATGTCACTACATATAGGTAAAGACCCTTTGACTTTGTTTTTAAGGGTACGAGTGAGTTTATAGAGCCTTTATAATGGTAGTTCACTACGACATAAGGGTACGAGTGAGTTTTCCAAAACTATTTAAATCTATTTTGATTTTTCTGAATATTGTGTAAGGATAGATGATACTTTGTGTAATGCTAGTATAAGTATCGTGTAAGTGAATCTATTCATATAAGGTTACACATGTAAGGGTATTCACATAAGGGTATTTATCCACTTAAGGGTACTCTCTTATGGGTATCGAGTTGTCAAGGGGTAATCGCATAATGTTATCGAGCCACGTAAGAGTACTCACATGAGAGTACATGAGATTTTTTGAAGCTAGCATTATGGTATAAATCTAAATAAGGGTAATCCCCTATTACCCATATAAATCATATATGAGTTTTGTATATGTATTTTAATTTCCCAGTTCATTTTTTCAATTCCACCTTCTTCAACCTTTTAATTGCACATTTATCAAATTTAAAGCCTAAGATCAATTTTTTGTTGCTTTTGAATAATTAAAATTAAATAAAATGTTTTATATGGTTTTAAATGGATCACAAATATATATTTCATTTGAATTTGAGTTAAATTTGGGTTCAAAATTATCTGCTATTTTTATTATGAATATGACTTCACATGTAATTTTAAAATACTCAAACCTCCCCCTCTAACATTCATTTAAATAAACTAATTTAATCATGATCAAACCTATTCCTAAGAATATTGTCAGTATTTTGGAATTATTTTTGGCCACATTTGGGCATGAATTCCTGATCTGGGATGGTCGAGTTTTTTTCCCTCTCCTCTTTTCTTTTCAGTGTAACTTTAAAATATTATCATTTATTAAGTTGTGGGTCATGAGACTCATGTTCTATATTCTTTAATTAATATTCTTGAATATGAGGGTTATGATTTCCTTACAAATATATTTTTCTGATCCATTGGGAGAATTTTGGTTTATATGAAAGGTAAGTAATATATGTAACATCATAGAGATAGTAATAAAATAATTATGAAAATGAACCCTATAAGAGTAGAAAATAAATAGAGAATGGGGGTATTGTGTGTGCCTTATGTTTTCGATAATATTTCCATTTTTATACCCATTTAATTCATGTTTAATGTTTTTATTTCTACCATGATGGTTTATTGATTTTTAATGATGTTTTCACTATAATTATTAATGGATATTGGAACCCCCATAATAGATAATCACTTAAAGAATTAAATTATAATTGGAAACTCTACAGCACAAAATGTAAACAATGTTTCCATAATTTTTGGTGAATAAAACATCAATAGTGTTGGTTTCATTGGTGTGAAAAGGTTATGTGGTTTTGTTTATGTTTATTGAAAATTCCCTGAATTTAGCTACAACTAGATTTAGAAATGGGAATTTTAATTCTAGATGTGAAACTAAAAAGGAGAGTGAATTGTGTATGAATGGTTAATAAAATTAATGACTGGTTATGGCTAGGAAGATGTGATGAATAATAAATAGATGAGTCTAGAATTTTTTATGTATTGATGAATGGTTTGGTATAGGTAAATGAATAAATGAAAACTGAACATGATAAGAAATTGGTGATTAATTTGGAAATATAATGTAATGTGCATGAGGACTTGTTGTTCATGAGGCCTCTATTTTTATGGATATCTGTTGTGTTATTATTCCATTTTTCATTTTTTGATTTATGAGTGTGTATTTCAATAACCCATGTTTTCATATGAGGTAATTATCCCTTACTATTCAATTTGAATGCTGTAATATGACCTAATATAAATACCCTTTGAGATTACAGAGGTGTTAGGGGTGTTCTAGGCTTTTTCAGATCCTAGAACCCAATTGTTGAGTGTTTTTAACATGGAAAATTCTTAGTACAAACTATTCAAAGAAATCCAAATGGTTTGTAAAAACAGTGTGAGGATAGATTGAGGGGTTATATAGTCCGCACATTATCAGGAAACCATGTGTGGGGAGTTTCCTGGCTGGGCATCTTGGTCTACAGTTTTTAAATATTTTGATTGTGGATTTTCTCACGGTTTCAGGAACAGTTTGTAAACAATGTGAGTAAACATTATGGGTGCCCCTTATCCTGTAGTAATCCATGCATGCATAGAGCAGTGTTTTCTAAACTGTGCACCTAAACCATGTAGCCCATATATTTTGGGATTTTTTTTAATTTTTAAATAAATAAATTTCATTTTTAAAACATGATTTAGTTTTTCACTCCCTGTATAGTAGTTCAATATTTTGATAGATCCATCTTGACTTGAAACTAGGAATTGATCCCGGTTCTCTGTCTGGCCTTCGATTCAGGTGAGGTTTGTTTCCTTGGATCCGCATCAGTAAGATATACCATCCTTATTATCCATTATTGATTCTTATGAATTTTGATTACACTATTTGTATTTAGGTTCATATTCCCTAATTTCTCATTCTTTGTTCTTTATTTATATTTCTCCAAAACTGAGTCGAATCAGGACTTGATACTATATGAGAACTCCACTACCGAGATAATGCAGGTGGTTTATAATTTTCTTTTATCTGTTGGTGCTTTCTAGATCTATTTGTCATTATACTACCCTTTAGACTTTCCGACATGGCCCCAAAAATTATATGATTAGTTGAAATGGATTTATTTTATCCTACTAGGGATTCCCATTGGTTCCTTGAGATGTTTTGGTGGGTTTTTCCCCAACCCAGGGCCACCCATGGGGTGTTCCATACATTTTCTTGGTTTTGACCATTGGTGAACCACCCTAGGGGTATGTTCATGAGTTTTCCTAGTTGAAGAAACCTCAATTATAATTAAATTGAATTTAATAACATTATTAGGAGATGTACTGCATTATTTCCATGTTTTATTATGTTATTCCATGATTGACTTGATTAAATTGATCAAATGGATTTAAGTAAATGGGTGGGTATGCCCATGCAAAATGATTAAATGTGAATGGTGAAAAATGGATGGGTAAATCTATATGAAATGTTAAATGTGAGGATGATATATATGAGAGGGTGTAATAATTTCATTCCATTCTTGTGAATTGGGATTTTGGGTGGATATACCTAGGTGATGTGCTTAATGAAAAAAGGTAATCAATAGGTTGGTATACCTATATGACATGATTAAATGGAAATGGAATTCATGAGTGCGTTTACGCATGAAATTTTTTTGTTTGAAATGTATTAAATGAGTTTTTATACAAATTAAATGGAATGGAATGCAATTTATTTTATTTGTCGGTAAACTATTATTGAATTAAATTGTTAAATGGTGAAAAATGAGTGAACTTTTGGTTAGATTCCATGGATGGCTCCCGATGGATCTGGAACACGGTAGTGGACACCTTCTTTAGTGATGCTTCTTGGGTCTTGAATCCATGGGATGACTAAGCCTTTAATACCCCTTTTATTTGTCTTGTATGGAATCTTGTAGAACATGTTAGTACAAGTGCTCTTATTGCTCCAACTAGTTCTTATATCGAGTTTCCATTGAGATGATCCTAGGACTCAACATGGATTCCATGGTGTTCAACATCTTGTATTTAGACATTTTTGGTATACACATCATTATATGGAACGATCATGGGATATATGACATGATTGGTTGTATGCAGAGGTCATGGGATATTTTATATGGAATATTATATTGAAATGTTGTGTGGATTGGATATTTATAGGTGTAAAGTGAGGTCAGGTAAGTTGTTTATGTTCTTATAGCTGCCTAGTTTGGAGCTTACACCTGTTGAATGGATCCTTGAATGTTTTTTTGGTATGGCTTGTTGCCATAGACATATGCCTTGGAAATTCACACATAAATTTTCTCTTACTTACACTTGCTTAGTGTATTGAATTGTATTGCTTTAAATTGTATAGAATTCTTGATGGTTACCTATTAGGATGTTATCTAACACCCTATTTGGGCCTCCTTGGGGACCCAAATAGATTATATGAATGTAGTTAAAGGTAGGGGAAATAACCCAAGCATATTTTGTGGAAAATTTATTTGAATCTATAGAACATGGGAATTTTTTTAGGCTTGTGATGCTACTGGGACATTGTTTTTGAGCTTTTGTGGTTTTGAGACACTTGTATTGTATAGTATTTCTATTTAATTGTTATCACTTTTTCTAGATACTTGTATTATATGAATCACTATATATGAGGCACTTATGGTTCATTTATACATCCCTACCTTGTTTACTTTTTTAGTTTTTCTCTTGTTTATCAGCTTCCTCTATTTTCATGTTATTGACTTCCATTGTGGTATGCTCTAGTAATGAGGGAATAGACTCCCCAATGACTCAACATGGCCCTCGTTTCAGTTTAAAAACCTTTAGAATTTGGAGAGATGAACTTGAGGCCATATGGCTAACTGGGATCAGGGAACTATTGAGTGGCACTTGGTTTTGGGATGTTACAAAGTGATATTAGATGAATATTTTAAAGTTTAATTTTCTATATAGTATCATTGTATAGGGATATGAAGAAAGTTGTGTTTGGTAATATGTTTCTCCCAGGAGTAGCTAACATGCGTATAGGGAAAAATCCAAATTACCCAGAACAGAATTGTTATTTTCAATATTTGGCTATTACCATTGATTTTATTTCACCATTGGGTGATACACATAATTTATGTTGTAACTATTGACTTAATTGTGGGTTCTATATTAGTTGAAACCTAATAAGATGACGTTATTCCATATCATTCATCATATAGGATGTTTCTTGAAATCTCATTCCATGCATCATGTCATGCCATTTAGGATGCATTATATGATGTAGTCTATTGTGATAGGTGTTGGGATAACTATATTTGATATTGTGAAAGATTTTGTACAGTGGATAAAGATAGTGATATCATCTTTCCATTCATTAGGTGTTTGAGCCCTTATGGACTAGGAAATGATTCAACTTATTTGAGGTGGACTATATGATATATGGTAAGAATTATAATGGAATAAACTTTTGGTTCATTATTTGTTATGGGCCCTCATGGATAGAAACTTGGTGGTCCATCTATTAAATTGTTTTATCAAATGACTATTAAATGAAAATGAAATGGAATAAAATTTAGACATGACATTTAATAGCATTTGAATGTGAAAGAGGTAGTGTTTCTAGTTGTTTTGTGATTATTCCTAATACAATATTAGCACTATGAACGGGTTGTGGGAAGAATTGGTTTTAGGAGGCTTTTGACTATTCTTATGCTTTTGATATGTGAGATTTGATAATGTTCCTTCTAAGGTGTGTGTTTGAAATTTTTTAGAGATTCCACCATGAAATCCTCCAGTCTCACCCTATGAGATAGTCGATGACTATACTTCGGAGATGGAGGGACATGGGATACCATATGATCCTCTTTTAGTGCTAACTATTGAAATAGTTGCTATTATTGACATAGGTTTTGACTCCAGGTTTTGTGAGGTATTATTCCACTATATACAGACATTATAGGGATCACTACGACTTGCATTTTCCATGGCTGAGCTAACACAAGTGTTCCAGTAGTAGCATCCTCCGATTTTTTTGGTAGATGGCAGTCCATAGGCTTTTAAGGTGTGACTTGAAACCACATTGTCAATTTTTGAGCATCTCATGGTGCCTCTAGACAGGAGAGTTAGGCTCGACACTTACATGCTCTATGGATCATTGAACAACTGGTGGGATGTATTGAACTATGAAAATGGGTAGTGAGATATGTTATAGGATAATTTCAAGACCCCCTTCTATGATTATCTCTACCATGTGACTCTACGAGAAGGGTGGGAAAGAGACTTCATGCATCTAGACAAGGGTGTGATGATAGTTAAGGTATACACGACATGTATTAAAGAGTTGAAGAATTTTTCACAAACATTCCATAATGATGATCTAGCGTGAGTGAGATGCTTTGATGAAGGTCTTTATAATGATATCAGATCACAAGTCAATATGTTAAGTTTTACCAATTATCACTGAGAATTTGAATAAAGCACTGAATATATAGCAGAACCTGAGAGAGGATGGGGGATAAGAGTAGAGTAGTGTTATTTATTGACCTAGTATGTCTATAAATTCATGTAGGAAGCATTGTTTTGAGGCTTCTTGTAAAATAAGTTCCAGTCAGTCTATGAGTATTAGTAGCTCAGTGTTTTTTCATTAGTATGGTCGGTGAGACCACATGGAAAGTCAGTGTGACCACAACCCAGTCGAGTGTTTTGTGTTTATAAGGATGGTCCATGTGAATTTTTTCATCAGGACCTTATCTTAATCTATAAGGGGTATGGGTTCAGCTCTGACAGCAAGATCAGATGAAGGTTCCTCAGTTCTACATCAAGAAGGGAGCTAGATTAGTGTTGAACGATCAAAGTACGGTAGTGATGCTCATTATAGAGGCATCTAGACACCAAATACACTGAGACATCAGAGTGGGCCTACTCTCGGATGAATGTTTATATCATATGGTTGTGGTGTAGGCTAGTTCAATTTTGTATATCCTACCACTGAGAAACTGAGTGACTGGCCATCTATGGTGAGAAGTATGAACCCAGTATCCTATACTATTGCATCTTCTCATTTTTAAACTAATGAATTGCATAGTTTTATATCTTCACTGGTGTAAAAATCATTGGGATTGTTTTGTTTTCTTCTATAGGGTTCTTATTCTTGAAATATCATTTGTAAATAGAAAAGAAGATGTAAAATGGGGTAGGGATTTCTCCCTCAAGGTTGGTGGGTATTCTTTTGTCTTGAATCTGTAAGTCCTTGAGATGATAAGAAATGATGTAATACATAGGATAGACTGGTTCGTAGTTATCAAGTTTATATTGAATTCTATTTCCATAGGGTTACTTTCACATAACAATAGGGTTCAATGTATATTTTCAATTGTGAATAGGATGTCCAGGTGAGTTGATCTGGAAAATGACATCGTAGGTTGTATGGAATGACAGTGCAGATCACTAGTTTGTATCTAGAAAATCAGGGAGTGATTCAGGTGGACTTTCCACCAGTGGATTAGAGATTTTGGAATTTCATTCCTGATGAATTTTCTAGTTTTCCTCCTATGATAGTGGTGTATTTCTTGCTTGACATAGTGTCAGGAGTTACACCAATATCCATTCCTCCTTATCAAATGGCTACGATAGAGTTGCTGGAGATGAAGTAGAAGCTAGAGGATTTAGAGGAAAATGCGTTTATTATACCTTGTACTTCTCTATTGGTTCTGTTAGTCCTTTTTGAAAAAAAGGCACATAGTTCCCTTAGGATTTTTGTGGATTATCGGAAGTTGAAGCCATTTATGGTTAACAATGGGAATCCCTTTCCATGGATAGATGATTTTTCAGATCAGCTTAATGTATTTCAATTGTTCTTGAAAATTTATTTGAGGTCTAGATATCTCCCAAAACATGTTTGAACTGAATACAAATCTCGTACAAAATTTCATATAAGTTATGGTCTATATCTGTATCTGGTTATTCCTTTGGGTATCACAAACGTTCCATCAGTGTTCATGGCTTCGAGAACCGAGTTTTTCATACTTACCTTGATTATTTTGTGGTAGTTATCATGGAAATTTTCTTGGTGTATTATCACAATCGAAATAACTGGTCCAAAAATATTGAGAACATTCTGAATACACTAAGCTGGCATCAGTTATACGCTAATCTCACAAAGTTTTACTTCTTCATGGATCAAATTCACTTCCTAGGTAACATCATCTTAGAGACTAGACTATCTGTAGACCTAGAGAAGGTGAGATTTGTAGCATCCTAGGGAAAAACCAAGAATGTTTTGAACATATGGAGTCTCTTGGGGATGGTTGGTTACTACATGATTTTCATACAGGACTTATGGCACTTAGAAGCTCCGTTGAAGAGCTTCACTAAGAATGGTATGAACATTTTATGGTCATATTCTTTCAATGAATTCATTCAAGAGTTGAAAAGAATATTGATATCAGCACCAGTTCCGATACATCCCGAAAGTTAAAATAGATATACTATGTATTTTGATGCCTAAGGTATTGGGATGGGAGTAGTGATGGTGCATGGAGATAGAGTTGTGGGTATGAGTCTCATCAGCATAGGCCACATGAGAAGAATTACCTGATGCATGATCTCGAGTAAGCTTCAGTTGTTCACACATTACGCTATTGGAGGCATTATTTACTAGGAGATTTTTTTGGTGTACTTAGACAAAAAAATCTTCAATCATATTTTTACACTGCATGTTATAAACCTGAGGAAACGAAGGTGGGTGGATTGCCTATAGTATTTTGAATTAGAGATTGCATACATGCCTGATAAAGGATATCTCTTGGTGGATGTACTGACCAAGAGGACTCAACTACAGGTAGTACAGTTGGCCACTAGCGAGTGGAAACGTATGGAATTTTTCTATGAGATACACATGGAGGTGCATGATAGTTAGGGACAGACATATCTATCATCCTTAGTTGTGACCTCTAGACTACTAGATAGAGTGAGTATGAGGAAGCTATCAAATTTTGTGGTCCTAGTTCTATGGGAGAGTGTGGAAAGTGAGGACCCACCACCATTTGATACGTAGAGAAGGACAAGATCCTTCATATACATAGTCGCGTTTAGGTACCAGTGGGCATATGTGAGGAGTTGATGTGGGCGTTTCATACATCATCCTTGGAAGTACACCAAAGAGTCACTGAGATATATTGTGACTTGGGCCGCCAATTTTCGTGGCTAGGTATGAAAATATAGTTAGTTATTTTCATTAAGAGGCATTTCACCAATCAATTGGTGAAGGTGTAACATCAGTGACCATATGATATTTTACTGTAGTTATATATTCCAAAGTGGAAATGGGATGATTTCATGATGGATTTTATGACCGGTTTACCAAGGTTTCCACAACATAATAATGCAGTGTGGATTTTTTGTGAAAGGCTAAAAATTTTAATCATTTATTTGTGATAAAAGATACCTTCGGTGTTGATGGGATAGGAATATTGTACATATGTCAGATAGTAACACTTCATGGGATTCTATGAACTATCATTTCGGCTAGGGACACCCGCTTTACATCTCATTTCTAGAAATGTTTTTAGAGGGACCTCGGTATATAGGTGCTTCTGAGCATAGAATACCACCCTCAGACTAATGTCCAGTTAGAGTGTTTGACATGGGTTCTAAAGGATATGTTGGAGGCATGAATCCTGTATTTTGGAGGCACATGGGAGATGCATATACCCCTTGTATAATTCTCCTACAAAAATTGTTATCAGGTGATTATACAGATGGAAACTTATGTATACTTTTAGGGTAGGCCAGGTCGATCACCCCTGTGAGTGTTAGGGGTAGGTGAGGTAGATTTATTGGGACCACATCTCATGAAGGATAGTTATGTGAAGGTCCAGTTGATTCATAAGCATATTCCTACTTTATAGTCTTGATAGAAATTATACATTGATCACCGCAGATGACCTCTAGAGTTTGAGTTTAGGGATTGGGTTTTCTTGCAGGTTCACCAAGCATATGATGTATGATAATTATGATACAGGGTAAAAATTCACCATAATATGTCCGGAAATTCGAGAATCTAGAGAGCTTCAGGTTATTATCCAATCAGTTCTGTTTACCTCAAAGGCAATGAGCCATGAATGGTGTCTTCTACATAACTCATCTACGATGCTATTATTCAAACCCAACTCATGATTTTCTGCCTAAGAAGATTGAGTCTATGTTTATGTGTCCATTGAGGATAATTTGACTCATATAGTTGACATGAAAATGATGATACTCTGGGGTCAGTCAGTTCTTCTAGATGAGTGTTATGACAATATGGTCGTTTATATGATGATAATTGGGAGAGGTAGGCTGATGTACATTCTCAATGGCCAGATTTGTTCTCAGATGAAACTGGACCACCCTTTAGAATGCAATTTAAGGGAGAATTTATATAATGGTAGAATATTGTAATAACCTGGGCTTTTTTATGAGGAATCGATCCCTTATCATTTGATTTGAATGATTAAATATGGACTAATATGAATATCCATTGAGGCCATAGAGGTTTTATGTGTGTTTGGGGCTTGTTCAGATACCAGAACCCAATTTTGGGGTGTTTTACCCTGGCACACAGTTAGTAAAAAACATACAGGGTAGGCCACACCATTTGTAAAAAGTGTGCGAGGATAAACAGAGGGGGCTTCATTGTTTGAGGAAACCATGCGAGGGGATTCATACGGCCATGCAGCCTAGTCTTGAGTTTCTGAAGATGTTGAAAATCGATTCTCATATTATATTTTCACTATTTGTAAATCATGCCGGAAAACCATGCAGGTGCCCCTTGGCCAATAGGAAGTAGAGAATGGTTTGAGTATGGTTTGATAAACCATGATCCAAAATCATGAATCCCATGCATTATTGGTTTATTATAAAATTTTAATTAAATTAATTTTATTTTTAAAACATGGTTTAGGTTTTCACTCCATGAACAATAGATCAATATTTTGAGAGCTCTCGCTTGATGTTAAACTAGGATTTGATTCTGGTTCTCCATCAGTACTCCAATTCAGGTGTGGTTTGTTTCCTTGGAATCATATTGGTAATATCTACATTCCTTTGTAGACATTCCTAATTCTTCTAGATATCAATTGCGCTATTTAGATTTAAGCTTGAATTCCCTAATTTTACATTCTTTATATGTTCATTAGATTTATCTTAATCCAAGTTTAATCAGGAATTTATATTAGATGAGCACTCTAATATTATGATAAGGATGCTGCCCTATATGTTTCTTTTTTATTTTGGTGCTTTTTAGAGATATCAGACATTATGTCACCTGTAAGACTTTTCGACGCAGCCTGCAAAAATATTTTATTATTACAATGGATGTATTTGAGTATATTATAGATTACCATAGTTTAATTGAGGTGTTATAGTGGGTTTTTTCCCAACATAGGGCCACCCATGGGGTGTTCCATACATTTTCCTTAGTTTTAACCTTTAGTGAACAACACATGGGGTGTGTTCATGAGTTTTCCTAGTTGAAGGAAACTCAATTGTAATTAAATTGAACTGAATTACGTGAATATGATATGTTATACCTTCTTACCCTAGGTTATTATGTTATTCAATGCATTAGTTTATTAAATGGATCAAATGGAATTAAGTGAATGGGTGGGTAAAACCATGAAATATGTCTAAATGTGAATGGTGATAAATGTATGGTTAAATACATATGACATGTTAAATGTGATGTTTCTATATATTAGTGGGTATACTAATTAAATTACATACTGGTGAATTGTGATTTAGGTTAGATATACCCATATGATGTGTTTAATTGATAATGGTAATCAATGGGTGGGTATACCCAAGTGACATGATTAAATTGAAATGGAATACATGGGTAGGTGTACTCATGATATGTATTTGGATTGAAATGTGTTAAATGAGTGGGTATACTCATTGAATGAAATTGAATGAAATTGATTATATGACTTGGTATCCTCGTATGGAATTGAATTTTTAAATGGTATGAAATGGGTGATCATTTGGTTAGATGACATGGACATCTCTCTATGGATTTGGAAGGTGGTAGTGGATTCCTTGAGTAGTGATTCTTCTTGGATATTGATTCTATAGTATTCCTTGGGATTTTCTACCATTTGTATTACTAATTATTGTACTCATGAAGGATATGTTGGTACACATTCTCATAGGACTCCAAATAATTCCTATATTGAGTTTCCATTGAGATGATCCAAGGACATGGTAAGGATGACTTGGTATTCTTCACCTCAGATCCATCCCTTCATGGTCCCAACATTATTATATGATATGGTCTTGGTATATATGACCAAATTTGTTGTAACACCCCAATATTCCATGGTACGCTTCTCTTTGAATAATACAGTAGTGTGTGTTGTACGTGACTTCGAGTTCTAACACACAAGAACCAATAAATCTATCCATTATGAATATTAATACCCAATTTTTTAAATTTAATAAATTTTATCTTTCAAAATGGACTTCATTTTTGTATTCGGAATATTGAAATTAGCTTTGGGGGAATTTTTTGTATTTTTCTGAAAATATTCAATTTTGGATGAATAGTGAAAAAACACTGAGTTATAGTTGAAAACCAAATTTTTTTTAAATGATTATTTATTTTATTCAAATTTATTTTAAGTAAAACTAGATACATAATACCTATATAATTTCAATTTAATTAATCTATGTTAGTTTATAACAATTTCATATGTATAAAAATATTATTAAACTTTTCACTGTCTTTTACCCACCTCCTAGTAGAATTTCCAAATTAACATAAAACATAATATTACCATTTCTGTATGTTGGATTTCTAAAATCAAAGAGACATGGTTAATATCAAGGAGTAAAATTTGGTTCAATAAGATAAAAATACTTTCTGGTGAATTGTATCTTTTTACTTTTATTTACCACGGTTAAATATAAATGGGGTAATTAAGGGTAAACATGATATTATTATTACCCTGAAACATGTCCTTATTCTATAAGATATGTATTATTCTCCCAAAAAACCATATTAATAAAATATGAATCTCTTTTTTCCCCTTGGATTAGATGAGTACATTTTTTATTATTCAATTCAATGAAGAGTTAAAAGAGTTAAAATCAATGTTTTATAACTAAAACGTTATTCATATAGGGTTAAACATAAGATAAATTTGACTATAAATATTCATTAGAAATATATAACTATTTCTTACATAATGGTATTTTATTTATTTTTTGTATAAATTAAATAATTTAATTTATTTATGACGCAATGATGATGTAGTAATTACCTAATTAATGTAATATTAAAATAACTGATATCATAAATATCCAAATAAATGTAATTTGAGATGTTTTATGAATTACACTAATTTTATAGGATAATATGACATATTATTGTTGGTTAGATTAATTTTATTCAATGTAATAATATTGTTATGATTTTAGAAAACACAAGGAAACTAATAGTGTCAGAATTGAAATAAAAGAGTTTTTAAAAACAATATTATATTATTAATTGATTTTATATTCCTAAAAATATACGGATTTAAAAAAGGAATTATATAATGATAGTTGTATCATTAATGAACCACTTTTGGTTCTCATGGAAGTATATAGTAAGATTATTTACCATATAAAATAAAAATACCAAGAGACATGGTAAATGTCAAACTATTTAACTAAGAGTTAAATCTAAAAGATAAAGTAAATATAGTGACCCAAACCAGTATAAAACCTATGGGATGAGTGTTTTAGACCCATACCAACCTTTACATTTAAATAATCCCTTTTTTATTGATTAGAAACAGAAAATATTTTTTTATAAAATAATATTTCAAGATTTTCCTTAGGTGCCCCTCAACCCTCTTATAAAAGGGCACTCCCCATTCTCTCAAATTAATCCAATCAAAGCCATTTTTTATTGGCCACCCTCTACCCAAATACGCTCTAAAAAATCCTCCCTTAATCATATAGGCCTTAATTTAGTCATAAAGCCATCCTATAGAGCCCTTTTGATCAAATCCAAATGAAAAACCCGAAGAAGAGGTAAATATCTCACCACCACTTCCAAGTTCCATTCTTCTTCCAGTTCCTTTTTCATTTTTGTTTCCATTCTAAAATACTAACTCCAATATATTCTATAGAATTTGATGTTATTATAAATATGATACAACCAAATTCATTATTTTATCTATCCTTTGAATAACATGTCACCATACGGGTGTACGTATGGATTACAATCTCCACGTCGTGGTGTAATTGTTATTCAATACATTATTATTTGGATGGGTATAATTATTGATGTGAAATTGATGTAAATAATTAATATAACATGATAATGATTCTTTATATATGATATACCAACCAATTATATAGTATTTTAATAACAAAATAATGATATTGTCTTTCATGCGTACGTTCGGATTACCGTCTCAACATAGCAGTGAGATTCATTCCCCATCATATCTATTCAAGAATAATTTTCATTAGATCATTAAAAATAATGAATAAAGGCTTTATATCATTATGGATAAGAATAAGATAATTCCCATCCATAAAAAATAGGACTCACATAATAAATAATATAAAGGAAATCAAATCCATTAACACCCGAAACAACGATAATACTAAGATATTATTAACAAAGAAATGTTAAAAGATCATATATGATATAATAGTAATGTATATGATTAATTTATAATTTAATAACAATTATTTCACCATTATACAGGAGTTTACCCTACCCTCGACCACGGAAAATTTCAAGGTAAGGGGTTTTCATCTCACTCTTTATTCCCGTGAGATTCAAGCCATATTGCAACTATTAACTTTTGTGTGGAGTATGTACTACCCATAATTGTATTATTTGTGTAATAAATTTTAATTTATGTGTATTTACATATTCATTCTATGCTACTTCATTCATGGGGTGTATGTTTCATAATTTACCAAAATTGTAAGGGTTAATTCTACAATCACTTTATTATCCTGGGTTGTTTATATGTAATTATCTACATGGACCTCTTTAACATCCACATCCATGTTTCTTAAAAATGTATTTCAAAATAGTCTTAATATTTTATAGACTATGGTTTAAAGTCATTTATACCCTTTTTGGAATTTTTATAAGATGTTTATAAATTAATCTTTCCGTCGTTTTCCAAACAAGGTCCTTTTTAACCTTTTTGACAAAATTAAGATAAGAATGTATTTTTTTAACTTATACGGCGGGTGCGGAAATTTTCCGCCGTTATAAAATCGTCTAAGCTTCCCATACAATCTTATAATAATATTTTCAACATATATGTTTTATTTTATAATAATGTGACTTTTAAATGACTTAAAAAAAGATATATTTCTCTCAAATAGTTTTGATTTCATCTATGTCAACATCCTTTGATGGATTTTAAGCTTATTTGATGTTGATTTATTATGATAAAAAACATTCATATAGTATTAAATGTTTTGTGATATATTTTACTATGGATGTTTTATTTATATACCATTCACGGTTTATGGATATATTATTGACATTTTGTATGGTAGTTTTAATACGAATTTTTATGTTATGTTTAAACCTATTCATATGAGGAATGCATTGGGCGTAGTAAGTGACAGGTGGATCCCTCTATAGATCCTTGATGCATTGGTAGGTCTCATTAGAAAAACTAGTTTCATGGCACATGGCCTTGATAAAATCTTATTTGTAGTCTTGGCCCAAGGCCTTGACTATGTGGTTATGAAAGTCTGGCATTTTGCATTCCATCATTATGAAAGTGGTTATTGATATTGCAGGTGATTATTCGACTAGTAGAATTCCCAATGGATAAGTAAATTGAATTATTTCATTTTATTTTTTCCATATTATGCTGATGTTCATGTTCAATAGGCTTTTGTTTTAGTTATACATTTCCTTAAATGTTTATGCTTATTTATGAGAGTTTCCGCAATATTTTTATCCTTACTGAGCATCTGAGCTCACACCATTCTATGTTTTATTTTTTCCGGGATGTGAAGAAGTATTTTATGACTGATTTGTAGGGATAGTCTGATGGGATGTGAGTGTGGACTATGGAGACTATGTTGTTGTAGTTTTTCACTTTATCATGTAAAGTAAGACTTCTGAATGTATCTAGTGTTTCCATGGCTACTAAACTAATTGGTCTTTCGAGACTTAATCTTTTGTGATCATGCCGATGTAATGTAATAATGTACTGAATCTGGATAACTAGGGTTGGGGCATTATAGTTGGTATTAGAAGATGTTTAGTACAAACCTTGGAAGCTAGATTTAGATAAATTCTGATAAGAGTACATAGCCCTAAGATAGACTTTGAGGATTAGTATAGATGAACTTCCTTGAATGTTGGTATTGTAGAATTTTTGTGAGTTTTCCAAGAAATAAATCCATGTCTGGATACGATAAGGTAGAGGCGGATCTGGTTCGGATTTACCTAGGGGTAAAACCCAAAAACACAGCTTTAAGCTAGACTCGAATGGGAACTGGTGCACGACAACGGGCCTTACTGCAATCTTGGTTACGACACTCCCGGGGGATATACTTAGTATAATTATAATTTTTATTATAAACCATTATAATGGGTTTATGAGTATATACATCCTCAATGAAAACATTTTTATGATTATGGATTATACCCATAAACTGTTCAATTTATGTTAAGTGTTTTACAAGTTTTGATTTATGGATTGTGATTCATAAACTAATCTAGTTTTTGCCATTGTTTAGAAATGGAGCCTAGTGGGAGGAATGAAAAACATATCAATGAACTCACTCTATGTAGGTATTTCCCTCCTACTCAAGATAATTATAGTGGAGCTGGTGATCCAACTGGTGCTGATCAGCTAATCACCATACTGGGACAACTCAATCAGGTTATGAAAAATAACCTTACCCATATAGAGCAACCTGATCCACATCAAGGAGGATCAATTTTAGATTGCTTCATGAGGAAACAACCAACAACATTCAATGGGGGTGAAAATCTACTAGTAGCTGAGAAATAGAAAAATTTCTTAGAGATAATATTCCACGCCTTGGGGAGTATCGATAGGGGAAAAATTATCATGGAAATTTATTGCCTCACTAGAGATGCTGATCAATGATGGTCATTGAGTCAAAACACAAAGGAAGATGATGAAGTATAAAATATGGAATGGAGGGAGTTTAAAGATCTTTTCATAGAAAAATACTTTCCTCGAGACCATCGATCATATATGGAAAGGAAATTTATGAGTCTGAGGAAAAAGGATGATGATAATGTTGAAAAGTATGAGGCTATATTTACAAGGTTAGAGAGGCATGTTGTAGATTATATGCATAACCCAAGAAGTAATATTGATTGTTTCTTTGATGGGTCAAACCCATTTCTCAATCGAGCATTAATCTCACAATCTTTCTCGTCGTACGAATATATTGTCTCATGCGCATACAAGACAGAAATATAATTCTCTAAGTCTTACGACATTAATGAAATGAAAGAGAAGAAGAGATATTATGATCACATTGGAAATGGAATTAAGGGGAAGAAGGGAAATGTTGAATATCCATCCTATAGTAAATGTGGGAAGAAAAACCCTAGTAATTTCTTGAAGGGAATGGGAGTATGTTAAAAGTGTGGTGAAAAAGGTCACCAAGCTTGTGATTTCAAGGGGAAGAATGAAGCTACCGATGTGAAGAGATACAATTGTCGGGAGATGGAAAATTAAGCAAATAAATGAACTAAGTGACAGGGGAACATACCTTAGAAATGTCCATGGGATCAAGGCCAAGATTATGCTATCATTACTGCTGAGGTAGAAGCTTCAAAAGACATGGTGGCAGGTAATTTAATGGTTTCCTCAAGTTTACAAAATGCTTTATTTGATTCGGGATCATCACATTGTTTCTTATCTTCCCAGTTTGCTAAGAAAAATTGATATTTCCAATTTGATTTAACAAGTTAGTTTTCAGTTAAAACACTTATGGGAAGTATCATCGCAACAATATTTTTTGAATCCATTACCATTAGAGCATATAAATGTTTTTATATGATATTCTCATCATCATACCTATGATTGAGTTTGATATAATCCTCGGTATGGATTGGCTTTCTGACCATGATGTGAAGATTTATTGTAAGAAGAAGGAGGTTACGATTTTTGATGATGATGATAAAAAACACATTATCATTAGAGAAGAATTGTCACCACCGGATTATTATCTAGATCCACCCCCAGTAGCTCAAATAAATTCAATTTTCGGGGAGGAAGATAATGAAATGACTGTGGGTGAGGAAAAGTATGTTCAAATAGAGGATGTACATATTTTGAATGAATATGTTGATGTGTTTCTAGAATATTTAACTGGACATCCCCCAGAATGTGAAATTGAGTTTTCTATTGACTTAATTCCTAGTTCAAGACCCATATTGACCACCCCTTATAGAATGGAAACTGTGGAATTAGTTGAACTAAAGAAACAAATAGAGGAATTGAGTAATAGAGGATTTATTCGCCCTAGTGTTTCTCCATGGGGAGCCCCTGTCCTATTTGTTAAGAAGAAGGATGGATCTATGTGGGTATGTATTGACTATAGGGAGATCAATTCAATAAAAATAAAGAAAAAGTATCCACTACCTCACATTGATGATTTATTTGAACAACTGCATGGAGCTCAATACTTTTCAATGATTGAACTTTGATCTGGATATCAAGAGTTCTGCGTGGAGAGGGAAGACATTCCGATGACAACATTTCTAACCAGTTACAAGCATTACGAGTTTACTGTAATGCCTTTTGGATTGACTAATGCACCCTCTGTCCTCATGGATCTAATGAATAGAGTTTTCAAGTAATATTTCGATGATATTGTAGTGGTATTTATTGATGATATCTTGGTATACTCCAAAAGCTATGAAGATCATTAAAATAAATTGCACATTATCCTGAAGTCTCTTAGAGGAAATGAATTATATGGGAATTTTAGAAAGTGTGAATTATGGATTTAGTAGATTTCATTACTTGGCCATATTGTCTCTAAGGATGGAATTTCAGTTGATCCTTCAAAGACCAAGGCAATCCATGAATGGCCAGCACTGACTATTATAACTGAGGTACACCATTTTATTGGTTTAGCAGGTTATTATTGACGTTTCATCCAGAATTTTTTCCGGTTGGCTAACCCATTAACAATGATCACATGAAATGGGGTTAAATTTTGTTTGGACGAAAGAGTGTGAAGAATTGTTTGAAGAACTGAGGTGAATTATAGTCAATTATCTTATATTGACTCTTCCATTGAGGAATGATGGGCTCTTTATTTATTGTGATGCATCAAAGAGAGGACTTGGTAGTTTCCTTATGCAGAATGATAGGGCCATTGCCTATGCATCACGACAACTAAAAATTCAAGAGAAAAATTATCCAACTCATGATATTGAGTTAGCAGCTATAATCTTTTCTTTGAAGATTTGGAGACACTATATCTATGTTGAAAATGTGAGATTTATACTGATCACAAGATTTTGAAGTATATTTTCTCACAAAATGAACTCAACTTGTGGAAAAGGAGATGGCTTGAACTACACAAGGATTATGATTCCACGATACACTACCACCCAGGGAAGGCAAATAAGGTGTTAGATGCTTTGAGTAGAAAGGATCATGGAGTTTTGAACAAGATGAGACATTAAAGGGATCTTATTTTCATGGATCTAGTAAAGATGGATATGGGAATAACCATGGAAGGTGAAACATCAATATTTTTTCAAATGGATACCAAAACATCTTTACTAGAAAGGATAAAGAGATCTCAGACTGATGATGAAGAGTTTCAAAAGAAGATTAAAGATATGAATGATAGGATATTGATTGACATTGTGTATGAAGATAGAATTTTGAAATTTCGGAAGAGACTTTGTGTTCCCAATATACCAGATCTAAAAAAAGAATTTTTGGATGATGCTCATAGTTCTGATTTCTCTATACACCCTGAGAGCACCAAAATTTATAATAATTTGAAGGAACATTTTTGGTGGGACAACATGAAGAGGGAGATTTCTGATTTTGTGTCATGGAGAATGGTTTTTCAATAATTGAAAGCTGGAAGGCAACAGCTTGGAGGAGTCATGAAACCTCTTCCCATATCGGAGTGGAAATGGGATAATATTATGATGGTCTTTGTCATGGGACTACCAAAGACTCCTATAAGGAATGATGCAATATGGGTCATTATTGATCGTCTTAAAAATTAAGCCCATTTTCTTGCTATAATATAATATCTACCACTTGAACGTCTAGGAAGAATATATATTTATGAAGTTGTGTGTCTTCATGGAGTACCCCTATTGATTGTTTCTGATCGTGATCCCTATTTTACTTCATGATTCTTGAAAAGTCTTTAGAAAGCCCTGGATACTGAACGTCGTTTGAGCACTACCTACCACCCTCAAACTGATGGACAATCAGAATGGACAATTCAAACCTTAGAAGCCATGTTGAGATCATGATCTCTTGACTTTCAAGGTATGTGGGATAAATATTTACTTTTGGTAGAATTTTCCTATAACAATAACCTCCATTCAAGTATTCAGATAGCACCATATGAAGCATTATAGTGAAATAGATATCGCACACCAACTTGTTGGGATGATGTTGGTGAAAGAAAACTCGTAGGCCCAGAACTTGTTGAGGAAATAATGGAAAAGGTGAAGGTAATCCAAACCCACATCAAAGTCAATGTAGGCAGAAGATCTATGCCGATAACCGAAGGAAGGATTTGGAATTTCAGGTAGGGGATCTTGTTTTTTTTTAATGTATCTCCATAGAAGGGTGTTATATGTTTCTGTAAGAAAGGTAAATTGAGTCCCAAGTACATCGGAAATTTCGAAATTCTAGAACAAATTGGAGCTGTAGGTTACCATTTGGCAATGCCGCCAAGTCTCTCCAAAGTTCACGATGTTTTCAAAGTATCACTATTGAGAAATACATGCGTGACATAGTGCATGTACTCGCCTATGAAGAATTAGAACACGAACCTGATCAGTCTTATTGTGAAGATCCTGTTAAGGTTATTGATATAGGAGAACAAGTGCTGAGAAACCGGACAACTAGTCTTGTAAAAGTTCTATAGATGAACCATAAGATAGAAGAGGCAATGTGGAAACCCAAGGAACTTATGAGGAAGAACCACCTGAGACTTTTTATGTAGTAATATTCTAGAAATTTCGGGGATGAAATTATTTTAAGGAAGGAAGAATGTAACACCCCAAGCTTCCACGGAAGGCTTCTCTTTGAATAATACAGTAGCATGTGTTATACGCAACTTCGAGTTCTACTACACCTGAACCTATCAATCTAGCCATTATAAAGAGTAATACCCACTTTTTTGTAATTTTATAAATTTTAACTTTTAAAATGGACTTTAGTTTTGGATTCATAATATCAAAAATATCTTAGGTTGAATTTTTTGGATATTTCTGAAAACATTCAATTTTTGATGAATAGTGAAAAATACACTGAGCTATAGTTTAAAACCGAATTTTTATTTAAATTTTTATTTATTTTATTTAAATTTAATTTAGGTCAAAATAAATAAGTAATAAGATAAAAAATAATTTTTCGTGAATAAAATGTGGTACAATAAGATAAAAAAACACTAAGTAAAATGTGGTACAATAAGATAAAAATAATTTTTCATGAATAGTAACTTTTTACTTTTATTTACTATGGTTAAAAGTAAATAGGGGAATTAAGGGGAAATGATATTATTATTACCCATAAACATGTTATAATTATATTTTATATGTATAGATCGACCAAAAACAACCTTAGGAATAAAATATGAACCTCTTTGGTCCACTTTGATTAGATTAGGACATTTATGATTATTCAATTCAAAAAAGAGTTAAAAGGGTTAAAATCAAATATTAATAAGTAAAACATTATTAAATTATGGTTAAACATTAGATAAATTCGAATATAAATATTCATTATAAGATACAAATATTTCCTACATAATGGTATTTTATTTACATTTTTTAGACATTATATAATTTAATTTATTTATGATACATTGATGATGCAGTAATTACCTAATTAATGAAATACTAAAATAAGTGATATTATAAATATCAAAATAAATGTAAGTTGAAACTTTTTATGAATTCCAATAATTTTCTATGTTAATATGACATATTAGGGTTGTTTAGATGAATTTTACTCGAAGTAATAATGTTGTTATGAATTTAGAAAAAACAAAATACCAAATAGTGTCCAAATTGATAGAAAAGAGTTTTTAAAACGATATTATATTATTAATTTATTTCCTATTCCAAAAAATATAAGTTTCATCCAAAGGACTTATATAATTATAGGTTTGTCATTAATGAACCACTTGGGGTTTTCTTGGAATTATATTATATGTTTATTAACCATATAATATAAAAAAGAAAGACACATGGTAAATGTAAAACTATTTAACTAAGAGTTAAATCTAAAAGATAAAGTTAATATAGTGACCCAAAACTGTCTAAAACCTATTGGTTGAGTGATTTTGACCCATCCCCACCATAATGTTTAAATAATCACTTTTTGAGCCATTAGAAACTGAAAAGTATTTTATTATAAAATAATATTTCTATCTTTTTCTAAGGTGCCTCTCACCCGTAATATAAAATGGCACTAACCCTTCTCTCAAATTCACACCTTCAAAGCCATTGGACTTGTCCAACCTCTACCCAAATTCCCTCTAGACTATCCTCAATTCATCCTAAAGGCCTTCCTTTAGTCAAAAAGCTAACCTAAAGAATCCTTTTGATCAAATCAAAAGGAATAACCCGAAGAAGAGGTAAATATTTCACCACCCCTTTCAAGTTCCATTCTTCTTCCACTTCCTTTTTCTTTGTTGTTTCCACTCTAAAATAATAAATCTAGTATCTTCTATATACTGTGATGTTATTATAAATATGATATAAGAAAATTCATTATTCTATCCATCCTTTGAATAACATGTAACCATATGTGCGTACGTACGGCCTACCGTCTCCATGTTGTGGTGTAATTATTATTCAAAACATTATTATTTGGATGGGTATAATAATGATGTGTAATTGATGTAAATAAAAAATATAACATGATAATTATTCTGTATATATGATATACCATCCAATTATATATTATTTTAATATCAAAAAAATGATATTGTCACTTGTACGTTTGTACGGATTACCGTGTCCACATAGCGATGAGATTCATTCCACATTGTATCCATTCAAGACTAATTTTCATTAGATGATTAAACATAATGATTAAAGACTTGATATCATTCTGGATATGAATAATATACATCCCATCCATAAAAAATATGACTCACATAATGAAGAATATAAAGGAAACAAATTCGTTAACACCCGATACAATGATAATACTAAGATATTATTAACAAAGCAATGTTAAAAGATCATATATGGTATCATATTAATGTATATGATTATTTTATAATATAATAACAGTTATTTCACCATTACTCCAGAGTTTAACCTACCCTCAACCAAGAAAATGTGCAAGGTAAGGGGTTTTCATCTCACTCTTTATTCCCATGAGATTCATGCCATATTGCCCCTATTGCCTTTTGAGTGGAGTATGTACTACCCATAATTGTATTCTATGTGTAATAAACATTAATTTATGTTTATTTACATATTTATTGTATAATACTTCTTTCATGGGGTGTATGTTTCGTATGTTACCAAATTGGTAATGGTTAATTCTATAATCACTTCATTATCTGAGGTTCTTTATACGTAATTATTTACTTGGACCTCTTTATCAACCACATCCATTTTTCTTAAAAATGTATTTCAAAACATTATTACTATTTTATATACTATGGGTTAAAGTCATTTATACCCTTGTATTAATTTTTGGAAGATTTTTATAAAGGAATCCTTCCGTGTTTTTCCAAACAAGGCCCTTTTTAACATTTTCGACAAAATTAGGGTAAGAATGTATTTTTTCACTTATACAGTGTGTGCGGCTATTTTATACCATTATTAAATCGTCGAAGCTTCCCTTACAAGTTTATAATAATCTTTTCAAATTAAATTATTTATTTAAAATTATGTGACATTTAAATGATTTCAAATGAAAGAGATATTACTCTCAAATAGTTTTGATTTCATCCATGTCAACATCATTTTATGGATTTTAAGATTATTTGAAGTTGATTTATTATGATACAAAACTTCCATATATTATTGAAGGTTTTGTGATATTTTTGATTGTGGATGTGTTATTTTTATACCATTCATGGTTTATGGATAATGTATTGACATTTCATATGCTAGTTTTAATACGAATATTTATGTTATGTTTAAACCTGTTCATATGAGGAATGCATTGGACTTAGTAAGTGATGGGTGGAGCTCGCTATAGCTCCTCGATGCATCGGTAAGATTCATGAGACAAACTAGTGACTTGGAATAAGGCCTTGACAAAATATTATTTTTAGTCATGGAACAAGGCCTTTACTATGTGGTTATGAGAGTCTAGAATTATGCATTCCATCATTATGAAAGTGGTTATTGATATTTCATGTGATTATTCGACCAATAGAATATCAATGTGAATAATTAAATGGAATTATTTCATTTTATATTGGCCATATTATGCTGATTTTCAAGTTTAAAAGGATTTTGTTTTAGTTATACAATGCCTTAAATGTTTATTGTTATTAATGAAAGTTTTCGCAATATTGTTATCCTTACTGAGAATATGAGCTCACCCCTTTCTATGTTCTAATTTTCCCAGGATGTGAAGAAGTATATTATGACTGACCTGTATGGATAGTCTGAGAGGATATGAGTGTGGACTATGGAGACTGTGTTGTTTTAATTTTTCAGTTGATCATGTAATTTAAGAATTATGAATGTATCTAGTGATTCCAGCGCTACTAAACTAATCAGTCTTTCGAGACTTTTTCTTTTGTGATCATGCCAATGTTATGTAATAATTCACCGAATCTGGATAACTGGGGTCATGTCATTACATTGGTTGTATAGTGAGGTCATGGGGTATTTGATATACCTTCCTTATACAGGAAGGCCATGTGGGTAGGATATGTATAGATGTACGGTGATGTCGTGTTACTTGTTTATATTTTTTATAGGTTACTTTTTAAGTGAGGACAATAGTTACAGGGATCATTGGGAGTCTGTTTGGTATACATTGATTCAGTATTCATATTCCATGATCATTCACACATAAATTGTTTCTTACATACACTTGTTTAGATTATTTCTTTATTTTTCTTTGAACTGTATAGACTTATGTGTGGTTAACTACTAGGATGTTATCTCACACCCAATTTGGGCCTCCTTAGGGACCCAACAGACTATATAGATGTAGATTATGGTAGAGGAAAGTGACCTAGAAAGGGTTGTTTATTATTCCTTTAATGTAGAAGAGAATGAGACTATGTTGAGTCTTGAAATGCTAGTGGGATACCATTTTTATATTTTTTTATTTTTTGACACTTTTATTGTATGGTATTACCATGTACTTATTTGGTATTTTTTTCTAGATACAAGTATCATTTGCCTCATTATAAATGAGTCACTATTAGTTTGTTTATACATCCATGTATTTTTTATTTTTTTAATTGGTCTCTTGTTTATCAGATTTATATATTTTAATGTTATTTAATTCTACTGTGGTATACACATGTAATGAGGGAACAGTCTACCCAATTGCTGACTTGGGCCCTCACTAATAGTGAGCAGCCTCCGGCCTTTAGGGTGATTATTTTGAGGCAATGCTTCCAACAAGGAACTGGGAAAAATTTAGTGGCATCCATTCCAGTATGTTATATGTATTATGTTGTGGATATATATTTTGAAAGTAGTTTGGAAGAAGGAAAGATGAAGAGGAATTCGTTGTCTATAATGGATCATGATGGTAACAAATATTATAAGGGATGTAATCGCCCGTAGGGTTACATATTCTCATGATCTATAATGGATCGTGGTTGGTGAATACACATGGTGTGTAATGGATTACAAATATAATTCATTGTGGTTTGGTTGATGAGGTTGACGAGGTGGTTTTTAGAGGGTCTCGTGCGTAGTAGGGGGCATTAGGTTGATTCTCTTCATGTTTAAGATACCCTACTATTGAGACTAGAATATGGAGATGATATGGGGAGTGGATGATAGAATTATGGATTGTTCTAGATGCTTGATAATAATATGTAATTAATTAATAATGAAACTTGAATGGTTTGTGGATATAAATAAATGAATATTAAATGGGATGATGGTGTTTAATTTGAATATGGAAATATGATTAATGAATGTGAAAATGGTTATTAATTGATGTGGTTAATGAGAACTAAGAAGGTGGGATTATGTGGGATCATGGTTATGTGGTTATAGAGGTGGATATGTGGGATCATCGTGATGTTGTTGTAGATGTACAACACGATGATTTATGATATATTTCTAGTATTGAATAATACTAACATCCATGTACTTATAAGAGGATAATATAATCGTATTGCTACCGGTTTGAGTGGGAGAACACTAAAGTGACTTAGATAACCATTTTATGCTTAATTATATTGATGTAAAATGAATTTTATATATAGATTAATTTGATAAAAGTGACAATGTTTAATTTTGTTATAATTTGTGGAAGGATATAGTGTTTTTTCAAAAAACATGTAAACATTTGATGATTTCATGATGAAAATGAGGAATGTTGATGAAGGGTAGTTCTAGGACAATGTATGAGGATAAAAACTGAATAATTATGCTGAAAAAATTAAAACCTGCAAGAAACAAAAATTTACATTGTGAATAGTAAATTTACAATGCAAAAAATTAATAATTCCATACATAAATAAAAGAATTAAGGGAAAAAAGAAATATATAGTATAGCATAGCATGTCATGGTGTTGAACATATATGTCATGTCATGACACTCCTTAAAATCTATCAAAATATAAAAAAAAATATAAGAAGATTATATAAGTGCTCCCTTGAAGAATTTATTATTTAAAAACACTCATTATGACATAAAATTCTCAGAAATACTCATAAATGGATTCCTTTAATTAATTTAAGGCTCGAGTGTACCTTTTATGAACCCATTATGATCTAGATGACTTTTTACGCATTTATGAGATCCATTTATAATGTTGGGTTGAAATTTACGCCTATTAATAGAAAGAAATATGGGAAGAGATGGATATTATATAATCAAGGGAATCATTTGATACACCAATGAAGAGGGATCTCTTTCTTTCAAAGTTTCCAATTTTTTTACTTTTAATTTCATTATCATGATACCCCAACTCATATATTAATTCCAGTTTTTTTTAATTATAATATCATCATTTAATTTCATTATATCTTACCGTCATCGGTAAAGATCTCTTATGATTCTGATGACATGAAAATGACCTGAGTCTTGGCCTTGTGGAATGTTTCACATCATTATTTAATTATTGTTCATAAATTTATCAATGTTTGAATTTCATTTTTGGTTAATGAGAGATAATTTCATAGGTTTGGTGATCTTCCACCACTGCATGAATCTGGAATTCATTTTTATCCTTAAATTCATATATTCTCCCTCTCATATCTTAGGTAAAATATCCATATAACGCACTTGAGGTTTCCCCATGGGATGAAACAGTAAATGTTGGGGCTTGTATTTTTAGAATATTATATTCTGGATTGAATTTTCTTATCATATATTGTTGTTAGAGGAGTTTAAATTGGGTGTGTCAAAGGAATCTATGAGGCATGAACAATTTCACACTCAATAAATTAAAGAATATTATTTCAAGAATGAGATTTCATAAAGGAATTATCAAATTTAATTTAAACAATAATAAATGAATATGATCGAACCCATATAATCAAACCCTAAGGACCAATACCTATCTTCTTAAATAATTTTTTTTTCATCCACATATTTTATTTTCAAATATTTCATTGCTATGATTTTTACAAAACCTATAAAACATTATTTTCATAATATAATAAATTACCCAAAAATAGTTTCATTGACTTAGAATTGTTGGTTAAACCATCGTAAATATACTCAGGCGATATAACCATGTTTAGACACTATCTCAATTAGGAAAATAAATCAGATTTTATACTAGCCTATAATAGGCTTGTCAAAACTAGAACTATTTTCTGGGATCTAAAAAATTTTTCCGTCATTATTTCTATTTTGACATTTTGTGAAAATACTTTTCTTTTTGAAAAATATCTTGTTTCAATTATTTTTCTAAACCTCCATTATTATCTATTGAATTATAACCAGTAAGTAAAAGAAAAAGTTGTTGAATATGATAAGGAGGCTATCCAAATAAGGGATTATGAACAACTAGTTTTTTCTTGGAAGATGATGAATGAATGAGAGAAATACCTCTCATGTTAAGAATTGGTGGTCATCTTTATTCAAATCCAAATTGAATATCAAAAGTTGAATGCCAAAGAGGTAATTTTGTTAGATCTACCTAATTTTTTCAAAGGCTTATAAGAGATTGAGGTAGTACATAAAGAATATATGCATCCAAACCATATGAAGATCTAGATTGAACCATACTAATACGAGTTGAAGAGTGAATATAAAGTCATTCATAATGATATAAATCTATGATATCAACAAGTCCTAGATAACTATTGGAATGATTGAGAAGATAATGAAATAAAACATGATATCCCTATGTACAATGTATTAGAATCAGTACCTCAATACTTATATCTAGACATGGAGGTTGAATAAACCACCCCAATAGTGTAATTTTTAGAATGGGTGTAGGTGTCTAACTACCTATCTCCACCTACTACAAATCATCTTCAAGAGGAACATTCTACAAAAAAGGATACTAAAACTGAACTAACTTATGAAGATAATAATTTATTGATCTCTTTCTCTTATAATTATATTGAAACTAAATTGAGTATCACTGCCTTCTATTTTGATTTTTTCAACCAATCCTTGTTTTCCCCTTGAGAAATATTAAAAAATATATATTTATCTATTTTAGAATACATTGAGCTGCCAAAAAGATATTGAACATTTATTAGAGGGAGTACAATATAAGATCCAAGTGGCTCTGCCTATTTAAATAGTGACACAATAGTTATACATTTATTGGGAATAATTTTATCATAATTCTTAAAGTATAAATTTTTTGACATAAAATTACATTTTGAATTTCCTTTTTATTATTTCCTTAGTATGGAGATTCTAGAGAAACCAATGGATAGAGAAGAAAAAGTTTTTCAATTACCAACCAACCAAAAGAGGATGCATAGTTCATCCTAACCCCACCCTGAAAGTTGTGATTAATTGTGAAGGGGATAGATTTAGTATACACATTCCATGTGGTCCTCTATAAATAAGAAGAAGTGAAAGCAGGGGAAAAAAATTTGGTGCTATAGATAGAAGAATATTTACCCACCATCATACTTTGGATGATATCTAGTACTACCCATCTAGAGGGACTCAAAACCTAGGGTCTACTTAGGGGATCATACCATGATTAATCCTTCTCTTATTATAATTTTATTTCAATTAATTTAAATTTAAATTATTATTTTTTGGAATATATTAGTTTGTAGACCCATCCTCTATATCCTTTTGAGAATTATTCAACATGGTCTTGGTGCATTAATATATAATTTCCTGTTATACGTCCGTAATAAAATGGCACAAATCGAAAAATGTGAAATTGAAAAAACTCTACAGAATTACCCACTTGAAATTGGAATTCACATCATTAAAATGGAATTCATGATATATAAAAGATAATTTGTGACATGAAATTTGATAGAATTGATCCTTAGTGACCTAAACTAAATTTTAATCAAAGGGGAGAATGAGTTTCAATTATGTATTTAATTTTACTCATACAATTTTAATTTTATTTTAGATCTTTCAAATAAAACATTCATGCCAACTTTAAAATATTCCACAATATTATCAATTGAATAGAACTATGTTTTTTAGGATAATCATTATGACTTGTTTTAATTTTTATTGTTGGCATGATTATATGATTGAAATGGTAAAATGAATAAGTAAGGTTAACCATGAGGGAATGAATTTAAAAAAATCATTATTTTTGGAATAATATTTTTTTTTATAATGAAATTATTCATAGATTTGAATGTTTTGAATTAGTTAAGTTGAAATTGTTTTATTTATGTATTTCCATGTGTAATTATCCCAAACCATTTATTCTCATTCCTAAGAGGATTTTTAACCAAATATTTCACATTTAATTATGTAGTATATTTCTTGAGATACTCAGGATGGTTCACTTCTAGAACCTTCTTGAAATATAATCATAGAAATGACTAAAAATAATCAATGTTAACATGATTGGGGTATTTTATTGTTTATAACTTTATACATAATCCCTCCATGAAATAAATCCTTATTTTTTTCATAGAACCCAATAATGATCACTCTATGAAATGATCTCTGTTACATTCCATTTATATAAATTCATACCCAACTCATAAAATATTACTTGATATTTAAAATACTATGTGTGGGTGAGAGGTTATCCATGGTGAATGGGATGTATTGCATTAAGAAGACTTTTATGATGGCTCTTTTGATTTTGGGAGAGTTTATGTTATAATTTATTGTAAATTATTATTTTCCTCTATTTATAATAATATATATATAATGAGAAAAATTCTAAAAACAATTGTGTCTTGGGTGAATCAAAATTCATCATTACGAAATATATAATTTTTATTATATGTGGTTAGTTTAGGGATGTGAGATTTTTGATAAGAACATGTTTTTAAAAATACAAAAATACAAAAAATACAAAAAAAATTAAATAGCAAGTGATGGTGATTCCTTCATTATTATTACTCATAACATGTGCCTTACTTGAGCATTGGGGGTTGGTAAATAAAATTTTTTAGGGATTATTTTCAATGAAATTATTTTTTTAATATCATGTGCAATGGTTATGAGTACAACCACATTTTGATATTTATTTTTATTCATTACCTACCTACCTTAAGCCTTAGATACATTTGAACATTAATGAAAATACCTCATGGTTAATTTTGATTTGTGCCTTTACATGGTGGATATGTTAGATATCATTCCATCCTATGATAAGTGAGATATACATGAGTTATGATCATAGATTTATTATATTTATTAACTTGAGAGATGAGTAAAAATAATTTAATGTGAGGTAAATTGACAGTGGTGTGCACATTAATGATGTATTAGAAATAAAAATCGAATGAAGAAAGATAATTTTTATTTTAAAATTGAAAAATTAAAATGGATGGCTATCTTTGTTTCCTTTAAGAGTGAAGAGTTTTTGGAATTATTTTTTGTGAAATTATAATGTTATTTTTCCATTGACAAAAAATTTTTTGGTTTTGAAATTTAAATATTTGTAGAATGAAATTCATTTTTGATGTTGTTGTGGTAAGATTCTTGAGAAAAATAATGTTATATGTGTGTGGGAATTAACAAAACCATTTTATGATTAATTATTTAGATGAAAAATAAATTTTTTTATATTAATTAATTAATGATGATGATATTTAATTGTTTTTTTATTTTTGGGTGGACATAGAGTTTGATCAAAAATGAGATAAAAGGTGATGGTTTTATAACGAAAATGAGGAATTGGGATAATATATAGGCCAATACCCTTATATAGGGATTAAAAATGAAGAAATAAGCATAAATGGATCAAAAACTCCTAGAAAACACCAATGTACATCATGATTTAATCTTAATCTTGAATTCATTATATTATACATGGATAATTAACTATTAATGATGTCATGGGACCCATTTATGGAACCTGGGGCACAATTCAGTCCTATAAATAGACGGATAGGGGATAATATGGATATTAGCTAATCTATGCAATTGGCCGATTCACTGAGGAAGTGGGTTCTGTTTCTAACTATGTTTTTTTCTTTATATTTTTTATTTATATATCATGTAATGTTGACTCATATTTTAATTAAATTATTTCATTTTCTTCTAATATCTTAATTTAATTATTTCTCTCTTCATATCCTCCATCACGATCTCTTACGCTCGTAATTAAAATAGATTGGCCTAATTCTGGGCCATGGGGGAGGTTTCATGGAGTTCTTCTATTATTTTTCATAAATTTATTGATGTTTGAATTTCATTTGTGGTTAATTAGATATAATTTCATGGGTGAAATGATCATCCACCATGTAATAAATCTCGAATTCATTTTTATTCTTAAATCGGTTTGGAAAAATTGGAGATTGATAAGAAACAAGAGGAGGGGTGAATTGTGTTCCTATAAAATCTTTGACAAATTATGAATGTCTATCTTGATATGAAAAGATAAATTCCTTTTATATTAATGACAACTAATAAATGAAAATAAATAAAGAAAATAATATATTGATGTATTGTGGTTCATGGCACAAATATCCCATAGTCAATTCCACCAACACTCTCTCAATGAGTTTGGTGATAATTACTTTTAATAATATTTATCGGGAACTTTAAAAATAGTTATAGGTTATTGATAACTTTACAATAAGGATTTTACAAGGCCTTATAGTTATTTTAAAATTAACTAAAATACGCTTAGCTTAGTTTGAGAAACAAACTCTCCACCATGATTGAGTCTGAGAATCCAATACTCCAATAAACAATAAGAATTTTTTGACTGATAAAACGGATTTCACTTACAAATAATGAATAAAATGACTAATGTATTTGATCTTCAATAATATATATCAGTAGAAATATAATCATCAACGTAGCAGAAGATTCATCTAAATAGTGATAGAGAAAAAACTAGAAGGATGAATTAACATGTATATCTTTAAAGTGTATCTATGAAAAATCGTTTGTCAAACTGAAAAAGAGGATTTAATAATGGGATACAGTAGAGAAAATATTATCTTGATCAACCAAAAAAAAGATGTATATCTATAAAATATAGATCTGAAGGAAATGACATATTATTATTTACACGTTAATAACTCTTTCTTGAGAAGAATATATGTCTCTTTAGAAGACAAATGTCATAGTATATACCCGATGTTTGAATAGATTCATGTCTAAAACTCCATAAATACACCATAATCAATCATGAATATATGAATTCAAATCAGTAAAAGAGTTTTGTAACTTCCATTATAAATAAAAATGATTTATTCAGTTGAGCATAGGAATTCGAATCGGTCTTTGATCAAATTTTAAGACATATTTAAGTCTAGAAAAACTGTTTCAATTAATTCAGATAATATATTAAATTTAAAACTCCATCATTGACCAAGTCAAATTAAGGGTTTATCTGTGTAGTAATAAACTCCAAAAGTATGGTCAATAACTTATGGTTGATTACAACAGAATGGTTGATGAACCATATGTTTTTCTTAAAATGTGGGGATGCTTCCAAAAGTAGGTTTCTTGATCCATTTTTTCCCAATATCATAAGGTTCATGGTCTATACATTTTATTCCAATAATAGTGTTCTCAAACCATATATTACACTTATAAATATATGGTATAAATATTGTTTCTAGATTACTTAAAAACACATCCATTATACTTAATTAAATATCTTACCACATATTTAACAACTTTTGAAGGCTTCTAGAATAAAAATAATTATTTTAAAACATATCATCCTGAAATTCACTTAATGAAACTATATTAGTAACATAAATATGGGTGTTTGTTAGTATTAAAATCAGAAATAAATTAACAGAATTATTAAATTAACACATTTTAAAAATCTCCAAACTTTTGTTGAGAAAAAATCCCATAAAATATTTTATAAAAACAAATAAGAAAAAAGAGTAAATATATTTTCAATATATGTATTTTCCATATATAAAAAACATTATTATTATTAGTTCTCTAATATTTCCTCATATATATTTTATACATGTTTCTCCACAAAATATTTACTTATTTATTCATTTATATTTTTCTAATATTTATCCCACATATTTATCGCCTATATTTCCCCTACATTTTGTGACATTAAAAATAAATTAAGAAACTCATTAAAGTGCAATTTTTTAAACAGAAAAAATGCATAAACCAAGTGATCATAAAGAATATAATAGTATTTTAAAATATTTGTTTTTACTAAATCATTTAATAATTGTGACAAAATACACATCATAGATTTGAAAGTAGAATCAGGATTTTCAAAAGGCTAAAAATGATTTATCTATACATTCATAACATTTAAATCTTTCATGTAAGGTAGATAGAACACTTTGTAGTTATTATATTCTTATATAAACATCTATAGATATTTATTACAATTAATATTATAAGAAATATTTAACTAAATACTATTTTATCTCATCAGTATCTTGCTTAGTAAAAGTTTCTCATCCGTTATTCCCCATTTTACTTATCATATTAACATTAAACACATAAACATATATATTAGAATTTGATCTTTCCTACATTTTTAGAAAAATCCTTTAAAGAGTATCAAAGAATATTTTCAAAACAAAATATTTGTTGATAACTTTATAGAATTTTCTAGAAATTTCTATATTTTTACTCCACTTTACATCTTCGTGATTCAAAATATTAACGTATGATTGAAACTCTATTGTGGTTATTCCTTCATTGACTATTTGAGATGATTGTACTTCAGGTTACTCAAACCAAGAATTTCATCATATATTCTAGAATATATTTCAAAGTAATCCCTAAAAAACGAAACTAACTATTCTCCTAACATATTTTAAAAATAATTACCATGCTTTATATTTTGATAAATACATTTCTCTACGATATAATTCCAAGATATTTACATGCCTATGAATGGTTTCTTTAAAATATTTTTAAGTTTTATATATTTAATAAGGATGGTAAAAGATTTAATAGTGTTCAAAAATAATACTCTAGGGTTCGATTGAGGAAGAAGAAACATTTCATTCTAAAATATTAAAAAGGGAACATTAGATTCTTGAGCCAAAAATAGAATTATCATTTAGAATTTCAATTTCTAAAATACATTTTTACAAAGGAAATATTATTTGAATGATAATGTTATGTAGAAGAATAAATTTTATGACAAATTCAAAAAAATTAGAAAACAAAAATTTTAAATAAATATAATTATTTTATTAAACCTATATTTCTTAATATATGAATGAAATAAACTCTATAGATATAAATTTTAGAGGAGAAATATATATAAAAATGTTTATAGAAATTTGAATATTATATAAATTTCGCTACATACATAAAAATGAAATTAAATAAATTTTTAAATAGAAACTATAAACAATGTTTTAATAGCATGATTCAAATATTTAGAAAAGATTTAACAAATAATAATAAAATTTTATCTCCCCTATATAAAATAGTTATTCAAATTAAATCAAATATATAATGATAGAAATGAAATACTTCCTGGATTAATAGTTCTAGTTATAAGGATTTTTTTTTAATAACGACTTCATAGTTGGTTACTAATTTGTTAAAATAGTGCATAGAAATTTTCATGTACTTTTAAGAAACTGCTTAATAATTTTGTGAGGAATTCTCATGTTTTACACTTCAAAAATATCAAATAGAAGTGTATATTGGTACCTATATGATTTTGGGTCTAGTTGTTTCAGCAAGTAAATATTTTGGTAACAAAATCTAAATTTAGTGATTATAAATTCTATAATTAATGTTAGATAACTTTTTCAAATAATAAATATTCTTAACACCATAAAATTTAGGTTTTCTAAAATAAAATTTATTTTCATAATTTTTATTTATTAAAAAGTAAAAACATTTAACAGTATATAATATTTACTTTATAAACTAGGAACAAAATAATTCCTATATAATTTCATATTTTCCCCATTACTACCCATTCTAAGTTTCATTTGTGAATTTCATTTTTACCAAGAATTTAATATATATAATTTTCTCATTTGATAAGAATAATAGAGGTTTGTTTTAACATATCATCATCATCCAATAATTCTATAAATGTTGTTTCATATAGATCACAAGATATTTTGGATGAATTGGATCCTAAATTTTCAATCTATTTTGACAAACTCTCATTATCAGTTGAAATATAATCATATGTTTTTTAAATTTTTTATGTATATTATTTAATGATTCAAATTTATCATGTAGAAAAAAATTTATTTAGTTCATCATAAAAATATTTTTCAAAATTATACTTTTTTGAGAAATAAGAGTATACATCATCGGCATGGGCCATATGTCATACATTTTTTATTTTATTTTCATACCCAAACATAGACTTCATAATAGATTCTATGTTTTAATTAGAAAAATCACTCCAACTAGCCTTCATAATTTTATTATCTTTTATTTTATAATTTAATTTCCTTTTAGATTTGAGAAAAGGGTAGTTAGACTTCATTGGACCTTTTTCATTGCATTCATACTATCTATCTTTTTCATCACTTTCTTTATTTTTTTGTAGAATTTTCAAAATATTTTATGAAGATATGAAAATATTTTAATTGAATATATATATAATGAATTATTAGATTTTTTTCTTAATTTATTTGACGGAGGCATCTTGTTTTCTTATAGAAATATGATTTTCTACATCATCTTTCATCCCCACATCATACATAATAAAAGATCAAATAATTTGTCTCATTGTCAATTCATTAACTAGTGTATATAATCGTATAACAGCATATATCGCATTCCACTTAGAAGCTAAAACTATAAGTCCTATTAAGGCGGGATCTGAATTATTAATTGGATCTCCCAAGGAATCAATATCAATGACAAATTCAATAAATCTATCATTCATCGGAGTTATGTTATCTTCTTCATATATTCTAAAAATATCAAAACTCAACATTTTATTATTTTATGTCAGGTGTGTGATATTATCAGTTCTATTATAGGAAAAAAAAATAGTGTTTGACATATCATATGTAGCAGCACAATAAGAAAATAAATTAAATTCATCAACTCTTAATCCATAGAAAATATCATTCATTTCTCTTAAATTGTGATAATATTCATTATCTTGAGAAACAAACCATTTTTCAGATCTTATTTTTGTATTACACTATGATTTACAATCATTAAATAACCTTTTATTTTAAGATTTTTCAAATAAATAATCATGTGAGCTTTATAGAATCTATATTTATATCAATTAAAATATGGTTCCTAGATCATCGATACGCCTTCTCTACGTTCAACCATTTTGAGTTTTCATCATCTGCATCTTTAACTCAGTCTTGTTAGAGCCAAATTAAATCGTAAATATTTCAAAAGAGCTCGTCTTCTGAATCCAATTGTTGTTTCCACATTGATACAAATAGATAATATTTGGTAGAAATAGTATAATATTAAAGGATTCCCAAAAATAAATATATACAATGAAACTCAACCTCTAACCTCAATTTTTTTAGGTTGAATACGAGATGATAATGACATAATATGTGGTGGATTGCGTTTTTTGAAAATTTCAAAAATTAAAAACGCACCTCTTGATATGTAGAAATACTTTCCTTCTATATTAATGATGTGTCATAAATATAAATAAATAAAGCCAATAACATTGTGATGTATAGTGGTTCAGGCAATAAATATCACCTAGTCCACTCTACCAACACTCTCTCTATGAGCTTGTTCATTTTTTACTAAATTTTTTTTTATCATGGGCTTCTAAAACTAAGTATGGGTAGTTGATACATTAAAAAAAATTCATTTACAAGGCATTATAGTTCTTTTACATGGAATGGAAATATCCATAGCTTTGTCCCAGAAGATGTCACTCTACCAAAATTGATACCTTGTAGCCAATACTCTAATAAATCAATAGTGATTTGTTTTATTGAGGAAATATATTTCACATATAGTTTCCTTAGAAACAGAAAGATATATTTTATCTTCAATAATGTAAAGAAAATATATTATAATTTTAAATGTAGCATAGAATTATTTTAAACAGTGATAGACAAAACACCAAGAAGATGAATAAATTTTTATTTCTCGAAATTATAGATATGAAAAACACATTTTCGAACTGTTGAAGAGGATTTAACAATGAGATATACCACCAGCAATAGTGAGTTGAACTACTATAACAAAAAATGAATGTCTTGAAAATGTATATTTGAAGGAAATAAAACACTATTATTTATAAGTTCACAATTATTTCTTGAGAATAATTTGTCTCTTTAGAAGATGAATATATTAGTATTTATTCTGAAGATCGAATAGCTTCTGATCAAATGGATCCATAAATACCACATAATAAATCATGAATATTTGAATTAAAATCATTCAAAGAGCATCTTAACTTCTCTTACAAATAGGAATAATTTAATTCGTTGACAAAGATCCATCGCATAAGTCTTTAAACATCTATAATGATATATTTAATTCTTGAAAAACTATTATAGAAAACATGAAAAATATGTTGAATTTAAAATTCCATCATTACCCAAGTCAAACACAGGGTTGCTCTATGTAGTGATAAACTCCAAACGAATAGTTGAGAATATACGGTACATTAAAAAAGATTGGTTGATGAACCATATGTTTATTCTTTAAATATAGGGTTTCTTACAAAAGAAGGTTTCTTGATCTATAATTTTCAAACAATGTATGGTTCATGATTAATTTGTTTTAATCTAATCATAGTGTTCCCAAACAATATGTTCGGCTTAAAAATTTAGATTATGAATAGTGTTTCTATATTACTTACAAAACATATAGAATACATAATCATATATCCTCCTATGAATTTAACAACTTTTTAATGATTCTAGAAAAAAATTATTATTCTAATAAAATTCATCTTTAAATTCACTTAATGAAACGTCATTAGTAAAATAAATGTTGGTTCTTGTGACAATAAAAATAAAAAATTAATTAATTAAATTTGTGAATAAACACATTCTCAAAAATTCCATTTCTTATCCATCCCTTCCCTCAGGTAGACTCTTCATATGATTGAGGTTAGGTTTACAAAAGTCGTGACACACCATAGGTTACAGTTGGGACTTTAAATATATTACATTCTTGATTGAGTTTTCATATCTTATTTGGTTGTTGGAGAAGGTGAAATTGGGTGTAGAAAAGGAATATCTAAGGCATTCCCAATTTCACACTCATTAAATTTATGAATAGTAAATCAAGAAAGATGTTTCATATATAAAATATGTATGAGTCTATACATGTAGAGACCTCAAATATGTTTAAAGAATTTATCTTTAGAGTATATCAAATAATGAAACACCTAATTATTTGGGTGATTTAATGGAGGATTATTGTCCAAAAATAGTGAAATTTTGAATAAGAATATTTCACACAGTAAATATTGAGGAGTTTAAAAAAATGAAAGGAAACTAGGTATGAGCAATATTTCCAAGTATAAATATTAATTTATGTGAAGAATATTTCTTTGTGGAGACTGAGATACCATTCACACACGTTGTAATAGAGTTAAGAGATTGAAATACACATATGTATTATAGAGAGTGGGAGAAAAAGATGGGATCTATTGATGCTGAAGGAGATCTACTAAACACCCAAATAATCATGAACAACTATGGGATAACTAAATTACTCAGTATCTAGAAGAATCATTGAGACCATAAAAGTATTGAAGATATTGAAGTTTTACATGGGAAATCAAGGGCCTACAGGCTCATGGAAGAAAGAGGACTTTCTACTATTGGATCATGGAGAGTGAATGAGCTTGTAATTGGATGGTATAACTAGTTGTTGAAATGGCTTGATACTATAGATTATAACTAGATAAGTAAGAGAATTTGATTAGAGATATTAACTATCCTGCTCATGTGGAGAGAGGATACTAATTCATTTGATAATAAGATTATAGTATAGAATCCATTTTGGGTTGAATAACCAACACAGCCAAGAGTACGAATTTCCACTAAACCATGTAAATACATTATTTCAAACAATTTACCACTGCACATGAATTTGAGTCTTTAAGAAATCATTGAGTGGGTCTATAAAATTAATAAATTCAAGAGGTCATATTAAATCAAAAATTACTCTTAATAGAAAAGATATTATTGATTCACCCCTCCCCTTGTTTGTGATCGAATATATTTCTGACTAACATTATTTTCTAAAAGTAATATTTATGGAAAAGAAATACATATGGAGAAATTTTGGGATGATGATATAAATTTTCAAAACCCTCATATACTTATTTAAAAAAATAGAATTAAAATACCATCTTTATAGTATATAGATTATAAAATAAACCCTTTTAGTATATTTTTAAAATTAAATAATATGAATAGAAATTTTTACCCATTTTCACAGGCTATGATATTAAGAAATAAAATTATATTTTCAAAAATAAAATGATTAAGGAACATAGGAAATTAATTTTTTTATTATTAACTTTATGGTCCTCTCATATTTTATTTTCATGATTCATTGGGTGTAAAAAATGAATTAATGTCAAATAAGATAAGGGAATATTTATAAATATTAAAATTTAAAATCATGATTTACATTTTAAATAAAACAGATTTTGTTTTCCATGTAATTACATTTATTGACCAGAAAAAATACTTACAGTTCAGATGATGAAAATGATATCAAAAAAGAGGTGGATAGCTCATAAAATATTTAATTTCCAATAGAATATCCATATATATTGTTTTCATCGAATGTTAGATCCAATGATAACAATTTTTACTATAATTTTGAAAAAAGGTTAAATTTATCTAGAATTTGTTTTTAATTCCTAGGAATATTCAATTGTGATCGTTGGTTGTGTAGGCTTTAAAATCAATAGTATTCACTATGCATTTATTTTTTACACTGTATTAATATAACTTGGAAATTAAATTTTACATAATTTCAATGTGATATAAGATTATAATGGAAAATTAAATAGGGTTACTAATTATTGTTTTAAAATACATTATAAATAACATTGAATAAAATCTTCTAAAAAATAATATATAAATCATATGTTGATTCAAAAGTTCTTTTAATGAATTTTAATCAACTATCCGGGAGGAGAGAATTGTGGAAGGTTTTATACCAATAGAGGTAGGCTATTTAATCATTTATATCTAGGTACCACAAAACAGATTTGATAATTTATACATTCATAGGTGGTTAACATGTTATTTTTAACACTCAAGGGGGATCTATAATGGTGTATTACTAATTTTTGGAGGTTTTGTTTTCACCAAATATTTTTTTTAGTTAAATATTTTTTTTCATAGGAATTTTGTTGAAACATATATGGGAATTTATAAAAATAAAAAACCATATCCACATACAATCTGTAGGTGGTTTTCGAAACTAGTATACTTGAAGCCTATAAATAATGTACTGCATGGGAGGTAAATAATTGTTTACATGTCCCCAATAACACTATTCATTTTTCTTGTTTTGTTATTTAAAATTTATTTAAGTGTTTCCAAAATTATATCAAATACAATTTTTTCAATTGGAATATAATTATGTTTCATTTTTTAACATCATATTTCAATTGAATGTTAGATAATTTTTCATGGAAGAAAATTATAACCAGTATCCTAAATTGTTAATGATTTTCACTACAAAATTCCAATTCAATTTATAGTAAATTGGAATATAAGAACTACTGTTTTGTGGAGGTATTGGTATATTATTATTTTTTAGTTTTTAAAATAAATTACTCTTTTATAGAATTATGAGTTTTTATTAATTATAATTATAATTTTTATTAATGATTATAGTGATAAAAAAATTTGAAAGAGTAAAATAGTTGGATGATCCATTTATATAACACAATCATTCCATTTTGGGGACTATGTTTCTCTAAAAAAATCATTTTCTTAATCTTTAATATGTTGATTTTTTAGGATATATTCTATATTTTCTATTATTATCCATGTAATTTGGAAATCAATTATATATTTTTTTCTCTGGAATTGAAAATGAAATTTTATTTTTATTTTTTATTTTTAATATTATTATTATACTTATTAGTAAATCAATTATTAGATCATAGCATGTTGATAGCTATAGTTTTTTCTAATTTTTCTTATCATTCTTTTAATAAAAAATTTATTTTCAAGTGTTTAATGATCTTCCTATATATTTTTTATATTGTTTATCTGTTACATTACAACATTACTTGCGATCATAATTTTTTAATGTATACGCATTTTTTGGTTTATCATTGAGGAAACTTTTGGGTTAATGTGGGTAGAATTGTTTTTCAAGTTCACTACAATGTATTTCTTGGATTAAAACTCAAATTTATTTTGTTTTATCTATACTAATAGTAATAAAAAACTACTTAACCTACTAATAAATAATTAATTAATTAATTAAATTACATTATATATAATTGATTTTACTGTATATATTTTTTCTAATTCTTCATGGAATACCTTAGTTTAATATATTTAATTATCCTTTCAAAATAATTTTTTGTTTAAAATTTAATGTACATTTTTATATTTAATTAAATATGTTTGGATGATAGGGAACATATTATATTGTTCTACTTCTAAGAACACAAAATGATAAAATCTAAATACACATATGATTGTTTATATTAATATAATTAATGATAATTAAATTGATTGTTTATATTATGTAAAAATATTTTCTATAATTAAACTCAATTATCAACCATATATTATTCTATTATTTTATGTTATTTATTTTTCTGATCATATATTAGTCAATTATTGATAGTTGTAGTAAAACAATATTGAAAATAATACAAATGTAATGGAAATACCAATATTTTATCATTTCATTCACATAATTAGATTTATATTTTATAATACTTTCCAAGATGTGAATTGTTTAAAAATAATAATAAATTATATTGAGAAGGATATTAACATAGTTTCCCTTTACAAAAATCCATTGAGAAGAAATATATTTGAGAAATGATCCAGGCGAAATATGTCATATCAATATTTATGTTTCAAATATGTTTTGTAGAATGTACTTATTTGATTTATGGAGTAAAAGAAGTTCACTAATTACAAAGTAATATAATATGGAAATATTTTATAAATTTTCAACTTAAACTTTTGGTCTCTTATTTATTAATATTTGACTCAAATTATACATTAAATATTTAATTTCATTTTCTTAATGATTCTTAAAATATAGTGAAATTCAATTTTAATGCGTGAGATAAAAAAATTCATGTTATTAGTTTAATTATTTATTGACTTAAACTATTAAATATTATATAAATTATAAGAACCCTGATCTTTATTTTTGGTATGGATCATTATTTTGGGCTATTTTTTAGGAAAAATAATGAAATGGGAATTTTCTTGTTACACGTCGTGTACATATGAGTACACAACTAGTACTCAGGTTCCATGTAAAACCACGCACTGGTGCTGTAATGGCCGAGTACATGGCTATGTGGTGACCTAGAATACCTCTTATGATAGGGTCCAATTAAGGCTACTACATGGTGTGTACCTTTAATGAAAACATTGTGTAGTTTTCATTATATTTGATAAATCAGAGTGGGGTTGCATCTCATCCTCAGAAACATCTTCTTCTCCCCATGGTTCGTATAAGAGAGCAACATAATGGCTGAAGAACATTGAACCCATCCTGATTCCTATCTAACATATTATTGAGACGTCATTGGGTGCACTGGAATCCCAGCAGTGAGTTCTCAATTTACATATAGCCTATCTTTGTGATTCATTATCTCATTTGGTTTATTCATGGTTTGGAATTTTTTAATCTCTTTGTAGATATACACCATTTTTTGTTGATTCAAGGGCCAACGTTCAAGAGTATTGATCTTACAACATCAAGGTAGGAGTTTTGTGCCATTCGTTGATTGTCTTCGAATTATATATGCTAAAAGTGTCATATACACATGTTTGGGGTATTGCGTGATTGTAATTAAACCATATTTATTACTTGTTATGGCTTGGTATATTGATAAATGGTTGTTTCACATAAGTGAGGCAACATACCATATTTGTGGGACATCCTATGGGTGTGTTTCCATTATTTGATTGATTATGATTGTTTGGTCTAGAATTCCTATTAGGTTTCCATTCATTTCCATGACTTTAATTGTTAGGATGGAGTTATTTATTATATGAGTTGTCAATGATATGAATTTTTAATGATTAACCAAGGGGAATTTGACAATGAGATCTACCCAAGGTAGGGTCATTGATATATGTTTTCCAATTATGTTGGCCCAGGGGAATTGACTGTGAGTGTAGGTAGGGGGTCATTGATCTGGTGGTTTCGACTATGAGAGCTTCCCATGTGGTCGTTTATAGTTTACTGATGCTATGTTGACCAAGGGGTATTGACCGTGAGAGTAGACCAGTTGGTCCTTTGAAAATGATTATATCTATAATAGACCGAAGGGGTTAGACCGTAAGATCTTCCCAGATGGTTGTTATTAAATGAATTGTAGTTATGTAAGACTAGGGGGATTGGACTGTGAAAACATTACCTATGTTTCATCATTGAATAATTCAATTATTTAGATGAGTCTTCCAAGACAAAGAACAAACTTGGACTTGGTCTTACTTGTCATGTTTATATGGTTTTATGAGTCATTTATTTGTTATTATTACATAGGGGGATATAGAGCATAGGCTAGATCTGGAGATTACATGTTTCAAAAGATTAAAAATGAATATTAAATTACACTAATTTAAATCTATAGGATTGTTTACTTTTTATTACTTCCTAGTTTATTGCATTATTTTCCTTTATTACTTACTATATATATTCACTGATAGTTTGGCACAGATCTTTTTATGCCTTCCTACTAGTACTCATCTCAAACCCTATTTGGGTCATTTTATAGAACCAAATATATTATATGGTTGTAGGTATATATATGGTAAAGTGCCTTTCTTTGTCAGGTACATGATTGATGTGGGAGATGGAGACCATGGGGCCAAGATGAGGCTTGTGATGATATTGGATTTTATTGATTTTCTATACTTTGGTTTCAGTATTATATTTTTAGCCTTTTGAATTTTTTGGATTCTTTCCTAAACACATGTGATATGAATCATGTATATAAACTCTAGATGTTATATTATTATCAGTCTTCTACTGTTTAATTTTACTGTGTGGTATTACTGCTTCCACTATTGCATACAATTTGTTTTCTATTGGGTATACTCTATAAATGTGGTCCTAGTTTCCCTATTATCACACTGTGTCCCTCGCTGGTATTTTGAAACCTTAGGAATTTGGGGATACATTCTTGAGATCATGTGACCAACCGGATTTGGGGGCACCTTTGGGAGGCACCCAGAACTAGGACGTTACAAAGTAGTGTCGGAGGAGGTTTTACATTTCTATTTTGACTTACTATTTAGAAGAAATTTACTAGGATAAAACATAATAAGTAGTTGGTAATAAAATTTTTCTGGAAGAAGATAAATCATGAACAAATAAAAGCCAAGTTACCTCAAATATTGCAATTTTTATGGATTTGTAATTGTCACTGTTGGTTTATTTCACTATTTGGTGATTCACGTTTCCTGTGTGGTTTTGATTAACATAATTGTGGTTCTATTTATGTTGCAACCAGATGATATGAGGGTATGACATCTCATGCATTTTATAGAAACTTTCTAGAGATCACATTTCATACATTCTACTCATTCTATTTAGGGTGAATTATTGATTGCATGTTGTTGTGATATATTTTGTGTTATATATGAATTCTATTTTGATATAATTAATGATATAAATACCTTCTATTTTGATAGGTTAATGGTATATGTATTGTTTAATTTTGAGGGATGCCAAGATTTAGTCTCTGAGGTGTTCAGGGACCTCTTATATTAGAATTTGGTGGATCATGTAGACCATTAATTCAATTCTATTATGATCTGACTTGAATATGTATGTAAAACTTTTATTCATGTGCAGTATGGGCTCTTACAGATCAAAATTTGGAAAGTCATAGACAATATTAGGTTTTTAAATGTTTCGAAGAAGTTTTAGAGGCTCACTGTCCAGGAACCCAGAAAACGTGAGGTGTGATGTTATGAATAAATTCCATCTGTTCTTATGTTCTGGAAGAAAAAAATTTTCTTAAGTACATGTCATGTATAGTATGTACACACTATGTAACTAATTTTGTGAGGAGAGACATGGGGTAGATAAATTTTTGGTATATCACACTGTGTACTGGGCAGGCTGTTCTGTAGTAGACCATGTATCAGGCCGTGTGACTAAAGACACAGGTGGATGAAAATTGGGTTGTACACACCATGTTTATATAATAGACTATCATTAGAAGTTTACCTTGTATTTTCATGTGTGAAAAACAACATGGGTGGATGGAACATAAGAAGAACACATCGTGTCTTGGATGAACACTTCTTGTAGTGTTGCACTGGGAAAGAACCATATAGTTCTTGCCATGTAGAAGAACCTGGACCGGAGGTAAAATACATGTACATGTCATGTCGCAGGATGAACATGTTGTGTGTGTGGAGTGTCACACGACAAGGTTGGCAGAGGTATAGGCCCATGTTAAAGCTTAAAATAACATGCTATGTAGTGGTTCTACACACCAAGTAACCCTCCTTGATAAAACACCAATGCTTTCCTTCTCCTATTCCATTCATGCACATCGATGATTCCATCCTTGATAATATATTACTAACATGTGGCTTGACCTTCCAGAGTCATTCCACCAAGACGTCCCCCAGTAGTACGCCAAGTACATGGATATGATCAGACACTAGTAATGGTAGATCCGAGACTACCAATAGATCCTCCCATCATAACCATTTTGGAAACAGCTGTTATATAGAATGCAAGTGCTAATGCACAGTTCTGTTATGGATTTTTGAGGATGATACAAAATTTTCATGGAGCATCTTATCCTTCCCCGACTATGGCAGAGTTGAAAAGGGTCTTCCAGTAGTAATATTATAAGGACCAAGCCTTATTAAATTACATAATCATGAATTTAGTCATGAAATAACTTCCTTTAACATTGAAGATCTTTTCATGATTATATATTTAGATAAAATGGATATAAAACATTAATAACATTACACCTTAATAAATACTGGATAACATAATAAGAATATTTTTTCTTCCTAAATATAAAACCTTTCAATGAAAACATTATCTCATTAACGAATATTCAAACATTTATCCTAGATTCTTTATCTATCTTAAACATCCTTATAACCCATGAAAAACAATTAAAAACATTGGATGAGAAAAAAAAAGATTAGTTTGGGTTACAAAATGAAGCAGCACATTAGTCCATGAATACTTATAAAGTATGAAATCATTTTCAAAAGACACAATTGTCGCCCATATATACTTACTTTTTCAAACATTAAATTTCCACAAGATTAAAAAAAAGAATAAGAAAATAAATAGAACCATAAATATATAAACAGGAATTACTTACATAATCTTCTAACCCTCTCGGTTACCTTATAATTTGTAAACTTCACAGCTATATTACAATTTATGTAACCATTGTAGTTACACATGGAGTAACCATACGGTCGATCTCCAACTCACACATACCCAGTAAATTGGAGGAAGATACATGTCCCATGCTTTATCATAAACAATTCCCATGAACCAAAACACAATCATAAAACATTAATAATTGTATAAAAATATTTCCTTTGAATTTCGTAATACATAATTTTAAAAGAGGTTATTAACAGAAAAGTCCCTTATAAATTTCATATAATTTTAGTGAGACTTAACATAGTTGAAGGAACATGTGTATAAAACATAAATTAACATAATTGGACATAATATAAAAAAACCCATTACACAAACAATTTTAATACAATGTGAAAAATGAAGTTGAAGGTTAACCCAAATAATGGAAATCGGAATTAGAATTACCTTACATCAGGTTGGTCTTACTTCAATCTAATTTAAAATTTTTGTATAATGATTAAAAGAGTGTTATCAATATATTAAAAAATCATATCAATCTATATAATACCTTATAGGATCATTTCATTACATCATGTCACCCTTTTATTGTTACTATTTTTGTCATTACATTGTTTTTGATGCGTTCATTACTTGTTTTCCATGATCAGTTCATGATATATGTTCTTGTCGATTGGATGTGAAAATCAAGAATTGGAATGGAGTGGTATTTACATAATTACACAACTATAAATTATACCATTTATCATTTTTAATTCTTACATGGGGATGATTCATAAGTTAAAACGTTATTGATATTTTTTAAGGTCATTTTGTTGATTCTTCGATCGTAATGTACTCATTTTGTTTTATAAATTAATAAAATGTGTGAAAAATGATTCCAGAACCTTATATAAGATAAAATAAATAAATTAAAATTTTTTTCAACAATAAATATGGTTTCATGACCAGTTTTGAAGAATTTAAATGAAATTGAAATCACATCATCCATGATGTCGGTAAATGGACACATCACAGACGGTGTTTTAATTTATTGAATAATTGGGAGAGGAGAAGAACTGTAATGGTGATTATTCAATAATAATGATGAAATATATAATATGTAAGGTACTGGATCATTCATTCCTCTTGGATATAGGGATATGAGTAAAAAAATAAAATAAAGGAATCTTGAAATTAAATAAATGTTGGGAAATCCCTTACAAAAAATTTTCATCCTAACGACATCGCTGAAAATTTAATAAAATATTTTGAAATTGAGAATGGGTCAATAAAAATTCTCACATAATATGAGTAGTAACGGGGATATGGAATGACATATCCCAACATAAGGTAAATTAAATTGAAAATAATAACATAAAATAAAAGAAAATAATGAAAACAACAGACGATGTTTACCTCTTGATCTCTTCTCCTTGAGATCCATATTAAGTCCTTTGGTTTTGGTCTTTTGGTGAGTCCATAAGATCTAGGACGTGGTAAAGATAATGGGGAGGATTATTGGGTAGAACTAAGGTATGGATAAAGTCTTTAGAGGAGTGAGAGGAAGAGGGGAATGAGGGTTGTATTTATAGTGTAGAAGAGATGGTATTTTACATTATTTTTACCGTTATAATAATATTTTTCTCAAAACTATGATGAATATTAATTCATGTGACCCCAAATAGTAATAATGGATTGTGAGTTAGAACCAAGTGGTCATAAATCATCCTTGCATCACTTAAAATGTAGTAAATCGTGTATTTAATATTTATCATATTTTATCGTATTTTATTATTCATCAAAAATTATAGAATTTCAGAAAATTCCCAAAAAAGTCATCGTATCCATTTCTCAACGTGTAGAATAGAAAAATAAGCTCCATTTTTTGAAAATAATTTCCTGAATGTTATTAATTTAATATTAAAATAAAATCATAATTTATTCAAAAATAACCATATTAAAATTGTAACTTCTTTTGTTTCACATTATAAAATTAACAAAGATTTTATTATCTTAAAGCCATAAAATATTATATAATAATAAAATTTACTATTAATTAGGGTGTGGTACTATTCACAAAAAATTTATTGGGTTGTATTATACTCCAAATAACATACTCAACTGATTTGTAGATGAATGTTTTTCTAAATTCAAAACATAGAACTAAAAAATTAGGTTTAATGGATGTTTATAAATATCTACTTAAAACAAAGATTCATGCATTTAAATTTATTTTTAAAAACATGGGGTTTTACATTATCTGCACCTTCTAGAATTTGTTCCCCCGTAATTTTATTTACTTATTAAACTAGTGAGGGTACCCTTATTTCATAGCATTTTGAAACATCTATGTTGCTTCTTCAACAATTTGGTTTCTCCACAAAACCATTACCTAGAATATTAACTTATTCGAAAATACTTGATCACATCGATCAAGAATCTAAATTGTTTTCTCTTCATAAGAAATGTTCTTTTCCAGCTGAACTACTTCTGGGCTCAAGACATGAGTTGAATCTAGCACATACTTTATCAAAATCGAAACATTAAAAACATTGTGTACCTGAGAAAAACACTATGGAAAAGCTACTAAATATAAAAATTGTCCATATTTCTCTTGGATTTATAAAGGATGGTAAACTATGGACTTAGATTCACTTTATTACCATAACATGTCACACTTTTCGAATGAGATATTTTAAGGAAAACATAGTCACCTATCTTGAGATAGAAGTCTTTCTTTCTATTATCCACATAACATTTCTGCTTGCTTTGTGTTGTCATCATGTGGAGCTAGATCATCTTTACTTTCATATCCACATCCTCAACTAATTCTTCCCCCATCAACTTTCTTTCACCAACTTCATCCAAAAACACTGGAGTCCAACACCACTTACCATAAAATTCATCATCAGGATCCATTTTTATACTGGAATGAAAAATATTATTATAAGAAAACTCAACTAAAGAAATATGTTGATCCCAACTTCCCTAGTAGTCCATTGAACAACCTCGAAGCATATCCTCCAAATTCTGAATCGTTCGTTCTGAATTCCAAACTAATTGAGGATGAAAAGTTGTACTGAAATTCAATTTTATGCCCAAAAACTTTTGAAGGCCCTTCCAAAAGTTTTAAGTGAACCTAGGTTCTCAATCAGATACAATGGAAAGAGGAACTCCTTGTAACCTGACAATGGCATTGAGGTACAGTCGAGAAAGTTGATCCAAAGACATTGTATCTCGAATAGAAAAAAAAATTTGCTGATTTAGATAGTAGATCAACAATAACCCAAATTTTGATGTTATCTCGACAAGTTTTATATAGTCCCACCACAAATTCCAGGGATACATTCTCCCATTTCCACTCAAGAACATTAAGAAGATGAATCATCCCTTTTAGTAATAGCTGCTCTTCTTTACATAGTTGAAATTTCAAACATTACATGGTAAAATGAGCAACATCTATTTTTATTCCATCTCACCAATATTAAACATGATGGTCTCTGTACATCTGAGTACTTCCATGATGGATTAAAAATGTATAACTATGAGCTTCATTCAACAGATATTCCTTCAACTGGGAATCAAAAAGCAAACCTAACATTTTTCCAAATCATAAAAAACATTCTTTATCAAGTTTAATTCTGGAAACTTACCCATTTTAACCACTTATACATTTTTTGTATCTCACGGTCTTCCTTATACTCTTTCTTAATTTTGTCTCCTAATGATGAGTGCACTGAAACCTGTAAAAAACTGATGCATTTCCTATACCAATAACTTCTAGTCCCAAATTAATCAAATTATTAATCAATGGAACATGTTCCAAACGTATCATGGATAATGATGCATGATGATTTGTACTCAAGACAACTTCGACTTTGTTTGATTTTCCTAGATGTTAATTGATTGTTTAATCATAATACCTTATCAGTTCAATCCATCTTCTCTACGTCATGTTTAATTCAATCTCAGTGAATAAATACATTAGGATTTTATGGTCAGTATATAATTGAAATTTGGCTTTGTATAATTGATACCATCAAATTTTCAAAGTGAAAACCATAACTACTCATTCCATGTTATGTGTGGGATAATTTAACTCATGAGGTTTTATATATCTTAAATCATAAAAAATTATGTGATCATTCTGCATCAAAACACAACCAAGTCCCTTCAAATAAGAATCATTGTAGAATACAAAATCACTATTTCGGGTAGGAAATCCCAAAACCAGAGCATTCACCAATATCTTCATCAGTTCTGGAAAGCAAGCATCACATTCTTCTATCAAAAACAATTACACCTTTTCATGTTATCATAGTTACTGGGTTATATAACCGTGCAATGTTCTTAAAAAATAGTCGGTAATAACCTACTAATCTTATAAAACTACAAAGCTCTATAACATTTGTAGGTCTTGGAAATTCATCAACCACATTTGTTTCAGTAAGAACTACCATTTTTCCATCATTATTTACAATTTTCTGAAGAAACTAAATATTTTAACACCAAAAACCACACTTTCTAAATTTTCCATACAATTTATTTTCATTTAATGTTTTTAAAACAACCATTGGATGTTTTTCATGCTCTTATTTACTATTATAAAATTCCATAATTTCATCAATAATCACAACTAAAAGGTTATCCAATAACTCGTGAAACATTCTTTCCGTAAGATTCATTAATACAATAAGTGGATTAGTTAACCCAAATTGCATAACAGAAAATTCATAATGGAAATATATTGTATGAAAGGCTGTTTTCGAGATATCATCATCCTTCACCATTAAAAGATGGTTTTTGAATCTCTAGTAAATCATGGAAAGGTACTGAGCTCGATAGAGATGATCAAACTATTCATCAATGTGACACAAAATATACTTGTTTTTAATAGTGATGTTATTCAAGGATCTATAATAAAATCAAAGTCTCATCGAACAATATTTCATTTTGAAAACCAAAATAAGGGAACCCAATGGTGAAGTTCTATGATGAATGAATCCTTTATCAAGATAATATTGCAGTTAATTTTTCAATTCATGGTCTTCTATTTGATCCAAAAGATATGAGGGATTTGAAATTGTCTTAGCATCAGTAGCTAATTAAATTTTGAATTCAACTTCCCGACCAGGTATGACTCTATGTAACTCACTTGAAAAAACATCAAGGTATTCATTTACCACTATCATATAATTAATTTAAATAGTTCCCATGTTTTCAAAAATATGAGCAAGATAACTTTTATTTCCATCATTCAAAAACGTCTCAACTTCCTGATGTGTTATCAATTATTTGGGTTCTTTCTTGTATACAAACTAAAAATCATTCTGAATAAAGACTTATTTATCTCTACAATCAATCTTATCATGATAATCAAAATTCCAATTCATTCCTATAATAACATAAGATTTGACTAAGGAGAAAACAACAAGGTTTTTAGGTAATGAATTATAATATATCATAATAGATTGATTCTTATAATTCTTATTTTCTATAATATTTCCCCCTGGTGTTTTCAGAATATGTTCTGGTATTATTTTTTGAGGTGATATTTCAAATTTACCACAAATGTTTGTAGAAAGGAAGGAATGTGTAGACCTCGCATCGAACCAAACATTAAAAAAATTCGAGTAAACAAACAATGTACTAGATACAACTTCAATCGATTACCCGACATCTACTGATGTAGTAACCAAAGATCTCACGACATTTTTTTTCTTATAGTCTGGCTTCTATTCCATATTTGGATCTACCTTTGGGTAGGAATTTTCATAATGAACCATTTAAACACATTTAAAACACTTAACAGTTTAGTTATTAGGATTAGTCTTTAGATCAATTTCATTCCAATATCATGACATATATTCAATCTCACCACATTGAAAACACTTCCCAGTTTGGGTAAGACATTCCCCTAGGTGACTCTTTCCACACTTTTCACAAACATGAAAATTAATTTTCTTACCTTCATATTTCATTGGTCAATTATTACACATTGCTTTCCATCTATACCTCTTCTTCCGCTTATTTCTAAAATGCACATGATCATTAGAAAATTCCATCTCTACCCTCTCAGCACATCAGACAAGTTTCACATAACTTTTGAAATCACGGCAGGCCAATTCCATTTAATACCTTGGCTTTAATCCTATGTAATTTCCATTTATTTTTTAATCAAGATCTAGAATATGATTTGGGGCATACCTCACTAGTTGAGTAAAGTTTTATTCATACACAACCATTGAATCTTCCTTCTTTTGCTCCAATTCAATGAATTATTTCTCCATCCTTCTTCGCACCACTTTAGGAAAATATTTTTCAAGGAAAATACTTTTAAATTCACCCCACTATAAGACATCAATATCCTATATATCCCCAATATTTCTTACCATTGACCATCACTAATCAGATTAACCTTTAAAATGGTTAATAGAAATACTTTCCTTTTGATTATCTAAACAACCCATTACAAAAAACATCTTTCCAAGGGATTTAATCCATCCTTCATTCACTTCTGGGTTAGAAGATCCATTGAAAAAAGGTGGGTGTTGTCTCATAAAATGTTACACTATTATATTGTTCTGTTGGGGAATGTTTGGTTGTTCTCATTCATGGATTCTACCACCATTTATTTCCTATATTAGTTGATCCATTACTGTCACAAATTACTCGGTTCTAATCCCTATAATTCTAGGACGTAGATTCAAAAGGATCTCATTCTATCAGTGCTCTCCTATCCAGCATCCATGTTCCTTCTACGGACATCCATTCTGAACAAACATATCTTAGTCGAAGCAATATAATAATATTTATATTCTATAACATTTCAAATTAATCATAGATTAAAAATTATTTATGGAATTCTATTAACATCATCCTGACCCTTAATGTTATCTAATCCATTATCTGATAGCAACTATAAGTTACTAGCCTTATTACATGAAATAATCATGAATTTAGTCAATAATCACTTAATTTTAAATTGAAGATCTTTTCCAGTTTATAGATTTAGAGAAAAGGGAGATAACACATTCATAACATTACATATTTATAAAAATTGGATACCACAATAACAACATCCTCTTCCCCAAATATATAAATCTTTTAAATTTAAACATGATATCATTTAAAACTCATAAAACATTTAAATTTGCTTCCTTATTTTTCTTACACAACCTTATACCTGTGAAAATAATTTAAAAACATGGTATGAGTACAAAACACTCATCAAGGGATATAAAAAGAAATAAGGAGGGAATTATTCACGAATACTATTAACATATGAAATCATTTTCAAAAGACAGACTTGTCACCCATATTTACTTACTTTGTGAAACATTAAATTTCTAAAAGATTCCCATAAAATATAAGTTCATAAATATAACTATAAAGATATATTGGGTCATTACTTACAAAATCATGTGACCCTCTTCGCTGCCCTATAATTTGTGACACTCATGGCTACCTTAGAATTTGTGTAACCAACACAGTTACACTTGTAGTAACCATACATTCGACCTCCAACATACACATACCCAATGCATTGGAGGGAGATATAGGTCTCACTATTCATGATAATGAATTCCCAAGAACCTAAACACAATTATATAACATTAATAATAGCATAAAAACATTGATTTTGAAAATTGTAAAACATAATTACAAAAGAGGGTTTTAAAGGAAAAGTCCCTTATTAATATAATATAATTGAAGTGAGACTTAATAGAGTTGAAGGAATGTGTATTTAAATTTTAAATAAACATTAGTTAACATAATATAAAAAAAACCCATCACACAAAAAAATTTAATACCATCAAATCAATGAAGTATAAGGTTAACCTAAAGAATAGAAATCGGGTTAAGAATTCCCTTACCTATGTTTGTCTAACTTCAAACTCATTTAATACTCTTGTATAATGGTTATAAAAATGTTATTAATATATTATAGAAACCATTCCATATTTATAATACCATATATTATCATTTTATTACGTCATTTCACCATTTAATTTTAGTATTTTGTTCCTTGCATTGTTTTGGGTGCGTTCTTTACTAGTTTTCCATGATCGGTTCATGATGGATATTCTTGTAGACTAGAATTGAAACTCTAGAATTGGAATGGAGTGGTATTTTCATATTTATAGAACCATAAATTATACCATATATCATTTTGAATTATTACATGAGGATGATTCAGAATATAAAACATTATTTATACTAGTTTAGGTCATTTTAGCGATTCATCGATCATAACAATCTCATTTTGTTTTATAAAATAATAACATTTGAAAAAAGATTACAGAACGTTATATAAGATATAATAAATAAATTATATTCTGGTTGAACCGTAAAAATTATTTCATGGCCATTCTTGAAGAAATTAAATGATATTGAAATCACATCTTCCATGATGTCGGTAAATCGACACATCCCGGATGGTATTTTGATTTATTAAATAAGTGGATATGAGAGGAAATGTAATGGTGAGTATTCCATAAACATGATGAAATAAAAAATATGTAAGATAATGTATCATTCATGGATATTGGAATATAGGAGGTGAGGAACGAAAAAGAAAATAATGGAATCTCAACATAAAATAAATGTTGAGAAAGTCCTTACAAAAATTTGGCATCCTAACGGCATTGCTTAAAATTTTATAAAATATTTTGATGATAGAAAATGGGTATCTCATCATTATTACATAATATGAGAGGTAAGGGGTATATGTAATGACATATACCAACATAATCCAATGTAAATTAAAAATAATTACATAAAATAAATGAAATAAAGAAAACTAAAGAGGACGGTTACCTCTTGATCTCTTCTCCTTGAGATCCTTCTTAAGGCCTTTGGTTTTGGCATTTCAGAGAGACCAGAAGCTCTAGGATGTTTGGAAGAGTCTTCAGAGGATTATTCAGAAGAACTTAAATAAGGTTGAATTCTTGATAGGAGTGGTAGGAAGAGGGTAATGATGGTGGTACTTATAGTGGAGTAGAGGAGGTGTTTTACATTATTTGAATCATTATTATAAAAAAATTTCTCAAGACTGTGAAAAGTAATAATTTATGTGCCCCCAAATATTAATGATGGAATGTGAGTTCTAACCAAGTGGTATTACATCAGCCTTTCATCACCTATGATGCTGTAAGTCATGTATTCAGCATTTATCATATTTTATCGAATTTAACTATTCATAAAAAATTCTAGATTTTCAGCAATTTCCCAAAAATTCACCCTAACCATTTCTCGACATGTAGAATTAATAAATTAACCACATTTTTTAAAAACAATTTTTTAAATATTATTATTTTAATATTTAAATAAAGCTTAATTTTTTCAGAAAAAAATCATTTTTTAAACTATAAATGCTTTTATATCACATTGAAAAATTAACAAAGGTGTCATTATCTTAAATCATTAATAAAAAATAATAATACAATTTACTATTCTTTAGTTTCATATTACTGGTCATAAGGGAATGTTACAACTCACCAAAAATTATGTTGCTTCTAATAGACTCCAAATAACTTACTGAAGAGAATTTTTTATGACAGTTTTTCAAAATTCCAAACATAGAAGTGGAAACATTATGTGTAAAGGATAGTTATAAATATCAACTTAAAAGAATGATTCATTCATTTTAATTTATTTTTAAAAATGTGGGGTGTTACCAATATCCTCCCACTTTTTTAGGGGATAGAGGACTACAACCTATAGAGTCATGGTTGCAGGCCATGCTTTATATCATCAAGTATCTGGAGATTCACCCTGAGAGGAGGGTGAAGCTTGTGACTTACATGCTACGTGATTCCACCAATAGATTATGGGATTTTATCTCCTAGGTGTGATTTCATAAGGATATGGCTGGGGAAATTTTTTTAGAGAACCTTCTTTGATTATTTCTACCCTAAGACGTAGAGAGTCGATCAAGCTATAGAGTTCATGCACATAGGTAAAAGTGCTCTTTCAGTGGAACATTATTCTTATCACTTTACAGAGATTCAATTCTTCGCACCTAATTTGGGAGGTGATGAGTTATTAGTTTCTAGGAAATTTGTGCATGGTCCCAGGTATGACATTCGATCATAGGTGAATGTTTTTAGACTAAATTATGTGACTACTATAGTATATTAGGAACTGATTACAGAGTGCTATCTAAGAGTGTTGGAAGCTGTGAGTAAGGGTGGTTCAACATCTAGGGTTGGTACTCCTCTAACAGATAGTAGGAATCATTGTAATGAGCTTTCACACAATGTTTCTTTAGGTATCTAGGTGGTATGATACATGTGCGAGAAGATTGGTCATACAAGACCACATTGCCTAAAGGACCCAATATATTTTTGATCTTGCAGAAATATGGTCCATATTCGGTATTTTTTCCGGATGTTCTCACTAGCATCAACTGAGATGGGATCTGTTACGACATCACTTTTATGTGCAAGACCACCAGTTTCTCATCATTCTAGGAACTGGAGTTCAATAGGTTGTTCAGCCTGAGGAGGTAGTCGTGGCCGTAGTAGCCCGATGACAGGCTTTCTACAATAGCATGGTGGATTAGTTGAGGGTAGTCAGGCATGGTCACAAGGGCATGGTCTAGGTAACACATTTGTGATGCAACAGACCTAGAAAGAGCATGATCCTGAACCCTCTACAGTTAACGGTATGATTCTAGTAGCCTCGGTTTTAGCTACTTCTCTATTCGATATAGGGGCATCCCATAGTTTTAAATTTTATTCGGTTTTTGAGAGCCTTGGGCCTTTCACCTTTACATATATTGATGTTATGACATTAGAAACATTTTTGGGGATTAGGAAGGCTATTGTACATCAGTATAAGGAGTTCACTCTTGAGGAAGTTGCATGTCACTACTTATGGTACCTCAATGTATTAGAGATTGTAGGCTTTGATATCATTCTCAGAACAGACTGGTTAGTCTCCCTTGAAGCCGTTGTTGACTGCTATCACTATAGGTTGAGTCTCACATCACTAGAGGGAGGGTCTTTTCTACACAATGGTTAATAGTAAGTCCAATCAAGTAGAGTAGGACTTGAGAATCATGGGTTAGGAGGAATTACAGCTATGATTTTTAATTTATATCTTGATGACTAGGGGAATTTATATATGGAATTTCTTCTAGTGGTGTAACTTTTCAGTTATGTCTTTCAAAATAGATTTTATGGATTAACTATGGAGAGAGATGTAGATTTCTCTTTTGTGATTGTTCCAGGTGTGGCACCGATGTCCATTAATTTTTATTAGGTGGAAACACCAGAGTTACCGAAGCTCAAGAAGTGGCTAGAAGAGTTATAAGAAAATGGTTTCATCCAACCAAGTAATTATCCTTGGGGTTCACATTTACTTTTTTTGAATGAGGCAGATGGTGCCTTCAGACATGGTGTTCATTATCAGAAGTTAAATTAGTTGATGGTCAAGAATCGATATATCTTACTAAGGATTGAGGATCTCTTTGACCGTCTTCATTGAGCCCAGGGGTTCTTGAAGATTGACTTTAGATTCAGTTATCATCAGTTGTGCATTAGACCAATAGATATACCTCTTACATCCTTTCAGAGCATGTATGTCCTATTAGAATATTTGGTTATGTCATTCATTCTCACGTACACGATGACCATTTTCATGGAAATGATGAACCGAGTGTTCCATCATTACTTGGATTCTTTTGTAGTAGGCTTTTTGGATGATATCTTGGGTGTACTCTCACACTCGACACGACCATGCCATCCATATTGATATCATATTGAGTACACTGATACAAAATTAGTTGTACACTAATCTCTCAAAATGACACTTTTGGATGGAACAGATTCACTTCCTGGGTCATGTCATCTCAGAGACACGAGTATCAGTATACCCAGAGAAAGTGAGAGCATCAGTCTCAAGGGAGTAGCTGAAGAACTTATTTGAGTTACGAAGTTTTCTGTGGCTGGATGGTTACTAAATTCATTTTCTATAGGACTCATCATTCATAGTTGTTCCACTGATGGGTATGACTAAGAATGGTGTGAAGTACTTGCGGATAGATTCATACAATTCAACTTTTCATGAGATGAAAAAGAGATTGACTTCATCACCGATACTAAGTTTGTTGGAGCTAGGAAAAAATTATACTATTTATTGTGATGCATTAGGTATCGTGATGGGGGCAGTGCTTATGTAGGGGTAAGGAGTCCTTTCCTATGGGTCTCAACAGTTGAGTCCACACAAGAGGAACCACCCTACACAAAATCTTGAGTTAGATGCAGTTGTGAATGCTTTGCACTATTGGAGACATTATCTTTTGGTAGAGAATTTCGTGTTATACACTAACCACAAAAGCCTCAAGTATATTTTTACTCTGTTTGATCTGAATTTGAGACAGCGAAGGTGGGTTGAGTACCTTCAGTATTTTTTTACATTGATATATACAACATGCTTGGAAAAGAAAATGAAGTAGCTAATGCGTTAAGGAGGAGAACTCAGATATAGGTAGTTCGGAAGGCTAGTAGTTAGTGGAATCTTGTAGCTCTGTTCACTGAAATGAATTTGAAGGTGCACAAAAAATAGGGGAAGTAGTTTTTTTCTTCTGTAGTTATTACCTCTACACTACTGGATCGAGTGCGGATGAGGAACCTTTTAGATTCCTAAAGACTAGTCCTAAGTGAGAGTGTGTCTGTTTAGGACCCTACTCTTGGGTGGGCCATTGTAGGGGATTAGTTTTTGTGTTTTCATAGACACGTATGGGTGTCAGTAGTCATATGAGAGGTGTTGTTGCGAGATTTTCATGCCTCAGTATGGGCAGTTCATCCTTGTGTCACCAAGATGTATCATGATCTACATCCACAGAAATGTTTTCCATGCAGTAAGAGGGATGTTTCTAGTTTTGTTTTGAGATTTTACACCTATCAGCAGGTGAAGGTTGGGCATCAATGACTGGCAGGGATGCTACATCGGGTACCCATTCCCGGGTGGAATTGGAAAGATGTCACAATGGATTTAGTGATGGGTTTACAAAGGCCGCCTAGATGAAATGATGTAGTATTAGTTTTTGTTGAATGACTCATAATGGTTTCCCCATTCCTACAAATCAAGGAAACTGTAGTGTTGATGATATTAGAGGGTTGTACATTCTAGATATTAAACGTTTTCATGGGGTTACTCACTCTATCCTTTTAGACAGGAATTCCTAGTTTACTTCTCATGTCTAGCAGGGACAACATAGGGAGTTGGGTACACAGGTACTTTTGAGTAAAACTTATCATTCTCAGATAGATGGCCAGTCGGAGCCCACAATTCAGGTTTTTTTGTACATACATTAAATATGCGTATGGGATTTTAGGGGATCTTTTGAGAGACACATACACCTAGTGTATTTTTCGTACAATAACAGTTTTCAAGAATAAATTTATAGGGCACCATATGTGGCTTTGTATGGTTTTTAATACCAATGAACCCTATGTTGGCTGGAGTCAGAAGAGGCCGTTATGCGGGTACCTCATCATGTCTAGGATACCACTGAGTAGAAGGATTTTATTTGGAAGAGGATGAATACTATATAGTCTCTCCATATATGTTCTGATGATTGATGGAGACAACCTCTCGTGTTTGAGGATGGAGATCAGGTTTTCCTGCATTTCACACTGATTTTAGGACATAGGAGGATTAGGAAATATGGGAAGTTTTAACTATGATACGTCGTGCCATTTGAGGTTTTGGGGTGAGTCAGGCAGGTTTCCTAACTATTATAGTTACCTCATATGTACCATGCTATGCATGAAGCTTGTCAATTTTTTATCTACGGTTTACATTTCAAACTCATCCCATGATTTTCAACCAGAGGAGGTTGAGTTGAAGGTGGATACATCCTTCGAGGATCACCCTATTAAGATTGTGGATTGCATCTAGAATGTTCTTTGTGGCAGGTCTATTCCTTTGGTACGAGTGCTAGGGTTGTACGGGCGAGTACAGGATGAGTCATGGGAGTGTGGGGCCGACATACAATTGCAGTGGTCAGAGTTGTTCATAGATTCTTCTTCACCACCCTTGGAAGGGAAATTCATTTGAAAATATCTTTAAGATGGGAGGTTTTTTAGAACCCAGATATTGATTTTAGGTATGGATATTTATTTAGGGATGTTTTTTAGGAAAAAGAAGGAAATGGGAACTTCATATGTACACATCATCTACATATGAGTACACATCCTATACTCGAGTACAACGTACAACCACATACTGGCCATGTAATGACTGAGTACATGGTCATGTTATGACCTGGATGACCGCTTAAGGTGGGGTACAGTTAAGGATACTACACAGCATATACCTTTAATGATCATGCTCTGTAGTTTTCTTTTTTATTTGATAAATCAAAGAGGGGTTGTGTCTCATCCTTGGAAATATCTTCTTCTCCCCTTTGTTTGTATAGTATAGTGATGAAACAACTGATAAACTTCAAACCCCTACTGATTCTCTTTCCATCCTCTTATTGAGATGTTTTCGGGTGCACTAGAATCCCACCGATGAGTTCTTAATTTCCCTAGAGCCTATCTTCCTGATTCCTTCTCTTGATTGGGTTATTCTAGGTTGGGATTTTTTTCTCTTTTTGTATATCTATGCCATTTTAGGTCGATTCTCGGGCTGACGTTCCAGAGTATTGATCTTATGAAATCAAGGTAGGTGTTTTGTGCCATTCATTGATTGTAACTGGATTATAGATGATAAGAGTGCCATATAACCATGTTTAAGGTATTGAATGTTTGGAATTAGACATTATTTATTACCTGTTATGGTTTGGTATATTGTTCCATTCATTGATTGTAACTGGATTATAGATGATAAGAGTGTCATATAACCATGTTTGGGGTATTGTATGTTTGGAATTAGACCTTATTATTACCTGTTAAGGTTTGGTAGATTGATAAAGGATGGTTTCACATTGTGAGGCATGATACCTTGTTTATGGGACACCCCATGAGTGTGTTTCCCTTTTTTGAATGATTATGGTTGATTGGTCTATAATTTTTGTAAGTATTTCTTTGTTTTCCATGGATTGTGTTATTAGGATGGAGTTATTGATTATTTGAGATGTTTGTGATATGCATTGTGAAAGATTGACCAAGGGAAATTTTACTATGAGGGATTCTTGAGGTAGGTTCATTTATGTATGTTTTGATATTATTTTGACCCATTGGTATTGACTTTGAGAGCTGTTAGGTGGCCATCGACCCATGGGTTAAGGCTATGAGAGCTTACCATGTAGTCGTATATAATTTACTAATTCTATGTTGACCAAGGGTATTGACTGTGAGAGTGATGTTGTTAATATTTCATTACTTATTATATAATCCCTTTACTGATTTTATATGAAATGTGCATAATTTGTGTTAAATATTAATTTTTTAATACTATGTATATATTTTGAGCATTTTTAGAAGTAGTCCAATTGAGTCACGTTAATATTTTATTTATAAATCTCACACTACTAATCCAAATTGTATGTTTCTTCTATTTTAGGATTCCTTATTCAATTTTACAGATATCATTAGAAGGAATCATGGGCCTATTCTGTCATTTTAAGGGTCATATGGACCGCACATGTAGGCCCACAGAATCTGTGAAGAAACTGACCCATCAATGAATATTTAATTACTGGGATCAATCTAGAAGTGAAAATTAATTCATTCTCCTCCAACGTTATAGGGACAATATATTTACTCTTGGATAAAAATTTCAAGCCCCGACTCCAATGTCAAGGGGACCAACTAATTAATTTAAACGGATCCCACCATTTTGGCCGTCAAATAATGTCGGTACAATATTCAGGACATATCTCATGTTGTAATCCTCTAATAAAGATGATATTTTTCAGTGAAAAAGATAAGATATAGGTGGCCTACTTTGTTGTATAAAGTGTTTGGATTTGAAGGCATCTTTCTATTAATAAACAAATTCACATTTCGTCCTTCTAAAAAATATGGATTGAAATGGATAGTTTAACTTTGTATAACAAAACCTCCATAATGTTGGCTCCATAAGTACAAATGATTTCAAAAATTGAGATAATTCATCCAACATTAATGTCTATAACATTGAAACAGAGGTTATATCGATATTAGGTTGTCTTAATAGCCAATGTGGCGATGCAATTGGAGGGATAGATTGGGAATGAAAATAGTCCACTTCCCTATGCTATAAATACATCCCCCTCCCCTCCTTAAATGGGGTTGAAATTTCAGGGAAATGGAGGGTATGTTGGAAGGACCACGGCTTTTCCAAAGGCATGGTAGGATCTTTCATACTCAATTTTTTACTGGAGAAACCAATCCTCCTTGCTTACTTTCATTTACTTTTGTGTTGTTATTTGTTTTGTAATCGTGTAAGTGTTTTTGTTTTGTAATTTTGTTTTCATGAATTTTTTTCTTCAATACATCTTATTCTAATCCATCTTCTGTAGTTTAATATTAATGTTCTTAAAATAGTTTACATCAACAAAAAACAATTTCCATTCTTTTGCTTCCCGATTCATTCGAAAGTCATTTTTAACTATCTTCAATGATCGTGTGTGTTCGATGCACCACTCTTCTCTTATCCCATTATTTTGGTTCTATTTATAATTAATCACCATAATCATATATTAACATATTAATAACCATCATAATGGATATGTAAATATACCATTATGGTGAGTCAATATTTAGAGATGTTAAGGTATTGAGAGTTTTTTCTCGTTTAGTATTCTTTAATTTAAAATTGTGTATGCTAGTAATAACATGTCTTGGATTAATTAATTGTTTTGCTCAAACTTGTGGTTTCATGGATTATTAGAACCAAAAATACACTTCCATCAACAATCACTGATTGAGAATAGACCCCTAAGTTATGTTAAGGCTTGGATTAAATCCATAACACTTTAAAATTATAATCAACATTATCTTTTGAAGTGGGAGTTAATTTAAATACAATATAAAGCAAAGCTCAAGGATATCACAAGCTTAACATTTTAAAAATGAACTCACCCAAATATTTATCAAATTGTTAAATCAATCACCAATCTTTAATCACTTCATTTATTCTCTTCAAACAAACCCCCCAATCAAAATTCAATCATTTAATAACATTCTACTATTAAAAAGTATCATCACTGAGGATATGACCTTAGTGCTTCTATACACATTAGTAGAGAATTAGAACATTGAAGGGCCAATAGGTGACAATCAAACATGCTTTCAAATGGAACTTTTTGTGGGGATGGTGAATATAAGTAGTCTTTAGTTTTTTCTTATTGTAAAAAAACGAAAAAAAAATAAAATCATTAAAAAATATGAAAAAAATACATAGAGATAAACATGCCTTCTCATTAAAATCATAAAAGAAAACAACACAAAAAACCCCATATTCTTATTTATTCTAAAATCTTTCTGAATGCCCATTATCCTCCCAAAAAATACATTTGATATGTTTGACCCTAAAATTGAGCGATGACTTCACCAACATCAAAGGAACATAAGAGTTAATCAAATAATTCAAGAACCAGTCCTTTCCCAACCAGTTGATTTAGAAATGGCCAATCCTAGGGAACAAATACTTAAAGTATTTAATTCCCCTGATATGAATTATCAAACTCTTGGTATTCAATATCCTAACATAGAGTCTGACTTCGATCTCAAATCATGTTTGATTCATCTTCATCCTCATTTCCACGGGCTAGCCGGTGAGGATCCACATCTCCACCTTAACGAGTTCCAAGTGGAGTTATCTACTGTGAATCCTCAAGGGATTTCTGAGAAAGAAATAAATATTCGAGCATTACCTTTCCCTATAGATGATTTCTCTAATTCATGGATCTACTGCCTTCCACCTAATTTTATAACCACATGGAATGACTTGAAGCGACTATTCTTAGAGAAATTCTTTCCTGCATCACGTACTACTTAGATCCAAAAGGAAATAAGTGGTATTCATCAATTCCAAAGTGAATCACTTCAATAGTACTGGGGGAGGTTCAAAAATCATGTTGAAACCAGCCCACATCACCAGATCCATGACCAAATCTTGATCCCATACTTATGTGAGGGGTTATTGGCAATTAAGAGAACTCTCATTGATGCTGTAAGTGCTGGTTCTCTTGTTGATAAAAATCTTGTTACTGAAAGAGATCTCATAAGAATAATGTCTATGAACACACTAAAATTCCATACATGAGCACATGATCATGTAAAACAGTTCCAAGAAAATTAATCCATAGTGTCGAACAAGATGGCCGACTGGATGAGTGAACTTACAGGTCTTGTACGACAACTAGATGTGGCACCCAAAGCCCCAACCTCATCTTCTCCACAATCTATGTTCCTTAGACCAATCAAAAACTGTGGAATTTGTAGATCCCCATATCATCCAACTGACACATGTCCAAAACTTCAAGAGGATCAAACTGATTCATCTTGACCAATAGAGCTCAATGAAACATATGCTCAGCGGAACCCTAACCCTCAACAATCAGGTCGGTTTGTTAGAAACTTCAACCTACCCCATTATGAGAGTTTATATTGTACATATAACCCTAACATGAAATATGGGAACCCAATTTATCATCCCCCTCAAGACCCTCATCAAAATCCAAACCGATTCGAATATGGCCAATGTGTTGGTAACTTCCAACAACCTGAACCTTTTGTTTCTCACCCTCAAAGGATCAATCCTCCTCCTCCTCCTGGATTGCACTATCCTATGGAGCTTTACCAATTCCCAACCGAATACACTCGCATTCCCAAGAAACAAAATCAATGTAATCCCAATTCAGGACAAGCCTCTTAATCCAAGAAACCATGGGAAAGTGCAGTGGAGGATCTTGCCTCCTTCACCCATTATAGCCTCAAAAACATTGAAACCTAAATTGGTCAACTTTTATCCCACCTGATCCGACAACAACAATCAAATTCTTCTCAACTCCAAGATCAACCTTTACCCAACCCCAAGGGTAATGTAAGTGTAATTTCTCTTATATCTTGAAAGAAGATTGATATGCCTCATGAAAATTCATCCAACCCTCCCCCCCCCCCCCGCGTTTTGAATTTGGTCCTAGAAAATATGAAGAAAAAGAATCCTGAAATGGAATATAAAGCCATTCTCTCACCTTCTTCTATTCCAATTAGGAATCCAATTCCTTTTCCACATGCTCTTTCTTAACCAAGGAAGTCCTTTGAACCCAATCATGAAATGATCGACATGTTTAGACTTTTTGAAGTCATCATCCCCCTATTAGATGCCATAAAACAAATCCCTATGTATGCTAAATTTATTAAAGACTTGTGTACTCACAAGGGACAACATAGGTCATTCTAAAATGTTTCCTCCCAACAGTCTATATCCATAAAGTGAAAAGATCTAGGAATCATTATTTATCCATTCCAAATTGGAAGTTCCATATTTGATGATGCTCTAATAGACCTAGGAGCCATAAATAATGCCATGCCCAAATCCATCTTCTCTAACAATGGTATAGGTCCCTTACATCCAATGGGTGTTGTCATTCCATTATCCAATCGAAGCACTGCTAGTCCTGAGGGTATAATTGAGGATGTACTTATTCGTGTCAATGATCTTATCTTCCCTGCTGATTTCTTTGTCCTTGATAAGGAAGGTGATATGAACTCTTATCAATCTCCACTAATTCTAGGAAGACCATTCCTCATGACTGCTAGAACCAAGATTGATGTCTATTTAGGCATCTTATACATGGAATTTGGTGTCCAGCTTGTAATGTTCAACATTTTCCAAGCCATGAGATACCCATCTAAGGATCATTGTGCATTCTCAATTCATGCTTCTGAGGAAACATAAGAGAGTCAATTGAACCCCATTCCATGATGGTCATATTGTTCTTAAGAGAGATGATCTTGTGAAATATTTACCATGATTAAACATGTTATAAATGGTGATGTTTATGTGGACCTCTCATTCATAGATTCCATCAATCTAGAGGATCTTGAAAACTCTCTCGAATCCCACGTCAACTCTGATCTCTACTACTCTACCTTGGACAATATTTAGGAAAATAAATCCGAATAACCTGAAGTCCCTTCTAAAACTCCTAAGTTGTCTATCCCATAAATGAGAGATGACACTAATCTAAAACCTCTTCCTGAACATCTGAAATATGCAATCCTTTTCCATGATCAATTTTATCCTTTCATTATCCCTACTTCACTTACCAAAACGGAAGAGTCCAAACATGTTCAAGGGTTATAGGAAAACAAAAAGGCCTTAGGTTGGACCCTATATGGAATACCAGGAATCAACCCTACTCTTTGCATGCATCACATCTATATTGAGGAATTATCCAAACCAATTAGAAAACCACAAAGAAGACTCAATCTACTGATACACGAAGAAGTAAGAGAAGAGATCACTAAACTTCTTCTAGCTGGTATTATCTACCAAATTTCTGATTGTAAATGGATTATTACAATTCACGTTTTACCTAAAAAGTACGGGATAACTGTAGTCACAAATGAACATGGAGAGGTAGTCACAACTCGAGTGAAGAACAAATGGCATGTATGCATCAACTATAGGAAATTGAATGTTAAAATAATAAAATATCACTACCCTCTTCCATTCCTTGATTATATTCTAGAACGATTAGCTAGAAAGTCTCACTATTGATTTCTGGATGCATACACCATATACGTCCAAATCCCAATCGCACCTCAGGACAAATAAAATACTACTTTCACATTCCCCTTTGGAACTTATTCGTATAGGAAAATGCCATTGGGCCTTCTCAAATATCCTACAACATTCCAGAGGTGTATGATGAGTATATTTTCTGAATTCATTGAACACTACATGGAAATATTCATGGAAGACATTACCATTTATGGTGAGTCATTTGAATCCTTCTTGAATTCACACTATCTAATCTTTCAAAAGTGTGTCAAGTGAAACCAAGTGTTAAATTTTGAAAAATTTCACTTCATGTTTTCAAATGGGATTGTTCTGTTGAACATAGTTTCAATAGAGGGTATTGATGTTGATCCTGCCAAAATTGAAGTCATCCAATCACTTCGAAAACCCAATTATGTTTGAGAAATACATTAATTTAATGGTAATGATGGTTTCAATCATCGATTCAACCATAATATTAGTAGGATTTCCCTCCCACTCACTACGTTTCTCCAAAATTATTTCACTTTCTATTTCAATGATGTTTTCAAGAGAGCCTTCACTGAACTCAAAATTTATCTTACATCTGCCCCGATAATACTACCCCTAGATTGGTCCTCATCCTTTTAGTTGATGCGTGATGATTTTGGTAGGTCCATTGGGGTTATTCTTGGTCAAAGAAGAGAAAAAATTACTCATTTCATCTATAATTCCTCAGAAACATTGGAATAAACTCAATCCCACTACCCTGTGACTAAAAAGGAACATTTAGCAGTGGCCCTATCTCTTAGGTTCCAAAATCATCATCTTAACATACCATTATTCTATAAAGTTCTTTTTCAAGAAAAGTGATTCCAAACCGTGGATAATAAGATGGATCCTAATGCTCCAAGGGATGGACCATGAAATCAAAGATAGACCTAGAAATGAAGGCCTTGTGGATTATCACCAGAGTAGAATTTGTAATTCTTCTCATCCAGAAATAATTGATCAATAATTTACATTTGAGTACCTTTCATCTCTCACTCCCAAAATACCATGGTATTCCCTAATTATAAATTACATGGTTTCTGGTGTTTTTCCTAAAAATTATTCAATAGAACAAAAAATGAAGTTCAAAAGTTATTCACCATAATATTTTTCGGTATAAAATAACTTTTGATAACTGGGGTTGACATGGTAATTAGGAGATGTGTTGATGAAAAAGAACATTATTCTATATTATAATTATATCACTCAATGCTTGGTGGTGGCCATTTTGGACCACAATAGACCTCTCGAAAGGTTCTACACTCTATATTCTTCTAGGCTTCACTCCTTAAGGACTCAAAATAGTTCTATAAATCATGCCCACTTTCTTAAATATTTGCAGAATTTCCAAAAGAAATTATGTCCCAAAATCCTTTAATCATTTGTGAGATATTCGATGTTTGGGGCATCGATTTCATGGGATCATTCCCCCTTTCCAATGGATTCACAAACATTCTTCATTCAGTTGGTTATGTTTCAAGGTGGTTCGAGGAAAAACCTACTAGAAAGGATGATTCACATACTGTTAGTGAGTTCCTAAAGACACACATCTTCCACCGATTTGTTACACCACATGCCATGATTAGTTACATAGGAACCCATTTTTTTAATAAAACCATGGAATCTTTTTTGAAAATGAATGGTGTTGTATATATAATGTCAACTGAATATCATCCCCAAATAAACGGAATGGATGATCTTTTTAATAGATAAGTGAAAAAGTTCTTGAGTTAATTGTAAAACCAACCAGAAATGACTGGCCTGAAAGACTTGGTGAAGAACATTGGGCTTCTTGAACTACCTATGAACACTTTTTTCTTTGAGAGAATTTTTGTGTTTTGTAAATATTTCATCATATCATCCCATTCAAAAATTTTCCCCTCTTGTGTCTTTCTTCACAAAATCATTCCCTTGTAAATATGTGTTTTCATTCCCTTCCATTCTTCCTTTAAAAAAGTTGATTTCTTTTTCTATGTTGGTGTTTTACCCTCCTTTTCCTATATTTAGGATATCATCTTTCTACTATCCCGTAGCCACACAAATACCCCTAAAAATACCTCTTTATTTTGTATCACTTTAGAATAGGGAGAATAAGCTGAGAGCTCTTACAAACTCTACGATTTACACTTTTTTGTTGAATGAGTGAAGCTCCATAAATTAATTTTATCATATTGAGGGGAGTATGTTTTGTGCGCCACCATTTTTCATTTCTAAATTTCAGCATGAAAAAATGAATTTTTTTGGAACATTGTTTCTGTAACAACTTGCGATGGAATTCAATATGGATTAGTGATATAATCTAAACCTCACCTAATTGGGGAAAAGAAAATTCTTATATTTGTTGGTGAGTGAAAATGATTTTGTCATGTTTTTATATTTGTTGCACATGAAAACATGAAAAAGAATAAGTATGGGGGAGTTGATGTTATTAATATTTCAAGACTTATTATATACTCACATTACTGATTTTATATGAAATGTACTTAATTTTTGTGAAATATTAGTGTTTAAATACTAAGTATAATATTTGAGCATTTTTCGAAGTAGTCCAATTAGATCACTTTACTAATTTATTTATAACTCTCATTATACTAAACCACATTGTGTGGTTTATCTTTCATAGGATTCCTTATTCAATTTCCCACATATGATTAGACGGAATCATTGGCCCATTCTACCATTTAAAGGGCCATATAGACCATACAAGTAGGCCCACAAAATCTGTGAATAAACTAACCCATCCAAGAAGATTGAATTATTGTATTCCGTCTTGAGGTTAAAATTCATTATTTCTCCTCACATGTTATGGGTTCAATGTAATTATTCTTATATAAAAACTTCATGTACCACATCCAAATACAATGGGCCAAACCGACTCATTTAAACTCATCCCACCATTCTGGTTGGGAAATAAAATTAGTACAGTATTCATGACATAGCATATGATTTAATCATCTCATAAAGATGAGAATTTGCAATGTAAAATATGGGCTATAGGATGTAGACTTTTTTGAAGAAAGTGTGTGGATTTGAAGGCATCTTCCTATTGATAATCCCATTCTCATTTAGGCATTCTAAAAAGTATGGAATGAAATGGGAAGTTTATCTTTGTTTAATCAAACAACCATAACTTTGGCTCCAAAAGTCAAAATGACACCAAATTTTTAGAGATGTCATCCAACATTATTTTATACAACTTTAAATAAGAGGTTATCTCAATATTAGGCTCTATGAATATCCAAATTAAAGATTAAAGTGGAGGAATATATTTGTAATGCAAACAACCCACTTCTTTGGGATATAAATAGATCCCCATCCTCTCTTTCAAAGGGGTTGGAATTTCAGAGAAAAAGAGGATAGGTTGGAATGACCAATTATCTTACAATGGCTTGGGAGGATCTTCCATACTCATGTTTTCACTTGAGAAACCATTCCTCCTTACTTCTTTTCATTTAATTTTGTGTTGTTCTTAATTTGTAATCATCTAAGTGTTTGTGTTTTATAATTCTATTTTAATGAAAGTATCTACTTCAATATCTATTATTCTTATCCAAAATCTGTAGTTTACTATTAATGCTCTTAAAATAGTTTAAATCAAGTTAAAACCATTTCCCTTATTTTTCTTCCTCATTCAATCGGAAGTATTTTTTAACTCTCTTGAATGATCATGTGTGTTTGATGCACCACTCTTTTCTTATCCTATTCTTTTTGTTGTATTTATAATTCATCACCATAATCAAATTTTATAAAATTAATAACCATATTAATGTATGAATAAATATACCATTGGGGTGAGTCATTATTTAGAGAAGTTAACCGATTGATGGATTTTTCTCGATGAGTATTCATTAATTTAACATTGTATATGTTGGACTTGACATTTATTAGATTAATGAATTGTTTTGTTTAAACATCTTGTTTCCATTGATCATTAGAACCATAAATATACTTCCATAAACAATCTCTGATTATGATTAGAAATTTATGTTATGTTAAGGATTGGATTAAATCCTTAAGACTTTGGAATTCCAATCCATGTTATCTTGTAGTGTGGGTGTTAATTTTAATTCTATATAAAGAAAACCTCAAAGATATCACCGTCATAACTCTCTAAAAATGAAGTCACCCCAATAATTATAAAATTGTTAAATCAAACAAAAAAAATTAATCACATCATTAAATCTCTATAAACAAACCCCCCAATCAAAATACAATCAACTAAAAACATTCGACTATTAAAAAAGTATCATGGCCGAGGATTCGAACTGAGTGCTGATATACACATTAGTAGAGCATCAGAACATTAAATGGTCAATAGGGGACTGTTGACACAATGAAAGGTGTTCCATGCACTTTTATATAGAGTGACGATATGATTCTCACATAGACAACATTTGTCAAGAGAGGGTAAAGATGTTTTCACTATTATTGAAGAACATGTAGCCTGGATTTATATGTTCCAAAATACTACTCCATAACGATGAATAAGTGGAATGATTCCCCCATTCAATAGAAGAAAATGGATTCTCATGATCAATAATGAAAAGGTGTCGACACATTAAATTCAATTTCTGAGTTTCTACCGAGAATACAAGGTGTATAACCATCTCAAGAAGTGTAGATCTCTTTGATTGCTTTGATTGGACCTGTTGCGAAGCCCAAATAGGCTTACAGATCAAAAGTTATCACACTTGGAAGATTGATAAATTTCACAAGGGGACCTATACTAAGGATTTACGCGGAGGACCTATGCAGATGACCTACGCGGAGGATCTACGAGATCCCGGCCCTTTGGGACGGTCCCTTTGCTTCTGTAACTGACCCCCATAAAAAATGGAGAGTCTCACCACGAACTTTTCGGGCCTGATCAACGCCCTTTTCCATTACACCCTTTATGAATCCCAACTTTTAATCTTGGAATACCATGATTTGAGACAAACCATAACACTCAATTAATTTTTATGAGTTGACTTAGTCTTCTTGGTTACTTTCACATATTTCATGTTTGGACTCTCCTTATAGATTCATTGAGTACCTTGAGTTGATACACTCCTCAAGAAACTTCTCAAACTTCATCACATGACTTCTATGCCAGGTTAAATCTCAAATAGGTCTCCTCGAAATGAGTAGGCCCAATCCAATCTCAAATGGGAATCCTCCTTTGGAAGGAGTAATCCCAAACCAATTTCTCATAGGGCATCCTCTATAAGAGTCAGCCCCAACCAAGCCCAAAAAGGGAAGTCATCCGGGAATAAGCCCCTCTCCTTCATCCCTTCCTCCTTACATTATAACCTTGTCCAATGTAAATAGAATAGAGGGAAGTCTCATTGCCTCACCCTCTTCCATGGTCGAATCTCCCTCTTCCATCAGTGTCGGAGGAAATGTGTGAAGTGTCATTGTTAAATCATTCACATCCTCTTGTTTCTCACACCGAGCATGACTCACGTGGGCATAAAGATATGTGATAGTTAAAACATGTTCACAAACAATCATTGTAAGGAACTATGATAACTCTGATTCATGTTCTAACCAGGATACATAGGACTATTTTTCCTAGCACAAGCTCACTAGATATCCTCCTCCAGAATCCACCCCAAATTCCCCCAATTTGGGCATCATCCTTAGGAAATAATCCCCAATTTCAATCCCCAAATCATTAAGGCATACTTTTCAGAGCATAATCTGAAACTAATCTCTATCATAGGAATATAATCTCTTATTATATTTATCAAACTATGTGGGTTTTGATTCCCATTAACATGGGATATGTAGGAATCCTCCTTGACATTCAAACCCAACACTACAAATCAACCATGTTTTCATTAGGCCATATTCTCAATTGGGTCTTATCCTACTTCAAAACCTATATCCTTTCCAATGTTCCTTGGGCTACTTCAGCATAAGCCCCGTACTATGATTTGACTAAGCACCTTTTTCTTAGAGGTCCTTATCACATGACCATAAAAGGTATGATGTGTCCTATCAAGAGACACTGAACTGTGAGGGTTCGCATTCTTTTCACATGGATATGTATGTATCCCATTTTATGGGAATAATGCCAATATCAAAACAAACCATTATCTCCATGGATGAAATAGATTCCATAGTTCCCCAAAGAGTGGATTAAAAACCATCATCATCACAATGATGATTAAAATAATCTCTAATCGGTATATTAGAGGATACCATTGATGGAAATCCTTGAATACAAATAGATGTTTCCACTGATGATGAAACATAAATGTATACTGATGATTCTAAATTTTACACATGTTAATAAGTGATTGTAAATTCCATGGGATACATATGATATACTTTGTGAAGTAATAAGGATTCATGAAAATATCATAAATTTTTAATGACAGTCATGGAGTAGAGAATAATTCCCCCCTAAAAAGGGTTTGATGAGTCTGAACTCCCAGCATATCGACCAATGCACACACTTCAGTTTAATATAGTTAAAACATAACAAACTTTTTTCTTTGGAATGTAGGTCCCCTTTGAATAAAGAACTTATGAGTGTTTCTATTTACATAAATAAATCCAATGGAAACCAGCTATAAATAGTTATTCTGAAAACTAGAACACATGTTTTATGGAACTACGAATCATCGATAATCGGCCGTGCTTTTAGAGAGCTTCATATTGGGTAATTTTAAATTATTAGTGCTAGGTTAGACCAAAGTTGATAGACTGTGAGAGCTTCCCAGTGGTTCGTTATTAAATGAAATGTTGTTATGGTAGACTAGGGGGTTTGGGTTTTGAGAACTTTCTCTAAAGTACATCATTGAATACTTAAATGATTTTGATGAGTCTTCCAAGCCAATGAAAAATCTTATAATCATCATTACATTAATTTTTTAGTTGGTCTTTGGAGACATATGTTTCTTACTATGACACAGGGGGAAATAGAGAGAAAGTTAGATCCCGATATTACATGTTTAAAAGGATGAATAAAGTATGATAAATACATGTAATTGAAATCTATTGGACAATTTACTTTTGATTACTTCAAAGTTTATTACTTCATTTCTACTTAATACCTGACACACACACACACACACACATATATATATATATATATATATTCACTGATAGATAGCCACAGATCGTTTGGTGGTTGCCTAATGGGACTCATCTCACACCCTGTTTGTGTCATTTTTTAGGACCCAAACATATTATATGGTTGCAAATATATATAAGGGAAATCTCCCTTATTTATCAGGTATATGATTTTTATAGGAGATGGAGAGAATGGGGTAAATATGAGTCTTGTGATGTTGTTGGAGATTACTGATTTTCTGTACTTTGGATTCAGTATTGTATTTCTAGAATTTTGACTTTTTAGTTTATTTACTAGACACATGCGACATGTATAATTTATATACAATCTAGCTGTTATATTACTATCATTCTTATACTATTTACTTTTATTGTATGGTATTACTATTTCCATTATTTTTTACTATCTATTTTTTGATGGGTATACTCTTCCAATGAGGGAATAGATTCCCTATTATCATACTATGACCGTCGCTGCTAGTCGGAAACCTCTTGAATTTGGGGAAATGTACTTGAGGTCATATGACCAACTGGTTTTGGGGAACCTTCGGGTGTACCCAGAACTGGGACGTTACATATATAGCAGATAAAATAAATTTAGTTTTATAAGTGAATATTTAAAGTACTATATGAATGATTTTAGTATCTATTGGTTAAATATTTTTAGATAATGAATCAAAAAATTGAAATATCATGTCTATTTTGGTTGAAAATGTAAATTGATTTGTTCCCAATTTTATGAAATACTATTTGTTAAAAATATTCAATATATTGTGATGAAAATTTAAATTTTTTAACGGATTATTTTGAATTTGAATATTAAATAATTGAGATACAATTGAAAATATATTTTTTATATATTTAAAATAGGAAATTATAATATTTTAATGTGTTTTTTAAAGGATTTTCTAGAGATGGTCTTAAACTAAGCTTGAGAAATTTAGACTATATGTGTGGAATATACATTAGTAGATAAACACATGATAACAATATATACTAGCCCTAAAATTATTGACATCATGTGTCACATTCTATTAGATTACATGCGGATGATTTATTACCTATTGTTTGGTTGTCCATAGTTTATTTTTGGCTTTCTATCATCTAACAAAAGGATGAAGACATGAAAATACATAAGGGTTTGTAAATTTATTGAATCTTATAACACTCAACGTGATTTCATGTGATGATTTAACAATCCTAGTTTATTTATATTAGTTCATCACAATATGATCTTAGTTTCCAGGACCCTTCATCCCAATATATGATTTATACATTATTAAAATACAATTTTTGACTTTTTTGTAGAAAATTTATTGCTTTTTTCTTTTTTATAAAGTGTATATTTAGAATATATTAAAGAATTACCAAATTTTATTTTAGTAGTAGCTAAATTTTTCATTGTATTTAGTTGTTATGTCATTTGTTTATTGATGTAGATCAATTAATTGGTTTATTCATTTAAATACTATCATACATTAATGGAGGGAGTTTATTGGAGTTATTTTTGTATGTGTATTTCTCAGAATTCAGAGTAATATTGAATCCTATAATACTATTATATCATTATTATTAGTGAATTTATTTTCCATAGTTTTGGGTTGTTATACAATATACTATATGAGAAATTATAGATGAATTTAAAAATATCTGTATCAGTAAAAATAAAATAAAAATATGGAGAATAATTAACTACATGAATCCAAATTTATAGACTGTTACATAATAAATAATGATTTCTTATCTATAATAAATAAATCGGGGATATTATGAAATATTTAGTGATTCAACTACAATAAAAAAATATGTTCAGAATAATTCTATAAATATTCGGTATAATGAAATTCTACCTTAAAGAAAGAAAATGATTGAATTTCATACATATGATTTAAAAAGTATTATATTTCCTTACAAGATGATAAAAATAAATAAATCGGATAAAAAATACATATGGGAGAAGTTTATTTCATTTAATGAAATAGAAATGAAAAATTACATTTTGGGGAAATTTTAATTAAATCATCAAATGATTTCAATGAATTTGAATATAACATTGATGTTGTGAAAATTATATTCATTTTACCCATGTTTTTTAGAATGGTAATATTTGACCATAATGGTAACTTACATTTAAATTATTTCAATGGGGTGAAACATGACCCTTTTGAATTTAGTTTTCATAAATAATATTACTTAAGCTAGTGATATAGATAAATACAAATAATATCCAAGAATAAGGAAATATACTAATGACTAAAAACCTATATATGAGAATAATTTTTTTAATTTATGTAAAAATTATCAAATTAATAAATAAATAATTAATTGAATAATATATAGATAATGGGGAATTACTAATGATATTGACTTTAAAAGTTGGTTGGAGTCTATGAGAAGGATTAAACCACAAATAGAACATGTGGATATATAAATTTATTTATATATTAGTGAGGATGAAGAAATATATACCATGAATGTGGTCAATTATATTCAATATATTAGTGTGTATTAAATCCTAGAACATAAAAAGGACATTTAAAAATATCAAAATAAGGTATTTTTATTCTTTTGGTCCTAAGAAAGGAAAATACCCTAATATGGGTGGTAAATCCCAGCATTAAGATATTTTTTATATAACCATCACTAACAATCATATTCCCTAATTAATATGAACACACCTCTACCTAATTTTCAATATGAAGAGATATATAATGTAATAAATAGACATTATCAATTTTAAATAGGTCACCAAAACCATGATAATCCAAGGATCATGCAATGGAAATGTGTCATGCACCTAAAACAAAGAGCACACTAATTTTTAGTACAAGTTAGAGTGGCCACCCAAACCCTCTAGGTTTACTACATTTGTGATACAAAGAACTCACTCCTCTAAACCACCTCAACAGCTCATTGTTTCACATATTTTTTGGGATATTTATCTCAATTAACAATGTGTTAGTTTATACCCTTAATGTTTTATCAATTATTTCCACTTTCATCCCCATTAACAAACTCCATGAACCTCTAGTGTGACAACCAACTAGTTCTTCTATCCTAAGTATCCAATGTAATTCGAGATTGATTTCATCTGTATTATTTTTATCTGATATTTCAGGATCATTTTCACTCCATTTGAAAGAGTAATATTTCATTAAATTATCTCACAATAATCACCATATTTACCTCTTTATAGAACTTCAAATTATGTCTAGTGGGTGGAGATAATATTTTCAAATACATTATTCAAAACTAATTCATGATCTTCTATTTAATTCCCTTTTTCCTCTTTTAAATTATAGGAAATATTAACTTGGAATTCTATTAACTTGATATTTTCACACATGAAAATTACCACCATGTTGTGACTCATACCCCAATGGGTACCAAAAAGCCTTAATATATTCCACTATTGAATATGAATATTAATCTAAAAAATATTTATCTCTCATTCTCATACAACATTGTGGATAATTCTTCATAATTTACCAATTTATTATATACCATGGTGTGACCTTGCTTATCATTATGTGATAACCTATGCTCTGAGAATATTATCTACTGAATATATAAGTTATAAATAATGATATACTCCACATATTTCAGTGTGATGATTATTTAAAACCATGAAAATAACTATATCATTACCAAAAATTGTGTTCAATAGTGATAACCATGACATAGTTCTTCTCTGGGAAAAACACCCTTCAAATTAAATGGCTCCATTATCACCTACTTATTTTATCCACAAATCTAATAGTCCAATACATGAAATTTATTACTCTATGAAATTGAGATTATTTATTGTAACAAACCATGATTTTATAGTATGTCACTATTTAAATTTATCTTCTTCGATAGCTTATGTTACATAGAACAATGGGATTAAATAAATGGTTGGATATTATTATTTAATTTTGATAGCTATCACCTAGCTGTGGGAATTGAAAGAATTTATTAGACTACCTAAATTATGAAAATATAGTCTATCAATTTATATAATATAAATTAACTGGATACTAATTATTTATAAATAAAAATAAAAACTAGTTGAACAATAATAGATGTGTTTATATAAGAACTATTTTTGTACCCATAATGACATTTTACCTAAATTAATTAAATTATACACTATTAGTGAAATAAATTAATTAAATTTATATTATATATGTTCAATAAAATACTTTTAAATCAAACTAATAAGTTTGATAAGATTATTATAATAATAGATCCAATTTTAAGCATAAAAACATGATTTTTATAAAATATAATTTTATCATCTTTTAATGGTGAAACTGTATTAATAAAAAAAATTGAAACATTAATAAATCATATTTATCAAAGTAAACTTCATTTTTTAATTTATAAAATCAAAATATACACTGGTTAAATGTTTGGTATTTTTCAGAAAATATTTATTTTCTAGTGAATAGTGAATAATACAATTTTTTTAAAATTATCAATTTCCTTATATTAAAGGTATATTAATTATTTAAATTTGATATCAATGTAAAATAAATACTATTTAGTCAAAAATAAATTAATTTATTTCATTTTAATCATCATTATAACTAATTTTTGAATATGTTCATCTTTGACTTAGAATGTATTTTCAAGAAAACTAATTTTTGTTATGTTTTATCCGTTTAATTTAAAATTAAATTATTCTACATATGTGTTTTGAATATTTAAAACTATTTTCCATATTTATGATCATATTTTAAAAATTTATTAAATAGGTAACTTTTATTTTTGGTCCATATGAATAGTTTCATTGCTAATCTATATTACCCCATTTAAAGGTTGAATTTGTAAATTTGAGGAAAAAATAAAATGTTAAGGATTATAAAATTGGCTTAAAATATTACCAAATTTTATTTTGTGGTTTGTATTATACCCTAAAGACCTAATTTTTTAATTAGAGTTATTAAATAGTCACTTGTCCATGAAAATAACTTTTATATTATTTAAATTATAGAAAATCAAAAAATATCACTTTCATATTTTTAATAACCATATTTTATTTAATATGGAGTTATTATGTATATATATTCAAATAAAGGTATTTTTTTTAAATATGAAATATTTATATACATCATTGTTTTTTGTTTTTTATTTTTATTAATGAAATAATTACCTTACATAATTATACAATGATGATGTAATTTTTATTTCATTAATGAAACAATCAAATAAATGATAATTTTAATTAAAAATAATTTTTAATATTTAGAAAAATATTTTTATAAAAATAATTATATTTTTTAGTCAATATGTTGAAAATTTATTAGTGTGAATTTTAGGAATTTTCCTAAAATAGTTGATTTTTTTATAGAGAAATACTGTAATTTTTGGTATTTAATATTATAATAAATGAATGAATGATTAAATCATGGATTGTGTATGGATGATGTAATCACACATTAGTTTGAACCCAAATTCTATAGTTACTATGTTTTGTCATGGTAATCAACACTATTGATAGTTTGCATCCAAAATAATAAACTAATGAATAAAATAATAAAAAACACTCATCTCCTCATCTTTAAATACCACACCTTCTCCTCACAAATTATAAGATTCGGATATTTCTTATATTCTACCCATTCTTCTCAAACTCGTATTCCCCTCATTCTTGTCATGATGGTCTCACCAAAATACAATTTTTATGTCCATTAAGGAGGTTCTCATGGAAACAATACTCAAGAGGTAAAACCCTACCTCTTTTTATATTTCATTATTTTCTTTTCATATCCTCTCCTCGCCTCCCATATGCCAAGAGTAATGGTAACATCAATATCATATATATTCTATATTTTTATAGTATTAATAGAATATCCATTATAATTTAACTCCACTTATAATTTCATTCTAAAAATGAAAACATCATATGTCACCTATTGATTCACTAACTTATCGGATGATGGGTATTTACTTTCCATTAATACTTTTAAGGATTTTATTAAAACTATTTTTTTGTAAAATAAGATTATAATATGTTTATTAAAACTAATTTAATATTCTAAAACCACTATATAAACATAATATTAAATAAAATGATACCGGTTCATTATGGTCATAAAAACAGTCAAAATAAACTAACCATTTTTCATTAATGATTTTTCAAATGAATTTTCCCCATACAATATAACCAAAATATATATGAGTTAATTTAAAATTATATTGTTTAATTTATATAAAATAATTTCACTTATATATTCTTTATTCAATTGGACTTGAACAACCGTAATTACCCACAATGGAACAGACAATAAAACCCTAAAACAAAAGCTCCTAGAACGAAAATACTAAAAAATATAACTCATTGTAATGGCCATAAATAAACCAAATAAAATTATAATAAATAAAATATATGTTTAACAGGTTCTTAATTAAATTATTAGTGAATCTAAATTGATTATCATGTACATTAAGTAAAAGTGCATAATGATTTCAGACATAAGGTTAGGATATCTCATCGCACTTTTACGGCTATGAGATATATTCCTTATTAAAAAAATATTTATTATGTGTGGTGTAGATACATTCCTTTAATATAAAATATCATGAATTTTTTTATCTTTATTTTATTCAATATATCATTTTATAATCATTAATTTTATAGGGAATGCTATTTGACTGTTTGCATAGTGGTGAGAAAATTTTTAAACAAATTTACATTCGTTGAGTTAAAAATCTACTCCAATGATTATGTCATTATAAGATTGTATTTAAAATTAATTTTTATTATATTAAGTTTTACTTAATCTTTTTTTATGTGTATTTATATCCAATACACATAATTTATTCATTTTTTTAATGATCACACTTTCTTTCAAAAATACTATTTTAGGTGATTCCTTTTTCAAAATTTAAAAGAAATCGGTTTTTTAACTTATACGGTATTAGAATATTTTCATGCTTTCATGATGCATTAATTTTTTTAGGATTACTTAAAAATAATTTATAGATATTTACTAAGAAACTTTTTTCTTTTTTAATTGTGAATCTTTTTAAATAAATGATTCTAAATTAAAATGGGTATTTCTATCAAGAAATTTTCAATGATTTTGTTAGATTACTTTCATCTATGTAAAACCGCTTTTTTTAATCTTATTCTTAATTTAGGTTGATCTATTATGATATCATATACCATATTTAATTTAATGGTTTATGATCATTTTGACTGGATATGTACAATATTGATATCATTCGTCATATTACTCTGGGTAGTTTATTATTATGTTTACTAATTAAACAAATTATTTACATTTCTTATGATAGTATCAATATGAATATATATGTTGTTTATATTTCAACCATTTCATATATGTAATTCAATATATTTAGTATGTTTGGGGTGGGTTTGTTATATTCACTCGATGCATCGGTAGGTCTCATTAGACAATCTACATCAGGTTTGGCCAAGGCCATACCCATTTATGTAGACTTCTTGGCCATGGAATTGATGGTATGTTTTAGACATGCAATATTATACATTACATCATTATGAGTTTATTTATTGATAACCATGTTATTATTAGACTAGTAAAATATTCATGGTTACGTTTCATTCTCATGTGATTATTTATTTGATATTATTTGATCAGCATTTATTCCTAAAATATAATGCTCGAGATTATGTTTTAATGGGATGTGTTTTTTGTTAATCACCTTAACTTATTGTTTATGTTTATATATGATTGCTTTCGATTTATTATATATCATACTATTCATGTGATCTCACCCCTTTCTTATGTTTTATTTTTCTATAGGATGCTAAGAATTTTATTAAGATTGAAATGTAATGCTATGCTTAGGGGAATAATGTTATTCTCAAATATAATAACTATTTTATATTATTTCTAAATTTTAATTTTAATTTAAAATATGTATTTAGTTTACCAAGACTAATAAACTATTTGGTACTTTGAGATATAATTCCTTGTATTTATTCCAATTTAATAAACTAAGGCACCGACTCTTAGCTATTGTGGTCGGGGTCTTTACATTTGGTAACATAAGAAGCTTGGAATATCCCTTGGGAACTAGATTTGGGAAATACAATATTAGGGAATATATCCTAAAGATATTCCTTGAGGATAAACTTAAATGAAAATCCCAATAAATCCATCTATATGTGATTAACTATGAATAATTGTTTTGAATGATGTTAATTATTTCAGTAGCTTTCGGATTATACATTATGTTTCATAATAATATGATCTAATATATTATATTTCATCATTTGGAAATGTAACCTCTCAAATGTTTTAGGAACCCCACGAATGCACATGATCCAAAGATAAATATTGATCAAATAGTTTATGGTCTTATTCCATTATTTTAAAGGGAAGACATCCCTCAAACATTCTCATCATATGTGGAAATATTATCATCGGATAAAGAGAAAAAGAAATAATTCTCTAATAATTATGCCTTTGGACGGAAGAAAAGAACAAGAGTACAACTATGAAAATGTTGGATAAATGAAATAAAAAAAAATAATTGTTTTTTCACATGGGATAATTGTGGAAATAAATTCCATGATAACTTCATAAAAAGATTGGGATCATTCTAAAAGTGTGGAAGGAATGCCAATTGTGCTTTTGATTGGAAGGGTATGAAATTTTTTTTCAAAGTAAAATTATTTAATAGAAAGGAGATGGGACACTACACCAATCATTTCATAAATCATCGAAGGAAACTACCCCAGAAGTGGATAATGGATCATGATCAAGATAATGCTACTACCACAGTTGAAAATGAATGATTAAAATTATTTTTTTAATGGAATAATAATGTTATTTGATTATTAAAAAAATCATTATCTTGTTATAAGAATAATGTGATATATATTTATTTAAAAAAGTGCTACTTCTTTAATGAATTGGAAGAATGTGGGGAATATTACCAATAATCCAGAGAAGTGATTATATAGTTAGTTTATCTTCATGATAACACATGACTTGGGAAATATACCCCTTAATTTTTTCTTTATATTTAAATAATAATAGCTATATGTTTATGGGAATTAATTAGTAATCATGAAGGTGGATAGTAATATGATGTTTTATGATGAAATTATTATATTTTTGGATTTAAGGAATATATTCAATAACATGATATTTTACTTCTGGAAGAATGCATATTTTCATAAAGGATTAAAGGATATTATGGTATTCAAATATTTGGTATGTGATAATAAGAAATTTATTATTTAGGTAAATATTATACTAAGATGATTTTATAAGTTTTGTGACCTTCCTTATAAATTTTTGGTCTTTTAAATTTGGAAAATTTTATGATGAATGAGTCTTCAGGTAACTACTTATGGAATAGATTAAAATGAAATTTGGATATTATTTTTTTAGAATAAAGTTTGATTTATCATTTTTAAAAAAATCTAACCATTTTTATTTTTGTAAATATTTAATGGCTTAAGGAATGAATTATTGTAAATTTCATAAAAGTGCATCCAGGATAAAAAAATCATCTTAAATATGCATATTTTGGTTTAATATATGAAGTAGAGATGGATTGAATTATAAATAAATATTGATAATATTCATATTACATGGAACAAAATAAAGTAAGTGTGTTTTCAAAAATTCTTATCTCTATATTAAAACAATCCCTCATCTATATTAATATGATTTTGGAACAAAAATGTTATCTATTTACTTTTCTTACTAAGATATCAATGGCCTTTTATCTGATCACACATTTATGGTTTTGGGATTTTATACTTTCTAATAACCATGTTATATATCACTCTCCATCAGAACATGATATTTATATTCATTTTCCATGATCATGTTTTTACTCCTCAGTAATTTTCAACTATAGGTAAACCTAGTTCTGTGGTGACCATCACATTTTCCTTTCCCTCTATTTAAGAGGATGTTTTATCCACACTATAGACGATGTGTAATTTCCACAAGGTTATTTTAAAATGATAAATCCATGATTACCAATCTCAATTTTAAATAATAACTATGAAATTTATTTTATTAGTGGAGAATTTAACATCCAAATATTTTATGTTAAGTCTCTTTTTAAATTTATCTTTTTTGATACAGAACAACAATCATAAAAAAATTGATAAATATTGTTATTCTGTTAATACAGTTATCACCAAGCCATTTGAATAGAAATAATGAATTACATTAACTAAATAATTAAAATATATATTATACAAGTTTATAAAAGGATTAATTGTCTACTAATTAATTATAAATGAAAATAAAAACCAATTGAACAACAAAGGATAGGTTTTTATAAAAGCTATTTGCGTAAAAATAATGGCATTTTATCTTAATAAATTAAATTAATCACTATTAATTATATATATTAATAATATTTATATGTTAAATATTCAAAAAATTGTTTTTAAATTCATCTAATATGTTTTATAGGATTATGATAAGAATAAATCCAATTTTAAGCATAAAAAGGTATATTTTTCTAAAATATAATTTTGTTGCCTTAAAATGGCCCACATATTTTAATAATAAATTTTCACTCATTAATAAATTTTAATTGGAAATATAAACTTCATTTTTGAAATATTAATATCAAAATTAGCTTTGTCAAATTTTTGGTATTTTTTAGAAAATATTTATTTTCTAGTGAATAGTGAAAATACTAATTTTTATAAAACTGTCAATTTTGTTATATAAAAGGTATATTTATGACTGTATTTAGATATAAAAGTAACTTAAATACTTTTTAGTTATATATAGGTCTTATAGTTTATAATTTATAGGCTTTTGAAACCGTGTACTTGAAAATTGTGAAATCCCACATCAGAAATGCGAAATGTTCTACACAGAAAAGGGAGAACTTAAATCCCACATCAGAAAAGCAGAATGATTTCCAAGGAAATCCCTCTCATAAAAGTGATCCATGAGTGACAGTTTTTGTCAATATCCTGATTTTTGAACTGATATTGGTACGAGATATTAAATAAGAGATATTTTTTTATTTTATTTATTTATATATAAATATATATAAAAAACAAAATAATCAACAAACAATAAAGAATTTAAATATAAAAAAATGAATATTTAAAATTAGGTTTTTTTGTCTTAGGAGAAATGTTGTAGCACCACTACCGACTTTGGACTCATCCAAATGGTGGCAACGACGATGCCTCATTTAAGGCACATTTTTAAAAAATATTAACCTACACATTTTTAATGAATTTATTTTTTCAGAAAACCCCTTTAATAAAACTAAATGATTGGTTGTGAATTAATTCCTAATCATCGATTATTCGGGCCACACTTTTAATCATTTTCATCCATCTATTCGTCTATGTCTGATGTCATGGTTTGTTTTTCTTTTCTGTGTGGCTTCATGGAATCTCTTGATTGGTGGGCTGTTTCGAAGAACAACAAGTTGTCAAAGGGATTAATGATGTTGGATTTGTGTTCTAGAACCAACTACTATGTACATTATGATAACCCTTATTGATTTTTTTGAATACTAATAAACTCTTTATCACATCATAATTGTTATTCTGTGTAGCATATTATGTGATAATGAAATAAGAGTTGTCATCGCAATGAAAAGTCATTACTGTCTCCCGCTATGATGAGAACCCAAAAATGGAACGATAATATTTTTAATTGTATGTTCTATAAAAAGATGAAATAATTTAAGAGTCATAAATGATATAAACTATTAGGGGTGTTGACTCATAGGACTTTAAGACACCATCTCATGATGTATTACCTTGGTAATATCCAGTGTATAATGTTATGATAACGACATCCTTTTATAAAAAATACACATTTATATGTATCATTGGATGTTTCTATCTATGAATGTGTGTAATGATTTTTAAACATCAATATTATTATTAATTTGTGTTATAATTCGTGTACTTCGATGTATTAATGAAAACTGTGACGACATATGTTCATCGCGAAGTGGATATGTTGGGAGCGTCACGAGTAATATTTCATTACTAAATAGCATGATAAATGATTTGTCTATTATTCACTTTAACTAAACTGGACATCATAGGAATTATAATGGAATGATATAACATAAATAAATTCATGTTCATCTTGTTCTATACACATGTTTAATTTTCAAAAATTCAATGAAAGAGACATCGAGCACATAGATTGATGAAACAAGCATGCAACATGCTTGACTATAGATATCATGATAAAAATAGTATTACATAGTAAGAATCCATATGAGATATTAAGTACTTGTGATATTAACTTCTTTCTATATTTGCGTTTTGGTGTGTTGTTAAATGATAGCCTTGATTTTTATGTTGCTTCACCTAATGCCTCTGAAAAGGAGGCCTAATGTATCACACACTAATTGGATCGAGAATCAGAGTTAAATAATTTTATTATTTAACAAGTTGAATAAATATCATTCACGCATTTAGTTTAATAATTATTCATATTTGTTTATTCATGTATATTATGTCACTAGTTATTCGAGAGAATATTATTGGACCAGTATTTTTAATAAAAAATTATTTTATATTTAGTGAAACAAATATTTATTTAATATTTTACGAATAATGAAATGATATATAATTAATTAAATGAATAGTATTTTTTATGAAATGATAAATTTTATTGAGGAATGGCGAACCGAGTTAATTTTCCGATGAAAAGTAAAATATATTAAATATTATTTGAATAAATACTATTTAATTTAATTTCCGAGTTTAACACATGTAAAAATAATAATAACATTATTATTATTATAGACATGTGGATCCACATGGATTATAGAAATAATTTGGGCCCTCCCCTTAGTGGGTGAGGGACCTTCACCACCCCATGAAGTAAATCGACCTTCCTCTTTCACACCCTGCTCAGATCCCAATTGTCTTTCGTCATTCCCCCAAAATCTCCGAATGTTTCTGAGTTGTAAAAAGGGATTCCGTTACTTGTGATTTCAACACTAGAATTTACTGACACATAGTCCCTCTCGGATCAGACACTGATTTTAGGGTTCAAACAATTGCGGCTATCTGTGGACTCTTTTGGCTGATTCGTATTCAGAGCTTGGGGTTTTCAAGAGGGCGTTACTGTGGGCCTCCTTGATTCCAAGCACATCATGATTAGGTTTTCTACAAAAGACGACCTGATTTTGGCGTGTTCGAGTGCACCTTGATTTTTCAATGGATCCAAGTTTTTCCTCTTCAGGTGGTCCTATAAAAATCACATGAAACATGATTCGCTGACCACAGTGATATGGGTGATATTACTAGAACTCCTTCTCTGTTTTCAAAATCCTTCCATTATCATAATATTAGGAAATATGGTATGATGTTACCTTTGTTCCGATTGTAGGACTAGATTAGTATGTTACCCAATTTCTCCGAGAGTCTGTGTTGATGTTGATGTCTCTAGGCCAATTATGGAGTCTTTTTGTATTACTGTTGGTGAGGAGTTTCGGTACAAAACAAACAGTTGTTATTGACTCATGGTATGATTTTTTCACTCGGTACTTTAAAATGGGGTATTAGCTGATAGTGTGCAGGCACGGGATGTCGAACCTGAAGATGCATGAAGGTTTGAAGACCAATGTTGAGAATTTGGTGTCTGGTTCTAGTTCAAAATAGGTAAATCAAGCCTCAACTTGTGTGGATTTTGATATTTGTAGTTTCTTGGATGTGGGTTGTAATGGACTACATTAGGGTCAGGAGTTGGTAAGGACTATCCTTGGCCATGTTCTTGATTCCATGAACATATGTGATGCTCTTAAGGATACCTAGAAAAAGGTAAAAAATACTACTCCAAATCTGAGAGTGGGTGATGTCTATGAAAGGATGAAATGAGACCTCGAGGGGTTCTGTGTTCGAGGGGCAGTGGTTAGTCTGGTTAATGTAGTGGAAATGCGTGATGGAGCTGAAGGATCCCTCACAGCTCCAACGGTTTTCAACATGGAGGTGAGGGATTCTCCCAACATGAGGGTGTCTCATGAAGGTTGTTCTATTAGAATTAGCAACGAGCAGGTGAAGGAAACAGGTTGGTTGAGGTTGAGCCCAATAAAAGAGATTTTAGTGATTGAACTTGGTAATCATTTTGACGGTTTGGAGAATGTTGAACTGGTTCAGGAGAAGGATGTAGCTCAGGTTATTCCCTTGGATTGGAAATGGGTCCCCTAGTATGATTCCAGTGATAAGCCTTCTTGTCATTCTTTAGTCGATATCACAGATGACTTCCAGGATAGCTGGATTCCCAGTCTAAGAAGGAGGAAGATCCAGATACGTATTCGAAAAGGGAGAAAAGAATACTCTCACTTACCACTACCAATAGAAACTATATCCTACATGGAGTGGAAATCAAAGATGATGTTCAGTGAATATATGGCTCTTGAAACATCTGTTCGGGATGATTATGTGGTTTATGGGGATGTTTCCCCCAAGGCTACTCTATCTGGTCCGCAGTGAGGGGCAGGTGCAGCTAATGAAATGTTGGATCTAATTTTTCACACAAAAGAGGTAATGGTTGAAATGTTTCTAGTGATCAATTCTACTAAATATGAAGGTTAAAATATAATGGGAAGTATGTTATGAGTGAATACGAATGATGAGTACAATACATGGAATTACAATAATGATCTTCTATTGAGAAGGGATTTCAACGAAGGAATGATCAATAAAGAAGAGAACTTACAGACTTGGGAATAGTTGGCATACCAATTTGAATACTTAATAAGGGTGGATCAATGTACTCAAGTTAGCAATCCCTCTTGGTAATTAATGACTGAAATTGGCTCTGGTATGATTAAGTTGTTTTTCAGTAATGTTGTTATATCCTTTAGTGTTTTAATCATGTGGTTTCTCACTTTTCCCTTAAATGTTTTTTGATATTAAAAAAGATAATTTTTAGTCAGTCAATGGTGCATGTGAACTTATTAGTTTTTAGGCCTCATGGTATATAAACTCTATTATAATATTTTCTTAAGAGGGTTAATTCATTTGTGTTGTGAGCAATGAGATCTGGAGAGAATCCTCTCAAGCTCTAGAGAGCTCCCTCTCCATAAACGCTCCCAATAACAGAGAGAGATCCTCCTCTATCACCACTCTCATGTATAGATAGATCAAAGAGAACCCTTTATTGAAACAATTTTTAGGTAGATCAAATACCAATTACCCATGTTCTAGGATATTCCACGTCATCACTCAGATATTCCTATGACTACGTCAGTAGGTTAGTTGAACGTGTGTGGATCATTACCGGAGGGAACCTATTCTTAATTCCTACAATGCAACGATGATATGACATAGAGATATTATCAGACAAATCAAAAAATAAATAATTTCTCACAAGACATTTATTTAACTTCTTACATTAATTCAAAAAAATATGTGATGACTATATGCTTCTCTTTCGACGTTTATCTATTTTCTATATTCATTGATTCATTTTAGTTGATCATGACATTTATTGTTTTGTAAATCCCAAATTAATCATCTATCTTGAAAAAACTAAATGGCGGGCATTACCCATCTGATACTTCTGTTGTGTCGGGAACCATTAGCAGCATTAGTGCGGTCACATAATTATTTATAATTATTTATAGATTATTGATTTATTTATGCGTTTTTTTATTTGTTATCAATTCATGTTTAATAGTTCTTTAATATAGATTGTGAGATCTACCTTCTTTCTATTAGTTTATTGTAAATATAGTGAAATTGATTAATTTTATCGATGAAGTTTAAAGATCTCATCCAGAGGTGAAAAGGAGTTAATCCAAATAACACAAGTCAACACTTCATGTAATCTGGAGGTACACACCATGTACTAGTGTTTAATACTACAAAAAGTAATTCAGAATTACATCAAGTAATGTGAATGTTTTATACACAGTAACTTTAATTATAAAACATGTGTTGACTGGGCCATCCTGGCGCACTGTCAACTGGAGTTCACATAGTGTAACATTCATACAGAATGTGTATTCCTTTAGTCACAGAAGGATCATGTATCGTCTTACACGACCTGTATGGAAGGTGACTATGTAACTCGGATACCACATCTTGTGTATCCCATGCACACGCCATGTAATTCTATATTTTATATGGAATGGTTATAAGGTGAGTCCTTAGGCATGTTTCATTTATAGACAGTGAGAATAATACTCATCATGTATCTTACATACACACACCATGTACTCTTAAAAAATTACACAAAATTTAAAAATAGTTTTACATATTTTTCACTATTTACAAACATGGGATTCATGTGGTCATTAAGTTGATAGTATGCATCATGTGAGAGGTTTTATATATATAAATTTATAATTAATTTATAAGTAATATTAAGATCTTTCTATAATGTACAAGTCGTATTACAGTTATTACTCTATGCACATTTCCTCATAACATGCTATATAAATATCATGTGTTCCATGTGATCATTATGTTGATAGTACACACCGTGAAATTATGCGATAAGTCGTGAAGGCAACATGTCGCTAGAGTAAAGAAACATATGTGCATAATACATGTTGGGTAGTTCAGATGGGTACTCACTGTGTTGCCTTCAACAAACATTTTTATTGGACACAATAAATTTTAAATAAATTTGATTAATTTGTTTAAAACTATGACAAATGAGGATCTACAGGAAATTTAGATGATAATTAAAATAAAAGAATCCATTATTTAAAAAAGTTAATTAATTTTTTCGAGTTTGATTTACCTTAAAAATAATGATTTGTACAGAATGCTAATTTTATTAAATGCATAATTCATTTCATATTTGTGGATGATCATGAGCCTGGACTATACCTTTGTATGTGATTGATTTCGTATAATTTATTATTAAAGTAAATATTTTTTTTTGTGTGTCATCTCTCTTATCAGTATGTAAGGGCATTGCGTACGCATGGTTTCATTCATGTAAACCCCATAGACAATACTTTGGTTCCCATCATCTAAATGTGAGAAAAATCATATATAATAGATGAAGCTCTCATTCTAGTGGATGCAGTTCATGTTTGGAGTCAAGGTGAAAGCAATCCACCCGATATACATAGGTGGATAGGTGGAAAGCTACTACATGATCAATAAATGGTACAAGGTGTTTTTTCCAAGATAAATAGTTTGTTTATCAACTGATCATTAAACTAACCATTAGTGAAATCTCATAATCATAACACTTTATTATTTTATTTCTATCAAGTTGCATGGTTATTTCATTATGTATGTTTTGTCTTAATCACATGAATTATTTAATTAACAAACCTGCAAGATAAAAATAAATTAAATTGACTTACGTGTACATATTATTTAATAAATGATTAATTAACTACATAAATCCAATATAATATTAACAAACATTAAATAAATATAATAGTTGAAAATTTATGCATAAAAGATAAAACCCATGCAACAACCCCAACCCTAGTATCCCAGAGTCAGTAGTATTTTTATTATAACATTATATATACAAGAGATCACATCACCATGAATCGATATGTTCAGTAGTCTTGAATAACTAGATACATATGGGGTTATTTTATTACATTGGTAATTAAACATATAACATAGAAAAGGAAAATAAACTGCTTTCATGACACATATTGAAAAATTCAATCATTATAACCCAGGGAAGGAAAAAATAAAGGTGTGAGCTCAAATGCTCAGAAAAAGTTACATGAATAAATAAATATGGAAAAATATTCAAAAGGCTCAATCATTATGATAGGGTAAATAAATAACAAACACATCCCATTGATAAAATGGGAATAAAATGCATCCATGGATTTTTTTCATATTGAAAATATCATGGAAAGTAATAACTGAATATTGAAGAAAGAAAAAACATATTTATTGGATATCGTGTATATTTTACATGAACCGTTATACCATCTTGAATGTTTAATTTTGTGGTTGAAAACCCATTTTATTTTCCATGGAAACAAACCTCAAGGGTTTGTTTCCAATGTTTTGGTCTCATGAAAATTTTCGATGCATCAAGTAGTTATCTGTACACAGGCCACACACGTCACTACATGTCCAAAGCATTCTTCAAACATATATTTAATTCTATAAAACCATTCAAAGAAAAAACAATATGTAAAAATAGTATATTTATAAGACAATAATCATATACATGATATAATAAATATAGATATTTAAAGAAATCTTTAAATAATGATTATCATAAATAAAAACAGTGTTTACATACACCACACATATGGAATAAAGGGTCAAAGGGAATATCATAATGGTTCCCATAAAAGAATGGATTTGAATCACACATTGAAATTAATAAGGGAAAATAGCCATATATCATGATAAATGATGTCCAACTTTTGTGAGAACATGTAAAATGAAATTTTAAGAAACTTTAGAAAATAGTAACTTTAGTGCGATTTAATGGAAAATATTAAATAGTCTTAAAATAGAAAAATATTTAATTATTTTTAAAAAACCAAAAAATGAACTGAGATATTTTTAATGATAAAAATAGTGATTTTATAAAAATACCAATGGATTAAAATAGATTATGGAATGTACATTAAAAGGGTTATGGAATTGGAAAGTTCTCTTAAATCAGGTTTTATCATCAGGAGGAATTGTATAGGGAACCTTATAAATCATGTATTTTCCCATAAATGAAGGAATAATTGAGTTAGATAAATATTTTAGCAAAATAATAATATATTTTAGGGAGATTAAATAAGATTAATTAATAATTAAATTGGGTTAAATAAATATAATAAATAACCTGAAGGAAAAAATGGATGTTCGATGAGAATCCCTTACTTTATGTCTAAAAAAGTTCAACACATGTACTTAATATCCTGAATAATGAAATTATATTCATTAATAATATGACTCAAAACCAATTAATCAGGTTTATTATTTATTATAATTTTACTAAGATAATTTATGGTATTTTTTATGAGTTATATGATTCAATTTCATCATATAAGAGTGTTCATTTCCTCCGTTTCAAAATTGGTTAACTTGTATAAATGTATTAAAGATAATGTAAAATGGGAAAAATTATCCATAATTGAAATTATATGTTATAATGAACTTCTAGAATATTAAATATTCATATATATCATTTTTTACCCAGATGTGGGGATGATTCATTAGATAAAAGATTAATGATAACCGTTTAGATTATTTTTGTGTTTCCTAATCATCGTGCACTAGTATTGTTTTATTAATTAATATTATGCATATATAATAGTTAAAAAACTACATAATTAGTAATTTAAATTTTAAAATATTTTTTAACCATTATAATTGGTTTTTGAACAACATTGATGGAGATATTGGATAATAAAATGGCGTTTCCCTCGATGGAAAAAAATCGACACATCACGGACAATGTTTTCATTTTTAGAATAAAATTGAGAGGAGAGGGGTCTTAATGTTTAATATTCAATTAACAAATTAAAATTAAAATGTATATAAGATACTTGAGTTATCAATCATTTTGGTATAGAGTATATAAGTAATGTATAAGAAAACTAATGAAATTGAATGAAAATTAAAATAATGAAAGGGGATTTTACATCATGAATTCTTCTCCATGAGAACCTTCCTAAGGAACATTGATATGGTGTATTGCTGGAAAAAACATTAATAAAATGTAGGTGAGAGATTTGGGTGATTTATTGGGTAACATTGGTCAAACATCAAGGGTTTTGTGGTGTGATGAGAAGAGTTTGTGAGGGGTGGTATTTACAGTGAAGAAGAGGGGTGTATTTTGATTATTTTATTCATTAGTTTATTATTTTACCTCAAGAATATGAATAGTTTTGATTCTTCTGACTAAATATCATAACCAGTGCATGTGAGCTTTAATCAATGGTGCTTACATTAGCCATACTATGACTCATTAATTCATTATTTAGCTTCTTCTATAAATTACTGTATTTTCCTATTCACAAAAAAAACAACTATTTTACAATATAACAAAAAAATCACCCAAACCAATTTTTGACGTGTAGAACTATAAAATGGACTCCATTTTCTAAACATATTTTACTAAATATGAGAACATTTTTTTAAATTAAAATTATAATTTATTCAAAAAATACCAATTTTAAAATTATAACAGATTTTAGGAGACTATGAAAAATTAAATAAGGTCTCATAAAACAATATTATAATCATAAGAAAAAATATATTAATTTATGAATCTATTTTATTAAAATAAATTTTTTATTTTTTATATTAATTATAAAATTGTAAATAAACATTTATATTTCACAAAAACAGCAAAAGTAAATTTATCCTTTTTAATACATTTATTTAATTATTTCATGATATGAATATATTATATTTTTATTTACAAGAAAAGTAAATTTTATGTATATCTTCGTAGGTTTGTTTACTATTCTATTGGCTAGTTTACTATTCCTAATGGCCACATTACTATTCCAACGGTCATGTTAATATTTAAAAGTATACCAGTGTTTGATTAAGCTCATTATTATGTGAAATATAAGATATCGAATGAATGTAATTTATTTAATAGGATACATATCTTAGTATCATGGGGTGTTATATTCATCTATCCTTTGGAAATTTTATCCTTTAACTTTTTCTTGAATATTCCCTTCATATGTGGGTGGTTCTTCTACATAACTCCCTCAGGTTCCCATGTTTCATCTTAAATTTTATGGTTTATCCAAATAAACATTACCAGTTAAGTCGTATGATTTATCAATACATTCTCTCATAAATAAATGATTTCTATAGGCTCTTCATAGTAAGACAAATCAGGATCCAATTATATTTCTTCATAGGTGAGTACATGTGTCAGATCAGGCATGTACTTCTTCAACAATGGCATGTGGAGTAGAAAATAAACATTGGAGTGACATTGAAGAATTTCTAATTTAGGGATACAACTTGATTTCATTCCATAATTTCAAATGGTCCTATATACCTCAAGATCAGTTTGTCTTTCTTATCGAACCTTATCAAATTATTCCTTGGAGATACTTTGATAAATACATGATCTCCCACTAGAAATTCCAAATAATTTATTCTGTTATCAACATAACTCGTTTTCCTACATTGAGAAAATGTAATATGAGTATAAATAGTCTTTACCTTTGTCATTGTATGTTAATGATGTTATTATCCTATATGCTTCCTCTCATTATCTTCCTCGCAACAAGTTAGTGTTCAAAATATCATTCCATATAATGCTTTATATAGTGACATTTTAATACTATAATGGAAACTATTATTGTATGAAAATTCCACCAAACCTAAATACTAATCCCACATATTATTTAAAGTCAAGTGAGCATAATCTTAACATTCCTTACAATGTTTAAATATTCCTTTTAGCATGTTCGTCAGTTTGAGGGTGATAAAAAAATACTCATGTGAAGTTTAGTATCCAAAGACTTGTAAAGACTCTTCAAGAATTTCGATGTGAAATGGGGATCATGATCAGAAAAAATATATAATGGTGCACTATAATGTCTTAAAATTTCATTTATATGGAGGATTTTTGGTGACTCAAATTTAAAATCCTCCCTTACAGTGAGAAAATGTGTAGATTTGGTAAGTCGATCAACAATTACACATATTTCATCATTATTTCTTTGAATATTTTTTAATCAAGTGATGAATTCCTTAATAATTCCATCCCACATACAAAAATTAATAGTTATAGGTTTTATGACTCTTCTATGATATGTTCTCTTAGACTTCACTTATTTAAAAACTAGGCATCTGGACACATAGTCACCAATATCTCGCTACATATTATACCTAAAAAATTGTTCCTTTGGATCTCTGTAAGTCGTGGTACTATGAGTGTTTAGAGAGAAGTTTGATCTATGAGTATCACATAATAGTTAGCTTTTTAGCTCAGGTATTTATGGAACACATAACCTCTTTCTATATTTCATTATTCAATTCATATACATGATGTCTTCCAATCATCCATCCTTAGTAGATTAAATTTTTTTTTGAAAATTCAAATCATCAAATTGTGAGATTTTTATCTTCTCTAATAAAGATGGTTTAGCTATATTTTGGAAAAATGGGTAATGTTTCCTCTTCTTTAAAAATTATCATATACATATTTACTATATCTATTAATATATGATCTCTCTCAATCCTCATTAGGGTTATATGTTCAGGATCTTTCCTACTTAAGGCATATGATACCTTATTTTCTTTTCTAGGTGGTAGAGTATCAAGAAATCATAATCATTGATTATCTTAAGACATCATCATTTCCTCATGTTGAGTTTTTTATATGTAAATAAGTATTTCAAACTCTTGTGACACTTATATATATCACATCTTTCACCACAAAGACTGTGTCTCTATATATTCAGAGAAAATATTACAACTACAACTCCAGTTCATCCGTTGGATAATTTTTTCCATGTGTCTTCAACTTCCTTGATGCATATGCAATAAATTATTTATTTTACATAAGTATTAAACCTAATCCTTTTATAGATTTATCATTATATATCAAAATACTATAATTTCCTAATTTTAAATTCAAAATTTGATCATTAACTAATATTTTATTCAATTCTTCAAAACATTATAGACATTCATTTGTATATATGAATGTAACACCTTTATATGTTATATTGGATAACAGGTTATCCAATCTAGAAATATTCTATCCAAAATAATGATATTAACCTACTAAACCAATAAAACCACATAACATGGTTATGTTTAATGGTGTAGGACATTTTGGGATTGTATTTGTATTCATATGATCAATTGTGATTCCATCCTTTTAGAAAATATGGCCAAAAAAATTCCCGAAGCCATAATTCATAAATGATAAATTTATCATATAAAACTTTCCTTCTTAGAGTATCATGAATAATCCACAAGTGATTCTCATGGAATTTATAGAATTTAGAATACACCAAAATATCCGTAATGAATACAAAAATCAAATCATCAAGATATTCCTTGAATACTATGTACATAAGATCCATGAAAATAGAGGGTGAATTAGTCACTCCAACTGGAATTATTTGTAACTCTTAATGTCCATTCCTCGTCCAAAAAATATATCTTTGGAATTTCTTCCTTCTTTACTTGAAATTGATGATACCTAGAATGAAGGTTAATATTTGAAAAATATTTAGCTTCATGAAGTTGATAAAATAAATCATCAATTAGAGGATGATTATACTTTTCATTTATTGTAATTGAATTTATTTCTTTATTGTCAGTTCACATACTCAAGGATCAATCATTGTTATGAACATAAAAAACAAGGGCTCCCCATGGAGAAACACTATGGTAAATAAATCCCTTTTAACTCAAATCATCTAGTTATTTCTTCTTGTCCACTATTTCCACTGTGGAAAATCTATTATGAGTCTTTGATATTTATCTTTCATCAGAGATGAAGTAAATGTTAAACTCAAATTACTACTTTGGGGTTTCTAGGTAATTCGACAAGAAATACATCAATATATTCCAATACAATTGGTATATTTTGGATTTAAGGAAAACTTTACTCATCCCTAGATGTTGTCTGTTCTTCTATCCTAAAAATTTCATTTAATAGGGTTACTATGGTTGGATCTAGATAACAATAATATGATGATGTTTCTACTCTAATGATAAGGGATTTTACATTTTCCTCAAAAATAATAATTTCCTTCTTATTACACTAAATTCTCACAGAATATTTTTGAATCTTGTCCATATAGATGATTATATCAAAGTCAACAATAGTTATGATTATATGGTCATTTAATAATGCACATTTTTATGCCATAATGGGAACTACCAGATACATTTTTGTTCTAATGAGACTTCCCTTATGAGTTTTGATTGAAAAATCCCATATTAAATCAAAATGTAAATTTCTAATTTTAATGGATAATTGGATTGATATAAAAGATGACGATGATCTATAATAAAATAAATTTTTTGGGAAATTTGAAAATAGGATTAATGTACCTTTCACCACATCATAGTGTAATTCTACTTCAATATTGGTGATTGCATAAGCTTGGTCATCTCCCCTTGTACATTTCTGTGGTAAATTATCTTAATTTTTAGGATATTGATTTGAATAATTAACCATTTCATTCCATTTGAAGAATTGAAAATCTTTTATTTTTTTCTTCCACATTCATTAATTTTCTCAGTGTCCTTTTTCTCTGCACTTATAAAAAACTCCCATGCTTTTCATGTATTTATTAATTTTATTATTTCCAAAAAAATCCAAATGGAAATTAATTCATTCCCTTATTATTCTTTGAAGCTTTACCCATTCCAAGGTTATCATAATACCTCTTCTTCTATTTATTCTCCTTGAACATTTATGTTCTAATAAATTCCATATCTATTTTTATGTAAATTAATAATATTTCATCATATGATGAAATTTTTTGAGAAGATAATGCCCGTCTAAATCATTGTTTAAGACCTTCAAAAAAATGATCAATCTTGTCTTTTTTAATCAATTATATTATCTTTAACATACCTATATAGTCTTGTTATGGTAGCCTCATACTCCACAACACTCTCTTATTCCTTTTTCATTAAGCTAATGAATTTTATTTTCATTTTAGTTCATTGATCATTTGGGAATTTTTTGATGAAGAATGTTTCATTAAAATTTATCCATTACTTGTCTTCTATTAAATCCTTCTCCATAGTATTCTGGATCAAAGACCACCATTAATCAACATCACCATTGAGATAATATACCACCAGTATACCTTTTCATTTTCATTGCATCTTAATGCTTGAAGAATATTTTCTTGTAACATGATCTGCTACTTAGATACCACTTGATTAGTAGTTCCACAAAAATATGGGGGCTTCTAACACATTAAACGTTCCAACATAGGTGTTGTATGGTTATTCTCCATAACCTGAGTAAGTTGTCCTAATATGGTCATGATCAGCTAAGATCCAATAATAACTATGTTGACTTGATCAGAAGGGAAATCCCAACATTGTCCATGGGTATTGATTCAATTACGTCCATTAGGAACCATCATTAAATAATATAACACACTAAGTTATATTTTAATAATATTGAGTATTTAGATAAAGACTCCCTAAAAGGATTTATTATAATTATATGAATATTTAACATCTAGTTCCCAATGTTTCTACTAAACATTAATTGATACCAACTGTAACAACCCAAACCCCCATAGCGTAGATTGAGTGGTCATTTTATTTTAGTGGAATAGATACAAGAGATCCCATAACCAAGGACTAATCAGTTCAGTATTCTTGATGAACTAGATAGATACATTTTACCTTTAATACATTAGTAATTAAACCTAGAACATAAAAAAGGAAAATAGAATTCATCCATGACACTTATTCCAAAATTTTATATTCAAAACCTAATGAAGGGAAATAAATATAAGAGTGAGCTCATACTCTTAGTTTGGGTTATATAAATCAATAAGATGTGACGTAAATTCAATAAAAAATAACAATTATAACACTGCAAATTAATGAAAAATAATTCCATTAGTAAACCAATAATGAAAATGGATCCATGTATTTTTTCATAGTGAATACCTCATTGAAATTGATAACTCAATACTAAATAAAGAAAAACATAATTATTGGACGTCATGTATATTTAATGTGAAATATTATACTGTCAAAATGGGTTATTTATGTGGGTAAAAAACCATCTATTTCTACCTAAAAACAAATATGAAGTGTTTTTTACCAAGTGTTTTGTCTCAAGAGACCAGGAAATGCATAAAAGGGTTATCTATAACTCAGTCCCACCCATCACTACATGTCCAAACCATTCTTTATACTTAGATTCAATTCTATCGCAACATTAAAAGAAAACACCATGTCTGGAAATGGTATACAAATAAGATAATAATAATATCCAGGATACCAGAAATATATATTTTAAATGAAATCTTCAATGAAATATGATCATAAATAAAAGAGATGTATACATAAACCACACACAAGGAATAAGTGGTCAAAAGGAATATCATAATGATTTCCATGAAATAATGGATTTAAATAATATTTAGAAATTTTTAAGGGAAAATAGGAATATATCTTGATAAATGATTTACAACTGATGTGAAACATGTAAAATGGGTTTTTAAGAATCTTTAGAAAAGAACCACTTTAGTACAGTTTAAAGGAAAATATTAAAGTGTATTTAAACTAGAAAATGGATTAATTTTTTTGAAAATTCAGAAATGAAAAAAGATATTTTTTATTATAAAAATAGTGATTTTGGAAATATATTGGTTTCTTAAAATAGATTGTGTAGTGTACTTGAAAATGGGTATGAAATTGGAAGGTTCCCTTAAATTAGGTTTGCTTATCCGGATGAATTGAAATGATAACCTTTTAAAACATATATATACCCATAAATGAAGGTATAATTAAGATAAGTATAGATTTTTGAAACATAAAAAAATAATATAGGATGATTACATAAGAATAATTAATAATTATAATGGGTTAAAAAGAGAGAAAGAGTAACTCGAAGGAAGAAATGGAAGTTTGGGGAGAATCCCTTAACTTATGTCTGAAAGTTTTCTACAGTTGTACTTAATCATCTAGATTATAAAATTATATTCATTTATAATTTACTTCAGAACCTATTAAATAGGTATTTGATTTATTATAATTTTATAAATTTCTTTTATTTCCTTTTTCATGAGTTAAAATAATCAATTTAGTCATTTGGGAGTGTTTGTTTCCTTAGATTTCATGACTAGTTCCCTTGTATACAAGTGTGAAAGATTGTGTAAAATAAGAATAGTTATACAGAATTGATATTATAATTTTTAATGAACTCCCATATTATTAAATGGAATTATAATTTTTTCCAGATATGATGATGATTGATTAGATAAAACGTTAATGATATCCGTTTAAATTATTTTTTCATTTTTTATCATTGCACACTAGTTTTGTTTTATCAATTAATATTATGTATATAGAATGGTCCCAAAACATTAAAGAAGTCATAATATGAATCTTAAAATCTATATTAACCATTATTATGGTTTTATGACCTTCCTTGAAGATGGTAATGTAATATAAAAATACATCGTTCACAATGGTAGTAAATCGAAACATCATAGACAATGTTTCCATTTTTTGAATAAAAGGGAGAGGAAAAAGGGTATGTTGGGGAATATTCCATTAACATAATAAAATTATAGTAAATATAAGATACTATAGTTATCATACATATTTTTATAGAGGATTTAGGTAAAAGACAATAAAATAAAATAAATTGAAAGAAAATTAAAAGAACAAAAGTGGATTTTACCTCATTAATTACTCTCTATGAGAACCTTATTAATAAAATTTGTAATGGAATTTTGGGTGAGACCAATAATAGAATAATGCATGGTAGTGGTTTGGTAAATTAATGGGGTAGAAATTGTACATGCTTTGAGGCTGTGGTTGTGTGAGGAGAGGAGGTGGTGAGGGTGGTATTTACTATGTAGGAGGGGTGTTTTTTCATTATTTTATTCATTGGATTATTATTTGGGGTCAAGACTATAAATAGTGTATATTATTGAGACTAAATACAGTAAATGATGTATTTGATTTATACCCCATGGTTCTTACATTATCTAAATATAATCCATGACTCAATAATTTATGTGTTTAGCTTATACAATAAATTGTCGTATTTCACTATTCCAAAAAATAAACTATTTTAGAAAAAAACTCAAAACTCCACCCAAATTTTTTTACATGTAGAATTAAAAAATGGACTCCATTTTTTGAAAATAATATTATAAATATTATATTTTTTAAATTAAAATCATTATTTATTTGAAAAATTAATAATTTTAAAATTATAACTTATTTTATGACAAAATAAAAAATTAATTGAGGTCTCATTAAATTATATTATAATAATAAGACAAAATAATATTAATTTATGAATCTATTTTATGAAAATTAACATTCATTAAAATTATAGTATTAATTATAAAATTATAAATAAACGTTTATGTTTCACAAAAATACCAACACTTAGTTTATTATTTTAATACCTTAATTAACTTATTCCATGGTATAAAAATATCATATTTTCATTAATAAGATACATAAATTTATGTGTACCTTCATAGGTGAGGTTACAATTCTAATGGATGGTTTTCTATGCCTAATGTTCACAAAACTAATCCAATAGTCCAGTTATAATTTAATAGCATATCATTGTTCATTTAAGCTCGATGTTGTGTGCAATGTAAGTTATCAAATGTAACGGATTTATTTAATATAATACATTCCATTAAATATTGAGGTGTTATAATACCTCAATTATATATATTATGTCAGTATAACCATTCACTACTTTAGGTAAAATTGAACCATAGTTCAAAGAGCTTGGCCAACCAGAGTTGGGGTGATTTTAATTATTGGGGAATTCAAATTTGTAGATTTGAGTTGACTTAACATAGGTCACACTAAGGGTTGACCTACAAAGAAGGAACTGGGGTTACTTGGAGACATTGGTTTTGGAAATCCAATTTAATATTTTTAGGGTTGGGTAATTTACTCAATAGATCAAGGAACTATTATTTAACGTAGTTTTCATTTGGAATGACTACCTAAAAATTTTCAAATTACTTACCTGACCAATATCGGGGTGATGAGAAGGTGAATGTGGATCCTTACCAGTAGAATGTCTAAAGAATATAATATTTTGAAGCCAATGGTGAGGGATATTAGGTTTTGATAAAATATTGGGAGATTATTAAATATAATATTTTTTTACTTTTCAATATTTTTTTACATAAAATACTAAATCACTACTCATCTTATTTTTAGAAACTATAATAAAATGACTCCAAACATTTCACTGTGATCCATACATGAGAAGGATAAAATTCTCAATAGTAAAATTTTATAAGAGTGGAAATGGTGCTTATATATTATCCTATTCTATGAAAGGAAATTGTACGTGGTGAAAGAACATATTCTAGATATGCTTGGAAATGAGTCTAGTGAGGAAGAGTTATCACTCTAGGAGAAATATTTGAACTATTCCATAGAAGTTTATTGTTTCATTTTATCATCTATAACCAATGTTTTTATGAAGAAAAATGAGGAAATTGATTCATATAACACGATATCTCACCTTCATGATCATTATCAATAGAAGGTGAGACCATAGAGATATGAGATCTATAATGCTCTATTTACATCTAATCCTAGAGAGTCCTCCCTAGATGTGGCTCAGGTAGTCAAAATTATTGGAAACATTGATTTATTATACCTCTTAGGTATTACATTCCATGAATATTTTCTCATAGATCTCATACTTTTCCCTCCACCCAAGACCTTTTCTATTTTTATTGTTAATTATAACATGATAAATAATTATAAGGGACTTTCTAAAATTATTACTCTGATTCTCCAGGTGGATAAAGACACAAGGAGTAAAAAAATTGTGATCCTTATGGTGAATAAAAAAAGGAAGAACAATGTAATGGGGAGAAAGAATCAGAATCAGTATAAAGCTCCTCAGTACCATCCTTCCAATAAGAGAAAGATCTTGAGGTTGTGTAAGGAAAATAGGTAGTATGTTTTGTGTGCGGCATGCACAGATACTTGTAGAAGAACTGAAACCAGAAGCAAAGGGAATTTAAATGTGCATTCATTATCAACTGTAATATTTTTATATCTACACATAATGTATTAGATACAACTTGTGGTGATCACATTTATATTCAAATATAGAAAATATGTGGAATCTAAATGATTTATAGAGGAAAGGTGGGTTTGTGAGCTACCAATATTGTTAGGATGGCTGCTCTAGCCATTGGAGGCAATCAACATTCATTTACAACATGAATGATATTGGTTTTAATATATTATTATTTTGTAACAAATGTTAGCAATAGTATAATTTATATATCATTCCAAGATTAAAAATGGTTTTCCTTTTATGCTTTGGGGTTAAAAGTTGTTTATTTTATAAATACAACATGTGTTATGTTATAGAACATTTAAATAATAGTACATATGTATTAAATTAAGAAAACCAAGTATTAACAATAGATAATGGATCATGTTCACACGATTCATATAACACCCAGATATGGCATAACTGTCTTGGTCATGTGAATGATAAGTGTTCGACATTGCTCTACCAAGATTTTTGTTTAGACTCTTTTGAGCTCAAACCGCATGAAATATTTCATGCATGTTTACAAGGAAAAATGAAGAAACTAAAATTCAGTGGAAAATGTGAAAGGGCCATAGAGCTTCTAGGATTGGAAAACATTGACATGTGTGGATCATTTCCATTAGAAGTTAGAGGTGAGTATTCTTACTTCATAACTTTTAATGATGACTCGAGTAGACATGGTTATGTCTACTTGATGAGGAGTCTAAATAAATTTATAAATTAAAAAATCGATAATTAAGTATATAATAAACTAGGGAAGAAGATAAAGAATATTCCATCAGATCAAGGTGGTGAATATCTTAAGCTATAGTTTATCAACTTTCTATGGGATTTTGGGATTCAATCTTAACTCACTCTACCTTTAGAAAAATAATGGAATGGTGTTATTGAAACGAATAACCATAAATAGTTAGGCATGGAAATTTCAATGATGAGTCATGCATATCTTTCATTATGCTTTTGAGTATATTAATTAATATCCACAACATACACACTAAATCATTTACAATAAATCATAAAATAGAATTCCCCTCGAGTTATAAAGTGGAATGAAACTCGTTTTATCCCATACACATGTACGGGGTTTCAAGGTGTTTTTTATGGCCATCTCAATCATCAATAAAGCACCCCGGGGCATAAAGTGTAAAATTATAGTGTATCCTAGGAAAACAAAGAGATAATAAATATACAAATCCTCATACAAGAATGATTTTGTCACTAAAAAATTCATATTTTTTGAGATAGTGACATCCTCAAAAAGGATAGTGGAAGAAAGATTAACTTTGATAATGTTGATTCTAGAGATACACAAGAGTTGGTACAAGAATAGATTCCTCATGTCCCCATAGAAGAAGTATTTCCAAAAAACACATGTACTATGTAGGAGAAATAGAGAGGTAACAGAACAATAGAGATATGGTTTTCTAGTCACCAATGATGATAAATCATTATTGGTTTAAAATGACGAACCTATCACATATTAAGAATAAATTGAGATCTCAGAATCTACTTGATGAAATGAATCAATGAATTATGAAATGGATTCTAGATATCAGAACCATGTTGGGGTTCTGTTCGGTGGGACTGTTGATGTAAATCTCATAAGGCGATATTGATAATTTAAGATAAAACTAGGCATAGAAGGTAAATTAAATACCTAAAATGTAAGATTAATGGCTAAAGGGTTTAAATTACATCAATGAATTGAATAAAATAAAACATTCTAACCAGTTTTCAAGTTTCAATCCATCAAATTTCTACATTCTATAATAGCTTACCATAACTATGATATTAAGAATATGGATTTCAAAAAAAGATTTCCTTAAGCGGAATGCTACTATAAAACAGACCTTTAACAGCACTAATCTTTATCAATTCTAACAAAAAGAACTGATAAATGGTACCCTTTACAAGTGCTTTTTTTAGAACTAATAAAGGATACCCTTTATTAGTGTGTTATTTTTAATGCTAATAAAGGTCGACATTTTTAGTGAATTATATTTAGAAATAATAAAGGGTAACTTTATCATAACCTTTCTAGCACTGATGATGGTCTCATATAATTGAAAAAAATATTCAAACAATTTTTTTTTTTTGAAAAAAGGTTGAAGGGGAAGCCCTCATTATTGAACCAGAAAGAAACAAACTCATAATTGGACTGGGAGAAGAGGCAACCCATTACATGACATGGGTACATATGCCCATAAAGCGAAGCCCGAAGGTTTACGTAATTCATTGAAGCTAAAAAGGTAGCAGAGTGAAAAAACAAGCATTGAAGAGAACCTCATCACACATTATGTCAGACCATGCAAGGTGAGATCTGTCGAAAGAGATGTCTCACTCCCCCTTCCACGAAGTTGTGTCGTGATGGAAACACAATGCGGCTGAGCACTCTCCCAATCCACATAGAGATGCAGATGGAAGATCGGATGATAGGTTCCAGCACACCTATCTCTCTTTCGAGTCGCCCACCCAACAGTGCATGCGAAAAAACACAGCACTATCATCCTGATGCAAGACAAAACCAGACAGAGACACAGTGCAGAATATCCAACAGAGTGCCCATCCATCCAAGTGGAAAAATGGCCGATGATGAGTGAAAAATCACCCATCCCTCATTGAAGGTCGCCCACCCAACGTCAAACTACAAGATGTAGCAACGCCTGCCAAATGCAACGAGGAAGAATCCAATGCTCACAAATCCACCAAAAACCAATTTGGCAAACAAAACCTCAGATGATGCAGTCAAACACACCAATTCATACAACAAATGTATCTCATCCAGCCTTCAGTTCCAAATCCAAATCAAGAGAATCGCAAAAAATTGCAGTAGAAAATCATTCCAATCATCATCCAACAGGATTCAGTAGTGAATCCTCATCCAAACCAAAACCTTCAATTGCAGAAAAGTCACCCAAAAGCAGAAACAGAATCACATCCCTATCAGGTAATAACCAAGGTATCTCAGCAAGTATGAAGAAACCGACCCCCTATAAATCAGATTCATCAACCAACCTCCAATACATCAGAAATCACCGCTCAATGGACCAAGCCCACTCAGAAGCCTTCAACGTCGCGCAAAGAACTCTGAAGACGGAGCCCAAAAAATCCCCTCCACCGAACGACTCGATGGTTTCCAGATCAAAAAACATATCTGGTGGTAGAGATGAGAATCTGGTCCACTTCAAGATGACTGCCGACTGCGAGACCCTAGAAAGAGGTCTCACCGAGAGCACCTCAAACCCCACCGGAGATCCAAAAGTCGGCAGACCAAGGTGAAGAAGACGGACTCTTGCAATATCCACTCTTCACGGTGAGGATGAAAAAGCGCAAAAAAATGAATGTGAAAGGAAAATAGAAGACCGTTGCAAATCATGGGAAGGAGCTGGAGGCGCAATGCAAAAACCGACAAAGAGAGGCCACTGGTGGGTGAATAAAAAATTATAAATATAGTGAATGGATAAATTTTAAATAGTAATAAATAATAAATAAGAAATATAAATATAGTGAATGAATAAAGTGTAATAATTAAAAAATATTAATGTCTTATTCATTTTAAAATGTTTTTCTACGTAATTATTCATTAATATATTTAATATAGAAATATATTCATCAATATTTCATAATATATATATATATAAATTAATGTATAATATTTACTAAAATATGATTTAATATAATACAAAACAATCATGCTTACAAATTAAACATGTCATATATTTATTGAAGAATGAGTTATAATTATAAATTAATATTATTTAAAAATACCGACTAATTGCATCGATTGGTGGATATAATTGAATGTTGTTTGATTTTTCAATTAAAAATATATAAAACATGTGTTACATTGATTTCACATATATATAGGTAATTCATTATTATATACAATGCACACACATAAATATTTACGTAATTGACGAAATATTATATATATACAAACACATACACCTAATATTTATGTAATTTATTAAAATTTTAGTATTCATTTTTGAATTTCATTAAAACGTGATACATTTAATATATTTTCTTTTTAATTGGTAACTTTTATTTATTTATTTTTAATATTTTTTTGGTTAGATAAGAAATCATTTTTCATGTTTTTTGCAGAATTTAATCATTTTCTATTTATTTAATCATATTTATTTATTTATTATGATTTAATATTTTCAACATGTATTCATATTTATTTCAATATATATCCATATTTTTTAATATTTTATATTTAATTTATTAAGGTTACCCATTTTTCAATAATTTTAAGGTGTACTCTTTTTTAGTTATTCAATTTCACAAATTTTTAACATGCATTTTTTTAAGATTATATACTCATTAATAATGTAAAAAATACATTTGCAAATAAATATTTATAAATAAATTTATTTATAACTGTATATTTACTATATTCCTATATTTATATATCTATAATTATTAAAAAATAAATATTATATTTAAAATTTATTTATATAATTATATATAAATAATTATATATATTTAAATAATTATAAAATTATAAAACATTTATTTAAATAAGGAATTTATTTACTATATTTATATATATTTATAATTACATATTTTTATTTCATATATATATAAATAAATAATTATATAAATAGTTATATAAAAATATAAATATTATTTTTCAAAAAATTATTTATATAATTATAAATAAACAATTATATATTTTAATAGTAATAAAAATATATTAAATATATTTATATATATATTTATATTTATTATATATATATATTTACAAATATATATATGTATATATAATTATATAAATATATTTCTAATTAATAAATTATAATAAATATATTTAAATAGTTAATATATTTACTATATTTATATTTCTAATCATAAATAAATAATTATAAATATATTTACAAATGTATATTTAATGTATTTATAAAATTATATATTTATAATTATAAAAATATATATATAATTGTTTTTAATTATTTATATAATTATAACTAAATAATTGTATATTTAAATAATTATTAATATATAATAAATATGTATATAATTATACAAATATATTTACTATATTTTTTATTTATAATTATAATTATAAACCCTTTATCAGTGCTAAAGTTTTATCATTGAAAAATATGTTACTTTTCAATAATCCTTTAGTACTGATAAAGATATATTTTATGCGCACATATTAATTTTGCACTGACAAAAGATATCTTTATCAGAAAATTTTGGGAAAAGCTGACAAAATTCCCTTGATCTATTTAAATGATTATAATCTTGACTATTTTAGTCACGATATCTAATGCTTTCCGCAGAAGCCACCTGATGTTGACACTCTTCCTCGAATCAAGGCACGAATCAAGAATCAAACACATCTAAGGCTCAAATCCAAGGCTCAAATGAATAATGTCTCAAAAGAATCCTTGTATCAAATGAATCTAAGAGTTTTCAATCGATATCTCTACTTTTCTCAGATGAATCAATGCTTGAATCCAATATATGCTATTTTATCCTCCACACTTGCCGATTTCTTATTTAGGTTCCACGTAAGGAGATTTTGACTCATTTGGTGGTCTTTTTTGAGTGAGCTTGGGATTATTAGTCTTGTCAAAGTTTTATTAATTTCATCGAATGGTTGAGGGTATTTTACCTTTATGAGTAAGTATGGATTATCTAGTTTGTTAGTTATTGGCCATCTAATATTCTAACAAATATGTTTAGATGTTGGTGTTTCGACAAAAACACTATCATTTTAGCACAATGAGAGTTAGAAATTAGCATCTATGATATTTATAAACATGGTGAAATAACCATCATTGGAAGGATGTATAATAGATTTCATTCTTCATCCAATGATAAGGATGATATAGAAAAATCCCTCCTCTAGTGAGAGACCTACTTTTAAAAGTAGAGATAATACTAAGAAGGTGTCTCCACTTATATTAGATTGTTCCATTTGGGGAATTGGTAAATTTCGTAGTGAGTTCTTCTTGGGATATTTTTTTATTTTATTTAAATTAAAAATAATTTCGTTTTTTTTTTAATGGTACTTTTTCTCATAATATTTTTGATAGCATGCCTTGGGTCATTATCATGTTGATGGATGTGTTTACAATGTTGTGGCACTCCCTAGTGGGTAAGCTAAACTTCATCCTAGGTAAATCAATTATTGAAATTAATAATTATTATTTTTGAAATCACATGTTTTACTATTTTATTGATGATATATGGGATATTGTGATTGAGGATCTATGTAATAGGATTTCATGGAGTTAGATAAGTGGTTTCAATTTTGTTAAATTCATAAATATGTGGGTGGTACCAAAATTATCAGGAATGTGTTATATGTGTTTTAGTGTCTAATGTGATATATAAGAATATATAATTAGGGAAATGAGATCAAGATGATTTTTGATAAGGGTTTATAATGTTAATATATATCAATTATCAATTATCTGCAATAAATAGTGATTCCATACTTTTTGGGATGGATATTCTATCGCATGGCGGTTTCTTCACCTTATGATCCTTTGATTGTTTAGTTGGGAAAATCATAATGGATATTAAAATATAAATGAAGGGGGTGAACCATGGATATTCTTGAATGATTGTGTTAGAGGGACCTTTGAGAGTGGATTGTGTGATTGATGGTTGTAAATGGTTTCTTTATGGGACATGTTTTATAAATAATTTGAGACATTGAATTAGGACATAGGATATCACCATGGAAGTTAATGTCAAGTATTATATGTCCGATTATGAGAGGACTAGTAAGGATAATCATGGCTAATGGAAGTAGACTCAAAGGGTAGAGCATTATATGAATTTCCCAATGAATTTTTTTCTTAGGTAAGTGATTTGCTAAGATTAATTATACGATCACGTTAGTAGTGATTCGATATATGGTATAAAATAGAGTGTATTCCCTTGAAACCTTGTGGGATAACCTATAAAGGGTAGAGTTAATTAGTTGATCATATATCTTACTTTCCCTAGAAATTTGAGGTGTGTGAATGAAGAATTATGGCATACAAACTATGATATTATATAACGTGTGTTTTTTGAGAAAGATGATCAATTCTTAAGATAACAGATCTTTAAGTATCATATTTTAGAATATGATGTGTATTATGTAAGGTCTAGGTTTGGTATGTTTGAATGTGTGTTAATATATACATGTACGTGATTCATCAAGGGATAAGGTGAGAGTGATGTGAAATTTTTGTTGTTGTTTTTTCATTATTGTGATTTTTTAGAAGATTGATTTAACTAATGTATCACATCACCCATTATTTTGTTCATTCATAACGGAACCAATTATTTTAAGACTTCCCCATGTTTCAAATACACTTCTATATAAGAATGACTATATTATACACATTTCATGATTTGTAAGCAATATATACATGTAATGGTTATCACAGAGGGATAGTATTGGAAGGTAGGGGTCTAAGGTAGAATCTCATGATACCTATGATGTGGTTATTTCTAGAGGCAGATAAATAATTTTATCTTATCCTATGATTTAAATTTTTACATCTTATTAGTGAAAATATTTTAATGTTAGGGAACAACCATGGGATAAACATGTGGTATGATTAAAATAATTAACTGGTATTAAATGAAGTTGGAATATTTTATTATCATGGTTTCAACACAATAAATTCATGCATGTGTATTTTTAGTGTTAATAATTTGTACATATAATCAAATATATGTTATTTTTTATATTTTAGGGGCCCTATTAGTATTTAATTATTTATTTTTATAATCTCACCCTACACATGAACCTTAGTGGACATAGAGATTTTATATTTGAGACAAAAGTGAAGTAAAAGGACCAGCAATATAGATTAGAGTTGGTGAAGCATATTGGGGATGAGTTTATGTTCTCTAGGTAGTGTAAGGGACATTTTATAATTTTGATATGCGATTTGAAATTTTAAATTAAGAAATAAAAATGTAATAAAATTAAATGGAAAACGATCATCATTATCATCTTCATCCCCTGAAAAATTATTATTACATTTTGTTTCATGAGACTCATATCATATATATTATATGTTTCTTTAACTACTATGAGTAATAGTCACACAAAATGTTCATCAGTTTCTAGTATTCGATGACTAATACTATGAGTAGTTCAAGAAACATTGGTGCATTACAAGAATACACGTAGGATGAGTCTTAAGAAAAAAAAAATGATATTATAATTGTTTGGGATATGAAGATGATGAGGATGATAGTGGTCAATAAAATTAACCCTTTAATTAATTCATTTTATAAAACCTACCATAGTGTAGTAATTCTTTTCTGAAATTTAATTAGTCATTTTTTTTAAAATGGATTCACACTAATCATTTGAAAAAATATTATGAAGATTGAGTTAAAGAGTTTATCATGTTTTCAATAGAGCATTCATATGTCCCTTCTAAAAGACTTTGTCTATGTTTTTGATGTTGTTATTCAATACAAATTAAATGTTTGACCACTCATATAGACAATGTCTTAGGCACATGATGATGTTACCAATGAAAAGGAAGAATAGACTATTTTTTATAAAATTTCAGAATTATTAGGGGATCAATAGCATGTTGATGAAAAAAAATAAAAGTGCAACATCACAATATTGAATAAAATTATAAAGGAAAGAAGAAGGGTATAATATTTTAGGTCGGTTGGAATCAACATGAGCAACCTATTAACCCCAACAAGTCAATGATCATTAGTTATGTTTGTATCATAAAGATGATGAATGTGCCAATTGATATTGATTTGTGGAACCATGTTTAAACTATAATGATGGAAACCCATTTTAAATATATAACAATAATGTTATGATATACATTCCCTATTCAATAGAAAAATTTTATAATGAAATGTCAGTTTAATTTTTATTATTATTTATAGTGCTCATTTATTTTAGAATATTTCCACAAGAAATTTTTCTTAATCACCTCTGAAAAATCTCATAGAGGGTTCTATATTGTTGATACTAAATTACATCTAAGGTATGCTATGTGGAAATTAAATCCCCATCGACTATTTAGTTATGAACACATTATAAAATAGGAAACATGAAATTATTTCCTTAGTCTTCATGATAAGAAATCATTTTAGGTGCATTTTAGTCGATAATATATTATTTTACATTATTTGTTTTATCAAATTTGATTCAAAAGTGTTTTTTTATGAAATAGAAAAACAGTGTTCAAAATAAAGAATGTGCATCAAAACCAATGCACCTGTATTGCAAATAATGTATGGGGTACACTTCAATAGAGGATAAATTGGTTTGTATTTAAAATAAATAATAAAACTATTATGTGATACGAAACAACATATTTAACTTTTCTTAAATTAATATTGATGAATCAAAAACTATACCCACTTCAATCACATGTCATGATCTATGAAAGGAGGCACGTGTCAACTAGAATGGTAAAATAGTTGGTGAAAATAAAAAATTAGAATGAGAAATATGTATAAGTATGACAAAATATTAATTATTTATTTTTTCAAATAGTATTAAATAAAAATATATATTTATGTTCATATATTCTATATGGTTTAAACATAAGAATCGACAATGACTGTACCAGAATAAAAATAACTTCAGTATCTTCGAAGCGGTTGTAACAATATGGTCTCATTAGAGGATTTGGTTTTGGAGTTTATCCATTAACATATTTCGAGAATATAAAAGTACAAAAGATATATATTACATGGTCAATGGATTCTGGTAACATATAGATTCTTTTCAAGATATTATTTTTCTGCCTAGTTTGGCAGACCAATATATGAGAAAGGATCAATGTGAACCGATGGTGGAACAAAGATCCAGACATGAAGAACCAAATGACCCCACTATCATTGAGGTTATTAATTCACCTAAACCACATACCTTACATGAGGTAATAAATTTTTTCATTACCCATTCTTCTAAATTTGAATCAAACAACGTTTGATAACTTTATATTACTCCTAATTATATAGGGTACAATTTAATGTGATTTCTATCTATCAACACCCATGCACCTCCTTGTTGTGAGGGGAATGGTGTATAATATCATGGGATACAAGATACACCTGAAAGAGCTCCCCAAAGATCACATAAAAATGGGAATTGTGGTAGCTTATGATTTGACTGTTGAGTTTCTAATTTGACTTGATGATCCATATATTACAATTGTCAATGGTGCTATTAAAATATTCCATAGATGATCATATAATATTATAAAGATACAAGTTTTATGTGTTTAATTTTTTTCGTATAAAAACCTATAACTATTGATGAAAAAAATTATGAAGTGAGGTATGATATGATAGAAGGATAAACTGATTAGAAAATAGAAGGTCAGATCAAGAAACTCTAGTGAATTGACAAAGAAATCAAAATGACCTTTCAAGAGTACGTTCTCACCACCAATTCTTGGGAAATTTTTTTATAATTAAAATTTCACATAGAAAAATTATTTAAAGAGTAAAATATTTCTTTCATTACATATGAGAAATAAATATATGAAACTTCTATGAAAAACATATTTGGTCTCCAATGTCTAAATGAGATTCTCAAGCATGAATGGTTGGGAGCCTCAATTGTAAATACGTACATAAGTGACATTTTCAAAATACATATATCAAAATAGTGAGATAATATTTCTATTAAATTTAATAACTATTAATATTTTCTACATAAATTTATATTACTTCAATATAAAGGTAAAACTATGAGAAGCATGATTTGGATTTATTAATCCCTGTATCATTTCTATATAAAATATACATTGAATAAAGAATAAATTGAGAAGAAAAGAGATGTGCTACTAAATTATATTGAGAATAAAATAACAGATGAAAAACTCTTTTTTATTCCCATAATGCAGAGGAAATACTATTCAATCAAATCACAGAAAATATATTTTTATTACTTTCATTACATATTTATTTTTTTATGTTGCACCGGATGTAGATCACAGTCAATATAAATACTCCAAATATTTATATTTTGGATATAATGTATGTATATCCAATAAAACTACCACAAATTATATTTATAGTGTATTTTTAATACACTATAATAAAAAATTTAAATATTAACAAAAAATTTTATGTTTTAGTCATTGTTTTAACAAGAATTTTTTTATAATAGGGAAGTCATTAAATATAGGCTAAAGCATGTCATGAAGTTGATATCTAAACATATAAATCCTATATAATAATAAAAATGGAAACAAATTAAGAAATATATAGAAATAATTAACTACCAAACATATTTTCAAATAATTTACTTATTTTGTTCAATGTTTTTGGCAGTGTCCAATGTAAGATAATGGAATCGACTGTGGATATTGTTTTCGAAAATTTAAGAGAGAGATCATAAACCATTAAAATACCAACATCCCCATTTAGGTTATTTCCAAATGTAATTACAATTTCAGTAAAAATAATTCTTTACTATTTTTAGGATATTTCCTCAGTACTACAATTATTTATAACAATCTTTGTACTCAAAAGAAGAAGTAAATTTGTTTTGAGATGAGTGGGAAACATAAATGGATTTAATATGTTTTTTGACAAAATATTTAGGTTATTACCTATTATATTTTTCATCTAGTATGAGATATGACCTTAGAAATATATTTGTGGTGTGAAAATTTAGTGTTAGAATTCTTATATATCATTTTTTATCTATTTTTCTTGGATAAGTATAATGGATGAAATAAATTTGTTTAGAAGAACTGGCATGTAAACAATAAATGTTTTGTGAAATGGTGTAGGTGGAGGAAGAGGTAGAGTCAGAGTAAGAGTCAGAGACTAAGGTATAGGAGGAGGCATACGTGGAGACCGAGGTGGAGGAGGAGATGATGTGTTCGCCTAGAAATAATCAAATTTTTCAGAAATTGAGTGAAATAGGTATCATACTAAAGTTGTGTTTGATATAAGTAGTTAAAAAGTATTCAAAAAACATTAAAATTATGATAATATCCATTGTACAAGTGTTCCAAATTTATTATTGAAAAAAAAGTTCCCCAATTTTTTTAATGATTTTATAAAATAATTTAACTGTAGGAAATTTTTTCAGAAAAAAACGACACCGCTTATTTTTAAAAACTAATTATCATATGATTAAATTTATATTTTCACATTAAAAGTATCATAAAATATTAAAAATGTGTGAAATCATACCGTCACCAAAAACAAACTGAAAAAAAAACAGATGTTGTTTCTTGCCCATATATTCTCTACACAGCAAAGAAAGGGTCTTAGTAGTGGATCTAATCACTTGAGAGTCATAAAACACCAATCCAATAATTAAACATGTATATGATCCAGTATAAATGTTTGAATAAATATGTGTTTAATCAACCTCCGATGTCAGTAGGTGTATGAGGGAACTATTAGAGGACAGCCGAGATTGAGAGATTGTGGTCATCGAGGAAAGATAGTGTCAAAGGAAACCAGTAATCAAATGAAAATAAATATCTTAATAAAAAATCGTTGAAAATTAATAAATCGCTTCAAATGAGATCTTGAATCACTGAAAATCCAAATGAATACCCCTTTGAAAACAATCAATTATCTTGATCCAAAACATTAAGAAAATATAAAAAATTCATCTAATGAATCATGATTTTTAAGATAATAACAATACAGTTGATTCGGTTTGGTTGGTGTTAAAATTATTTAGACTATTTGATCATCAATTAGATGCATGATATAATATCACTAAATCTTTTTAAATCCATACAAGTAACATTAATTATGCATGTGAAGATTCATTATGTAAAATGATACATATTCAAGAAATCATTAATAAAAAATCTCAGTTCCATTCTAAATAAAAAATACACAAGAATATGGATATTTACATTTTGATGAAAATATTATGATTATTTTATTTTAGAGTTTATCATCACCTAGAATATTGGAAAGGATTTAATAATCTGTAGCATTATCTAGGATGACTTCATGGGTACACTTGATTTTAGTTTTATGAGGATGATATAAAGGGTTATGATATTGTTTAACACTATAAAAAGGGGACAACAATTTATAATGGATTTCAGTATCATATAAAAATAAATAATGGGTCACACTAATGTTTTTTACATCAAATAAGGTAAATGGTTTACCATGGTGTTTTTACTAACTATAATGGTAAAAGGGAATGATAAATTTTATTATGTTCTATAAAAAGTGATATGTAAATATTTATTTTATTTGAACCAATGAATAATAATAGGTTGCCTTTTCGGCATTGACTTGGTGGTGTGTGGTCGAGGTACACAACAATGGTGTTCGATGAGGTACGAGTTTCATTTCCTGGGATGCTTCTCTTGGGTAAATTTCCACCTCCCATGCTCTCCTCACCTTGTCGGGTCTCCCAATGTCTCATTGGGTGGGATGAAGTGTAAAAAAAACATAGCTGACGGATTTCTATGTTGAACCATTATTGATCGGGTTGTTACCCAATGGGACGCTTTGCCATTTTAGCTGGAAATAGTTCCTTCCCAGTTGGGGCTCCTCCGAAAGACCTCTTCATGGGGGGGGTTCTGTGTGTGGAGGGTTCTATAAGGCTAATCATATAGATTACATTTAAGAAAATTATAATGAATGTTAATAGTTTTACACTAAAGAATAATGTTTTTCTAGGAATAAATGAGTTATTCACCAAGGATGATTCACTATTGTATTATGATCAAGAACTCAACAATTCTGATTCACTCATGATAATGCAATTTTATTTTTATTATACAATGGATTCAACATTATGGGTTATAAAACATAAACATGTTTAGATAACCAAGATCATTGAATGAACTATAAGATAAAAATACATGGTGGAATCAACCATACCTCAGAGAAATATATGGTTTACTTGATATGACTCAAATTGAGTAGTTTCAATTTAAAATTAAAATTTTATTAATATATTATTGAATATTTATGTTTAACTTATTTAATTAAATTATTACTAACATAAATTTTTTTTCTTTTATAAGTGGATTATTTTTTGCATGTTGGTGGTGATTGATTGAAGCCACTGATTCTTGTTAGATATTGGACATTCAGTCTGCAATTTTGATAACAATAACAAGGATGTGGGACAAGAATGTATACCACTATCATGAAAACATGAATTCTATCCAATTTAGTAATTTCATCCATAATTTTATCTACTATTATTATGACTCAAAGTGTTTGTCATGAGTTTAAAATTATCATTTTAGTTCAAAAAGATCCACTCAGTAAAAACTAAAAAAACACACTTGTATTATCTTGATAATTTAAAAAAAATTAATAATTCATTTTAGACATGTATGATTTAGTCTCACATCAAATTGGCTCATGATATGACCGATATAACACAATGTGTGAGTTTCTAGTTTATGATGACATTTTAGTAAAATATAAAACTAACATACACAAAAATAAGAAAACACATTCTGATTTTTTGATACTTTTAGAAAAACATCCATAGGTCATTTGGGACATGTTTGAATAATGCACACCTCAATATGAGGCATGGTGTGACTAGTATTCCTCCAAGTGTGTCATTTTATTTAAAATTGACATTAATTTTAGTAAAAAAGTCAAATGACATACTCAATATCAATCAAAAAATACATATATTTTGATACATAGAAAAATGATCCATAATTCATTTTTGATGTGTACAAATTGTCCTCACCACAATATGATACACAATGTATTAGGTATTACTCCAAGTGTTTGTTATCAATTTAAATATGATATATTAGTTCAAAATATTCCACTCATTAAAGATGGGAAACAAAATTGGATTGTATTAATAATTTAGGAGAATGATTTATAAGTCATTTTTGATGCGTAGGATTCATTCTCACATCAAACTAACACACTATGTGACAAGTATAAATCAAATTGTGTGATTCCAGTTTAAAATGAAATTTTAAAAAAAACACAAGTAACATACTAGAAAATAATAAAAAACCATTGTATTTTTTTATACTTTATAAAAATGATCCATAAGACATTTGGTATGTGTATAAATCATTATCACATCAATAAAATTCATGGTGTGACATTTATGACTCCAGGTGTACCTTTTTATTTAAAATGGACATTAATTTTATTAAAAAAGACAACTATCATACATAAAATCATTAAAAACAATTGTATTTATTTTGATACATCTGGAAACGAATCCATAATTTATTTTGTATGTTTACACATTTTACACACCTCAATCTGATAAATGATGTCTCTCGTATGACTCGATGTGTTCGTTATAAATTTAAAACTGAAATTTTAGTTCAAAATGTATCACTCAATGAAAACTAAAAAAATGATAATATTGTCTTGATAATTATGAAAAAAAATGATTCATCAGAAATTTGGGAAATTTATTAATCATTTTTATATAATACTAACACATTATGTGGCCATAAGTCACTTGGGATGTTATAGGAATTATCATCACCTCAATCTAACACACGGTGTAACTGGTATGACCCCATGTACATCTTTTTAATTAAAATAGACATTAATTTTATTTAAAAAAACAACTGACATACTCTAAATCAAGAAAAAACATTTTTATAGATTTTATTCTTTCGGAAAATAATAATTATGTCATTTTGGGCATGTAGGAATCAATCTTACCTCAATCTGATGCACGATGTACCCGGTATGACTTAATCTGTCTATTATCAGTTAAAAATTAATATTTTAGTTCAAAAAGTTCCACTCACTAAAAATTAAGAAAACATTATTATATTGTATTAATAATTTTAGAAAATGATTCATCATAAATTTTTTATGTGTTGGAATATATCTCATGTTAAACTGACACACGGTGTGACCAGTATGAATCAATGTGCATGTTTTTTGTTTAAAATGACATTTTAGTAAAAAAAACAAGTAGCGTACTAAGAAAAAATAAAAATCATTCAGATTGTTTTGATACATTAGGAATACAATAAATAAGTTCTTGGGTATGTGTAGTAATCATCCACACCTCAGTATAATCCACGGTCAGACCGGTATTACTCAACGTGTGTCATTTTATTTAAAATTGACATTAAATTTAGTCAAAAATGAAACTTATATAATCAATACCCAGAAAACACATTTATATTGTTTTTATACTTTAGTAACATGATACATATATCATTATTTACATTTATTAATCAGCCTCACCTAACTCCAATACACAACTATTTTTTCATGACTCAAAGTGTCTGTTATTAGTTTAAAACTGACATTTTAGTTCAAAAAGTGTCACTCAGTGAAAGATGAGAAAATTCACTTGGATTTTTTTGATAATTTAAAAAAATGATTTAAAAATAATTTTTGATGTGAAAGAATTATTCTCCTATTAAACTAACATACTATGTGACCAGTATGACTCAAAGAGTATGTTTCTAGTTTAAAATGTCATTTTAGTAAGAAACACAAGTGACATACTCAAGACCATGAAAAATAATTCTTATTGTTTTGATGCTATTTGAAAATGATACATAATTCCGTTGGGATGTGTATAAATTATATAAATCTCAATCTGATTCATGGTGTGTCCAGAATGAATCCATGTATGTCTTTTTTATTTAAAATTAACATTAATTTCAGTAAAAGATAAAACTGACATATACAAAACTGTGTGAACACATTCAGATTGATTTTATACATTAGGAAAATGAAATATATTCCATTTTTAACATGTATTAATTATACTAATATCAATCCAATACACGATGTTCCTGATATGACTAAGTGTCCTTTATTATTTTAAAATTGACTTTGTAGCTTAGAAACCACTCCCTCAAAACTAAGAAAACACATTTGGATTGTATTGCTAATTTATAAAAATGATTGATAATTCATTTATTATGTGTATTAGTCATTATAATGTAATAAACACATGATGATACCGATATGACTAAAATTTTTTGTTTCTAGTATATGATGACATTTTACTAAAAAACACTTGTGATGCATTCAAAACTAAGAAAACTCATTCAGATTGATTTGATACTTTATTAAAAATATCCATAAGTCATTTCTATCATATAGAAATCATCTGAACCTCAATACAACAAACTACGTGACCGATATTAATCAAAGTGTGTATTTTTATTTAAAATAGACATTAATTTATGTAAAAAAGAAAACTAGCATACTCAAAAATGAGAAAACACATTCAGATTGTTTTGATACATTAAGAAAATGATTCATAAGTCATTTTTCTTGTATAGGAATAAAAAACACATCAATACGATAAGCAATGTTCCCTGTATGACTCAAACTGTTCATTATCTATTAAAAATTGATATTTTAGTTAAAAAATGTTTCACTCATTAAAAAAAAATGCACTAGGATTTTCTTGATAATTTAGGAAACAAATTCATCAGTCATTTATGACGTGTAGGAATTAGTCACACAATAAATAGACAAACGATGTGACAGGAATGACTCATATTGCATGTTTCTAGTTTAAAATATCATTTTAGTAAAAAACACATGTTTCGTACATAAATCCAAGAAAAATCATTCATAATTTTTTAATAAATTATAATAATTATCTATAATTCATTTCGGATGTGTAGGCTTCCGCCTCACCTCAATATGACGCACGGTGTGACCGGTATGACTCTAATGTGTCTTTTTATTTAAATTGACACAAATATTAGTGAAAAAATACAACAAACATAGTCAAAACTAAAAATACATTTGTATTATGATGACATATTAGGAAAATGATCCATAGGTCATTTTTGACATGTATGAACCAGCCACACTACAATCTCGTACACGTCGTACCAGATATGACTCAAAGGGTCTATAATCTATTTAAAAATCGCATTTGTTTCAAAAATTATCACTCATTGAAAACCAATAAAACATGCTCATGTTGTCTAAATAATTCAAAGAAAATGATAAATTAGTCATTTTTTATGTGAAGGAACCAGTATAATATCAATATGACACATGATGGGATCGGTATGACTTAAAGTTCAGGTTTCTAGTTTAAAATTTCATTCAAGTAAAAAACTAAAGTGATGTACTAAAAATTGAGAAAATTCATTATTATTGTTTTCGTAAATTAATAAAACAATTCACATGTCATTTGGGATGTTTATAAATCACATGAACCTCAATTTGATGAATGGTGTGACTGGTATGACTCAAAGAGGGTATTTTTATTTAAATTTGATATTAATTTTAGTAAAAAAACATAACTGGAATACACAAAACCAATAAAAAAAATTTTATTGTTTTGATACTATAGGAAAAAATCCATATGTCATTTATGATGTGTAAGAATAAGGTTCAATCAATCTGATACACGATCTTCCTGGAATGACTCAAAGTGTCTATTATCAGTTTAAAATTGACATTTTAGTTCAAAAAGTTTCACTTAATAAAAACAAAGAAAACTCACTTAGATTTTCATGATAATTTTAAAAAAATATTAATTAGTCATTTTTTCATGTGTAATAACTATTCTCACATCAAAACAGCGCACTATGTGACTAATATGACTCCACGTGTGTGTTTCCAATTTGAAATGACATTTTACTAATAAAAACACAAGCGACATACTCAAAACTAAGTGAACTCCTTAGATTGTTTTAATAATTTATTAAAATAATCCATAATTCATTTGGGTTATGTATGAATCATCCTCACCAAAATCTAATTCTCTATGTGACCTATATGACACTAAGTGAATCTTTTTATTTAAAATTGAAATAAATTTTAATAAAAAAATACAAATGACATACTCAAAACCATGAAAAAAAATTTGAATTATTTTGATACATTAAGAAAACTATCCATATGTTATTTTTTATGAGTATGAATTTACCTAAAATCAATCCAATACATGATGTTCCTGGTATGACTCAAATAATCCATTATCAGTTTAAAATGAACATTTTAGTTCAAAACTTTTCACTCACTAAAAAATGCGGATATGAGCCCAGATTTTATTGATAATTTATGAAAATTATTCATCAATCACCTATGACCTGTAAGAATAATACATATATAAAACCAATACATGATGTTACTCGGATGACTCAATGTGTGTGTTTCTAGTTTAAAATGACATTTTAGTAAAAAAAATACATGTGACATTCTCAAAACAGATAAACTCATTTGGATTGCTTTGATACTTCAGGAGCATAATCTATAATCTATTTGGGATATTGAAGAATCATCCTCACCACAATACAATTCATGGTTTGATAGGTATGACTCCATGTACGTCTTTTCAATATAAAATTTTCATTTTATTTTAGGACATGAATCACATTTCCAAAATCCAGAAAATGAGCCTCGATTGTTTTCGCATCATTCTCTATACTATTACTTAATTAATTTCCATATGATTTTTATCTTATACTTATTTAGTTAATTTTTTCATTGATAATTCATAAAGATGAAAAATAATTGGTGTGCCATGAAAAAATCAAATGTAACACAATCTGATAGATGGTGTTCCCAGTATTATAAAATGTTTAGTTTAAAATTAACACATTATGATTAATTTTCTCTTTATATTATTACAAACATTAGAATTATTTTCTTATACAGGTGAATTATTTTTCACAAGAATGGGTGGTTTGATCTTTTTTGTAGGTGTGATATTTTTCTCTATTATATATCATCTTTTGTATTTGTGTTGTAAATCTTAATTCATTTAATTTCTATATTTTTATTTGATTTTGCTAATTTTTAGTGATGTAGGGTTCTGTTACAATACACTGTATTATGTCACATTTCAAGTGCTATAGTGTTTTGTTACAAAAAACTATAATATGAACCTTTATTATAACTTTTCATGTGCTTATAAAAGCCTATGGATTTTAATCATGCTTTGGTAGTTGGTGCCTTTTTAGTGCTGATAAAGGCCAATTCTAGTGCTGTTAATGGCTTGTTTTAGAGTAGTGGAAAATTCATGTAGATGTCTATATGACACACCTGAAGGGATTTTGACCCCATGTTATTCAAAAAGGATTTTCAATTACAAATATCTATTTATAAATTGATGAAATCCTTTAGGTTGTAACGAACCAATTTGAATACCCTATCAAATTGGTACCCAAAATGATATGTCGCATAAATGAAGGGTGTTCTTGATTCACAGGGGCTGGAGACTAGCCCTTAGGAATTAAAAAATTGTAAGTAACAATTTCACCCAACCAGAAGCAAAAACCAAAAACATATATAATATAGTGGAAAAAATGGAACAGATAAATATATTCTATAACTAAAAATGAATAGTGAAACCAAACAACTCAAAATTTGAAACAATCTCAATGTGCAGGCCCAACCATAAAGAACTACAAAAAAGTAAAACCAACTACTTCATGTGATAACATGAGGATACTACCACCATCTCACAACCAAATACCCACCTCATCTAATAGTAAACCTCACTGCATCACTGCAACACATTTCCTTTCCCTAAATAAAATGAAATAACCAGGTATACACATAACTGAAGGGGTACACAGGGTGTGATCTATTAGGATTAATTGGGTCCCACCCAAGTGCTCCATTTCATGTCTTTTAACAATAATACGTTCATGTTAAACTTTTACTAAAATAAAGAATGCTAACAATTTTACAATTTTTTTACCAAAATCATGGAAAAACAATTTAATTTCTACTTTTTACACATTTTAAAATAAAATTGGTAAATCAATTTCAAATAATTTTATAACCATATATCCTAGAAAATATAAAAAGTAAAAAAGTCATGAAATACATATCATATCAAATCCATGGTAGTACAAAAAAATAGTAAAAAACAAATGTAGAATCATAGGTAACATCACGCTAGGTATCACACTAGGTTAGTAAAGCTAGGAAACTCATACCTAAGGTAGTAAACCATGTACGCATCAACAAAATTAGACATATTCATTGAGTTCAAAGATTATAGGAACACACCATCAAGTCAATCCCCCAACGGTTCTAATAAGTCCCTAAAATGATAGGCCTAGGGATTGAAGGAATGTTGCATGAGAAAACCCACTAAAATTAGAAAATACCAATTATTAATCCTTCTTCCTAAGTACCTAAGGATTTATATGTTCTCTATTTTTCAAAATAGATCATCAAACCATGGTTTGAAAACAATTACAAAAAACCATTTCAAAATGCTTTTAAAACCCTTTTCCATTTACAAAAATAATGGGAAAGCAATATTTTATGAAAATTTAGTTCAATACACACAAAAAAATCAGTCATATTATTTCATTTAATTTAATAAAACAATTTATACAAAATATGAGTAATGTAGTTCACCAAACTAGGCTAGAGGTAGAACCACCTACATCAAACACGAGGTCACACATGTCAAAAAAGCGATCCACCAATAAGAAGAAATATAAAACGAAAATGGAGTACCTAGAATAAATATATACATATTATAATTGATCCAATTCAACAAAGGGTTAGTGAAGAAAAGGAAACAACAGAGACCTCAAGAATGCACACCCACCACACCGCAAACAACATGGTTTTTACTCTGAAACTAGATCACATAATGAATTTGGAGTAAAATAAGAAGAAAAGTCACTACAAGTCAACAAAAAAAAATTGAACAATGAAACATCTCTACCACAATCAACGAAGATGAAGAAGAAGAAAAAAGGATATCTTACCTGGAGAGATGGAACACAACATCCCTAACGATCCAATGCCGAAAAGATCATTCCGGATCAAATGGAGGCTACCAAAATTATTAGAGAAGGGATTTAGTTTTAGAGAAATGTGATATGCTAGAGAAGGAAAAAACAATCAACCGATGTTGCACCATAAAATCCTTGTCTTTGATATTTACATGGTGTGTAATCCATTTACACATCATGTAATCACCAGGGATCACATACGCTAAAAAACGCATCATCATTTTAATAAAAACTAATCCATAAACATTACACAGTGTGTAACCTTTACATGAAGGGTACTCCATTAGCACTATGTACCATTTACATGACATCATACATGCATAAAATATATGATTTATACTCCCATTACATGATACGTATTTCTCCTACAAACTTCAAAAAACGATTTATTCTTTACAAAAACCTCAAACCAACTTTGACATTCTCTGAATATCAGGAGAACTACACAAATCTAGTAACACAGTTATACTCATAATCCATAAATTCAAAAAAAAATACGTCCCTGAACTTTTTTATATTTTACTCATAAAATGTTCTCCATAATCGAAACTCCCACGACACACCCAATTAAAAAAGGAAAACAAGAAAAAAGGTAAAAAAAATACTTGATTGTTGGTAACGTGATGTTAAAAATCCACACTATATTACTTTCTATCCCTAGGATGTCACGTGGAAGAATGAAATTTGGTAAGGAAGTGAGTTTATTTATCACTCATCAACTAATCAGGCCCCCATGTCTCATAAGAATATGATCCATGACTCCATAACACTTTGACCAGAAGAATAAAAATCCCATGAAATAATTTTACTCAAGAGTCAACCATCTCAAATGGATGCTCTAAAATATAAAAATCATGCTCCAACTCAATCTCCCCCAACATAAAATATGGGAGAGACCATGATGATATTTATTGAGCTATGATATATGGAAAACATAATTAATTCGTTTCAACTGAGCCAGAAATGCCAACAAATAATCTATGCACCTAAGCTTCTCAACGGACTCAAATGGCCCAAAATATCGTGGAGCCAACATCCACTATTTTACATAATGATGGTGACCCAACCTATTAAAAAACTTCTATAAAACCATATAAACTTTGGAAAACTCAAATGAATGATGTTGTTGATCCATATAATATTTCTATCAACTCTCAACTATAACTAGACATTGACATATAACATGAATCCTCACAGATATATCCTGAACCAAACTCAGTCTCACCAAAGAATATTTTCCCATCTCTACCCAATAAAGATCTGATTGGCATGATAGACCATAGAATTACTTTAAATAAGTCCTTCTGATCAATAACTAGTAACTTTTTTATAAGTAAACTCAACCAGTCCATGATGGATATCCCAAGATCCACCAAAACCCATGAAATTGGCTCACATCTTATCCTCTAGAACATAAATAGCATACTCTATCTAATCGTCATTCAGTGGATGATAAGTTGTACTCATCCGGATGTGAATCCCCATTTCCTCTTGGAGACACTAATAGAACATTGAATTAATCCTAGGATATTTTTCTGAAATAATGATTGAAGGATCTCAATGTAAATTTATAATTTCTTGCACAAAATTTGCACTTAGATATTCAACTTTTATGGTGTCTCTAATCTGAAATAAATGATCTTATGTTGTGAAAAAATTAATCACCATCCAGTTAACATTCTTACCTTATGTATTAAATGGTAAAAAAAATCGATGCATCATACCATTTCCAAACCAGAATCGAATGAGGGTGAGTCATGATATAAGGTTTTAAGTGGTTTTCCATTATCTATTTTCATTTTTTCCAATGGGACACAAAATCCTCAATGTCATACTTTATACCAAGCCACAAGAATCACTGTCACATGTCATAATAAATCATTTTTTATCTCATATGACTGGACCATGAATAACTATGAAAATCAAACCCAAATAAAATTCTCATAGATGTTTGTATGACAGATGGATCCCCAAAACCAAAAATATCATCTACAGAGAGATTCCAGCCTAGAACAGTCTCTATACCAAATAGGGTTTCAGGAATTCCTCTAACATTGACATCCTACTACGGACTTTACAAAATATACTCAATAATATATGATGGAAAAAAACACCAGCCAAAACCATTCTTGAAACATCCTCCTGACCATCAAGATAAAATTTAGAAAAAAAACTCATAAGGTTCTACTCTTCCATTGATTAAAAAATAGGTTGCGATGACACTTTCTTACAAATAGAATATGCAATGACATTCCCCTTCCCTAGGGTATATGTGATATCAAAGTTAAATTTTTGAAGGTATTATACCCACTATATATTTATAAGATTCATGTTCTTATGAGAAAATATATTCCTCAAAATATTGTGGTCCAAAAATACGTTGAACATTTCCCCAAAAATATAATTCTACCAACACTTAAGTTCATAGATAACTATAGAAGGATCTAAATCATGAGTGGGGTATTTCTTCTCATGTGGTTGAAGTTTGTGAGAGATGTTATCCACTTAATGATAATCATGAATGAACATGCAACCCAAACTAGTTCTATAAGAATCATAAAAAACCACATACCTATTACCAGGCTCAGGTAAGATCAGAATATTAGCCAATTTCTAACTTCTTTTTAGATCAATGAATGAATATTAATACTTTGCATCCCGTGAGAATTTCATCCCCTTTAAGGTAAGAGTATTCAAAATTGACTCCATCTTTGATAAATAATTGATTAAAAATAAATATTATCAAATGATACTGAGGTAACTATAAATATCAAAGATAAATATAGAACATCCCAAGACAATAAAACCATCAATTTTTAAGGATCATCTAACAATCCATGCTCATAAATCATGTGCCCCAAGAAACTCATTTATTGGATCTAGAAAGTGAATTTTGAAATCTTTCCATTAAAATTGATACTCCTCAGGATTTCAAAAATCAAACATAGACGGTGTTCATGCATGGATCGGATCTCGAATAGGCCTAAATATCATCCATAGACACTACCACAAAATTTTTTACATACTGAGGGAATTTTTGATTCATTAAATCCATGAGAACTGTAGGAGAATTAGTCCAATCAAACAAAATCCACACATATTTATAATTGATATACCTACATCTAAAATTCATATATGGAATATCATATTTCTGAGTCCTAGGCTAATGATAACCCGACCGATGATCAATCTTCAAAAACCACTTTTCCCCATTTAAATGATCATAAAAATCATTAACACTAGGAAAGGAATACTTATCATGAACTATTACTAAGTTTTACGTTTTATTGTCCACATATAATTAGAGTGAAACATTTGAATTCATGGTAAAGAGAACTATGGATGACCAAATAGAAACACTAGGGTGTAAAAAACCCTTCACCACCAGATCATTCAACTGAATCTTGAGCTCTTTTAGCTCCATTGTTTCCATACAATAAAAAGGAATCAATATTAGATTCATTCCTAGCACCGGTTCAATTGTAAAATCTAAATTCTTCTATTAAGGAATCCTTGACAAATATTCTAGGAAAATATTTGGCATGTTTTGAAAATTTATAAGAATATCAACAACAAATGATACATCATTGAGCACAACTACTACCACATAAAACAAACTCTTGAGATCTAGAAAGGAAAGACCAACATAACCAGATCATGAATTCCTCTCTCCCTAAAAAATCCATTAGCTCCCATAAGTCACAAGAGACAGGAAATGGAAATGATAACAATCAAACTCAACATGATTAGTAACATGAAAATCTATCTCTATGATGATGTTAAATCAATCTATATTAAGAACAATAAAATCAAAAACTAACTATGTATCAACTACTGATGGAACCCAAGGAAACCAAAACCCCTACTCTTTACTCTTCCTAATAGGTTCCACTAACTAAATAAAAAACAAATAGAGAACCATTAGAAGGTTAATCATATAATAAAAATGGATAGAGATAAATGACTGGTAAGCACCGATATCAAATAAAGAAATTGTTATTGTATATGAACTAATGGTTGTACCTCTAACATTCACTGGACTAGCATCTAACTTGTAACGACCCTATGTCTTTTCAATAGAAATTCATTTCTAATAAAAATTTTATATAATCACTTGAAATCACAACACAATGAACTACTATGTAATATGTGACCTTTAAAAATATTTTTGTCTCTTTTGTGATTTGAATTTCTAAAAATGGTAATTTAATTTTGAGATCAGTAAGTTATTTGGAGTCTGATAAGACAAACATAATTATTTATGAATAGTAACAAAGCCTTATGAATAGTAACAATCCTTTAGGAATATTAATGAAGATTAATCATCCCAAAAAAATATAAACTTCACCTATGAATGTATAAATACAATTTAGACATCTTAAAATGGAAACAACAGTCATAGTATAAGAATTGGTTTTTATGTTTGTAAAAAATATTTTATTTACAATTTTATGATTAATTTATAAATTTTAAATGGAAATATATGTTCATAAAATGAAATCATAAATTTTTACTTTATTTTCTTATGGTTATAATTTAATTTTATTATACCATGATTAATTTTTCATGGTGTTATAAAACCATTCAATGTTTTAATGTTGATTTTGTTGAGTAAATTATTATTTTATTTAAAAGATAAATTAATAATATTTAGAAACATATTTTAAAAAAATGGAGTATATTTTTGACTTCTACATGTTGAAAAATGGATATGGTGAAATTTTGGGATTTTTCTAAAATACATGAATTCTTCGTGAATAATAAAAAATACAATGTTGAGTTTTCTGAATGATTAATGACATCAAAATGATATATTAATAAATAAAAAATCAGTTCTAATTTTTCACAGTAAAATATCTTATGACGTGTCTCAAGTGGCTAATATCATTGGAAAATACCATGTGAAATACTATGGTTTTTTAAAAACCACTATTGAGGTGACATTTGAAATTAATAAAAAAATCCCCCTCTTTTACTATAAATACACACTCTTTCCTTCGTTTTCATTCAATAAAAATCCATATTTCTTTATGATCTGGGTGTTTTACCTCCTTAGGAGTCCTCCCAATTTCTCCTCAATCCCCCAAGGTCCCTAACATCATGCTTTCTGAGTTACTCCATAATGTAAGGAACCCTTTCACCCTGCTCTAGTAGTCAGCACATATTTTATGTTATCTCTTTGAATTTCCATTTTAATATGTTGTGGTTTGATATTATGTTTCCCTATTACTGCACTTTTTATTTCCATATTATGAGATACCTTTTTTCCCTCTCATCAATTAATTTTATGATGTTTTATGCGATGCAATAAGGTTGAAGGATTTTTATATGGGATATCTCAACTTTTGTTTAGTTTTCAAGTTCATTTATTTTATTTTATTTACTCACATAATTTAATATAAAGGTTGTGATTAATAAAATACCGTACATATACTATAATTTTTTCTAGTCAAATTAAAAATTCTTCATCATCTCTCTTTTCATTTTGGTTAATACTAAAAATGAAAACACCATCTAAGATGTGCTAATTTACAACAATCAAGGACGATGGGTTTTCAATTTGTTTTATCATCATCAATTATGGACATGAAACCATTTTCATGATTTTAATAGAAAATAATATATTCATTATTTCTCATACATAATTCTAGTTTTGATTTATAAAACTAAACATGTTTCTTGTGGCCAAAACCGCCAATTAACCCAAAAGGTTATCACTAAAGTCTTACAAAACGATTATTCCTCACTCCATGTAACCAAAATAAATTTACAGCCATGTAACCTTCTAGATATTCAATAATTGAATATTACTCCAATTATGGGAAACCATACCCATTTTAGATGACTCTACGAACATGAATATTAGATAACCGACCATTAGAACCAAGGAAACAAATGGTCCTGAACCATGAAATTGAACCTCATAACAAATCAAAAAGGTTATGAATGAACTCAAGAAGGTTGTAATAAATCATTTTCATATAGAATAGGTCCTTTAATGATTAATTAATGAACCTAATTTTATTATCCATGTCATTCATATCAAGTGGTGAACCCCATCAGACTTATGGTAAGGGATTATACCCGAACAACTTTTTTCCTTCTGGTTGCTCCAACGTTCTTTTTACCCAAATGAATTTGTTGTTTATTTTTATGTAAAAATTATACATACTGTTTATATGCTCCCAAATAATGTTTCTAGATCCATCCCTCATTCTCTTTCGAGGATATACAAGTTATTTTAAGTGATCCCCTCTTTAATTATTCTTGATAAGCAAACCTATGTTGAGGGAACATCCAAAATTCTTACCCTATTTCAGGTGCACTATATCCTCTATTTTAAGACAAATTTTTTTTTAAAATCATTATTTTTATTATGGAAACCTTCTTTTTTCACTTCTGGTTTTATATGAAATATTATTCCCTCTTTGATTTTAAATGCTCTTTCATATTTTCCATAAAACCACTCTAAAGTTTTTTAATGCTAAGATTTTCCCATATACTCTTCCTACATGTTGTCACATTAGTTTTAAATAAATTACCATATTATATTCCTATTTTACCTTATTAATATCCCTTTGTGTTTTAAACCATTTATTTTATGGACACTTTTATGATACACCCATTCATTATGATTTTTGACATGAATGTGATACCCATTTCTCTCTATAGGTTCCCATATGTTTAAGTATGATTGGTAATGTATGATTATTTATAAGGAAATAATATTTAGGAACATGTTAAGATGGGTGTTCCCAAATAGAACTCCAATTAATTGGGTAAAGTTAAGTCTCATGAGATGTTATGTGCGACGGTCTTGGTGATTAGTCTTGGATTATGAATCTATGTGAAATGATCTTGGCGGTTAGCCTTGACTAATACTAAAGTCATGTTTTTTCTTTTTGCAACATTAATATGATTCCGTCTTTATATGATTCCATGTTTATATAATATGATTCCTTATTTTCCATGTTTTTTTGTTATTATGTCATGCCTTCTATCCCATGTGATAATTACTTATTTTTATATACACTCCCTTAATGGGATTTTTAACTCATCCATGTGTTCATGTGTTCCCCAGGGTATCATATGCAGATGTATGAGAACAATGGGATATTGTATCACATTTTGGAGTTTAAATAAAAAGTTATTTTTTATAATGTTTTATTATGTACCTATTCTTCCAAGACACTAGACATTATGATCCTTGGGATGCATTCTGATGTATAATTATGACTAAATTCATGTAATGTAATATTTGAAAGAGATTTCCTCAGACTCAAGAATAAGGACGATGATTTCATCGGGGTTTGTGAAGAAAACATTACAAGGCATGAAAGGTATGCCTCTAGACTTTTCAGGAACATAGAAATAAAGGTTGATCGCTTTTTAGTGGGCCAAAGCAGAGTCTATCGATTGTTTTGGTGATTCGAGAATTGGAAAGTTTTGAGGAGACTATTCATTTTTTCCTAAAGGTATAAATGGAGATTTTAGACTCTCAGCGGTATCGTGGACTCAATGACAAGAAGAAAAAATGGGGAATAACATGGGTGGTTCAACAAACAAGTCCCATGATGGAAAGAAGCCCGAATGTCTCATGTGTAAATGTTGTATGAAGAAACATCCTTAGAAAAGTTTAATGGGAACCAAGAGTTGCTTCAAATGTGGAAAGCTGGGATATAAGGACATGAACTACCAAAGTGATATTAAAAATCTTGTTAATGAACAAGAAGAAAGGAAGGTTCAGATCAACCCTCATCCACTATTGTAGTTTTACAACTTCAAAGAGCAAGGGAATTATGAAAATAATGGCCCGAAGTCTAGGATTTTCGGAGGAAATAAAAAACACCCTCCAAGTAAACAAGGTAGGGATTATGCTATCACTACTGCTGAGGTGAAGCCAGAAAAACTATTTGGTGACAGGTACTATAGTTATTCATTCAAGAATAGAAAACTTACTACATGATTCTAGTTCTACGCATAATTTCATATCTTGCACGTTTATTAGAACTATTCAAACACCACCTCAAAATTTGGAGGAACATTTATCTGTGAGAACTATGAATAGGGAAAATATTGCATCCATGGTTTGTAAATCTTCCCTATTTATTTTTTGTGGAATAAAACTCCCTAAAAATCTTTTCAAACATCCTTTAGTGGAGTTAAACACTATACTAGGAATTTATTGATTATCTTTATACAAATAAAACATCAGCTTTTGGGAAAGGGGGATCACTATTCACATCCGGGAGCATCCTCCCATTATTTACACGTGTAAGGAGGAAGATGAATCTGCTTTAGGATCATCATCTTAAGTGTGGATATTTATTCTTTATGATCAAGCATATCTATCCCAAATGATTGATAAAATGTATAGAATCATGTTGGAATACATTCCTAGCATGAGGGATTACACTCATGTATTTCTTGAAGAGTTTCCTGGCCTTCCACCTAATTGTGTAGTTGAGTTCTCAAATAAACGTATTCTGGGATCTTTGCCTATATCAAAGAAACCTAACATAATGTCCATCGTTAAGCTATAAGATTTGAGGAAGCAGTTACAGGATAATCATGAGAAGGGTTTCATACGCCCATGTTTATCACCTTGGGGTGCGACAGTCCTCTTTATCCAGAAGAATTATGGATCAATGTTCCTCTAGATTTATGATCCTGAGATCAATAAAATCACGATAAAAAACATGTATCCCATTCCATGGATAGATGGATTTTTTGATCAGCTTCATGGGGCCAGTAATTTATCAAATGTGGACCTTTCGTCAGGATATCCCCAATTAAATGTGAGGAAGAAAGATATTCCCAATACTATTTTTTGAATGAGGTATGGACACTATGATTTCGTAGTGATGACCATTGGACTCGCTAATTTTTCATCAATTTACATGGATTTAATGAATAGAGTCTTCAGAGATTACTTCAAAAAAATTGGTAGTCAATAGGGATGATATTATGATATAATCCAAGAGCAAGGAGGAACATGAGGAACATTTGAATACTGTGATAAAAACATTGTGAAGGGAGAAATAGTATGAAATGTACATTAAATTTGAGTTATGGATAGAGGAAATATCATTCTTGAGGAATTTTATCACCAGCCAAGGGATATTTGTGGTTTCTTCCAAGACAAATTCAATTGATGAGTGACACAGGCTAACATCTATAATAGAGATCTGCAGCTTTTGGGGTCTAGCTGGGTATTATTGATGATTTGGGAAGAAATTTTCATTATTATCAAACCCAATGACCAAGATGACATTTTAGAGAGTAATGTTTTTCTATACTCAAGAAATGTGAATATTGTTTCAAGGAGTTTAAAAGAGGTTAATCACTCTTCCAGTACTCACCCTCCAAGTAAGTGGAGAAATTTTTGTGGTGTATAGTGATTCTTCTAATAAGGTCTTAGGTTGTGCGATGATGAAAAATGATAAATTGATAGCCTATTCACCTAGTCAACTCAAAATCCATGATTAAAACTATCCCATGTAAGATCTAGAGTTGGTAGGTGTGATCTATATCATTGAAAATCTGATAGCATTATCTTTATGGGGAGAAGTTTGAGATATATACTAATCAAAAGAGTCTCAAATAAATATTCACACAAAAGTAGACTAATATGAACAAGATAATATGGATATAACTCATCATGTATTATGAACTCTCAATCCACTACCGTCCCGTGTAAGGAAAACATGGTTGAAGATTCTCTTCGTTGAAAGGATCCTATTTTATTGTCATTGTTGATATTTGAAAATGATCCGACCTTCTTATATTTTCATAGGATAGAAATTGGAATATTTAATGGAGTAACATCATCAATCCTTTCTCAAATTATTTCTCAACCATCCCTCATGGAGAAAATAAAGTATTCTCAAAGAAAGTATTTGGAAATTCAAAAATGGGTGGAAGCTATTAAAAATGGGAAATCCTTTGAGTTCATGATTGATGAGAAGGAGTTGTAAGATGTGGGTCACAATTATGTGCACCATAAAATCCAAGGATAAATAAGGATATTTTGAATGATGCCCATAGCTAAAACTTCTCTATCTACCTATGTAGGACAAAGATGTATCGAGATATCTGAGAACACTTTTGTTGGGACAATACGAGAAGGGAGATTATTGAATTTACATCAAACATCTGGGTATGTTAGCAAGTGAATGTTTAGAGGAAAAAGTCTAATGGGATGATGAAACCACTACCCATTCCATCATGGAAGTGGGAGAACATTACCATAAACTTTATCACTAGAATTACAAGGATATCCAAAGGAAACATTGATATATGGGTCATTGTGCACTGTCTAACAAAGACAACTCACTTTACTGTAATTCGAGAGGACTTATCAATGGATCAACTTCCACAGATATATATAAAAGAAGTGTTAACGTTTTATGGAGTACCACTATCTATTGTATCTGATAGTGATATGAGATTCTCCTTGATGTTCTAGAAAATTCTTCAGTATACTCTAACCACTGAACTGAACTTATGTACAACCAATAATCCTCAAACTGATATCCAATCCGAGCAAACAATTCCGAAACTCGAAGACATGTTGGTATTGTGTTCTATGGAATTAAAAGGAGGGTAAGAACAACATATTCCACTGGTTAATTTCTCCTACAACAAAAATTTCCACTCGAGCATCCGAATGGCACCATAAAAATCCCTTTATGGGAAAAGGTTCATAACCCTAGTGTGTTTGGATGATGTTTGTGAGCATAAGCTGCAAGGACCGGAAATGGTCGATGAAATGGTAGGGAAGGTGAAAACCGTTCAGCAACACATAAAGGCATCCCAAATTAGATAGAAGAGTAATGCAGACAATCATCAATGAGACCTTGAGTTCAATGTTGGAGACATGATATTTCTATGCATATATCCGTGAAAGAAGACCATGTGGTTTGGAATGCAAGGGATGTTATATCCCTGGTACATCAACCCCTTCAAGATTCTTGATAGTGTCATGGTAGTGGCCTATTGACTAGCACTTCCACCCACCAGGTCCAGAGATCATGATGTATTTAATGTATCCCTCTTAAGAAAGTACATAGCAGACTCTTTACATGTACTCTCTTTAGAGGTGGTAGAGTTGGAGGATGATTATTTTTACAAGGATCAACCAGACAGGATCATGGATCGTAGAGATAAAGTTCTATATAACAATACTACTCACCTAGTGAAGGTACTATAGAGGAACCACAAGTATGAAGTGGAAGCATGGTAACTAGAGGAATTAATGAAAGAAAAGTATCTGCTCCTATTTATGGCCAACAATGTAAAACAGAATTTCAAGGGAAAAATTTATTAAGGGGGGAACAATGTAACAACCCAATATTTTATCAATGGAAATTCCTTTCTTATAAAAGTGTCTTATATGAAATCACAACACAATGAACTACTAAATACTATATGACATTTAAATAAAATATTGTCACTTATGTGAATTGAATTTCAAAATATGGTCATCTACTATTGTGATCAGTATGTTATTTGGAGTTTTATAAGACAAAATTAATTATTTATGAATAGTAACATACCCTTATAAGTAGTAACATAACTTTATGTATAGTAATGACTAGTAATTGACCAAAAAAATAGAAAGTTCACCCATGAATTTATAAATACAATTTAGACATATTAAATGTGAAGAAAACAATCATAGTATAAGAATTCGTATTTTTGTATGTCAAAAACTATTTATTTAAAATTTTATGATTAATTTAATAATTTAAAATGGAATTATATTTTTTTAAAAATGAAATCATAAATTGTTACTTTATTTTATTATGGTTATAATATAATTTTATGGGACCTTGATTAATTTTTCAAGGAGTTTTTCACGACCCGCCTTCGCCAAGGTGAGGGAACGAGACAATATGATTGAAAACCCCTTCATTCTTCATGTTGAATGAGATATAATGACCCCTAAGACACTCCCTCAATAGGCCCTGGAGTGGCGACTAGCACCAAAGTAATAAGATCACACGTAAAATGGAAGGCATTACACTTTTCATATAGTAGGATCGGGAGATAAGATAGTAAGTCCCAAAGAAAACCAAAACTCGAAGTAAAAAATAAATCCCAAACAATCCTTTCCAATATGCCTGTTTCAAATAATATGTACTACAATAGAAGAAAAATCCAAGGGTAAAAACCAAAAAAATGGAAAACAACAATAGAAAATGTCCCAATGCCCGGACTAGTACCGACCCGCACGGTCCTTGAAGTCATCATAGAAACTAAAAAGTAGTTTTATGTACGTTGGGTGGGTATACAGGTATACTTAGTTGGAAAAAACCAAAATCTCTCATGCACAAGTGGGGAGGTATTCTAATGCCCTGTGAGAAAAGGAGATAACCAAAGAACCTAACAAGGAAACACTCCACCCAAACCTCACCAAAGAAAAAACCAAAAAATAACACAATTAAAGTAAGGTTATAGTAATAACACATCGATGTTTGGGTACCCCACACCACTTACCCACTTGTTAATGAAGACATCCTACATGTTATACATTATGTTCAATTTTCATCGTTGTCCCACTGTCATACCCTGCCCACACACACCCAGGCTACCACAACCACAGAACCCGCCCGCAAAACACCTGGGCAATAACCAGACGTTACCACGCCCGAATACACCTGAGCCAGAAGGCCTATCACCACACCCGAAGACACCTGGGCTTGAACAACTATTGTCATGCCAAAAGACACATGTGCCTCATCATGAAGACACTTGGGAAAAAACCGGACCGCACACACCTGGGTCGACCACCACAACTACTCTACTCGAAGAATCTTGGGATATAATGATCCTTAGGCCATCACAACCAGCCTAAAGAGTCTTTCGATACTTGGGATAGGTATAAAAAAAGGAGCTAATAACCAGCCACTCATAAGAGGGTTGGGAAAAAACACCCCCCCCCCCCCCCCATGAAATGGGTGTGTTCGGCTCCAAGTGCTCAACTTTTGTGGGGTGAGAATAAGAATCATAAAAAATAAATTATACATATAGGTAACAAGCACTCATCCCAGCCTAGGGGTTTCAAAACCAGCCCATCCACAAAAACCTCATTACTATTCATTTATAAAAAGCACCGCAACCAAAACCATGTCACAACTCATTTCTGGAAACCAGTTCCCCATTGAACCCATTCTTGTTTTCATATTCATGTGAATCCATTTAGATAATTATTCACTACTAGGAAACTAACGGGTATAGCCTCATTCAAAACAAGGAAAACAGACAAACAACAATTTAAGCATTCACATCCGGTTCTCTTTTGAAATGTCACAACAACAAAGGGGATCTGTGAGATCACTCAAAGTACTAGAACCAAACCAAGCTTCAGCATACAAACCCAAACGGCCCCCAAATCCACAAGCTAACATCTCCACAATAGTGGATCCCATCACCATCTATGTCACATCACTAGTGTAGGATCGAAATAATGATGTAGATGCTCAATATACAAGAGGGGGGTGAATTGTATACTTTAAAAATTCATTAAACAAAGGAAACAGCTAAGTTTAACAAAGTTAAACTAAGCAAATTCACAACACCTCTAACACCAATTACGAACATGGAATAAGGACTGAAGTTATAAACTTTACGTTCTATGTACTTGATTAAAACTGGAAAATGATTCCGAAAGTAGGTTCCAGAAATATGGATCCGGAAATTGAAACTTAACTAAAGATTACAATATGAGATTATACCTTAAAGAGTACAGAATCTAAATGGAACAGAGTACAAGTAAGGAAGTATAATAAAGTTATAATTTCCTTATAGTACAATATGCAGCGGAAACAAACAAGTACTAAAACTACAAGTAACAAGATATAAGTCTTTTAACCAAAAGAGAAGGGTATCCAACAACCTTGGATAAAGGTCCCTTGATTTATACTTTCAAGAAAGTTTGTCTTACCCACACCAGGGTAAGACCTCAATATGATGATCGGAATCTCTGTCTTGTTATCCCCGCAAGCCCTCAACTTCAAGGTAGTTGAAAACCTCTGTCTTCCTCAACAAGGAAGCCCTCAAACTTCAAGGTATTCGGCACCTCTGTCTTCCTATCCCCGGAAGTCCTCGAATGTAATCACCAACATTCGGAGTCACACAAAGCATTGAGAGTTAATAAGAGCCTCTATCTCTAGAAATCACTTCAACAGCATGTGTGAACAATATCGAAGAAGTTGTTATGAGATCTTTCAAATGAGCTCCTATTTATAGGTTTGGTCGGCCTCCTTTCCAACGGTCATATTTTCCTTAAAAATCGGAGGGACCTGTACACGTGTAACTTAACCAACGGTTAGTTTATAACAGAATAGACGACATCATTTTACAACAAAACATGTGTAACAGAATGTACGACATCGTTTTAATTCTAACACAATAGTTCGGAGTGAAGGTTCGGAGTGAAGATTCGGAGTGAAAAAAAATGTCAAAGAGTAGACAAATTATAAAAGTGTAAGCAAAATGAAAGTTCGGAGTTTAAGAAAAAATAATATTCAGAGTCTAAATAAATTCGGAGTGTATAAAGCAAAGATAATCAGATTCTGTTTAATAGGTGAATTTGGAATGAAAATTCAGAATGAGAATTCGAAATAAGAATTCGTAATGAGAATTTGTAATCAGAATTCGTAATTGGAATTCATAATCAGAATTTGTCATTAGAATTCATAATCAGAATTCGTCATTAGAATTAGGTGTCTAACTTTATGAGAGTTCGTATCCAGAATTTGGAGTGGAACTTTATTAAAGTTCGTATCTAGAATTCGGAGTGGAACTTCATTATAGTTCTCATCCAGAATTCGGAGCCTAAAACAGAATGCTTCAAATAAAAGTTTTAAACAATTCCGAGAATATAGAAATGAAAACAATTCTTAGACTTAAGAAATATATGGATATAGATAATGAAAATATGATAAGGATAATTTTTCTTACAAAAGCGATTTTCCTTACAAAATCAATTTTCCTTATAAAATCAATTTTCCTTATAAAAGATATTTTTCTTATAAAAGCGATTTTTCTTATAAAAGCGATTTTCCTTAAAGATAAGGTGTTTGTGATTTTCAAAACAATAAGTAATGGAAAAGTCATAAGTAAAACCTTATTAACTCAACAATCTATTCCTTTTTGGAAAGCACAAACATCCTTACGAAAAATAATGTTTAAGAAGAAAGAAAACATTAAGCTGTATCTCCCTTTGCTAATGGATATTGATGAATACGACTAACTCCCCCTTAGGCTTTGAAACTCTAAGGATCGAATTATAGATTTTCGGAATGATATTTCATTAGGAATAAGAATGTCTTCTTTAATGAAAAAACTCCCCCTTAGATAAACTGTATTAGAGTTCTTTTTCTTTCTCACCCTTTGTTAAGGTTTTTTTTTCTTGTCCCCTTTTGTTAGGGTTCATTTCCTTCTCCCCCTTTGTGATTTTCAAAAAGAATTCGAGGGAATGGAAAATATAACAAAGTACATGAAAAATTAGTAGCAACAACAAAAGAGACGAGCAAGCACAATTTTTATTATGTTTGAAAATTCAAAAACAAGGATGTTAAGATACAAAAAAAGATCAGATTTGTCTATTTTGGATATTTTTCCTTCGCCATGAGACCCTTAAGAATTTTCTTTATCTTCTTTAGGTATTTATGGTCTTCCTTCGCTTGCTTCTCTAACACAACAATTCTTGCACTTTGAGCTTCAATCATTTCTTCCTGGGCTTTAAGCTTTTCTTCCTGAGACTTCAAGATTTGTTCTTGCTTTAACAATTTTTCTTCAAACTCATTCTGACGATCCCTTTAATTCCTCCAGTTCTGAGCAACAGAATTCAATTTCCCATTCAGATCTCTGACATCTTGAATCTGGAAATTCTTTTAATCTGTCAACTTTTCTTCAAAGGAAGAAGTATGATCATTTATCTTCCTGTCTTCTGTCTCAAAAGCATCTTTAACATTATCTTTAAAATCATCCAAGAGCCTCATCTATTCTAAAGTTTTCTTCGACCAACTAGTCATTTTCTTACAAGACCTTTTGTGGGCATCATATCCAACAAAAAAAGTTTTGAACAGAGCCTCTATCTCAACATATTTGTCCATAACCATGGATACGGAGTCTGTTTTCTGATTCAAAGTGTGTTGAAGCATCTGGAATCTTGAATCAATACTTGAGAAAGTCGGAATAGAACCTACCAACTTCTTTAATGACTGAACAACAAAGTCATGCCCCAACAAAGATGACTCTGAATCTGAGACTTTTTTTGGAGAATTTTCTTCTTCAATTTTCTCAAGCTTTCTCTTTGAGGAACTACCAACTTCCCTTCTGTTTACAGCCACTGAACTCGGGGTATCAACAACGAGTTGCTTTCCCTTGTCCTTTTTTGGAATGGAGTCCTCTTCCGGAGTTTTCTTTTCACTATTAGAAACTTGAACAACATTGTCTTCATCATCAGCAACTTTTTGAGTACCATCCTCTACATTATTCATTTGAGCAATATCATGTAGAAGTTGTTCTTCATCTGCATGATAAGATAAATCTTATTCTCCTTTCTCCTCATCCTTCCCTGGAGTGACTAACTTATATGATTCAACTTCTGAAGTTCGGAGCGACAAATGTTCCGAAGGTGTCCCCTTATAATCTTCTACTTGCTTCAAAATATCTCCAGTCTCACTACTACCTTCAGAAACTTCTTCTTCCTCTTCCACCTGCTCTATCTGCTCAACCTCCTCAACAGTCTTAGAAACTTCCTTTTCTGGAGTGACAAAGTTTCTTCCTGGAGTCTCAGGTAGAGATTCCAAAGAAAAAGATCTCGGAACGGGAATGTTTCCAGAGGCCATCTCAGTTAACTTTAATAAAGTCTGAACCACCTCAGCTTCAGACATCTTTTTCCTAAGCTTCTTATCTTTCACTTGTTTTTATAGCTCATCCGATGTCTTTTCTTTCAAGGCCTTAGCCTCCGCAGGATCCAACCCAAACTGAGGCTCCCCTTGCACTCTCTTCTCTTTGATTTCTCTCCACTTAGCAACTACCTCATCTGGGTAAGCTTTCTTATTCTTCGGTTTTGGAGGTGCGTAATGAACTTCTTTATATTTGGGATTCTCTGCTTCAACCTCAACTTCTTTCAACTTTCTCTTCTTCACTGTCTTAGAGGATTCAAGTTCATCAACTTTCGGAACCGCTTCTTCTTGAGCAGGTAAATCAAAAAACTGACCAGTCTTTTTGTCGAAGGCTACATCCATCCTTTTGAGAGTACCATCACTCACCAACATATCTTGAAAGATCTTGGCTTAGACTTGCAAGCCTCCATGAAAGACTCAAGGCACCGAACTATTAATTTAGAGATGATTGCTGGATACATTATGATCTAAGCTCTCAGATTCCCTTTCTTAACATTTTCAAGGGTAATAAGAATGTGTTTCATCAGATTAAACTTTATTAGATTTATCAGAAAATCTAGAATGTGGATCTCGCTCTTCTTCAAACTGTCTTTGTCACCCTTCCTCGGTACGACAAAGCCTTGTACCCATAATTATAGAATCCGAAAATTTTTAGACAGAGAAGCAATATTCGGAGCCTTGTCATCTGCCAGTCCGAGAGTTTCCAAAGCCTATTCCTTGTCGAAGCTTCCCTTTGAATCTGGTAAAACATGAGAAATGAACTCGGATTCTCCTTCATAGGTCAGCCCTACCAAGCTAGCTGCCTTGGCATAAGAAAGCTTATAAGTCTTTCTATAAGACTTAAACGATAATTTATCCCTGCCATCTTCCTTATAGAAGGAAACTGTCTCATAGAATTCTATAAGAAAATATGAATAAACATCATCTTGATTTCCGGGCTTGGACATAGCAACATCTTCCCATCCATTAAGCTTAATATTCTTGGATATAAGAGAATCATACTTGTTGAAGAAATCAGGATGAACCAACCTTTCTTTATATACTAACCACTTGGAAATCGGCTTAGTGGTTGACATGTCTTGAGAAGCTGCTTCCAAAGACATTCGGATCTGAAGACTTCTGATAAGTTCTGAATGGAGTTAATTGAAGATCGGAATGGCCTTAAAATAGAGAGGCAGAGCTTCGGGATGCTGGAGCTTGAAAAACCGATGTGGGACGACCATTTGGGTTCCCCTTTATATTGGCAACGATATGACGGTTCATCTTCCTCGGTTGATCGAACGGTTTTAAAAAAACTGAGATCAAATCTGACGGTTGAAAACCAATTCTCAAGAAAAATTGGATCCAATCTTTTGAGGTTTTTATTAAAACAAGGATTTAAGAAAACTAATAAACTGAAGAAAAAAATAATAAAATACCAGTAAGTAAAGTATGATAACGAAAACATGAGTGAAGAAATCATACCTTTCAGATTGGCTTAAGAGGATTATTCATAATGGGTAACATCATTTTAAAACAAACTAAGAAAGAACTTTATTAAGAAAAGACATAGTTTGCAAAACTCAATACGAAAAACAAACTCAGTACGGAAAACTCAGTACGAATAGGACAATAAAAACGAAGAAAACATTATAAGGATTTCAGTACGAAAATTTCATTACAACAAAATTGAAAAATGAAAAGCTCATTATGAAAGCCTCGGTACGAAAATATCATTATGGAAATACCAGTACGAAATTTTCCATTCCGAAATTTTTCAATTCAAAAATTTCTATTCCATAAGTTTTCTATATGAAAATATCCATTCTGCAAAATTTCAGTTCCGCAAATTCCCATTCAGGAATTTTAGTTCCAAAAAGTTTGAAAACAAACTTTGAAAAAATTAGTTATTCTAAAAATCAAATGAACTCCCCCTATGAAAAGGAGTTTATTATTGTAAGGAGACTCTTTAAATATAAATTTAATGAAGAATGATTACCTTATGGTTATCATTCCTAACTTCTGTTTAATATATTCAAATCTATCAGAAGGCAAAGATTTTGTGAAAATATCAGCAAGTTGATCTTGTGTTCCAATAAACTGAAGAATAATATCTCTTTTCATTTTGACAATCTTTTCAAAATAGCTTTTTTTACCAGTCATGTGCCGGGAACATCCACTATCCATGTACCATGTGTTGTTGCTGGTACTCTCTTTTTTTCCTAAAATCAAGAAAAGAATTAGACTTTCGGAATCCAAACTTGTTTGGATCCGAGATTTCCGGATAACAAAACTTTAGGTACCCACATTTTCTTAGATAAATAAGATTTATGAAATCCTAGAGATTGTGTTTTGTTTAAGGAATAATTCCTTGCCCAGTGACCACCACATTGAAACTTGGTACAAAATGGGGCACTTTGAGGAACAATGTAATTGTTACTAAAAGTTGGTTTTGCATGGGTATAACCAAATCCTAATTTAATTCTTAAAGGTCGTATTTGGGAATACATTTTATCCAAATTTTCATTACCATGGGTAAAGTTTGATAAACACTTCCTTAAGGAAAAAATTTCGGACTTGAGTTTTATAACCAAGTTTTTATCCTCAAAATCATTAGATTTAGAACTAGAGCTAGGCTCGAAAACACTTTTCTTAGAAATTACTTTTTCTAATTCTTTAAAAAGTTTGTTCTTCTCAGGACTTACTTCCTCAAGATTTTTTTAAATACTTTCAAAATCAGCATTTTCCTTATCAAGATATTTAGACAGATCTGATATCTCTTTTGTAAGAATATTATTCCTAGAGTTTGCCTTATCAAGTTTCTTATTGAGTTTAGAATTCTCAATTTCAAGAATTTCAGCAAACCTAGAAACTTCTTCATAAGTAGGTAAAGTATTTTCTTCATTAGAAGAGGATTATTCATCTGAGGAGTTATAATACTTACTATCATTAGAATTTAAAGATACATTGGTCAATGATTCAACATTTCGTACCTTAGCCATAAAACAATGATTGTTAATAGGTAATCTAACTATAAGACCAATATTCTTCTGTCCAGAAGATTCATAATCAGAAGATTCATCTGAAGAGTCACCACCACTGGCACTCCAGGTGTCATTAGCTTTCAAAACTTTCTTAGCTTTGGCTTCATAATAATTCATTATGTTCCTGTCTGAATACCTTTCTTTCCTTTCTTTCTTTTTGAGCAAAGGAAAATCTGGTCTAATATGTCCTTCTCTCTTGCATTCATAACAAGTAACTTCTCCATCTTTCCTATCTTTCCTTTCCTTATTCTTATAATTGGATTGGAAACTTCTTTGGCCAGCTATCTTGTTCATCCTTCTAGCAAGATTTGCTAACTCATTTTCAGAGACTTCACTCTCACTAGATTCAGATTGGAAAATAACATTCTTAGACATGGATCTGGTTACCCTCTCAGGAGTCTTAGCTTTCATCTAATTTGATGTTGTTGTAAAAGAAACAGTGCCATTTCCATTTTTATTCTTGATGTTATCATCATCTCTCTTCATTATTGTTTCATGTTGGAGAAGAGTTCCAAATATCCCATCAAGAGAAATTTGGGTGACCTTCCTGTTCTCATCTATAGCTGTTCTTTTGGATTCCCACTCATTGGGCATGATATCAATTATCTTATCCACAAGTACTTCATAATCTAACCCTTTCTCTCCCATAGACAGTAAAATGTTGACAATAGTCATAAATCTCTGTTGAACTTTATAGATTGGTTCACCATAAGAAAAATTGAAGCCATGGTATTCAGCTCTAAACAAAGCTCTCCTAGTTTTGATCACTTTAGAAGTTCCAAAGTCTGTAACCTCTAACTTCTTCCAGATACAATTAGATGCTTCACAAGAAGAAATTTGTCTATATATATTTCTAGTCATTGAACAAAGTAAGGTATTGCATACCTTATAATTAATTTGATACTCTTGCTTTTCCTGGTTAGTGAAAGTTCTAACTTCCTTATTAGGAATTTTATAATCACCAGTAAGCATAACAAAGTTTTCAACTCCAGTATTGATAACAAAAGTCTTCATTAGATCTCTCCTGTACTCATAGTCATTACCATGTAATATCGGTGGTCTTGTAGGATTTAGATTATCAATAGAACCAACAATGACTCCTTCCATACTAAAAACAACTTTCGGCACACAAACTTGTTAGTAGAAAAAGTTCGTAATCACAAAGTTAGGAATGAGAAAGTTTAAAGTTCGGAATGAGAAAGTTAAAAGTCCGGAATGAGAAAGTGAGCAAGAAAAACTTATACATGAGAATAAGTATTTCAGAGACCTCCTCTGATACCAATTTTAGGTTCGAAATAATGATGTTGATGCTCAATATACAAGAGGGGGGTGAATTGTATACTTTAAAAATTCCTTAAACAAAGGAAAGAGCTAAGATTAACAAAGTTAAACTAAGAAGATTCACAACACCTCTAACACCAATTACTAACTTGGAATAAGGAATGAAGTTATAAACTTCAAGTTCTATGTACTTGCTTAAAACTGGAAAATGATTCCGAAAGTAGGTCCCGGAAATATGGATCCGGAAATTGAAACTTAACTAAAGATTACAATATGAGATTCTACCTTAAAGCGTATAGAATCTAAATGGAACATAGTACAAGTAAGTAAGTATATGAAAGTTATAATTTCCCTATAGTACAATATGCAGTAGAAACAAACAAGTAGTAAAACTACAAGTAACAAGATATAAGTATTTTAACCCAAATAGAAGGGTATCCAACAACCTTGGATAAATGTACCTTGATTTATACTTTCAAGAAAGTCTGTATTACCCACACCAGGGTAAGCCCTCGATATGATGATCGAAATCTCTATCTTTCTGTCCCTGCAAGCCCTCAACTTCAAGGTAGTTGGCAACCTCTGTCTTCCTCAACACAGAAGCCCTCGAACTTCAAGGTAGTCGGCACCTCTGTTTTCCTATCCCCGGAAGTCCTCGAATGTAATCACCAACATTCGGAGTCGCACGAAGCTTTGAGAGTTAATAAGAGCCTTTCTCTATAGAAATCACTTCAACATCTTGTGTGAACAATGTCGAAGAAGTTGTTATGAGCTCTTTCAAATGAGCTCCTATTTATATGTTCGGTCGGCCTCCTTTCCAACGGTCATATTTTCTTTAAATTGGAGGGACCTGTACACGTGTAACTTAACCAACAGTTAGTTTATAACAGAATAGATGACATCATTTTATAATAAAACAAGTGTAACAGAAAGTACGACATCGTTTTAATTCTAACAAAAAAGTTCAGAGTGAAGGTTCGGAGTGAAGATTCGGAGTGAAAACAAAATGTTAAAGAGTAGACAAATTATAAAAGTGTAAGAAAAATGAAAGTTTGGAGTCTAAGAAAAAATAATATTCAAAGTCTAAATAAATTCGCAGTGTATAAAGCAAAGATAATCATATTCTGTTTAATAGGTGAATTTGGAATGAGAATTCGTAATGAGAATTCGGAATAAGAATTCGTAATGAGAATTTGTAATCAGAATTCGTAATGGGAATTCGTAATCAGAATTCGTCATTAGAATTCATAATCAGAATTCGTCATTAGAATTCGGTGTCAAACTTCATGAGAGTTCGTATCCATAATTCGGAGTGGAACTTTATTAAAGTTTGTATCTAGAATTTGGATTGGAACTTCATTACAGTTATCATCCAGAATTCGGAGCCTAAAACAGAATGCTTCAAATCAAAGTTTTAAACGATTCCGAGAATATAGAAATGAAACTGATTCTTATACTTAATAAATATATGGATATAGATAATGAAAATATGATAAGGATAATTTTCCTTACAAAATCAATTTTCCTTACAAAAGCAATTTTCCTTATAAAAGAAATTTTTCTTATAAAAGCGATTTTTCTTATAAAAGCAATTTTTCTTATAAAAGCGATTTTCCTTAAAGATAAGGTGTTTTTGATTTTCAAAACAAGAAGGAATGGAAAAGTCAAAAGGAAAACCTTATTGACTCAACAACAAGCATCAATCAGAACATCCATACACATCACCAGAATAGAGTAAGAGTGTTTCCAAATTATGAAACACCTTTCCTTTAGTTCTATCTATCCGTTTGGTTAACTGGGGTGACCACACAAGGTTTAATATTCATCAGACATCCATTTAACTAGACAATTTTACATGATTAACTAGTTTCCATGTTATAGCCATTCAATCACAGAATTATCCCGAAAACAAAGGTTCATTAGTTCACCAGGAATGACCACCACCAACTACAATTTTTAGTGGACATAAGAACATATAATTCACAACATATAAGAAAATGTAGAAGAGTACAACATCATCACCAAACACACCCCATCAATCATTAAAAGTCCATTTATTATCTTCATTAAGGATTGGTTTCATCCATCCCTGTATAAATATTAGCATACCCAACCCACATGATACATGGTAAAGAGATATGATGGATGAACCCAACATGGATGATCAACGATTTATGCTTTTCTCCATGTGCCAAGAACTGGGGATGAACGACTTGTGGGGGGTTGAACTCCGAGGACTCTGAGGGTGAGCAATGAAGCTCTAGCACAAGAGCACCACTTTACTCTTTAAGGGGGGACTCCAAATTCACCACGAAAAGAAAATGAAACAAACCATGAAAAAGAAGGAAGGAATAAAACAATTCTTGTATGGTAAATAGGCGAGATCCTGGTGTTACGAGATAAGAATTTTGAACGGATTTAAAGAGGATCATGGTTTCACCATGCGGTTGGATGGTTACACTTGATGGAATTAATTTCCATTTTATAATTCTTTTTGGAGAGGTGGCCATAACGGTTGGGAGTTAAAGGGTTTCCTTTAAACAGAGGAAAACACCAAAATGGGTGGAATTGGAAAATATGGGAAAAAGGTTGTGACACTATTTAGCGAGATGTTGTAATGGTGCTACAGTCACGATGCCACCATATGTGGTGCTTCTATCATTGTGTGACTATCATGGTGCCATCGGTTCGGTTGAACATCGTAAGAAGTGCCACCATCACGGTGCCACGGGTTCAGTGGAACACTACGAGCGGTGGCACCATCACAGTTCCACCATTTCGGTGGAACACTGTAAGTGGTTCCACTATTAGGGTTCCACCTTTTCAGTGAGCGAACGTGATCGGTGCCACCGCCATGGTGCCTCCCTGACCACTGCCACCGTTTCGGTGGAAGAGTTTGAGGGAACCTATCTTCAGAAAATGTCCATAATGTGCCACATCTCGGGCCTTTACATCAGATACCTCTCAAATTATTCTCACCCTAGATAATTTAAACTAGAATCTAAGAGAATAGAGGTGTCCAAAAAACCACCTCAAAAGATACCTCTCAATAGTAAACCCCATCAACATCTAGGGACACCTCTCCCTCAAGTAACCACACAAACATAAAAAAGTATCATTGTCCAAACATATGGATCAGGGAGTCCTTTCCCCCATGTCAAGATACTATCCACTTTGATCAGCACTGACTTCACCACATAGGTTTAATCACATCCACTCTAATGTGTCTTGATTAGGGATTGGGTCCTCAATTACCCACCATTAGAACCCTTCACACATATTTAGAGAATAAGGAAAATGACACATTCATAGTTAACAAGGCTAAGCAATACATCACAAACATGTAAAAAACAGAATATAACTAAACTCAAAACCACTATGGGTACTGGGCACACATTTTTGCCTCTCATTCCTAGGTACTCTCCTCGAGGCCCCCATGCCTCTAGAACACATAAACCAAGGGAATGGTTCATCCACGTAGCACCTTCTCCTCATAAACTTCGTTCCTCAGTACTCGCTCTACAAACGTCGCATCATCCTTGATATCTAGATTTTCCCAGTTGTGGATGTGAGAACCATCATGTAGATACTGACATATCTAAGTTTCAAGGATGATGCCATGCACTCTTACAAGAGATGGTGGTAGTGCTAACTAATATGCCACATCGATGACCCTCCGCAACAACTCGAAGGGTCCGACGAACCTAGGAGAAAGCTTACTCCACCTACCAAACCTCTGTTGTCCACACCAACGGGAGACCTTCAAAAACATATGGTCCCCGACCTCGAACACCAAGGGTATCCTCCTACTATCTTCGTATGACTGTTTCTTATCATGGGATGCCTTCATCCTCTCTCGTATAAGCTGAATCATATCCTTTGTTCTCTGCACCTCTTCCGGGCCAAGAACACCTACTTCCCCGACCACAGTCCAGCACATGGGTGAGCAACATGGCCTCCCATAAAATTATTCGAATGTATCCATGGCTATGGTAGAGTGATATAAATTTTTGTAGAATGAATCTACCTGAGGAAAGTGTTGTGCCCACGATCCCCCAAAGTCTAAAACAAATGCACATATCATATCCTCTAATGTCTGGATGGTGCGCTCTGTCTGCCCTTCTGTCTGGGTGAGTAAAGTAGTGTTGAGGCATAGCTGGTTTCCAAAAGCACATTGAAAACCTTTCCAAGCCCTGAGGTAATCTGGGTATCCCGATCGGAGACTATGGACCTCATAACTCCATGCAACGACACCACCTCATCCACGTACTGATGTGCTGGGGAATCCACCGCACTCGACTCCATGATTGCTAGGAAGTGAGCCGAATTCATCAGCACGCCCACCACTACCCAGATGGCATCGCAACCCCCTTGAACTCTGGGAAGTCTAGTGACAAAATCCATCGAGATGTCTTTCCACTCCCACTCAGGGACATCCGAAAGGTGTAACCAGCCTCCTAGGACACAATGTCCAGCCTTCACTTGCTGACAAACAAGACACTTAGGTACAAACTCTGCCACTGCCCACTTCACCCCAGGCCACTAATAATAACCCCAAAAGCCTCAGTATGTCATGGAATCTCTTGGGTTCACCACCAGGGGTGTGTTGTGGGACTCACCAAGAACTCTCTTGCACATTTCCACTGAGATGAACAACTTCCCATGAAATATCATATGATTCCTCCCGTCTTCCAACCATCCTTCCGGAGCATTGCCCTGGCTAACACGATCATGCATCGCTTCAGACTTTGAGTCTCTCCACTAAGACTCCTCCACCTGGTGCAACAAAGAGGACGCCACTATTATATGATATAGAAAACCTCTAACCTCATCCACTTTTGTATCCCGGTATAGGTCAACCAACACCTCCATTGCCTTCCAAGAATCTTTCTATTCTCGAACTGCATCCTTCTTTGACTTCTTACTCAAGGAATTAGTCACCATGTTCCCCTTTCTTGAGGTGTATGAAATTTCAAAGTCGTAGTCCTAAGGAAACTTCATACACCTAGGATGCTGCATGTTTTGGTCCTGGTGGGAGAAGTTATACATCAAGATATTGTGATCCGTGAATACCAAAATCCACTCCTCAATGAGGTAGTGCCGCCACAACATTAGTACAAACACAACTGATGTGACCTCCAAATCATGGGTGGTATAGTTACGCTGTAACACCCCGAGATTTTATGAAAAATATTATTTTAATTTCATTAATGTCTTATGTTGTATTCTACACCAATATTACCCTGCGCTATACGCAACACCGTATTAGCTTGCAGTATACGCAACACTATTCTTGGACCGTGTTACACACAATTTTGATAATAGTTATTCTACGCAACATTGAGTATATATATATATATATATATATATATATTAAATGTATAAATGAAATATGGTTGGATTTTGTTGTAAGAAACAATGAAGGATTCTTTCACAACACGCAACCCTAACTTGGCTTTCATTACACGTAATCGCGACCTTCCTCGATAGCGTGTGTTGTACGCAATACCGGGTTTTAATAAACAATGTTATATTATTATAATATTGTCATGAACTAGCCGTTATGAATAGTATTAACTAAATTTTGAATTTTATAACATTATTATTCATCTTACACATTTCTAGAACATGGTATAAGAACAAAATAAATTTTTCGGGTAAAATAAGTATTTTTCAAAAAATGCACTTTTACCGCCTTTTGATGGCGCACCCACTTTAAATATAGTTTTTGACATGTTTATATGTTCAATTTGACAAAATAATATTCTTCTTTTGAATCATGATATAAAAATTTACATTAGATAAAGTTTTGATATTTTTCCGATAACTTTCATATTTTAATGAATAGTAAAAACACGCTATATTTTAATTAAAAACAACTTTTTTCATCGTAATATCTTATGTGGTTAAATTATAATATTGAATGGTTTTAAAGTATAAATAGAATATATTTTTACCATTTAATATAATGTATGTCATTAGCATTGATTTTACCTTGAATTCGTAGGTTAAATCAATTCAATCTTTTGCAATGTTTTAAACAAAAACCCGTTTTTATTCGACAACGGGATTAATTTTAATTTAATTTCTGCAACTTCTGTGTTTTGAATTTTAAAAAAATGGATTCCATATTTGGAATCAGTGGGTCCAAATTATGTTAATAGGATATTTTTTATTTTTGGAAATTATGAATAGTAACTACGGTAAATTTTATTTACCATAGTTAAAGATAAATCGGGTAATTAAGGGTAAATATAATATTATAAAATTACCCTAACACATGCCAAAATTCTATTTTATGGCTAAAAGTAAACCCATATTAACTAAGGGTCGGATTAGATACATTTTATGGACTTTTGACCATGAAAATAATTTAATTATTATTAAAACCAAAGAAAGTGACAAAATGTCACTCTCTTAAATCTTATAAGTATAATAATTTTAAATTAGTGATAAACATCATAAAATTTAGAACATGAATAGTCTCCAGAAAGCTAACAAAATTATATACATCATGAGAATTTATTTAGAATTTTTTGGGATTAAATAATTATCATTAATTGTGACACAATAGTGATGCAGAAATTATTTATCTAGTGAAAAATCAAGAATATAGTTTTTATTAAACTAATAGTGACATTTAAATGCACAAAACCCTGACCAAAACTTATTGGTCGTGTAAATTTAAACTATAATCATCCAATGGTCGAATATTTGACCATTTGTAGTCTTATACAATCAATTATGACACTTATATTATTTTATTTTAAATGATGCCAAAGTTGTCACCTTCATAATTTAATAAATATAACAATTTAAATATTGTAATTTTAAGATGATAAATTCGAGTAAAAGTATTATTTTGAAAGGTAATATATTTATCTTCATCATAGAATTTTATTTTAAATTTTTATGCAACAAATAAGTATATTAAATAATTATACAAAAATGATGTAGTAATTATTTTATTAAGAGATAAACCAAATAAAAGGTTTTTAAAATAATAAAATAAATATTATATGAACTATTTAATGTGATCCACTAATTTTATAGATAAATATGACCTTTTATTAATATATTAAAGCTTTTAGTTCGAACATATATTCTGTATATATTTTATTTAAATTCAAATAAATGAATAGTGCCAAAATTGACACTATTGTTATTTCATAAAAATAACATATTATAAAATAGTTTAAAAATCACAAAAATATTTAAAAATTATAAATTTAAATTTATGTGGTCTATAATGTTATAAAGTAAACAATTATGGAAAATTCACAACAAATAAGTAATTATTTGTTATAATTTAAAATTTAGAATTTTATTACCACAAATAAACTTAAATAGATTAAATAAGGATAAATGAAAATGATAAGGTTTAAAATAAGATCCAAACATGTCTAAATTTAATTTGTTGATGATATTACAACCCTATATCATCTAATATTCGAATATGAGTCATTTTTGGAGGTTTTTAAGTGGGGATAGATTTATTATAAATTAATATTTTTAAGAATTCCAAAGGTGGCCCTCTCCTCCCTTATAAAAGGACACCTCCTCCCCCTCCTCCTCACACCAATTTGAGCACTCAAGCTCGGACAACCCCTGCCGAAATCTCTTCTCCACTTCCCTAGAAACATCCTAAAGGTTCTGGTCTTCCTCAAAAACCAATTTTAGTGCCCTAAGAGGAGGTCTCAAAGAGGCGCTTCAAAGAAGAGGTAATTACCGTTACCAATTCTTTCATCTTTATTTATTCTTCCACTTCTTCTTATTAGTTTGTTTCATTATGAAGTAATAACATCAGTATCACTCATATACTGATATGTTATTATAAGTATGAAATAACCCTAATTAACCTTCTATCCATCCTACGGATAAATGAAATCACCACGCATGCGTACGTACGGAATACCGTCTCCACGCCGTGGTGTAATCTATTTTCCACCACCACCTTATATGGATGGGTATAATGGTGTAAAGAATAACTATACATAGTTATTACAACATAATATTTATTCTGATATATTGTATAATCCACTCCAATTCAATTCAATATTTATGGAAATGATATCATCGCTCATGCGTACGTACGGACTACCGTCTCCACGACGCGATGAGATTCATTCTCCATGTTAACCATTTAAGAATGATTATAAAGTATATATAAGAAATAATAATAAAATATATGACATTATAAAGCTACTGGATTTATGTATATATATATGTATTTCATCTACTTACTTCCATTCAAGACAATAAGGAAAGGAAAATAGCATTCATGCGTACGTACGGACTACCGTCTCCATGAACGGTGTTTTTCATTTCATTTATCTATCTATTATATATATATATATATATACTGAATATATATGATATACAAATCATATTTTATATTCTGGAAGTAAGTAAATCATGATATAATTAGTAATAATGTCAAGAACAAAAAGTCAAAACACCTACGATAAATGAAACGATTTTACCCAAAACGCTTCTTTAACATGGAATTTACAAAAGAACGGGTAATATAATGTCATAAGTGAACCATATATGATATCATAACAATGAATATGATTCTGTAATAAGTCAATGACATTATTTAAATCATTATACAGGAGGTTCGGACACATACGAAGCAAATCGGACCTAAGGTAAGGGAAATATCACAATCTCATTTTTATCCGAGATTGTTTATTCGTAAGTATTTACTGGGGTGTATTTTATCATCCACATCCATGTTTCATAAATATGTAATATTATTTCCATCCACCTACAATTTTTTAAATCCATTTTTACCCTTCGGTGTGTTTTTAGTAAAAGAAATGAAAGGAATCTTTTGTTGTTTTTCGTACGAGGTATTTTTTGACTTTTCGGACAAAAGTACGAAGAATGTTTTTTTATCTTATACGGCATGAATGGATTTTTAAAACATTATTTCCAAGAAGCATCCTTTACAAGTTTTCAAGTTTATTTTTAATAAACTTCTTTTAGTTTAAAATTGTATGACATGTTAAGAAAGGAAAATGTTTTTAAAGTAGAAAGGATATTTTCCTCAAGAATGGAGTTCAAGTGTTTTATCAAAATTATTTTCCATCTAAGATAATAAAGGGTTCTGTTTTTATCCCTATTATTACATTGATTTGATTATGTTGTGATGGAATTATTTTTATGAATTCCTTTATCGTATATGAATTTTTTTATGATGTCATGATGTTTAAGATTCCCATTTTTATTACATGGGTTATGCAATGATGTATGGTTTATGATTTTATGGCACACATAAGAATGGTATCATTATGAGATGGGTGGGACCTATATATCCCTCCAATGTATTGGGTAAAGATTTTATATCTCATGAGATAGACAGGGCTGGAACGGTAGGTTATACCGGTTCAGTGAAACAGGACTGAAACGAGGGTTACTCGATTCAGAAAGGGACTTTGTCCACTAAGATAGACTTGGAAATGAGTCTTGACTAACAAGAAATTATTCTCTATGATTATGTGTGAATGCCACAAAGTTTCATGTTTTAAGTTATGATTATTGTGATTACATTTCACTGCCATGATTTACCCCATGTTATGAAATTATGATCTCTTTTGCAGGTTAAGATTTCCAAAAGTTATGTGCTTATGTATATGATGTGATTGATATTTCTTTTGTTTACCCTTACTGAGCATTTGAGCTCACCCTTTTATGTTTTATTTTCCCCAGGATATAAAAAAAGGGTTTTAGGTAAAAAAAAGGGAAGATCTTTATGGGAGATATTGAAGATCTTTCACCACGATTAGAAGATTATGTTCCGAGTTTCCAAAGACACTAAACTACTACGATCCTTGTGTGTGTGTTTTTGTTATGTACCAAGTATTCCGAAAAAGTAATGTAATGTCCATGTACGTAAAGCTTCGGGTCTCTACAGTTGGTATCAGAGGAAAGGTTTAGTCAACCTTTGGAAACTAGGATGCGAAAACTTTAGTGAGATCCCTAGAGATATTTCTACGATATGTCTAGGGATGTCCCTAAGGATAAATATACGTATAGGATACATTCCTAGAACTATAGTAACGATCATAGAATTTAACCTAAGATGTTAGATATTGAGGATACTCCACCTTTATTATGTTGTTTTCCCTAGCATGATTTTTGCCTCTCACACATTTTTTTTTGGGTTTTAGAAAATGGCTGGAAACAAGATGATTCACGATAATGGAGGATATGATGGACAATGGAATGATATTCTTCATAATAAAATGGGATTTGGAAGTCCAAACATCATTATTATGCCAAATCAGCAATCTCATAATATGATCAATAAAGTAAAATTTGGTAAGTTTCCTGACTCGGCTAATAAGAGAAAGATGGAGTTTCATGATGATCATAGAGGAAAGAAAGTTCAATTTCCCCTATGTAAATCATGTGGGAAGAGGCATCAAGGATAATGTTTCAAAGGAACTGGAAGATGCTTTGGGTGTGGAAAACAAGGACACAAAGCAATTAAATGCAAAGGAAAAGGTTCAGTTAACAACATGGATGAGGATAATGGTATTTCTACGACATCAACAATGGTTAAATGTTTTAAATGTGGAATGTACGGGCATTATGCAAACCGATTCCCTAAGGGAAAGTCTCATGAAGATAATCAGTATGGTCTTATGGGAAGTATTTATGTGGATGATGATGAAGAGACTACAAATGATATGTGAGATGAAAGAATTGTTGAAGCTCGGTCAATGGTTTAAGAATGTAGTGGAATGATTACATGTTTATCATGTGTAATGTTGTATAAGTAATCTCATTGTACTATGGAATAAAGAGACATCTAAGGATTGTTACACTGTTGTCTTTCCTTGAGTTTTGAAAGTGTTTGATTAATGGTACCAGTATCCATCAATGGTTATTCAGATATTTTTGGAAATAAGATGATATGCGCATAATGAAGGGATAAGGAGGAAATGAAATGTTTGACAGTATTCATGAGCTCATGATTGATATAAGGACTAAGTGATATCATGGTTTGAGTATATAGAATTTTGAGGATTTTGGTATGTGGAAGGTGTTAACTTTTAACTGCAATCATGTTTTCACTAAGGTTCAATGGGTATTCAAGAAAATACTTGATTAAGGCATTTGAATGTTTGGAATGTGACCAAAAAGACATATCTTATGATATATGGGGATCAACGATGGTATTAAATCTCTGGTAATCATTTTCATTATATTATGAGAGTGGACTGCAGTATTCTGGATAAGCCTAAAGATTAGAATGGATTATGTTGGACATAAGTTAGTATTGTTTAAGGATCGAAGATTTTTGATATTATTGATGGGATGTTATAGTAATGTAGTTTTAGAAAAAGGACAACCTGCAGGACGGGCGACAACCCATCGCGTCGGACAAGGCTGTAGGAATCGAACCCACAACCGAAGTGCGACTGGCCTTTATCGCCTACCACTGGCCTACAGGAAGTCCCTGTTTAGTAGAAAATAGTTTTATTATATTAAGCAATATGATATATGAAGTATAAGTCCATTTTAGGAACCACATATGATTAATCTCACTATAGAATGACTTATGTATATTTAATAACTTTTTCTAACCTTTTTGTTTGAGACAGATGGAATGACCCGTCATTCTATCACATGATCTGCTAACACTTCACGAATAACAAATTCAACTTCATTTATTTAAGAGATGAAGTGGAAATTGTTAAAGGCACGAACAACGGTGATATTGTACCAAAATAAAGTAAGTATTTATTCTAATTCAAATTCTTTAACTTTAGGGAAACGATCTTGAAAACCAAAAATGTTGTCCTAGTGCTCTTATATCTGATGAATCAGATGGTACCTTAGATCGTCACAAATCTATGGCTTTGTGATTGTTGGCTATTTCATAGCCATGTTCTCTACCACTCTCTATTAGAACATGATGGTTAGATTTCTCTTCCATATCCATATTTTCACCTATGTGGAAACCCAGTGATTAGTTTATTTGGGTAACCGTTACGTTTCATACTTTTGCTTTTAAAGATTGGTTTTGGTATTCCTTTTTACGATGTGGGTTTCTATCAAAGAAACTTTCAAATAGTAAACCATTTATAACCCCGACGAATTTCGAGGGCGAAATTCATTTTAAGGGGGGTAGAATGTAACACCCCGAGATTTTATGAAAAATATTATTTTAATTTCATTAATGTCTTATGTTGTATTCTACACCAAGATTACCCTGCGCTATACGCAACACCGTATTAGCTTGCAGTATACGCAACACTATTCTTGGACCGTGTTACACACAATTTTGATAATAGTTATTCTACGCAACATTGAGTATATATATATATATATTAAATGTATAAATGAAATATGGTTGGATTCTGTTGTACGAAACAACGAAGGATTCTTTCACAACACGCAACCCTGACTTGGCTTGCATTACACGTAATCGCGACCTTCCTCGATAGCGTGTGTTGTACGCAATACCGGGTTTTAATAAACAATGTTATATTATTATAATATTGTCATGAACTAGCAGTTATGAATAGTATTAAATAAATTTTGAATTTTATAACATTATTATTCATCTTACACATTTCTAGAACATGGTATAAAACAAAATAAATTTTTCGGGTAAAATAAGTATTTTTCAAAAAATGCAGTTTTACCGCCTTTTGATGGCGCACCCACTTTAAATATAGTTTTTGAAATGTTTATATGTTAAATTTGACAAAATAATATTCTTATTTTGAATCAGGAAATAAAAATTTACATTAGATAAATTTTTGATATTTTTCCGATAACTTTCATATTTTAATGAATAGTAAAAACACGCTATATTTTAATTAAAAACAACTTTTTTCATCGTAATATCTTATGTGGTTAAATTATAATATTGAATGGTTTTAAAGTATAAATAGAATATATTTTTACCATTTAATATAATTTATGTCATTAGCATTGATTTTACCTTGAATTCGTAGGTTAAATCAATTCAATCTTTTGCAATGTTTTAAACAAAAACCCGTTTTTATTCGACAACGGGATTAATTTTAATTTAATTTCTGCAACTTCTGTGTTTTGAATTTTAAAAAATTGATTCCATATTTTGAATTAGTGGGTCCAAATTATGTTAATAGGATACTTTTTATTTTTTGGAATTATGAATAGTAACTACGGTAAATTTTATTTACCATAGTTAAAGATAAATCAGGTAATTAAGGGTAAATATAATATTATAAAATTACCCTAACAAATGCCAGAATTCTATTTGATGGCTAAAAGTAAACCCATATTAACTAAGGGTCGGATTAGATACATTTTATGGACTTTTTACCATGAAAATAATTTAATTATTATTAAAACCAAAGAAAGTGACAACATGTCACTCTCTTAAATCTTATAAGTATAATAATTTTAAATTAGTGATCAACATCATAAAATTTCGAACATGAATAGTCTCCAGAAATCTAACAAAATTATATACATCATGAGAATTTATTTAGAATTTTTTGGGATTAAATAATTATCATTAATTGTGACACAATAGTGATGCAGAAATTATTTATCTAGTGAAAAATCAAGAATACAGTTTTTATTAAACTAATAGTGACATTAAAATGCACAAAACCCTGACCAAAACTTATTGGTCGTGTAAATTTAAACTATAATCATCCAATGGTCGAATATTTGACCATTTGTAGTCTTATACAATCAATTATGACACTTATATTATTTTAATTTAAATGATGCCAAAGTTGTCACCTTCATAATTTAATAAATATAACAATTTAAATATTGTGATTTTAAGATGATAAATTCTAGAAAAAGTATTATTGTGAAAGGTAATATATTTATCTTCATCATAGAAATTTATTTTAAATTTTTATGCAACAAATAAGTATATTAAATAATTATACAAAAATGATGTAGTAATTATTTTATTAAGAGATAAACCAAATAAATGGTTTTTAAAATAATAAAATAAATATTATATGAACTATTTAATGTGATCCACTAATTTTATAGATACATATGACCTTTTACTAATATATTAAAGCTTTTAGTTTGAACATATCTTCTGTATATATTTTATTTAAATTCAAATAAATGAATAGTGTCAAAATTGACACTATTGTTATTTCATAAAAATAACATATTATAAAATAGTTTAAAAATCACAAAAATATTTAAAAATTATAAATTTAAATTTATATGGTCTATAATGTTATAAATTAATCAATTATGGAAAATTCACAACAAATAAGTAATTATTTGTTATAATTTAAAATTTAGAATTTTATTACCACAAATAAACATAAATAGATTAAATAAGGATAAATGAAAATGATAAGGTTTAAAATAAGATCCAAACATGTCTAAATTTTATTGGTTTATGAGATTACAACCCTATATCATCTAATATTCTAATATGAGTCATTTTTGGAGGTTTTTAAGTGGGGATAGATTTATTATAAATTAATATTTTTAAGAATTCCAAAGGTGGCCCTCTCCTCCCTTATAAAAGGACACCTCCTCCCCCTCCTCCTCACACCAATTTTAGCACTCAAGATCGGACAAACCCTGCCAAAATCTCTTCTCCACTTCCCTAGCAACATCCTAAAGGTTCTTCTCTTCCTCAAAGACAAATTTTAGTGCCCTAAGAGGAGGTCTCAAAGAGGCGCTTCAAAGAAGAGGTAATTATCGTTACCAATTCTTTCATCTTTATTTCTTCTTCCACTTCTTCTTCTTAGGTTGTTTCATTATGAAGTAATAACATCAGTATCACTCATATACTGATATGTTATTATAAGTATGAAATAACCCTAATTAACCTTCTATCCATCCTACGGAAAAATGAAATCACCACGTGTGCGTACGTACGGAATACCGTCTCCACGCCGTGGTGTAATCTATTTTCCACCACCACCTTACATGGATGGGTATAATGGTGTAAATAATAACTATACATAGTTATTACAACATCATATTGATTCTGATATATTGTATAATCCACTCCAATTCAATTCAATATTTATGGAAATGATATCATCGCTCGTGCGTACGTACGGACTACCGTCTCCACGACGCGATGAGATTCATTCTCTATGTTAACCATTTAAGAATGATTATAAAGTATATATAAGAAATAATAATGAAATATATGACATTATAAAGCTACTGGATTTATGTATATTTATATGTATGTCATCTACTTACTTCCATTCAAGACAATAAGGAAAGGAAAATAGCGTTCATGCGTACGTACGGACTACCGTCTCCATGAATGGTGTTTTTCATTTCATTTATCTATCTATTATATATATATATATATACTGAATATATATGATATACAAATCATATTTTATATTCTGGAAGTAATTAAATCATGATATAAGTAATAATAATGTCAAGAACAACAAGTCAAAACACCTACGATAAATGAAACGATTTTACCCAAAACGCTTCTTTAACATGGAATTTACAAAAGAACGGGTAATATAATGTCATAAGTGAACCATATATGATATCATAACAATGAATATGATTCTGTAATAAGTCAATGACATTATTTAAATCATTATACAGGAGGTTTGGACACATACGAAGCAAATCGGACCTAAGGTAAGGGAAATATCACAATCTCATTTTTATCTGAGATTGTTTATTCATAAGTATTTATTGGGGTGTATTTTATCATCCACATCCATGTTTCATAAATATGTAATATTATTTCCATCCACCTACAATTTTTTAAATCCATTTTTACCCTTCGGTGAGTTTTTAGTAAAAGAAATGAAAGGTATCTTTTGTTGTTTTTCGTATGAGGTACTTTTTGACTTTTCCGACAAAAGTACGAAGAATGTTTTTTTAAACTTATACGGCATGAATGGATTTTTAAAACATTATTTCCAAGAAGCTTCCTTTACAAGTTTTCAAGTTTATTTTTAATAAACTTCTTTTAGTTTAAAATTGTAAGACATGTTAAGAAAGGAAAATGTTTTTAAAGTAGAAAGGATATTTTCCTCAAGAATGGAGTTCAAGTGTTTTATCAAAATTATTTTCCATCTAAGATAATAAAGGGTTCTGTTTTTATCCCTATTATTACATTGATTTGATTATGTTGTGATGGAATTATTTTTATGAATTCCTTTATCGTATATGAATTTTTTTATGATGTCATGATGTTTAAGATTCCCATTTTTATTACATGGGTTATGCAATGATGTATGGTTTATGATTTTGTGGCACACATAAGAATGGTATCATTATGAGATGGGTGGGACCTATATCTCCCTCCAATGCATTGGGTAAAGAATTTATATCTCATGAGATAGACAGGGCTGGAACGGTGGGTTATACCGGTTCAGTGAAACAGGACTGAAACGAGGGTTACTCGATTCAGAAAGGGACTTTGTCCACTAAGATAGTCTTGGAAATGAGTCTTGACTAACAAGAAATGATTCTCTATGATTATGTGTGAATGCCACAAAGTTTCATGTTTTAAGTTATGATTATTGTGATTACATTTCACTTCCATGATTTACCCCATGTTATGAAATTATGATCTCTTTTGCAGGTTAAGATTTCCAAAAGTTATGTGCTTATGTATATGATGTGATTGATATTTCTTTTGTTTACATTTACTGAGCATTTGAGCTCACCCTTTTATGTTTTCTTTTCCCCGGGATATAAAAAAAGGGTTTTAGGTAAAAAAAAGGGAAGATCTTTATGGGAGATATTGAAGATCTTTCACCACGATTAGAAGATTATGTTCCGAGTTTCCAAAGACACTAAACTATTACGATCCTTGTGTGTGTGTTTTTGTTATGTACCAAGTATTCCGCAAAAGTAATGTAATGTCCATGTACGTCAAGCTTCGGGTCACTACATACGCTCATGAGGCATAACTTCCTAGACCCCTAAGATATCACCCTTGTTGTTGCATCAGCACACACCCCAATCCTTGACCTGAAGCATCATAGAATACCTCAAACATCACCACATCTTCTAGAATCCTCAACACATGAGCACCAACTATTTTCCCCTTTAGATAACTAAATGGTTCTTGAAATTTCTCACTCAATACAAAATCCTGGTCTTTCTTGGTCAAGGTTATCAAAGGTGATATAACTAATGAGATGTTGGGCACACATCTCTGGTAGTAACCCACTAGACCCAAGAAACTACGATCCTTCACCATGTTATTTAGTGATGCCTAAGAAATAACTGCTTCAACTATTGATGGACCAATAGCTATTCCGTGCTCTAACACCATGTGTCCAAGGATGTGAACTTCTCGTGTCCAGAACTTGTACTTGGACAATTTTTTGTAGAGGTGGGGCTGCCGGAGGACCTATAAACCCGTCCTCATATGATCATCGTTATCCTCCTATATTCATGAGTAGATCAGGATGTCGTCAATAAAAACTACTACAAACCAGTTTAGATATTCATAGAAGACGGAGTTCATGAGCTCCACAAACATGACTGGTGCTATCGTGACGCCGAACGACATGACCACGAAATCAAAGTGTCCATATCTACAATTGAGGGAAGTATTTGAGATGTCACCCTCATTGAACCTCAACTGGTGATATCCTGACCTCATGTCTACCTTGGAGATCCATCATGCCCCCTTCAATTGGTCAGAGAGGTTGTCTATTCTCGGGAGAGGGTAACAGATCTTGACCATTACCTAATTAAGTCTCTGGTACACTATACACAGTCTAAGACAACTGTCTGCCTTTTCACAAATATGACTAGAGCACCCCGTGGTGACATGATTGTTTGAACAAAACCCTTCTTCATCAGAACATAAATCTGAATCTTTAACTACCGCATCTCAGAAGGTTCCACCCAATAGGGATCCATCGAAATTGGATGGGCACCAGGTTGCAAGTCTATCCCAAACTCAACATCAGGTCAAGGGGGAAGAGTCACCACCTCCTCAAGGAAGACATACATGAACTCATTGAAAATACCAAAAAACCTCCACCATATCTATATCCGCAGACTCTACTGATAGCTTGGCAGATAAATAAAGAAGGGGATTTACTTTTCGGGTGCCCTTGGCAACCCCACTTGTCGATGAAGGTCAAATGTTGTCCACACAAATCTGAAAACACAATCCTTCTTTAGAATCATTTGATAATAGAATTTATAGAGAATAGTTACTCGATGCCTCGAATGACATCATACAACTGTATCTGTAGAAAAAGATGGTCCCCACTGGACTTGTGTGCTCCCAACCTCAGACTAAATTCCCAGGTAACACGAGACAAGCTGGTATGACCTCTGAATAGTGTACTCAATACTAGGGGTATGGGAAGTCTCTATACCTCTAGACCTAGATCATGGAATATACTGGGTGCATCAATGGTGTGAGAATCTCTAGAATCAAACAGAGCAGATACAAGAGTGATGACCGGAAAGATTTTACATTGAACGACTTCTGGCCCTGCTGGAACTGCTGCCTCTACTGTGTATAACTACCCACTCCCTGCTCCTCTACCCTTCGATTTTCAGCCACCTCCCTGACCACACCCTGGTCGAGGTCTCTGAGGAGTGCCATGAGGTCGTACTCCTCCCACAATGTCTGCTCTTGGAGGAGTGGGAGCTCGTTTTCCCTACTGCTGATGTTGAAATGGCCTGTCAAGAAACTGCTGCTGCTAAGGTGGGTGTTAGACTGGTCCACCCCTACCATAATGTATTCAGTCCGAGAACTGATTCTGAAGGTTCCCAATGCTCCCAAAGATGTATCATCTTGATCCTAGTCCTGAAAAGAAAGTGTGAGGACTGAGAGATCGAAACTGGAACTGATGGGCCATGCTCCCCCTAGATGAAACCTGAAAGGCCCTAATGCAGGAGGCCTGTTGCTAACGGCCTTTCCCTTTGATGAGCCCAACTGAATCCCCTCTCATGGAACTCCACCCAACATGTGCATCCTATCCACCACTTACTCCTTCTTATGGACTTCCTTGTACGTCAGTAGGGTGAAGGGAGTAACAACATACTGAAGAGAAAGTTAGAGTTTTTCCTCTAAACGTCTCGTATGAGACTCCTCATCTAGAAAGAGTTCTAGAGATAATCATAATAGATCCTTGAATCTGATTCCCAAATCCCTCCTGGACTTTCTCCCCTGCATAATAGAGAGTAGCTCCAGCCTCTTCTCAGCCTTCATCATGAAAGAGAAGAATTTTACCTGGAACTCCCTCTCGAAGTCAGCCAACGTAGCCTCACCCTCTTTCTTCTCCCTAATATAGAGAGTCCACCAATGAAGCACTGCTCCCCATATCTGGCTCATTTCCAGTAGAACCCAGTAGTCTGTCAAAGACAGAATCAAGCTGAAAGTTATCACCAGCTCCCTGAGCCGGCTCTCTGTCTCCAGGTTTGAGACGCTAACCCCATACACCCCGAGGGTCTGTCGTTAAAAAGAATGAAGCTTCCTCTTCCACTAATCATCCTCTCTTGTCGGTCATCCCTCTACTGATAAGAAAAATCAAACCCCTGGGCCTCGATCACCTGCACTACTCGTGGTTTTCATCTAGGTAACATAACTGCAAGGTAAACATGGAATGCGTAAGCCCGAGTAGTGTAGAAGATTGATTTTAATTTTTCTTATAATTTTTATTCATTTTAAATCCCCAAATACCTAGAAAACAGAAGAACACAAGTCATTATAATGCATGTACCTTTCCTAGGGTTTGTACCCTGCAATCGGTGTAGTCTCACATGGTTGTTCGGTAGGCCCGGATTCCTTGCATCTGATCATGGGGGGAGAGCTAAAATCCCTTGTCCTAGCCAATCTTCCCTGGCCTATTTCATGCACCATGATTTCCTAACAATATTTCTCTACCCTCCCATGAAATCCTCACTATGCCTAACTTCGTACTCCATCCTATCTCTCAACCTCCTTCCTCTGATAACATTATGTCATGACCCACCTTCACCATGATGAGGGAAAGGGACAACAGATTGACAAACCCTTCCTTTCTCAAGTTGAAGGAGAGATAATGACCCCTAAGATCCACCTATAAAAGTCCCCAGAGTGAAGACTATCACCAAGGTTATAAAATCACATGTAAAATAGAAGGCATTACCCTTTTTATTTAGTGGGATCAGGAGATAAGATAGTAAGTCTCAAAAAACACCAAAATTGGAAGTAAAAGTAAATCCCAAACAATCATTTCCCATATGCATGTTTCAAATAATAAGTACTACACTACAAGAAAAATCCAACTGTAAATATCAATGAATGGAAAACAGCAACAATAACAATCCCAACACCCAAACTAGTACGGTCCCGTACAGAGCTCGAACTCTTCCTAGAAACCTGAAAGTAGTTTTATATATGTATGGTGATTATACATGTATAATCAGTAGATAAAAACCTAAATCTCTCATGCACTTTTGGGGTGGCATTCTAATGCCCCGTGAAAAAAAGTGATAACCAAAGAAACTAGAAATAAAACTATCTACCCAACCCTCACCAAGGTACACACCCCAAATAACACAAGTCATGTATGGTAATAGTAATAACACATAAATGTTTGGGTACCCCGTACTACTTCTCCATTGGTTATTGAAGACATCCCATCCGTCAGAACTTCCCAGCCTTTTTCACCACAGTCCCACTACCATACCCCACCCGCAGACACCGCGGATAACACAACCCCACATCCCTCCTGCGAACACCTGGGCCACAACCACACGTAACCATGCCCACAGACACCATGGAAAGAACAAATACTGCCACACCTGAAGACACCTTGGCCCGAACAAATACTATCATTCCTGAAGACACTGGGGCCTCATCTTGAAGACACTTGGGAAAAAACCTACCCGCACACACCGGGGAAAACCACCCCTAGTATCCTACCTGAAGAATCATGGGCTATAATGGACCTCAGGCCATCACATCCTGCCCAGTGTGTCTTGGATACTCGAGAAATGGATTAGAAAGGGAGCTAATAATAAGCACCTCATAAGAGTGTTTGGAAGAAACACCCTCTCCCATGAAATGGGGGTGTTCGGCATAAAATGCACATCTTGGGTGGGGCGCGAATAAGTAATATAAAAACTAAATTATACATATAGGGAACAAGAACTCATTCCATCCTAGAGGTTCCAAAACCATCCCATACACAAAAACCCTTGTTACTATTCATTCATCTGAAGAACCACAACTACAACCATGTCACAAATCATTCACAGAAAATAGTTCCCCATTGAACCCATTCTTGTTTTCATATTCAAGTGATTGCATTTAAATATTTCTTCACTACCGGGGAACTAATGGGCATGGCCACAAGCCATGGAAGGAAAAATAACCAAACAAAAATTTACGCCTTCACACCCAGTCTTCTTGTAATGTCACAACAACAAAGGGGATCCATGAGATCTCTTAATGTACTAGAACCAAACCAAGCCCCAACATACAACCCCACGCAACCACCAAATCCCCAAGCTAAAAATTTCACAATAGAGGATCCCATCCCAATCCATGTCACCACACAAGAAGCAAGAAGAACAACTATAAATATCACCAGAACAAAGTAAGGGAGTTTCCAAATTTAGAAACACCATTCCATTAGTTCCTTATTTTCGTTTGGTTAACCGAGGTGACCACGAAGGGATTCTTATTCATTGTAAATCCATTTAATCAGCCATGTTTATGTGACTAACCGGTTTCCATGTTACAACCATTCAATCATAGGATTATCCTCTAAACAAAGGTTCATTAGTGCACAAGGAATGACCACCAATTTCCATGATTCTCAGTGGACATAATCCAATATTATTCACAAAATTTGAGATGATTTAGAAGAATAAAACAACATCATCAAACACACCCCATCATTATTTGAAATGTTTGTTTATTATATTTATTATTGCTTGGTTTCATCCATCCCCATAGAAACATAAGCACAATCACCCCGCATGATACATAGTAAAGAGAGATGAAGGAAGTACCCTACATGGATGATCAATAATCGATATTTTTGTCCACGTTCAAAGAACTAGGGATGCACGAAATGTAGGGGAGGAACTCTGGGGACTCTATGAGTGAGCAGAAAAGCTCCAGTAGAGGCACACCACTTTCCTCGAGACGGGTAGACACAAAACACACCAAGGAATATAAATTAAACCAACCAAGAAGAAGAATGAAGGAAATAATTAATTCTTGTGCGATACAGAGGTGAGATCCTAGAGTTACGGGATAAAAAAATAGAACATATTTAAAGGAAAATCATGGTTTCACCACATGGTTGGGTGGTTACACATGATTTAATTAATTTTCATTTAATAATTCTCATCAGAGAGGTTTCCATTATGGATGTGAATTATAGGGGTTCTTTTATACAGACAAAAAATGCCAACAGGGGTGGAACTGTAAAGTACAGGAAAAGGGTGGGAAACCATTCAGAGAGACCCAATAATGGTTCCACGATCATAGTGCCACAGTCTGCGGTGCCACCATCATGGTGTCACTGTCATAGTGCCACCGGTTTGGTGGAACACCATGAGTGGTGCCACCATCATAGTGCCACTATTTCGGTGGAACATTGTGAGCGGTGCTACCATCACAGTGCGACCATTTTGGTGTGCGACCGTGAATGGGTCCACCATCACAGTGCCTTCGTGACCAGTGCCACCATCATAGTGCCATCGTGAGCACTGCCACTATTTTTGCAGAACCATTTTATTGGACCAAGATTCATGAAAAGTCCTTATTGAGCCACTCCCCGAGCCGTAATAGTTTTTTAAAATGACTCATAGTTTTAATGTTGATTTTTTTGAATAAATTATGATTTTATTTCAAACATAACTTAAAAATATTTAGAAATTATTTTTAGAAAATGGATTTCATTTTTAAATTCTACACGTAGAAAAATGGTTTGTGTGAATTTTTTCATTTTTATAAAATACTTGATTTTTTTCATGAATAGTAAAAATACAGTTCTGTGTTTTCAGTATGATTAAAATCATCATTATGATGTAATAATTAATAAAAAAATTTGTTTAACTTTTGTAAATATATTATCATATGAGGTGTCCCAAGTGACTAATACCATGTGAAAATACCAGGTGAAAGCCCATGGTTTTTTTATAAACTACTAATGATGTGTCATTTGAAATTAATAAAACACACTACCACTTTTACTATAGATACCCACTATTTCCATCCTTGTCATTGCATAAAAATATATCATACTCGAAGATATACTGGTTTTACTTTCATAGGAGTCCTCCAATTGTTTCCTCAAGCTCTCATGGTCCCAACCTTCATGTTTTATGAGTTACTCAACAAGGTAAGGGAACCATTCACCCCCCCTCTTTTAGTAAACACTTATTTTATGTTATCTATTTGAATTTCCATTTTCATAGGTTGGGGATTGATATTATGTATCCCTAATACTGACATTTTTATTTCCATATGTTGAGATAACTTTTTTTATCATTAATTCCTTTTTGTAAAATTTTAAGCGATGTCGTTAGGCTGCCAAATTTAAATAAGGGATCTCTCAACTTTTGTTTCGTTTTCAAGTTCTCTTTATTTATTTTCTTTAATCACCTCATTTCATCAAAATGTTGTGAGGACTCTTATACCTCACATGTATCGTTATGTTTTCATGATAAATTTATAATTCATCATCATATCCCCTTTTCTTTTCTTTAATATTAAAAATGAAAACACCATCTGATATGTGCTAATTTACCACATTCAAGGATGATAGGTTTTCTATTTCTATTACAATTGTCAATTATGGCCATGAAACCATTTTCATGGTTGAACTATACCATAATATGTGTATTATGTCTCATAAATTATTCTTGAATCCTTTTCTACACATGGAATTTATTTATAAAACAAAACATGTTCCTTGTGGCCAAAAACTGCCGATTAACCCAAAAGGTTATCAGAAAAGTTTTACATAGTGATTAATCATAACTCATAGTAACCAAATGAGATTTAAAATCAAGTAACCTTATGGATATTCAATAATATAATATAACTCAAATTCTGAAAAAACATCCCCATTTTACATGATTCATCGAAAATGAATATATGTGAACCGACCATTAGATCCAAGGAAACAAATGATCCCGAACAATGAAATTGAACCTCATAACCAATAAAAAAGGTTATGAATGAACTAAAAAATGTTTTAATAAATAATTTTAATATAGAATATTTTCTGTAATTGATAATTAATGATACCTATTGTATTATTCATGTCATTAATATCAAGTGGAGAACACCATCAGACTTTGGGTAAAAGATTCTACCCAAACCACTTTTTTCCTTCGGGTTGCTCCAACATTCTTTTTATCCAAAATAAGATATCCTTTATTTTTATTTAAATATCCTAAATACTATTTATATTCTCCAAAATCATGTTTCAAGAACCATCCCTCATTTTTTGGGGGGATATACATGTTTTTTATGTGATTCCCTCATTAAATATTCCTGATAAGCAAACCAATGTTGAGTGAACATCCAGAATTTTTACCCAATTTCAAGTGCACTATATACACTATTTTAAGACTACCATTTCCTTTATAGAATTAGTATATTTATTATTGAAAACATCCTGTTTAACGTTTGGTTTTATATAAAATATTATTCCCCCTTTTAATTTTAAATGTTCTTTAGTATTTTCCTTAAAACCGCTCTTAAATGTTTTAATGCTAAGAATTTCATAAATAATCTTCTTTCATGTTGTAACTTATGTTTCACATAAATTAACATGATATATGAATATTTTACCTTATTAATGTCTATGTATGTTTTAATTCCTTTCCCTCAAGGACACTTTTATGATACATCCATTCATTATGCTTTATGACATGAAGGTGATACCAATTTCTCTCCATGGGTTCCCTTATGTTTAAGTGTGAATGATTATGTATGATTATTAATGTGGAAAGAATATTCATGAACATGTTACAATGGGTACACCTCGATAGCACTCCAATTAATTGCGTAAGTTTATGTCTCATGATAATTTTTGGGCAACGGTTTTGGTTTTTATCCTTAGCATGTTCTACTATGTGAAATGATCATGGCGGTTATCCATGACTTGTACTAAAGCCATGTTTTATCTTGCATCCACATTACTATTATTCCATTTTTATATGATCCCATTTTTATATGTTATGATTCCATATGTTATATGTTTTTATCATTATGTAATGCCTTTTAACCCATGTGCTGAAGCCTTATATTTATGTATACTCCCTTACTGGGATTATTTGATCATCCATATGTTCATGTGTTCCCCTGGGTATCCTATACAGATGTACAAGCACAATGAAAGATATGATCTCATTTTTGAGTTTAAATAGAAAGTTGTTTTTTATAATGTTTGATTATGTACCGAGTATTCCTAGACAATAGTCTTTATGATCCTTATATTTTACTCTAATGTATAATTATTCTTAAAATCATGTAATGTTATATGTGAAAGTCTTGGGGCACAATATACCTTCACTGGAAAATACTATATTATGTGAAGTTTCTTCACTCATGGGGCCAGGGTATAGAGCCCTATAGTCTTTGAAGCATTTGACTATACATTAGTACCTTTTGGAGCCACCAATCCAACACCATATCAAGGTTTATACGTATCCTAATAGAAATGATATAGATAACCATATCATCCCAAACTATTACACATCCTCACAGATGATGGAAAGGAACACCATGTGTGTATGACCTTACCACACTAATATAACTCCATAGGTACACACCTAGATGAAACTAAAGGTGATGATGGTGCCTACTACTAAGAACATCCTCCACCAATCCCACAATGATCCCTCCACTTCCTCTTTTTTTTCTAGGGTACCACTGTAGTTTCCACAATGTAGAGGATAAGATGTATAATATACAACCTTACCTACCATATTCAGTTCTATCATAATAGCCTTGTCCACTGTCTCTACATAGGTTGAAAGATTCAACATAAATACATATTACTTTATATATGATAAAAAACCATGTAGTTACTTTTAATCTTTCATTTGGTCATTATTCACATCCTTTGGTGAAAAACAGACCAACTCAACAAACAGATTGGTGTACACTAACACCAAATTATCTCCTTATTGTGAAAAGTGGAACTCCAAAGACTACTCCATTGTCAATAACTATAGAAAAAACTGTTGTAAGAAGAGATACATGAAATACTTTCAGTCCACGAACACATTCCTATCTACCTAGACCATGGAATCCCACCATCTCATTCTAGGACCCTCAAGTGTGAAGGTCATGAATTTCCCCATGATAATATAAGTTGTGTCCAAAAATTAAAATATTTGATCAAACTTTTTAATCTATTCCTCTTCCACTTGAGGGTAACACATGAAATTAAATGATGATGGATTATTATTCAAGAACAACCATGATAAATATATTTATCCTAGAACTCCTAGTTGTACTTCAATAACTGTGTTATGACCTTATGGTACATTTTGATCCACTACATGAACTTTTGACATTATAGCACCAATAAAGTTCTAATCCATCACATTAGTACCTTAAGAATAATATTCTACACCCACCTAATAAAATCATATAACACGTCTCGGAGACATACTACTACACCAAAAGAATGAACATATCATAAAATAGAACAATATCATTTTGAACTAGAAAAACAATAAGAAAAAATTGATATTAACACCAAGAACTCCAAACAGAAGACACACATCCCAATATCCCATGGTAACATGAGCCTCATCATAGAATGAGTTGTCCAGTAACTAACGAAAATATACCTCTCAAGTCCCAAAAATACTATATTCAGTCTACCGAACATCCTAAGCTAGAGACTCTTGAGGACATACCACCTTTGATTACATATTACAATTAATTTACACAAATACCCTCTCAAACTGGTACACAACAAGGTACATCACTCAATTGAAGGGAATTTACCTATCCCCATGGGTTGGAAACTAGAAGCTAATCATCAAACAACAATTAGTGGGAATAGTATGTCCCAACTTGAAGCCAAAAATGGCATATATATACAACATAAATAAGAGATTAAATGATAAATATATTACATAAATGATTAAAAAGTGTAAACCAAACTACTCAAGAGTAGATAATGTATCCAAGTATAGGTCTAACCAAAAGTATTAGAAAAACGAGAAAACCAAATACTCTATGTCATATCATGGGAGGACTCCCACCATCTCACCACCAACTACCCAACTGAGGTGATAGAAAAAATAACCACCTCGCTATGGCATCATGAATTTACCTGCATCAAAATACACAACTAGGATTACATACATTCGATGTGGTATGCTAGGTGTGAGAAAAAAGTATATGTAGGGTCCCACTCAGGTGTTCCCTAGCAAGTCTCTGAACAATAATCCATGAATTCTCAGCATTAATTAAAATAATGCATAATAACAAATTAAAAGTGTTTATATTAAAATTAAAGGAAAACAATTTAGTTTTCAATTTTTATATATTTACAAATAAAATAGGTAAATCAATTTCAAAATAATTTTATAACAATATATCGTAGCTTATATATCATGTCAAAAAAAAGCATGCAACACATATCATATCAAATCCATGGTAGCACAAAAAATAGTATAAACCCAAAGCAGAAGCATATGTAATATCACGCTAGGGTTGAAACTAGGTCAAGATAGTTAGGACACTTGTATCCAACAAATAAATTAATATATTCATCAATCTTCTTGACTTATGCATTAAGTATAGAGATCAAAGGGACACCCTCACATGTGAACCCACTAACAAGTCAAAAAATTCCCTTGAACAATAACCCTAGGGAGCATAGAAATCGCCCACGAGTAAACCCCCTAATAGTGGTTGAGACCCATTATTCTACCATCCACTAGAGTTCCCAAGGCATCCCATATGTCTATTTTTCAAACCAATTCATAAAATCATTTCCATAAAACCATGCTTTGAAAACCATTCCAAAAAAAACATTTCATAATGATTTGAAAACCCTTTTCTATTTATGAATAATCCCTTTCATAATTCCCCATGAGTGAACAGTAGAAATATAGTTCACCAACATCAGATAAAGATGGAACCACCTACCTCAAACATGGGCCATCACACACTGAAAAATGGATCCAACAACAAGAAGAAAGAAATAATTGTAATATAGGCCCTATAATCAATCCACACATCTTATAACTGATCTAATTCAGCAAAAGGGTTACTAGAAAAGAATAAAAAATACATAACTTAAGAATGCACACCTACCTGCTCACAACAAACAAGGATTGTCCCATTGAACAAGATCACACAACTGATCTAGAGTGAAACAAGAATAAATATCACCACAGGTCAACAAAACCAATAGCGTAATGAAACTACATTACCAATATCAAAGGAAATGAATAATTAGAAAGGATAACTTACCCATATAGATGAATCATAGATTCCCTAATGATCCAACACCAGATGAATAATTCTAGATCAAACAGAGGCTTCAAAAACTCTATAGAATGGATATAGGTCGAGAGAAAGGATAGATGTGGGAGAATGAAATAAAAATCAACCAATGCAGCACCCTAAAATCCCTATCTTCTAAATTTACACAATGTGTATTTCCTTTACAGATAATCCTCAGTGATCATATATGCCAATGAACATGTTACCTTTTTAATAAAAACTGATCATTCAACATTACATGGCATGAAACCTTTGCACTGTGCGTACTCCCCTCATGATATATACTAGATTCACTGAATCATACCTACAGAACTTAAATGCCGTATAATCTCATTTGATGGTGTGTATTTTTTCAACAAACTTCAAAAACAATTGATTTATTACAAAAACCTCAAACCAACATGGTCGTTCTCTAAACTCAAGGTGAACCCTACAAATAAATTAATACACTTATACCAAAACTCCACTAATTCAAACATAATTACATCCCCTAACATTAGATCATTTTTCATTAGAATTTTTTTTCATCCTCTAAAGTCCCAATTTTAACCCAATTAAAGATGAAAATAAGAAAAAGGTGAAAAATACCTGAAATTAGGCAACATGATGTTACACAGGTCATGGAACATTCAGTTCATTGGAGATAAAAAACATTTTTGGTTTAGTTAATAGTGGATGTGAGCCATGTGTTTATAATAGATTTAGTTGGAATGTGATCATTATACTTGTAGTATATGCTGATAAAATATTACTTATTGGAACTGGAATACCAGTCTTACAGTATATTAAGGAATGGTTGAACAACTATTTCACCCTGAAGGACATAGGTGAAGCATCCTGTAATATAGGGATCAAGATCATTCCTGATAGAACCAAGAGGCTTCATGGATTAAGTCAAAGTACAGATATTGACTAAATACTATAGAGATTTAGTATGGACCAATCTAAGATGGGATTGTTTTCTGTTCCACCTGGTATACATATTTTTAAGAAAATTATTTCTCAAACACAATAGGAGAATGATATAATGAGTAAGATCACATATGCTTAAATGACATGATCCATCATGTATTCCATGTTATGTACTAGAATTGATATTGCCAATGCATTGAGAATGGTAGGAAAATATCACGTTTATCTAGGATTAAAGCATTTGTTTAATATTAAATATATCTGTTGTTTGAAGTGAGTATCTCAAGAGGGGGAAAATTGAGTAACCATTAAAAATTCTATTAAAAAATTTAATTTAGTTAAAATCCACCAATTTATTAAAATATGGCCCTGTTTACCAAAATAGTACTTTGATATAAATTTCAATATTGTGAAATATTTCATGAGTGACTTATTAGGTCTCTAGTAAAAAAAATATAATATAATTTTATCTTCTGAAAAAAGTTACTTATTTATGATCTTATATAAACATTAATTTAGATAAAATGTCAAAGTAGTGGTTTTTTTAGTTTAAAATAGCATCAGTTATAATGCCAAAAACTAAAGTAAAAATACACACATATAGGAAATTTAATACAATAGGTTCAGTCTTAAGATGATACTTAGTCCACTTTACTTACAAATCACCTACTTCAAAGCAGTTTATATAAAATAAAATTTTGATCTAAAACTTAGACCAGGTTTTATAAAATTAATCCATCTATACAAACCACACTGGACAATACCACAATTTTTATGAGAGTATAAAAAATACAACAGGTCAATAAAGACCTTTACCACAACATGTGGGAAACAAAAATAAAAGGTGTTGTGAAGATATATATGTATCATCCTATTTTGGTGTGGGAGATGGTGTGTGCGATAAAATATAGTACACACACATTTCTTATAAAGAAAATGTAAATAATAAAAAAAAGAAAATAAATTATATATGTAATGGTTTCGCTCTATATGATATGTTATATATCTCATGACTCCTTGAATGTGATTTAAACCTATGCTCATGTCATATTTTAGAAGTTGAAGCAAAATAGAGTGTCATAAACTCTTTTTTTCTTGACATCTGGAAGGTATTGGATGTAATATGTTATTTTTCTACCTTAGTCGAGCATAAGAAAGATGTAGTAGGTAATTTTCAATGGTTCTTCTAATAAATTCCATGCCCACTTCATGTGTGCATCTCTCCAAGTGTTTCTATGTATCATCTACATGAGATAGTTTTTTTATTGTTTTAATAGTAGTAGATGAAGCAATGTGAATAAGCTTGGTCCTCTGCATCATCAAACAGCATGTCTGACACATACATCAATGCATTCTGTCAAGCGATTAAGGTAGAATCATTAAAATAATCAATGGAATTAAATTAAATATTCTTTCCATTATAAATATTTATATTAAAATAAATTGAAATAGGGGTGGATAGTTATTCATAAAGGCAATGTCTAACTCTGGCGGTGACTAATTGTCTGGTGGAAAGATATTGGAATGGTGTGGCCTTGGAATATGGAAACTTTCATGGTGGTTGGTCAAGCTGGTGTTGTGTTATACTGGTGGTGTGACTTGCTAGTAGTGTGACATCCATTATAGTGTGTCAATGTGAAATTAATACATCACCGGCGGTATTTCATACATTATGAAGTATTATTATTAATGGTGACTCATTATGGAGAGTGATACTTTTCCATGTCGGTGAGTTATCTTAGCATTGATTCATTCCATGCATATCATTTTTTGGATCTCAATGGCGAGTCATCTAGCAGTTTCTCATCCTTGATGGTGAGAATTACGTGGTAGTGATTCCTCTTTAGGATAATTCTTTTAATCTATATTATAAAATAATATTCTAATAGATTACATGAATCTCATAAATTATCACAATAATCATGATTTGATGATAATTAAAACTAGGAGGTCAAGACTATCTAGAAGATCTAGGGATATGTTCTTGGTTTATAGAGGAAATGAGGATCTAGTCATTAGGGATTATTGTGGTGCTATTTTTCAAAAATATTATAATGATCTGAAGTCACATTTAGGATATAATTTTTGTCTTAACAGATGAAATATGAGATAGAATATTTCAAATCAGCTAGTTATCACTGATTCTATAATCGATTCTGAGTATTTATGAGACTCTGATGCTGCTAAGGAATATGTTTGGATATGAAAATTTTTCTAGGATCATGATGTGGTATCGTTCATTAAATACCCTACAACATTGTATTGTAAAAATATTGAAGCAATGGCTCTGGAAAATTAGAAAAGGTCACACCAATAAACACAAAACATACTCTGCAAGTGTCAACTCATGATGATTTTTTCATAGTGGGGTAAATTTTTATTAAGTTGAGTTCCCATATAAGAAATTATATTGGACACCTTTACTAAAGTCTTATCTTAGCTGAATAATGAGTATCATGTGAGAGCTAGTGGACTAAATGTTATTAGCAGTTGGCTCTAGTGAAAGTGAGAGTCCATTGGAGTTGGTGCCATAGAACCTACTTCTGTGTAAATTATCATAATGTGTATTCATTTTTTTTGAATATCAATAGAAATCTTATAACATCATGATCACTCTATTGTGTAACATAGTATGTGATAATGTCATAAGAGTAGACATCACACTAAAAGGTCATAACAGTTCCCTGCATTGATATGAACCTAGAAGGGCCGTGAAATTATTCTTAAATGTATGTTCTATATCAAGATCAAACCATTTTAGGGGAAAAATGATACAAGCTATCATGGGTGGAGAATAATAGGCCTTTGATGCACCTTCTCAGGGATTACATGATTAGAAGTATCTAGTACAGGATATTATGAGAATGATGTCCGCCAATAAGAAATCTATATTTATATGTGTTATTGGATGTTCCTATCTATAAACATGTGAATTTATCCATAGACATTAATAATATTATTAATGAGTTATATAGGTAACTAAAATTGATATATTGATGAAATCCATGATGAATTATGTTCACAGTATGGTCAGATGTGTGTGTTGAGTCACATGTAATATTTCATTAATGAATTAATAAAGGAAATATTTATCCATACATTGTTTTAATGAAAGTTTTTATCTCAGTAAATCTTATGGAAATGATATAACCTAAATAAATTAATGTCCAAGTTTATCTATAGGAAATTTTAATTTCTAGAAATTCCAAGAAAGATACATCAAGCACGTAGTTTGATAGAACTAGCATGAAACATGATTAATTAGATATATCATGATTGATGGATTATATTACACAGTAAGATTCTGAATAATGTATTTTTTGTTGCCACATTAACTTCATTCTCTATGGGTTCCTGGTCATGTTGCATGATTATAACCTTGAATGATAGGATTCTTCACCTAATTCCACTAAGAAAGAGGCCAAGAGGGTCACACACCTTGTTCATCTGGAATCATAGTTAAATAATAATAATATTTAATAAGTTAAATAAATATTATTCCTACATGTTGTTTAATAATTACTCATTCTTTCTTGATCACATATATTCCATTACCAACTATTTGAGAAAATATTATATGATACGAATATTTAATAAATAATTATTTTATATTTAGTGAATATAATATTTATATATTTATTAGTGAATAATCAGGTGGGATTCATTTAATTAAATAAATGGTCATTATTCAAGGCCTAATAGAAATTATGGAGGAATGGAGAACCGTTTTTAATGGTCCAGTGAGAAGAAATATATATTGAATATTATTTGAATAAATGGTTTTTAATTTAATTGGTGAGTTTAGAGCATGTAAATAATAATAATAAAAATAAAAATAATATAGTCTTTTGGTTCCTCAAGGATTTTATATTATATAAGGGAAAATGTGTAATTATTATTTTCTAAAGTTAACAGTCTATAAACCAAATTATATCATTTTCTTAAGAGAGTTAATTCATTTGTGTTGTAAAAAATGATATCTATAAAGATTCCTCTCAATACCTAGAGAGATCCCTCTCTATAAATGCACTTAAGTACAGGGAGAGATACTCCCCCACCACCACTCTCTTGTCTTTGGAAATCGAAGAGAATCCTTTATTGAAGTGGTTCTCAGGGCGATCAATGGTGAATGACACAAGTGTTATGATCTTCTGTGCAAGAAACTATAGATTATTATGGTGACATTTAGAGTTTTTTGTAATAATTGTGGATCACTATTGAAGGGTGTATATTCTTTATTCCTATAATGCAACAACAGTATGATTTAAGGGCATTTTGAGATCCATCAATGAAGAAATAATTTCTATCATGGCAATTATTTTGTTTCTTAAATTAATTATAAATAATATGTGATGATACTAAGAATGGGTCCTTTAATTAATCCATTTTATATGTTATTTGATTCTGTTTTTCTAATCACATCATTTATTTATATGTAAATCATGGATTAATAATTGATCTTGCTAAAAATAAATATTGGGCATGCCCTATATGATGCTTTCATTGTTCCTAGAACCTTCAGATGACCCTTGTACGCACTGGCCTTCAATATTCAGATCATCGTCACCTTTATCTATCCATTTTAGGTTGTTCCTCTAGTTAAGTAAATTTTTTCAATTGGTTCATTATTATTTATCAGATATTGACCCCAATTCCTTTTTTGTTTTGAGTGCACCTCTCGTGTTTTTATTACATTGATGTTTTGATGGAATCCTTACTTGTAATGTCTTGTGGAAAATTACTTGATACAAGAACATACGAATCTGACCAAATGATGCCTTCATTCATTTACAATGATCTCTAAATTATAATAATGGTTTCTATAGGATAGTTTCAACAGAACAAGATGAACATAACCTTACATATGATGTTATGAGTATTTTATTTCCATTATATTTTCAACATAATTATGTGTATCAAATAATATATTTTTGATCGTTTATTTGAATGTTTGTACATTGAATTTTATCATTAATAAATCATGTGTGTCGGTGGTGTTATTTTCATTCACGTAGGCCCGAAAGGACCAAATAATGTTAAATCCTCATGTTATTTTTTAATCATTTATTAATTTCACTTATTGAATATTATATTTCTCTTATAGTTAAATACTAGGTACAAAACACCCTATACCATTCTTTCACGTTTCTGCAGAATTTCCATAAGAAACACACCTTCCGCTATAAAGTGTTCTTACAACCTAATTTTATTTACTTTTGTTTTTTAATCAGATTTTTATTTTCAATTCAATTTCTATTTTAATTATGCTTTCCAATCTCAATTTATTCTCTAGTTGTATCATATGTTTCCAATTGAAATAATTTTAACTCTTATATTATTAAAATTTGAAACCTAATTTCATAATCATGCATATCCATTGTTCATGGAAATTTCATGCAGGTGTGCACTTTTGTTTTCCACAACAAATTAGTATCTGATATTTTTGAATAAAATTACAACAACTAGTTTTGAAATTGAAAAATATCTTGGTGAAAATGACATAAATGTATTGTGTCTTAAGAAGAGGGACCTTCTAATTCAGAATGGGTTATTTGATGCCCTGTGGGCCTAATGAAACAGACTTTTAGCCTGTCTGATATTAGATATACCTATACTATTTTCAAGATATATTTTTTGATGTACATTTTAAGGAATATAATTTTATGCTTCTTTAATTAGGGTAGAAAATTATTAGATAAGTTTATTATAATTTTTTTATTGGTATATCGATTAAACTATATAAATTTTATATGAAAACATCAGTAGTTAGAGGAAATTATAAGAAATAACACATGTTTATATATAAAATGGAATCTTGTGTCTCAATTAAATTCTATATAGATGAATTAAATAAAATAATACATTATTTAGAAACATAAATGCGACTTTTTATTATTAATATCAATCCTTAATTCTTTTAACTTCTTTAGGAAATTCCTAAAACACTCTAGTAGATATAATTTTTTATGATCATGACTCTATGGCCCTAGAATAAGTAAAAGCTTCCCTACACTCTATGAAATTACATTCTAAATCTAGAGTTAAAGGTGAGTATAATATTCATTCCTTTAGAGGTAGACCATAGTGTAGGGGTAAGGATAAAGGGTATAGAAATGATAAAATCGATAAAAATAATCCATGTCTAATTCAATGTCCACGGGGAGAAAAATAATTTTTCTTCAACTATGGTAACCCCAGGTACACTAAACCCAATTGTATAAAGATAAAAATCCCTAAATACTGAAGAACCTATTGGCCATCCCCTTTATGTTTATTTTGGTTATAAAATTGATGTTCTTTTGAATGTTTCAAGCAATGAAATCACCAATTATTGGGTCTTGGATTCTAGAAAATCTTTTGAAATGTGTCCTTATATGGAGTATTTCAATCATTTGATATAAATAGTAAAAGGAGATATTCCTTTAGTAAATAAATGGCAGGGTCAAGTCAATGGAATAGGTTTTGTTTTAATATAAGTAGATTAATACTCTATCATCACCTTGTTAGATGTTAGGTGGATTCCCACCCTCTATATAAACCTGATATCCTTAAGAATTCTTGAATAAAAGGGATTCACTTTTTTGACTGAATCATAATTTCCTAAAAATATCTAAAGGCTCTATAACTATTATCAAGGGTTTCCTTATAAATGGGATGAATGTCTTGAATGTGAATACTCATTATAGATAGTTGGGAATTTATATATAACTAATATTGATGAAACAATATTATGACATAGGATATTGAGGTATGTAATCTTTAAAGGCCTTTAGGAACATAATAAAAAATGGATACTAACAAACATTACACCTAATAAAATTCATTTTTTGTGAAGATTGTGTAATGGGTAAATATAAGAGAGGTAGTTTTATCATGTCATGATTTAAAGCTAGTTAACCCTTAGAATATATCCATTCGTATTTTTGGAGATCAACAAGGATTACCTCCCATGGTGGAGGGTCCTATTATGTTACCTTTGTTGATGAATTAACTATAATGTTTTTTATTTACATACTCTTGACAAACTCTGATATTTTTGAATCCATTAAAACCTGGAAAATCCTTATAGAAAATTAGGTTGGAAAGAAACTTTGCACCATGAGAACTGATAATGTTTTAGAATACGCCTGTATTGATTTCATTAATTAATACCAATACAAGGGAATTGTAAGACACTATACTATTATGGAAACCCCCAATATAATAGACTTGATGAAATAATGAATATGACTATTCTTGAGACAATTTGAAGCATTCTATCATGCTCGGTTCTCTATAAATAAATTTGGCCAGAGGCTTCCACCACAGAAGTATAGCTCATAAATAGATTCACATCCTATGTTAATCACATTTAATAATAATAAGATACATGTAATATAAAATTGTCTTCTTATAATCACATAAGAGTATTCATCTCCACTATATATTCACATCTCAAGAATGATAAACATGATCCTTGAGATCTTGAGTGTATTTTTGTTAGGTGCCTAGTGGGTGTCAAAGGTTATAAACTATGTGCTGGAAAATTCGGTTACTAAAAATGTATAATTACTATAGATGTGTTGTTTCATGAATCATGTACCCCTAAATCCAAACCTATTATGCAAGACATCGATGATCCAACCATTGATGGGGCTGTTGTTGCTAAGCCATCAACCCAATTGGAGGCAGATGAATAGTTTTCTCTACCTATTCCTCAACTTAAAAATTAAACTAAAACCTAATCTTGTTACTATTGAAATAATGAAAAATAAATTCCTAATGAAAATGTTAATTATCAGTTTACATGTGATAGAGGTAGAAGTTTCCCTTGAACTCCTACTCATTCTAGTCAACATGATATGATCTTAGTTTTATTTTATGTTTTCTAGGATCTTATAGATGATGATAATCAATATTATATTCAAGATATTTATGATAGAGATTCCATGAAGTGGATATATTCCATGGATAATTAAATTCAATCCATAAATAAAAATCACACTTGGTCTATCATTGATATACCTCCCAATTTTAAAATCATTGATTATAGGAGGATTTATAAAAGAAAGAATGACACTACTACAAAAAATAAAATCAATTATAAAGATAGGTTAGTTTACAAGGTATTCCCCTAAACAGAGGGAATAGACTATTCAGAAATCTTTTCACCAATTGTAAAAAATTATTCTATAAGGATCCTTCTTTCTTTTGATGTCTATAATGAATTTCACATTGAACAAATAGATGTGAAAAATACCATCGTTCCTAGATAACTTAACGAGAAATTATATATGAAGCCTCGTGATTCTTATTCTAGAGAATTTAAACCTAACTTACTATTCTTTTTAAATAAATCATTTTATATTTTGAATCAAGCCTATAAGAAATGGTGTAGGAAGTTTCATTATTTTATACTTATTAACCACTTCACTGGGATCCAATATGATGCTTCTGTTTATTTGAAGTCCATAAAAAATTGAATTCTATAACTTTTGTATATGTTTATGACATGCTCAACATATGAAATAACATGAATCCTAATATTAATATTCAATCTCAATTAAAAGGTTTTTTAAAAAAATTATGGATTTATGGGAAGAAAAATATATTCATGGTGTAGAAATTGTTATGCATAGATCCAATAAATTTTTTTCTCTCCTAGCATGATTATGTTCTAAATGTTCCTAAATGATACCTATTTGAATCTCTAAATCCAATTAATGTACTATTTCTATAACATTTTATACTTTCTTTGACACAAACAACCACTATTTCTATTAATGTAGTGCATATTTCTTAAATTTTATATTCCATCATTGTAGGAAATGTCATGTACAACATGATATAAACCATAATTGATGTGGGCTTCAAAATATGCACAATTAGAAGATTTATGGGACATCCATGAATTCCACATGGGAATTTACTAAAGTCAATTATTCTGCACCAATCTTGTACTACAAACTTATCTTTATGTTATGGTAAATAGGTTGATACTGATGAAATGATTATTCTAAATATTAACAATAAAAATGCTATTAACATTGATAATAGAATGTCTTTCACCGAGTATGTATTCACTGCTTATGGAGGTCCCATATACTTGAAATTTAATATGAAATATATTGTCTCACTTCCAACCATAGAATCAAAATATAATTCACTAGTTGAGGATAAAAAGGAATACTTATGGATCTGGGGTTTTTTCTATTAACATAGGCTTAATGATTGTGTTATTACATTATATAGTGATAGACAATCTTCTTTACATTTATCCAAAAATCTAGTATGAAACGGTAAATTTAAACACATTGATATAAGACAACACTTTATTAGAGATTTTGTTGAATCTAGAAGAGTATGTGTCAATAATATATATACTGATAATAACCTAAATGATAGTTTTATTAAATCCAGGGTATTACCAAAATTAAAATATTGTTTTTATAGGTGGAATTTGGTTACCATTAAATAACCACAAGTGTAAGAACATCACCAGTTTCTATTGAAAATGGAGAAGATTTGTGAAATTATGTGTTTACATATTGAAATTACCCATTTTCTTATTAGGTGAATTAATGGTTGTTGATTCTGCTTTCCCCCATTTTGATCAATGTCATCCACCTATTCTACATTTTTTGATAGCATTGTTTTCAATTTGGGTGGTCAGGGCTATGTAGAGTATCCTGGTTAGTCTAGTCATTTCGAGCTACAATGTGATATCAGAGGGATTGATTACCCTTTCATTACATGGCCTTTGTCATTATCCAATTATTACCTCTCACCCTCTAGGATTAGCTTCTTCTCTGGTTCTAGAAACTCTATCCATTATTGTGTTCTTTCTCTTCAGTGATCGACCTCAATGTCTACTGTCCTCTGAGTCATTCTCTAGTGTGCTTCTTAGGATGGAGTTTTGATAACATCCTCCCTTATGAAGATGTGTGGTAAATTAATGGATCCATGAACAACCATATTTGACAAGATGATACCATTCTTCCTTCAGATTGAGCTCCAAAATCTAACATCAACTTCTTAAAGATAACCTCAAGTGTATAGGATGTATAGACCCTTGTATGTCTTGCTATGAGTATTTTATTTTCATTATATTATACTAAAGTTATGTGTTTAAAATATTCTATCACTATTCCTTTCATAGAAATACTATATTCCATAGATATTTTTTTTTTAGCATTCACTACTATAAAATAGACCTTTAAGAGTTATAAAATTGTCCTTTTTTAGTGATAAAAACACCAAACAACGGTGTCTGATTAAAAGGACAAAGATTTTATTATAGCAATAAATGTGCTAAAAAAGGTGTCCATTATTAGTGATTCTAAATGTGTTTATAAAGGTGATCCTTTATCAGTTCTAAAATAACATAGAAAAAGGGGCATACTTGTGTTTGATACTAAATTTATAGAATAATGCAACACTAAAAACAACACTCGAAATAATAGAGAAAATAAGTAAAAATTATGATTATAAATAAAATAATATTTAAAACCCAAATAAAAGAAAAATATATATTCTAAACATCCCAAAAACTATTTTAGACAATTACATGAGTAAGTAAAAATTTTCACTAACATTAAAAACAAGAATGATCCTTTTTCTTCGGCCCATGACACCCACTCATGCTATGGATAATAAAACCACGCCATATCAAGAAAAAGAATACAACTATATAAGAAAAAAATTCTTATGTTATTAATAATATACTGAAATAAGTTAAATAGAATGTGTTAAATTTAAACAAAACTTTGTGTCGTATTTAGAACATTATGTATCAGATTGAGTTGAAGTTTATTCTTATATGTCAGCCCATTTGTTGTTCATATTCAGGCATTATATCTATGAAAAATAACTAAATATGAATAAGGTAAAAATTATTAGGAAATTAATTTATTATTTATAGATAAAATGTTGATAAAATAATCTGATCCCATTTTATCAGTTTTGGTGATGTGATGCACATTTTAAACCAAAATGGAACTTATATATTGAAAACATGCACATCAAGTCACAGTGAATAGATCATGCATCATATTAACATGAGTTTAATTTCTTTATATCACAAATGATCATTTTTCTAAGGTATTAAGTTGATCCAAATGTGTTTTATCAGTTTTGAGTATGTCACTTGTTTTTTTACTAAAATTTCATTTTAAATTGAAAACATATACCTTGAGTTATACCTATCACATCATGTGTGAGATTTCTATGAGAATAATTGTTACACATAAAAAATGACTTATTTATCCTTGTAATAAATTGTCAACACAATCAAATAATGTTTTTTTGGTTTTTTCTGAGCCACAGATTTTGAACTAAAAAATCAATATTAAACTGATAATGGGAAATTTTAGTAATACCAGGATCATCATATTTTGGTTTGAGGGGATTTTAATTAATGTGCATCAAAAATGAATTATGGATCATTTTCGTAAGTATAAAAACAATCATAATGTGTTTTCTTGAATTTGATTATATCACATAACATCTTTTTATGTTAATGTAAATTTGAAATAAAAACTGACACTCAGATTGATGCCAGGAATAACATATGTCTGATTGAGGTGTGATTGATTCCTACACATCTTAAATGAATTATGGGTTGGTTTAAAAAATTATAAAAATAATACTAATGAATTTTCTTATTTTTGAGTATGTCACTCTTCTTTTTTACTAAAATGTAATTTTAAATCGGAAACATGCACTTTGAGTAATACGAGTCACATATTGTGTCATTTAGACATGAGACTAATTCCTACACATCCAAAATGAATTACGAATAATTTTTCTAAATTATTAACATAATAAAAGTAGGTTTTCATTGTTTTTTGTGAGTGACACACTTTCAGAACTAAAATGTTGATTTTTAATTCATAACAGAAACATTGAGTCATATCAGAACCACCATCTATCAGATTGATTTCAGGTTGATTACTATATAGAAAACTTGACATATTGATAATTATCAGAATTTTTCAAAATAATTCTAATTAATTTTCTTAGTTTTTGGTGTGTTACTTGTCCTTTTTCTAAAATTAATGTCAATTTTAAATAAAAGGAACACTCGGAGTTATATCTAGAACAATGTGAATTTTATTGAGGTTAGACTAGTTTTTAAACATAAAAAATGACTTATGGAACATTTTACTAATGTATAAAAATAATATGAATGTTTTTTAATGGTTTTTAATATGTCACTATTATTTTTTACTAAAACTAATGTCAATTTAAAATAAAAAGACACACTTGGAGACACAAAAATCACAAAATGAATCCTATTGAGGTGTGGATGATTCTTACATGTTTTAAATGACTTATGGATCATTATCCTAAAGTATCAAAACAGTATGGATTCATTTTCATGATTATCAGTATGTCAGTTTTCTATTTTTCTAAATTTAATGTCAAATTTAAATAAAAAGACAAACATAGATTCATACTGGTAACAACATGTGTCATTTTGAGGTTTGGTTGATTCCTATACATCTGAAATGTATTATGGATCATTTTTCTAAAGTACAAAAACAATAAGAACGTGTTTTCTATGTTTTGTGTAAGTAACATTTATTTTTTAATAAAATATAATTTTAAACTAGAAACACACACATTGTGTCATATCGAAATCATCTTGTATCAATTTTATGTGAGAATAATTACTATAAGTCCAAAATGTATTATAAAAGGTTTTACTAAATTATCGAGACAATATGAGAACATTTTCTCTATTTTTAGTGAGTGACCCAATTTTTGAACAAAAATGTTACTTTTAAATAGATAACAATCACATTAAATTATTTCGGGAACACCATGCATCATATTGAGTTGAGGATTATTCCAACACATCAAAAATGATTTATGGATCATTTTATTAATGTATTAAAACATCTAAATACTTTTAATCGGTTTAGAGAATTACAAATCTCTTTTCTACTAAAATTAATTTCATTTTAAAATAAAAAGGCACACTTATAGTCATAATGGGAACACCATGCATTGGATTTAGTTGTGGAATATGCATACACATTAAAAATGATACCATTATTTTTTTCTTAAAGTATTAAAATAATATGAATGTGTTCAATCAATTTTGAGAATGTCACCCGTTTTTTTACTATAATTAATGTTGATTTTTAATAAAAAGAAACACATGGAGTTACAACAGTCACATTTTGTATCCGGTTGATTTTTTTATAATTCCAACACATTAAAAATGAATTATTTATCATTTTACAAAGTTATTAAAACAATATGAATGAATTTTCATTATTTTGAGTATGTAGCCTATCATTTTTTACTCTCATTAATGACAATTTTAAATAAAATAACAAACATGGAGTCATACTAGTCACACCATGCATTTTATTAAGGTATAATTGATTTTCTACACATAAAAAATTATTTATATATCATTTTTATAATGTATGAAAACAATCAGATTTGTTTTTGGGTTTTAAAAATTCCACTAGTATTTTTTTACTAAAATTTCATTTTAAACTGGAAACATTCACTTTATGTTTTTAGAATAACTATTACATTCAATAATGATCCCTTGTGATTTTTATTACAATCATATCTATAGTGTTCCCCAGACTATTACTTAAAGATACCATGAATAACTATTACTTCCAATATTTATCACTTGTGATTCTAATTTCATATTTTTTCTTTTAAATTTCATAGTGAAGTGGTTTATAGATAGGGTCTTTCTATCTATATATCTCTTTCATTTTACTCATTATTATATTCCTTATTGGGGATTTCATTTTTGTCATAAATATTGTTATCTATACTAGCAATTATTCATTAATTTGGATGGGATATAAGGTGAAATTTTTAATGATTGAGCCTAAAATGATAAAATATTTATTATCAAACTATAGAACCTTCCAAAATTGTCTACCTCCACTTCAAATTTAACTTTTCAATTTTCTTTTTTCTTAATAAATTGATAAATGGAATAAACATTAGAAAATTATCATCATAGATTTACACACAGATAAACATATGGTATTTTAGTTTCCTTGATTTTTATTCATTATGTTACCACATGAATTGAATTTATCTTACCTGTGTTCAACCTATGGAACCAACAATTTTATTTGTCTAAATATTGATAAAATAATCATTATATATTACTGTGATGTCAATCATAAAACAAAATTGTGGAACCCATAAATACATTTTGTACAATAAATAGAATAAAAACATATATATCGGTAATCCAATGAATTATAATGGTGTGGAATTTGTTACCTTAATATCAATTTATATTTGAGAAAATGATAAAATGATGGGATTAGATGTTGAAATATAAGGGAAGTTTTGAGTTTGAAATGAATTTTTGGTTCAAGAATTTGATTGGAGATGGTATATCTTTGGTAGCATTGGGTTGTAACGTTGAATAAGTAAGATGAATTTTCCAACTCTTAAGAGAACAAACTACAATATTTATAAAATATTCCCACTAAACCCACATTCATGTATGTAGGTAATCATTTCACAATTATCACCTCATTTCATGAAAGGAATTTTATTAACTTTTTGAGTTTTAAAGTTATTATCTTTTCCCTCACAAAGTCATGTATTATCATCTATATAATGTCATAAAAATAATCCAATCAATGGAAGGGCTGTAACTATAGAAACAAATAATAGGTATTATGAAAACCACTATAAAATAATTTTCTTAATTATAGGTATAATCCATAAAAAATACGAGGTAATGAAGATATTTGAAAGAAATACAGATGACTTATTGAGTATACTTTTGAATTTCAAAGCACAAAAAATTGAAGAACATGTTGGGAAGAAAAATAAGTAGATGAATCTTGATAAGATCATTAGTGAATTGAAGGTGTTCTTTTTTTTTCTGGATAGGAGACCAATAATTAATTAATTTAATGTAGACTAATTTTATTGTGTATAAATCAATATTTGAAATCTCGTGAAAGATATGATATTTTATAAATAATTGAAATGAACCAATCGACCAAGTTGTATTTTAATTCACTAAATATCTATGAGAAAATATAGATATAGGTTTATGTATTTTGGATATTTGGGATTGTTTTTTATTAGTTTTGAGTATGTGATGTTATTTAGAACTAAAATGTAAATAATAAACTAACAACATACATTTTGAGTCATATCAAGCACACTATGTATCAGATTCAGGTGCAGCTGATATAGTATATGGTGTGTGTTTTTTCTTCAAACATATGCACAAAGATAGAAATGATAGAAATGTTCCATTTTGATAGAAGAGAAAACCCCATTCTAATTGAAATTCCTAATCATAAAGAAAAATGGTATCACTTTTTTGGATTGCTACAGATGGTTGAAAGAAAATTGTGTCTTCCTAATTAATAGATTAAAATGAAAAATAAGTTATCTTAAATATAGTAGATAAAATGTTGAGAATATTAAATAGATAATTTGTATGAATTAACCTTTACATGATGTCTATATACATTCATGACACATTTCATAATTTACATTGTCCCAGTTTTATCCTTGATGTCAAATCTCTCACAAGCATAAGCAGTATTGAAAAAACCCCAAATTGAGAAAAAGAATCTAACAGTATAAGAAAACAATTCTAATGATAGTAATATTATAAATATATAAATTAATCATAAATATTAAATAATACATTAATATAACTTTAATTTTAAACTATAACCACATAATTTTAGTCATACTTGGTAAAAATTATCTTTTTTTCCTAGAGTGCATTCAACATTTTGAGGCATCTGGGAATATTTCATTTTGATAAACTAGAATGTTGAATACATTGGTGAATAAAAAAAGATTGCATCATCATGTGTGAATCATCGTTTTTGAGTGTACTATCATAGTACATGATTATGAATTCATTTCTTCATGATCAATATGAAAATTAACAAAATAAGAATTAGATAAAAATGATGAGGAAATTAAATAAAAAAGTGTATTAAATGATGATAAAATCAACTAAAAAATAATATGTTCAATTTATATATCATTAAACTATAATATAATTATTATCAATTATATGAAACTAAAATACAATGAATATAATCAATATTACATGGCCCAGAATGAAAATATTTTAGAAGCTCAATCCTGACAACATGATATATTTAACAACATTAAAGTGACATAACATTCACATATTACAAAAAATTACCATTAATTTTTTTATCCTTTTGGATTGGTGTAAATGTCAAATAAAAACATTTTAATTTTTATTTTATTCAAAAAATACCATAAGACATAATATATTACTTAATTATACAAAAAATCAGTGTATCAATTTATTTATTCTTAGAAAACATTAACCACTATAGTAAACTTATTATCATTCATTGATTGAACTGAAATAAATATTTACATTTGAGTTTTTATGAATCATAATTAAATATATCTTTCCCTTTTACCATCATAGATATTAAAAACTTCATGATAGATCATTTACCTTCGTTGATGGAAAAACATTGGTGTGACTCATTATTTATTTTCAGAAGGCACTAAACTCTTTTATAAATTATTTACCCATTTTTTGATATTATTAAACATTACTATGTACCTTTATAGAAATTAGATGAAACTAAAATATAAAATATCTATTAAGTATTCATGGATTGTGCTATAGATTAGTATATCATTTTTTATGTTTTCTGTGATGATAAACTCTAGCATAACATCATCATTTTTTTTCATCAAGATGGGAACATTGTTATTCTCTGGTATTTTTTTATTGAGAATGACGATGAGATTTTTATTAATGAGCTTGTGAATGTGGATCATTTTATATAATTACTATTCACATGCATATGAGTGATGAACCTATGGACATATTTTTTTATGGTGAGTCAATGAGAATGTATCTATATGCATAAAAGGGATAGGTTAAACATCTATACTCAGGTTATTATTTTGATATTCTATGTGATATATTTATGGGACAATTCAATTTCACATAATGTTCATTAAAAAGAATCATTTTTAGTCAATCCATTTCAATAATGTATCCTTGGTCTATTACATGTATTTATTTGACAAGCATTTGTGATATTATTACATGCATATAATTGATGATCAAATAGCCAAAATAATTCCACCAGCCACCAACATCAATCCACTTTATTATTATTTTCTTCTATCATTTACCTACACCCATTATAAAATCCATGTGAGATAAGTAGTCTAATTTTATTCTTAAAAATATAAGGAATGTAACTGAAAATATTTTATTTTTTCTATTTGATGTAACCCAAAAAAGTTTTATGTTCAGTTACTGACTTAATTCTATGATTTAGCCAATATTTAATGACCACCCAATCATAAAACAATTATTGTTAAAACACAAACTGAAACATACAATTCAAAATTATATCTATAAAATGTTGATTATAGTGTGATAAAAATTCACAATACACATCATGTGTGGTCATTTTGTATGATATCCATGCATTGGATCTATAAAATAAATATTTGTGGTATTCAGATTGAGCGTGATAAACATCCTGTTCTCCTTAAGAAAACAAAAAATAAATAAATACTGAAAAAAATAAAATATATTTTATATTATAATATTTTATAGTTTTAACCCTACATTTTAGGCATAAAAAATCTTTGGTCATCGATTATTTGTTTCTAAAATTCATTATATTGATCATACTTCTTAATTTCAATTTCTTCATTATGAGAAGAAGATTCTTGTGTAGAAATGTTATAAGGATTAATGATTTTAAATTATTCTTTGCATGGATTTCACATTATATATTAGTAATATAAATTCATTCTGAATATATGAATAGTTATTAACTTTAATGAACATTTATAATCTCTATTTAAACAAGCACGTTGTGAAAATGTACCTTTTGTATGCATTCAAAACTAGGACTCCCAACCATTCAAACTTTAGAATCTCAGTTATAGTCCTGAGACAAACTACATTTGTTATGAAAGTTAAAAATATTTATTCGTTATATGGAATGTAAGATATATTTTTGTCTTTAAATGTTTTATTTTCATGAATTTGAAATCATAATAAATTTTGTTGTAGAATTGGTATGTAGAAGGTACTTCTAGTAGGTACTTTTGATTTCATGGTTGATTCACTAGATTGTCTTGATCCAACCATCCATTTCCCATTTGATTTATCCAAATATCATACCATACCTGATATTATACATTTTTTAATCAACCATTACATGTTTTTAAAAAAAATTAAAGGCATACCTCATGTATCATTATATGATTAGACAACCATGCTACAAAATTTCAAATAGCATCATTGATCGTAGTAATATCTTGATCATTGAGTGAAATAGAAAACTCATTGATAAACTCTTGAGATACATCAATCCCTACTCTCATGTGATATTTTTATAGTTCTTTATTGTGTATCTTATCTCCCTGAAAATTAGACACCATAATCCTCACAGAAAGGTGGTGTATGCGTGTTGACTAATAGAAATCAAATACATCTTTACCTAGTATAATTTTATTAATATAAATTTATCAAAATATTTTTTATTCGTATTTATGATAAATAATGATGAAAAAATATACTACCTAGGGTAAAGTACAGGGTTGCAGGGAATGACTAGCCTCAATTCTAGCAGGGTCATTCAGTACTTCATGTACGGATCTTTATTCCGCTATTACTTCTCTTTGATCATTTCTCATATATCGGTCTACCAAACCAGATCGGAAAATAATATCTTACAAAGAATATATTTATTCATGCAATCATTTAATCGTCTTATATTTATATTATTGTGGTTTTATTTTATTGAAATATGTTCAAGGAGGCACTCCAAAACCTACTCCTCCAACATAATCATATTTTTATGTCTGCTTCAAAGCTATTGAATGTAGTTTTTTCTTCTGGTACAGCCCCTGCCAATTATTGTATCTAAAAAAAATAAAAAAACATATAAAATTAATATATATTTCTATGTAGTAATATTATAATGCGTAATGATTTACTATTATGTTATACTTATACATTTTTCTATACTTCTATTGTGTTTTCATCAACATGTTTACCCTTATAATTTATGTGATCCTCCTTTCATAGCACATTATGTGGGATAGAAGTGGCTTCATATTTTGATTCATCAATATGAATATATAAAAAAAGTAAAATATATCATTTTATATCACGTAAATATTTTATTATTTATTTAAAATACGTACCAATTTATTCTATAGTAAAGCATTCCACATCAATTCATTTCAATAGGGGTACATTGGTTTTGATGAATGTTATTTATTTTTATAACACATTTTATTTTTAATAAATTAATTTTTTGGAATCAAAGTGTATAAAATAAATAACGTAAAATAATATATTATCGATAAAATACACCTAAAATGATTTATCATCATGATAACTGATTAAAAAATTCCATGTTTACAACATTATAATGTATGCATTACTAACTGGTGGGTGGGTCTTTACGTTCCCTTCAATATCCCTAAGATGTAACTTGGTAAGAATAGTCTGGATGCCTCCATAGGAATTTACAGTGGCCATTAAAAAATATATATTATTGAAATAATATAAAATAAATGAACCCTACAAGGAATAATGAAAATGAAATCAATATTTAATGATATAATTTTTTAGTAAAATAGATAATGTATATAATAACATTAACTTTATATATTCCCAAATGGTTTTCATCGATATAGGATGGATATTTAATTATTAATCAATATCAATCGGCACATTCATTCTCATTGTGACCCTAATATAACTAATGAACATTAACTTTTTGGGGTAAATTGGTTTGGTACATTGATTCTAGTGAATCTCAAATTTTATATAATTACTTTTTGACTTGATAATTTTATTTAACACCATGATTTTGCATCATTTTTTTTCATCATCTTTTTTTGGATCCACTAATAATTCTATAGTTTTATTATCAATAGTCTATTCTCTCCCAGTATTGGTAAAATAATCAAGTAGAAAATATATTGTCTACATGAGTAGTCAAACATTTAATTTTGTTTATGTTAAAGCAATAGATAAAAAAATAATATTATGAGGAAAATAATAGTATATTAGATATAATTTATCTTTACCATTTTATTCTCATTTTTTTATTTTTTATTTGAATTTGGATCCTCTATCTATAATCTAAATCCCCTCATTGTGGTACCCATCCAACATATAGGACATTTTCTACATTAGGGCTTCCATGAATTGATTATGATCTACTAATTAAAGGGTATTCCTTGATTGAATTTTCATCTAAACCTATAGTGGTTTTAGTCTCTATTAGTATAATCGAACAATTATTATTTGCTGGAGCTGAGACATAAAATACTTTTACATATCGTGATTCCATTATGGGTGGCTCATCATTTTCCCCTTCCTCACTAAAATTCACCTTCAAAATTCCCATTTCATTAACTTTTACCACACACATATTATAAACCAATTTGAAATAAAAAATATTCACCTGAAATGTTGAATAATAAAACTCTTATATCTTTTCTATAATGCTAAAATAAGACATATTCACATAAATTATATTTCTATCCTTGGAACCATAAATGTGAATCGCTTCCTCAATAATCGTAACTCCAAAGTTTTTCACCATACTACAGTAATCATGTTCAGTTATACAGAACATATAACCATTGATTAAAAACCAATATAATATTAAACATTTACCTTTCCTCCCTTGTCTATTCATCGATGTCATTTGGAAATTGAATTTGGATATTCTGATAACTCCATGTAAATTTGATCTCATAACAATCTAATAAACTATTGATTATACATATTTGATATCCATCCTTCATCCCTCAATGATTTGAAGTATGTAATAATTTCATTGTGGGACTCAATGTATGGATCAATAAACTCACTATTATTTAAAATGAAAAAGGTTCACTTTATCCTGATATTTTATGGTAATTATAATAACATCCATTCTAGAAATCCCTTCACTCATAAGGTATCCACTGTGACAAGAATTTGGGAGACTGATGCTATCAAAATTTGATTGGTAATCATTATAAAAATCATTATATTCTTTAAAATTATATCTTTAGGAAATATGTCCTTTTGGGTGACATGGATTCATGACACATCCTATTAAAATCATCATATACCATTAAATGGGGTACATCCATCTGTAATGTATAGGACCGCATAGTTGAACCTCTATAACCACTTTAACCATAAATTAGACTATTAAATAAAACAATTATAGTGGTAATAACATCTCTAATTCACATTATACGAATACAACCTCTTTATTCGTGTTTTGAAACATAATTGGGTCTATAACATTTCTGCATATCGCTTTTAAAAAGATTAAGATTATGGTTAATGTATGTCGTACATTTTAAAGATGAATGAAATGTAATGTAAAAGGCATTAAATATTGTATCAAAATACTATAGACCTGTGATTATAGTCCATGTAACATTGAAATTTCTATTTTTACTATCTGAATATAGTGTAAGATCTTGGAGGAAAAAAATTACACCCTTTACCCTTCATTAGTTCCAAAACATCCCTTATCCCCATGTTAATCATGTCCAACCTGAATCGATACCTTTTTTTAAAAAAAATAGTAGTGTGTTAAAATAACTATAAAATACATTTTTTTCTACCTGTATGAAATCAAGAAAACGTATTGATCACAATAAAATTCCAATACAGTAATTCAAAGAAATTTGATCTCTTCTTCCAAATTCATTTTTTAAGGTTTTAAAAAAATGTATTACTACAAAATTGTGTCAATATATTTTACATTATCAAACAATTGATCACCCATTAGTAGATACACTATTATACGTTGTTTACTGTTCCCATCACATTGTATCATATAGGATCAGTATTTATGTCATCAAGGAAAACATTTTTATGTCCTAAATTCATAGTATCTAAGGAGTGTTTCAACTAAACATATTTTGTGAATTATTTACAAATGGGACACCCCAACATTAATTTAATCGTGTATCATGAAAACATTTCATAAGTAGGAAATAAATTTATCATCCTTTACAACATGTCCCTCAATGTGAATTATTTACTTCAATGAGTATCATTAATTGTAACACTAATATCCCAAATCAATTTAATATCATTTAACGATAGAGAAAAGTAGACCTAAGTATCATTAGCTGGTTTCATTGGTATAAATATAAGCAGAGAAAAACTAATGTATTAACAATTAATGAATAACCATGGTAGAAATTTGTAATTTACCAACATGACGGTCCATGTATTGTAAGAAGTGATATGTACACCAAAAGGATTTATTCCTTCTTTAGATATTTCGAGATAAATGTTTCTCAATACATTTCAAAATTCAGGATACTCATAACCAACTTTCATCCAGTGAGATGAATCTTCCAGATGATATAGGTTCCCATCGTAAATTATTGTATCCATATTCCATGTCAACTCTCTCATGGTTTCCATACATACATATAGCCTTCTAAAATGTGGAATTCTAGTAAATTACCATAAAACTTTTTAATTTCTTGATTCATTTATCTTGTATGAATCTAGGCGACACTTAGGGAATTTTTTGAGTGATTCATTGTCCTTGAGAAACAATATGAAATCATTTGTACAAGAATTTATTTTTATAAATATAATTCTCATTGAACATAAAATTCAATTAATATCATATGTTTTATGAGGAAGTTCATTTTCTGTGGGTATCATGTCATTTAAGAGAACAGGTAGTTCTATAAAATTGGTTTTTCTACATCTACTGCCACCTTTCAAATTATATAACTTCATTACAACTGACAATATTGTGATTTTAGTATAATCAGTTTACAATGGTCTCATAGAAAAACTATTTAACATCTCAAACAACATTTTAAAATCATGATGAACATCTTATACTTCAATTTCCATTTAATCCATGTGATCTCAATCATTTAGAGTAGTATTCATATCAAATGATCCATAAATCATAGTAACATTACGATTAGTGTGCACATTCAGTTTTACCCAATTTTAGTCTAACATTTATAGATCTGATCTATTCTATGACAAATCAAATAGTCTTCCATCTATACCATACTAATTTCTTTTAATAACAACAATGTAAACATGGACAAAGGATTTGAGAAGGTTCATATGCATGCTCTATTGAAAACATGATGAACTATTTAACTATATCATCATACTATTTTGTCATACAATTAGAATGAATCCATTTTTGATTCATATATATCCTTTAGGTTCATAAAATATTCATTTTTTACAAAAAATAAATAAATACACAAAAGATATTCATTATAAAAGGTGAATGTTATGGATAATTCTAATAAGGGGAACCCAACATTTGATTATTTTAAATAATTTGAGTATGCTTTCAAGGAAATGAGTAATTAAATTTAAAAAAATAATTATTCCATTATGTTAGGTTCCATTGTATGAATTCATCCAAAATGATCATCGATATTCAGTATAAATGATTACCTCTCAAAATAGTTCAAGCAACATAGGTGCAAGTCCATAAGAGATAGGGGATGAGTCTAAAGAAAGAAAATGCAGTAATATCATTTTAAGAAATTATTATAATGAATATTATAGTTGTTTTCTAAAATATAAATGTTATTAGGATAGGATTTAGTGATGCACCAAACAACATTTCTTAGTATATTTCTTAAAGCTAAAAATTTCTCAAGAACACAATGCATTGACCAATGAACAGATCATAAAATACATGTTCATTTTGCCCTTACACTTTTATACACCTTTCCCCATACCCATTGGGTTGCGATACATGATCATATTGACTTTAGAATATAGGAAACACTATCCCTTGAATAGAAATATTATGTCACCAAGACTACAATATGCTCTTCTAGTGGAAACCAATGCATGATTTCAAATTCCCACTTATTTTAGACACTATAGTGAGGTTCCTAGTTCGTATAATATGAATAAAACATAGAAATCATGTTCCCTATAATGGAAAAAACAATTAGTGGATGACTTATAATAAAATTATTTTTTGGGAAATATATTAAGGTATAAGAATTTAATGATATAATGACTATGAACATTATCCAAATTTCATATTGAAACCAACCACTTTACAAAACAATTTTCAAGAGACTAAAATATTTTAAATTATCAAATCTTAATTTATATTTTCAAATATCATCTAAAATAAAATTTCAAAATTAAAAAGATTTCTTTTGGATTTTTTAAAACCCCGGTTGAAATCCATTTTTTAAAAGTCCACATGAAAATCGACCAATTTAGTTAAAAAACACTTAATGGGATACATGCCCCATTTTCTATACAAACTATTATCATATGTGAAATTTTTTAAAATTTGATTCAAAATCCATTAGAAATAATTTTAAATTTTAAATCCATTTCCATAAAGATAAGTAGAAATTGAACTATTTAAAACATTACAGGTTCAATTTCAACTCACATCATGACCTTCAAGGCACAAAATCTATTTTAGTTAATTTTAAGGGAGAACCTCATTTTTTTCATTTCAAAACCCTCTTTAACACTTAAATCCATGTTTTATTTTTCAAAAAAAACAAATTTAAAATAAGAATGACCATTAATAGTATTAGTAGACCACCATCTAGTATAATGAAAAAAAATGATTATTAAACATTTTTTAAACATATTATAAAGCTGATATGAATAAAACATTTTTCATAAGAAATTAGTAAATTAATATTTTAAATCTTAACATGATTATCATTGATTACTTGCCAAAATATTGAGGTTCCCATTGTCTTAATTAAAAATTCCTTCAAGGGACTATTTAGTTATCAAAAACCAAATTCATCAAATATCACACAAGAATCCCAAAATCCATGATTTCACATGCCATACAATTTATTCAAGAATTAACATAAATAATGTTTAAAAATATTCATAACCTTGAAAAATATTTTCCAAAATATTTTGAGGTATTAGATAAAGTCAATGAGTGATATCAGGCATATTTCTTATTTGAATTTATTTGATTGTGAGTCGAATTGAGGTGATCAAGTACCCATCCTGAGAGAATGATATTAGATTTGGATTTTATTTGGAATGGAAACAAACATGATGTTACACCATGTTTTGAGTTTATACATTGTTGATGGTGTTTATAAAATAATGGGATGCTTTTTTTTGTCTAATAATTGTAATATAATGACGAGATAACATGTTGATGGGTGAAACCGAGCATTTTCAATGAAAATTTATCCAGAGGAGGACTGAATAATGTTCTTATATGATATTAGGTGCAGTGAGATGGAAATGACATCATGCATGTTGTTCACCTTATATATTTATTCTTGGATTATTGTGTACTATTTCTAAAACATGTTTACATGTTTTAAATTATTTATTATATGAAATTGATTTTTAGACTTGTTTTATTTAATTATGTACAATCTTTCATTTATATAAGATCATGCTTTGAAAGTATATAAGGTTAAAATAATTTTAAGATTCCTAGAGGAACATAGATATCACATTCTTGGGATATGATAACACAATTTATTTTGATAAAATAACATGAATATTCACCTGTCTTATATTTGTTTTAGGGAAAGGAAATTACTAGTTGGAACATATTTCTGGTTTGAAATCATTAATTTTTTAGTAAGCCTGAATTCATTATTAAATATTGAGTTTAAATGGAATGAATATACTTTATAAAGTCTCCCTTTTTATACCTTGTATAATATCACAAAAAAAAATCTTTTCCTTTCACTATAAATTTAATGAATTAAAAGTCAATAAAAAATACAAAAACATTCTTTTGTAATTACATTTGTGATGAGATAATGGATGGGTTGATTACGTGGGATGTAATGATTTGTTATGAAAACTTATTAAGTATCATTAAATGTTTTTTTTAAAGAATAAAAAGAATTTAATTACTAAATGTGTATATTTTCTTAAATTATTATATATGGATTTGGTTTCATATAAATACCATAAATAATTAGATAGTTTTCATGAAACCTTAACATTAGAAATTTTCATTCTTTAAAAACTATTACTAAATGAAAATGTTATATTAATAATAGGACAAATGCTTTGTATATTTTAAATATCCAAAGTGTAAAACTTCATTTTCATAAAATATTAGATATACATGGGAATATTAACTTTAAATAAACTAATTTACTTAATAAAGGTTGTTACTAAATTAGGTTATAAATGTATAAAATTTATTTAAATGATAATATTTCATTTTTCTGATAGAACTTATTAATGAATGCTTGAGTCACACATTATACGGACTTTGGGTTATTATGACTAATAATTGGTCATAGCTGAGGATATGTTTAATACTTTACCTTGTTTAATACTAGTTTTCTTGTTTATTTCTTATTCCATGTTAATCACATTGTTTGGGATGACGTTATATACCTTTAAACTATACATAAAAAAGTTTTGTCAAAGTGGTGTTCCTTATTACGCCTTAGCATGAGGCATGACAAGGCGCACCTGGTGTGCCTCTCCATTAGTGAGGTGCTGAAAAGGCACGTGCCTCGTATGACAACCCATGTGGTGCTAAAGTGACATGCACTATAAATTCACACCATTGGATGTAGAAATTGTGGGTACATGTGGTAGAAATGAGTGGTGACTGGAAGGAAATTGGGGGTAACTTGAAATCAGGGTACAATGAGGGTGATTTTCTAAGTAGTGGTGTCATAAATCGTGGCTATACATGGGATGTAAATCAAGGGATATTTTATGACCTATAGGGGTATAGAGTCAAATATAACATTTAATATATTAATAAAAAAAGAAACCAGACTCTATAAAAATTAACAACCAACTGGCCAAAATTACACATCAAACATGTTAGAATAGTAATAATCCCAATGATTGAATTCAAGGATTGATTATTTTAATCTAATTTGGTTTAAAACTATCATAATAATCAAACACTTATCATGATAAAAACATTTCATTCAAAATAATTCAATAAAAATCCATGCAAAACGCTTTATTTGATGCATGGAATTCAAGAAAAAGGTTTTCCATATTCATTATAAACTTTAAACATTACAATATTTAAAAAAATGAATTTAAAAATAAGATAAAAACATACATCTAGAAATAGGAATGGAGGGAGGAGACAGCTAAATATGAAGGAAGAAAGCGGGGATTTACATCGGAAAACACATGCATATTGAGGGTGGAGACACGAAAACCGAAGTAAAAGAATGTGGAAACCCTCTTTGGGATCCGTGGACAATCGACTGATCATGAGGTAGATAAGAGGAGACGAGTAATGAAAACACCACAATAATAAAAACCAAAGTACCTAAATAGAAATTAACGAGTGAGGAGGATAAAAAAATAACATACCTTGGATTAAAACCTTGAGTCATCTGGGAAAAGTAGAAGAGGAATACAAACAACAGGGGACTTCCACGATAGCCTGAGAATCCCTAATGAATGAGTCACAGTTAAAGTTATTTTAAATAGATTGAGAGTTTTATTCGCGCTTCCATACAATCGCTGATAAAGATACCTTTTATCAGTGCTAAATTAATTTGAACAGATAATTAATTTATAATTATAATTATAAATAAAATAGTTTTTAAAAATATTTATATATATTTGTATGTAACACCCCGACCCCAGTTACCCAGAGTCAGTGAATTATTACATAACATTTTCATGATCACAAAAGATCAAATCTCGAAAGACCGATTAGTTTAGTAGCCTTGGAAACACTAGATACATTCATAATGTTTACATTACCTCATAAAGTGAAAACTATAACAACATATTGTCTCCACACTCATATCCCCTTATAATATCATTGAAGTTCATTCATAAAATACTTCCTCACATCATGGGAAAAATAAAACATTGAAAGGGGTGAGCTCAAATTCCTAGTAAGGATAACAATATAGAGGAAACAATCATAAATAAGCATAAACATTTAAGGCAATGTATAACTAAAAAAACCTTTTGTACTTGAACTTCAGAATAATTTGGTATAAATAAAATGAAATAATTCCATTTACTTATTCAATGTATATTCTACTAGACAAATAATCACATGCAATATCAATAACCACTTTCATAATGATGGAATTCATAATGACAGACTATCATAACCACGTAGCCAAGGCCTTGTGACAAGACTACAAATAAGATTTTTTCAAGGCCTTGTGCCAAGACACTAGTTTGTCTCATGAGACCTACTGATGCATCAAGGAGATATAGAGGACTCCACTCGTCACTTATTAAGTCCAATGCATTCATCATATGAACGGGTTTAAACAGAACATAAACATTCATATTAAAACTAGAATACGAAATTTCAATACTTTCTCCATAAACCATGAATGGTATAAACATAACACATCCATAGTCAAACATATCATAAAAGCTTCAATACAATATGTAAGTTTTTTATCATAATAAATCAACTTCAAATAAGATTAAAATCCATCAAAGGATGTTGACATAGATGAAATCAAAACTATTTGAGAGAAATATCTCTTTTTTTAATCATTTAAAAGTCACATAATTATAAAATAAAAAAATAATTTGAAAATATTCTTATAAGTTTGTAAGGGAAGCTTCGACGATTTTATAACAGTGGAAAATATCCGCACCTGTCGTATAAGTTAAAAAAACATTCTTACCTTAATTTTGTCAAAAAGGGTAAAAAAGACCATGTTTGGAAAGCGACGGAAAGATTCATTTATAAAAATCTTATAAAAATTCAAAAAGGGTATAAATGACATTAACCCATAGTCTATAAAATAGTAATAATGATTTGAAATACATTTTTAAGAAACATTGATGTGGATGATAAAGAGGTCCCACTAGATAATTACGTATAAAAAACCTCAGATAATGAAGAGATTGTGAAATAAAACCTTACCTTGTAATTTTCCTTGGTTGAGGGTAGGTTAAACACCTGTATAATGGTGAAATAATTGTTATTAAATTATAAAAGAATAATATACATTAATATTATATCATATATGATCTTTTAACGTTGTTTTGTTAATAATATCTTAGTATTATCGTCGTTTCAGGTGTTAACATAATCGTTATGTTTTATATGTTTTGTTAAATAAGACATGTTTGTTATGGATAGGTTGTATCTTATTTATATCCAGAATTATATCATTTCCTTAAACATTATTTTTAATCATCGAATGAGAATTAGGCTTGAATGGATATGATGGGGAATGAATCTCATCGCGTTTGTGGAGAGGATAGTTCGTGCGTATGCACGAGTAACAATATCACTCTTTTGATATTAAAATAATATATAATTGGATATTATATCATATATAAAGAATAATTATCATGTTATATTTATTATTTACATTAATTACACATCATTATTATACCCATCCAAATAATAATGTTTTGAATAACAATTACACCACGACGTGGAGATGGTAAGTCGTAGGTACGCACGTATTGTGACATGTCATTCAAAGGATGGACAGAATACTGAATATGGTTGTACCATATTTATAATAACATCACAGTATATAGAAGTTACTGGAGTTATTATTTTAGAATGGGAATAACAATGAAAGAATAAGTTTAAGAAGAAAGGAACTTGAAAGAGGGTGGTGAAATCATTACCTCTTTTTCGGGTTCTTCCTTTTGATTTGATCAAAATGGCTCCTTAGGTTGGATTTCTGATAAAAAAAAGGCCTCTATGATGAATTGAGGTAAGTGTAGAGGATATTTGTGTGAGGTTTGGCCAAGGGAAAAGGTGATGAAGGTGTAAATTATAGAGAAGGGGGAGTGCCCTTTTATAAGAGGGGTGAGGGGCACCTTAGGAAAAGCTAGAAATATTGTTTTACAATAAATTCATATTCAGTTTCTAATGGTTACAAAGGAAATTATTTAAATTTTAAGGTGGGTATGGGTATAAATCCTTTCAACCAATATATTTTGGATAGGTTTGGGTTACTATATTAACCTTATCATTTATATTTAACTCTTAGTTAAATAGTTTGACATTTACCATGTCTCTTTGTATTTTTATATTATATAGTTAATAAACATACTAAATACATCCAAGAGACCCCCAAGTGTTCCATTAATGATACATCTATCATGATATAAGTCCTTTGGCTGAACCGTAGATTTTTAGGAATAGAATATCAATGAATAATATAATATTTGTTTTAGAAACTCTTATGTAAATTTTGACACTATTGGATATTTTGTTTATTGATAATTTTATAACAGAATTATTACTTCGAATAAAATCTATATAACCAATTCTAATATGTCATATTAACCTAGAAAAGCAGTTTAATTCTTAAAAAGTCTCAAATTACCTTTATTTTGATATTTATAATATCAATTATTTTAATATTTCATTAATTAGGTAGTTAATGCATCACCATTGTGTCATAAATAAATTAAATTATATAATGTCTAAAAATTATAACTAAAATAAAATTATTTATGAAATATTTTTATCATTCTAATTAATATTTATATCTTAATTTATCTTATGTATAACCCTATATTAAAAATGTTTTAGTAATTAAACTTTGATTTTAACGCTTTTAACTCTTCTTTGAATTAAATAATAATAAATATCCAAATCTAATCCAAGTGGACCTAAATGATAATATTTTATTCCTAAGGATGTGTTTGGTGGAGATACACTTTTACAATAGAATTAGGACATGTGTTAGGGTAATATTAATATCAATTTTACCCTTAATTTCCCTATTTACTTTTAACCGTGGTAATAAAAGTAAAAAAGATACTATTCACCAAAAATTATTTTTATCTTATTGAACCACATTTTACTCATTGATACTAACCATGTCTCTAGGATTTTCAATATACCATTCACAGAAGTAGAAAAATTAAGTTTTATGTGAATTTCAAAATTCTTCTAGGAGGTGGGTAAAAGACGGTGAAAAGTTCAATAAAATTTTTATATATCTAAAATTATTCTAAACTAACTCCAATGAAATACATTGAACTTATATAGGTATTATGTATCTACTTTTCCCTTAATTAAATCTAAATTATATAAATAATTATTTAAATAATAATTCGGTTTTAAACCATGACACAGTGTTTTTCACTATTCATAAAAAATTGAATGATTTAAGAAAAATACCAAAATTTCACCCTAGGCTATTTTAGATATTCTGAATCCAAAAATGAAGTTCATTTTGAAAGATAAAATTATAAAATTTTAAAAAGTGGGTATTACTATTCATAACAGCTAGTTTGATTGGTTGTGGTGTGTGTTAGAACTCAAAATTGCGTACAACACATGCTACTATATTATTCAAAGAGAAGCATACCATGGGAGGTTGGGGTGTTACATTCTCCCCTCCTATAAATAATTTCTTCCTCGAAATTTCTAGAATACTACCACATGAAAAGACTCGGGTGATTCTTCATCATAAGTTCCTCGGGTTCTCATGTTGCCTCTTCCATCTTATGATTTCTCCATAGATCTTTTACCAGACGAGTCATCCGGTTTCTCAACACTTGTTCTCTGGTATCAAAAATCCTGACGAGCTCTTCGCAATAAGACAGATCTGGTTCCAGTTATAATTCCTCATAGGTGAGTACATGTGTTGGGTCAGGCATATATTTTCTCAATAGTGATACGTGGAACACATCCTGAACTATGGAGAGATTTGGCGGCATTTCCAAACGGTAAGCTACAACACCAATTCATTCTAGAATTTATAAAGGTCCTATGTGCATGGGACTCAATTTACCATTCTTACCGAAACGTATAACTCCCTTCCATGGAGATACTATCAAGAAAACATGATCTCTTACCTGAAATTCCAAATCCTTCCTTCGATTTTCGGCATAGCTCTTCTGCCTACTTTGAGCTTCTTTGATGAGGTTTTGTATTACCTTCTCCTTTTTCATCGTTTCCTCCACTAGTTCTGGGCCTACGAGTTTTCATTCACCAACGTCATCCCAACAGGTTGGTGTGCAACATCTCTTTCCATAAAACGCTTTATATGGTTCCATCCGAATACTTGAATGTAATCCATTGTTATAGGAAAATTCCACCATAGGTAAATATTGATCCCACATACCCTGAAAGTCAAGTGAGAACGATCTCAACATGTCTTCTAAGGTTTGAATAGTCCGTTTTGATTGCCCATCTGTTTGAGGGTGGTAGGCAGTGCTCAATCAAAGTTCAGTATCCAGGGATTTCTGAAGACTTATCCAGAAACTTGAAGTAAAACAGGGATCACGATCAAAAACAATCAATAGGGGTACTCAATGAAGTCTCACAACTCCATTAATATATAGTCTTGCTAGACTTTCCAGTGGTAGATCTTCTCTTATAGCAAGAAAATGTGATGACTTGGTTAGAAGATCAACAATAAACCATATTGAATCATTCCTTCTAGGAGTCTTTGTTAGCCCCATGACAAAGTACATCATAATATTATCCCATTTCCAATCAGGTATGGGAAGAGGTTTCATGACTCTTCCAGGTTGTTGCCTTCCAGCTTTAACTTTTTAACAAACCATACATCGTGACACAAAATTAGCAATCTCCCTCTTCATTTTATCCCACCAAAAATGTTCCTTCAAATCTCTATATATTGTGGTGCTCCCATGGTGTATAAAGAAATTGGAACTATGAGCATTGTCCAACAATTCCCTTTTTATATAAGGTATATCAGGAACACAAAGTCTCTTCCCAAATTTCAAAATCCCTTATTCATAGACAAAGTCTCTCAATCTCCCATCATTCACAGAATTAATCTTCTTTTGAAATTCTTCATCATCGGTCTGAAAACTCTTAATCCTTTCTAGTAAATATGGTTTGGAAATCATTTGAAAAATCATTGACGTTTCACCTTCCATGGTGATTCCCATATCTATCATCACTAGATCCATGAAAATAGGATCCCTTTCAATTATCATCATGTTCAAAACTCCATGATCTTCTCAACTCAAAGCATCTACCACCTTATTTTCCTTCCCCAGGTGGTAGTGTATCGTGCAATCACAGTCCTTATGTAGTTCAAGCCATCGCCTTTGCCTCATATTGAGTTCTTTTTGTGAGAAAATGTAATTCAAACTGTTGTGATCGGTATATATCTCACATTTTTCACCATAGAGATAATGTCTCCATATATTCAAATCAAATATTACAGCAGATAACTCAAGATCATGAGTAGGATTGTTTTTCTCGTGAATTTTTAGCTGTCGTGACGCATAGGCAACAACCCTATCATTCTACAAAAAGACACAGCCAAGTCCTTTCTTCAATGCATAACTATAAATAATGAATCCATTACTACCTGATGGTAGAGTCAATATAGGAGCATTTACTAATCTTCTCTTCAGTTCTTCAAAACATTCTTCACACTCTTTTCTCCAAACAAATTTAACCCCTTTACATGTGAGCTTCGTTAATGGGTTAGCCAATCGGGAAAAATTATGGACGAAATTCCGATAATAACCTACTAAACCAATAAAACTACGTACCTCGGTTATACTCATTGGTGCAGGCCATTCTTGGATTACCTTTTTCTTAGAAGGATCAATAATGATTCAATCCTTAGAGACAATATGGCCAAGAAAAGAGATCTCCTGAAGCCCGAATTCACACTTTCTAAACTTCCCATATAATTCCTATCTTCTAAGATTCTCCATGATAATGCGCAAGTGATTTTCATGATCTTCGTAGCTTTTGGAGTATACCAAGATATAATCAATAAATACCACCACAAAATCATCTAGATATTACTCGAAAACTCTATTCATTAGATCCATGAATACAGAGGGTGCATTAGTCATCCCAAAAGGCATTACTGTAAACTCGTAATGCTTGTAACTGGTTCGAAATGCTATCTTCGGAATGTCTTCCTTCTTCACACACAACTGATGGTATCCAGATCAAAGGTCAATCTTTGAAAAGTATTGAGCTCCATGCATTTGGTCAAATAAATAATCAATACGAGGTAGGGGATACTTGTTCATTATTGTTATAGTATTGATTTCCCTGTAGTCGATACATAACCTCATAGATCCATCTTTTTTCTTAACAAAAAGGACAGGGGATCCCCATGGAGAAACACTAGGTGAATAAATCCCTTGTTACTCAATTCCTCTAGTTGTTTCTTTAGTTAATCTAATTCCACAGTGGCCATTCTATAAGGGGTCTTCAATATAGGCCTTGAACCAAGAATTAAATCAATGGAAAACTCAATTTCTCGTTCTAGAGGATGTCCAGGTAAATATTCTAGAAACACATCAACATATTCTCTCACAATTGGTACATACTCTATTTAAACATTACTTTACACATCCATAGCCATTTCATTCTATTCCTCCCCAATAATTGAATTTAGTTGAGCTACTGGGGGTGGATCTAGGTAAGAATTAGGTGGTGACGATTCCGCTCTAAATATAAGGTGTTCCTTATCATCATCATCAAAAATAGTAACCTCATTCTTCTGAAAATAAATTTTTTCATCATGGTCCAAAAGCCAATCCATACCGAGGATTATATCAAATTCAATCATAGGTATGATGATGAGATCCATAGATAAAGAACATTTATGTGCTCTAATGGGGACTGATTCACAAAACTTTGTTGCAATGATACTTCCCTTAGGAGTTTTTACTGACAACTCCCTTGTTAAATCAAATTGGAAATATCTAATTTTCTTAGAAAACTGGGATGATATGAAACAATTCGATGATCTAGAATCAAATAAAGCATTTTATAAACTTGGGGAAACCATTAAATTACCTACCACCACGTCTTTTAGAGCTTATACCTCTCCAGTAGTGATAGCATAAGCATGGCCTTGATCCCTTGGCCATTTCTGAGGTAATTTCCCTTGACACTTAGGATATTCATTTGAATAATGTCCCATCTCCCTGAAATTGTAGCATTGAACATTGGTAGCTTCTTTCTCCCCCTTGTAATCATGAGCTTGGTAGCCTTTTTCAACACACGTATAACAGACTAGCATTCCTTTTAAGCAAGTATCGGGGTGTTTATTCTCACATTTACTACAGGATGGATATTCAAATTTTATCTTCTTCCCCTTATTTCTATTTCCAGAGTGATCGACATATCTCTTCTTCTCTTACATTGCTTTAAAGTCATAAGACTTAGATAATTCTTTTTCTGTCTTGATAGCACATGAAACAATATCTTCGTACAATGAGAAGGTTTGTGAGACTAATGCTCGATGGAGAAATAGTTTTAACCCATCAAACAAATGATCAATCTTAATTCTTGGGTTACATATATAATCTATAGCATACCTCTCTAACCTTGTAAAGTTAGCCTCATACTTTGCGACATTCTCATACTCCTTTTGTCTCAGACTCAGAAATTTCTTTTCCAAATCTACTGGATGGTCATGAGGAAAGTATTTTTCTAGGAAAATATCATTGAACTACCTCCATTCCATACTTGATACTTCTTTATATTCCTTTTTATTTTGAATCATTGACCATCGTTGATCAGCATCTCCTGTGAGGCGGTAAACTGTCATGATAGCCTTTTCACATTCACTACACCCCAAGGCATGGAATATTTTCTCTAAGGAATTTATACATTGATCAGCTACTACTGGATGTGTACACCCATTGAATGTTGGTGGTTTTTTCCTCATGAAGCGATATAACATAGATCCTCCACGCTGCGGATCGGGGTGCTCCATACGGGTAAGGTTATTATTCATAACCTGGGTGAGTTTTCCCAGTATAGGGATTAGCTGATCAGCACCAGTTGTATCACCAGCTCCACTATAATTATCTTGAGCATGAGGTAAATCCCTACATGGAGTGTCTACATTGATAAAATTTCCATTTCTTCCACTAGACACCATTTCTAAACAATGGCATAAACTACATCAATTTATGAATCACAATACATAATTCCATACTTGTAAAACACTTAACATAAATTGAACAGTTTATAGATATAATCCATAACCATAAACAAATATCAATGAGGAAGTAAATACTTATAAACCCTTGAAAATGGTTTGTAATGAAAATGAGAATTATCCTAATCATATCCTCTAGGAGTGTCGTAACCAAGAGTGCAGCAAGGCCTGTTGTCGTGCACCAGTTCTCGTTCGAGTCTAGCTCAAAGTGGTGTTTTCAGGTTTTACCCCTAGATACATATGTGCCAGAGCCTCTTCTACCTTCTCATACCTAGAAAAGTATGTATTGCTCAGAAAACTCACAAAAAATCTACAATACCAAAATTCTAGGAAGTTATTCTATACTAATACTCAAATTCCATCTTAGTTCTATGTGATCTAATCAGAGGTTATCTAAATATAGCTCCCAAGGTTTTTACTAAACCACCTCTGATACCAACTATAACGCCTCGACCCCAATTACCCATAGTCATTTCATTATTACATAATATTGGCATGATCACAAAAGATCAAATCTCAAAATACCGATTAGTTTATTAGCCTTGGAAACACTAGATGCATTCATAAAGTTTACATTACATCATAAAGTGAAAACTACAACAAAAAACTATCTCCAGACTCATATCCCCTTATAAAATCCCTAAAGGTAATTCATAAAATACTTCTTCACATCCTGGGAAAAATAAAACATTGAAAGGGGTGAGCTCAAATTCCCAGTAAGGATAACAATATAGCGGAAACTTTCATAAATAAGCATAAACATTTAAGGAAATGTATAACTAAAACAAACAACTTTTAAACATGAACTTCAGAATAATATGACATAAATAAAATTAAATAATTCCATTTACTTATTCACAAGGATATATTACTAGTCGAATAACCACATGCAATATCCCACTTTCATAATGATGGAATTCATAATGACAGACTATCATAACCACGTAGCCAAGGCCTCGGGCCCAGACTACAAATAAGATTTTGTCAAGGCCTCGTACCAAGATACTAGTTTGTCTCATGAGACCTACCAATGCATCGAGGAGATATAGCGGGCTCCACACATCACTTATTAATTCCAATGCATTCCTCATATGAACAGGTTTAAACATAACGTAAACATTCGTATTAAAACTAGCATACAAAATGTCAGTACTTTCTCCACAAACCATGAATGGTATAAAGATAATACATCCATAGTCAATAATATCATAAAACCTTCTATACAATATGGAATTTTTGTATCATAATAAATCAACTTCAAATAAGCCTAAAATCCATCAAAGGATGTTGACATAGATGAAATCAAAACTATTTGAGAGAAATATCTATATTTTTTAAATCATTTAAAAGTCACATAATTATAAACTATAAATTTTACTTTGAAAATATTCTTATAATATTGTAATGGAAGCTTAGACAATTTTATAACGGTGGAAAATAGTTGCACCCGCCATATAAGTTAAAAAAATTCTTACCTTAATTTTGTCGAAAAAGTTAAAAAAGACCATGTTTGGAAAGCGACGAAAATATTCCTTTATAAACATCTTATAAAAAGTAAAAAAGGGTATAAATGAAATTAACCCATAGCCTATAAAATATTAATAATTATTTGAAATAAATTTTTAAGAAACATGGATGTGGGTGATAAAGAGGTCCCAATAGATAATTACGTATAAACAACCTCGGATAATGAAGAGATTGTGAAATAAACCCTTAACTTGTACTTTTCCTTGGTTGAGGGTAGGTTAAAATCTTGTATAATAGTGAAATAATTGTTATTAAATTATAAAAGAATCATATACATTAATATGATATCATATATGATCTTTTAACGTTGTTTTGTTAATAATATCTTAATATTATCGTCGTTTCGGGTGTAAACTTACTCGTTTTCTTTTATAGGTTTTGTTACATAAGACATGTTTTTTATGGATAGTTTGCATATTATTCCTATCTAGAATGATATCAATTTTTTAAATATTATTTTTAATCATCAAATGTGAATTAGACTTGAATGGATACGATGGGGAAGGAATCACATCGCGTTCGTGGAAACGGTAGTCCGTATGTACGCATGAGCGACAATATCACTTTTTTGATATTAAAATAAAATATAATTGTATAGTATATCATATATACAGAATAATTATCATGTTATATTTATTATTTACATGAATTACACATAATTGTTTTACACATCCAAATAATAATGTTTTGAATAACAATTACACCACGACGTGGATACGGTAAGCCGTACGTACGCACGTATGGTGACATGTCATTCAAATGATGGATAGAATACTGAATATGGTTGTACCATATTTATAATAACATCACATTATATATAAGATACTGGAGTTATTATTTTATAATGGTAATAACAATGAAAGAAGAAGTTGAAGAAGAAAGAAACCTGAAAGAGGGTGGGGAAATCATTACCTATTCTTCGGGTTCTTCCTTTTGATTTGATCAAAAGGGATCCTTAGTTTGACTTTATGTTCAAACTAAGGCCTCTAGGTTTAAGTGAGGGAAGTTTAGAGGTTATTATGTTAGGGTTTGTCCGAGCCAAAAGGCTTTGAAGGTGTAAATTAGAGAGAAGGGGGATTTCCATTTTATAAGAGCGGTGAGGGGCACCTTAGGAAAAGCTATAAATATTATATTATAATAAATTATTATTCAGTTTCTAATAGCTACAAAGTGGATTTTTAAAGGTTAAGGTGGGGATGGGTTGAAATACTTTCAACCAATATATTTTAGATAGGTTTGGGTCAATATATTAACCTTATCATTTATATTTAACTCTTAGTTAAATAGTTTGACATTTACCTTGTCTCTTTGTATTTTTATATTATATACTTAATAAACATACTATATACATCCAGGAGACCCCAAAGTGGTCCATTAATGATACTCCTATAATTATATAAGTCCTTTGGCTGATACTTATATTTTTAGGAATATAATATCAATTAATAATATAATAGTTTTTTTAAAAATTCTTTTATGTCAATTTTGACACTATTGGGTATTTTGTTTTTTGATAATTTCATAACAGCATTATTATTTCGAATAAAATTTATATAACCAATCATAATATTTCATATTAAGCTAGAAAATTATTTTAATTCATAAAAAGTCTCAAATTACATTTATTTTTATATTTATAATATCAATTATTTTAATATTTCATTATTTAGGTAGTTAATGCATCACCATTATGTCATAAATAAATTAAATTATTTAATGTCTAAAAATTATAAATAAAATACCATTATGTTGGAAATATTTTTATCTTGCTAATGAATATTTATAATCTAATTTATCTTAGGTTTAAACCTATATGAAAAATGTTTTTGTAATTAAACATTGATGTTAACTCTTTTAACTATTCTTTGAATTAAATAATAATAAATATCCTAATCTAATTCAATTGGACCTAAATGATAATGTTTTATTCCTAAGGTTGTTTCTGGTCGAGATAAACTTTTCCAAAAGAATTAGGACATGTGTTAGGGTAATATTAATATCATTTTTACCCTTAATTACCCTATTTACTTTTAACCATGGTAAATAAAAGTAAAACGTTACTATTCACCAAAAATTATTTTTATCTTATTGAACCACATTTTACTCTTTGATATTAACCGTGTCTCTCAGATTTTTGAATTTCCACTCACATAAGCGGTAAAATTATGTTTTATGTGAATTTCCAAATTCTCTTAGGAGGTGGGTAAAGGCGGTGAAATGTTCAATAAAATTTTTATATATCTAAAATTATTCTAAACAAACTCCAATGAAATACATTGAACTTATATAGGTATTATGTATCTATTTTGACCATAATTAAATATAAATAAAATAAATAATTATTTAAATAAAAAATCCGTTTTAAACCATGACTCTGTGCTTCTCACTATTCATCAAAAATTGAAAGTTTTCAGAAAAATACCAAAAATTCACCCCAGGAAAATTTCGATATTCCGAATCCAAAAATGAAGTTCATTTTTAAATATAAAAATTATAAAATTTCAGAAAGTGGGTATTTTTATTCATAATGGCTAGTTTGATTGGTTATGGTGTGTGTTAGAACTCGAAGTTGCGTACAACACACGCTACTGTATTATTCAATGGGAAGGGTACCATGGAAGATTGGGGTGTTACATTGTATATGATTATAAACATACTTATGTAATTATATATATATATACATTAAATATAGTTGTTATAATTTTATAATAATTTAAATACATAACTTTTTTTATTATTAAATAAGTTGTTTTGTAAGTATATTTTATTTAATTATAATTATATATGTATATATATATTTTTATTAATATTGTATATATGCATTTATATATAAATTTATAAATAAATATACATGAAAATATATTTATAATTATTTATTTATAATTATAAATCCATTTATATCATTATATATCATTGTATAATTATATATATGTAATAAATATATATAAATATAAATATAGTAAATATACTCATTATTTAAATATATTTAATATAATTTTATAATTATAATTATGCTTATATCATTATATATATTTTTATAGTTATATATATATATATAAATTATATATAAATATAAATATAAATTCAGTAAATATATTCATTATTGAAATATATTTATTATAATTTTTCAATTATTTAATTATATAATTACTTATTTATAATTATATAAATATTTTTAATGAAAAATAAAATTTATATATTTTTATAAATATATATATTTTTATACCTATATAAATATATTTAATTAATAAATATAAATAATATTATTATTATTATTATAACTAATATTAATATACTGACTTTATTCATTATTTAAATAAATTTATTATAATACTATAATTGTTTAAAAATATATAATTATTTATTTATAATTATATAAATAATATTTATTTATTTATAATGATTAATATATAAATATATAAATATTAATTCACAAATTTATTTTTAACATTATTAAATAATATATAATCTGAAATGCATGCATGTTAAAAATGAGTGAAATTGAATAATTAAAGATGAGTAAACGTTAAAAATATTTAAAAAATGGATAAGTTTTATTAATTAAAATTAAATTATTAAAAAAATATAGATATATATTGAAATAAATATAAATTCACATTGAAGATAATAAAACATAGTAAATAATAAAATATAAATAAATATTATAAAGTGATTAAATTCAAAAAAATGAAGAAATAATACCAACGTGTAATAATATTAAAAAATAAAAAATAAAATTTACTAATTACTAATATAATATATTAAATGTATCATGTTACTAAATGAAATTAAAAAATGAATATTATAATTTGAATAAATTTCATAAATATTATGTGCATGTGTTTCTATATATGAATTAATTAATTACGTAAATATTCATGTATGAGCGTTGTATATAAAAATGATGTAATTACTTATATATTTGTCAAATCAATGTAACACACATGTCATATATGTTAAATTGAAAAATCAAATGAAATTAATTTATTTCTATTACTCGATGCAATTAGTTATTATTTTTAATAAATATTAATTTTTAATTAAAAACCATACTTCACTAAATATGTGACTTATTTAATGGAGGAATAAATACTTTTTTATTATATATATATATATATTTCCATATTAAATGTATCGATGAATAATCATGTATAAAAACCATTAAAATGAATAAGACATTAATGTGTTTTTAATTATTACAATTTATTCATTTTCCGTATTTATATTTTATATATATTATTAATTACTATTTTTAATTAATATATATATATATATATTTAAAACATATTCACAGTTATTAATAATTAGTTCATTAATAATTTTTTTAATAATTTTATAATTTATTCATTTTTTATATTTTGGTTTAATTATTACAATTTATTCATTTTTAAATTCTTTTCAGTTATTACAATTTATTCATTATATATATATAATATACTATTTATTAATATTTATAATATATATATGTATGATACATTTATTCAATTTTATCAATAATTAGTTAATTAATAAAATGTTTAATATTTTTCTTAATTTACACATTTTTAATATTAATTTGTTTATATAATTATTTTTATTCATTTTACATATCTATATTTTTAATATACATTATTTATTAATCTTTATAATTTTTATAAATGTATATTATATTTATTAATTTTATAAAAAATTATTTAATTATTAATACTAATAATAATTGTTTATTTAACTCATTTTTAATTTTTATTTGTTTAATTATTTCATCTTATTTGGGAGCATTAGCATCACTACAAGTAAAACACCGATGAAGGGAACCTGTTATCAGCGCTAAAAATAAAGCGCCGTCAAATGACACATTTATCAGTTCTTTTTTCTAGAGCTGATAAAGGTCATTGCTGTTAAAGGCATATTTTGTAGTAGTAATTAATAAATATTCTGTCTGGGTGGTGTTATTTCCATGGACATAGGTTCCAAAGGTATTGAAGAACATTAAATCATAATGTTCCACTTTACTGTTTTCTTACTTTCACATTTTGAATGTTTTGTTTCTGTTGGATTCTATTTTAGTGAACAAGATACACAATCTTGTCCTTTCAGGCTTATGCAGACTTTCCCTAGTTGCGCACCTTCCCCTAAAAAAATCAAGAAAAAAGGGTTAACACTGTCTAATCCTGGCATCCATGGAAAGATCAAGAATATTTGAGGCTTCTACCAACTCATATGGGGAGGTTTCCACTTCTAATAATCCCTCTATTAGTTGAAATATGTAGGGGGGTGGTCTCAATACTAATGAAATCAAGGACATCTGATTCTTTATTCACCATTTGTGGGGAATGGGCCTCTCTAGACATCATTCATTAACTAGAGAACCACTGCCCTTACTACTCTGGTCACCCTCTTCTCCTTTCAAATCCAATAATCCCCTATCAAGATACACATTTATTTAGCTATTTAAAATTGTAATAGAACAGATTTAATGTATTTCATTTATAAAACATTTAAAAAGATGTATTATTTGATCTGATTCTTCGAAAAAATGATTGTGAATGTCTATAATATTTAAAATAACTTCTCTTATGATTAAACCTTAAGAGTTTGAAATCAAACCATCATTGTTCATATAATTTTAAAAAGGCTTCTATTCTTTCTTTCTAAAAAATATTTTTATATTAGTGTGCACACTATATTATATTAATTTTCAATTTTTTCCCTTTTTATATAAGATTCAAAAGCATAAAATGTATATTACCTTCCATTGTTTGATTCATTCTTTTTGATATATAATCACAACTCCATTTCAACATAATTTTAGATAATCCATAATTTATTAAAGGCCCCATAGGTATTTTTAATGAACATCACATTATTTATTCTAGTGAAATTTTCAATGAAATTTTAAAATAAATATATCCATTGGTTTATTAAAGTCTCAATATACCAGATAAATCAAAATATATAAATTCATATAGAATTTTTGATTCCATCTTCATTTTTTTTATTCCTTGCACCATCATTTTGTTCTAACACATGTCCCAAATTATATATCTTCCCAATTTATATTAGGGGTGACCACTCAAAATATATCCTTCATAATTATTTCTCCTATGTTGTTGTCCAAGAGGACCATGCATTTAATTTTAGATATTGTAATAATTTTTTACACTAAAATAATATAAATGATGTATATGTCTAATCAAAAAGAAATTTCCCTTTATTTCTCCCTTTGTGATTACTCATATACCCTTTATATTTTTATAACTGAATATGTTCATGAAAATTACATCATTTCCATCATCACATAGTAGTATTAAATTGAAATTATTATTCTAATGTTCATACTTAATAAATATCTTTGGATTTCAATTTGTGTGCACAAATATTTGTAGTACAATCTTCGTTGATTTTTAATGAGCTATCATTAACAAAAGAACTAATTCTAAAATCATGAATTTCATTATTGTTTATGATTTTTGGGTCCCTATTAAATAGAGAAGAATACACATTTTCATGAATCTATGACTTATAATTTATATTTTTTAATGAAACATTTATACTAAATGATTTCTTATAATTTCTTTATCTATAATATTTTTCAACATTAAAAATATACATTAATTATATTAAATGTATAATCACACAACCATATGTATATTCCATGTCTAATAATATTTTTTTAATACATCCAATAAGGAATATATGTTTTCAACATTTAGATAAGATTATATTTTATTTTTAGTGTGAAAATCCTCAGTTTTGTTGTTCATCTTCCCTTAGTGGCTCCTTGTCAATTCCTTCATCCAACGGCCCGAAGACCTTCAATTTTTTTATTATAATAATACCCCTTTTAAGGGAAGAAGGGGGAACCCAGACATACATCAGAAACTTCAAACATATCACGACACGAAAGTCTTAGAGAACAGAACCAGACCAACAACAAGGAGGTGCCCCGTCCCAGCATTGGATCGCGATGATGCTCTCCACCATTGCATAACTGATCGGCTACCAAATGTCCCGTGTCAAAGCATAGGCCCGATCCGATGATAAGTTCCATATCCTCTCAAACAACCCAATCCGAAAAGCTCTGCCAAGATGAACGGCCAGCTCTAAAACATCCTCGGGGGCAAAATCCATGTAGTCGAGTCCAGCGCAAACCCCAAAACCCACACAATGCAGGATTAAACCAATACAAAATCCAAAATCAAACTGCCCGTCAATAGTCATAATTTCAAATTTCTAAATTCAGAAGAGATCACGAACTGCAAGCCCGCCAGCGTCGAACATACACCAACAGACGCATCTCTGCCAACTTCCATCATCATCAACATCGGAGCCTTACCATACCTCGCCGTCCGATATAGAACAGAACCCCAACAGAAGCACTGGAAGTCGGGATGAGATAATCCACCACTGGATTGGAACAGAAACCGCCGAAGAAAAACAACCTGCAAAGCCACACGATGAAGATACAAAGCGTCCAGATCTGACCCCACGCTGCCGTAAATGAAGCCGGAAGACGTCCGAAACGCGAAGCCCGAATAACCCTAACCGCAACGAAAGCTATCGCTACGGACAAGAGAACCGCTCGGAACTGGAATAGAAGCGAATAAGAAGAGCACGCCGCTCGAAGATGATGAAGAAAAACCATAACTGAACCCTCGCCGCCACGATCGAAGCCGATCGCCGTCCGAAAGGCGATGCCTGAAGAACCCTAGCAAGGGAGATGCCGCCGCAACAGCTTGTCAATTCCTTTATTTGTTACATTAATAGATATAAAATATCATACTAGATAATATAATAATTATGCATAAATGTTCATTGTCTCTATATAATTGAATAAATTTTTATCATTTTTATTGATATGAATTTTTTCCATGATCAATTGTTTTATTTTGTGATGTAATTTTACCATCATGATGCCTCTTTTTAGAAAAATAATCTTCTGTTGATTATCCTCAACTTTCCTAGACATGTGAATGAGTTTTACATTATTTAACCAAACTGATAATTTACCAAGTATATTTTAGAATATTCTTCACAGTTTGAAACAAATTTATAAATATTAAAATAATTTAAAGTGAAATTTACCAATTCATAAGGCTAACAATATCAACAGCTCGTGATGATTTAGCCTTCACCAAATAAGATTTTTAATAGTAAATATTTATCCTTTTCACAGTATTTTTAATACCAATACACAATGAATGGATATCATTCAAATCATTTTTAATTTAAGAGACATTTTTGTCGAAATATTATAAATATTTCTCTTATTATACCATTTTAAAATTGAGATGTTTGAGTTCATCAATGTATTTTCACTCATTCTGGATTAAGATAGATTCACATTATTATAATTTATCATTATATTTTCTGAGTATTTCATTATCATTTATAATAATAGTGTTTTTATCTATATAGGATTTAAGTTTAGTTTTCACTATTGGTTTAGTATATCTTTCTTCTACATCTTCATTATTGTTTAATGAATATTTATTAATTTCAACATGTGTCATAAATGGTCTTTGTTTTCCAACAAATAATTCATTTTGGTAAATTGTGATTCAGATTTGTACATTCTCCCTCTTCTTTAATCAATAATATATTTATATTCAACACAAATATATTTTCCTATCCTTAAATTGATTATTAAACATTAAATATTTAATCCTATACTCTATCATTTTATTGGTGCAGTTTCTTCGTATATGTCATTTTTAAAATCACCACTCATTTCATTTGGTAAATCTACCAAAAAATTACAATTACACAACAATTAACGAGTTTTATGATATTTTTACCTTTATAATTAACAATTATTTTTCATTAATTATTTATAAATTATAGAAATTCTATTTTATTATTCCACATCATATTTTACATTCTATTTTTCATCATCATTATATTCATTTGAAGGAACTTCTGTCCTCCCCTTTAGTTTGAGCATCCACATAAATTTGAAATAATTTTCACTCTTCCCATCGATCATTACTATAAAATAAGATATTTCAGTATATAAAATGAAATAAGTGTACTAAAAAAATCATCATTAAATTATTGACTCATTTCAATATATTTTAATAAAAATATATATACATCAAGTCAATGAAGATAATTGCTTGATTAATTTTTAACTAAAGTGTAATCTTTCAATATATCTCAAAAAATAGATACAATTCACAATTTCATTACATCCATTGATAAAATCAATAATGTACTCACAATCATCCATTATCACATCATCATACCTTTCATTACAAATATTCATTTTACTATACATTTTCATAACATTTGTATTAATTGTTTTTGTTCGTCCCATGTTTATTTGGCATGTTTTAGTACCACGACATTGCTAAATACCTGTTCAAATAAATATATAAAAATTTTATAAATTTAATTACCATAATTATCAATATTTTTTTCCAATATGTTTTAAGGATCCCTTTTTTTAAATGGTGTAAAACCAAAAATGACAGTATCTAAACCCCCAATAAAATAGATATGAGATAGGGAATCATTATATTCTTCAATCTATGATAGTTATTTTCCTCAATTTTTTGTATGAATCTAAACATATGGGAATTTCGATTTGATATCCAATGTATAATTAGTAAAATTAATGATAATATTCAAAAATTTCAAAACACAAATCTATAATAGATCCCTCATTGTGAAGTTATATTTACATGAAACCACATGGGGTGAATTGTCATTAATGTTTTTAACCCTGAGAAAGAAATTTAATTATTGTAATCCTCATTCACATTTTCTTTTAAAAATAAATTTTATATCTAGTTTTTGTTTGGATCTACTCACTAAAACTATATAAACCCCACTCGTATATAAAAATTAAAATGAACACTAGAATGTCATATTTATTCAAGGTTGAACCCACTTTGGGTGACTACATACATTTTGTGTGTAGTACTAATCTCACCACTGACCACAGATCAGTGACTCAGTTGGTGATTCCACTTGATCTCAACCCCATATTCCCATATACCAGAGGTAACTAACTCGCAATTAGGGTCTATAGTGTTACCATGAGGATATTATATTCTTATATCAGAGTGGAACAATAGTGGGAATATAACCAAGCATCATGCATAATAATAATCATAGTATATAGATGTGGTAAAACATAAAATGTTATAAAAAATGAGAAATAGGAATCATATAGTCATACTTCCCCCCTGATTTCCAACTATGATGATCACACATACAATATATATATAATAATAAAATTTAAGAGGCCCTACTACCATCCCTAAGCATTATCATATCCATCTCATGACTACTTCCAAAAATATTCAGATGAACAATATAATCCTAGACCTCTACCATGCCTAGACATGTGAACTATGAGGTCTAATCTATTACCCAAGTTCCACGGACAAATGAAAAGGGTGTAAATACACATTAGTGGGGAAACACCAATGGGATCTCTAATATTATCTATAAATATAGTGCACACACATGTGACTATCTCCTAAAAAATAACAAAATTTAGAATCTTAAACAAATAATCACAGTCAATCCTGAGTTTTATAGGTGATACCAGAGATCGAACATAATTATTTCGTCCATTTTCAGATGTCATAGTACATTATATGTAACCTATAGTGTGTATATGCCCAACAATGAGACCTCATAAACATGTATGTTGTGTTCTGAAAATAATGAAAACAAAGATTGAAATAATTCCATCTATTTGGAAAAAGATGACAAGAAAATAAGAGGAAGGGTTTATTAAAAAATATTCAAAAAGATAAAGAAATCATGAATAGAAAATCCCTTCACGAACCTCTACTCTATATGGTAGTCACCACCATCATGAATCACCCACAAAATAAGATGTGAATAGGTTAGAGATGGTGGCACTAACCCCCAAAAACGAAACTGGACTTTTTTTTTCAGGAAATAGGTGGTGATTTATGCCCGCACAAAAAAATGTCCCCTATGAAATAATTAGTTCACAGGATTTGTTAATATCGGCAGCTCCTTGAAAACGAAACAAGTTTTTTTGTGGGACCAATTTGGTGATCTCTACTCTCATGAACTATGACCCCAATAACTAAGTCATTTGTGGGTTGGGTATCCTCGGCGGGCTTCTTTAAAATAAGTATAACGAACCATCAAAAAATGATGACACTCTGGTATTCAATCCCATATATATTCTATAAATAAACCAGGAGGGGGGCCTCAAAAGAGGATAGAGGATAAGAGCCACACCCAGATTAATGAAACTGAAGAGAGCTGAAGGCACTTCTAAAATCGAATCCCTTCAATGATTCCACACATATAAATCCCACCACATAGCATTATGGATGAAATAATAAATCATTCGATTGCCATATAACCCGAAATACTTTGAAAAAACAATTCCCATGGGTCATAAAACCAATTAGCCTTTCATAAAAAGGCATCCCGCATATCAAAGCACAGTGCGTGAGGAACCCTTACCCATGTAGAAAATTTTTATGTTGGTGGAACTAAACACCCCATAGAAAAACGATGCACAGTAGGAACCTTGTCCCATGTAGCAACATGATACATGAGTAGAACCCAACTCTACATTGAACAATGAAATTCATATAGTCCCCTTTCTCACATATAAACAAGCTACGTGTAGGGAATTTAATGCTGTGTAAGAACATGCTACATGAGAAGAGTCATCATATGGTGTTCTACTCTCCATCTCCAGCCATTATCTTCCATTATATCATTATTCCCCATGTCGGCCCCTCTATAAACAATTCTAACAAAGTCATTCTAAATCCCTTTCCAAAGCCATAAAACATATGATAAAATCCTAGGTCACCTCAGCATGTCCCTTTATGTTTACATACCTATAATAATATGATTCACATGGGTAATCACCATATAAAGGTGTACCCTTAGAGTATCTTTGTGTTTAAATTACCATTGTAACATGGGTTATGACCTCAGGATACTCACGTGAACCTCCACATTCTATGAATATATAGGAACTACATGCCTTTACCTTCAATGAGGGTTAGTGTTGAACATCCTGCTATTTACCCAAACCAATCACAGGGAACTCTTCCTAAGGTAAGACCCTACATTTTCCTACAAGATGTGGCACTTTTTCTCCTTTAACCTCAACCCATGACATTTCCAGATAGATCACCATATGTAACTATCCGGCATATGAAGACAAGAGAATAATTAAGAATACTAAAAAGCCACATTCCTTCTATATTTAGGGCTCCAGCACCATCCATCATCAGATATTATTAGATTATGTGATCATTAGATATACTAATTCATATAGTTTATCACATAGAGAATGAATCATGTGGGAATAGTGGATAGTGGAGATTATGAATCTCCATGATTCCCAATCCTAGATGGCCCCCTTATATGGTATAAGTCCCAAAACTATGCAAAAACCATCAATGGGACATATTCCCAATGAATTTTTACCAAATGGGAAGCTCCCATGCATAATCCCCATTCACATTTCCTTTTAAAGACATCTTATTAGGTTTAATCCCTAGTCATATCAAACTAAAAGGTATTTTATTCCGAAATACTTTGGATACCTAAGAAGCCTTCCTGAGGTCCAAAATCAATACCCAAATCACTCTAATGTTCCTTGAGCCACATTCCCAAAAGGGTCATATCCACCCACGAGACCACATCTCTTATAGGTGCCTCATGAGACCTCGGCACAAGTCCCACACCATCCACGAAAAGACACCCTTCACATGTACTTCCATACCAAATGACATTAAACTGTGTGGTTGGGTCCTTGTCACAAGACCTTAAAAGGTGATGTGTCCAATTAAGTGACTCTAAACTATGTGGGTTCTAATTCCTCTCATTAGGGTATTTAGGAAACCCATCTAATCGGTTAAATCTCAACATCAAAAAAACTCCCATCCTGGGATGATATTGAACTCTATAGTGCCCCATTACATGACATAAAACCATCACCTTCTTAGTAAATGACCAATTGAATCTATGATTTTTTGACAAAATGGTAACATTTATAGAGAACCATTGATACATACATATGATTATGAACCAATATGTAGTTACGATCCATCAATAATCTAGGGTAATCCATCGATATAGACATGGGAATGGACCAATGATTCATGAATAAATCTTAAATATATAAAAGAGTCCCATGATTGGAAAGAGTTCTCATCATAAGGGTTCGATTATCCTAACATCCTAACCTCTCAAACATTGTGAGTTCTTAAGGGTCATTGTTCAATTTACCCAATGAGTGCCTACCTTTGGAAAGTATTTTCATGAATCAGTGATAGAAGATCCATTGTGTGTTTCTAATTCCACAAATAAACCCCATTGGAGACAATTTGAAGATATTACACCCAACATCACTGATTGCACACCATTTATCCCTTTTGAAACCAACCATTTTGTACACAAATACATCTTTGAGGGGAAAAAAATTGTGAATCTAGTTTAAATGATTCAATTATGGAAATTCCTTTTGATGATAAAAAAGATATACTACCCTATTATCATAAAAATGTATGTTCCTTTCCTAGGCATACACTTTGGTGGAAACAAAAAATGGTTAACCTGACGTGAATCCTTAACCAATGTGATTATGTTACTCCAATTTAGGCCCCTTCCAATCCAAAATATAAAAGGGCCATGAATGACCATCAATCACACATCTGGTCATGAGATGCTACTTTAATGTGGTTTTCTATCCTTACATGTCACATACAATGCAAGAACCCATTATAAATTAATTCAATCCAATATAATATCAAATGTTTTATAGACACACATTTCAACCATCATACTAGCTAGATCCTCCTTGAAAAATAGTACACCATAACCCACCCAATGTGTTCATTTCTGGGTCTTGAATGCACTGGTTCAAGAGTATCACTAGAAGGGTACTCTCCCCACCTTAGAGGAAGCTAATAGGGCTCTCCAGGCCATGAATCCCTACCAACCATCAACCCAACGATGATCGGTGGTCTAGAACCAGGTGGTTCCACTAACCATATCCAATTGTTTTAGGATCCTATCCCTAGAACACAACAATGAGTGACTCCCTTATCATAGGGATGATGTTAAAGTCATCAACAATGATTTCGTCCCTACATAAAATGGGTCGCACTCATGGACCCCTTTTGTAAGTCACCGCCGCCAATTCCATGCATCACAATATGCTTACTCTAAGGAGGATTTCACCTATAGGGCCCTCAAGAATGCTAAACAGAGCCAGGTTCCTCGGGTGGACCACTAAGTGTGATGATTGGACATTCCGATACAAGTCAACCCCTCATTCCTAATGAAGAATCACACTGTGAAAATGTGGTGACACATCGTAGGCCGATATATATTCTTACTCCCCCTGATAAAGACCTCCATGTAAATATGTCAAAAAATTATGAGCAAGTGAAAATTCCTACTAATTATCTTCAAACATGTCATGTAAGTATGGAAGAATATTACATGCAAATAAAAATGTCTACCAATGAATATGAATCCCGTTAGTCAACTAGGGAGGAACCAATCTATGAGCATATTAAAATTCCTATAAACACATACCGATCATTTCTTCAAAATAGAGAGGAAAACTAGAGAAAAATTAATATCCATGAAAATGAATAATAATACCATAAACCAAATGGGATTGTGCTAAAAAGAAAGATGATTCAAGTTTCCAAGGATTCATATCAATCCCATCAAATAAATATAATAGAACCCAATGAGCAGATGCAAATTCTTACTCGTTCATATTAATCATGTAAGTGAAATAGGTTGGAAACCTACTATGAGAAGATAAAAATTCCTACTAATATATAACAATAGAATCATACAAATAGGGTGGAAAAGTATAAGTAGGAACATATCCTCCCAACGCAAATAAAAAACATTTGTTAAATACAATGGTGATCAAATAAAATCAGTGTCAAATTATTATGGATACATATCAATCCCATTAGAAAATTACAATGGAAACAAACAAGAAGATGAAAATTTCCACTCATTCATATTAAGCTCATCAGACAAATAAAATGGAACCAAACAAGAAGATTCAAATTCCTACTCATTCATATCAACCCCATCGGACAAATACCATGGAAACTATAGAAATCAACTGACGTATCTCATCTGTAAAACAGGGGAAGACTCATTCCCTTGCCATGACATATGCGAACTATCTACACTTAATAGATAAAAAGGGAGGACCATAGTAGACACATATCTCTACTATGAAATAATAATGGGCATATATTCCCATTCCATCCAAATACATCTCACAACACATCCTAACAATGATATAGGATCAGACATAAATTCCTGACAATATATTATATACATGTCATGTTGTAATCACATCCATGGGATTGAAATGTTTTTTAGCCCACAACCCTACCTCCTAAGTGGTTTGACCCATCCACACATTTGGGTGGTAACATTGAAGCAGACAAGTATCCTTGCCCCAATCTAGGAGGGTCTCCGGCAATATTCTGTGATAAATGGGAAATAAGATTAGGAATAAATGCCTATTCCACTCAAACAGAAACTCGTCTATGAAGACTGTCACCCACAAAAAGTTTCCTCCATTTACCCGTAAGAGAGAACATAGGAAAAAATCATGCTGAAGGAAACTAAAAGTGAATAGAAAACTCATGACCCTACTCAGCTTGAAGATGGAATTCTTGATGCCATCATATAATTATCTATGGGGTATCAAGATACTATAAATATGTTTCCAAATTATGAAAGTGTAATTAATAGTTATAATGGTCCTCGCTATAATATTGTAACTAGAATATATGAAGGTCCTCCCCATAACATGTACCCTGGAGGCTTACTTCATGGACATAAAAATGACCGATCATGAGAGCTTATCTCTTGATGAGCATCACGATAGCCCTATTCATGTCTATAATATCAAATAGTATGAAGGTACTCCCCTTTATATCATCTTCCCTGATGGACCTCTCTAGGTTATATGCTATAGAAAGTATCCCTATAGTCATTCATTAAGCTACGACGGTCATCCCCACCATTTTGGAAGCAATTTCAAAGGTCCTCCCCATAGTGAGATTTTATTTTACCAAGAAGGTCCACTCCTTGTTTTCATCCTCCCTAGTGTTCCTCCCTAGGGTATATATTGTAAAAAATATCCTTGGAGTTGGAAATAAACCAATGTTGGTATTATTTTCCATTGTGGAACAAACTACAAAGGTCCTCACTATTGTTATATCTTATTTTAGCTAGAAGGGTATCCTCGTGCTATTTTCTTCCCTAATCGTCCTCCATTTTGTATATACTATAATAAATCTCCCTGCAGTCAAACATCATGTTACGATGATACTTCTCACTATTGTTTCACCAAATGCGAATGTCCTCTATGCAGTGATATATTATTTCCTAAAAAATGGAATTCCATTTCCATCATTCAACCTAATGATCTTCCATAGGGAATACATCGTAGTAAATCTCAAAACAATTGGTCATTAATCTACAATGACGTTCCTCGACATTGTGGCACCAACTGAAATTGTCCTCCCCACAATGAAATGTTATTTTAGCAAGAAGGGAATCCCATATTTTTTTTTTCTGCCCTAATGGTCCTACCCATGGTATACACCATAAAAAATATCCCTTTAGTTAGACATCGTTCTACAATGGTTGTCCTCTCCATCATGAAACCAATTTCCATAGACCTCTCTATAGTCATGTTCTATATCAGGAGGAAGTTCCTTGACTATCAAAATAAAATACAAGAAACACCTCATATATAGAGCTTCATGTACGGATAGGGTCAAACATGTTAGATACCCTATCAATAACAAGTGAAATAATTTTCAACTTGGAAACATCCTAGGGTAGCACTCATTTTCTTATCCTCTCCCATACCATTCACATATTAATGAGACCCCTACCAGCCACGCTACATGTGACCAGATCATCATGAAGCGTGAAAAATCAGAAGATCAATTAGTGGAATATCTGGAATAATAACAGAAGGATATGTTTTTTATGAGAAGAAAATTAGCCATGGATGAAATACCGGTTATGTTTTTTCCCACAACAACTTATCTGCTCGACATACCAAGAGTGTTTTCATAATAATTCATACATAATATTTTTCTCAATCTATGGGAAACTCTCTAGCAGTTGAAAAAAATTATTTCCATACAATGGGTACACAAACCATGTCAAAATATTGATCTTTTTCATCTAATCAAATTGAAATCCCTTCCTTCAACAAGATGAAAAAAATCATAGAGTCTAAATAAATATGTCCAATTAACCATCCACAATGCACTACATAAGTTGCATCATTTTTTCTATGATTCCCCACCTGGTGTTCATGTCTAAGGATGGGGAGAACGTGGTGCTTTTCATTTCACTGCATACCACATTTTGCAATACCCATTAGAAATGACATCATGTAATGTCATTATCCCATGATAGTGATCAAATGCAATCCTTGGTCAGGATATACAACATTCCCAACAAGAATCGACTCTGAGTGTCTCTTAATAGTGTAAAACCGGATGAGATAAATCTCTTAAATAACTCATGAACTAGGAGACCATGAACATCTAATAGGTTTCCCGCTTAAGGGAAGCCAATCACTAAGCACTCTTGATGTCCTTAGAAGCAAATAATTCACATGAATATCTAACACCATATCTAGATCACTTTAAAATGGGAATGTGTGAGATCTAGTAAGAGGAAATCACAGTAGAAACCACCACAATACGAGATCATCCTAGACAACAAAGGTAGGGGGGTTTTACTACAAAATTACCATGTAAGACCGAAAAATCGTGGTTGAGGCACAATAACAAGGGAATGAGAGTATCCCGGTACCATAGAGCTGGGGAAATTTTTACCTCAACCACCTACCCATTAGAAATCTGTATTTTCTTATTTAGGGAGAATGAAATGTAGAGAGGTCTCCCATTACATCCTGTCTCGTGACTAATTTCACCCATAAGGGAGTTAGACGACAATGTTGAATAAAGGATCCCTTCACCAAAAATACAGAATAGGATCTAATAATAGAAAGATATTGTCCAAAAAAATGAATAAATAACTCTTATACCACATGATAGTTGGTACACAACCCAAAATGTGTTATGAATCGGTGAACATCATGGACAAAAATCCTTTAGAACACACTAAAAATGATGAAAATTTTGAAGAATAGGGAGAGGATGGTTCTGAACAGAATCTAATTTACACTATGAATGAAGGTGTTCTTACCTATAACAAGAGGGTTAACCTGAATTTGGGTGTTCCCTGGATCAATCCTCTACCACCTCCTCAACAAACCTCTAACATAGAGAAGAATAAAATCAAAGTCACATATGACTCACCACCACTCTTAGTGTGAATGATCCCTTTATGATTGAATAAATACTTGCTCCATAAGAGAAAGAAATGAAATAGTTGAGGTAAATCATTTGAAATATACAATGAGGAATCCTCCCTATTGAATATGCTCCCTAGAAGGAGCCTCAATGTACACTTCTAGTAGGTGCACCTCATCCATAATGGTTCATCCCCAAAAATGAAACAAGGCTAGTAAATCCTCCCAAAATTGTACCAGGACCATTCGTCTACCTAGACACAATCACAAATAGATATCAATATTTACATCCATTGAAAAGGAAACTATAATAGGTATAGGAAAATCCTCAAAATATGACCTCAAACAAATATCCTCCTAAAATTCTAGCAAAACAAGAATGCTAAATCTTTCCCCATTCTATGATCGTCCAATATTATCTCCAAATAACTAAAATCAAGGGCTTATCAATACCATCGAGTCATTGGCTACTCTATTGGAGGCCATGGTGGTGGGATATTCACTAGTATAGTTGGAACAGAAACCTTACCCAGATTGGGTGAGTGACACACCACCCCCACACAATTTTTGGAGTCATATGTTCCCAATATTCAATGGATCATGAGACATAGAAAAATATTTAATGCTCTATGTATCTTATTGTGATCCCATGATGGTAACCCCAGAGCATAAATATGTTCTGAAACTCATATTCTTCATGCCAACTCTACAAGGATCATCCTTTGTATGGTACACCAGTTTTCTGGATTGGTCAATAACATGATGGGAGGATCTCCACTGAGAGTTCATATTCCATTTCAGCTCAATGTTGCCAAATAAAATAGTTATAAACCTCTCAAACTGTAAAAAATGGTAGAATGAGAGAGACTCATACTTCATTTTAAGATGGAAAGGGCTGACATACTCTTTGAACTAGACACTACCCCAGGAATAGATGTGTTCTATGTGCATCAATAACCTCCATGTCTAGATGAAAACACTGCTAATATTGATGAAATATACCTGTGGGTTTTTGGATTTATCTTCCATTTCTTAAAGAATAGAAGACTCTATACCACATAATAAGGTCATGTCCCGGGTAGCCCCACCAGTCCCAGAAAAAAAGTGGCTCGAGGGGACTTGGTAGAAATCAATTTTAGGAACAGATGAATAAATTTAATTCGTTATGAGGTGATGAAGTCCAGGACTATTTTATAGCCACTATGAAATAAAATTGACTCCTGCTTCGAGATCAGAAAAGGGTGGATGAGGTAAACCTTTATGACCAACCAGATTATTTTACCTTTCACCAAACACTGGGACAAACTATCTAATAATTTTTTGTCTTCAAAAGACCTATGACCAAAAATGATACATTCAAATCACGTAAAACTTGGACCACCGTCAGTCCAAGTGGCATATGTTTCCACTACTACTCTTGATAAGTCTAAAAAGAAGTTTTTGGTAGGAGACCATAAAAGTTTTATAGTTGGATGAATAAAAAAAATTAACCAGACTAATGGAATTCTCCAATAATATTTGAAAATATGAACAATTACCCCAGCTAACCCTAGTAGAACAAATCCAATATCCTTGACCCACATCACTCTAGAAGGCCACCATCCAGAAAGATGCAAGACCAAAAATATAATAATAATGTTAGATAATAAAAACCAATGCAATAAAAATGTTATCTTTGACCCTCTTAGATATTATAACATGATATTTGAATGAATGGGCACCACCACACCAAATGGTACAACTAAAATTAGTTGGTCAGTAATAGTCATCATTAGATGATGAGTTTATCATAGGCTCAATTAATTTCATTCACATAATGGATCCCTTATCTGATCATGAGTATGAATATGAACACGATTTCCCAAAATCCAAGTGGGGAGCTAGAGGAAGAATCCAAATGAACCAAGGATATCAGGTAAAAAAATTCCTTGGTGAAAACCAAATTGTAGGCCTCACCCCATATCAAACTATCACTGTTGCAGAAACCCATGGATGATCCCTTCAGCAAACACAAAACGAATACTAAAATCCCCATATACCCGCCAAACGGAATTCTAGCATGATCATCCTAGAATATCCATCTGAAAAACAATAAATGTCTAATATCCCTTGGTTTGAAGGAAGACCTACCCGGTCTAACCCACAATGAAAAAATGTTCCTCCAACTCCTATCTCAGGGGATGATCCATATTCATACAGTACTCCATACCCAAAAGTTCTTGAAAAAGACATCCCTACACTAATATATTCTAACCTTTCTACCAAAATTATGATATGCTGAAACAATTGGCCCCATTACCAAGAAAACTTTCATTCATGTATGCCTTGAGATTGTCAAAAGTCCTTTGGGATGTACTCATAGATTCCATGATGAGACCTTAGAAGTTTGAATTCAAAGTTTCTATAGCTGAAGTCTTTCAGATAGAGGATAATCCAATGAAATTCTGCAAGGTTATCTCTTTCACAAATCAAGATGAAGACGCTGTTATATAGGAGAAAATTAGACTGTTGTATGTTTCCAGAAATATTAATAGTGTTAATGTTCTAAAATTTTCATTGACAATGGCTCCAGAGTTAATCTCATTCTAGTGAGAACACTTCACCAACTAGACTACAACATGGATAATATATCACTTTCCTCGATAACTTAGAATGGATATGAAAAAATTTAGTAGAATCCATTGACCAAAATCAAGCTCAAGACTCAGTTCAGTGACCTTGTGGATGACATAGAATTTATGGTTGTATTAAAAAATAGGACCTTCAATGTCTTACTAGTAAGGCCCAAGTTGCAACATGTAGTAATTCCCACATTATACCATCAATTCATAAAATATTGTATTTACAGAAACATTGAGATTTTATAAGCCGATAAGGACCCATTTGAATCCAACGAGTCACATTATACCAATGCAGGATTAAATCAGGGGAATGGGATGTGACCACTGGTCGATGGTAATGATTGGGTCACCACTTAAAATGGTTTGAAAGTGATCCCAATTAACCCCTTCAAATATCTCAATGAAGAATACATACTTACCATCAATTAGGTTGGGTGTATGAGTCTATTTTTGAAATTGTATTGAATTTACCTTATCATTTAAGTCATGAACACAGAGTGTAACAGTGTTGAAAAATATCCTAACCCCCATGAAAATGGCGAATGATCGAGTTAAAATGTACTTAATCCATAAATATAGATCCATAAAATCCCTAAATTACTCAATATGGAATAATATGATGTTTTTTCACCCACAGAAGATGAAGACACCCCTCCATCCCTCAAACCATCCTCTCTAGAAACCCCTTACTGTTAGTCAGGTCAGAGGAATTCACTTCATCTTTCAAACACACAGATCTCGACTTTTCTCCAAACTCTGAATAGAACATATCCAGAATTTTTCACTATCAGAACATGAGGAAGATGATTATGATGGGGAATAGGAAGTGGAGGAAGACCACAGGGATTCTCCTTCTGCATTTGAGGAGTGTTTCTCAACCATAATTGATGAATATAGGGAAATAAATATGGTTACAGAAGAAGATCCATGGACCAGCTTGGATACTGCAACCCTGTCTTCTAATGATAAAGGGGTATACACCTTATTTCTAAGGCAGAATCTAGATTTTATCAAATGGATGTACACAAAAAATCTTGGACTTGATCCTGAGGTAGCTACTCACCACATGGGCCTGCAAGAAGATCATCGGGGCTATAAACAAGAATCAAAAAGCACACACTTGATGTTTTCTACTAAAATATAGGATAAAGTTAAAAAATTCATTATATCTAGGTTCATTCAAGAGTTACATTATCCTTAGTGTATGGCCAATATATTTTGCATCAAAAAGAAAAATGAATAAATCATGGTCTACAATGATGTCAAAGTTATCAATCAACACTATCATAAGGTTGATTTGCTGATCCTGATCACATAACTATATATCAATGAATCTATTGAATATCAGGATATATCATTCATGGAATAATATTTAGGATATAACCAAATTTTTATGTCCCCAGAATATCAAAAATACAACACCTTTAGGTCCTCCAATAGAGTATTTTTCTATCAGGTAATTCCCTTCGGAATGAAGAATGTTGATGCCACATATAAATGTTCCATGCATTGAATCTTCAAACCCTTCTTGGGTATATTTTTTGAAAGCTATGTTGATGACATGGTGGTTATGTCACCAAAATGATTTTCCCTCCTAAAAGATCTTGAAATTGTATTCAATAAACCAGAACAATAAATCTTGTAAACAAAACCCCTAAAATATTCTTTCAACATTACAATGATTATGTTACTCTACTTCCTAGTATACCACCATGTCATTAAAGTCACACCTAATAAGACAATGCACATCCATGAAATATCACCACCTCACAACCTCACTATGTTGAATGGAATTCAATGAAACTTGGTCTACATTCGATGCTTGATATCCATATTTGTTGTAAATTTTTTTCTTATTTACCATGTTGATGAAAAATGGGATTGAATCTAAATAGACTGATGATTTCCAAGAAGCATTCAACAGTCTTACAAAATATCTCTTAATCCTTCCAGTGCTAATGCCTCTAGTTGATGGAAGACCATTAATGTTTTATGTGACTACCGTAAAATGATCACTAGGTTCCTTCCTCAAATATAATAATAATGCAAGAATATAAAACTACCTTTATAATCTCTATCAAACCATGATTTATAGTTAGAGTCATTACTCATATATCAAGAGAAATTATCTACTACTAATCTTTGCAATACAGAAATTGAGGCCCTACTTGTAGCATTAGGAGGTCAGTTTTTTCCCTCATTGAAACCCACTAAATTATATTCTCAGTTATCCATTGTTGACTAGTTTCTATCATAATGGTCGGTCATCCTATAGTATCTTTACAACTAGTTCAGGCCTCATAAAGTAGTTAAAGTCAAGAAATTGACATATTTTATGGTAGAGCACCCCTCGGTATAAAAAAATTCGTTGGAAACCAAAATTCACAATGAATAGGTATTATTTGTTCAGGAGGAACCCCATATCTTGGATAAGCATTTTTATGGTGCATTTAGAAGCCCGAAAGGTAAATGGAAGGAAGTCTCGTAGAAAAATAATGTGGGGCTTGGTGTTATACTCGTATCTATAGAAAAGGTGGTCCTTCGTTACTCCTTCTTTCTATCAGAGTGGTATAAGAATAATGAGTTAGAATATCAGGCTCTCATTATAGGGGTCATGTTGGAACGTCAAGTACAAGCACAACACATGAAGATAAATGCAATTCAGAACTGGTCATCAAGCATGTAAATGTTGATTATGATATCAAAAGGGAAGAGGTAACCCTCTTGTTAGAAGACATTGAATGACAAATAGAGTAATTCCATTACGATCCAACATTAAATTATATCCCTCGATCAATGAATTCCTATGAGGATACATTGGAAAAAGGGTACAAAACTCGGGATCATCTGAAATGGGATGAAATGGTAATCAACACTGCACGCTGCAAGAGGATCTCACCATTTGTTCAGGAAAACATAGAAGAAATCCTTGAAATTAGACCCATATTTGAGATGTATGGTCCTACCACAAGCATGATGACACCAATTGTGGACTACAATAAAAAGGGATAGCTCCTACTAGATAGGTATGGATGGGACAATATCTGTAGTTGATAAATTTTCTTTGTTATTTATGGTGGCACAAATCATCAAAAGGACCTCTATAAGCGGATATTTAATGGGGTCCTTCATATGAGAATTAATGGAGAAGAGACCACTACTTTCATTAAATAATTACAAATTGTAACCTATGGTACCCACCAATCAGGATCAAATCATTCCCATAAAATTAGAATACATAGATACTACTGGCCCAATGTAACTATAATGTCCTGACAATACCACATTCAAGATGATGAAATATCCATCAAAATCAGAAAAGGATAGAAATAAAATCATAAAAAAATATCTAATAAGAATGTTGAAGAATCCAATTTTGGTGAAGGAAATAGTCCATCCACGTACAAAATCCCGGGAATGGTTTGTAGAAGGCATCTCCTGTGAACCGAGTAGTATATGGAATGATGACAACAATAATGTCTCTTTTGAACTATGTTATTGGTGTAATTGAGGCCGATAAATTATTCCCCACATATGAAATTACCCACTTATAATATCCCCCATGAACTAAGTGGTTTTTTGGATGAGATGGCATCACAAGAACCCACATATAACGACCCAAATGACAAATTATTCCATTGATCAAGTAGTTCCCCATGGGATTCTGAAAATGAAGCTACATGGAAAATAGATCCAAAATTATGATCCTCTATAAATAATACACAAGGGGGGTCGAAAATGAACTCTCATGGGGGATAACTGAGAAAATAACTCGCTCCATGGGTGGAAAAAAAGGGACAAAGCATGAGAAAAACCTAAAGGTTGAGGGAGAAATATCTCCAGCACCCAAAGTAGTTCACAAAAGTCATCCCATGATCTACATGTAGGTGGCCCTTCACTTACTCCATCCCATGAATGGCATGTATCAGACCCTATATGTAAGATAACATGCATAAGAAGGGTTGTTCACAAGGATGAGGAGTAATTTATGAACCCCGCGAATGAATAAAAAATAGTTCATGAATAATTCTATGCATAAAATGGTTTATGGATGAACCCTTGGAATAAAAAAAATTATATCCAGTCCTACAAAGATGTTATTACATGACGAGATCCAATGCTTCCATATCTTATGTGGTCAGCTCCTATATGACCATCTCCTAAGAAGATGCTCCTACGTGGCCAACTCCTACACAGCCTGCTCCGATGTGGATTTTCTTATGTGGAAAAAAAATTGTGCCCACTGGTCCATAATGCAAGGGATACACCCATGCACCCATGCATAGGATCAGGTCTGGTCCCTTCACAATCATCACTGACCCCAATGAAAAATAGAAAGTCGTACCACAAACTTTTCAGGACAGGTCATCCAGATTTTCTATTTCACCCTTATTCCACCCAAACATCCATCCCTCGAATACCATGAGTCAAATTACTCCTTATGAGACTCCAGAAAATCCAACACCTACTTCTTATTCCAGTTTGATCACAAATTCTACGATCAAATGTGATACAAATGTTTCTTTAAATTCCATGACACATCCTTCCCATTCATCGGACTCTATGTACCGGGAAATTTTGCATCTCCACAAACCTCCATGACAATCCTAAGTGGATAGTTACTGTCATAGTAACACCACTAATTTACTATGAACAAAGTTCCCAAGTGGATCATCATACATTTCTTAGAAAAATGGTTTGTCAACTAGTGAAAAATTTGTCCTCAGGAGAGGCTTTTCCTACCTCCGTAGACCATAACAGCTTACATGCCTATATCGTTTATATTGATCCACGAATAGTCAGAATCATGGTTTACATATTATTTAACTCTCATGATTGAAGCATGTCAGAACAACCAGATTTATTATCTTCTAGTTATTCAGGTTTTCTATAATAAATGGTCCTTTCCGCATGAACATAAACTACATATCCCCAAACGGTCCAAACTATGTGCCCTTAAACTATGAGTTATCATCCTAACCACATGACATTAAACTATATGGTATTAGTCCCTACAACATGAAACAAAACTACGATTCCATCATCCGAGCTACATGACATTAAACTATATTATACTAGGTGATTTCAAATATTCATAAACATCCTCGGCCATCGAAAATAGAAGGTCGATGTCCTTAGGAAACCTCTTTCTGACTATCCTCACAATTCCCTGGGAACTCTACACATGTTTCCCATAGAAAGGTCTTGTCAAAAAAAGACAAATATGTCCTCAAGAGATTCCTTTCCTACCTCTATATGCCATAATGGATTCTATTCCTCATATCATTTATACTGATCTGAGATCCTACCGAATCATGATTTACATGTTCATTAAAACTCATGTTTGAGGAATGTTGGAACACCAAAAAATGATTATCCTCAAGGTAATCATTGTCCACGTTATATTACATTAAACTATAGCATAACACCCTATGATATTCAATAGGGAACTTACACATAGGTAAGCCAATAGCTTTTCTTGCATGAGGTCGCATCAGTGCTTCTCTTTGCCTCCACCCAATGCATAACTGGATAAGTTAATCTAACTATCCAAGTAATTAAAAAAAGGTAGGGAATGGAAACATTCAAAGAGCCCCCTCTACCTTTAGTCTATAAATGGAGGACTTTTCCACTTTCCTCCTCCTTTTCCACTAGAGGTGAAGGGAATGTTTGTGGTTTGTTAGATCTACAACTTCCTCTTGTTTCTCACACCGAGCATGACTCATGTGGGATTAAGCATTAAAGATGAAGAAAACATCCACACCACACTCCCTGAGAATAATGTGAAATTTGATTCCTACTCTAACTAGGATATGTAGGATTTATGTTTAAAGGCTCGAACTCAATGAGTATCCTTTTCAAAGGTTAATCCCCAATCATTCCCCCTAAAAGTTGGGCCTCCTTTATGGTATAACACCTGACTCCTAGTGAAATATGAGGGATTTAATTCCAAACTAACTAGGATACTTGGGAAGCGTTTCTGGGGTCCAAACCCAAGATCTGAATCACTTCGATCCATATCCCTAGTGGGCCCCTGTCCACCTAGGAGACTGCACCTCTCCTATGAATCATGGTCCACTTTGGTGTAAGTCCCACATGAAATGTTGACCCATAATCTTCCACTAAGGCATCCTTGTTGCATGACGTTAAACTACATGGAAGGGTCCACATCACAAGACCTTAAAAGGCTGGGTTTGTGGTCTAGCGGCACTGAACTACAAGGGTTCATATTCCTCTCATAAGGATACATAGGCATCCCATCTGATGGGTTCAATCCCAATAGTGAAACAACATCGTTCCCCTGGATGATAGTAAACATTTGAGCACCTCATCATACAGCTTAAAAGGAACTTTTCTCAGCAATTCCCAACCCACGAAAATATATGGTTAATCTTTGAACCCAAGGGTTACCCCATAGACACACTCTTGGGAAAATACAAGGATTCACGAACATATGGAAATTGTATAAATCTATAAGAGAGTTCCAAAATAGGAAATATTTTCCCCATTAAGGTGTGAGGATCCCAACCTCCCATCCTCTCAGCCAATGGGGTCCTTAAGTGTTGTTGGCCAAATTGTCATCCAACGAGCACCTACCATTAGAAAGATGGTTCATGGATCATGGATACTAGGTTCATTGGGAGTTTTTGGATCCATGAATAAACCCATTTGAGACTTTCTGAGGATGTTGTACCCTATGTGAAACCCTTCATGGTTACATAAAACACTTCTCTTCCTGTCAGGACATTTTGGGCACCCCCATGGAACAACGTAAATCACATAGACAGAAATGGTGATCCTGATGTGAATCCTTGACCAAGATGATTGTATTATCCAACCAAAAGCCCCTTTCATATATAAAGAGTAATAAGGCCAAGAAAGTTCATCTATTATGCATGTGATCATAATAGTCTACTTTGATGATTTTTTTGATTTTAGATTTCATATATATATTACATGAATTTTGTAGAGATCACTTAAATCCAAATGGAACCCTGGCAATTTGATTAAGCAAACATGTCAATGACCTCATAGGAGGCCGGGTCCCCAGAAAAAGGGAAGGACTCATGCACCTACCTGACATATTCAACCCTAGGATTCAAATATGTTGATTAGAGAGTTCCACTAAAAAGGTACTCTCTGTATGGTGGAGATTTCAAGGAAGGCCCTCTAATTAGTGAAATCAGACTAGCCATATCTTCAGCCGCGACTGAAAATCCAACACGGGACGGTTCTACTATCCATCTCAAATTTTTCCATGAGTCTGTATTCTGAATGAGAAAACGAATACCTCCTTTATCTTATGGAGAATTTGTGGTTGACAACAATGACTTCATCCTAGCTTCACAAGAACCTCTCCCATGGGATCTTACTGGTGGAAATTTCCACCGGCGTTGTTCAACCCAAAATCCTCACTCTATTAAGGATCCCATGCCGAGGGCACTAGAAGAAGACCAATGAAGACGAAACTCTTAGGTTACTCACCGAGTATGGAAAATGAATAATCAAGAACAAGTTATCAACTTGTTTATGATGTGGAGGCCCGCCACAAAAACATGGTGGCATATAATGGTCTATCATAAAATCCCATCCCTCATACTGAATCCCACCACGAAAATATACGGACAATATATGAATGAATTCATATCCCCACTAGCTCCAATGAAGCCCACCACGGATATAGGGTGGCCTAATACGAGCGTACCTATATTCATTCCAGTGCTCGTTGATCCTGCTGTGCAGATAGAGCGACAAATTACAAGTATATAAAAATATCTATCAATGCTCAAGAATCCTTTCCTCCAAATTCGGTGGCGAACCATTGGTAGTCATATAACAATATCAATGCGTTTAAATCCCACCAGTCAAATATAGTGGCAATCCACAAGCAAAATAAAATTCCTACCTAACACAACAAATCCCACCCGTCAAATATGGTGGCTTTAAAATATGATAAGAGTCAAATTATTACAAAAGAAAATAAATCCCGTGATACAAATAAAATGGAAAATGAGCAGACATAAATTCAAGATTGAAAATATAAATCCCACTAACCAAATATGGTGGAAACTGGTGAAAACAATTGTTGTTAGACTTGTTCCTCCTCCCCAACAAAAGAGAACCACCAGAACCCATTAGAAACTCATGGATCATCAGAGCAAGAACAAACTCTTGATTTATCATCTAAATTGGAATTCATACCTATTATAGCCAACGACGTATCTCAACTCATTTTGGCCAAGATGGAGGATCAGACATCGATCCCAGTCTATATCCTACAGACACGTCCATCTGTCATTGCATTGGTAGAAAAAGTGAGGAGTTTGTCCCATGACTCGACCTCCTCGAGAGGGGTGATTCATCTGTCAAATCAAATAACCACTCCAGGGAAAAATTGCATCCCTAATCTAGTCCAGGATGGTTGATGGCAGTATTTCATGATACAAGGACAACTAGATCAGAAAAAATACTCATTCCAAATGGGGGACACCGGTCAATCATAGAGGGAACTCTAGGGAATACATATATCCCTTCTAAAACTTAAGATGTTCTTCGACATATACCTACAACATAAAAAGAACAAATTAAATAGGGTCCCTTACATAAAGGTCATTACCACCTACAGGTGAACCCAGTTTCCTACAAGAGAGCACCTAAGCCTAAATGAGTCCAAAGAAATCCAAAAATAAAGATAATACTCGTATTTATGCTCTCTTGAAAGCTAACGTTATTGACACCATCAAACATTTATTAATACAGGGTCATGATCCTATTAGTAAATTACCAGATTATGGAAGTGGAAGTAGAATTTTGTATGGTCATCCCTGTAATGTATTTACCAGTAAATCTAAAGGTCCTATCTAGATCAACCATAGGGGCTTACATCTTGGGCCAGAGATGATCGATAACAAGTGCATATCTCCAGATGTGTGCTATGGTATCCCTCCCTCTGACCAGATGATCATACAGCAAGAAGGCCCCACATTTTCTAAAGTCCATACCACTTTTCCTCCTCAGAGTATATACTCCAGATATGTTTTTCCCCATAGTTAGTCTTCAAGATGTGATGGTAGTCCTCCCCATGATGAAAAACACTATGAAGGACCTCCCTGTAGTGATATCAAAAAATGAGAAGTCCCTCTCCTAATTTGAGTACATCTTGAAGGACCTCCCCAGAGTGTGTACTACATATACTCTCTCTGTAGCCAAATCTATGATGGTTGAACTCACGATGATAGCAGTTATAGGGAAGGACCTCCGCTTAATGATTCTAAGCAACGAGAAGGTCCTTCCATTATTTTTGTCCTCCCTGAAGGTCCTCCATATGGTATACGCAACAAAATTTCCCTTCTACATCCAAAGAATAAGCTTTGATGGTAGTCCTCACCATCATGACACCGACATTAAAGGTCCTACCCACATACCAAATTTACACCGGCGAGAAGGTCCTCCCCCTGTTGGGTCAAATGTGATAATGCCAGAATATGACGAGGCACTTTGAAAAATATAGTGCGACACAATGGATATTATCTCCATGAAAAGATATATCTTTCCTCAACTAGAGGATGACCGAGGTCCGAAATCATCTTTTGAGCCACCCTTTAACAATTCCCATGTCAACAAGACTCCCACCAACCCCGATGCTTGGAAAAAAATCATTAGGGATAATTAAAACAAGGGGAATCCTGAAAAAGAATCCCAATATGAGAAAAAATATTTTTTGAGTGTGAGAAGAAAACTTTATAGGGATGACATACTAGAGATATATTGGCCCACAAAAAATTCTCACTTCAACATACCAAAAGAGTATTTAGATGTTTGTATTCATATTCATTGCCTTAATATCTGTAAAAATCTCCACAAGTTAAAAGAAAAGTTTATTCCCAATGATGGGTATGAAGATCATGTTAATGTATTGGAAGAGATTAACCATTAAATAACCATAGAATTCCTTCTGTCTACTTGGAGGCCACAGTCAAAAAGGTTACATAAAGAACATGATATGGCCTACCTTCGTGTGTTTCACAAGTTGCGCTATCTTATCAGTGATGCCCCATCCGTTGTTCATATACAGGGATGGGTAGAACATGGATCCCTTCACATCACCCCACTTCCCACCTTGAAGAACCCACCGGAGGTGAAATACTACATTGTCACTATCCCTAGATGGAAATCAAATGAAGTCCCTACTCAAGAAATGTGGAATTATCAACAAGAACTAGCCCTTATTAAGTCTCAAAAGCATCGGGCCTAATGAGAGAAATCCATATAGAATCTCCTAAACCGGGACACCGAGAACATATAGCAAGCATAAAATTTAAGATAAGACAATGAACATGCACTGGTTATGTCCTAGGAAATAAGTAATTCATGTGCAAACACAACACCATATTCATGTCACACCCACATGGGAATGTGTGAGATAATGAGGGAAGCAATAGTAGTAGTAGTTCCTGCAACAAAAAATCAACCCCTTCCCATTGGGATGGGGGAATTTCAAACACAAAATTACCCTATAAAACTAGAAAATTTGGGCCATTTCATGTCAAAAGAAGTATGAGAAAACCCCATCCCATAGGGTTGGGGGCATCATTACCACATATTCACACCCAACATAATCATGTCTTATATTGAATGGGGAGAATAAAGGATAAAAGGTTCACACATTCCCTCACATACTATGAATAAAATCCCTCGGAATGGAGACAAAACATAAGGTCATATCAGGGCTCCCATCGAGTAACTCTTCCCCATGAAACTAAAGAAAATTTCAGAATTGACAAAAAAGTTCCAACAAATGATGTAAGAAGATCTCCCACCATTCAGCGCCTTGTATGACACCCCAAATGTGGTATGCATCGGTGAATTTTTTGGACATCATCCCATCAACTCTCACTAAATATAACATAAAAAATAAGAAAAATGAAGAATAGTGTTCACTTCGAGAGACTGTCCACAGCCAGCATAGAGGTGCGCACATGAAAAATGAATTTTTTTTATTAATCATTGGTTCCACCTTAGTCAATATTCCATTACCCCCCTGTGAATCCTCAAGTATGAGAAGAATAAGAGTATATTCTATGAACCCCATCCTCCTCCCCATAAAGATGATTCCCCTACACTTGAGGAAGGACACGTTCAACAAGAGGATGAAATGAAAGAGCTAAGGCAAATCAATGTTGAGCTGATAAGTGAAAGTCATTATATTGGGCATGTTCCTCATGTGGTGTGTTAACACACACATCAATCAGATGTACCTATACGTCACAAGCTCATCCTAATGGATGATGAATGGCTGGACAGATTATTCAACAAACCATCAGGACCATCAGACTACCTAAACCCAGTCCTGGGAGGATATTACGAATTCCCTCCATTAGGGAAGCAACCAGAAAAGATTCAGGATAATCCACAAAGGATACCCCTAGCTAGGTATCTACCTCATGTTCCAGCAGTGTTTTCACATCCAATATTTCCCCCTACAACACAGACTCATACTCAGGTCCAACAAGACATGCATCGAGGGCTCCATAATAATACTGAGTTATTGACAACTCAAACAGATGCAACCAATGGGCATCATCCTACAATACCACTGGAAAAGTAACCTTACCCCAACTGGGTAAGCAGCGTCCCGCCTCTACCATATTTTAGGAATCCTATATTTCCAATGTTCAATGGATCATGGAATCAAAGAAACTTCTAATTAACCACTCTTCTTACTGTGATCCCATGATGGGAACTCTAGATCAACAAGATATTATGATGCTCAGATGCTTTGTGTGATCTTTTCATGGTTCAACCTTTGTCTGGTACACCAATTTGAAATCTAACTCAATAATAGGACTGAAGGATCTATGGTTCCAGTTCCAATTCCAGTTCAGCTTGATGTTTCCAAAAACAATAGTAAGTGATCTCATGAACTGACAACAATTAGAGAATGAGATATTCTTAGACTTCATCGCCAAATTGAATGGTCTAACATACTCAATGAACTGAAGACTCCCCCAAGATGATATTATTTCCTTGTGAATCAATAATCTTTGAGATGATCTTAGATCACCACATATTATGGTTAATTATATGAGTGGGTTCTGCGAATCATCCTCCATCGATCAAATGATTGAAGATTCATTGAAATAGACTAATCCAAAGTCTCAGGGAGCCACATCAGCCCCAATAAATATAGCAGGGAGATTTGAAGTGTATTCTATCACACTTATGACACACCTACACCTTCTCCGGTTCTAAGGCCCCCACCAAACCATGCAGGTCCCTATAGATGTCAGCTGCCACCCCGCCCCATCAAGTTGAGTGGAGGGGGTCCAAAATAAATCAATTCAAAGAATTTATAAATAATGTTTACTCGTTCAAGTATTCCCATGTATGTTGTTACTTCATAGCTTCCATGATTTACAACATGCTTTGGCTTCCATATCCAAAGCGGGTAGATGATGTAGGTATTAATGAAGGGCCATATTACTGTCCCTTCTATCAGCTATTGGGAAACAATATCCTAGAGTGTTTTGTCTTCAAGGACATTCTACAAAAGATGATAGATTCTAGAAAATTCAAGATTGGGCCACCATCAATGAAAGTGGCATATGTCTCCACCACTAATCTAGATGAAGAGAGGGAGTGGAAAAAATTTAACAAAAAGGAGAAGAATTTTGATAGTTGGATGACTGGAAAACAGTCAACCATGATCCTGGAATTCTCTAGGAACAAATGAAGAAACCAACCTTACCTCCAATGGCTCCTAATGAAACACATCCATCATCCTCAGCCCCAAAATATATAAGGGACAACTTCCCAATAATATGTCCAATCTGAAGGGTGGAATACAAGTGTAGGAAGATAAACTTGCACTAAATACAAGGTTATCATAGACACTATTACATTTCAAGAAAGTAAATATGAAGATACAGGAACCACCCCGCAAAATGGTAAAACTATAGGTAGATGATGAGGTAATGTCATCATCAAAAGGGGCGTCGATATTTGGAAATATCGATGTCATCCATTTGATGGATCCCTTCTCCGATGATGACAACATTTATCAACCAGAATCCCCAGTACCCTACTAGGGAGCTGGAGGGAGAAGCAACATAATCCAATAACATCAAGGGAGACACAACCATGGAAGAAATCATGATTTTGGCTGAACCCCTACTAAAACCGTCAGTGTTAAAAAAAACACACTGAAGAACCCTCCCACGTTTTAAATAGGGACAGAAAAATCCTCTTGCCCCCATGAAAAACACTCCACTCCAATTCTTCTAAAATATCTATCATAAAAATTTCAAAAGATTAATCTTCCTCTATATTAGAGAAGACCTGCCCGGATCAATACACAATAGAAGGAAGGTCCTTTAACTCCAATCCCAAGGGGTGACCCATCATCATCAAATGCTCAAGACCCTAATGTGCCTATGAAATAGAATACCAAAGTTGGTAAGATTCAGAATTTAGATTTGAAATATGACATTATGAAATAGTTATCTTTAGTTCCAGCTATGCTCTCAATCATGGATGCCCTAAACATATCATAAGATCTCAAGGAAGAAATCATAGAGGATCTTCTGAGTCTTTAGGATTTTGAAGTCGATGTATGTTCCATTGAAGTCTACCAGACAGAGAACAATACTGGAAAATGTCTTGTAGTTATCTCCTTCATTGTTCTTGTTGAAGACTCCATAATGAAAGGACACATCAATTGCATATATGTGTCTGGCATGATAAATGTTGTGGATATCTGAAAAGTCTTCATCGATAATGGATATAGGGTTAATATCCTCCAACTACATACACTTTGTCGGTTGGGCTGCAATGAGGGTAATCTGACCCCTCACACAACAACTCAATTGGGTTATGAAAAATGCGTGAAGAAGCTATTAGGCCAAATCATGCTCAAAACCCAGTTTAGGGACCTCGTAGCTCACCCAGAATTTCTAGTGGTCCAATGTAATACAACCATAAATGATTTTAAAGGGAGGCCCTGACTGTATGAACACACAAAAATATCTTACTCATACCATTACTGCCTGAAATATAATGTTAACGGATAGTGCAAGACACTTCATGCCTATAAGGCCTCGTTCGAGTCCTTTGAGTCACACTATATGGATGTAGGGTTATATTAACCAAAGTGGAAACATACCTTAGATGACATAATTGGTTTTATTTCCACCCCATATTGGTTGTAAATGGTTTCCATCGATCCATTAGAATAGGTTATTGAATAAAAAGTACTTCCCATCAATCAGATTGAAAGCACAAGTCTTTATTTAGAAGCATATTCTGCAGTCCTCATGATACCAATTCTGATTACAAATCCTAAAAATGAAAAAAGGTGCATTGAATCCTGAGATAATTGCAAAGGTTCATATGGAAATTCCCATGAACTATCATCAATGGCCCATAAAATCCCTAAATCACCCACTAAGGCAGGAGGAAGTGTCTCGACCTTCAAAGAAGAAGAGGAAACCCTTTAAACACTCACAAAATCTTCTCTAGAGAAGTCCCTACCCATGGTCAAGGAAGAGGAAAAAATTTCACTTCCTAGGAAAAGAACTGTAGTTCCTCCATAAAAAATGGGGAAATAGTTTCAAGGATAGTTTCCCCATCAAATTATGAGGTGGAAAATGATGAGGATAAAGAGGAGGAATAAGAAGAAATATGAGATCCCCCCCCAGCATTTGAGGAAAGAATTTCCACCACGATTGATGAACTCAATGAAATCAATTTGGGTATGGAAGAAGACCCACTCTGGTTAGTGAAACCATGACTTCATAAGGTCAAGACGTATATACCTCTTTCCTAAGATAGAATCAATATGTTTTTTTTTCAGGGAATCATATAGAAATTCTAGGTCTCGATCCCGAAGTGGTCAATCGCCACCAGGGCCTACCGGAAGATCACCATGGTTACAAGAAATCCGCTATAAGGTTTCACTCGACACATGCTGTAAAAATAGAGGCTGAATTATAAAATCTCATCATATATTTATTCATTTTAGAGATCTGATATACCATATTTCTAACTATCCCCATCAAGAAGAAGAATGGGAAGATCGGGGTCTGCATAAATTTTAGGCACTTTAACCAGTGCTACCTGAAAGATCACTTCTCAGTCCCATCCACAAAATTGATGTTCCAGATATGAGGATCACTATTTCATGGTTGGATATTAAGGATGTAACTAGATCCGAATGGAACAAAAAGATGAATAATACCCCACCTTCATGACTCCCAAGGGAGTGTTTTTCTACAAGGTGATTTCTTTCAGTTTGAAAAATGCAGGTGCAACATATTATCATGCCATGAACCACATTTTGAAACCCTTCCTGGGAAATTTTGATGAATTTTATATTGATGACATGGTGGTTAAATCATGAAAACACCCAAACCATCTAGAATATACTGAAATCGTCTTCAATAAACTATGTCAGTATAGTCTGAAAATAAACCACCTAAAATGTGATTTTGGTGTCACCTCAGGGAAATTTCTCAGCTTCATTATACACCCTTGGGGAATCGATGTCGACCCCGAGAAGAAAAAGGGCATCCTTATCATGTAACATCCTCACAACCTCACTGAGTTGAGAGGACTCCATGGAAACCTGAACTACATTTGATGCTGCATAGCTAACCTCATATAAAAATGATTTCCCTTCACCAAGTTGATGAAAAAGGGGTAAAATATCTATGGATTGGGGATCTTTAGTAATTATTCAACAATATCATGAAATATCTCAGGAGTACACCAGTGTTAATGCATCCTGTTGAAGTAGAACCACTCATTATATATGTAATATCCATGGAACGATCCCTAGGTTCCTTCCTTACACAAAAGAATGATGCTGAAAGTGAGAATAACCTCTATTATCTCAGCCAAACCATGATCGATTCTTAAAATCATTATTCAAATATCTATAAGAGATGCTTTAAATTAATATTTTTGTTCCAAAAGCTAGATCATTACTTGTAGCCCCACGAAGTCCATTTGGTACCATAGAGGAACCCTCTCAAGTAAATTCTCAATCATCTAATGTTTACTGGATACTTGTATTGGTGTGCTATCATCCATAAATAGTTTGATATATGGATCATAATTTAGAATTCTATCAAATTCTAGACTTTAATAGATTTACTAGTCGAGCATCCTTCAACAGGAGTGGCCCCATCAAAGGTTAATCTACCTGATGAAGAAGTGTTCTCTATTCAAGGTAACTCCCAGATGTTGAAAATTCACTTCGACGGTGACTCCAAAATCCCGATAAGAAAAAGAATGGAAGACCCCAAATTCAACCTAGTGGGTTAGGGATTCATACTCACATCCTCAGAAAAATATGTTCTTCCCAATTCCTTCTTACTTTTAGAAGGATGCAATAATAATCAAGTATAGCACAAGGCCCTTATCACTGGCTTGAAACTATTACTCCATGTGCAAGTTTAATACTTGAAGATTAAAGCTGATTTAGAAATTTGACTCATGAAATTAAATGGTGAAAACACTCTCATGAAAGAGGATCTAATCCATTTGATGAACCATGTCCCCAAACTGATAGTAGAATTCCCGTTAGACCTGACATTTACTTTTGTTCCCCATTCAAAAATTGTGATACCTAATGCATTGGTAAATATAGCCAGGACTTAGGAAAACCCGAATTGGAATGAAACCATCATCAGTATTTCCCAAAAATTAATGGGCTTACCATTCATTCATGTAAAAATGGAAGAAATTAATGACATTAGTCCCATCTATTAGCCGTTTGGTCCTACCACTTGCTGGATGAATCCCATTGTGGAATATATTCAAATAGGGGAACTACCACTAGATAGGAATACAAGGGAACATATCCAATGAAGAGTAGTAAATTTCATATTATAGTACATTACCAATCGATAAAAGGTTCTTTATTATAGAATCCTTGATGTAATCCTTCTCATGTGTATTGATGGAGAAGATACTATCACCATCATGAAAGAAGTTCATTCCAGAACTTTTTGTGCACACCCATCATCATCCAATCTCCCTTATTAAAATCTATGGTTTAGGTACAATTTACCCACCATGATTTAGGATTGTGCATATTTTACCAAAAAATTTCCATTCAATCCATGTCAATTACAACTTAATCCATTAACACCAAGATTTTCATCACACAGCTATGTACTCCTAGTAATTCCCTATATAGGGATTGGATGTTTTGGGACAATATAATCCCACAATGGCCGGAAAATTCAAATATATACTCACAGTTACTGACTTCATTTCCAAATGGTTTGAAGCTATACTCCTTAAATAGGTTTTCGAAAGAAGAATTTTTTTCTCTGTGAAAGCCAATACCATCACCAGGTTTGGTGTCCCTCACATAATATTGATGTAAAACAACACCAATTTCTACTCTGTTTAATTGGAAAGAGTCTAAAAATATTTTTTTATCAAATCCAACAGTTCATCCCACTACCATGAAGTGGCCAACGAACAAATAAATAATTTCAATAAGACATTATCCATCCCAATTCAAAATAAGGTAGAAATGGATAAGAAAATGTGGCCAGAAAAGATCCTCCAAGCCCTTTTGACATACCAGACCTCCACCCCCACTACCAATCAAGACACCCCATACTTGTTAGTATATGGGACAAAGTCAGTTCAACACATTTAAATTCAACATCCATCGCTTTGTGTCGCTACCTGTGATCAACTATCTGTAGATGAGAAATCCAAAAAATATTTTGATGAACTTGAGTGTTTGGATGAGAAAATATTGCACACATTTTACCATTTGGAAGTCTACCAAAATTGGATTTCATGAGCCTTTAGTAAGAAGGTCCACCTACGATATTACAATGAAGGGAAAACAGTGTTGGTCCTCAGATCCCAGATGATACTCTGGGAGAAGCCTCCAATGTGTGATCCAAAATGGGAAGGACTATATGTGGTACATAATATTTACCTCAATAGATCGTATGCCCAGATTTCAATGTATGGTCAGATCACAAAAACCACCACCAATATGTGGTTCATGAAAAATTTCATTGTGTAATAACAATCAAATTCGTCTTAGCTACATGACTTAAAAAGTCACAGCAGACAAAACATCATTTCAGTATGATTTCAAACTATACGAGAGACATATTTTCCACATGACATTAAACTGTATGGAAACCGTCTGTATGAAATGATAATAAACTACATGAAAAATTCATCAATGTTTTATGACATTAAACTACTCAACATCCCCATATTAGCTTAAAAATTTCAAACTACAAACCTACATATTAATCCTTACCGAATGAAGTTAAACTGCATGTCCCAAACATTGTTCTCACTTAAGGGGACATTTTATTAGGCAATGGTCACCTTTCCCGCCCCACTAATGAACTGTGTACAAATTAATTACCATCTACTTATGGGATATATAGTGAAACCCTGATCATTCATCATTGTTGACCTACTATCAAACGAAAAAATGATCCCACTTTCTAGTGCACAGGTCAAACTGGTACATGGAACAGATTATCTTAGCACTATATATACCTTGATTCCCATCTACTGATGGGATACATTGAGATGCCTCGAGCCTAGATCTTGTACTATGTACCACATGGTAACAAAATACCTCTATTTTACTCTCAACTACTTATGCAACATGAGAGGAGACCCTAACTTATTATTGTTTCTCAAACCAAGCATAGATCAACTAATTTTATAAATAGTGGTACAGGTATCCCCTTGGATGGACATAGGATACATGTACGCTATAGGATCATTAAAAAATAAATGTTCAAAATGTACCACCTCCCTATATATCAGAAAAAACTATATGGGGAGGCTGCTTCTGGACTACATGTGTCTTGATTCCAGTCCCTATGGGATACGTAGTGACACCCAGATTCTTCATCCTGGTCCAGCCGCCACCGAAACAAATAGATCCAATCCCTGTGCAATGGCCAGACCTATATAGGGAGTTTCTTCATAATATGCAAATATGTGTGCATTCATTCCCCTGAGAGTTACATAAATAGACCCATATCATTAAACCTAGGCCTGGTTGTAGAAATGTATGGAAGGAAAATTTCATGTACTTCATCTTGATCCCACTATGTGGAAGAGTAATCCATTTCTGACCCTTGTTTCTCACACTGAGTACTACTCACTTGGGCTTGCGAGTTTCGGCAGTGGATTCCACATAGTCATACCAACTCACTACATGTATCAATGTTCTTGTCGCAAGATGTAAAACTACAGGGTACCTTAAATAACTATGTGTAGGATTGATTCCTTCCCTCATAGGATATGTAGTGGTGCCCATATTCATCATTATGGTCTATCCACTGATATAAAAAAATCCCTCCTCCATGAGTATATATATCATATATATATAGAAAAATTCATTCAAATAAATATTTTTATGCATTATTTCTTCCCTCATCAGATACATAGTGATTACTGGATTCTTCTTCCTGACCCTTACACCAACATCATACAAGAGTAGTGTTCCCCCACCATTCGTATGGATAGAAAATATATAGGGAGGGCCATTTATGAAACTACAAACAGATTAATTCCAATTCATAAATGTGATACAAAGAGACACGGTGGACCTATGTCTTGGACTAGACATCATGTTTAGTGGAATGTCTCTATTATATCCTCGTTTTCCCTTATACTGAGATAGAACTCATCATCGCTCCTTTTTTCCCACATTGAGTTAAACTCACGTGAGGTTAGGAACAATGGTGAATACTTCCCCCACATGTACAAATCATAGAGGATTATAAGAATCCAATCATTTTGAAAGCATGGTATAAAATGAACCCTCTCTATGCATAGGTCAAGCTGGCACATGGAGTACTTATAACTACGTGGACATCGATTCCCCACTAACTAGGATACATAGGAAACCGCCATGAGGTTCAATCACATCACTTCACTCGCCTCATCCTTTGCTCGTTGGTTTTCTCTCGTCCTAACCACATGACATTAAACTATGTGAGAGAAGAAGTCCTAACTATGTGAAATTAAACTATAGGGTATCTCAATTAAAATCTATTCCTCGATTATCAACATGATGAGATACATAGTGACACCTAGGTTTTCCGTAGTGTTTCCACGAAAAACCACAAGATCCCCCAATCCCCCACATGTGAAATGAAAATAGATGTAGGGGATTTCAAATCTAGGCCCATATTTCTAGAAAGCTTCGAAATACCATGCTTCGATTTTCATATGAATCTAATTTATGTAAAGGATCTTGTACCTCAGAACAAACCATGACCTAGATATATCTCACATACCCATACATCCCCTTTCATCCATAAAACTCTATGCCTAGGAAAATCTTGAGTCACCATAATCATCCACGACTATCAGAAATGGACATCTACAGTCTTACGGACACCTTTTTTCAAATTTTCAAACAAATTACCAACCGGATCCGCATATGTTGCCCAAAAAATGGACTATTAGGTAAAGTAAAATTCATCCTCAAGAGAGGATGTTTCTACATTTGTATGCTCATTGGATCCTAAGCCTTGATTTATCCCTCCTGACTCAAGGGCTCCCTCAATCATGGTTTACTCCTTCTTCCTCCGCTCATGTTTGGGGAATACTAGAAATATCTTGGCCTGATTATCTCATATTTACTCATGATTTATTAAATAATTCATCCATACAACATGAAGATTAAACTGTGATGTCAATGTCCTTTCCACGCGATGAAATACTATAAAAAAAGACAACCTCACCACATTACATTAAATTTCATGGCCCAAAGTCCTAACAACGTGATAATAAAAAAAACTACAAGGTACCCCAAATATAGCTAAAATTCCCCCACTCCTTGCACATGGACCAAATATTGTGCAAGGAACTTGGACTTACATTCCTGCATCATCAAAATTGGGCCCTAAAAGTTCAAGGGATTCAAAACATACCACCTCAAACATAGGTAAAATCTATATATAGAGACTCCTAATTCCACAAATAATCACGGAATTCATTGAATAATCATAACCTGCGTTTTTCTGCTATGTCCAAACCAAAACATTATATTTGTCAAACTCCATGATTTGAGCGATATTAGATCATAATAACCCTTCATAGACAATAGGAATGGAAGGTTAGTGTCCTACATACACCTCTTTTGACAATGCACATTATGCCCCAACGGCTCTACATATGTTTCCAAAATAATGGCCTATCAAAAAAAGGAAAATTCGTCCCTAGGATATGATCTTCCTATTTTTTATGCCTAATAGATTCTAAACCCCATGTCATTCCTCCTGATCCAATATCCCATGAATCAATGGTTTACACTCTCCTCTCTACCCACATCCTTGATCTACCATAACATCCAAGCTCAATTACCTTCTAGTTACACAGGGATTCTACATAAACATTATAATCGCATAATGTTTAAACTACATGATACTTGATACTAGTTATTCAACCTTATGACATGTCATTTGAAAATCATATTCCCCCTCTTGACCCAAAAAAATAAATAGATCTGTACAGGAAAGTCTGACACACACCCCACCTAATTAGTGAATCCATATCCAAAACAAAAACACCCCATCCATCTATATAAATCACATCTACATAGGAATGATCCTTGTAATAACCACATACAACATGTTTCCTATCATCACAGGATACATAGTGACATTCGAATATCATATTTTGGATCTATCCATGAGAGAAAATGTCACATCCCTACCTCCACAAGGTTCAAACCTCTATGAGGAAACAACTCATACGGATATGATAAAAACACCTTCACTTATTCTGAATGTTCTCGGTAATGTTCGACTTGGATTACCCCCATTCATGTTTAGGCATACCCATATTTCATGAGCCATACTATATGTTCTGAGAGGTATGAATCTTTAAAATCCTCCATGGCAATCAGAAATGGATTGTTAGTGTCCCATAGACACCTTTGTTTGATTATATACAACATGCCATGGGGGATCTACATATGATTCCCGCAAAAACATCCAATCAACCAAAGGAAAATTCATCCTCAAGAGTAGATCTTCCTTCCTCGTTATTCCCTTATATAATTTTTTTCCCACCTCAGTCCTTGGATTGGAAATCCCCTCAGATAATAGTTTACATATTTTCCCCTCTCAATTCCAAAAGGTGAAGGAAATTCGTGGAAAACTATAATGGAGGAAGTTAATCATATACCCTCCTCTAGTCAGAGTAAGATAATTTCACAAAATAGGTCCCAAATGACTATGATTTACAATGTAAAATAGCACTATGCTTAAACCCTCATTTACACAAGCCACATTTGTGTGGGTGTAGTGTTTCATCGAAATCTAATACAAATTCTCTTATTAATTTCAGACTTCATTCCCTTAATGGGCCATCAACTATATTCCACAACAACAAAATAAATCAAACGTTTTATGAACACTTTTTGGACATCGATAATAGAAGGTCAGTGTCTCATGGACACCTTTGTTTGACAATTCAGATTATGCCCTGGCAGCTCTCCATATATTTCCCAAAAAATGGCCTTTTCAACTAAAGGAAAATTTATCCCCATGAGAGGATTTTCCTATCTCTGTATTAGCCAGGGATTATATGCCTAATATTGTTTCCCATATCCAGAAATCACAGGTCAGGGTCAAGAGAAACCCCTCATCCATGTTTGATTGTTTTAGGGACATTCTCGATTAATGAGTCCAAAATTGGGGCCCTTTCCCCACAAGTCATGGTCAAACCTATTGGACAAAAAAATTCGTAATGATAGTCTGGTCTGAAAGACATTAAACTGCCCACCAAAAGAAACACTACACTAAATAAGGTGAAAACCTGTAAAATGGAACCTTCGATAAAAGTCGAGTGTTATCTCACTAAACCTATGCTATATATTCCATAATAAAAACATTAAGAAACCAAGTATCAAGAGACACAAATCCCACTGGTTAAAAAACACGCAATGGGTAGCCTAAAAAATTAGAGTTATACCCACTGAGTCTGTACCAAAGGATTATCATAAATTAGGGTGATAATGAAAAGGGCACAATATTTGTAGGGTTTTCCAATGAAGTCATGGAAAATGTCAAACTATGATCACTGAATACCATGGCTTAGGAAAAAATCTGAGTATAATCATATCATTCAAATCAGGACAGCTTCTTCATCAGAATAGCCTCCTCTTCTTCTTCATTAGAGCCTATTTCGATGAAGGGAATTTTTAGGGTCCCAAAAATACCACACTCAAGATTAAGAAAATTCCATTAAACTAGGAAAAGTATTGAGATAAAATTTTGAAATAAGATCAAAGAATTCAGTTGATGAAGCTAAATTTAGTGAAGCAAAAAATCAACCTTTGTGCAAAATCCCAAGAATGGTTTACAGAAGGCAACACCCGTGAACCGAGAAGTATATAGAATGAAGATGACATCACCTACAACAGAGAACCATACCATTAGAAAAATAGAGGCATATAGATTTTTCCCTGCAAATGGAATTCCCCAATACAATATACCCCATGAACTAAGTTGTTCATGGGATGAGATGGCGTCCCAAGAACCCACAAATATCACCCCTGGTGACAATGTCATCTACAGATCAAGGAGTTCTCAATGTTCTTCTGCAAAAGGTTATACGTGACCCATCGATCAAGCATTCAGATCCTCAATAAATAATCTCTAGGGGGATTTGAGAAGTACACTTGGGGGGGTACATAGAAAATAAATCTCTCCCTGTGAGGAGGAAAAAGTGATGAAGTTGGATAAAAACATAAAGGGTGTGGGAGAAATCTCTATAGAACCTGAAGCAGTTCAGAGAAGCCATACCATGAACCATATATTGGAGACCCTCCATAGAATCCATCCCATTTACAATACATGGAAGACCCTCCTTATAAGCTAACATGTCGAGGCAGTGTTATTCATGGAAATGAGGAATCAATAATAAACCCTAGGAATGAATGAAAAAATAGTATATGAACGCTCCTACGCATAAAATGTTTTTTCAGTGACCCCTTGGAGTAAAATAGATTGCAACCAGTCCAATGTGGATTCTCTTACATGGCCAGCTCCTATGCAGTCATCACCTACACGGCCTGCTCCAATGCGGTTAGCTCTTACATGGACAGCTCCTACACGGATCCTCCTATGTTTCCATCTCCTACAAGAACAATATGGATGCATACGCTCCTAGATGGCCTACTCCTTCATGGAAAACCATATACACCCACTAGTCCATACCACAGGGGATACACCACCACACCCCTAATTGGGACCAGTTTCAGGCTATTAGCCCATAAATCTAGGTGTGTCCCTTTGCTAACGTCACTAAGCCCCATGAAAAATTGAGAGTCGCCCCATGAAATTTTCAGGTCGTGCCATCGACATTTTCTATTTCTCTCTTATGCCACCAAACTTATGCCCCTATAATACAATGAGTAGAAATAATCCTCATGAGACTACTAAAAGATTTTCGCATGCTTACTAATAAAGGTTGATCCAAAATTCCATCAACAATCACGATCTAAATGTTTAATTGACATGCCTATACACATCCTTTCCATTCATTAGACTCTATGTACTAGGTGATTTTGGATGTCAATAAACCTCCATGACCATCATAAGTGGATGGTTAGTGTCTTGGGGAAACCTCTACATGACTATGCACACAATTCCCCCGCGACTCTGCATATGTTGCCTACAAAAATAGCCTGTCAACTAGAGACAAATTCATCCTTAGTAGGGGATTTTCCTAACTCTATATGGCATAATGTATTCAATGACTCATATCATTTCTCATGATCTGAGAATACCAAAAATCATCATTTACACATTCTTTCCCTCTCATTTTCAATGAATTTTGGAACATCCTGACCTGATTATTCACCAGTTATTCATGGTAATATAAAAAATGGTCCTCACAACATGACCTTAAATTACAAGTCCACAAACAGTCCAAAATCTATGACAAAGAACTATGAGTTATCATCCTGAAAATAAGAAAATAAATTGTATGGTAGTAATCCCTACAACACGACATTATACAGTGATGACATCATCCGAGCTATATAACTTTTAACTATAGTATATTGGGTGATTTTGGATCTTCATAAACATCCCTATCCATTAGAAATTGGAGGACTATGTCCTAAGGAATCCTTAGTTTGACTATGTACACAATGGATTGGTGGATCGGCAGAGGTTTCCCACAAAAATTCATGTTAAACATAGAAAAATTCATCCTCAAGAGGGGACTTTCCAACCTACGTACGCTCTAATGGCTTCCATGCCTCGTATCATTTCTCAGGATCCAAGATCCTCCTGAATCTTGATTTACATGTTCTATCCCACTCTTGTTCGAGGTATATAAGAACTTACAAACACGATTATTCTCTTTTTAATCGTCATCCATGCTATTTGACTTTAAACTATAGTATAACTACCCATGATATTCAATAGGGAAGTCCCACGGATGTAAGCCCCTAGATTTTCATGCAAGAGTTCTCACTAGTGCTCATCTCTTCCTCCACCTAGGGTATACCTGGATATGATAATCTAACTATCAAGAGTATGAAAACACATGGGGGAGAATGGACACATTCAAATCCCCCCCTCTATCCCTTCGGGCTATCATTGGAAGCCTCTTCCTCAATCCACCTAGTTTTCCATCAGAGGAGAAGGAAAAGTGTGTTTTTTGTCAGATCTATGGCTTCCTCTTCTTTCTCACGGTGAGCATGGCTCATGTGGGCTTAAAGATTGATGATGATCACAACTTCCACACCACAATCCCTATGAACTATGATAAATTGGTTTCTTACTCTAACTAGGATACCTAGGATGCGTGTCTAATGGCTTAAACACAAAGGGGATCCTTTCCAAAAGAAAAGCCTTAATAATCCCCCCTACAAACTGGGCCTCTTTTACGTTATATTCCCCAACTCACACCAAACTATGGGGAAATTGATTCCCATATAAATGGGATTCATTGGAAGACCCTCCAGCATCCAAACCCTGCATCTAAATCACACCGAGTCATATCCATGGAGGGGTTCTATCCACCCAGGGACCATACCTCATCTTATAATACTGGGCCTCTTCGGTGTAAGTCCCACATGGAATCTTGACTACGAATATTCCTCTTAAATTTCCTCACTTCATGACATTAAAATGATTGGATGGGTCCACTATAGGCTCCAAAATATTGGACGCAAAGAATGAAGGAAAAAGAGGCCTCGCGCTTGTCCTCACAAAGCCCCAAACGCGAAGTCCCACTAAGCTCTGTGGCCGCTGCGAAGCTTCAGAGGAAGTAACGCTCCACGAACGGCCTGACGTTTGTGAGCCCGCTGAGAAACGCCCAAGGCGGTAACCCTCCACGGATGCCCTGAAGTTCGCGACCTGCCACGAAGCAGAGAAGGTTGTACCCCTCTGCGAATTCGGTTGATGTTCGCGACCCGCCGCAAAGCAACCGAAGACCCCCTCCGCGCCATGTGGGCTCTGCTCCACAACACCCCTTGCCTATAAATACCAAGCTCCCCCTGAGCTCCCCGGATGGACAATCTAACCTTTCGGCTTCTCAGCTCTCAAATCACGAAGCACCCTTCGGTCTGGGAATCATGAGCTCCGCGATGTATTTTTTCTTCACGAGAGGACTTCGCCTTGTCTCATTTTGAGCCCCTCTTCCGAGAGGAATGCCCTTCACAAAGCCTAATGGACTACGCAAAGGAAGGGGATTACCAAGGGAACCCGGGCAGTCGCGGAGTGTTTATGCTTATCAAAAAACCCATCCTGTACAAGTTATCCACATGCCAAGGCAAGGTCACTGTACTTCGCAAAGCACACTGATTCACAGCACCTTGCTTCGCGAGGAACCTCTGCTTCATGAGGAAGTGCTCCGTGAGCATCCTTCCACTTCGTGAATCACCTCCCACTCACACCTCTACCCCATGATAAGTCTAAGTCACTCCACATCGTGAAGCACACCCCTTTGCAAGTGCTCTCCACTATGCAAAGCAACCATGCTCCACAAGGTCCCTAACTGCAGACCCCTTTGCATGGAAATTCCTCTTCTCATGTGACCCTCCAGGTTTTCACGATGTGATTTCAATGTCCCATGGAAGACACCACTAGTAGTGTTGCTTCGCCTAATTCTTCTTCTCATAGGCATGCTAATGACTATTTCTTCTTCGCATAACCACGCTAACATGGACCCCTCGATGGTTCGCTCTGTGACCCCCCTTTACCACGGCATTGCCGATGCCTTCCCTCCCACAAGGGGTAGAGGGTGGTGGTTATGTCAGTCCTAGGGGTGTGGAGTAAACCCATATCATCCTTAACACATGAAGTTAAACTGTGACCCGACCCCGTGCCTCGAACGCAGGGTCCCCCCAGCTCGGACATTCTTTACGCCGCTCATCTCCATGGGAATGGAATCACCCTCACATGGGATGATATCCTCTTTATCGGAGTGGCGTTTATCCACGAGGGAAGGGCTCCCTCAGAGTATAATCCCCAAGCCTATCTTAAGGAAGGTAGAACCCATGCACCTCCGTACTTCCCCACTGCCAAGTCCAGTGGAGGGCGCGATAGGGAACGAGGAACCTCCAATCTTCAGTCCCAAATCCCTCTCCTGCCGTGCTTTTCCGCGCTTTGGGCCTCCATCCTGGAGTATGTCCCAACACCATGGTCCGCCTAACACGTAAGACCCTCCTCACTTCCCACAGACGCACCCTTCGCGACATGATCGTTAGGTCTCTACTGCCTCTTGTTTCACACACCGAGCATGACTCACGTTGGCATAGAGTAAGCATCAACTATGACACCAAAACTCGTCCAGAATGATGTTAAACTGTATGCTCTCGTCCAGCATGACCTTAAACTGCATACCCCTGTCCCTCATGACATTAAACTTTACATCCATTTGAACAACGAGGACTTTGATCCATGTTAAGGCATGGTACGTAGACAACCTCCCTAAGGTTCAAGCCCATCACCTGGTCGCTCCGACCTCATTCACGTTGATTCACCCCCATCCCGCATGACTTTAAACTGTATTCGACATCTTCCTGAACTATGAGGACTTTGATCCATGTCAAGGAATGGTACCTTGGAAGCCTCATGAGGTTCAATCCCAACACCCATCGGACCAAGGTCCACCTTCACATCGATTCGCTGACAAAACCCTACCTGAACTATATGGTCTTTGATCCATGACTAGGCATGGTACGTAGGAAGCCTCCTGGAGGTTCAAGCCCGTCACCCATCGGACCAAGGTCATTTCTCACATCGTTTCACCAACACCCACATCCCTCCCGAACTACGGGGACATTGACCCATGTCAAGGCATGGTACGTAGGAAGCCAGCCTGAGGTCCAAGCCCAACAATCATTGGCCCTGACTGTCTCCATGTTGGTGTTCCAATCCCCCATTTTCACCTGAACTACGTGGTCTTTGATCCATGTTAAGGAATGGTACGTAGGAAGCCTCCCCGAGGTTCAAGACTACCATCCACCTGGACCAAGGTCCTTCTTCACATCGGTTCTTCAACACGTCCCCATCCCACATGACATTAAACTGCATCCCAATCCATCGGTATGCCGTTGTGACCCTGCCATCCAGTCATTCCGACACCCCTTCGTGTTAGTATAATATCCCCTTTTCCCAAACTACGTGGACTTTGATCCATGCCAAGGCATGGTACGTACAAAGCCTCATGAGGCGCAAGCCCACAACCCATTGGTCCATGGTCTTTTCACGCCGGTTTTCTGAAACTCAACCTGAACTACGTGGTAATTGATCCATGTTAAGGCATGGTACGTAGGAAACCTCACGAGGTTCAAGCCCATCACCACCTGGTCATTCTGAATGTATTCACGTCTGGTCTTCCAATACCTTGGGCAGCCTAGAGTGTAATCCCCACACATCCATCCCGAACTACGTGGACTTTGATTCCCTGCCATGGGGATACGTAGGAAGTCTATTCAAGACTCAAGCCCATCACCACCACCATCTCCATGAAGGCATATTTCATTCTTCCTTTGCCATAGGAAATTATCCATCATCCATATTGATTCTTACCCAGGCAGCCACATCCTGGTGAGATCATGGCACCCCATTCCCCTCCACAGCATTCGAGAAGCCGCCCACGGGCTGGCTCCGATATCGGCATTCCCTCACGAGGGATTCCTCAATCTGATCCACTCCAGCAGGTGTTCTGATCAGGAAGATCCATCTCCGCTGGACGTTAAACTCGCGGCATACCCTGTGTTAAACATGAGAACTTGAGGAAAAACTTTGTTACATGCCTATGGAATATGGTTCCTCGCGCTCGATGTGGGATACCTGGGGCTTCTGGGCCCTCGAGAATCCCTATAATAAGGGACAAAAGACAGACACGCAAATTCCCCAGTGTTTAGACATGTTACTGATGCCTCAACGTGACTACTCCCCTGACTAAAGGTTGCTTCCCTGACCGGGCCCTTTGGAATGTCCTGACAGATGTAGTGTAATTAACCAGCATCCATAGAAACATGGTACTGTGAATAGTTTTACGAACAACATATTAAATATATGAGGGATACCCAGACTAGGTGACATGTTCCAAGGAGGAATCCACGGTCACGACCCATCTTCGGGGCCCATGCCGTGACTACCCCAATCCCGCCTTCCATAGGCCAGGGGCTGGCAACTAGCACTAAGGCGTAATTCCCAGTAAAAAAGGAAGGCATTGCCTTTGAAAAGTAAACAGACACCACAGAGTAAGAAAGCAGAAGTAAACACTAAGTAAACACTGGGTACAAAAGTAAGTGCGGAAAATTAAGTGGGCCAGTATACAAACCCAAACTGAAAGTAAAGTACAACTGGAAAGGGAAAACAACAACTGAAAGTAAAGCCGCAGCCTCGAGCCGTCTACTAGAAGTCCCACCTGAAGGGTGGGTACAGATAGCCTCCACAGCTCCTCGGGTCCAACCGTCCACTCCGAGTACACCCCGCCCAGTGGTCCACCTCCAGGTACCGACCTGCTCTGCAAGCCTCAACCACGATCAGTGATGTCCGTCGTCTGTAACCAACACAACGTAGTGCGGGAATATCTCGTGCAGGGGTGATTATAAGCTACTCAGTAGGGACCCCAAGACCCCCGAAGGTCTCCCAGAATCCACAAATGATAATCCACAATGGAAAGATACAATAACGAAGTAACATCCGACACTGCTTAGGTATATGGCCATACATATACCTAAGTCATCAATTCTCGGTCGGCTCCAACATCTGATCTCAAGTACAACCCAGTCCACACATGAAAAATCACAACACAATCCACACAGGAAATCATAACGTAATCCACACAGGATATCAAGTCAATCTTATCGAAGATAAGGATTTAATGTCAAGATTCAGCTCACACAGGTATACTTCTTTGTAAGACGATAGAGATGATCAGATGTAGCCACTGATTTATCTAAGCCATCAGACCCACAAGGATCGATAGGTACTAACCCCCGCAATGACCCACAAAGGTTCAATTGGTAACTAACCCCTGAAATGACCCACAAAGGATCGATAGATAACTAACCCCTGCAATGACCCATACAGGATAAGACCAACACATGATCTATAGGTAACTAACCCTCGCAATGTCCCACACAGGATCAGACCAACACAGGATCTGTAGGCGCTGGCCCACACAGGACCGCTGAGCGCTGACCCACACAGGATCTGACCCACACAGGATTGGTAGCACTGATCCATGTAGGATCGCTGAGTGTTGTAGTCATCGTCGTCGAATCCACGGAGGATTTCTGTAAAGTCGTCATCGTCGTCGCAGTCGTAGCCAACTCTAGGGTTTCCGCACACAGCAAGCTTGTTCGGGAGGGTCCACTCCACAAGCCGAAGGGCTGATACATTAACTGACATAATCCAGAGTTGATGTATCCAAAAGTTCTGTATCGTCAACAGGAACTCAACGTCACAGACGGCGCGTCAATCGGACGCCCGGTCTGAGAGTTATTGGCTTTTTCGTCCCAGGGGCCTGGTTGGTTTTTAAGTCAAAACCAACCCGACCAAACTCCAAGTTCGTCCAAACCACGAGCGGAGTAAGCCAAATGGTCCGTCTCACTTAGTGGAATCCATCAAAGTCGACGGAACTTCAATCAGACATTCGGAACTCAAGTAATAAGCGTTTCCGCTCCGAGGTCCCGTTTGGTTTCGTGTACGAACCAACCCGGACAAACACAAAGTACATCGAAACCTTGAGTGTAATATATCAAAACGACCGTCTCCTTCCAAGGATCGCATCACCGCTGACGGTGCATCGATCGGAGGTCCACAACCCAAGGTATGGGAACAGAACGAAACAGTCCGGTAAAAAGGGGGTTTGGGCCCCGTCCGACCCGACCCAATACCCTCTGGGTCGGCCCGCTTGGGCGCGGCCCGGACCGGCTGGCGTGGCCCGACCCAGCCTGGGTGCGGCCCGGCCTGGCGGCCCGGTCTGGCGGACCGGCCAGGGCAGCCGGCCCGGCACGCTGGCGCCAGCTAGGGACTTGGCCGTTTGACCGAGCGGATGAGGGGGGGGGGGTGCCCCCATTTTGTAACTGCGGCCCCAATTATAGGGCCACTGATGCTGGATGCCAGGGGTTGTAACCCCCAGCTCTTCCCCTTCCGGTCGGCCCGCTCCGTTCGGCCAGCTATTGCAACCACGGGACCGGCAAGGTCCGGTCCCCCTGCTCCGACGCCGGCGGCCCAGAACCGGTCGTTGTTTCCCCTGCTCTGCCGCGGCCCGGAATCGGCCGTGGTCTTGGTCAGTCCGGCACGACGCGATGGCACCACGCCCCTCCGCCGCAGCCCCGCTCCAGCTGCGGTTCTTTTTTGGTTCTCTGGCGCGACGCGAAGGTGCCTCGTCTTTGGTTAGCCTTCAATGGCGCAGTGTGACGGCGCCACATCTTTGGTTCGTCTTCAACGGCGCGGCACGACCACGCCACATCTCTCCCCCTTTCCTTAATAATTTTTGCACAGTGCTTTGACACCGCGTTGCTTTTCTCATGCAGCATCAATATCAAACAACCAAAAAGGGGAGGAGAGTCGGCCATGTTCGTGCGGTCCGACCTCCTCCCGTTATTGCGATAACAGGCGGTTAAAAATTGGAAGGAGGAAAACGAAGGAAGTAATCACAAAATAGAAATGCATAAAAACCACTACCTCATCGAACACATTGAGCGAGGGTTCGTCGCGGAGTTAACAGTCGCGGAAGAAGACGTCGCGGAAGGAGGAAGTCGCGTCACGGGGACGCTGTCACGTCGTCGATCTCTGAGGAATCCAGTGTTCTTCGCGTTCTTCGCGTTCTTCGTCGAAGAAGAAGAAGAAATTCAAGCTCCTTAGTTTTTTCTCTCCCAAGACTCACACAACAAGATTTCCAACAAAATAAAATAAGTTCATCACTTATTTTATTAACATAACTTAAGCATTTGAATTTTAAACATTCAAATTAAACTCACATAATTAAATAAATTAAGTTATCAAATTAATGGTGAGTTGAAGGAGTTAGGGAATATGAAGGGGTGGGGTTCGTCTGGGCCTCACAACCCTCATAACCTTTCATGGGAAGTTGGGTGGTTTCCCCCAACTTCCACTCAAAGGTTTTAACCACTTAAAAAAAATTATAGTTAAAATTTTTATTTAAACTTCCAAAATTTTTAACAACTTCTCTCGTGAAAACGTAACTCTAGAAGAAGTGTTCCTAAGTAATTACCGGTGCTGCGAATTCATCGGTGCCCTCAGAATTCGATTCCGAGCACCGATTCAAAAGTTAGGAAAACCCGCTCATTTGTTCACCGAATGTACCCGAGCTAAACTTCGGATAGACATTCTGGGCACACCGGGCCTCGGAATCAAGTTCCGTCAGAAACCGTGTTCTTGTAAAATCCCAAAGAAAATTAAGAAAAAATTTCCCTTGAATTTTAAGGGTCTTTAAAATACTCCCACCTCAGGGTTTTACATCCCCGTAAAGATACTTCAAAAACTAGGGGAACAAATGTGGGTACTGCGCACGCATATGAGCCTCTCGTTCCCAAGTGCTCTCCTGGAGGTTCTCGTGCTGCCATCTGATGCGCACTAGAGGAATCAACCATCCACGTAGGACTCGCTCCTATAGATCCTCGATCTCCACTGGGACCTCCGCAAAAGTCACCCCAACATCAATGTCCACCTCCCCATGGTCAATAATATGCGTCGGGTCGTGCACGTATCTCCTTAGCTAAGATACGTGGAAGACGTCGTGCACTCGGTGAAACTGAGGTGTTAGAGCCAGGCGATAAGCCACCTCACCAATCTTGCTGAGGACCTGGAATGGTCCGATGAAGTGTGGAGACAACTTTCCACCTCGGCCAAATCTTCGTAAACCACGTCGAGGTCAGACCCGCAAGAAGACATGGTCGCCATCCTTGAACTCCAGTGGCCTATGCCTCCTGTCAGCATAAGACTTATGCCGGTTCTGAGCTGTCTTCATACACTCCTGGATGACCTAGACTTTCTTTGACTTGGCCTGGACCATCTCTGGTCCCACAAGTGCTGACTCCCCAGGGTCGATCCAGCACATAGGTGATCTGCAAGGTCGGCTGTACATCACCTCGCATGGTGCCATCCCGATGGTGGAGTGGTAGATGTTGATGTACGCGAACTCCACCAAGGGTAGGTGGTCCTCCCAGCTACGACCCATGTTGAGGACACATGCGCAGAGCATGTCCTCGAGAGTCTGAATGGTCCTCTCCGTCTGACCATCTGTCTGGGGGTGAAAGGCGGTGCTCAGATGTAGCTGCGTCCTGAATGCCTCATGCAACCCTTCCAAACCCGGGAAGTAAAGCGAGCATCTCGATCGGAAATGATGGACGATGGAACACCATGAAGCCGTAAAATCTCCTGAACATAGAGGCGTCCCAAGCTCTCCACTGAGCCCTGCCATCTGATGGGTAAGAAGTGAGTCGACTTGGTGAGTCGGTCGAAAACCACGAAAATTGAGTCGTGACCTCTGGAAGTGCGTGGAAGTCCAGTCACGAAGTCCTTAGATAAGCCATCCCATTTCCACTCCAGGAACTCCAAGGGCAGTACCATTCCTACTGGTACCTGGTGCTTTGCCTTCACCTGCTAGCAAGTGAGGCATCGAGAAACGAACTCTGCCACAGGAATAGACTGCAAAGCACTAGCCCATCAGATAGTGTCACCACATTTTCAGAGCGAAGACCACTGCTACTAACTCTAGGTCATGGGTAACGTAGTTCTGCTCATGCTGCCTCAATTGATGTGATCCAAAGGAAATCACGACCCTCTCTTGCATCAGGACACATCCGAGTCCAGTCCCTGATGCATCGCAGTAAACTACGTATCCAACTCCCTCCCCCGACAACCTCAATATAGGCGCACTGGTCAGACTCTGTCTCAGCTCCTGGAAGCTCTGCTGACATCTATCTGACCACACAAAGGGTTTCCCCTTCCTCCTTAATGTTCTACAAAGCTGCAATGATTTCTCCTTTTACGAAAAGGGAAATCTGGTCTCATCCCCTGGATGAACCATGTTCCTTACCTAATATAGTCAGTCCCATCATGATTAGTTAAATCATGCCATGGATGACGTGGTAAGGCCTCGACGCTGCTACCAAGAGATCCAACCGTTACTCTCGCCTCCAAGGCTTGAGTCACACCGTCGGCATCAGTGTGTGGTCACTGGGTCTCTTCCAGTAAGAATCTCATAAGTGAGGGTCAAGTCAACAGTTTTTAACTGGTATCTCTTAGTATTAACATACAAAAGACAAGAAAGAAAACGTCACCAAATCAAGTGTATTTTATAAATTCAACTCAATGTACAAGGACACAAGGAAACAAAAAAAAAGAAGCTAGAGGAATTATGGTCAAGGGACTCTATGCCTGGAGCTAGTCCCGCACTTGTCCACCCCCTTCCGGAGCTCCATGATCGTAATCTTCAGCTTCCTGAAGAATTTCTCTCCCTTGTGGTCGGGGTGGACCTCCTGGTGGTGGTGGTGGTGGTAGAGCCTCAAAACGTCGCCCACCACCTGCTGATCGACTAGCTCCTCGACCTCGTCCGCCTGATCCATGCGGATCGCGACAGTCGAAACTCTGCCTCTGCCTGGGTGGTTCCTCAACCGTCTGCTGCTCCTATGCATGGCGGGTCGGGTAGTCACGAGCCAAGTGGACCTGCCCACCACATGCATAGCACTGTCTTCCACTCATAAGACTGGCTCTGCTACGTGTGCCTCGTACCTCTGAGCCAGACTCCTGTGGTCGTTCGCCCGATGGTCTGGTCCTCTTGGACATCTGCGACATCTGTCTACTGCTGGCTGTAAAAGGCTCCGCTACATGCTGCCCTGCGGTAGGTCTCACTACTGGTGTAGGCTCATCAAGAAATATCTCAATGAGAAGGGCTCGCTCCAGTACCACTGCCTGTGTTGGAATGCTGAGGGAGATCAGTGATGCCATGATCTCATGCCTCAATCCCTTCTCGATGGTCCGGGCCCGGAAGAATGGGTCATGTACCATGTCCGTCGAATATCGCAAGAGGTCTGTAAATCTTGTCGAGTATTGGGCGACCGTCAAGATGCCTTGCTGCATCTGAAGAATCTCCTGGATGCGCACCGCATGGAGGGTGGCTGGGACGAACTCTGAGTGGAAGAGGCTCTCAAAGTCCATCCAGAGGAGAGATGCCTTGTCATGCACATGGAGCATCATGCTCCACCATCTTCCTGCTGCTGCGTGCAGGAGGCTCGCTGCGAGGATCACCATGAGGTCTGTTGGTGTCCTCACTAACCTGAAAACTCATACAACTACCTCCAGGCAATCCTCGACTGCCTGAGGGTCCGTATCCCCGTGGAACCTAGGTGGTCGCTGACGCTAAAACTCGTGCAGTGCACTAAGGCGACGTGCATCGTCAGCGGCTGGGGTTCGTAGCATCGGTGGCTCGGCGGGTAGCGGTACCGCCGGTGCCTCTGCTGTCAAAGGTCCCTGTACTGAGGCCTCATCTCTCGGTGGGCTGTCATCACGTACAACGCTCGGAACCCTAGCTGGCTGCCATCGTGGGGCCATCTTGTAAAGAAACAGGTGCGCCACAGTCAAACAGTATACCTGGTGAGCTGACACAAAGTAATCACAAAGAAAAAATGAATCAAACATGCAATCAATGTTTTTGTGTATTAAGTCAGAAATCAGAAGTCAGGGTCCTGGTGTACGGATACGTCAGCCGCTGCACCAACACTGGACTCCCTGGACTGACAACCACACCAAATATGCTTAACATTATTGCTTCACATAGAAGAAAGTTCAGAGTCCAAGTTCTGCGGTAGAAACGAACTCCTCTAATACCCATTTTCCACGACCCGTCCTCGGGGCCCGTGTCGTGACTACCCCAAACCCGCCTTCCATAGGCCAGGGATGGAGACTAGCACCAAGGCATAATTCCATGTAAAAATGGATGGCATTGCCTTTGAGAAGTAAAAAAACACCACAGAGAAAACAAGCAGAAGTAAACACTAAGTAAACACTGGGTACAAAAGTAAGTGCGGAAAAGTAAGTGGGCCAGTATACAAACCCAAACTGAAAGTAAAGTACAACTGGAAAGGGAAAATAGCAAGTGAAAGTAAATCCATAGCCTTGAGCCGTCCACTGGATGTCCCACCTGAAGGGTGGGTACAGATATCCTCGACAGCTCCTTGGGTCCATCCGTCCGCTCCGATTACACCCCGCCTAGTTGTCCACCTCCAGGTACCGACCTACTCCGCAAGCCTTAACCACGATCAGCGTTGTTCGTCGTATGCAACCAACACAACGTAGTGCAGGCATAGCCCGTGCAGGGGTGAGTATAAGCTACTCAGTAGGGACCCCGAGACCCCCGAAGGTATCCCAGAATCCACAATGGATAATCCAATATGGAAAGATACAATCATGAAGTAACATCCGACACTGCTTAGGTATATGCCCATACATATACCTAAGTCATCAATTCTCGATCGGCTCCAACATCTGAGCTCAAGTATAACCCAGTCCACACAGAAAAAATCACAACTCAATCCACACAGGAAAGCATAACGTAATCCACACAGGATATCAAGTCAATCTTATCGAAGATAAGGATTGAAAGTCAAGATTCAGCTCACACGGGTATACTTCTTTGTAAGACGACAGAGATGATCAGATGTAGCCACTGATTCATCTAAGCCGTCGGACCCACACAATATTGATATGTACTAACCCCCGCAATGACCAACAAAGGATCGATAGGTAACTAACACCCGTAATGACCCACAAATTATCGATAGGTAAATAACCCCCACAATGACCCATATAGGATCAGACCCACACATGATCTGTAGGTAACTAACCCCCGCAATGACCCACACAGAATCGGACCCACACAGGATCTATAGGCGCTGGCCCACACAGGACCGTTGAGCGCTGACCCACATAGGATCTGACCCAAACAGAATCGGTAGCACTGATCCACGTAGGATCGCTGAGTGATGTAGTCATCACCGTCGAATCCAAAGAGAATTTCTGTATAGTCATCATCGTCGTCGCAGTCGCAACCAGCTCTAGGGTTTCCGCACATAGAAAGCTCATTCAGGAGGGTCCGCTCCACGAGCCGAAGGGCTGATACACCAACTAACACATAGTCTGGAGTTGATGTATCCAAAATTTCTGTATCGTCAACAGGAACTCAACGTCATAGACGGTGCGTCAATCGGACGCCCGGTCTGAGAGTTATTGGCTTTTTCGTCTGAGGGGCCCGGTTGGTTTTTAAGTCAAAACCAACCTGACCGTACTCCAACTGCGTCCAAACCTCGAGAAAAGTAAGCCAAAAGGTCCGTCTCACTTAGAGGAATCCATCAAAGTCGATGACACGTCAATCGGACGTCCGTAACTCAAGTTATAAGCGTTTCCACTCCGAGGGCCCCGTTGGTTTCGTGTACGAACCAACCCGGCCAAACACAAAGTACTCCTAAACATTGAGTGTAATATATCGAAATGACCGTCTCGTTCCAAGGATCGCATCGCTGCTAACGGTTTGTCGATCAGAGGTCCACAGTCCATGTTATGGGAAGCAGACCGAAATAGTCCGGTAAAAAGGGGGTTCGGGCCCGGTCCGACCTGACCCGATACCCTCTGGGTCAGCCCGAACTGAGATGACCCATCCCAGGTCCGGGTCCGGCCCGCTTAGGCGTGGCCTGGCCCGGCTAGCGCGGCCCGGCCTGGCCTAGGTGCGGCCCGACCCAGCCTAGGCGCGGCCCGTTGTGGCGGACCGGCCAGGGCAGCCGGCCCGACGCGTTGGCGCCAGCCAGGGGCTCGGCCGTTTGGCCGAGCGGATGAGGGGGGGGGGGGGAGCTCCTGCCCCCGTTTTGTAATAGCATTCCCAATTATGGGGCCGCTCATGCTGGCCGCTGGGGGTTGTAACCCCCGGCTCTTCCCCTGTCCGGCCGGCCCGCTCTGGCCGGCCGACTGTTGCCGCCACGGGACAGGCAAGGGCCGGTCCCCCTGCTCTTACACCGGCAGCCCGAAACCGGCCGTCGTTTCCCCTGCTCTGCCACGACCCGGAATTGGCCACGGTCTTGGTCCGTCCGGAACGGCGCGACGGCGTCACGCCCCTCCGTCGCGGCACCGCTCCGGTCTCGGTGCTTTTGTGGTTCTCCGGCGCGGCGCGACGGCGCCGCGTCTTTGGTTAGCCTTCAACGGCGCGACGCGACGACACCGCGTCTTTGGTTCGTCTTCAATGGCTTGGCGTGACGGTTCCGCGTCTCTCCCACTTTCCTTAATAATTCTTCTGCGGTGCTTCGGCACCGTGTTTCTTTGCTCATGCCGCATCAATATCAAACACCCAAAAAGGGGAGGAGAGTCGACCATGTTCGTGCGGTCCGACCCCCTCCCGTTATTGAGATAACAGGTGGTTCAAAATTGGAAGGAGGAAAATGACGGAAGTAATCATGAAATAGAAACTCATAAAAACCCCTACCTCATCGAACACGTTGAGCGAGGGTTCGTCATGCAGTTAACCGCCGTGGAAGAAGACGTCGCGGAAGGAGGAAGTCGCGTCGCGGGGACGGCATCGCATCGTCGATCTCCGAGGAATCCGGCGTTTTTCGTGTTCTTCGCGTTCTTCATCGAAGAAGAAGAAGAACTTCAAGATCCTTAGTTTTTTTTTCTCCCAAGACTCACACAATAATATTTCCATCAAAATAAAATAATTTCATCCCTTATTTTATTAACATAACTTACGCATTTTAATTTTAAACATTCAAATTAAACTAACATAATTAAATAACATTAGTTATCAAATTAATGGTGAGTTGAAGGAGTTAGGGAATATGAAGGGGTGGGGTTAGTGTGGACCCCACCACCCTCATAACCTCCCATGGGAAGTTGGGTGGTTTCCCCCAACTTCCACTCAATGGTTTTAACCACTTAGAAATAAAAATTGTAGTTAAAATTTTTATTTATACTTCCACAATTTTTAACAACTTTTATCGTGAAAACGAAACTCCGGAAGAAGTGTTCCTAATCAATTATCAGTGCTGCAAATTCATCGATGCCCTCGGAATTTGATTCTGAGCACCGGTTCCAAAGTTAGGAAAACCCACTCGTTCGTTCACTGAATGTACCCGAGCTAAACATCAGATAGAAATTCCGGGCACACCGAGCCTCGGAATCAAGTGCCGTCAGAAACTGCATTCTTGTAAAATCCCAAAGAAAATTAAGAAAAAATTTCCCTTCAATTTTACAGGTCTTTACATTACTCCCACCTCAGGGATTTACGTCCCCGTAAAGATACATCAAAAACTAGGGGAAAACATGTGGGTACCGCGCACGCATCTGAGCCTCCCACTCCCAAGTGCTCTCCTGGAGGTTCCCGTGCTACCATCTGATGCGCACTAGAGGAATCGACCATCCACGTAGGACCCTCTCTGGTTGATCCTCGATCTCCACAGGGACCTCCGCAAATGTCTCCCCAACATCAATGTCCAGCTCCCCATGGTCAATGATATGCGTCGGGTCGTGCACGTATCTCCTCAGATGAGATACATGGAAGACGTCATGCCCTCGGTGCAACTGAGGTGGTAGAGCCAGGTGATAAGCCGCCTCGCCAATCATGATGAGGACCTGGAATGGTACGATGAAGCGTGGATACAACTTGCCACCTTGGCCAAATCTCCGTATACCACGTCGAGGTGAGACCCGCAAGAAGACGTGGTCTCCATCCTCGAACTCCAGTGGCCTCCGCCTCCTGTCAGCATAAGACTTATGCTGGCTCTAAGCTATCCTCATCCGCTCCTGGATGACCTGGACTTTCTCTAACGTGGCCCGGACCATCTCTGGTCCCACAAGTGCTGACTCCCCAGGGTCTGTCCAGCACAGAGGTGGTCTGCAAGGTCGGTTGTACAATGTCTTGCATGGTGCCATCCCGATGGTGGAGTGGTAGATGTTGATGAACGTGAACTCCACCAAGGGTAGGTGGTCCTCCTAGCTGTGACCCTAGTCGAGGACACATGCGCTGAGCATGTCCTCGAGAGTCTGAATGGTCCTCTCCATCTGACCATCTGTCTGGGGGTGAAAGGCGGTGCTCAGACGTAGCTGCATCCTGAACGCCTCCTGCAACCCTTCCAAAGCTGGGAAGTAAAGGGAGAATCTCGATCGGAAACGATGGACGATGGAACACCATGAAGTCGTACAATCTCATGAACATAGAGGAGTCCCAAGCTCTCCACTGATCCCTGCTCTCTGATGGGTAAGAAGTGAGCCAACTTGGTGAGTCGGTCGACAACCACCCAAATGGAGTCGTGACCTCTGGAAGTGCGTGGAAGTCCAGTCACGAACTCCTTAGATAAGCCATCCCATTCCCACACCGGGACCTCCAAGGGCTGTACCAAGCCTGCTCGTACCTGGTGCTCTACCTTCACTTGCTGGAAGGTGAGGCATCGAGAAACGAACTCTGCAACAGGAATAGACTGCAAAGCACTCGCCCATCAGAGAGTGTCTCCACATTTTCAGAGCGAAGACCACTGCTGCTAACTCCAGGTCATGGGTATCATAGTTCTGCTCATGCTACCTCAACTGATGTGATCCAAAGGCGATCACGGCCCGCTCTTGCATCAGGACACATCTGAGTCTGGTCCCTGATGCATCGCATTAAACTACGTATCCAACTCCCTCCTCTAGAAACCTCAAGATAGGCGCGCTGGTCAAACTCTGTCTCAGCTATTGGAAGCTCTGCTGACATCTATCTGACCACCTGAAGGGTTGACCCTTACTCCTTAACGTTCTGCAAATATGGAAAGATTTCTCCTTTGCCGAAAAGGGAAATCTGGTCACATCCCCTGGATGAACCACGTTCCTTGCCTAATATAGTCAGTCCCGTCATGATTAGTTAATTCCTGCCATGGATGACGTGGTAAGGCCTCGATGCTGCTACCAAGAGATCTAAATATTACTCTCGCCTCCAAGGGTTGAGTCACACTGTCGGCATCATTGTGTGGTCACTAGGTCTCTTCCAGTAAGAATCTCGTAAGTGAGGGTCAAGTCAACAGTTTTTAACCGGTATCTCTTAGTATTAACAAACAAAAGACAAGAAAGAAAACGTCACCAATGAAAGTGTCTTTTATAAATTCAACTCAAAGTAAAAGGACACAAGGAAACACAAACAAATAAGCTAGAGGAATTATGGTCAAGGGCCTCTATGCTTGGAGATAGTGCCACACTTGTCCACCCGCTTCCGGAGCTCCATGATCTTAAGTTTCATCTTCCTGAAGATATTCTCTCCCCTGTGGTCGGGGTGGACCTCCTGGTGTTGGTGGTGGTAGAGCCTCAAAACGTTGCCCACCACCTGCTGATCGACTAGCTCCTTGAACTCGTCCGCCTGCTCCCTGCGGACCGCCACGATCGAACCTCTACCTCTGCTTGGGTGTTTCCTCAACCGTCTGCTGCTCCTCTGGATGGCGGGTCGGGCAGTGACGAGCCAAGTGGCCCCGCCCACCGCATGAATAGCACTGTCTTCCACTCATAAGACTGGCTCTACTGCGTGTTCCCCGCACCTCCGAGCCAGTATCATGTGGTCGCCCGCCCGATGGTCTGGTCCGCTTGGACCTCTGCGATATCTGTCTACTGCCGGCTGCAGAAGACTCCGCTACGTGCCGCCCTGCGGTAGGTCTCACTGCTGGTGTAGGCTCATCAAGAAAGCTCTCAATGAGAAGGGCTCGCTCCAGTACTCCTGCCTGTGTCGGAATTCTGAGGGAGATCAGCGATGCCATGATCTCATGCCTCAATCCCTGCTCGAAGGTCCGGGCCCTGGAGAATGGGTCTCGTACCATGTCCGTCGAATAGCGTGAGAGGTCTGTAAATCTTACCGAGTACTGGCCGACCGTCAAGCTGCCCTTCCACAGCTGAAGAAGCTCCTAGATGAGCACCACACAGAGAGTGGCTGGGACGAACTCTGAGCGGAAGAGGCTCTCAACGTCCGTCTACAGGAGAGATGCCTCGTCGTGCACCTGGAGCATCAAGCTCCACCATCTGCCTACTGCCGCGTGCAGGAGGCTCGCTGCAAGGATCACCATGAGGTATGCTGGTGTCCTCACTAACCTGAAAACCCGTACAACTGCCTCCATACAATCCTCGGCTGCCTGAGGGTCCATCTCCCCGTGGAACCTGGGCGGTCACTGACACTGAAACTCATGCAATTCACTAAGGCGACGTGCATCGTCAGCGGCTGGGGCTGGTAGCATCGGTGGCTCGGCGGGTAGCAGTACCGCCGGTGCCTCTGCTATCAAAGGGCCATGTAACGAGTCCTCATCGCTCGGTTGGCTGTCGTCACCTACAACGCTCGGAACCCTAGCTGGCTGCCATCGTGGGGCCATCCTGTAAAGAAACAGGTGTGCCACGGTCAAATAGTATACCTGGTGAGCTGACACAAAGTAATCACAAATAAAACATGAATCACACATGAAATAAATGTTTTTGTGTATTAAGTTGGAAATCAGAAGTCATGGTCCTGGTGTACGGATACGTCGGCCACCGCACCAACACTGGACTCCCTGGACTGATAACCACACCCAATACACTTAACACTTTTTCTTCACATAGAAGAAACTTCAGAGTCCAAGTTCTGTGGTAGAACCAAACTACTCTGATACCAATTTGTCACGACCTGTCATCGGGGCCCGTGCCGTGACTACCCCAAGCCAGCCTTCCATAGGCCAGGGGCTGGCGACTAGCACCAAGGTGTAATTCCCAGTAAAAAGGGAAGGCATTGCCTTTGAGAAGTAAACAAACACCACAGAGAAAGCAAGCAGAAGTAAACACTAAGTAAACACTGGGTAAAAAAGTAAGTGTGGAAAAGTAAGTGGGCTAGTATACAAACCCAAACTGAAAGTAAAGTACAACTGGAAAGGGAAAACAACAACTGAATGTAAAGCCGCAGCCTCGAGCCATCCACTGGAAGTCCCACCTGAAGGGTGGGTACAGATAGCCTCCACAGCTCCTCGGGTCCAGTCGTCCGCTCCGAGTACACCCCGCCTAGTGGTCCACCTCCAGGTACCGACCTGCTCCGCAAGCCTCAACCACGATCAGCATTGTCCGTCGTCTGCAACCAACACAACGTAGTGCGGGCATAACCCATGTAGGGGTGGGAATAAGCTACTCAGTAGGGACCTCGTGACCCCTGAAGGTCTCCCAGAATCCACAAAAGATAATCCACAAAGGAAAGATACAATCACGAAGTAACATCCGACACTGCTTAGGTATATGCCTATACATATACCTAAGTCATCAATTCTCGATCGGCTCCAACATCTGAGCTCAAGTACAACCCAGTCCACACAGGAAAAATCACATCTCAATCCACACATGAAAGCATAACGTAATCCACAGAGGATATCAAGTCAATCTTATCGAAGATAAGGATTGAAAGTCAAGATTCATCTCACACATGTATACTTCTTTGTAAGACAATAGAGATGATCAGATGTACCCACTGATTCATCTAAGCTATCGGACCCACACAGGATTGATAGGTACTAACCCCCATAATGACCCACAAAGGATCGATAGGTAACTAACCCCCGCAATGACCCACAAAGGATCGATTGGTAACTAATCCCCATAATGACCCCCACAGGATCGGACCCACACACGATCTGTAGGTAACTAACCCCCGCAATGACCCACACAGGATCGGACCCACACTGGATCTGTAGGCGCTGGCCCACACAGGACTGCTGAGCGCTGACCCACATAGGATCTGACCCACACAGGATTGGTAGCACTGATCCACATAGGATCACTGTGTGCTTTAGTCGTCGCCGTCGAATCCACGGAGGATTTATGTACAGTCGTCATCGTCGTCGCAGTCGCAGCCAGCTCTAGGGTTTCCGCACACAACAAGATCATTCGGGAGGGTCTGCTCCACAAGCCGAAGGGATGATACATCAACTGACACATAGTCCGGAGTTGATGTATCCAAAAGTTCCGTATTGTCAACAGCAACTCAATGTTACAGACGGCGCGTCAATCAGACGCCCGGTCTGAGAGTTATTGGCATTTTCGTCCCAGGGGCCCGGTTGGTTTTTAAGTCAAAACCAACCCGACCATACTCCAACTACATCCAAACCTCGAGCAGAGTAATCCAAAAGGTCCATCTCACTTATGGGAATCCATCAAAGTCGACGACACGTCAATCGGACGTCCGGAACTCAAGTTATAAGCGTTCCCGCTCCGAGGGCCTGGTTGGTTTCGTGTACGAACCAACCCGGCCAATCGCAAAGTACTCCGAAACCTTGAGTGTAATATATCGAAACGACCGTCTCATTCCAAGGATCACATCACCACTAACGGTTTGTCATTCAGAGGTCCGCAACCCATATTATGGGAAACAGACCGAAACAGTCTGGTAAAAGGGGGTTCGGGCCCGGTCCGACCCGGCCCGATACCCTCTGGGTCGGCCCGAACCGGGGCGACCCATCTCGGGTCTGGGTCCGGCCCGCTTGGGCGCAGCCTGGCAGATCTGGCGCGGCCCGGCACGGCCGGGGCGGGGCCTGGCCCGGCCTGGGCGCGACCCGGCCCGGCTGGCGCGGCCGGCTCGGCCTGGCGGCCCGGTGCGCTGGCGCCAGCCAGGGGCTCGGCCGTATGGCCGAGCGGATGAGGGGGGGGGGGGTGCCTGCCCCCCGTTTTGTAATGGCATCCCCAATTATGGGGCCGCTCATGCTGGCCGCTGGGGGTTGTAACCCCCGGATCTTCCCCTATTCGGTCGGCCCGCTCCGGTTGGCCGACTGTTGCCGCCACGGGACCGACAAGGGACAGTCCCCCTGCTCCAATGCCAGCGGCCCAGAACCCGCCCTAGTTTCCCTTGCTCTGCCGCGACCCAGAATTGGCTATGGTCTTGGTCTATCCAGCGCGGCGCGACGGCGCCGCGTCTTTGGTTAGCCTTCAACGGCGCGGCGCGACGACGCCATGTCTTTGGTTCGTCTTCAACAGCGCGGCGCGACGGCACCGTGTTGCTTTGCTTATGCCGCATCAATATTAAACAACCAAAAAGGGGAGGAGAGTCGGTCGTGTTCGTGCGGTCCGACCTCCTCCCGTTATTGCGATAACAGGCGGTTGAAAATTGGAAGGAGGAAAACGACAAAAGTAATCACGAAATAGAAATGCATAAAAACCCCTACCTCGTCAGACACATTGAGCGAGGGTTTGTCGCGGAGTTAACCGCCGCGGAAGAAGACTTCACAGAAAAAGGAAGTCATGTCGCGGGGATGGCGTCGCGTCTTCGATCTCCGAGGAATCCAGCGTTCTTCGCGTTCTTCATCGAAGAAGAAGAAGAACTTGAAGCTCCTTAGTTTTTTTCTCCCAAGACTCACACAACTAGATTTCCAAAAAAATAAAATAAGTTCATCACTTATTTTATTAACATAACTTAAGCATTTGAATTTTAAACGTTCAAATTAAACTCACATAATTAAATAACTTAAGTTATCAAATTAATGGTGAGTTGAAAGAGTTAGGGAATATGAAGGGGTGGGGTTTGTATGGGCCCCACCACCCTCATAACCTCCCATGGGAAGTTGGGTGGTTTCCCCCAACTTCTACTCAAATGTTTTATCCACTTAGAAATAAAAATTGTAGTTAAAAGTTTTATTTAAACTTCCACCATTTTTAACAACTTCTCTCATGAAAACGCAACTACGGAAAGAGTGTTCCTAAGCAATTATCGGCGCTGCGAATTCATCGGTGCCCCCAGAATTCGATTCCGAGCACCGGTTCAAAAGTTAGGAAAACCCTCTCGTTCGTTCACTGAACGTACCCGAGCTAAACTTCGGATAGAAATTTCGGGCACACCGGGCCTCAGAATCAAGTTCCGTCAAAAACCACATTCTTGTAAATTCCCAAAGAAAATTAAGAAAAAATATACCTTGAATTTTATGGGTCTTTACATACATGGAAGGAAGAACCGACATCCCATCATCCCGGTTTCGATCAAGGAGCAAACGTCCATGAATAAGGAGTGGATACCGCCCTCCTTTGGAAAACGGGAATGTGGGGCAACAAAAAAGCTGCACCTGTCGCGCCCCAAGCAGATGGATGCACGCGCCCTGGAAAATGCATCGAAAACAGAAATGGTGAACCTGAAGTGAATCTCTTCTCCTCAATGTGGAGGCTAGTAGTGTTCGAAACATCAGTAGATTGACGTGTCACTGGATCCAGATATCTGGCACCGGGTCTCGCGAAGTAAATAGCGGGATGGGCGTGAAACTTCCCAAAAGTTGGGGTAGTAGAATGTGGGGCATTCCATTTTGAAACGTTGTCTGCATTGATCCCTCTTGCCGACCACGGAAGATGGAATGACGCTGGGGCACTGATTGTCGACCTCTTTTCCTCGCAGTGTTGATGAGTTAATCTCCCTGCTTCTCAAGAATCATGTTGCTACTAAAGGGACATGATCGCCGCCCACCCACCTACGTAGGGGCAGAGGAAATACCAGCACAGCTGCTCCGCGTGGCTCCACTGCTGCTACTACGACGTCTGCATCCACGAGCGTGGGGTGCCCATTCCCCCTCTACCCTTCAGAAGTCATCCATCGAACGGTGATTAACGACCCCGTACATCGTTATGAGGAGGATGGCATAATTCCACCTTGGGATATGGCCCGCCTGGACCTGGAGGCGTCCAGGCCCCGCCGTCAACGCCATCCTTGAGGGCCGCACATGGAGCCCCTACTCCCCATCCCAATATTCAATCGTTTCGGGAGCCTGTCCCCAGAACGCCTCAAAAACTCCCTACCTTACGCTGATGAGGTGGGTGATGTCCGACTCAGCCCGGCCAGAGTCCCGATCTAAGGAATCCAAGCAAGGGCCCCCACCCAGCTGCCTCAGCGCCACTGTCCGGCCTTTCCATAGGAGCAGGTAGGCTATGCCTTTGCACCACCCAAACCGGCTCTCCTGACCCGATGCCAACGTTGGGCCCGAGATGAGGGCGCCCATCAAGAAGCGTTGACGTCGACAGCTACTGTGGCTCGGGCCACCACTGACTTATATCAAGAAGCCCCTGAATGCACTGAACATGAACACTCCTACGCCCAACTGGGGTCGAGGCCCCAACCTCCCCACGGGCAGGGAGGGTTGACTCTCCAGGTCACAGGCCCGAGTGGTGATCATCGCGAATCAACCCGTGATGGTGTCACTCTGTACGAAGGTCCTCCTTGTACCCCCACTCCATAGAGCATGGGCCTTCCCCGCTTCGAATTTCATCATGGAGGTATGCCCCGTGCTACCCCAAACCCGAATGAATACTTGCCCTGTGGCAGTCACACTCGGTGTGGAAGTCTTTCCTGTGGCCATCACACTGGGTATGGAATTCCTCCTCCTAACCCCGACCGTCGATGTGAAGGAATTTCCCATCCAGTCCCTCCACAACGTGGGGATCCTCCTATCGTCCATTCCACAACTGGCGAAGGTCTTCCTCGCCCTGGCAACCGTAGGGGTGAAGGTCATCCTCGCTCCACCCACACAAAGAATGAAGGTCCTCGCCATGCTTCTGCTAGTTCCAAAGGAGGTTTCACCTGCTCAGGCGCTGTCCATAGTGGTCCTCCCCATGTTCCCTTCGACATTTTCCCTGGTTCCCCTCCCACCCCGGTTGTCTCAAGCCGAAGTCCTCCCCGGCATTGCATCAGCACGGCCCCGGGACTACACCTCGGGAATCAAACTTGTCCTGAAGATCCATCTAGGGGTAGGAGGGCGGGTCATCGCCGCCACAAGAAGAATCCTGGGAAAGCCCAGACAGAGATCAAAACGACCCTCTTCTCGGATTCTGAAGCAGAATGCGACTCAGCATCGGAACCCTCCCCTTGTTTCTCCGCATTAAGGACCAGTACAGGAACAAGGCGTGTGAGCCTCATCCTTACGAAATGCGAGGTCCACCGGATTCCTGCCTATCTTTGCAGGTACATCCAGGAGGAGGAAATTGTGGGAACCCCATAGGTTCCGATAGTACATTCACCACCGTCGTCACCAGAAGCACCATCGACCTCGACCAGAGATTACGGAGATCTATTTTGGAGAATGAAGGAAGTTGAGCGACAAGGTGACCCATCGCCGGTAACCATGATCCCTTCACCAGAGGCTGTGGCTATTATCCTGTCGTATCTTGACATTATGGTCTGGTCACCGCATTCTTTGGAGGATGGTCCAGAATTCGGCAGCCAGTCGGCTCATTCACCGTATTCTCCTCCACATAGTTTTCTATCCCAGTGGTCTACCTCAGTACCTCTACCGGTCCCTCAGCCACCCCCAGTTGATGAGTAGGGAAATACGGGGCTAAACCATGAATCCGATCCCATGAGCTTCTGGAACATTCTTGCGGCGGATCACTTCCCGGAGAAGTTCTGGCCTGAGGCAGCGTCGAAATTTTGTGCGCCATAATCCCTCACCCCGCTAGATGTCGAGTAATTCTGTCAAACCCTATGGGTGACACACTTTCATCTTCTCTATCAACTAGTGATATACCCTAGGAGCCAAGTGAACTTTGAGGAAATCAGTGATCAATCCCGTCTGGTCAATTTGGTTTCACTCCCTGTGGCCCACCGCCCTCAGTCACCAGGTCTCCAGAGCGCCCTCCAAAAAAAATGCATTCAGAGTTTCAAGGTACTCCGAAAAATCGTAAGGGAAGATACTCCCCATGTGAATGTCTGTGGCTGGGGACATTTTGCTGCCCTCCTCTTCAGTTCCGTATGACGGCAACCCGATTCGTTATGAAACATTGAGGACATGCCTCCATGAATGGTTGCGGTTCACATGGCTGACGTAGTGGAAAAAGAGGACATGCTGGAGTTTCTCGATGGAGACTTACCTCCTAAGGTTGTACCACCGCTATTAGACCCATCAGGGATGATTACTCGTCAGTAGAGGAACCTTTTAGGCCTCCCTACGCCCACCGAGTCGCTGGTACTCAGCCGAAATTCCGGCAAGGGAAAAGAGCAGGTCGGAACCATCAAGCACTCTGACCTGTCTGCCTCAGTATAGAAAACAGATGAAGACCTTGAAAAGACCGCATTGCGCCAACATCTTGCCAAGAAAAAGTGGCTGGTTGACGAACTCTTAACCAAGCATGCTATAGAGAGGTGACCCGACTATGTTGATCTTAAGCCGGGGTGGCAGGGGCAGGAACAACTCCCCCCTGGTGAGATGCCTCCAGGAAACCCTGATCATGCTACTCCTGCAGACAAGGCAGATGCTGGAAATCACGGCAAGAGGGTGCGATATGGCTCGCCAAACCCTCCTGAACGATGAGGCAATCCAAGGAATCCATCCCGGGTTCCCCCACCCACACCAAGGGTCGTTCTTCCAGTTGCTCCACGAGCCATTGAAGCCGATTACCGTGTCGATGAGCCTGACAACACACTCATAGGTAGGGATCCCCGTCAAGACATGGACCCCACCCGTATGATCCTGTAACGTCACTCATCACCTGCCTCGAGGTGTTGGAAACACGGAAGGTGGTAGTCCCACCAGATGGAAAGCCATATCCCGCGTGGGTGGATGTTATGCCCACAACCCCAGGTTTTGGGAATCCAAATTTCTCTCCCTTTAATAGGACTGGGGACCCACCGAAGCACTTGGATCATTTTCCCTCTAGGTGTAGCCCCATGTTGGGGACCTCGGCACAACATGAAGCTGCCAAGTTCCGATGTTTTATGAAGACATTAGAGGGTCATGAATTCATCTGGTACAGTCAGCTCTCTATCGGATCGGTGACCGGCTGGGAGGATCTCTGACGAAAGTTCTTATACCAGTTCAGCTCCACCACGCGAAAGACTAGCATCACAGACCTCTTCAAGTGAAAATAATGTATTGACGAGTGAGTCGCAGACTTCATCACCCAGTGGAAGGGGCTTACATACTCCCTCGACATGCCACTGACTCAGGAGCAATTACTGATGATGTGCGTAGGGAATGTTAAAACAGAACTGGTTCCTTCCCTGATCACCTAGAACTACCCCGGAGGGTTCCAGGACTTCTCAGATAAGGCTCAACGCCTCGAGGAAGCTCTGCGATAGGCTAGTCAGGCACGTCTGCTGCCCCCTGTGATCCCAACCAGGAGGGTTGCCAGAGTCGAAACCACCGTGGTGGACCAAATAGAAGTGCCCAGGCAGCTAGAATTACTTCCAGTGGCACCCGACCCGCAACCTCGCAAAGTCCCTCCACCTCGAGCACAGGCTCCTTCCCAGCAACGACCGCCTCAGAACCGACAGGTTCCCCCGCACAATGCGCCACCACTGCCTAGGCGGGACAATCAGGCTCTGCCTCCTCAGCAGGCCCCTCCAGCCCCTCATCAGGGCCAGGCTCTCAGGGCCCCATATCCGGAAAGAAGGCACCAGACTTACACGTTCAACGAGATTTAGGTCCCTGGCTACTTCTGAAGTACCCTAGAGAAAGTGATTGTGTGCTTACATGAGTGAAAAAGGACGGCATAGGAGAATCACACTGATCGCCCCAACTACTGACCCTATCATCGAATTTTGGGGCACACCCTCAAGAAGTGATATGTGTTTAAATACTGGCTCCAAGACTAGGTCAACAACAACATAGTCAGGTTGTGGCCGGCCCCGACACAAGTGGTGGGTGTCTTTGTATGGTCAAAAAGCGGTAGCGACGACAGAGGCGAGTGAAAGCAGGTTCCCAGCCGTGGGTTCTAGAAGTACGATGCCTGGATGGATCGTAAAACCGTCGCCCGCGCCCATGTCATCATTTAGGCACGTCTGAATCAGCCAGAGCCTTCAGAAGATGTGACCATACCACTGCATCATCATCTCATCCGACCTCTCCCCAAAAGGGAAAGCTGCAGTGGCGCAAGAAGAAGCAACGCGCTTCCCCACTTTCGTCGTCATCCTGCAATCTTAGTGATTTCATGCCCCCTGAGATGGGGATTCCTCCCAAAATCCACCCAGTTGTGGATGATTCTTCGAGCGAAAGTTAGGGGTATGTTTATGTTAATTCCATGGAGTTGGTAAATCCCTATATGACTCCCAATGAGGGGGAACGCCAAGAAAACCTCCCCAACGTCCCCAGCTGACGTCAACGTCAGCGGAACCGTAAACACATGGGTCGTCGAGGCATGACAGCAGGCGCTTTCAGCTAGGCCGTGAACGCTACTGAAACTAGACAACAGGCCCAGCGCAGAGCTCAGCACGAGCAACCTCATCTGGTGCCCTCAGATCTACCTCCACCACCGTTTGTGCTACTAGATCAGGTAGAGTTGTCTCCTCCGTAACACGACCAGTCTTGCCCTGCTACATGCCAATCTCAGTTTCCCAATCCTCATCCGGCAGCTACCCTTCAGGAATCAACTAGCGGGTAGCGGTATGTACCCAGTACCAACCAGCCACCGGTCCAGCCGGTAGGGCCCGCCATGCCTCCAGCTGTAGAACAAACTTCTGTAAGAAGAGGTTCGCGTTTGGCACAGAAGTATGATGTTCTGAAGCACCTTTCCGGCATTCCAGTAAGGCTTTTTTATCCTTGAGGCTCTTTGCCTCTCATCTAAAATGCGTGAGGCACTTTCGGAGGCCCTAAGGAGCCCCCTCCAGTTTGAGACGGAGGTAGCAACTGCAGAAGACTTCCATGCTGAGGCAATTGAGAATGTAGAATTCTAGGCAGTTATCTCATTCTCTAGTGAATATGAAGACCCTATCATACATGGGAATATTTTCCCACTATACTTCATTGGCTAGTTCAATGGCATGGAAGTCCGCCGCTGCCTTATTGACACAGTTTCTGGGATTAACCTAATCCTGATTCGGACACTGCAAAAGATGGGTTTCTCTGAGGATGATTTAACTCCCTCTGACCTTAGAATCCAGAGATACTATAGGAATGATCAATTGTAACACCCCAAGATTACACAGTACATTTCTCTTTGAATAATATAGTAGCGTGTCTTGTACGCAACTTCGAGTTCTACACACACCACAACCAATCAAACTAGCCGTTATGAATATTAATGCCAACTTTTTGAAATTTTATAAACTTTTTCTCTCAAAATAGACATCATTTTTGGATTCGGAGTATCGAATTTAGCCTAAGGTGAAATTTTGGTACTTTTCGGATAACTTTTATATTTTGATGAATAGTGAAAATTACTAAATTTTAATAAAAAACAACTTTTTTAATCAAAATAATTAATAGTGATAAATTATGAATTTGAGTGGTTTTAAAGTATATTTAGAATATAATTTTACCATTTAATATGATATTGATCATTAGACAGAATTTCACAATTAAACCAAACATAAACAAGTATCAATCTTTTGATAGTTATAATATCTTAAAAACACGCTTTTTTCTTTGACAGCGGGAATTAATTTTAAATTAATTTCTACCACTTCTGTATTTTGAATTTGGAAAAATGGATTCCATATTTTGAAACAGGATGTCCAAATTGTGTAAATAGGTATCTTTTATTTTTAGACATTTTTAATAATTATTTCGGTAAATATTTTATTTACCATGGTTAAAGGGTAAATCCGGTAAATAAGGGTTAAAAAATAATTTTATAATAATACTAAATTACCCTAAAACATGTCCTAACCTTATTTGTGGATAAATTTCCGACCATGGTCATCTTTGGATCGATTTGGGACCCCATGGAGCCACTTGTAGGTGATAGGGACACTTTATCTTAAATAAGTTAAAATAAATACAAAATTGACATAAGCCTATATCTTTTACAAAAACAATTTTTACATAAGGTTATATGTGTTGGATTTTCTACTATAAATATTCATTATAAATATAAAAAGATTTCCTACATAATGGTATTTTATTTATAATTTTTAGACATTAAATAATTTAATTTATTTATGACACAATGGTGATGTAGTAATTACCTAATTAATGAAAAATTAGAATATTTGATACTATAAATACCCAAATAAATGTAATTTAAGACTTTTAATAAATTAAAATAATTTTATAGGTTAATAGGACATATTAGTATTTTTTATATAAATTTTTTTCGAAGTAATAATGCTTTTATGAATTTATCAAAAACAAAATACCCAGTAGTGTCAAAATTGACATAAAATAGTTTTTAAAACAAATATTATATTATTAATTGATATTAAATTCGTAAAAATATAAGGATAGGCCAAGAGACTTATATCATGATAGTTGTATCATCAATAGTCCATTTCGGGTCTCTTGGATGTATATATTAAGTTTATTATCCATATAATATAAAAATACAAAGATACATTGTAAAAGTGAAACTAATTAACTAAGAGTTCATACTTAATGATAAGGTTAATATAGTAAACCAAACCTGTAAAACTCCTATTGTTTGAGTGTTTTGGGACCTATCCCCACCTTAACCATTAAATAATACACTTTGGAGCCATTATAAACCGAATATGAATTTATTATAAAATAATATTTCCAGATTTTCCAAAGGTGCCCCTCACCCCTCTTATAAAAGGGAACTCCCCCTTCTCATTCATTCACACCATCAATGCCTTTTGGTTCGGACAACCCCTGACCAACTACTCTCTAAACGTCCCTCACTTCAACCTAGAGGCCTTAGTTTGATCAGAAAGACAACCTATGGATCCCTTTTGATCAAATCAAAATGAAGAACCCTAAGAAGAGGTAATGTTTTCACCACCCGTTTTTCAAGTTCCTTTCTTCTTCAACTTCTTTTTCTTTGTTATTCCCATTCTAAAATAATAACTCCAGTATCTTATATATACTGTGATTTTATTATAAATATGAGACAACCATATTTAGTATTCTATCCATCCTTTGAATGACATGTCATCATACGTGCATACGTACGACTTACCGTCTTTACGTCGTGGTGTAATTGTTATTCAGAACATTATTATTTGGATGGGTATAATAATGATGTGTAATTAATTTAAATAATAAATATAAAATGATAATGATTATGTATATATGATATACCATCCAATGAAATATTATTTTTATATCAAAAGAATGATATTGTTGCTCGTGCGTACGTACAGACTACCGTCTCCACGAATGCGATGAGATTCATTCTCCATCGTATCCATTCAGTATAATTCTCATTTGATGATTAATAATAATGTTTAAGGACATAATATCATTCTGGATATGAATAAGATACAACCTATCCATGACAAACATGGCTTATGTAACAAAACATATAAAAGAAAATGAGTAAGTTAACACCCGAAACGACAATAATATTAAGATATTATTAACAAAGAAATGTTAAAAGATCATATATGATATCATATTAATGTATATGATTCTTTTATTATTTAATAAAAATTATTTAACCATTATATAGGAGGTTAACCTACCCCAACCATGGAAAAGTACAAGGTAAGGGGTTTTCATCTCACTCTTTATTCTCGTGAGATTCATGCCATATTTCCACTATTACCTTTTGTGTGGTGTATGTACTGACCATAATTGTATTCTTTGTGTAATACACTTTAATTTATGTGTATTTACATGTTCATTGTATGATACCTCTTTCATGGGTTGTATGCTTCATAAGTTACCAAATTGGTAAGGGTTTATTTCACAATCTCTTCATTATCCGAGGTTGTTTATATGTAATAATCTACTAGGACTTATTTATCATCCACATCCATGTTTCTTAAAAATGTATTTCAAAACATTTTTACTATTTACTAGAATATGGGTTAAAGTCATTTATACCCTTTTTTGGCATTTATATGTGGTTTATAAAGGAATCTTTACGTCGTTTTCCCAACAAGGTCCTTTTTAACCTTTTCAACAGAATTAAGGTAAGAATGTTTTTTTTAAATTATACGGAGGGTGCAGTTTTGTCCGCCATTATAAAATCTTCGAAGCTTCCCTTACAAGCTTATAAAAAAAATTTCAAAGTAATTTTTTTATTTTATAATTATATGAATTTTGTATGATTTCAATAAAAAGATATATTTCTCTCAAATAGTTTTGATTTCATCTATGTCAACATCCTTTAATGGATTTTATGATTATTTGAGTTGATTTATTATGATACAAAACATCCATATTGTATTGAAGGTTTTGTGATTTTCTTTACTGTAGATGTGTTATTTTTATACCATTCATGATTTATGGAGAATGTATTGACATTTCGTAAGCTAGTTTTAATACTAATATTTATGTTATGTTTAAAACTGTTCATATGAGGAATGCACTGGACTTAATATGTGATGGGTGGAGCCCGCTATAGCTCCTCGATGCATCGGTAGGTCTCATGATATAAAATAGTTTCTTGGCACAAGGCCTTGATAAAATAATATTTGTAGTCTTGGCACGAGGCCTTGGCTATGTGGTTATGATAGTCTGGAATTATGCATTCTATCATTATGAAAGTGGTTATTGATATTACATGTGATTATTCTATTAGTTGAATATCCATGTGAATAATTAAATGGAATTATTTCATTTTATTTCTACCATATTATGTTGAAGTTCAAGTTTAAAAGGCGTTTGTTTTAGTTATACATTTCCTTAAATGTTTTTTCTTATTTATGAGTGTTTCTACTATATTGTTATCCTTACTCGACATTTGAGCTCACCCCTTTCAATGTTTTATTTTTCCCAGGATGTGAAGAAGTAATTTATGAATGACCTGCTGGGATAGTATGTGGGGATATGAGTGTGGACTATGGAGACTATGTTGTTTTAGTTTTCATTTTAGGATTTAATGTAAACTATATTAATGTATCTAGTTATTCCAAGGCTACTAAACTAATCGGTCATTCGAGACTTGATCTTTATTATGATCAAGCCAATGTTATGTAATAATACACCGACTCTGGGTAACTGGGGTCGGGGCGTTACAGTTGGTATCAAAGGAAGTTTCGTACAAATCGTGGAAGCTAGATTTAGATAATCTCTGATTAAAGCACATAGACCTAAGATGGAATTTGATGATTATTATAGAAGAACTTCCTAGAATTTTGGTATTATAGAGATTTTGTGAGTTTTCCGAGAAATACATCCCTGTCTGGATACGAGCAGGTAGAGGCGGCTTTGGCACAGATGTACCTAGGGGTAAAACTCAAAAACACCGCTTTGAGCTAGACTCGAATGGAATCTGGTGCACGACAACTGGCCTTGCTGCACTCTTGGTTACGACTCTCCCGGGGGATATGCTTAATATAACTCTCATTTTCATTACAAATAATTATGAAGGGTTTATGAGTATATAATTCCTCAAAGAAAACATTTTTATTATTATGGATTATATCTATAAATAGATCAATTCATGTTAAGTGTTTTATAAGTTTGGAATTATGTATTTTGATTCATAAACTAATCTAGTTTATGCCATTGTTTAGAAATGGCACCTAGTGGAAGAAATAGAAACTGTATTAATACACACACTCCGTGTAGGGATTTCCCTCCTACTCAAGATAATTATAGTGGAGCTGGTGATTCAACTGGTGCTGATCAGCTAATCACCACACTGGGACAACTCACTCAGGTTATGAATAATAACCTTACCCGTATGGAGCACCCTGATCTGTAGCATGAAGGTGCCACCTATCAGCAGGCCATGCATCGCATATTCAAGCTGATTCTCGGGACACTAGTGGAATTCTACGTGGATGATCTTCTGGTCAAATCTCACCAGTGCTAGGACTATCTCAAGGACCTTGAGAAAGTGTTGGGCTTCCTCCATTCCTGCCACCTGAAGATGAACCCACTAAAGTGTGCCTTCGGGGTCACCTCTGGGAAGTTTCTGGTATTTGTCATCAGATACCGAGGCATTGAGAACGACCCGGAGAAGATCAAGGCCATCAGCCAAATTCCTCCCTCGAGTAATATTCGGGAGATTCGAGGTCTCCAAGGCCACATATCCTATATACGCCGATTCATTATGAATCTGGATGTCAAGTGTAAGCCCTTTTCCCGGCTAATGAAGAAATGAGCCACCTATGAATGGGATGAAGAGTGTCAGACCGCCTTCGGAGAAATCAAGCAGTATCTGCTCCAACCCCCGGTCTTGATGCCACCCGTCTCTGGAAATCCACTGGTCCTTTACGTGACCTCCCTGGAATGGTCCCTCTGCGCACTTCTCGCCCAGAAAAACAACGAGGGAACAAAGAACAGTATCTACTACCTCATCCGCATGCTCTTCGATAAAAAGACCATATACTCTCCTATCGAAAAGAGCTTCCTTGCGCTCGTGTTCACCATTCAGAAATTGCGGCATTACCTACATTACCATGGGGTATAGTTGGTCTCTCGGGTATACCAACTAAAGTACATCCTGAACCACCCTATGTTAACTGGCTGACTAGTGCAGTGGGCAGTGATCCTCTAGCAGTTCGACATCAATTTCATGCCTCAGAAGTCCATCAAGGGACAAGCATTGGCAGACTTCCTATCTTCCCATCCAACCTCCACGAATCAATCCCTAGATATGGATTTTCCTAATGAGTCGATCCTCTCATTCGATCATGCCATCTCATGTTGGCAAATTCACTTAGACAGTGCCTCCCAGAGCCCTCCGGTAGGAGGCTCAACAATCCTAAGCTCAACAGAGTGGGTCTGGGTATCGTCTTCATCACCCCGGTGCAAGCCATTCTGCCATACTCATTCCTATTGTCAGAAGGCTGCACCAACAATGAGGCAGAGTATCAGGCTCTCATCACCGGCCTCGAACTGGATCTTGAGATCGATGTTTCCCATCTACATGTGAAAGGGGATTACTAACTTGTCATCAACCAGGTCAATGTCGACTATGTTTTCAGGAAGTCGGAGCTTGTGCCATTGTTGGAGTGCACCCACCGTCTAATGGCCCAGTTCTCTTCTCGACCAGAGGTTACCCATTTCCCTCGGTCACAGAACGGTGGAGCAGACGCTTTGGCCAGCTTAGCTACATCACTCGCAGAACCCGAGGAAGAAGATGTGATCATACATGTGGCACACCGGAGAGTCATTTCCCCCTTCACCTCAGAGGATGATGGAGGACTTCGGGTAAGCCACCTTACTGTCGAACCCTCTGTGTCAGGGGTCCCAGGTTCTTTAGATGTAGTGGTTAAGGCCACTCCCCACTAGAGGGAAAGATTTGTTGAGTATCTCCAAAATAGTTGCCTCCCGAATGATCGGGCTAAGTGCGAGAGAATCCGACGCCGCTCACTACAATTTACCCTCCAGAGTTGTCCCAGCCTTGGGCGGATCCTCTATAAGAAGAGCTTTGATGGTGTTCTCCTCCAATGCATTCAATGAGTCGAAATTCCTCAGGTCATGCAAGAGGTTCATGCCGGTTCTTGCAGTGCCCACCAGGCTGGGCCCAAGATATCCCATCAGATCCGGATGTTGGGGTACTTGTGGCCCTTTATGATCCATGATTGTATTGAGTTTTACAAGAGATGCCAAGCATTCCACATTCATGCTAACTTTCTGCATCGGCTTCCTGAGCCTCTCCAACCCACCATGTACTCTTGTCCATTTGAGGTATGGGGACACGATGTCGTGGGACCATATCCACCGGCGACATCTCATCAGTGTAGATTCAACTTTACTGCTAAAGATTTCTTCTCCAACTGGGTAGAGGCTATTCAAATCAAATAGGTCAAGGCCCATTCCATTGTGGACTTCGTGAGCTCCAATATCATCCACTGGTTTGGAGTCCCTCACGCTGTCCTCACCTATAACAGCAGTAACTTCCGAGCAGTCGAATTGAAAAAATTGTACGCCAAGTACAATATCCGTTCAAACCATACCTCTCGCTATCATGAACAGGCAAATGGACAGATCGAGGTGTTCAATAAAACCCTCTCTAACATTATACAAAAGTTGTTCGGTCAGAACAATAAGAGTTGGCCGGAAAATATCCCCAATGCCCTCTTGGCTTATCAGACATCAACTTTCAATTCCACCCAGGTGACCCCATATTCCCTAGTGTATTGGGCTGAGGCAGTCCTGCCCATTGAGATCCAGCTGTCATCTTTACGCACTACAGTCTGTGACCAGTAGGCACCAGATAAGGTGGCCGAAATCCGTCTAGCTGAATTGAAAGCATTGGATGAGAACAGGCTTCGTGCCCTTCACAATTAGGAAAGGCATCAGAATAAGATAGCCAGAGCCTTCAACAAAAAGGTTCTCCTTCTCTATTTTCTGCAAGACGACCTGGTGTTGGCCCTCCGAGCGCCAATGATTCCCGGTAGGAAACCACCCAAGCTTGATCCCAAATGGGAAGGACCTTACTTCATCCATAAGGTTTACCCAATGGAGCATACTACTCAGTGACCATGGATGGTGAGCGCATAACACCTCCCACCATTTCCAAGTTCCTCAAGCAGTAATTTGCCTGACCCCCTTTGGTCCTGTACGACCTTGAACTATACTGTCCCGCATGACCTTAAACTACACCTCACGATCCCGCATGACCTTAAACTGCACTACAGTCCTGCATGACATTAAATTTCATGTCTTTGTCCGTCATGATGTTAAACTGCACATTATGGTCCCTTATGACCATAAACTGCAACATCGCCTGGCATGACGATAAACTGCAAAATGGTCCAAGCTCTATGATCTTAAAATAAGATCTCCCTCATCCTTACTGTAAGACATTAAACTACAATACAGACAGGCCTCCCTAACTGAGGCTCAGCCTCATTCCCTTTGGCCTCTTCGGTCCCTTGGCCCCCCATCTTTACTGTAAGACGTTAAATTCCAAGCCAGTCAGTCCTTCCTGAACGAGGCTCAGCCTCATTCCCTTTGGCCTCTTCGGTCCCCTGGCCCCCGTCCTTACTGCAAGACGTTAAACTATAAGCCAGTCAGGCCTTCCTAACCGAGGCTCACCCTTAGGCCCTTTGTCCTTCATTGACTCAGGCTCTCTTGTGGTATTGTATGGTGTGGTGTGGGATTAAGTACACATTCATGCCGGGTTACCCATCGTACCGTACATATCCTCAGATGAGATGCATCTCTCGTCCATCATGATGTTAAAATGCAATTCAAGAAATACGAATGGATTCATTCCCGTCCTAGTGGGATACATAGGAATGCTCAGACGTCTCGTCTTGAGCCCCGCCCCGAGCTCTTATCTTTGAATATCCCCCTTGGGTATAGTTCTCTCGGAGTGTCCTCGCATGAGGAGTAGGCTTCCTTATCCCCAATCATACGAGGATTATGATGGTCGCACCATGTGCCCACTCTCATTCATTTATCCCCCCAATGTCCTTACCGCACGATGTTAAACTACATGGACTTCAAGAACGACGTATAGCTTGATTCCCATCCTCATGGGATACATAGGAACGCCCGGACATTTCGTCTGTTGGACCAGCCCAAAAGCCAAAATCATCCCCTTGGGTCAAGATATATGGCAGGGTGCACACTTTTTCCCCGATTTACGTCAAGCAAGTCTCGACCTGGCTGTATGTCCCCCTGGATATGTTTGCCTCTTTCACAGATGCGTACAACTATGCTTCAACCACTCCATGACTTGGATTCCATCACTTTCCACATTCGGAAGGGCCCCTAAATGGTTAGGATTCTCGGCCTAAGGGCCCTCTTACCACTTCGGGCCAACACCCTCAAGGATGTCAAGAAACACGCCGATTCAAGTCCCCCGTTTTGAACATGGTCAGTGGTCGACGCTCATTTGTTGCTCCCATACCAGGTCACTATAAGGAAGCTATGTTTCGAACATGGTCAATAGTGTCCTGGATCTTCGGGTCCACCCCAAGATGTCCCCAACATCGAGTGCAGTGATTTATTCTGCCCCATCCTGAAGAGACAAACTTCCTTCTGGGTGGTTCCAACAGTCGGTCCTCTGGCCCCGATTCTTTTATAAGGAGTGTATGGCGTGGTGCAGGATTAGGTCATCATTCATGCAGGCTACTTTCCATGACAAACGCATTCCCTTACCGAACCCAATTATCAGGCCCCTTGGAATTTTCGGGACCCCTGGCCCAGGTTCTTTCCTACGAGACTATGTAGTGTGGTGCAGGTTATGTCTTCATTACTCACCACGTCATACACATCCTCGTTAGGTTATCCTTCCCCTTGGGAATCTTCAAGAACTACGTGTGGCTTGATTCCCATCCTTAAGGGATACGTAGGACCACCTGGATGTCTAAGCTTCAGGTCCAGCCCCATCTTCTGAAAATCCCCGTCCCAACTTAGCCCTTTGGCTGACCTTTCCTAAGACACATTATCGACCCTTTTCGGCGGTTCACCGATATGTCTAAGGGTACTCTAGTTTAAGTTACCTGTAATTTCATATTCTACTCAGACACATCTGCACCCTCTTTTCAGGCTTCAGGTTTCCCTTCATCAGGTCTTTCCTCTCCTTTCACACCTGGCGGGACCCCCAAGAATAGTCTGGATACCACACCCATGGGCTCTCCTACCATTACGGGCCAATGCCCCCGAGGGTTTTGGACAAAAAATCGATAAAAATCCCACGTTACAGATATGGTCAGTGGTCAATGCTCGTTTTTTGTTCCCACCTCAGGCTAACACGATATGGAGACTATTTTTCTACCACAGTTAACTGTTATCCACCATTGCCACAACAACCCCATTAAGCCCAAAATTTTGATTACACGATTCAAATCCTTCTCTATCCTCATCATGTCCATGTAGAGTTTCGAAACTCTTGGTACTATTCCTCCGCAATCATTTGCACGATAGGGGAACAAAGACACGTTAAAGGTGTCCTTTGGGGTTCTTCACTGACTTCCCCTCACATGACGTTTCGGGTATTGTGATAAGGATCTTCATCCCTTGTTTCCCACTCTGAGTTTAACTCACGTGGGCTTAGGGATTGGGTCGAGGTCTGCACTTACCTTGAATGTGTCATCCACCCATTGTCCAAGCTCTAAGACCATAAACTAAGATCTCCTCAGAACCACGTCTGGCTTGATTCCCATACTCATGGGATACGTAGGAATGCCTAGACCTTCTGTCTTTGGGTCTGTCATGATTTAAGCTAATTTGTCTCTTCTATTCGGCCTTCAGGACCCTGACTACGGGACTGCGTAGTGTGATGTGGGATCATGTCCTCATTCACGATGAGTTTTCAATAGCCGCACCACGCGCACCAAGTTCTCAGAATTAGCCTTCCTATTTCTTGTCCTGCACGACATTAAAAGGCACCCTCAAGAACTACGTGTGGCTTGATTCCCATCTTTATGGGATACGTAGGACCACTCGAATGTCTACGCTTCAGGCCCATTCCTACTTATTAAAGATCTCCCGATCTGCCAGCCACCTAGGCCCCTTGGCATGTCCCTCTCTAAGGGGTGGATATATAGAAATGATACAGGGTTTTTTGGCACTATGCCCACTTTCCTGGGAATCCACCATCTCTCAATCGCCCTCAAGTTTAGTCCCTTGACCCCTTACATTGGTTCACCCATGTGTTAAGAGTACTCTGGTCTAGGACCAAGAGTGTCAGATTCAACTTGGTCAAGTTCCTACCACTTGTCAAGCTTCGTGTTCCCCTCCATTCGGGCTGCCATCATCTTTCACACCCAGAGGGACCCCCAAGAACGGCCTAGATACAATGACCAATGGCTCTCATACCGTTACAATCCAACACCCCCTAGGGTTTTAGACAAAAATTGATACAAATCACGTGTTGTGAACATGGTCAGTGGTTGATGCTCATTTGTTTTCCCCCATTTCAGGCTAATGTGACAGGATGTTGTGTTGCAAACATGGTCAGCAGTAATCCTCTGTCGCCATGTCATACCCTCCTCGACTTGAATGTTGGTTACATGATTTACATTATGATCCACTCCATCGCGTCCAGGTGGAATATAGACACTCTTGGAGCTACCCCTCAGTGCACCTTTTCATATCAGGGGGACAAAGCTGCAATACAGCATCCTTCGGGGCTCCCATAGTCTGAGCTCTAAGACCATAAACTAAGATCTCCTCAGAACTACGTTCAGTTTGATTCCCATCCTCACAGGATACGTAGTACTGCCCGAACATCTCGTTTTCGGGTCCATCTCATTTGGGAGCTAATTTATCCCCCTTTACCTCTCACCTTTATGTGGGCCCCTCGGCCTGAGGTTCCTCTCTCGGAGTTTCATACGGTATAATGTGGGATTATATCCCCATTCACGCCGGTTATGTCACACGACACTGTACACATCCCCCATCTAGCATTGTCTCGGCTACGTCTACGCTGCATGACGTTAAAATGCATGCTTGGTCCTATTAGATGACCCTAAATGATGAAATTATCTTCCTGGCCGCTCAAATAAAAACGGAACTACATTGTGATGACCTAGTTTTAGAGGACATCACGTTGGGTATTGGTCGTGTGCCATGCCATTTGTCAATGCGTATCATTGCTTGATTCTTGTGGAGACACCAGGGCTTTCTACCCTAGGCCTTTTGCTTCACAAAAAAACCACTCACATTAAAGGACAAACAAGATTTATCAAATTATGATTCTTTTGGTGAATGGGCCACGCCCGCACTCCTCTTATTCCCTGGCACTGGTAACTTATCGTGCCACCCTTCAGAACCAAGTGCAGATTGATCCCTATCCCCATGGGGTACGTAGGAATGCCTTTGCAATTTGCTTCAGGCCCAGCTCAACTTTAGTTTTCAGTCCCTTGACCTAAAAACTTTTCAAGGGGGGTTGTGCGGTGTTGTATGGGATTATGTCTTCATTCATTTCGGGTTGTTCATCGCACCGTACACACCACTGGTTCCCATCCACATCGGGTTTTTCGTAATTACCCGCCACGTGCCTCCTATGTTTCCTCCCATCCATGGTCCGAATTCTATGACCCTAAACTAAGATCTTCCAGTGGGAAGGGACTCGACTCCATCTATCTAATATGCCTTGTGGTCGTATTTAGATTCGTTTTGAGAAAGTGCCTAGAGTGTGGGACTTTCATGAGGAAATTCCACTCATCCCATGACCAAGATTCGTGAGCTCCCTATTTGGATCCTCATCCTCTTCTGCATCTGAAAGGACCCTCAGACGACATGGATACTAGGTTTAAGGGTTCTCCATGGATGTTGGAACTAAGGTCCCTCCAATAATTTCGGGCCAACATCCCTACGGATCTCTGACAACATTTGCAACATGGTCCCGTGTTTCGAACATGGCCAACGGTCGACCCTTATTTTTCTGTCCCCATCCTAGGATAATGCGACATGGATGCAACATTTCCACCGCAGTTAAAAGTTATCCTCCATCGTCATGCCACTATCTTTGTGATCCAAATCTCGAGCATCATGATTCACACATTTCCACTTCCTCTTGTTCAAGTGGAATTCCAATATACTCTGCTCTAACTCTTCGAGCATCTAGGTGCGCCACATGGACATGTTAGTGTCATTGGGCCGGTATCCACTGAACGTCCCTTCACCATAACATGTCCCTTCCTGTGTCAGGAATGTTCCCCATTACTTCTTGTTTCCCACATCGAGCACGACTCACGTGGGATTAGTAGTTTTGGTGGGATACGTACCGGCACAACTAGGCTTCTCTTCATCATACATGACGTTAAACTGTGCCTCCATAACTATGTGTGGCTTGATTCCCATACTCATGTGATACGTAGGGACATCCTAGTATTTTTCTTAGGGTCCATCCCACAGGAATCCTAAATCCTGTTCTTCCCCTTTCCGGCCCCCTGGCCAGAACCCTCGTAGGGTACTGTGTGACTATGACTCTGCCCTGAAAAAGTTCGGGATGCCCCCAGATTACATTGGGAAGCAACATACCCCCTCTCCAAAGAGGCCCTTTCTCAAAGAAGGAATGATCCATGATCAAACCGATGTGCACATCTGGCGTACTCCCACCACGGTGGTATAATTACATGAGTGTTGGATTTTTTTCGGACAAACCATCACTCCACATTCCACGCTTTGTGTTCCCCTTATTTGGACCCTCATCCCATTTCATGTCTGGAGGAACCCCCTAACAGTATGGATGCCTGACCTATGGTCCGCCTGCTGTCATGGGCCAATATTCTGGAAGACTGGTCACATTTGGAGGGACCCCCTAACAGTATGGATGCTCAACCTATGGTCCGCTTGTTGTCTTGGGCCAATGTCCCGAAATACTGATCGACGATATTTGAGTTAGGCCCTGTGTTGCGAACATGGTCATCAGTTGGCCCTCATTCTTTGTCCCAATTTTAGGCTAACACAGTAAGGATACCATTTTTCCGCCACGGTTAATGGTTCTCCTTTATTGTCATGCCACCCTCACAGTGTTCCTAATTTTGGGTATCGTGATTCACACCTCACATTCTCTTCCGTTCGGACTGATTTCAGCTACCCACGTGTTGCACTATTCATGCATAAGAGAAAGATGGAAAAATGGTAATTTGGATGTTTTGAGAACTTCCTTCTCGGCTAGGTCTCTCCTATTTTCCAGAAATCTAGACCGGTTATCCAAACCCCGGATTCCCGAAGCCAGGTTTCCACTCCTGTGTTTGGATTTGATGATGAGGCAACTATCTCTTATTTCTCACATCGGGCCTAACCCACGTGAGATTAGGGAATTGTTGCTGGATGTCCCGCAAACATTTTAAGGATGAAAAATGTATCAGTGAAAATAACGGAACTCGTGCATGCTACGACATTAAATTTATTTAAAGCACGAAAGTACATTTAAGGGTTTGTAATTATTACAGCACCCGGGGGTCAACTCACCCATGGACGGATTGACCCCGTCAAAAGAAGGTTGCAGATCCGCCACCATTTGACTTGTGGCGTCCAGGAATTGTTGCCGCCGACTCAGCTCCCGCTCCTCCTCATCAGCGACGGGGCATAGTTCATCAGCCTCTGCATGGGCCCTATCTATGTCAGCCTTAATGGAAGCCGTCTCTCCAGAAGACTACCTCATACACGCTTTTTCCTCTACCAACTGTGCCTTCAACTGCGAGATAAGATCATATTTTTTATTAAGAAAGGTTGAGTGCTCATCCACCCAGGCCTACAGCTGTTGGACCTCATTTTAAGCCTCTTGGAGCTTCCTGACATTCGTCGCCTTCCTCCGCTACCAGCCCACGCTGAGCCCGCGATCGTATTCCCGGATCTTCTCTGCCATGAAATCTCGGATGATCATATGAGGACGCCGGGCATCCACTCCCTGAGCGCACAGTTCGCACAGCCGCGAGCGAAGTCTGTCCATTTCATTCATCCATCGTGCTTGGGGAGTGTCATTGATGAAGCACATGATTAGCTTCCATGATTGGTGACAGGCTATTTTTCTTTCCTCTTCATTAGAGGTCATCTCGTCCCAGTCCACGCGATTGTCAGGATCGTATGCAGGATACTCCGACAGGAAATCTTCGGCAGGATCCACGTCTGGCATTGAATCCGTCACGACATATGGCACCGGGGCAGGCGTGGCGGGACTCGGGTCGGCCGGTTGATCCTCATCATCGAACTCCACCTCAATAACCTCAGGCATGACCCTTCTGGTGGTCCTGCCAATGATAGGGAGTGCTGCAGCTCGGGTAGGTGGGGGAATTATCTCCATAATCACCGACATTCCCCTAGGGGGGATTCCACCAGACATCCCGACCAGCCTTGCCGCGGCAGCCCATGCCAGTCAGAGAACTGTACGACAGAGAAGGGCATGAACGTTATTTGGCATGATTTTCATATGACAACAATGAATCTAGTGGAGAAAACATATGGAGATCGAACTCCTGGTGCTGTTCTGGAGACGATGCTGATGCGACCCCGAGGCATGGCCCTCCGTATACTGTTGGAAGGTCTAGAGATCCTAGAAGAGCCACCCCAGGTGTCCTAGCCCCGCCAGACACAGAACTCGGTGCAGCCGCAGGCACGGGTTCCAAAGGTCCTACATCATCTCCCACCAAGGGGTGAGAGTAGGGTCTACGTACGAGTTCCTCCTGCACGGTTCAAGTATTTGTAATAGGTCCATAATGGCCTGAGAATGGACCCTGAGGAAAAAAATTTGGAATTCTACCTCGAGAACCTCTGCAAAATTGTCGGAATCCGAGTCTTGATCTCCGACTTCTCCTTCCTCCAACGGGCTCCCTCCATCGGCCTCATCCTCCCCGGAGGATTCGTCTGATTCTGCAGGTAGGGGGAACTGAACTCTCAGTTCAATGGCCGACAACTATGGGGGAACCATTTGATCCAGTAGCACCATTACCTGGTCCGTCATCGGAGGTGGGGCACCACTAGAATGTACATAATCCTCCTAATCACCCTGATATTGCTCCGCCTCCACCGAAGACACCGTGAAACCAGCCCGGACATGGCCTATACCCGGTAAAACCATCCCACGACGGTTCAGGAGTTCCCACATCTCAAGAAGACCGAGGTGTTTTCAGTTGACATCCCAAATGTCCTAGGCCTCCGGGAAGACGACATTCTCTAGCATGTCGATATGGCGCATCCACTTCCCCGGAGTCTGAACGGATATCCTGTGGAATCCCCTCCACAACCGCCCCTCCGGATGGCTCTGCTCTTCCGGAATCACCGGGTCCACTACTGCCATCAGGTCCGCCACTGCTGCCGCATTCTCACCTGGTGCAGGTCTTTCCACCATGACAGCCCTGCCGCCGCGAGAGGCCCTTGCTTCCCTCCAACCCCGACCTCAAGACAGGGGAGGCCCAACTTCACCAGCCCGAACGGTTGGCTACTTCAACATTTCCCCAGGATAAGCCACCTCCCAACTTATGGCATACTCTTTCACCAGTCCAAAGGCAGTAGTGGATGGAGGCAATGCAATTCGCATTTTCCCGTCTTCCCATGTGAACATGAGCCACAACTTCCTCATTATACACGAGTGATCCTCATGATGCACCTCCCAGTAGACCTGCGTGGTCAGCCGCTGCTGGTATCAGAACTGCCTCGCAAACCGATTTGGGGTGTACGGCTCACAGAGCAGCTCATAGTCCACCAGTGCCACCAAGACTCCACCTCGAAAGGCCAGGAGATAATACCGATGCTCTTATGTTCCATGCTAGTCGTCGGTGAGTACCCCCATCGGCAACAAAAACAGGTGTACATTAAACTCATCCACCTTCCACACATGGTTCGGCACCATCAGTACGGTTAATTTCACTGGAAAGCTCCCAGCCGCGTTCAGAATAGAAAGGCGGAAGATTGATCCCGGTGGTTAGATAGGGTTCGGGTATTCGTAAATCCCCCTGATGTGCGCCGCAATCCACCCATACAGAAGGTGGAAGGGCTAGCATATCCTCGACGGCTTCTTGCCCTCGCTAACGTGCCACAAAAACCTGTACAATCTGGTGAGCATCAGAATTCCCAGATTGACCTGCCTTCCCATGGCTAGCATGGATTCCATGATAAAATAGCTAAGACGCACCCCCCATGTTGGTATCCCTCACTAGCAGGATCAAACCGCAGATAAGGTCCGCGATAAACGCCGCCAGCCTGACTATCGGCTGCTGTTCAGTGCTGACATTGAAACACGATGTCTTCCATTGGTTGTCCTCCAAGAGCCGCCAATACGACTGCTCCTTGCCCCGTTGATCCCTCTTCGGGAAAGTTCGATGACTCATAGGGAACTCTCGGTCATCCAGGATGTTTCAGGAACCGCTTGAACCACTTCTTAAAGTGGACATCTCTCACTGCTTCCTTGTCCTCTCTATGGACCAGTGCCATCAGTGCCAACGCCAGCCGCGACATCTACTCCGGATCCTCCCACATGCTCATGACGGGGAGGAACTCATCATACATGGCCCCCAAGATCAGGACCGCTGAGATCTGATGGACATCCCACCGACTAATGCCAACCTCCCCATGGTACAGGTGAAAAGTGTTGGTCCTAGATGACCATCTGCTCAATAGCTCTGGCATCAACTGTTTCTGTGGATAAATGTGGGATTGCGAGGCCCATGCAGCCTCATACAAGCCCACTCTCCTCTGCTCAGACCCAAAATCCTCGCATGAGGCACCTACCCAGTAGGCCTATGCCCAGTCGTTGGTGAAGTTACCGCCCTGGCGTAGGTCCCACTCATCGGACCACCCCTTTTTCGAATCCTGCAAAGCCGCCTTCAGTATGGTGTGGTACATGGGAGGGGACGTCTCCGGTTACAGTGGCTCCCCATCGATGTTGTTCAGATGGTTGTATGGATAGTCGGTGATGACAGGTGTGAAGTCCTCCCACACATGACCATCGGTCGCCGTAAACCATTGGCTTTGGCATGGCGTGCTCTTGAACTAGCAAGATGGTTCGTCCCTACGCGCCTCATGAATGAAGACATCATCCCTCTGCCTGAATCCATACAAGGGCAGCTTCTTGCACAACAGATAGTTTATTTGGATTTCGGATAGGAGGTCTATCAAAGAATTATGGTCCGAGTGACTTCGGACCATCTCTCCAAGGCCCAGACAGTTGGCCATATCATCCCTTCAGGTAGCGTCTGCAAGCACCCCCAACACACCTTCTTGATTGGCCATTACGGTTTCAGAACTCAGAAAAGTGTTGGGGTCGGGTCGCAGAGATTGTTCGCGAAGATCGCTCACAAAGCTCGGGCGCACAGACAAGACACGGTGCCTGGCCTCGACTTGCAAGAATAAGTTCGCTTGGTGCAGTTGCGCAGTCGGAGACTCGTGGTTCACCTCGAAGATCGATTCGTGGTGAGTAGACATGGAGTACACTGAGTTTCATGAATCGAGAGCACAAGAGGAATAATCCTCAAAGGAAAAAGACAAGAGAAGTCAGCTCCCTATTTATAGGCGGTGACCCCGGAGAATCGCGGCACGTCCAGCCCGCACGGAGCTTCGCGGCGAATCCAGAGCGCACGACCCTGTCTGCCCCGCGCGCCTTCTCCGCGAGGCAGCACCGCGACCTGCCGATAACTTTGGAGATTTCCTTTAGACATCAACCCATGGTCCCTTATTGGCTCCAAGTCTGAGGGGTTGAATTTTTGGCGCCAAAATTTTGGATGCAAAGAATGAAGGGAAAAGAGGCCCCGTGCCTATCCTCGCGAAGCCCCAACGCGAAGTCCCCCTAAGCTCCACATCCATCATGAAGCGTCAAAGGTGGTAATGCTCCGTGAATGGCCTGATGTTCACGAGACTCTCTTGAAGTGCATGAGGTGGTAACCCTCTGCGGACGCCCTGACGTTCGCGACCCGCCGCGAAGCCGAGGAGGCGGTACCCCTCTGTGAATCTGGTTGACGTTCGCGACCCGCCTCGAAGAAACCGAAGAACCCTTCACATTGCATGAGCTCTGCTCTGTGGCTCCCCTTGCCTATAAATACCGAGCTCCCCCTGAGCTCCCTAAATGGACAATCCGACCATTCGGATTCTCAGCTCCCAAATCGCGAAGCACCCTTCGCTCTGGGAATCATGAGCTCCACGAGGTATTTTTGCTTCGTGAGAGGCCTTCATCTTGTCTCGTTTTGATCCCCTCTTCTGAGAGGGATTCCCTTCATGAAGCCTAAGGGCCTACACGAAGGAAGGGGATTCCCAAGGGAACCCGGGATGTCGCAGAGCATTTATGCTTTGCAAAACACCCATCCTTTACAAGTGATCCAATGCCAAGGCAGGGTCACTGTACTTTGCGAAGCACACTGCTTCACAACACCTTGCTTCATCAGACACCTCTGCTTCATGAGGTAGTGCTCCGCGAGCACCCTTCCACTTCGTGAAGCACCTCCCACTTGCACCTCTACCCCATGCTAAGGCTAAGTCACTCCACATCACAAAGCACACCCCTTTGCAAGTTCTCTCCACTATGCAAAGCAACCATGATCCGCAAGGTCCCTCCCTACAGACCCCTTTGCTTGGAAATTCCTCTTCCCGTGCGACCCTCCAGGTTTTCACGATGTGATTTCAAAGTCCCATGTATGACACCACCCGTAGCGTTGCTTCGCCTAATGCTTCTTCGCATAGGCACACTAACGGCTATTGCTTCTTCGCATAGGCACGCTAACGTGGACCCCTCGATGGTTCGCTCTGTGACCCCCCTTTACCACGACCTTGACGATGCCTTTCCTCCCACAAGGGGTAGAGGGTGGCAGTTATGTATGTACTAGGGGTGCATAGTAAACCCACCTCTTCCTCAACACATGACGTTAAACTATGACCCAACCTCGTGTCTTGCACGTAGGGTCCCCCCAGCTCGGGCATTCTTTACACCGCTTGTCTCCACGGGAATGGAATCACCCTCACATGGGATGATATCCTTCTTATAGGAGTGGAGTTTGTCCACGAGGGAAGGGCTGCCTCAGAGCACAAGCCCCAATCCTCTCTTACGGAAGGTAGAACCCATGCACCTCGGTACTTCCCCACTACCAAGGCCAGTTGAGGGCACGATATGGAACGAGGAACCTCCCATCTTCGGTCCCAAATCCCTCTCCTGCCACGCTTTGCCGTGCTTTGGGCCTCCATCCTAGAGTATGTCCCCGCACCATGGGCCACCTAACGCGTAATACCCTCTTTGCTTCCCACTGATGCACCCTTCGTGACGTGATCGTCAGGTCTCTGCTGCCTCTAGTTTCTCACACCGATCACGACTCACGTGGGCTTAGAGTAAGCATCGACTATGACACCAACCCTCGTCCAACATGAAGTTAAACTGTACTCCTTCATCCATCATGACGTTAAACTGCATACTCCAGTCCCGCATTACATTAAACTATACATCCATTTGAACTATGGGGACTTTGATCCATGTCAAGGCATGGTATGTAGGAAGCCTCCCTGAGGTTCAAGCCCATCACTCGGTCGTTCCCGATCTCATTCACGTCGGTTCACCCCCATCCCTCATGACGTTAAGCTGTATTTGACATCTTCTCGAACTACGAGGACTTTGTTCCATGTCAAGGCATGGTACGTAGAAGCATCATGAGGTTCAAGCCCAACACCCATCAGACCAAGGTACACCTTCACATCGGTTCGCTGACCAAACCCTACCTGAACTACGTGGTCTTTGATCCATGTTTAGGCATGGTACGCAGGAAGCCTCCCTGAGGTTCAAGCCCATCACCCATCAGACCAAGGTCCTTTCTCATGTCGTTTCGCCGACACCCACATCCCTCCCGAACTATGGGGATTTTGATCCCTATCAAGGCATGGTACATAGGAAGCCTCCCTGAGGTCAAAGCCCAACAATCATTGGCCCCGACTGTCTCCATGTTGGTGTGAAAAGACACCATTTTTACCTGAACTACCTGGTCTTTGATCCATGCCAAGGCATGGTACGTAGGAAGCCTCCCCGAGGTTCAGGCCCACCATCCACCTAGACCAAGGTCCTTCTTCACGTCGGTTCTCCGACACGTCCTCGTCCTGCATGACATTAAACTGCATCCCGATCCAGCAATAAGCCATTGTGACCCTATCATCCAGTTGTTTCGACACCCCTTCGTGTCAGTATAACAATCCCTTTTCCTGAAATACGTGGACTTTGATCCATGCCAAGGCATGGTACGTAGGAAGCCTCATGAGGCGCAAGCCCACCACCCATTGGGCCAAGGTCCTTTTCACACAGGTTTTCCGGCACTCAACCTGAACTATGTGGTCTTTGATCCATGTTAAGGCATGATACGTAGGAAACCTCACGAGGATCAAGCCCACCACCACTTGGTCGTTCCGACCGTATTCACATAGGTTCTTCCAACACCTTGGGCAGCCTTGAGTGTAAGCCCCACACATCCATCCCAAACTATGTGGACATTGATTCCCTGCCATGGGGATACATAGGAAGTCTCTTTGAGACTCAAGCCCATCACCACCACCATCTCCATGATGGCACATTTCAATCATCCTTCGCTCCATGAAATTATCCATCATCCATTCTGATTCTTACTCGGGCCACCACATCCTGGTGAGATCATGCCACCCCATTCCCTTCCACAGCATTCGGGAAGTCGCCCACAGGCTGACTCCAATATCGGCATTCCCTCAAGGGGGATTCCTCAATCTGATCCACTTCAGGTGGTGTTACGATCAGGCCGATCCATCTCCACTGGACGTTAAACTCACGGCATACCCTGTGTTAATCATGGGAAGTTGAGGAAAATCTCAGATACAAGCCTATGGCATATGGTTTCCCACGCTCGATGTGGGATTCCTTGGGCTTCTGCACCCTCGAGATTCCCTATAATAAGGCACAAAAGACAGACACGCCAATTCCCCAGGGTTCAGACATGTTACTGATGCCTCGACGTGACTACTCCCCTGACTGAAGGTTGCGGCCCTGACCGGAACCTTTGGAATGTCCTGACAGAAGGAGTGTAATTAACATGTGTCTATAGAAACATGGCACTGGGAATAGTTTTAAGAAAAATGTATTAAATCTACGAGGGAGACCTGAATTAGGTGACGAGTTCCGAGGAGGAATCCACGTAAGGAAGAACCGACATCCCATCATCCCAGTTTCGATCAAGGAGTAGACGTCCCTGAATAAGGAGCTGATGTCGCCTGCCTTTGGAAAGCGGGAATGTAGGGCAACACAAAAGCTACACCTGTCGGCCCCAAGCGGACGGACGTGCGCGCCCTGGAGAAAGCGTCGGAAACATCCACATCTTACGACCTTAAAAGGTGGTGTGTCTAGTTATGTAGCACCGAACAACATGGGTTCTTATTCCCCTCATAGGGATACATAAGAGGCCCTTGATATGGGTTTGATCCTGAAAATGAAAAAACGTTTGTCCCCCTGGATGAAAATAAACTCTAGAGAAGCTCATTATATGGATAAAATAGTATTTTCTTAGAAATTCATGAACCATACGCATATATGGTTTGTCTTGAAACATAGAGGTAACCCCATAGACACACGCTTGGAAAAAAAATCAAGGATTCATGAACATTTGGACATTTATTAAATCTATATGATACTCTCAGAATATAAAGTATTTCTCTCCAAAAGGGTGTGATGAGCCCGACCTCCCATCCTCTCTACCAATGGAGTCTTTAAGTGTTGTTTGGAAAATATTCATCCAACGAGAGCCATCCTTTGGAATGAAATCCCACCAATCATGTATTCCAAGGATGTTGGCTGTTTCTAGCTCCACAAATAAACCCATTGGAGACCATCCAAGGATTTCATACCCTATGTAAAACACTTCATTTTAATGGAATAGAAGTTACTGTCTGTCAGACAATTTTGGCTACCCCGTGGCACGATGCAAATCTGGTTAAAATAGTATTTTAAAATTGAACTAAATTCACTATGATGTGTCATTCCTACCAAGTTCATTATAACTTTATTCACCAATCCTCAGATCTAATTCACACATCCAAGTACTCCTGTTCATTTTCAATACGGGGAATGGACATTTTGGGAACATATCCCCCTACTATGTCCACATAATTCAAGTATATCCTCACAACAACTAACATCTTTTCTTACTGGATAAAAGTAGGACCCATCAAAGAGGTCAATTAAAAGAATATTTTCAGCTTTGTGAAAGCCAATATCATCACTATATTTGGTATCTCTCATATAATATAGACATACAACGACAAAATTTTTGTTCTATTTAATTAGAGAAACTATACCAGGAGTAAGTCATTAAGACAATTCGTTCATCCCCCAACCATATAGTGGTTAATTGATAGATAAAGGCCTTGAACATGAAACTATCAAATATAAACTAGAATATTGTATATAAGGATAAAATGTTTTGTCTGAACAAGCTCCTCCATGCTTTATGGTCATACCAGAACACGAACCTCACTACCACTCACACAACCTCATACTCATCTGTATATGGGATACTGGCTGTCCAACCCTTAAAATTTCAATTAAACTCACTCTATGTATTGATCTATGATTAGCTTTCCGTGGATGAGAAATCCCATCAATGGATGGATGAACTAGAATGACTCATTGAAAATATATTTCACATCTTGCACAATTTGTAGGTTCACCAAAACCTAATCGCACGAGCCTCCAAAATAAATTTTCAACTTCTGTACTTCCTCGAATGAGAGATTGTGTTGGTCCTCAAGAATACAATTATAATCAGAAATGAAACTTCAAATCTATATCCAAAATGTGAGGTTCTGTATTCCATACACAAAATCTACTCCAATAGATCTTATTCTTGATCTCAATGGACAGAACACTCGTTATAGCTCCCACCAAGGAAATGTTCTTGAAGAAATATTTCATGGGTCCAAAATAAAAAATTTATTGTATAATGACATTAAACTACATGTCACCTATCATCCTAACCACATGACATTAAAATGTAGAGTTTTTCCCCACAGCAAGATGTTAAACTATTCTTCCATCGTACTGGACACATGACGATAAACTATGAACACAGTCCAAACTCCATGACAATAAAATGGAAACCCAATTCCATGAATCAAGATTTAAAATGATATTATTGCCTTCATATAAATTCTTATGTTAGCTGTGGATGCCTTTGGACTTCATTGACATCTGTTTTTTCACACCACCAAATGACTCACATCCCTTCTTGAAAGGATCACTCCCCTGGTACAAATCCTATAACCTTAAAGTAATAGGTATCATCCTTACCATGTGGTGATAAACTACATGGCCCATCATCCTTAATGCATGATGTGAAACTATACAGATATCATCATTTTAATCATCAATTCGCCACATAGGAAGCAGGTCTATATAGGAGAAATATGAAATGACCATGTTCCTGTGTAAGATCCATATCCACATAGGAAATATTTTTCTCCAAAACTATGTTTGGATTGATTTCAATCATCACAGAATATGTAGTGACAACCAGATTCTTTGTCCTGGGCCCATCTATAAACAATGGTTAAAATTACCTCCTCCAGGTATGGGGTAAAAATTCATGGAGAATTGCCCTTTAGAAAAATGTGTGGCTTGATTAATATTCACTCAGGATATGTAATGACATCTAGATGGTATATCATAGACCCATAAACCCTCAAAAAATAAATAAATAAAATAATAATAATAAAAAAATTATCCCTCCCTGCATATAGAATAAACCTATGTAGGTGGTTTTCCATAAAGAACTACGTCTGAGTTTATTATTATTCCAACAAGATATGTAGTGATTTATAGACCTCAATTCCATGGCCCTACCACAAGATATGAGAAAAACTAACCCCTATGTACGTATCAGAACCGTGTAGAAAATTCTTATTGGGAACTATGTATGGCTTGATTCCTGTACATTCAGGATACCCTGCGACACCCATGTTCTAATTCTTTGGACCAACCACCAAAAATTTGAAATTCATATATATATAATTCATTCACCTATATGTGGCAGAATGAACCCCTAATACACGTTTTTTTCCCACATCAAGTGATGCTTATTTGGGATTTGGAGGTTTGGAGGGGAATTCCTCACATGACCAAGACATATTAATCCATATCATTGTCACTGTGGTCCTGGTAACATGACCATAAAATGCACACCTAGTTTCTTACCACACAAAATTAAAATGCATGATGACTCAAGAACTATGTCTGGAGTGATTCCTGCTTTGACGAGATATCTAAGGACTCAGAACCCTTATGAACTAGTCCCATCCACAAATAAAATAAATGAAAAATGTCCATGTCTCTTCTATTCATATTTAGGCAAGAGATCTCAGAATTGGGTTCCACATTCATGGATCTCTCAAAGGAATGGAATTTAATCCTCCTAAATATGAGTCAGATCTATGTGGATAATTTCACTTTCCACGACCAATCATGTTCAGATTATTCCTAATATTCCAGGACACATCATAATGATTAATCAAAATCTATGCCTTGAGAAATTTAAGATCATCATAAACCTCCCTAGCCAGCAAAAGTGGAGGTCCAGTGTCTCGAGGAAACCTTTTTTTGAATATGCATAATACAAACAAATTTTCTCTGCACAAGTTTCCCACACATAAAATCACTATTAATCGAAGGAAAATCTAACCTCCAGAGGGTATTTTCATTTCTCTGTATTCCTCAATGGATTACATCCCCCATATCATTTCTTAAAATTCATGAATCCATAGATCCATGGATTTCACTTTTCTCATCCCTCGTGTTCGGGGAATATTAGGAATATCCCAACCTAATTAGACTCGATTTACTAATGGTTTCTATGAAAAGTTACCCTGATCACATGTAATTAAACTGAATGGACAATGTTCTATTCAAATGACACTAAAATGGATGATATTAAGAACTATGTGTGGCTAGATTCCCATAATATGAGATATGAAATGAAACATGATGGTCAATCTTGGGTCCAGTCATGAAAAGTATTACAAATTCCCCCTTCCTAGTGTTCAGGATGAACATTAATGGGAAAGCATCAAATACCAAGATATTTATTGATTCATATTATCATAGGATATGTGGTGAACATTGAACCCCATATCTCTGATACAACCATGAGATAAGAATAAACCATGTTTTCTTGTGTATGGGTCAGAAATGCATGGGAAATTTACAAACACAATATAGAATGTTTCCCCCCATATTCATATGCATGAAATAAATCTACACTGGGGAGTCCAATATGAATTGTGCCCCATTATTGAGCTTCAATTAACAAAACATTTATCACTCCTATGCATGATCTAGACCTGCATGGGAGAATTTAATATATTCCTCACCCTATTCTGATCTCATATATAAAGGAAAATTCTCCTTTTACCGTATGAGAGTTTGATTATAATCTGGGGTAACCTTTTAAGAACTATGTATGGACTGATTCCTACTATTACAAGATATGTAGTGACACTCAAATCTCAAATATTGGGTACAGTAACAATAAGAATTAAATACCCCTTTCCTATGCATTCGTCATACCTATGGTGGGAACCTTCTCATACTAGCGTAAGGGAATCATTTAATCTTATTATGAGGAAGTTTCGACATGAAATTCATCTTTCATGTTTAGGAAACCTCCTTTCACAAACCAAACTACGTGTTTAGAAAGGTCCAAATCCCCATAACCTTCCCTAGTCATCGTAAGTGGAGGGAAAGTGTCCTTCAGGCACATTTTATTGAATATGAATAATATTCCTCAGTTGGATCGATATAATTCTCCCAATAAATATTATTCTCAAGGAAAGTAAAAGTAATCTTTAGGAGTGGATTTTTCTACCTCTATACACCCTAAGTTATGTTCACATCCCGCATCACTCCATGGATTCAGAAACCCCCCAGATTACAATTTTCAACCTTTTCCTCCTTAATTCATGATGATGCAAGAAAATTCATGGTCATAATACCATTAAAAGGGTGAACTATTTACCCCTAAATTATAGAAAACTGATTTTAAATGCTAAATACTGAAAGTCCTTAAAGTAAGATGTTAAACTGCACCACCCATTTCCTTGTTTAATCATGATAAATTGCACCATGCTTCAACCCTCTATTACACCATCCAAATTCATGTGAGAGTGGTTTCCCATTCATGATGAAGGATGATACATATGATCTCATTGTTTTAGACATTAATCCCTTGACAAGAAACCTTTAATGGTCTTCAAAATCTGAATTCCAAAAAAATACATTGCCACTGCAAGTGGAGATCCAGTGTCTTGTGGACACCTTTTCTCGGCTATGAATAATATTCCCAATTTGGATCTCCATAGTTCTCCCACTAAAAATTCCAATCAACCAAAGGGAAATTGATACCCAAGAGAGGATTTTACTACCTCTATGAATCCATAGAAACATCATGTTAGAAACCATTCTTATAGTTTCTCCTCACCTACTTGACCCATGTCTTGTTTTAGATTCAGATGTCATAAAACTAGGGTCAATAAAAATCCCCTCATTTTTTTCAAGAAAATATTATAACAGTCTCATCCAATAAACCCTTTTGGGTCCCTTTACCCACAATTTATGGTCAAATATGTTAGACCTAAAATACCAGTAATGTCAGTACAATTTGAAAGACTCTAAAATTCCCTTGAAAAGAGACACAAAACTCAGGCAGATCAAAACCCACCAAGGTAATTTTGGATAAAAGTTGAGTATTATTTCTCCAAACTTATTCTTCACATGGTCTAAATAAGAATCAAGAAATTAAAAAAATAAAGGAGAAAAAATCTTGTTGTTCAGAAAACCTATAATGGGAGGACTAGGGGAAAAAATTTAGTGGGTTGGTCATATAAATCTAGAAAAAACCAATCTATACTCTTTGAGTTCCTCAGCTTAAGAAAATATTACAGCACTATATGATCATTACAAATTTGGTTATACCAGATCATGATTAAAATCTTTATCTCATGAAGATTACATTTCAATATGAGGTCAACTATAATTTATTATTATCACAACAAAAGTTTAAGGAACAGAATTAGAAAGAAAATAATCTTTCATTCCATTAAAAAAGAATGCAGCAACATCTACATCCTGGAGTATCTCCTTGATGCTAAGAAACAAAAAAAGAGAGATAAAGACCATTGAACAACCTAAATGGTAAAAATGAATCTCATACTGAATTCTTCAGCAAATTAATATCCATTTAACATGGGAAATCGAGGATATATTCCAAATAGGCCTTCTACTAGCTTAAGTTTCAGTTATTGGATTCATTTTTCTAACAATGGCTCTGAGGTATCGACCTTTCGTTTTAATTTTTTAAAAATTTGAACTTTTTAATGACAATTAAACATTTATTCTGTCTTCATGAGCCTCACACACCCATATCTCTTTGGTATAGGAAACCATTTCATCACAATAATTTTCTTCTTCATCCACCAAGTTCTGAATCTCAACAGTAATATCCTATAAGGGTTCTGTTTGATGATGGGAGGAATTAAAGTGAAAAATTCCACCTTTATGAGTATCAAGGTATTATTGAGCTATGAGAATTTGGTGAATGATAATATGAAGGGGATAATAGTAAAATCCACTTGATCCCAAATAAATAAACAACTGTCAAAGTGTGACATCCAGATCAGAAAATTATGTTAATAGTGTATCTGTGATGATAGTAATGATTTGATGTCATGCCCACCTCCGCACAACTTGGTGTTCTCTAGTAGTGTTGGGGCCTTGAATTTTTACCCATCAAAACAAGTATATAATCATAATTTATAGTCATAACATTTAGAGTCAGTCTAAATTGTGAAACTAAGTAGGAAAATATTCCATCTCTGTAGGAGGATAAATCTCAGAGGCTATGTGTATAGGTTAGACTTCAAGTTTAGGAATTACCAAATATTTTCTGCTCGGTTTAGCCTTAGTCGAATTTCCAACTACATAAGTTAAGGATATATGGTATGAGTTACAATACATATAAATAGGATGTGTCAATAAATCTCCCATCTAATGCCTGTAAAACTGAAAATAATGTCTACTTCCAAGGGGAGTGAAAATAGATTTTACAACTGGTACAATACTGGAAGAAAATAGCATTTTCCGAGATCATCAAACTAACCTCACCCGTACTCCCTCATGGTAGTAAGCCACCCACATCAGAGCATAATCCTATGAAAGTTAGTTGATGCCACTATGGGGAGAATAAGGATTTTCATTTCAGAATTTTCATGCATCATCAAAAACCATAATTTGAGAATAATTTCTAGGTGATATTCCCTCTTTTTATGTGTTTGGGTAAACATGTGACTTTCTACATGAATTCAAATTTCTTATCAGTCATTTATGGGGTATAAGGTTTATATATGGTTATAATATCTACATGATAGGTTAAGATTCACTCTTATAGAAAAATAGTGTTGGATATTTCTTCTAAATAACTCATTCCATCATCCACCATTTATCCATGGGATGTAGGGAAAGGTGAAATAGAAAATTTTGAAAAATCAATCAACAACTTAACTAAATCATCAATACTTAAGGATTTGAGGTTAATGATGACAATATTGTGAAGGGAAGGATGAAAATTGGAATGAGGAACTATTGTAGTATGCTGATACTCATAACTGTGATAATTCTCTTCCATCCATCCATATGAAAATTGAAAATGTCTACTGACACTATACATGGATCTTCTGTAATGCCCTGACCATATAAATCCATAACCAGTGCATTATTTTAATACATTTTCAGGATTACATGAATCAATTCCCACATGACTGATCTATTTAGTAGTCTTGGAAAATAGATTACATACATGAATGTGACATTACATATTCAAACAAAAAACACAACATAAATAATCCATTGAAAATGACATTATTCTACTAGCTTAACCCTGCTTGTCAAACATAATTCACATCATGGAATCTGGGGAAAACAAATAATAAGAGATCGGTGAGCTCAGATGCTTAGTAAGGGTAAATAATTTAGCAGAAGCTATAAAATTTTAAGTCAAGATGTGTAATGAAAACATAAACCTTTTAATCATAAACTTGAACATAATATAGATTAAATGAATCAAACATTTCAATATAATAATTCACATGGATATTCCAATTTTCGAATAATCATATGTAATAATAAATTTCATAATAAGGTAATTCCTAACTCCAGACATTATTACCACATAGTCAAGGCCTTGTGCCAAGACTAGAAATAAGTTTTTTGTCATGGCCTTATCCCAAGACACGAGTTTGTCTCGTGAGACCTACCTATGAATCGAGAAGCCATAGCATGCTCCACACTTTACTTATTAATTCCACTTCATTCGTAATATTAAATTGTTGAAACATAACATAAACATTCGTATTAAATGTAGTATATGGAATGTAACTACATTATCTATAACCCATGAATTGTATAAAATAGAACATCCACAGTAAAACATATCATAACTCATTCATTACAATATCTAAAATTTTATTATAATAAATTGACCTCATTCGAGAATAATATTTAGTAAAGAATGATGAAATAGTTGAAAATGATCAGCAAAACAACTTGAGTGAAATACCCCCTTTTCATTAAATCATTTAAATGCCACACAATTTATAAAGGATTAAATTTAAAAGTTATTTTTGAATCAATGTTTCCCATACAAATTTGAAACTTTTTAACAGAATTAACATTTTAAAACATTCTTGTCCATATAAATAAATCCTTAAAACTATTTTCAAAACATGGACATTAATGAGAACGATTTATATAAATAAATATTTAAAACATTTAGAATGTTGTTTTAGTTAGAGAGTACCTTAAAATAATAATTTTGAAAAATTATTTTATGAAACATGGATGTGGATTATAAATATTTCCAAAAAAATACTTACACATAAACAATATCAGATAATAATGAGATTAAATAATTAACCCTTACCTTGAACATTAATTTAGTTGAGGGTATGTTTAACCTCCGGTATAATGACCATAGTATGTTATTAAATTATACCAGAACCATATTCATAATTATTATTGTTGAGCAATGTATTGTTTTTAAACAAATCAAAATAATGTTTTTTAAAGGGGGAGATTATTTTAAATAATACTCTGTCTCTTTATGATGATTTTGATGCTCACAAATACCCTTAATTATTTACTAATTATTTCGTTGAGTATTTTGCAGGAATTTATTTTATATAACGAGATTTTATACTTCATTTATTCCGAGATCAATTTTAGCGCGTTCTGGAATCACTGTAGCGCGAGATCAATTTTAGCGCGTACTGGAATCACTGTTCATACCCTACGTTGATGAACGTAACGTATGGATGAAAAGTTTACTTTTTATGTTATTTTGAAACGTATGGTTAATGAACCTTACGTTGTTGAAAAGTATGGAAGAAGAACATTACGTTTGGAAGGAACCTTACGTTTTCGTTGTTGAAAAGTATGGAAGAGAAACCGTACGTTAGTTTTCAGTGTTGAGTTTGTTTCTCAAAAGTATGGATCATCAACCTTACTTTTATAATCAACCGTACGTTCTTTGGAGAGTTGAAGCAAGAAAAAGTATGGATGATCAACCCTACGTTTGAATGCTGAAGAGAAAGTATGTATGTTCAACCTTACGTTCTGAACCTTACGTTCTGAACCTTACGTTTGTGAACCCTACGTTTGGCGTCGGGATATTTTTGACAGACGATATTTCCTTTTGAATTAGTCAATCAAGCGGATTATTAGGCGGATTTCGAGCTGATTCTTAAATATGACTTTGACTGAATCAAAGACGGTTTACAACGGATTAATGATTGATTTAAACGGAGCTTTTTAGGCCGATTCTTCAGGGGAGTTACAACGGCTCTGTTATTTCATTTAATATCGCGAATCTAAAGGAGATTTTCATGGATCTATTTATGCGGAAGATTTTCTCATATTTGAATATATATGTTCTATCTTGGAAACTTCGGATATATATATGCACAGGAAAGTGTGTGGTACTGATTGATCTTTTGACGAGCAAGAAAACAGAGACTGTGTGAAAGCGTTCTTTTCTGGTGATCGAGAAGAAGCGTAAGACCTTTATTACTGAAGGAAGATTTTGATAGCAGATTCACATGTTCTACATCGACTACCTGTTGTGAATCTACTGCTGCTGAAGTTGTGAAGTTTCTGGTAATATCTATTGCAACTGGATCGACTCAGAACTGTTTTGATTACGGATCTTTATTTTCTGAAGACGACGATCTATCTACTGTCAATTGCATTCTGTTGCAATTGTGAAGAACAACTGGAGAAGTGTTTCTTTATCGAAACCTTTTTTATTTTTGAGTGATCAGCTTCTCGTTCTAAGCTGTGTGGGTTCGTGTTTGAACCAGGAAGGCTGTGTGTGCCTGAGTCTTGTAAAGGTGTCAACTGCCTGTACTCAGTTGTGGACGGGTCTGTGGAAACGAGGACCAGATAGTGAAAATCGCCAAGCTCGTGGATTTGAGCGTTGGTGGAGTGGACTAGGGGCCTTCTGTTCCCCGAACCACTATACATCCGTGTGTTCATGCTTTTACTTTTCCGCTGCATATTTAATCGTGCAAAAGCATAGTGAACAGAATTTGTCCAAATTGAAGAGATTGTAATAATTTGAAAAAGACACAATTCACCCCCCCTCTTGTGTATAATCCGTAGATTCAGATCCAACAATTGGTATCAGAGGAGGAGCTTCTTATTTCTAAAGTCCTATCAAGCTAGAAGTATTTAAAGATTATACATAGTGTATCATGGCTGATATGAGAGAGGGAATGTCAATGGTCAGAGCACCTTACTTTAATGGAGATAATTATGGCTGCTGGAAATCACGTATGATTATTTATCTGAAAAATCTTGGTTACAGAGTCTATTCAAAGATTCTGACTCCCTATGAAATTCCTGAAAATCCCGATACATGGAGTGCTGCTACAGAGGCTGAGTATGACATAAATTCAAAAGCTATGAATGCAATCATCTGTGGTCTAGGACCAGACGAATTTAACAGAGTATCTCAATGCCCGACTGCATATGAAATGTGGCAAACAATAGCTGTTGCTTATGAAGGAACAGATAATGTAAGACAGATGAGATATGCAACTGCTAAGTTAAAATTCGATACTTTCAGAATGATTTAAGGAGAGAGCATCACTCAGATGAATGGAAGATTGACAGAAATTGTCAATAATATAACAGCTCTAGGAGAACCAATCAAGCAGGCTGATCAAGCGTTGAAGGTACTGAGAGTACTTCCTACTCGATGGAATGGAATCTCTGCAGCAATCAGACAATCAACTTCTGTTAAAGATCTAACTATGAGAGAACTGATTGGTACACTGATGATGCACGAAGCTGAAATGCAAGATGAGGTAAATGAGCATAAAGTCTACATAAAAAGGGAAAATACTGCTTTTAAAGTGACTTCTCAACAAAAGGATAGAAAGATGAAGAACAAAGAAGTGAGTGCTAAATCAGAAAGCTCTGATTCTTCAAATTCGGATGAAGAACTGGCACAGCTAGCCAGAAAATTCAGAAAGTTTTATAGTAAGAAGAAAGACTTCAAGAAATCCTTTAAAAAGGATAGCAAGGAAGTGAGATGTTATGAATGCAAAAAGATGGGACATATCAGACCAGATTGCCCAAAATTGAAAGATGAAAAGAAGAAGAAATTCTTCAAAAGAGATGATTATGAGCAGAAAGACAAGAAAGCTATGAAAGCTACTTGGAGTGTTTCTGAAGACTCAAGTAATTCTTCTGAATCATGCTCAGAGAAGGAGGAAGCCAATTTAAAAGCAAATATGTGTTTCATGGCTGAAACTGATGAGGTACACTCATACTATTCCTCTGACTCAAATAATGAATCAAACTCTGAAACAAGCCTCTCAAATAAAAAACTTGCAGCTTACTGCAATATGCTTGAAGAAAGGTATGACTCATTATTTAATAAATATAAATCTATAAAGAACTTGTACAAAGCTATTTCAGATGAGAGAAATACTTTGCTAAAACAACATAAGGAATTAATTGACAAATACAATTCTGCTGAATCAAATAAAATTAATTTTGAATCAAAAATAAAAACTCTACAGGATGAAGTAGAATCTTATAAAACGGCTGCATTAATTTTTACAAAAGGAGAAAACACCTTAAATGAGATACTTGGAAAAACTGTAATTAAAAAGGAAAGGTTTGGAATTGGAAGTAAAGGAGAAAAACCTAAGTTATACAAAAATTATTTTGTTCCTAGCACTAAACAGGTTATTTGTAACTACTGTGGAACAAGAGGTCATATAGCTAAAAACTGTTTTCTAAGACAACCTCAGATATGTGGAATTAAGAAAGCTTATATTTCCAACGATCTATATGATTCAATCAATTTTAAGAAAACAAAGCAAATTTGGATACCCAGATCACTGCTTGCTAACACTCCTGGACCCAACAAAATATGGGTACCAAAGCAATTTGTTTGAATGTCTTTGCAGGTAGCAGGTCACCAAAGAAAGAAAGAAATATGGTATATGGACAGTGGCTGCTCAAGACACATGAGTGGAACTTCAGCTAATTTCTCTTCTCTTACTCGAAAGGAAGGAGGACTTGTCACCTTTGGTGACAATGCCAAAGGAAAGATTATTGGTATTGGAACAGTTGGAGATCCAGAGACAGTCTCAATCAACAAAGTACTTTATGTACAAGGGTTAAAACACAATCTGATAAGTATCTCTCAACTCTGTGATGATGGATACACTGTTGATTTTACTAACAATAGTTGTACTGTTTCTAAAGATAAACTGTTTAAGTTTAGAGCACCCAGAACTGATAATGTTTATACTTTGGATTTGTATTCCTTGTGTAAACAACAAGTAAACTGCTTAACTGCTAATATAAGTGAATCCTGGATCTGGCATAGAAGACTTGGTCATTGCAATATATATGCTTTACATAAATTATCTAAGAAACATTTAGTTTCTGATTTGCCTAGTCTCAAATTTGAAAATGACAGATTCTGTGATGCATGTCAGCCTGGCAAGCAACACAAATCATCATTCAAATCTGTTAATAAAGTTGCTACAACTAAACCTCTAGAACTTATCCATATGGATTTGTTTGGACCTTCAAGAGTAGCAAGTTTAGCTGGTAAATTATATGTTTATGTATTAGTTGATGATTATTCTAGATTTACTTGGATTTTCTTTTTGAAATTTAAAAGTGAAGCTTTTAGTTTATTTGAAGGTTTTTGTAAATCTATTCAAAATGAAAAAGGTTTTAATATAATCTCATTGAGAAGTGATCATGGTGGAGAATTTGAGAACCAGGAATTTAGTTCCTTTTGCTCAAACATGGGTATTAAACACACCTTCTCTGCTCCAAGAACACCTCAACAAAATGGGATTGTAGAAAGAAGAAATAGAACTATTCAAGAAATGGCTAGAACTATGTTAAATGAATATAGCCTACCTATATATTTCTGGGCAGAAGCTGTTAATACAGCTTGTTATATAATGAATAGAATTTTAATAAGACCTATTTTGAAAAAGACACCCTATGAACTATGGAATAACAGAAAACCTAAAGTAAATTACTTTAAAGTTTTTGGATGCAAGGTTTACATCTTGAATACCAAAGATAATCTTGGTAAATTTGATCCAAAATCTGATAAAGGTATTTTCTTAGGATATTCTGCAACCTCCAAAGCTTATAGAGTCTATAATAAAAAGTCAAGGATTGTTGAAGAATCAGTTCATGTGAAATTTGATGAATCTGATCCTTTTGAGAAAAGGATAGAACAAATAGATGAACCTGATTCTAATGAAAACATGAGACCTGAGAATTTAAAGAATGATTTTGAAAATGATATAAAAGAAATTCAGTCCAGTTCAGAAGAACATGATACTGAAGAGCCTTTGAATGTAATGCCTAGACAGTCTAGAACCTCAAAAAATCACCCTTTAGAATCTGTGATAGGTGACTTAGAGACTGGTATTCAAACTAGAAGAAACTTTGGAAACATAGTTGAATTCTCCGCTTTCCTATCCCAACAAGAACCTAAGACCATAGAAGAAGCCTTAGATGATGAGAGCTGGGTAATAGCAATGCAAGATGAATTGAACCAGTTCAAGAGAAATAAGGTTTGGGAATTAGTTGAAAGACCACATGATTATCCAGTAATAGGAACTAAATGGGTCTTTAGGAATAAACAAGATGATCAAGGGATAATAACTAGAAATAAAGCAAGATTAGTAGCTAAAGGATATAATCAAGAAGAAGGAATAGATTATGATGAGACCTTTGCACCTGTAGCCAGGTTAGAAGCCATTAGAATCCTTTTAGCCTATGCATCTTATATGAATTTTAAATTATTTCAGATGGATGTTAAATCTGCCTTTTTAAATGGTTATTTAATGGAGGAAGTTTATGTTGAGCAACCTCCTGGTTTTGAAAATTCTCAAAAACCAGATTCTGTTTTCAAACTTACTAAATCTCTTTATGGCCTTAAACAAGCACCAAGAGCTTGGTATGAAAGACTAAGTTCTTTTCTTTTGAAAAATGATTTTACTGTTGGACTAGCAGATCCAACACTCTTTAAGAAAACTGTGAAAAATAATGTTTTGTTGGTTCAAATTTATGTTGATGATGTAATTTTTGGATCGACCAATAAAATTCTTTGTCATGAATTTTCAGAATTAATGCAAAAAGAATTTGAAATGAGTATGATGGGAGAATTAAATTTCTTTTTGGGTCTTCAAATATTTCAAAAAGATTTTGGAAATGTTTTAAATCAATGCAAATACATTACTGATTTACTTAAGAAATTTGGGCTTGAAAACAGCAAGACATTTACAACTCCTATGTGTACTAATATAAAACTTGATTTGGATGAAACTGGAAAATCAGTGGACAACAAGTTATATAGAGGTATGATTGGTAGTTTGTTATATCTTACTGCTAGTAGACCAGATATAATGTATTCAGTATGTCTTTGTGCTCGATTTCAATCAAATCCCAAAGAATCTCATTTAACTGCTGTTAAACGAATTTTTAGATATTTAAAAGGTACTATTTATCAATCTCTGCTTTATCCAAAAACCTCTGATTTTAATTTAATTTCATATTCAGATGCTGACTTTGGAAGCTGTAGATTAGATAGGAAGAGTACTTCAGGAACATGTCACTTTTTAGGAAAGTCTTTAGTATCATGGTCTAGTAAGAAACAACACTCAGTTGCCCTGTCAACAGCCGAGGCAGAATATGTGTCTGCAGGTAGTTGCTGTGCACAGGTGTTGTGGATGAAAAACACTCTTATGGACTTTGGATTAAATTTCAATAATACGTCTATTTTATGTGATAATACTAGTGCAATTAATATTTCAAAAAATCCTATTAGTCATTCTAGAACTAAGCACATTGATATAAGACATCACTTTTTAAGAGATCATGTGTTAAAAAAGGATATATTTTTAGAATTCGTAAATACAGAAAATCAATTAGCAGATATTTTTACTAAACCACTTCCCACGGCAAGGTTTGAATTTATTAAGGGGGAGTTAGGTTTATTTAATTTTAAATAGTTTTTTTTTCTCTCTTTTTCTTATTCTGTTTTCGAATTCTGTTTAATTTTTTGTTTCCCGCTATAAGTAATTTTATTTTGTTTTAAATAAAAGTAATGATTAGTGATTACACGGGAATCAAGGCTGTCAGAACCGTTTCACCTTCTAAATTGTTTTCACCTTTTTCGGAAACCCTTTCGAAAACCTAAAACCGCACATCTGCTCCAAAACCCTTTTCTGAATCTTCAAACCCTAAACATACGAACCTTCAGAAATCGTTGTTGAAATGGCAAAGACTAAGCGTCCAGATGAAGCCGAGAGCAGTGCTGCAAAGAAATCTAAAGTAGTTGGTCGGAAAATACTGCAAGGTAAAGTCATCGATTTAGAATGGCTGTTTGAAACTAATTTACTGTTGAAGCAAGCGCTATCGTTTCAAAGCCTTGAGCAAGCTTTTAATAGTGAAAATTCTGAGTTTCTTTATGAGGCAGAAATGAGACATTTCTTTAGAACTGTTCAGTTTAGCCTTGGAGATACGAAGGACAGTTTGTTGGCTCAAATAGAGGATAAGGACTTTTCCATATCATCTGTAGAGATAAGTCAAATTCTTAACTGCCCTCATGAAGGAGTTTTTCATTTCGATTTACGGAATATTGGAGATTCTGTACATAAGTCTGAAGACATTATGTCTTTTCTGTTTGGAACCAAAGTGATAAAGAAGATGTTTATTAAAGATTTGGAGCCCGATCAGAAAATCTTGGTAAAGTTTGTTCAGACTGGTTTAGCACCAAGGATGGCTGAGATGGAGAAAATTCTGTACCCTGACATGTATATAATGTATCTTTTGATGAGTGATATTAAGTTTAATTTTCCTCGATTTATGATAAGATATCTGAGATACTGCTGTCAGAGTGAAGCAAGAATGACCTTTTTCCCATATGGAAGGTTCATTTCTTTGTTTTTATTTAAAAGAGGAATGATCAGATTGGTAAGTGCTGGGGTGAAATGTCACCACAGTAATGTTTTTAATGCTGGAACTTTGAGGAAAGTGGGATATTTCTGGAGCACAATTAAAGGAAAACTCTTACCTGTTGGAGCTGAGGAAGACTCGGAGAGTGCTCAGGCTCAACCGGCTAAGTCCAAAGAGGGACAAGCAGAATCAAGGATTAGTACAGTGGCAAGGAGAATTCGCTTTGAGATGGAGGAAGTTGAGGAAGAGAGAAGTCAGGAAGGACTTCAATCTAGAAGGAAGAGGTCAATTGATGAAGAAATTATCTCTCCTGTCTTGAAATCTTCTGAACCTGTAATTTCTTATTCATTTGTGAGAGAAGCTGTTGTGGAGAGGACTGCACCGATAGAGGAACCAGTAGCTCAACCGGAAATTCAGCTAGAACCTCAAACTGCTGCTGTGGCTGTTGAAGAAGCAATTCCACAAGAACAACTTATGGAGGCAGTGCCTGGTGAAGAAGTGGCCCGACCTCAAGAAGTTCATGAAAATATTGTTCTTGATCATTCAGTAGAAGTCAGAGAGACTACTGTTCGTGATGAACATACTTCTGAAGCTAATACAGAAGTACTTCAGGAAGAATTTTCAGTGGAAGAATTTCAGGCTTCAAAAGCTAGTTCAGTGGATCAACCTTGTCAGGACAAGGACAAAGAACAATCAGATGCAGATTCTTTACCACTTGCCTTGCCTCATCAACCTATTTCTGAACATGAGAATAGAGCACAGGGTGCCCCTGATTTGAGAAAATAAAAAGTTGTTGAGTTGTACAAGCGTATCTCTCAGTTGGAATCTGAGAATGATAGTCTCAGAAATTCTCTGAACTTAGAGCAGTTGAAGTTTCAGAAGCTGAAAGAATGTACTGTTTCAAGACAGGAAGTAGATTTGTTTAAAACTGATATGTTGCATGCTGTTGATCAGTTGAAATCAGAGATGGTAACGAAAGATGATTTGTCTGAGATGAAAATTTCCATGGAGAATAAATTTGAATCTGTTGCAAATAGTGCTGTGAGTGGATCAGGTTCTTCACCTGATTTGATTCGAAGATTTCAAGCAATTACTGGAGCACTGAGCAATATGAGTGACAGATTACACGATCTTCAGTGTAATAGTGCCCCTTTGTCAGTTTTGCTAGATAATCAGAAATTTTTGGTAGATCAGTTGACATCTGGAGAGCAACCGATTAGGATTCTTTTGAATCAGTTATCAGAAAAGCTGGCTCTTTTTGTTGAAAAAGAAGAAAGAATGCATGAGTTTTTCAGAGTTAATTTGATTGAAGATATTCATATGACTCAGGAGAATAGGGATCTTATCATCAAGTTAGGAGATGGGATGATGAAGAGGCTTCGAGAACAGTTTACAGAGATCAAGATCGCAATTCAAAGGAGATAGACACCTTTTTCCCTGTCTTATCCCTAAACCTTGATTCCTCTGTATATCACTGTCGTAGCTTGTGAATAAAAATTCTTTTCTTATCTTTTTTTGTTTTATTATTTATTGATTTATGATTAAGTTAGCCAGTATAAGAAATTCACTTATTCATACCCAGTTAATTATAGCATTTACTTATAGTTCAGTGCAATATTGAATGTGTTCAAATCCGTAATTTTTCTTTCTTTTTGATATCACAAAAAGGGGGAGAATTTGGAAAAACACAACATTTAAATTCATTCGTTTCCTATGAAGAAATTTGGATATATAGGAGCTTTTGGATATATACGACATTTATCTTTTATCTATTTGAAAATTTATTTTTATGGGAGAGTTATGGGGGAGAAATTTTATAGTTAAATATTGTTTTAATCCTTTCAAAATTCTAAAATTTTATAAAACTTTTTTTTTCAATCAAGATTGCAATTAAATTAGTTCTATTATTTTATGGGTTTTGTGATCATCAAAAAGGGGGAGATTGTTGAGCAATGTATTGTTTTTAAACAAATCAAAATAATGTTTTTTAAAGGGGGAGATTATTTTAAATAATACTCTGTCTCTTTATGATGATTTTGATGCTCACAAATACCCTTAATTATTTACTAATTATTTCGTTGAGTATTTTGCAGGAATTTATTTTATATAACGAGATTTTATACTTCATTTATTCCGAGATCAATTTTAGTGCGTTCTGGAATCACTGTAGCGCGAGATCAATTTTAGCGCGTACTGGAATCACTGTTCATACCCTACGTTGATGAACGTAACGTATGGATGAAAAGTTTACTTTTTATGTTATTTTGAAACGTATGGTTAATGAACCTTACGTTGTTGAAAAGTATGGAAGAAGAACATTACGTTTGGAAGGAACCTTACGTTTTCGTTGTTGAAAAGTATGGAAGAGAAACCGTACGTTAGTTTTCAGTGTTGAGTTTGTTTCTCAAAAGTATGGATCATCAACCTTACTTTTATAATCAACCGTATGTTCTTTGGAGAGTTGAAGCAAGACAAAGTATGGATGATCAACCCTACGTTTGAATGCTGAAGAGAAAGTATGTATGTTCAACCTTACGTTCTGAACCTTACGTTCTGAACCTTACGTTTGTGAACCCTACGTTTGGCGTCGGGATATTTTTGACAGACGATATTTCCTTTTGAATTAGTCAATCAAGCGGATTATTAGGCGGATTTCGAGCTGATTCTTAAATACGACTTTGACTGAATCAAAGACGGTTTACAACGGATTAATGATTGATTTAAACGGAGCTTTTTATGCCGATTCTTCAGGGGAGTTACAACGGCTCTGTTATTTCATTTAATATCGCGAATCTAAAGGAGATTTTCATGGATCTATTTATGCGGAAGATTTTCTCATATTTGAATATATATGTTCTATCTTGGAAACTTCGGATATATATATGCACAGGAAAGTGTGTGGTACTGATTGATCTTTTGACGAGCAAGAAAACAGAGACTGTGTGAAAGCGTTCTTTTCTGGTGATCGAGAAGAAGCGTAAGACCTTTATTACTGAAGGAAGATTTTGATAGCAGATTCACGTGTTCTACATCGACTACCTGTTGTGAATCTACTGCTGCTGAAGTTGTGAAGTTTCTGGTAATATCTATTGCAACTGGATTGACTCAGAACTGTTTTGATTACGGATCTTTATTTTCTGAAGACGACGATCTATCTACTGTCAATTGCATTCTGTTGCAATTGTGAAGAACAACTGGAGAAGTGTTTCTTTATCGAAACCTTTTTTATTTTTGAGTGATCAGCTTCTCGTTCTAAGCTGTGTGGGTTCGTGTTTGAACCAGGAAGGCTGTGTGTGCCTGAGTCTTGTAAAGGTGTCAACTGCCTGTACTCTGTTGTGGACGGGTCTGTGGAAACGAGGACCAGATAGTGAAAATCGCCAAGCTCGTGGATTTTATCATTGGTGGAGTGGACTAGGGGCCTTCTGTTCCCCGAACCACTATACATCCGTGTGTTCATGCTTTTACTTTTTCCGCTGCATATTTAATCGTGCAAAAGCATAGTGAACATAATTTGTCCAAATTGAAGAGATTGTAATAATTTGAAAAAGACACAATTCACCCCCCCTCTTGTGTATAATCCGTAGATTCAGATCTAACAATTATATCATACATTAATCATTTATGACTTTATACTACCCATTTAATAATGTTTTCCTTGTTAAATTAACATTTTGGGTAATAATTTCTTTGTTTATAGTACATGTGTTAACTTGTTTTTATTGATCATATAATTTATATCATGATTTAATACATCCAGAATCTAATACATGAATTATATATAATATATATTTAGAATATAAATTTGTATAATAGATAGATATAGGAAATGGAAAACACCATTTATGGAGACGGTAAGTCGTACGTACACATAAATGTTTTTTCAGTTTTCATATCCTATTGAATGGAGGTAATTGAATAAGATATATGTAAGTACATACATACATATATATATATATCCCCAGTAGCATTATAATTTCATATATTACATTCTTATTAATAATATATATTTTTATAATCATCATTGAATGGTGAAGGTGGAAATGAATCGTATCACATTGTGGAGACGGTAAGTCATACGTACACACGAGCGACAATATCATTTCATTAATTAATAAAAGGTATGTAATTTTATGGTATAGTAATTTTAAAAGGAAATTAGAATGTTATTTTTATTATTTAAACAAATATTACTCATCATTATATCCATCCAAATAATATAGTGTTGAAAAAAATTACACCACGGCGTAATGATGGTAAGTTGTATATACACATGCATGGTTATATTATCATTCATATGATGGATAGAATAATGATTATGTCTGTACCATATATAAAATAAAATTATAGTATGTATAAGGCACTTGATTTTTTTTAATTGAAATAGAAATGAAATTTGTTGTGGAAGAAGAGAATTACTTTGAAAGAGGTGATAAAATAATTACCTCTTCTTTGGGTGTTTTCATTTGATTTGAACAAAATCACTCGGTTGCTTTGCTTTCTACTCAATGTAAGGCCTCTAGGATGAAGTGAGGGATGTTGGGAGGATATTTGGGCAGGGGTTGGAAGATCCAAATGGCTTTGGAGATGTGATTTTGAGAGAAGAGGATGTACCCTTTTATAAGAGAGGTGAGGGTCACTTTAGGAATTGTTTGAATTATTATTTTATTATAAAATTATATTAGGTATATAATCGCTAAAAATTAATTTATTTCGAATATAACGTGGGTAGGGGTTGAAATACTCTCAATAAATATGTTTTAGATATGTTTAGGTCATTATAGTAATCCTATATTTTAGATTTAACCCATAGTTAAATAGTTTAACTTTTACCATGTCCTCTTGTATTATTATAATAAATGGTAAATTAACATACTATAAAATTACAAGAGAACTTCCATGTGGTTCATTAATTACATATGTATCATTATATAACAACATTGGCCAATCCTTATATTTTTTTGAATATTATATCATTTAATAATATAAGACATGTTTTAAAAACTCATTTATGTCAATTTGACACTATTTAGTATTTAGTTTTTTGTAAAAGTCATAAAAGAATTATCAATTAAAATAAAAATCAATGAATAAACACTAACATATGATAATAATATAGAAAAACTTTTTATGGAATCAAAAGCCTCAATTTTCCTTTATTTTTATATTTATAATATCAATTATTTGAATCATTCAATGATAAAGTAATTACTGCATCATCATTGTGTCATAAATAAATTTAATTATTTAAACTCTAAAAATTATAAAAAAAATATGGTTATTTAGGAAATATTCTTATATTTTTAATTAATATTTATAGTATAATTTATCTTATGTATAACCCTATATTAAAAAATTTTTAGTTATTAAATATTGAATTTCACTCTTTTAACTCTTCTTTAAATAAAATAATAATAATTGTCCTAATCTAATCCATGTGAACCAAAAGGATCATATTTTATTAATAAAGTTGTTGTTGGTCGAAATAAACTATCCAATTGAATTAGTACATGTGTTTGAGGTAATTATAATATCATTTTTACGTTTAATTACTCTATTTACTTTTAGCCGTGGTAAATAAAAGTCAAAACTTACTATTCCCCGAAAATTATTTTCATTTTATTGAAACAAATTTTACATAATAATTTCAACCTTTTGTTTTGGATTTTTGAAATTAAATTCACAGATGTAACACCCTAATCTTCAACAGTACAATTCTCTTTGAATAATACAGTAGCATGCGTTGTACGCAACTTCGTGTTCAAACACACACCACCACCAACCAAATTAGCAATTATGAATAGTAATACCCAATTTTGTAATTTTATGAATTTTATCCTTAATAATGGACTTCATTTTTTGATTCATAATATCAAAATTATTCTAGGGTGAATTTTGGTATTTTTAGAGAACATTCGATTTTGATGAATATTGAAAAATACTAAACTTTAACTAAAAACCACTTTTTTAGTCCAAATAATTTGTAGTGATAAATTTTAAAATTGAGTGGTTTTAAAGTATAATTAGAATATATTTTTACCATTTAATCCAGTTATGGTCATTGGACGTTATTTCACATTTAAATTAAACATAAACAAGTGTCGATCATCTGATAGTTATCATTTCTTATAAAACACGCTTTTTATTTTGACAATCGGAATTAATTTTAAATTAATTTCTGCCACTTCTGTGTTTTGAATTCAGAAAAATGGATTCCATATTTGTAATCAGGAGGTAAAAATTATGTAAATAAGTATCTTTTATTTTTCTACATTTTGAATAATTATTTCGGTAAATATTTTATTTACCCTGGTTAAAGGGTACATCCGGTAAATAAGGGTAACAAATAATATTAGAATAATATTAAATTACCCTAACACAATTCCTAAACCTATTAGAGGATACATGTCCGACCATGGGAATCTGGGGGTCAATTTTGGGTCCCCATGGATCCACTTGTTAGTGATAATGACACTATATTAATTAAGATAATGTAAATACAAAAATAACATAAGCATATATCTTTTAGCAAAACAATTGTTACATATGGTTATATATGTTATCTTTTCGACTATAAAAATTAATTAGAAAGATAAAAATATTTCTTACATAATGGTATTTTATTTATAATTTTTATACATTGAATAATTAAATTTATTTATGACACTATAATGATGCAGTATTTTCCTTATTAATGAATGAATCAAAATAATTGTATGATAAATGTTACAATAAATACAATTTGAAATTTTTGATTCCATCCAAGAATTTTTAGGTTAATAAGACATTTTAGTATTGATTAAATAATTCTATTTTGAATTAATAATGTATTTATGACTTTAAGAAAATTCAATTATTAAATAGTGTCAAAATTGACAAAAAGAGTTTTTAAATAAAATATTATATTATTAATAGATAAAATTTCCCTAAAAATCTAAGGTTTGTCCAAAAGACTTATATAATGATAGTTATTTCATTAAAAAACCACATGGGGTTCTCTTGACAGTTTATAGTAAGTTTATTAACCAAATAATATAAAAATACAAAGAGACATGGTAAATGTCAAATTAATTAACTAAGAGTTCAATATAAAAGATATGGTTAATATAGAGACCCAAACCTGTCTAAAACCTATTGGTTGAGTGGATTTAGATCCATACCCACCTTATCTTCGAAATAAATCAGTTTTGACCCATTAAAAACCGAATATTAATTTATTCTAAAATAATATTTAATGTTTTTCCTAAGGTGACCGTCACCCCTCTTATAAAAGGGGACTCCCCTTCTCTCAAATTTATACAATAAAATACTCTTGATTCGGCCGAAACCTACCCAAATACCCTCTAAACTATCCTCCCTTCATCCTATAGGACCTTATTTAGTCAGAAATCCAACATAAGGAGCCCTTCTGATTAAATCAAAATTAAGAACCTGAAAAAGAGGTAAATATTTCATCACCTCTTTCAAGTTTCTTTCTTATACCACTTCCTTTCTCTTTGTTGTTTCCTTTATAAAAAAATAACTCCAATATCTTAACTATACTGTGATTTTATTATAAATATGGTACAACAAAATTCATTATTCTATCCATCCTTTGGATGACCTGTCACCATACGTGCGTACGTACGGTTTACCGTCTCCACGACGTGGTGTAATTGTTATTCAATACATTATTATTTGGATGGGTATAATAATAATGTTTAATTGATGTAAATAATAAATATAACATGATAATGATTCTGTATATATGATATATCATCCAATTATATATTATTTTAATATCAAAATAATGTTATTGTCGCTTGTGCGTACGTACGAATTACCGTCTCCATGAACGCGATGAGATTCATTCCCCATCGTATCCATTCAAGACTAATATTCATTTTATGATTAAAATTAATATTTAAAGACTTGATATCATTCTGGATATGAATAATATACATCCCATCCATAAAAAATATGAATCAAAAAACAAATTATATAAAGGAAAACGAATCCGTTAACACGCAAAACAACGATAATACTAAGAAATTATTAAATAAGAAATGTTAAAAGATCATATATGATATCATATTAATGTATATGATTCTTGAATAATTTAATAAAAATTATTTCACCATCTACAGGAGGATTACTTACCCTCTACTATGGAAAAGTACAAGGTAAAGGTTAATTCTACAATCTCTTCATTATTCGAGGTTGTTTATACGTAATTATCTACTAAGACCTCTTTATCATCCACATCCATGTTTCTTAAAAATTTATTTCAAAACATTCTTACTATTTTATAGACTATGGGTTAAATTCATTTATACCCTTGTTTGACTTTTTATAAGATTTTTATAAAGGAATCTTTCTATGGTTTTCGAAACAAGGTCCCTTTTAACCTTTTCGACATAATTAAGGTAAGAAAATAATTTTTAACTTATACGGTGGGTGCAGCTATTTTCCACCATCATAAAATTGTCAAAGCTTCCCTTACAAGATTATAAGAAAATTTTTAAAGTAAATGTTTTCTTTTATTGTTAGGTGACTTTTAAATGATTTCAAAAAAAGAGATATTTCTCTCAAGTAGTTTTTATTTCATCTATGTCAATATCCTTTGATGGATTTTAAGCTTATTCGAAGTTGATTTATTATGATACAAAACTTTCATATTGTATTTAAGGTTTTGTGATATGTTTGACTGTGGATGTGTTATTTTTATACCATTCATGGTTTATGGAGAAATTATTGACATTTCGTATGCTAGTTTTAATACGAATGTTAATGTTATGTTTAAACATGTTCATATGAGGAATACATTGGACTTAGTAACTAATGGGTGGAGCCCGCTATAGATCCTCGTTACATTGGTAGGTATCATGAGACAAAGTAGTTTCTTGGAACAAGGTCTTGACAAAATCTTATTTGTATTCTTGGCACAATGCCTGGACTATGTGGTTATGATAGTTTGGTATTATGCATTCAATCATTATAAAAGTGGTTATTGATATTGCATGTGATTATTAAACTTGTAGAATATCCATGTGAATGTGTAAATTACATTATTTCATTTAATTTTTTCCATATTATGTTGATGTTCATGTTTAAAAAGGCTTTTGTTTTAGTTATACATTGCCTTAACTGTTTATTCTTATTTATGAAAGTATCCGCTATATTGGTATCCTTACTGAGCATCTATGTTCACCCCTTTATATGTTTTATTTTTCCCAGGATGTGAAGAATTATTTTTTGAATGACCTGCAGGGATAGTCTGAGGGGATATAATTGTGGACTATGTAGGCTACGTTGTTTTAGTTTATCACTTTATGATGTAATGTAAGACTTATGAATGTATCTAGCATTTCCAAGGCTACTAAACTAATCTGTTATTCAAGACTTGATCTTTTGTGATCATGCCAATGTTATGTAATAATGCACCGACTCCTGCTTACTAGGGTCAGGGCTTTACAGTTGGTATTAGAGGAAGTTCAGTACAATCCTTGGAAGCTATATTTAGTAAAACTTTTATTAGGGCACATAGAACTAAGTTGGAATTTGAAGATTAGTATAGAAGAACTTCCTAAAATTTTTGTATTGTTGAGATTTTTTGAGTTTTCCGAGAAATATGTCCCTATCTGGATACAAGCTGGTAGAGGCGGCTCTGGAACAGATGTACCTAGGGGTAAAACCCAAAATCACCACTTTGATCTAGACTCGAACGGGAACTGGTGCACGACAACGGGCCTTGCTGCACTGTTGGTTACGACACTCCCGAGGGATATTCTTAGGATAATTTTCATTTTCTGTATAAACAATTATGAAGGGTTTATGAGTATATAGTTACTCAATGAAAACATTTTTATGATTATGGATTATATCCATAAAGTGTTCAATTTATGTTAAGTGTTTTACAAGTTTGGATTTATGTATTGCGATTCATAAACTAATATACTATATGCCATTGTTTAGAAATGGTTCCTCGTGGAAGGAATGGAGACCATATCAATGCACGCACTCCATGTTAGGATTTCCCTACGACTCAAAATAATTATATTGGAGCTTGTGATACAATTGGTGCTGATCATCTTATCACCATACTGGGACAACTCACTCCGGTTATGAATAATAACCTTACCCGTATAGAGCACCCTGATCCACAATATGGAGGATCAATGTTAGATCACTTCATAAGGCAAAAACCACCAACATTCAATGGGTGTACAAATGAATTAGTAGATGAGAAATGGATAAATTCCTTAGTGAATATTTTCCATGCCTTGGGGAGTAGTGAAAGAGAAAAAGTTCTAATGGAAGTTTACCGCCTCACTGAAGATGATGATCAATGGTGGTTATTGATTAAAAACACAACGGAAGATGATGAAGTATCAAACATGGAATGGAGGGAGTTTAAAGATATTTTCTTAGAAAAATAATTTCCTCGTGACCATTGAGGAGATATGGAAAGGCTATTTCTGAGTCTGAGGAAATAAGAGGATGAGAATATCGCAAAATATGAGGCTAATTTTACAAGGATAGTGAGGCATGATGTAGATTATATACATAACCCAAGAAGTATGATTGATTGTTTCTTTGATGGGTTAAAACTGTTTCTCCAACGAGCATTAGTCTCAAAATACTTCTCATCGTACAAATATATTGTCTCATGTGCTATCAAGACCGAAAAATAATTCTATAAGTCTTACGACTTTAAAGAAAATCAAGAGAAGAAGTGATCTTCTGATCACTATGGTAATGGAAATAAGGGGAATAAGGGAAAATTTGAATATCCATCTTGCAGTAAATGCGGGATGAAACACCCTAGTACATGATTTAAGGGAATGAGAGTCTGTTACAAGTGTGGTGAAAAGGGTCACAAAGCTCGTTATTGCATGTGGATGAAAGATTCTACTGATTTTCAATGCTACAATTGAAGGGAGATGGGACATTATGCAAACGAATGTACTAATCTTTAGGGGAACTTACCTCAGAAAAGTCCAAGGGATCAAGGCCATGCTTATGATTTCACTACTGCTGAGGTAGAACCTCCGAAAGACGTGGTGGAAGGTAATTTAATGGTTTCCTCATGTTTAGAAAATGCTTTATTTGATTCTGGATCATCGCATTGTTTCATATCATCAACGTTTTCTAAGAAAACTAGATATTTCCAATTTTATATAACAAGGTATTTGTCAGTTAAAAATATTAAGGGAAGTATCATCGAAACAAATTTTGATGCATATGTTCTTATTAGAGCAAATAAATGTCATTTATCTACTGATTTCATCATCATACCCATTTTGAGTTTGATATAATCCTCGGTATGGATTTGCATTCAGACAATGATGCGAAGATTTATTGTAAGAAGAATAGGTTACAATTTTTGATGATGATGATAAAGAATACCTTATATTTAGAGAAAAATCGACACCCTCTAATTGTTATCTAGATCTACCCCCAGTAGCTCAACTAAATTCAATTATTGGGGAGGAAGAGAATAAAATATCTATGGGTGAGGAAATTAATGTTCAAATAGAGGATTTACATATTTTGAAAGAATATGATGATGTGTTTCCAGAATATTTACCTGGACATCTTCTAGAACAAGAAACTGAGTTTTCCATTGATTTAATTCATGGTTAAAGGCCCATATCTAATACCCCATATAGAATGACAACTATGGAATTAGTGGAACTAAATAACAACTAGAGGAATTGAGTAATAAGGGATTTATTTTCCCTAGTGTTTCTCCATGGGGAGCCCCAATTCTTTTTGTTAAGAAGAAAGATGGATCCACGAGTTTATGAATTGACTCTAGGGAGATCAATGCCATAACAATAAAGAACAAGTATCCCCTACCTTGCATTGATGATTTATTTGACCAATATCATGGAGCTCAATATTTTTCAAATATTGACCTTCGATCTGGATATCATCAGTTGTGTGTGAAGAAGGAAGACATTCCGAAAACAGTATTTTAAACCAGGTATGGGCATTATGAGTTTACAATAATGCCTATTGGGCTGACTAATGCACCCACTATTTTCATGGATCTAATGAAAATATTTTTAAAGGAATATATTGATGAATTTATAGTGGTATTTATTGATGATATCTTGGTATACTCCGAAATCTACGAAGATTATGAAAATCACTTGTACAATATCCCGAAGACTCTGAGAAGACATGAATTATATGGGATGTTTAGCAAGTGTGAATTCTGGCATAAAGTGATTTCTTTACTTGGCTATATTGTCACTGAGGATGGAATCTTTTTTGATCATTATAAGACAAGAGAAATCCAAGAATGGCCAACACCAATGGGTGTAACCAAGGTACGTAGTTTTATTGGTTTAGTAGGATATTATTGATGTTTCGTCCAGAATTTTGCCTGATTGGCTAACCCATTAACAAAGCTCACATGTAAAGGGGTTAAACTTTTTTGGACTAAAGAGTGTGAAGAATTTTTTGATGAACTAAAGATAAGATTAGTCAATTCTCCTATATTGACTATACCATCGGGGAATTATGGGTTTGTTATTTATAGTAATGCTTCAAGGAATTGACATGGTTGTGTCCTTATGAATAATGATAGGGTTATTGCATATGCATCACTACAACTTCAAATTCATGACCAAAACTATCTTACTCATGATCTTAAGTTAGCATATGTAATCTTTGCATTGAAGATTTGGAGACACTCTCTTTATTGTAAAAAATGTGAGATTCATACTGATCAAAAGAGTTTGAAGTATATTTTCTCACCAAAAGAACTCAACATGAGGAAAAGGCGATGGCCTGAACTACTCAATCATTATGATTTCACGATACACTACCACTCGGGGAAGGAAAATAAGGTGGCAGATGCTTTGACCAGAAAAGATCATGGGGATTTTTACAAGATGAGAGTTGAAAAGGATCCTATATACATGGATCTAGTAATGATGGATATGGGAATAACCATGGAAGGTGAACTTCAACACTTTTTCATATTTTTTCCAAACCATATTTACTAGAAAATATAAAGAGTTCTTAGACTGGTGATGAAGAGTTTCAAAAGAAAATTAAAGCTGTGAATGATGGGATATTGAGTGAATTTGTGTATGAAGATGGAATTTTGAAATTTGGGAAGAGTCTTTGTGTTCCAGATATAGCGGATCTAAAAATGAATTTGTTGGACAATGCTCATAGTTCCAATTTCTCTATACACCCAGGGAGCACCAAAATTTATAGATATTTGAAGGAACATTTTTGGTGGGACAACATGAATAGGGAGATTACTGATTTTATGTCAAGATGTGTGGTTTGTAAACAAGTGAAAGCTGGAAGGTAACAGCCAGGAGGAGTCCTGAAACCTCTTCATATACCTGAGTGGAAATGGGAAAATATTGCGATGGACTTTTTCATAGGACTACCAAAGTCTCCTAGAAGGAACGATGCAATATGGGTCATTGCGGATCGTCTTATCAATTCAGCACATTTTCATTCTATAAGAGAAGATCAACCACTTGAATGTCTAGCAATACTATATATTAATGATGTTTTGAGACTTCATGGAGTACCCATATCAATTGTTTCTGAACATGATACACGTTTTAGATCAAGATTCTGGAATAATCTTCAGAAGGCCTTGGATACTGAACATCGTTTGAGCACTGCCTACCACCCCCAAATTTATAGAAAATTAGAACGGACTATTAAATCCTTATAAAACATGTTGATATCATGATCACTTGACTTTCGAGGTATGTGGGATCAATAATTACCATTGGTAGAATTTTCCTATAACAATAGCTTCCATTCAATTATTCAGAAGGCACCATATGAAGCATTATATGGAAAGAGATGTCGCACACCAACCTGTTGGGATAATGTTAGTGAAAGAAACCATGTACACCAAGAACTTGTGGAGGAAACGATGGAAAAGGTAAAGGTAATACAAACCCACATCAAAGCAGCTCAATGTAGGCAGAAGAGATATACTGACAACTGAAGGAAGGATTTGGAATTTCAGGTAGGAGATCATGTATTCCTGGAGGTATCTCCATGGAAGGGAGTTATACGTTTCGGTAAGAAAGGTAAATTGATTCCTAGGTATATATGACCTTTAGAAATTCTAGAACTAATTGGGGTTGTAACTTATAGTTTGGTAATGCTCCAAATCTCTCCAAATTTCATGATGTATTCCACCTATCAATGTTGAGAAAATACATGCCTGACCCAACGCATGTATGTACCTATGAGTAATTGGAACTGGAACCTGATTTGTATTATTGTGAAGAGCCTGTCAAGATTCCTGATATAAGAGAACAAGTGTTGAGAAAACCAGACGACTTTTCTGGTAAAAGTTCTATGGAGAAACTATAAGATGGAAGAGTTAATGTGGGAACCCGAAGAAATTATGATGAAGAACCACCTGATTCTTTTTATGCAATAATATCCTAGAAATTTCAAGGACGAAATTATTTGAAGGAGGGGAGAATGTAACACCCCAAGCATCCACGGTACGCATCCCTTTTAATAATACAATATCATGTGTTGTACGCAACTTCGAGTTCTAACACACACCACAACCAATCAAACTAACCATTATGAATAGTAATACCCATTTTTTAAAATTTAATAAATTTTATCATTCAAAATGGACTTCATTTTTGGATTCGTAATATAAAAATTAGTCTCAGGTGAATTTTTGGTATTTTTTAGAAAACATTCAATTTTGATGAAAAGTGAAACATACTAAACTTTAATTAAAAACAACTTTTTTTAATCCAAATAATTTATAGTGGTAAATTGTACTATTCAGTGGTTTTAAAGTATAATTAGAATATATTTTACCATTTAATCTAATTTTGGTCATTGGAAAAAATTTCACATTTGAACTAGACATAAACAAGTGTCAATCTTTTGATAGTTGTTATTTCTTAAAAAACATGCTTTTTGTTTTGACAACAGAAATTAATTTTAAATTAATTTCTCCCACTTCTGTGTTTTGAATTTAGAGAAATGGGTTTTATATTTAGAATCAGTATGTCAAAATTGGGTAAATATTTAACTTTTATTTTTATACATTTTGAATAATTACTTCGGTAAATACTTTATTTACCATGGTTAAATGGTAAATCCGGTAAATAAGGGTAACAAATAATATTATAATAATATTAAATTACCCTAACACGTGTACTAACCCTATTTTATGATATATTTATAACCATGGAAATATTTGGGTTCATTTTGGGACCCCATGGAGCCACTTGTCATTGATAATGACACTTTATATTAATTTTGTTAATGTAAATAAAAAAATGACATTAGCATATATCTTTTAGAAAAACAATTTTTATATAGGGTTATAAATGTTATCTTTTAGAATATAAATATTCATTTTAAAGGTAAAAATATTTCTTATATAATTTAATTTTATTTTTAATTTTTAGACATTTAATAATTAAATATATTTATGACACAATAATGATGCAATATTTTCCTTATTAATGAATGAATCAAAATAATTGTATTATAAATGTTACAATAAATACAATTTGAAATTTTTAATGCAATAGAAATTTTTTTTAGGTTAATAAGAAATTTTAGGATGGATTAAATAATTTTATTTTTAATTAATAATGTCTTTATGACTTTAACAAAAATCAATTATTAAATAGTGTCAAAATTGACATAAAAGAGTTTTTAAAACAAATATTATATTATTAATTGATATAATATCCCTAGAAATATAAGTTTCATCCAAAATAATTATATGATGATATCTATGTCATTTAAGAACATCTTGGGGTTACCTTGGTAGTTTATTGTATGTTTATTAACCAAATAATATAAAGATACAAAGAGACATGGTAAATGTCAAACTAATTAACTAAGAGTTAAATCTAAAAGATAAGGTTAATATACTGACCCAAACCTGTCTAAATCCTATTGGTTGAGTGGATTTAGACCCATCCCCACCTTATCCTTGAAATAAATCAGTTTTAAGCCATTATAATCTGAATATGAAGTTATTATAAAATAATATTTTAGGTTTTTCCTAAGATGCCCCTCACCCCTCTTATAAATGGGAAATCCTCCTTCTCCAAAATTCATACCATCAATGCCTTTTAGGTCGGCCAAACCCTGACGAAATACCCTCCCAACTATCCTACCTTTATCCTAGAGGCCATCATTTAGTCAGAAATCCAACCTACGGAGCCCTTTTTATTAAATCAAAAGGAAGAACCCGAAGAAGAGGTAAATATTTCATCAACTCTCTCAAGTTTCCTTCTTTTTCCACTTCCTTTCTATTTGTTGTTTCTTTTATAAAATAATAACTCCAGTATCTTATATATACTATAATGTTATTATAAATATGGTACAACAGAATTCATTATTCTATCCATCCTTTGGATGACATGTCCCCATACGTGCGTACGTACCGCGTACCGTCTCCACGTCGTGGTGTAATTGTTATTCAATACATTATTATTTGTATGGGTATAATAATGATGTGTAATTGATGTAAATAATAAATATAACATGATAATAATTCTATATATATGATATACCATCCAATTATATATCATTTTAATATCAAAATAATGATATTGTCACTCGTGCGTACGTACGGATTACCGTCTCCACGAACGCGTTGAGATTCATTCCCCATCGTATCCATTCAAGACTAATTTTCATTTGGTGATTAAATGTAATATTTAAAGACTTGATATAATTTTAGATATTAATAATATACATCCCATCCATAACAAATATGACTCACAAAACTAAGAATATAAATGAAAACAAATCTGTTAACACCCGAAACAACGATAATACTAAGATATTATTAACGAATCAATGTGAAAAGATAATTTACGATATAATATTAATGTATATGTTTCTTGTATAATTTAATAACAATTATTTCATGATTATACAATAGGTTAACCAATCCTTGACTAAGGAAAAGTACAAGGTAAGGGGTAAATCTACAATCTCTTCATTATCTGAGGTTGTTTATACGTAATTATCTACTGGGACCTCTTTATCATCCACTTCCATGTTTCTTAAAAATGTATTTCAAAACATTATTACTATTTTATAGACTATGGGTTACAATCATTTATACCTTTGTATGACTTTTTATATGATTTTTATAAAGGAATCTTTCCATCGTTTTCCAAACAAGGTCTCATTTAACCTTTTCTACATAATTAAGTTAAGAATGTCTTTTCTAAATTATACGGTGAGTGTGGCTGTTATCCACCATTATAAATTCATTGAAGCTTCCCTTAAAATATTATAAGAATATTTTCAATGTAAATATTTTCTTTTATAATTATGTGACTTTTAAATGAATTCATAAAAGAGATATTTCTCTAAAATAGTTTTGATTTCATCTATGTCAACATCCTTTAATGGATTTTAAGATTATTTGAAGTTTATTTATTATGATACAAAACATCCATTTTTATTGAAGGTTTTGTGATATTTTTTACTATGGATGTGTTATTTTTATACTATTCATGGTTTATGGAGAAAGTATTGACATTTCTTATTCTAGTTTTAATACGAATGTTTATGTTATGTTTAAACTTGTTCATATGAGGAATGCATTGGACTTATTAAGTGACGGGTGGAGCCTACTATATCTCCTCGATGCATCGGTAGGCCTCATGAGACAAACTAGTGTCTTGGAACAAGGACTTGAAAAAATCTTATTTGTAGTCTTGGCACAAGGCCTTGACTATATGGTTATGATAGTCTGGCATTAGACATTCATCATTATGAAAGTGGTAATTAATATTGCATGTGATTATTCGACTAGTAGAATATCCATGTGAATAAGTAAATGGAATTATTTCATTTCATTTTTTCCATATTATGATGATGTTAATGTTTAAAAAATCTTTTGTTTTAGTTATACATTGCCTTAAATGTTTATTATTATTTATGAAATTTTCCGCTATATTGTTATCCTTACTGAGGATCTGATCTCACCCATTTCTATGTTTTATTTTTTCCTGGATGTGAAAAGGTATTTTATGAAAGACCTGTAGGGATTTTCTGAGGGGATATGAGTGTGGACTATAGAGACTATGTTGTTATAGTATTTCACTATATGATGTGACGTAAGACTTATGAATGTATCTAGTGTTTCCAAAGCTACTGAACTAATATGTCTTTTGAGACTTGATCTATTTTGATCATTCCAATGTTAAGTAATAATTCACCGAATTTGGGTAACTGGGGTCGGGGTGTTACAACAGAAGTGGTGAAACATTGTATTAGGATAATTTGCAATTGTGCCTAGAAGGTTGGTAAAAGACATTTTAAATTTCAATAAAATTTTAGACATCTAATTTGTGTATAAAATGTCTACAATGAATTACATTTAACTTATATAGGTACTATATATCAATTTGGACTTATAAAAATTTTAAACAAATAATTATTTAAATACAAAGTCGGTTTTAAACAACAGCATAGTGTTTTTCACTATTCATCCTAAATTGAATGTTTTCAGAAAAATACTGAAAATTCAACCTAAGCTAATTTTAATATTCCGAAATCGAAAATGATTTATATTTTATGAAATTAAAAAAATAGAAGTTTCGTTAATTAATTTAAATTTAATTTCCATTGTCAAAACCAAAATGTGGGTTTTTAAAATGTTAAAACAATCAAAAGATTGACACATTTTTATGTCAAATTTAAATGTGTAATTACTTATAAAGACCTACATTTTAATAAATGGTAAAAATATAATCTAATTATACTTCCAAACAATTCAAATTCATTATTTACCACTATAAATTATTTTCATAAAAAAATTATTTTTCAATTAAAATTTAGTATTTTTCACTATTCATCAAAATATGAAAGTTATCAGAAAAGTACCAAACATTTATCCAAACTAAATGTTTATGTTCCGATTCTAAAGAAGAATATGAATTCATTAATTTCAATATATAAATGTGTCAAATATTGTTTTCAAAAAAGTTTATCCATTAAAAGGCGGTAAAATTGCAATTTTTTTTAAAATACTTCTTTTATTTGAAAATGAATTTGTTATTAAATACTTATATCATCAATTCTTGGTGACTAGTAGTTATAAATAATAAATCTGATCCCCTTTTGGTTATTCTATGTGCCTCACATTTCCATTCAACTATCTTGATCAATGATACCATCACCATTATCGTATAACATTTTTGATACACCCATAAAACATTGATTCATAATTCATTTAAGAATTATACATGAATTTGGGGGTTTGATCACAATTAAATCCCACTAAAAAATGATTAATCATTGAACCCATGGTATATTAATAATGAATGTGATGAACGATGGTGGGAAAATCAAAAGAACCAAATGATAACCCTTATCAACCGATGAAATCATTGACAGTGATTATTTATTAAAAAAATAATGTTGAATTCATGTTTGAAGAAGATATAAAAAAATATATTGAATTATTTTATATAATTAAGATTATGAGGATGATGTAAAAACTATAAATAAATAAGATAATAAATCCAATATAATCAAATTAAAAAAGGAATATAATCACAAAATAATGATCTCCACCTTAAAAACATATTGATCTTTGGTGATGAATTTATCTTATAATAATTAAGGTGAAGATATCACAACATTTTTTTGTTTATGTTATGATTATCTAGGATCTCTGTTGTTGATCCACATTCCAAGTTTTCCTAAAGGCTCTATCTTGGGTGGTCTCAAATGAAGTGTAATTTTTTTGGGTACTTGGGTGCAGCAGAGTGGCAGACCAAGGTCATCTCTCAAAGGAGGAAGTATGTTTTCCATGTTTTTAAAGGTATTATAAAAATAACAGAAAAGGGAATAATAAATCCACTTAAAGGATGTGGGTTATTTTTACCATTATGAAAACTGTAAGATGTTTTCCATAAGAATATTGTATCATATTTTGGTTTTTATTTTCGAAATGAATTTTGATTAAAAAGACACAATAGGAAGAAGATTTTTGACAATATTTAAAATACATAATCATTATAACTTTACCTCTTCATTTAATTATTAATAATTATAATTTAAATTATTATCCACTTAATTATTTTCCCATAATTTGTTAACCCAAAATCAATACAATAATTAACTTCACCCCAACAATGAAGAGAATTATACCCTAGGCTATCTTCAAAACATGTAATCGCATCAACCTCCTTTGATTGATGTTCTATGGATAGATTATGGCAACTGGAAAATTAAGGCACATGTACATTCTGGATTATGAGGATGAATTTATCTTAGAGATTATATTTTAACTCTACAAATTTATCGATTGTGGTCTTATTTTACTGATTAAGTTTGTGCTCACACAATTTACACAATACTCAACCTCATATGTTTTTGTGTTAATTGTTTAATTTCGTGCATAGTTATTTATAATTTAAAAACCTAAATCCATGGATCATATTATGTTAATTATAGTATATCAAGGACTAAAATTAATGAAATGAAGTGGTTAGAAGATAGATCGATCACTAAGAGAAGTACTCTTCCATGGGCAGTGTGGTCATCGCAGAGACGTTTTGCATGATCAAATGATTGAAAGGGTAGTACCCAATCTCGTCACCAATCATAATTCCAACCTAAATAAAATGAGTAAAGAATAATATTATTTAAAAAAAATGAAAATATAATAAAGAAAAGAAGAAAAAATAATATTATTACCCAAATGAAAACATTACAACATTAATAAGAGAAGATGGCTTCAATGAGGGGATCCTTGCTTCAAGGGATAATCCTCTTAAAATGGTTGGATAATTTGGGTGAAACTAGTTCTAATTTTCATTTAATATCCTAATGAATGTCCCAGCCCCTCAAAATGAGAAAAAAATAATTTATAGAGTGTAGGGGAGTCTAGGGTTAAATAGGATTCAAGTGTAAATGGGAAATCTCGGCTAAATATTTTCCTCCAACTTGCACCGCCCATTTGACCATGAAAACGCGTGAACCAGCTGTTCTTCTAGAAGAATTATTTCTGAAAAATTGGGTTGGAGAGATCCTCTCAACATGTGGGCCCAATACAAGATCATTTGAAGAAGTTATGAGCCAAATACAGAATCAATGTCTAATCTGGTTGGTCCAACCCACCTTTGATTTTAGGGTCCATTTAGTCCAACCAAATGCGCAATTTAGCTCCATTGTCCTGAAAAAAAGGTTTATTCAATTAATTAAAGAACACATTTAAAAAAAATTGTTCAAATAATAAATATTAAAATATTTATCATTGAAATACCACAGTGCACTATAAAGGGTAAAACTGGAATTTCCATCAAATTTTCAAATAAATGATCTAATCTCAAATATTTTAAAAATTAAAACATTTAACATAGTGTGAGAATATTTTATCATTTATTATCAATTAAATATTCAATAATAATGTGTTTTATCAACTCCCCCACACTTATCCTTTTTCACTCCTGAGAAAAACCTCATATCACATATTCCAAAAAATTGTGATAAGTAAACATCAATATAAAATCAAAACAAATTTTATAACACATATCCTTGAGATACAAATATTCCACACCAAGAAACAAAATATATCAAGCCTCATAAAAAAATTATTTCAAGTTCTCCATTTTTATCATTCGATATATTTCCACTTCACTTATCCTCCCATGCACCAAACACTAACCTCACATGAATTTTATCTTATCACACAAATGTAAATTTTTTTAGAAATGACCTTATCATCCAAACAGATTAATGTTTCACCATAGCATTGATAAATTCCTACATTGACACCAGATATGAGTCAAGGACACATGTCTATCAAAAATTCTTTTCAGGGTTATTCTGGGGCTTTCGGTTGAATGATTTTGATGTTAAAAATTGTGTGGCTTAATTAGGAGGTCATGAGTCTTTTTAAAGAAAAATTGCATTAATGTAATTTTCTCTTAAATATAGTCTCATACTCAATATTCTTATCATCAATCCAGACACATCATCATGAAATGTCAGGGAATGTTTACACCATTCATCGTTTCAGCAACAAAAATTTCAATCTTCTCCAAAATAGTTTTTCATGAAATCTCCAGATTGAAAGAAAATTATTTTTTAGAAGATCTAGAAGGGAACAACTTCACATGTCACGAATGCTTTAGAAAAGGCATAAATTTTAAAAGAATGATTTTTTGCATCAAACACATCTCTTCAGAATTTAATTTCCACCCAATGTATCATTGAAAGGGGTATCACAACACAAGAAATCTTCCCCCACACTTATGTTCTACAAATTATGAAATTTAACTTCATGAGTTGCTTGGATAGGGAAACATATCTTGTAATGTGGCTACCCTAATAGGTTGTTCATGAATTATATGGGATAAAAGGATTAAATGATCAAGTTAGGTCATTATAAAATAACGATTCTGTAGGGGCTTTAATACCAAACAAATGCCTCAATCATTTTAAACATATGTACCACAAACCCTCCTGTTCTGACAAGAATAAATCAAATTCGGGTTAAATCATGCATGGTTCGGTTCTCTCAAGAAATGAGGTAGATGTAAATAATATGAAAATAATTTTTCAGAATCCTCACATGAATTTTATTTCAAAAATAAAGACAGTGATATGTGGAATGGATTCAAAATTCAGAGTTCTTTTTATGAAATTTCTAATGATTTGATCTTGAAAAAAAGTCATTTTCATTGAAAGACAAGAAAAAAATTGAAATTACAAAAATAAAAGGTTCCATCCCCCACACTTAAAATATTTCACTGTCCTTAATGTGAACCCATGAGATGAAATATGAACATGAAATTTATAATTTTAAATTGGAAAAATAATAAAGAAGTGAATGGGTTAGGAACAACCTGAAATACTAAAGTGATGATGAGGTCAAGCAATGTGATGAAATCCACTATAGCAGTATAATGTCCCTTAATGTTTTTATTTGAACTTTCCCCATTGAATTTAAAGCTCCTTCCAGTGTCCTCTTGTGCAATCTCCGCTACACTATAAGGAAAAAAAATAAGATACAATATAAGGACCTAACCACCTGGAACGCAATTACCAAACATTAGTTTCAGTCATGAACTATAGAGAAAGAATTTATCTCCAAAATGAAATTATCTTTTCTGGATCATTTTTTCGTAATATGATTTTGATCTTTCCTTATAGAGCCTTGAGTTCTCATATGAGGACAATCTAATCTCCTTGGGCTCTCGAATTTGCAGCTTCTTTGTATTCTTTCTTGGGCCAAATCTAGGTTTCATTTCTTTATAGCCTAATAACCTCGATTCTCAACTTCCATGGGGAGATGAAATTATTTCCCAAAAACAATCTAAAATGGGGACATACCAATGGGTGTCTTGTATGTTTTCTTATAAGATTAAAATTCATCATCCAAACTCTTGGTCCAATCCTTCCTATTTGGCTGCACGAGTTTCTCCAAAAATTGTTTCAACTCACGGTTTCAAACCTCAGCGTGACAATTTTTTTGTGGGTGGTATGGTGTTGATGTTTTGTGTATCACCCCATAAATTAGAAGGAAGTAAGAACAATAAAGATTGTAGAAGTGTGTCCCCTTAGTCACTAATGATGGCCTTCGGTACTCCAAACCTACCAAAAATCTGTTTTTTTACAATGTCCACAACAACATGAGATTCATCAGTCCTTGTGGCCTTAGCCTCCACCCATTTTCTCACATAATCAACATCAACAAAAATATAAAAAAAAGAAAATGAACTAGAAAAGGGACCCATAAAATCGATTCCCCAGACATAAAAAATCTCACAAAATAATATGGGTTGTTGAGGAATCTCATATCTCCAAGAAATGTTTCATGTGTGTTAGAAATGTGAACACGACTTATAATACACATGAGAATCATGGAATAAGCTAGAACAATATAATATAGAGTCTATAACATTCCTAGCTGTCCATTGGTGTCCAAATTTTACACCACAAGCATGTGTATGATAGAATTATAGAATAGTCTCAAGCTCATTATCATGAACACACCTTCTAATAAATTGGCCACTACACATGCGCCATAGTTATGGAACATCTGATACAAAAAATCGTGAATCACACATTAATTTTTGGACTTGATGTTTGATTAAATTTGCAGGGATTTTAGAGGAAACAAGGTAGTTAACTAAATTGGCATACCAATTATGCATGCATGAGATGGAATAAAGATGCTCATCGGGTAAAGTGTCTTGATGTGGTAACCTATCCAAGGTGTCAACCTCTAGTGTGTGAGTAATCCTACTCATTTGGTCTGCCACCCAGTTTTATGACCCCTTATTACCATTTATCTCAATATCAAATTCATGAATAAGGAGAATCCATTGGATTAGCTTTGGTTTTGCATCCGGCTTCTTCAAGAGGTACCTTAGAGTAGCATGGTAAGAAAAAAAGAACTACTTTAGTGCCCAATAAATATGATCAAAATTCATCTAAAATTAATATGACTACAAGATGTTTTTTTCTATGGTTTTGAATTTTTATTGAGCTAAATCCAGGGTCCACGATGCATAGGAAATCACATGTTAATGTCCCTCCACCCTCTATGAAAAGACACCACCAACTGCAATGTTGGAGGCGTCAAACATAAGATCAAAAGGAATCTCCCACTATGGTGCCTGTATGATTAGATGAGTGGTCTGAAAAATCATTATCTCATCAAAGGAATTCCTGCAAAAATCATCAAAAAATAATAACAATCCTATTGAAGTAATCATGACATAGGAAGAGAAATCATACTAAAATATTTGATTAAGCACTGATAAAATCTTGCATTCCCTAGGAATGATCTAACATCACGCAGACATGAAGGATATGGTAAGGAAGAAATGATTTCTACCATTGATCTATCAACCTCAATCCCATCTTTTGACACTACAATCCCTAAGACAATGTCATGCTCTACCATGAAATGACACTTTTCTATGTTCAAGACCAGATTCTTCTCAATACAATGAATCAACACCTTTCCCAAACTATTTATAAATTCATAAAATGAGGATCCATACACTGTAAAATCACCCATAAATACCTCCATGTAGGTCTGAATAAAATCAGACAAAAATATTCACCATGCATCTCCTGATGGTACCGGGGGCGTTGCAAAGTCCAAATGGAATCCTTTGGTTGAAAAATGTACTTAATGGACAAGTGAATGTTGTCTTCCCCTGATCCTCTAGAAAAATAGGAGCTTAAAAGGATCCACAAAATAAATCCAAGAAACAGTAATATGTCTTCCTAGCTATCCATTCAAACATATGATCAAAAAATCGGAGGGGGAAATGGTCCTTGCGAGTGGACTGATTAAGATTCCTATAATAAATACACACACACCAACTGTTTTGTAACGTCATTGGGAACTAAATCATCTTTCTCATTTTTAATATCTACAACACCAATTTTCTTAGTCACAACCTGAATAGGACTTACCCACTAATAATCTGAAATGGGAAATATTATACATGCCTCAAGCAATTTTTCAACTTCATTTTTAACAACATCCAAAAGAGTTGGATTCATTATTTTTTGTCACTACCTAACCGGTTTATCCCCATCTTCAAAAAGAATAAAATTCATGATAATGGAGGGGATAATACCTGATATTTAAGCCAAGGTCCTCCCAATTTCTCTTATATTAGGCCTTAAAAGATAAAAAAGTTTTTCTTCATGATTAAAAGGGATATTTTTAGAAATGATAACAGGTAATTTCTCACCACTCAACAAGTATGAGTATTTGTGATTTGGTGGAAATGGATTGAGTTCTAGTGTAGTGGTGCGGTGTAAGGACGGAGATATTGAAGGAACAAAAACATGGGTACAAAGATCATTAGTATTAGAATATAAATCATCAAAATTAGAGAATAAAACATCAAATACCTTAGAATACTCAATAGTAATGTCATAATCGGAGTTCACTTGATCAAAATAAGAATATGAATCCATTTCAAAATAAAATATAAGAGAGATGTGTTCATTAAAAATGGGTGTGGAAGTGCTCTTAGACATCACACTAGAACCAATGCTTATAATTTTACTATATATAGGACATTCAAATTCCATGGGGTTTTTATTTGGTGGTTCAAAATGGGAGATACCAAATGCAGAATGGTCCATTGAGGGGTAATTCATGGAGACATTAACATAAATATCTCAACTTAATCCCCAAAAACCATGGAAAATGTACCCTCATTGACATTTAGGATAGTTTTTAGAGTTTTGAAGAAGGTTCTAACTAAGATAATGGGAGCATGTGATCTTACCTTATCATCCTATATGTTATGCACATAGAAATCTATTAGAAAGATCATGTCTCTTACCTAGACAAGTACATCCACAATGACTCCCACTAGATAGGTCGTATCTCTATTCGCAAACTACAACACTACTCTCATCCACTTCAACTCACCAACTTTTAATGAAGAGAATACAAATCGTGGCATCATAGTTATGGAAGCTCAAAAATCACAATGTGCATTAGAAAAGTGTAAGTCCTCTATGGTTCTTGGGATGGTGAATGTCCTAGGATCCTTTCACTTTGTTGGCATAGATATATTTTGTGTAATGAGTGATGAAATATTCCTTTCAAGATTGATCTTTTTATTTCCCTTGATCCCTCTTTTATTTGTACAAAGTTATTTTATGAATTTTTCTAACCTTGGTATTTGTTTAATATATTCATATAAAGGGATTTTGATCTCCACAGGCCTGAATGTATCAAAAACAAATTTTTTCATTACGTATTCTGCCATTATTTTGTTTTGAACAACTATATTTACAAAAGGATGAGAATTAGGGGGAATACCATCAATCTTTTTTGTTACATTTATCTTTCTCCTTGAGTAGCTCATCAGTAGATTTTGAATGGGGCTTCTCCTGATATGAGGGGAATCCTGGTGGAATGATAGGTGCAAATGTATCAGTTGTTTTCATTCCACTTCTCAATGTGATGGCACTGACATTCCCCATGGGATTTGAAGTAAGTTGGGAAGGTAGATTTCTAGAGTTCTTACTTACCAGTTCATGGAGGTAAGTAGAAATCTTGCTCATTTGTGTCTTCAACTCTCTCAACTCCAAACCTTGAATACTAATCTCATTCTGTTGATTAAGAAAAAATGATTCAAAAGATCCTTAGTGTTAGAATCTAACTTGGGTGGGGGATTCCCTTGTTGTTGAATTCTTGATTCTTAAGCTTTAAATTGCCTTTAGGGTGGTTGGAATCCCTGTTGGTAAGTTGGGGTCTACTGGAACTTTTTTTGAAAAGGGGGACTTTGTTGTTGTGCAAAGCCATACCACATGACTGATTGATCCTTCCACCCTTGGTTTTATGTTGGAGTAAATGAATCAAACTTATTTTGGAGATGGGGTTGTTGTTGATGCTGATATAGTCTCCCAAGAAACACTGTTGCACAATCATCCATTTCTTGTAGTTGGGGACAACATTCAGATGGGTGGATTGTCTCAGTGCAAATGCAACAAGGCCTTAATGGAGGGAGTTGAGATGTCTTTTGAGCCAAATCAATTTTCCTCACCATATTGGTAAATTCATCTAACATGCTATAAATCAAATGACTCTCATGAGAAGAAGGACTTATATGATGTACTCTCCTAACACGTGGTATACCATGATCACCAAATTGTGGGTTGTTTTGGTCCATCTTGATAATAAACACATATGCAGCTGCTGGTGTTTTTGTCCCCCAATTCTCTTCCAGCCGCGGAATCCACCATGCTCCTCTCTATAGGTGTGATTCATTCATAGATTTATTAGATGTGGAGTTTCTCACTTATTTAGTGATGTGGCTAACATGAACACAACTTCTTAAATCACTCCTAATACTCATACATTGTATCCCATTTGGCTTGCTTGATCCCTGATATATCCATATGAATAGAAGTGGTCCTTGATGCTGGAAAAAATATCTGCAAGAAAAGACATCTCAAATATTTCCAACATGTGACATTTTAGGTTGTAAATAATACATCCAATCTTTTTCATCTCCATATTGTGAAAATGGGAATGCCCTTGGTTTGATTTTATGTTAATATACATTTTTTGGTTTAAGGGTTGAGCAAACCACATTTAATTATTTTAAATTTTTGTTCGTATCCACAATGTATAATACATGAATCTTTGGAAGAAGATGAATTAACCCAGATTTTAGTTCAAAGTCTGATTTGAGATTCGGGTACGCAATACAATTTAGTTGATAGATAATGTCAAGTGAAACAAATTATCTAATGGTTCTATTAAGTTCAATGTTATTTTCTTCATCCATTGGTTCTTGTTTTAGTTTTGAAATAGAAGTGTTTCCAATTTCAATGTTCTTGAAGTGGGGGAATTCTATTACATGTTTAATGTTGAAACTTATAGTAGACCGAGAATGTATGACTTGAGCCCAATGGTAGTTTTCCATCTCATGGTGAACATCTAAGAGATCATCCAGATTAGTTCCTGTTATAAATAAAATAAAAATGAAAAGAAGGAAAGTGGACCATATTGAAATAGAAATGATAAGTTAGAGTTTATTGTCTAAAAATAAGAAAAAACTAATATAAAATGAAAAAGAAATAAAGAAAAAAACTGTTTGGTTAAAGAAGAAAGAAAAAAATAAAAAAAGAGAATAAAATTTAAAATAAAATGAATACCTCTATTTGGTTGAAATAATTACTTCCCTCCCTAAAAACGGTGCCGATTTGAAAGGAGATGTCATGGGAAATCTCAAATGAAGTGGGATTTTATTGGGTACCTGGGTGCAGTAGAGTGGCTGACCAAGGTTTTCTTCCAAAGGAGGAAGTAAATTTGACATCTTATTAAAGGTATTTTGAAAATAAAATTGCAATAATAAAACTACTTCAAGGATTTGGGGGGTTATCACCATTCATAAAACTAGAATAGGTTTTCTAGATGATGATAATATAATATTTTTGTTTTGATTTTTGAAATGAAGTTCTATTAAAAAGACACAACACAAAGATGTTTTTTTAGTCAATATTTAAAATACGTAATCGATCTAACTCTAGAACTTCATTTAATTATTAATAATTATCATTTAAATTATTTTACACTTAATTATGATCCCTTAATTTGTTAACCCATGAACCATAAGATAATTAACATTACCACAAATATGAAGAAATTAAACCTTATGTTATCTTTGAAACATGAAATCACATCACCCTACTTTGATTTATGTTCTAAGGATACCTTATTGTTACTGGTAAATTAAGTCACATGTATATTCTGTAAAATGAGGATGAATTTATATAATAGGTTATATTTGAACTCTAAAAATTTATCCCATGTGGTCTTGTTTTACCTATTATGTTTGCGCTCTCAAAATTTACACAATACCCAACCTCACGTGTTTTTTTGTTAATTTTTCAATTTAATGGGTAGTTTCTTATTATTTAAAATCACATATTCATGTATCATATTAACTGAATTAATGTATCTCAATGATTCAAAATAATTAAATGAATAGGGTAGAAGATAGATTGATCACTAAGAGAACTACTCTTCCATGGGCGGTGTGGTAATCGTGGAAACGTTTTGCATGAGCAAAGGATTGAAAGGGTAGAACCCAATCTTGTCTCCACTCTTGATACTAACGTAAATAGGATTAGTAATAATGGAGAAAATTCAATAAAATAAAAGAAAATTGTAGAAATAAATGAAGAACAAATAATATTATTACACAAATGAAAACATTACAACATGATGAAGAGATGAATTCTTCGATGAGGGCATCCTTGCTTCAAGAAACCGCTCTTACAGTGGTTGCAGAACTTGGGTGAAACCAATTATACTCTTCCTTCAATCTTCTAATTCACATCCCAACCCCTCCAAATTTGAAAAACACTAATTTATAGAGTTGAGGGAAGGCTAGGTTTAAATAAATTGCAAGTTCAAATGGGAAATCTCAGCCAAATATTTTAATCCAACCTGCACAACCTATTAGACCTTCAAATTGCGTGAAACAGCTGTTCTTACAGACAAATTATTTGTGCCAAATTGGGTTAGAGAGCACCTATAAACTTTGGGCCCAATGAAATATTGGATGAAGATTTTATGGCTCAATTACAGAACCAATGTCCAATCTGGCGGGTCCAGCCCGCCTTTGACTTCATGGTACATTTAGTCCAACCAAATGAACGATTTAGCTCCAATGCCTTAAATTAATGTTGTATCCCATTAGGTCTGGAACCTAGTTAAAAATTTTCTTGTAACAATATTAAAGAATAAAATATATATCTTAGAAATACTATAATGGACTATAAAGTGTAAAATTTGAATTTGCATCAAATTTTCAAATGAATGATCTAATCCCAAATATTTTATAAAGAAACATATTTCAAAAAATTTGAGGAAATGTTATTATTTATTATCAATAAAAATTTCAATAAAATTTTGTTTTATCAATTTTCCATACCAAAAAAGCAACCACTTCCTCCTCTAATATCCTAGTGTTATGTGGCTAACCTTAGAGAATCACTGTAACGATGTATATATATATAATATAATTAAGGTTTTTTAATTTAAGTTAAAAAAATAAATAGATTAATTTAATTTACCTAATGTTTCCTCCAACTATCTCCTTCAAACGGATTCCAATACCCACCAACATTATATTACATATAGGGTAAACTTCTCATTTGGGAAACAACCATAGTCTTAGATTTCCCAACCATGGTATGGATCGATGGGAAAATATTTATTGTAAAATTATTTGTTCTTGTGATTTAATGGATATTAATATTTTCAATATAGTAATTACAGAGTACTATAATACCCAATTTTTTCATGGACTCTGGGGGAAAATATAGATAGATATTTATATATATATTTATTTATTTAAAGGATCAAACTATTGAAAACAATGTCATTACAGTACCATCCTCAAAGACCATGAACTCATCTTCCCACATATAAAAATATCTCCTAATACTGATTCATATCATGTATACCATAGTCATATGGTTAGATTTCATAAAATACCACAAAGAAAAATTTAAAATACTCAATATAGGTTATTATTGACAAATTAAGTAACCAATCCTTTTTTATTTTAAAACAAATATGAAGGTAACCGATATTTATAACATCCCATTAAGGTTTACTATACATTCCATACATAGTGGAAATATATAGTCATCATCAATGAGTATTTCTCCAAAAGATCCATAGGAACATCTTTAGGGAAAATATACAATGTTTCACATGTGCAAAATTCCACCACATTTTTATATAAAACAATTATATATACATTATTATTGATTATTTAAATATTTAATTCCTCAACATTAGTCATATCAATTACAAAAAATAAAAAAAATGTAAGGTGAACCCTACATGTCAAGAATGATACATCTACATAGGCCTCTCACTGTGATAAAAAATTATAATAATGTAAAAAATATAGATCACATATTTGAAAAAAAATCTCAATTATAACAAAAATAACCAAGAATAAAAATCCCATATCACATGTAACATAAACATATCAATGATAATGGATTTCATGATACACAATTCAAAGGACCACCACAGGCTATGAAACTTACCTATTTCCAATATACCATATCAACAAATCATTTGATAATGAATAATGAATAATGATACCACTTTATAACACTCCACCTTCAAAATACATCTCATTTTTTTCTAGGCTGGTGAAACCATTTGACCATAGGCACACCAAATCATACCCTAATGGTTTTCGAATAGAAGTGAGTGTCTATGGTGTTATCAAGTGGATACTATAACCTTATATTAGAGTGGAAAACAGTGAAAAAATAATTAAGAATCTTGTATAATAATAGTTAGTCTATGAAGATGCAATAAAAAACAGCACGTTATAACAAATTAAAATATAGAAATACAACAATTCACATACAATAGAATACCATCCAGGAATATTATATATACAAGAAAAATAAAAATATAAACATAGAAGGATATAGCATAATCCTTGAGCCTCATTACATCAATTTCTTGATTCTTACTAATCTCTCCAGATAATTGACCCAATCATGGACCTCTTACATACATGTTACTTTGAAAAATGAGGTTTGGTAAGGTACCTAAGTGATATGGTCATACAAGGAGGGTGTGAGTAAAAATAAGAAGAGAACCACCCTTAGGTTCATTAGCATAAACAATAAAAGTTGTATAGGAAAATTTGATATGATCATAATAAATAAAAAAATGTGAATGTGTAAATAAATAATCACTATTAGTCTCCAGATTCTATGGTGACCCATGAGATTTAGATGATCTACTTTAGCTAGTGTAGGATGTGTCTGGAAATAATTCATACCATTTGGGGGATATATGTCATATCGTAGGATCTCATGAACATGCACACATAAGGAGTAAAAACACCAGATCCAAGGAATTGTTCTATAAATCTCATAATAAAAGATCAATGACTATATTTTTGGTATTATTATAGGCATCTCATATAGTATCATGCATGAATACTAGATCTACGGATGTATCATAGGCATACCATATAGAATCAAATGTAAGAACCGGATTGTAGGAATTATCCCAGGAATCTTTTGTAGGTATTGTTACTAAATATAATGTATTATCATATGCATTGTATAATTATATACATTATTAATCCAAGGTAATATCCAAGTAATTCCATGTAATATCAGGATTAAACACTAGATCCATGGATTTTTCATGGGTTTCTCATTTATAAATACTAGATGACTAACTATCCCACCCATACTATCTAATTTAACAATACTATAGTGCCTACATCCACCGTGTAGTCTTATATATCATTAATAAAATATTAATATGGGTTTCCCAGCATCCCATACCCATAAAAAATCCATGGTCAGATCCTAGGGGGAACAATCAATCATAGTCATTGTAATTTCATAATTCATTCTCCAAAGACTATTGGGTTTTAAGGTAACACTTGATGTTGACAATACATATTCCCCATCACTAACTCTATCTTGGTCAACATAACACATGGAACCCTATATGATTATCTAATTCTAATCATAATCTGAACACCCTATATGGGATTGACTATATCATTATAATCTATAAACCTTATGTTTACAACACGAAGGGAATAATATCCCTTAGCACTACCATAGTCACATAATGACCATGAAAACCTCATAGGAAATGATTTACTATAATCACTCTTGATAGATGTTATAATCGGAATCTCAGTTTCCAATGTCATCCTTGGTAGGTCCTCTCATACCCAACCAATCCAAAATCTTAAAAATGGTATACCTTCTAAGGAACTCACATTTCAAGTGGGTAGAAAGACTCCTCATTTTTATATCAACTCTACTGAGATCAATAAGCCATTCCATATTTCAATCATGGGCTACCCTAACTAACCATTCTCAACCCATCACACCCCTATACCAAAATTTCACTATGGGTACTTATCCAATGACCATCATGTATTATTACTTTTATTTAATTCATACCACCATGGGGTTTGTATATCTTATCAAACACATTTATATAGAATAACTCAAGTACTAGAGGATGAGGAATCCCCATAGTTCAAGGGTATATCCTGTTCCTTAACACATAATGGTCAAGATAACACCAACCTCATACACTTTAAGAAAATCTCAACCCATCACATCCCTATACCAAAATTTCACAAAGGGTACTTATCCAATGACCATTATGTTTTATTACTTTTATTTAATTCATACCACCATGGGTCTTGTATATCTTGTCAAACACATTTATATAGAATAACTCAGGTATTAGAGGATGAGGAATCACCATAGTTAAATGTTCTATCATGAAATTTACATAGAAAAATTCATTTTAAATAAAATTGCAATAACTTAAGAGCATAGATACCTCAAATCACACATCAAATATAAAAATTCATAAGCCGTTGGGGAATGGTCAAGATAACACCAACCTCATACAATTTATGAAAATCCCAACTAGTCTCACCCAAGACCATTCAAGTCCAACCAACAACCACCCTTAAACATGAGCGATATCTCATGTTGAAACACAAAATTAAATTAATTATAATTTTTTACAATTAAATTTAAAATATAATTTAAATAGTAATAATGGTAAAAAACTCAACAAGTGACATACACTCAATAAAACCATGAGAATTAGGGTGTATTACCCTAATAACACACACATGAATACAATCCACATGATATCCCCAACTTACATGGTTGATTAATAGTTAAATTTAATATAATTTTATAAAAAAATCTATAAATACATAGGGTAGCATACATCAACAAATATGGTGAGAAATGATGTACCATTACCCTTAATGGGAATACTCTCTCCATGTTGAGAAAAATACTTATCAAATGGAATGATTTCCACCATGATCTAGTAGAAATCATCAATAACCCTAACTGAATCACACTAGAATTAGACACTACTATAGAAGAGTCCATTAAGAGAGATATAAAAGGGATAATTCAGTGGAAAAAGGTTTTGAAAAACTAGGTAACGTTAAAAGAAAACAACCTTTAATAGTGATAGGAAATATGCTAATAATGGCCACATTTATCAATGTAAAAATAAATCACTGATAAATGGGTCCATTATCACTATCATCGCTTTATTTTAGCATTGAAAAATGGGTCCTTTATTAGTTTTTTTTAAGAACTAACAAAGGGGTCCTTTATCAGTTGTTTTCTAGTAATAAAAAAGGTGACTATTATCAGTACTTTTCTTGAACTCATAAATGTTACATTTATTAGAACTTTTGGTTGGAATGATAAAGGCCAAGTAGTTTCTTCAAAGATAAAACAACCCTATAATATCAAACGAAAATCAAAAACCAAATATGTAGAAATAAAAATATACAATAAATCATATTAAAATACAATTATATATTTTAATATAATTTCAATTAAAAATTCCCATAAAAAATATTTACATTGATGTGATATTTATAATTAATCAAAACAATTAAAACCAATATAAAAAATCATAACTCTTTTAGTAGGATTTCTCCAAAGATAATAATATTTAAAAAAGCTTCTACATACAATAAATCTCATGTTTATTATAGTAATAGTAAATAAAAAATAAAAAATAAAAAATTTATAATTTTAATGTTATATAATCAACATATGATAAATTTTATTGTTAATTACTATAATTATCAATGATATTATCATTTAATTGAACAAAGAATTTATGTGATGTGAATTCCTACATTCCAAAAATGAATTATGGTTTATTTTACAATATTTTAAAACAATATGATATCATTTTTCTGGTTTTCTCTATGTGATAAATGTTTCATACTAAAATGACACTTTTATATTGAAAACATGCACCTTGAGTCATATCAACCACATACTTTGTAAGAATGATGTGTTGTCAACTCTTACATGTAACCAATGAATTATGTATCATTTTTATTAAGTTTGAAAGCAATTAAAGATACTTTTTTAGGTTTTTAGTTATATTGTCTTTGTTTCAAACAAAAACGATGCTTTCATATTGAAAACATGTACTTCTAGTCATACTAACCACATCATGTATTGAATTGATATGCGGTCAATTCATAAATATCCCATAGAAATTCTGTATAAGTTTCTAATATTTGAATACAATATGAGCTACATTGTTCATTTTTGGATAGTGACATGAATTTTAAACTAAAATGACACTTTTATATTGAAAACATGATCTTCGAGCCATAATGGACACATCATGTGTCTGATTGACATGTAGATAATTACAACACATCACAAATGAATAATGGATCATTTAATGTTGTTTGAAAATAATTCATGGCCAATATCTGTTTTTTCTCTAGTGATGTGTTTTTTAAAATAAAATTGGCCTTTTATATTGAAAACACATTTTTCAAGTCATATTGGAAATATCATGTATCAAATTGATGTATAGTGGATTCCTACACATCACAAATTAATTATGGATAATAGTCCAAATTTTTGAAAATAATCCAAGTTCATTTTTATATTTTTGTCTATGTGATGTGATTTTTAAACTAAAATATCACTTTTATATTGAAATCATGTACTTCAATTGATATCATCCACATATGGTGTTAGATTGATGTGTGGTAAATTCATACACATCTCAAATGAATTAGGGATTATTTTAAAAAATTCCAAACACATCCGAACATGTTTTCTCAGTTAGGGCAATATGATGTGTGTCTTAAACTAAAATGAAACTTTTATGTTGAAAACATGCATATTGAGTCATACAGGTCACATCGTGTGTCAGATTTATGTGAGTTCAATTACTACACATTACAAATGAATTATGGAGTTTTATCCTAAATTTTAAAAACAATATGAGCTCGTTTTCTCATTTTTATCTAGTAACTCACATTTTAAACTAAAATGACACTTTTAAATTTAAAACACACACTTCAAGTCATACCGGCCACATTATGCATCAGATTGATGTGAAGTCAATTCATAGATGTCAAAAATAAATTACAGATCAATTTCATAATGTTTCAAAAAAAAACTTTTCTCGTTTTATTGGTTTAGGTAATTGGATTCATGTTTTAAAATAAAATAAAACATTTATATTGAAAACATTCAATTTGAGTCATACTGACCACATCATATGTTCAATTTATTTGTAGTATATTTTTTACATTTCAAAAATGAAATATGGTTTATTTTAATAAATTCTGAAAATAAACCAATATAATCCTTTTTCGGTTTTTCTTATGTGATGAATGATTTATATTATAATGAAACTTTATATTGAAAACGCATAGTTCAAGTTATACCGAACACATAGTTTGATGGATAAAGAAGTGGTTAATTTTTACACATAAAAAATGATTTATGGATCTCTTAAGTAAATATTAAAAACAATATGATATCGTCTTCTCAGTTTTGGCTAATATATGCATGTTTTAATATAAAATGGAACTACTTTATTGAAAATAAGCACATAAATTCATTCTTTTAGCATCATTTTTTAGATTGACATAATTTCAATTCCTACATTTCAAAAATGAATCATGGATTTTTTTACTAAATTTTGAAAAAATAAAATCTCATTTTATTTGTTTTGGATATGTGATTCATTTTAAACTAAAATTACACTTTTATGTTGAAAACATGTACTTTGAGTCATACCAACCACATCATGGGTTTGATTGACATGTGTTTTATTCATAAAAATAAAAAATGAATTGTGGATTGTTTTTATAATGTTCAAAAATAATTCGAGTTTATTTCATGATTTTGGCTATGTGAAAAGTGTTTTAAACTTAAATGGTTCTTTTTAAAACATTCAATTTGAATCATACTGGCCTTATCATGTGTCATATTTCTATGTTTTTGATTCATACACATTACAAATGACATATAGATAATTTTCATGAAGTATCAAAACAATATGAATGTGTTTTTATTTATTTGAGTATGCAACAAGTGTTTTGAACTAAAATGTTAATTTTACACCAAAAAAACACATTTCAAGTCACGCACTAAATCATCTTGATGTGTGGTTAATTATTACATCTCACAAATGAATTTTGGATCATTTTACAAAAAATTAAAAATAATCTCATCTATTTTTCTTTATTTTTCCAATATGATGCACATTTTAATCCTAAATTGGACTTCTGTATTGAAAAAATGCACCTTCTGTTATAAATGAAGCATTTTATTTCATATTGATGTTCAGAAAATTATTACATGTCACAAACGAATTATGGATCTTTATAATAATGTTTTATGAAAACCCAAGATAATTTTCCATGTTTTCGATAGTAATACCTGTTTTATAAAATAATTTCACTTTTATATTGAAAACACACAATATGAGTCATTTCAACCACATAATTTGTTTGATTGACATTCATTCGATTAGCACACACAAAAAATAAATTATGGATTATATTCCAAAAGTTCAAGAACAATTTGAGATCATTATCTCATTTTTTTTCTGTGTCATTCCTTTTAAACTAAAATGGCACTTAAATACTGAAAAAAAAACACTTTGAATCATATCTCTCCCTGAGTGCGTTGGATGGGAAAATAGTATGTTCTTATACATAAAAAATAAATTATGAGTTTTTTCCAAATGTTTAAAAATAATAGAATCTCATTTTTGTGGTTTTGGCTATTTGACACAAATTTTAAACTAAAATGACACATTTATATTGAAAAAACATACATTGACTCATACCGACCCATTCATGTATCAGATTGACATGCGACCGATTTCCACACATCAAAAAATAATTATGGATCATTTTCTTAATTTTTGAAAAAAATAAAGGTTCATTTTCTCAGTTATTTTAAGAGGTTTTCATTTAAAAAATTTAAATTTTATATTAAAGATGCACACATCTTGTAATAACAGTAAATTCATGTGACAGATTGACATGCGTTCAATTCCCATATATCACAAATTAATTATGTATCATTTTTATAAATATTTAAAACAAATCTATTTGATTTTTCTAGTTTAGGATATGTAATGGATATTTTAAACTAAAAAGAATCTTTTGTATTTAAGACATAAAATGAAAAATGTTGAGGCTATGAACATGAATGTACCTTCTATTGTAGATGGTAATACGTATATATATTTGTGGGTAGATGGATCCTTGACCGATTTCTCTATCTCCATTATCTCAATGGCATCCTTGATGTTTAATATCTCACAAGAACTAGCATCTTGGTACATTCTACTAGATCTACCAAAATCTCTATATCATAACCATCCATTACATTTATCCTAGAGAAATTGTTCAAAAATAATATATAATCATTATGATATCTGTGATTCCCAGCTCAAAAGTTTCAATAAGGTCACAGACCGTACTATATCACATATATAATAGGTAACCACCTAAATTTGATATTAGAAAATATTTTAACAAAAATGTACCAGTCCCAATCATCTCTAAAAAAATTAATTTTTCTTTTGAGTATGTAGACTATTGGAAATATTGGTAGTACTGGGAAAATATTAACAAATAAATGTATAAATTTTTTTTGTTGGAAATTTTAATTACCATTGGAAATTACCTATTTAGGGATTCTATTATTTGGATGGTATATGATATATTTCCTAAATTTACAAACATAATATCCACAGTCATTGTCATTGATTGGTTTTCAATAGTGCAGAAACTTTGACCAAAATTAGTAAATTCATTTGATATATTTTTTGATCGTAAAATATTACTATATATAGCATAATATATTTAAATTTGAAGAAATACATGAGATTCATATGTCTAATAAATGAACTCATACTATGATTTAGACTATATTTATTGATCATACAATAATAACAAAATTATCATTAATACACAATAGTAAACATATAATTAAATGTTTTTCTGTAAAATGTTTATTAGAGTACATTAAAAATTTACAATATACATCATGTGTGGATTATTTGATGTAAATCCATGCATTGGATCCAAAAAAATAAACATTTGGGATATAAAACAGTATTACGATGAATACATAGAGCATTATAAAAAAAACAAATATGTATTAAAAAAATATATTCTATGATTCGATTGTAGATTTTCACACCTGCATTGTAGGAATCGAGAAGAGTTTGTATTCTGTTATTTTCTTCTCAAATTTCTCACATAGTGTATCTTTTTTTTATTTCATCCAACTCCAAATAAAGTTCACATGTAGAAATGATATTGTGATTAATGATTCAAAATCATACATTGCATGGATATCTATTTATATAGTACTAATATATAAGTTTGTAGAAAATATGAACAGTTATAATCTATAATTAATATGTGAAATCATTTTTTGGATAGAAAAATTATGAAAATGCACCTCACATATGTATTCATAATGGATACTCCCAACCATTCAAACTTGATAATCTCATTTATACTCTTTGTGGCCAACATCATCTGTAATGAAATCTCTAAATAATTCTTATTAATATATAATATAAGTCATATTTGAATATTTTAAGGTCATCTCTGCCTGAAAATGAAATGTTAATATATGCAAAAGTGAAATTAGGGGGGTGTACTCCCAGAAGGTCCTTTTGATTTCTTGGTTGATTCACATGATTGTCTTGATCCAACCTTCTATTTCCCCATCATTTTTACATATATAATACCATAACTCATTTCAATGTTTTTTAATCAAATGGTAAAGGTTTTTTATTTGTAAATAATATTCAAGGACACTCCTCATCTATCTTTATAATATTTTTATTCCTTGAAAAAAACAAATCCCATATAATTATTGACCATAGTTACATCCAAATAATCAAGTGGAATAGGAAACTTAGTAATCAACTTGTGAGATACATTAACCCCCACACTCTTGTGATCATTTGGGAGTTTTGTTGTTGTATAGAATGACTCTTTGGATATTATACACCATACCCCTTGAAACAAGGTGATACAGGGGTGTGGATATATATAAATCACATAGAACTTCACCCTTTATTATTGTAGTCAAATATTGTCAACAAAAGTTGATTTATTCATATTTTAGAGATAAGGTAATGATAAAATTGATTACCTCAGGTAAGATAAGAGTTTGAGAGCAATGGATAGCCACAATGATAGTGGGTTCATTTGTATTTTCATGTACTGCTATTTGTTCCACTACCAATTCACTTTTATCCTTTTGCATATATTGGTCCACCAAACCAGTCCGAACAATAATATATTTCAAAGAATTTATCTAGACTTGTAGTCCTTCTATTTTCTCATATGTATCTCATTAATTATTTTTATACTCGAAATACATTTGAGTTGACCCTCCAAAACCCAAACCTCTATCATAACCATATTAGTTTTTCTACTTCAAATCCATCAAAATTTGTTTTTCTTTAGGTTCAATCGAGGAAGATTCTTATGTCCATACCATATTACAACATACGAACATAATTTTTTTATATTATATTGTTATAAATCATGAAAAATTACTATTAATTCATAATTACACATGATTCTTATAATGCTTGTGTATTTTCATTAACTAGTTTACTATCATTGTTTTCACGAGCCTCCTTCCATAGCTCGTGATATGGAATCGAAGTGGATTTAGATTTTGATTTATCTAGATACATAAAAAAAAGGAATATATGTTATTTCATATCATATAAAACTTTTATTATAGATTTAAAAAACATACTTGTTACTAAAAAATGGCCTTTAATAGTGGTGGCCATTATCATAGCAATAAAAAAATGCTGATAAATTATACCTTTTATCAGTGCTTTTGTTTTTTCACTTATAAAAGGTACAATTTATCAACGCTAAAAATAAATCACTGATAATGCATACCCTTTATAAACACTTTTTTTAGCACACATAAATTGATACTTTATCAATGCATATTTAGTGGTGACAAAGGTCCGAATAAAATGAAATAAATAAATAATAAAAAAAGAAAAAACTTCATTTATTAATAATATATTAATTTATTTATTTACTATATGATTATTGATGAAAATGAATATATTTATTACTCTACATATAAATTATAAATACTAATAATTAGTATTTATTAAATATATATATATATATATATATACATCTAATGAAAATTAAACAAACAAAAATTAAAAAAATTAAATTTAGAAAAATATTTGACATTTTATAATTTAAATATTTATTGATAATGTTAATAAGTAGAATATATTAAATATATTGATATGTATGAATGAATATAAATATTATTTACATAATAAATGTTTTTATACATTACATTAAATAGTTATAAATTAAGTGAATACCAGTTTATAATTTAAAATTAATTTGAATAAAAAATACTGACTAATTTCACAGAGTAATGGACATAATTGAATGTCGTTTGATTTTTGAATTTAACATGGATCAAAAATGTGTTCTAATAATTTCAAATATACATAATTCATTCTTTTTTATATAAAACACACACACAGAACTTATCCATTTTTTCAATATTTTTATGGTGTACTTATTTTTAATTAATTCAATTTCACTCATTTTTAAAATGAATGCATTTAAGATTAAATATTCATTAATAATGTTGAAAAATATATTTGTAAATAAATATTTATAAATAAATATATTTATAAATATATATTTACTATATTTATATATTTATATATTTATAATTATAGAAAAATAAATATAAATTTTTAAAAAGTATTTATATAATTATTAATGAATAATTATATATATATTGAAATAATTATTAAATATATAATAAAATTATCTAAATTATGAATATTTTTATTTATATAAATTTTTTAAATATATATATATATATATAATTATATAAATTTATTTAATGATATAAATATTATATTTTCAAAATATTTATATAATTGTAAAAAATAACTTTATATTTAAATAATTTTAAATTTATAATAAATATATTTAAATAATTAATATATTTAATGTATATATATTTACATATATTTATTAAATATATTTATTTAATTATATATATTTAAAAAAATTATTTATAATTATACTTATAAATATTTTTATCAGCACTTATTACTTAAGAACTCATAAAAATTATCTTTATCAGTGATTTTTTGTAAATGATAATAACCATATCCCGATATATTTCAAATAACCTAATCAGCCCTGAACTCATTGTGGTATCTAAAGATTTCCACAGAATCCACCTTCACAGGCACTCCTCCTCGATGAATCGAACCTTGAATCGAGGCTCGAACAATTACAAGGCTGAAATATAAGGATTTATCAATTCAAGGGTCAAATAAATCCAAGACTCATATATATATATATGTATTTCTCCACTTTCTCTCAAATGAATTCCTTTCTCTATTTTGTCTTAGGGATCTTGGGGTGTAAAACATCAACTGTTCTTGCTATATTGGAGGTTGTTTTGCAATAGTGAGTGTGGCGAGTTAGCCATTTTCGATACTTAGTCATGGATATCATCCATTGTTACGCTTATAATAATTAGGGTGTGAAACACATATTATATGATCCTTCCCAGCTTCGCCCCCAATCCATACGAGCATCTCCTTCCATCTCAATTGTCGTTATGAATTAATATATGGGCTTTTTGAGCTAATCATTTATTTATGTGAATGTGTAGATGAATCATTATTTGTTTTCATTGGATAAATATTAAAATGAACCATATGGTAGAATTCACATTCCATTACATCATATACATAGTTTTGTATTTATAAATCTATAAGATGGTGGTGGGTACCCTATGAGATTACTTCCTGACATATTAAACTGACCTATTATTTTCATATTTCTGTTGTAAAGACCTTATATAAGGGTTTATGTTTTATAGATCTATTAATGTTTTCATTACACATAGGTTTAAGATTGAATTTAGGGTTGTCCACTTTGAAAATATGAGCTCACTGAAGTCGTTTCATCTCAGTAGTGGATACTGTGTATAGGATAGATGTTGCAAGGGTTGGTGTTTTTTCCTCCCTTGATTGTGATATATCTTGCTGATGTGTATTATTTATTTATTCCAAAATCTTTCTGTACCTCCCTAGAATCGTAAGGATGGTTCAATATGTATTATATAACCTCCCTAGAATCACTCATATGGATAGATCTGAAATGATGACCTCCCTAGAATCCCTAGAATGGGTTGTTGTGAAGATATGACATCCCATGAGTCTTGAGATGTTTTAAAATATTTTATATAAAATTAAAATTAAATGTTATAATTCCATAGGTCGTTACATTACTTGTTAAATAAAATAGAATGGAGGATATACAATTCTATATATTAGAAATAATTTTTAGGAAATCATCATTTTAGGTCTACATGTATTGGTTCCACCCCTAGAAATATCTGATTACAATCCATGTATATGAAATACATCATTATATATTAAAATGTTTTATAATTATATTTTTCTATCTTCTAGATTACTGAATGAGAGTTTATTATTCTTGTTTATCATATTTGGGTTCTTGTTACTTCTTAATTTCCTATATAATATTTTTATTTTTTTTATCGAATTTAAGGAAGACTTGATGTTTGTCTTACAATAGTTATTATTGAATGTTTTTGTTGAGACTCATTCTCCATATCTTTTATAGTCAACTAGCATCTTTATCTATTTAATATCATGAATTGTTATCAAATTTTGATGATTGAGACTCACCCACATAAAATTTATATTGATTTTACTACTATGAGGAGTAGTCATCCCATGGATGGCTACGCATTAGATTATTTAAAGAAAAATAGGTGGATATCCCCATGATAAGGAGGATGTGTGTCAAAAAAATGAACAGAATGATAAATGTCTAGAATATGAGTTGATGAGCATGAAAATTGTCTATAAGTTCCACCTTTTAATTAATTCAAAGGATAACACATACCACAATGGAGTAATTATTTTCCTAAATCGAATTACCCTATTTATTCACGGCATAATAAAATTATCTAAATCAATAAAATATCGGGTTTCCTTTATTTGAATTTTCTATAACATTCACATTTAATAATGAATATCTTATGTTTATTTATTTATTGTACAAAAATAATATTTTCTTGAACCCAATAAGATTGATAAGAATTGAAAATGGATTCATGCTAATTGTTTGATAAATGTGTATGAAGATGGAGTAAACAAATTCATCAAGATTTCACGTGATCATGCATAAGACCCTTTAATAATCATTTGTCCATATTTACATTGTTTTTATTCAAGAACAATTATACCAAATGATTTGGAAGAACATTTGACTTGTCCTGGAATATATCAAATCTATAAATGTTAGACTAATAATTAGAAAAATTGAATGTGCACACCAATTGGGATGATACTGTGATTTATGGATCATTTGATATGAATAACAGTGAAAATGATGATGGAGATCAAATTGAAGAAATGATATTGCAAATAGAAGATGACTTTCAGGATTGTCCAATGTTCTCTAAGAAATTAAATACTTATTTTAAGAGACCATTATATACCGGTTGTACCAAACACACAACATTATCACTAGTATTGAAGTTATAGAATTTGAAAGCTGGTATCAAATGGATTGATTCCATCCTTTTATAACTACATGGTCTCTTGAATGATATGATACTAGAAGAAAATGAACTTCAATGTCAAACATATGATTCAAAAAAATGATATGTTCAATTGGAATGATCTCTAAAAAACACATGATTTTCCAAATGATTTCATATTTTTTCATAAGGACCATGATTCCCCCATAAAATGCCCTAAGTGTGGGGTAGATTGATACAATACAAATGAATCATGTCCTCCATGACTTGTAAGGTAATTTCCTATAATTACTTGGTTTAGAAGACTATAAGTATTTTAGGAAGACTAGATATAGTTGATATGGAATTTAGATACACAAATTTAATATGGGAACATATGCCATCCAACTGATTCTCCACAGTGGAAGAAAATTGATTATGATTATTGTGATTTTGGAAATAAGTTAAGAAACATTATTCTTGCATTATCTACATATTAAATAAATTATTTTTCATTAAACATTAGTAGTCATAGTATATATCCTTTATTTTTTGTAAATTATATCTTTCTTATATGGTTATGTATAATTTTCAAATACATTATGATGTCCCTACTTAAATCAAGACCAATGAATCCCGGAAATGATATTGATGTCTATTTAGATTGAGTGATCGACTATATGAAATAGCCGTGGGATGCATGTTTTATAATGTAAGATTCTCATAGAAGATAATAATTCACATTTAGGACCATTTTATAATGAAATATAAATGACTTCCCCACTTATGTATATTTTTAAAGATATAGAATTAAAGGAATGTTGGGGTGTCCCATTTGTAAAAAATGAACATACTCTGTTCATTTAAAACATTCCTCTAACATTTTGTTTTTAAGACATCTTAAAAGTCTTCTTAGATTACATAAATACCAATACTAGATGATAGCATTTTTTGAGGATACCGAACAAGGTACAAAACCACCTCAAATTAGAGTTGATAATTTTTTTAATAAATAAAAATATATTGACATTGTTTTCAGTAAACCATTTAAAAAAAATTCCAAATATAGTTGGAAGTAGCAATCTGTTTTTATTGAATTATCATATTGGAATTGTATATATCTGAGATATTTTATTGATTTCATGAATATAGGAAAAAAATTATTTGATAGTTTTATTAGCATATTAGTAAATGTTCTTCGAAAAAAAAGATGGCATCAAGGCTAGGTTTGACATGATTGAAATGGGGATAAGGGAAGAGTTGTAAATAGTGAATGGTAAAGGGTGGAATTTTATACCTCTTGTATTTTACACTCTATCTAGATATGTAAAATTTAATATTTTCATTTTACTTAAAAGTGTAAATTTTCCACAGCGGTATTTATCAAATATCATGAATGACATGTCAATGACTATTTTGAATTTTAAAGGAATAAAATCACTAGATTGTCATGTTTTCTGGAAATATTTGATGCTAGTTTTTTTCGATTGTATTTTTCCTCCAAATGTATGGCATACATTAACCAAAAATTACTTCTTTTTCAAAGAAATATGTAGTAATGTTATAGACCCGATAAAGATTCCATTTAGGAATAATGAGTTTTCCGTTAAATTATATGAATTAGTGATGTTATTCCAACCATCATTATTTGATATAATGGTCCACGTGATGGTTCAATTGGTTAGATATATTCAACTATATGGTCCATTTTATTGGAGATAGATGTACCCCATTAAATGGTATATAATGATTTTGAAAGGGTATATCATGAATCAATGTTAGACAAATGGTTGTATTGCAGAATGATATATTTTTAAAGAAGCTATTTAATTCTATACCTATTACCAATTAGATGTTGATAACATCAGTCTCCCAAAGTCTTTTCATAGTGGACGCCTTATGGGATAAATTATTTTTAGAAGACATGTTGTTATAATTTCCTTGACAGAGTGGGAAAAACCATTATATTTTACATAATAGTGAAAATGTTGATCCATACATTGAATCCCACAAATAAATTGGTAGAGTATTGAATCTGTCAAGGGATTAAGGAAGGATATTAAAATACACATAATCTATAGTTTATAAGATTCTATTAAGATTAAATTTATAAGGATTTATCTAAAAATATTAACTCAATTAACTACCGAATTCAATGTATAACCATGGGACCAAATGAAAATGATATATAATCCCATGGTTTTTTAATAAATGGATATATATTCCATACAAAAGAAAACAATTACTGTAGAATGATTCAAAGAACTAGTGTTATGCTTGTGGAGGAACAAATGCACATATCTGGTTCTAAGGATATACATCCAATTTATTCATATATGTCATATTTTGGAATTATCAAAAGATATTGAAGTTGGATTATATAACATTTTATGTCCAGATTTTCCGTTGGAAATGGGTTTCCAATATGAGTGCTGTGAAAGTTGATGAAATGCGCTTCATGGAGGTAAAGTTTAGCATGGAAGGGTAAAAATATAATCCATTCGTAATTGAATCACAGAAAATTACTGTATTTTAGGTTTTAGATCCGTAAAATATGAATTGGTCAATTTTCCAACTAGAAACTAAAGAAAATGTTGGGTCAGATGAAAATTCAATTGAGGATGCCCCTTTCATTGAGTGATAAAAGTCAGTTCATCGAGGTCCCAAAGTAGAAAATGTATTTTTTTAATATGGTAAAACAAAGAGGGGATTACGATTCTCATTAGAAAAAAAAATACATAAAACCTTAAAATATAAAGAGTGTTTAATGAGATGGTAAAAGTGTTTTTCAATATACTATTTTTTCATAATAATATTACAAGTTCTCTACTGCATTAATATAATGTAAATTAAATGATTGACGTCTCATGTAGACAAGGTCTTCTGCACATGATGATGTTACCAATGCCTCATAATTCGAAAATATAATAAAGGAAACCCTTTGGTAATGTGTAAAGGTAATTTTACGATATATTTTCAATATTTTGACCAAAAATTATATAATGGATAATTTATTTAATTTTCCTTTTTATTTATAGATTTCATTTAATTTAGAATATTTATGTCCATATTTCATGCCTTTGTAGAAATATAAATGGTGTTGTCTCTACATAATCATAGAGGTAATCTTCATTTCCACATAGTAAAATAATTGTTCATGGAATTAATTTATTTTTTAATATTTATGTTTAATTTATTTATTTTTATTATTACTCAAAACATAATTGTTCTCTTATAAATGTGTATTATTTTGTTTAATTTGGGGTTGTTAGTCAATCTTTCATGCCTTTACGCACAAAAAATTCCTCATACTTCTTCTCCCTCAAAACATTTTCACCACTATGTTGTTGACATTTATCGGTTTCCTTTACGTTCCCTCCACTGCTCAATCAAGGAGGAAATATTAATGATTTCATAGTAAAATCATTGTCTATAGAATTATTTTATTATTTTATATTAATGTTTTATTTATTTATTTTTATTATTACTCCTATAATAATTATTTTCTTATATAGGTGGATTCTTTTGTTCGACTTGGGGTGGTTTATTTGAAGTTGCCCACGCTCATGAGAGATTGAACATTGAGACCACAACTAAGATAATTACATTAGGTAAATGTATAAAGAATTCATACAACCATCATAAAAATGTTAATTTATACTATATATTTAATTAATTTTTTAATCATTTTTCTACTATTTGTACGATAATTTTCTTATCATTGTTATCTACTACATATTTTTTCACAGATGTTCTGGAAGTCATATTGAATCGATTTTGAATGTTAGAAAACCATTTTAGATGAAATAAAAAAGAGTACAGGAAGCTCATGTGGTCATTGTGGTGAATTATCGGGATATAATGGCCACATGAGCTTCATATACACATATAGGTTTCAACTACAACAAAGGTTTTTTTGGAAAAGAACATTGATACAATATTCAATGATGGATGTTTGATAAATAAATACAATATTTATCATTGTAACTTTGTATGATAATTTTTTTTGAGACTTTGGTTTGTAAAGGAATTATCTGCACCTCAATCCAACACACAATGTGACTTTTATGACTCCAATTTCTTCTTTTTATTTATAATTGACATTAATTTAAGAGAAAATGACAACTGGAATACTGAAAACCAGGAATCCATGTTTGTATTGTTCAGATAATTTTGGAAAACAATCCATAATTAATTTTGGATGTGGAGGAATCGGCCACACCTTAATATGATACACATTGTTACATGTATGACTCAATGAGGCTACTATCAGTTTAAAATCAACTACATAGTTTAAAAAGTTAAACTCACTAAAAACCAATCAAACCTGATCATATTTTCTTGATAAATTAAAAAAACTATTATTAAGAAATTTTTATATGTAGGGATTGGTTTGACGTCATGTCGATACATGATGTGATCGACATGAGTCAATATGTGTATTTCTATTTTAGAATGACATTTTAGTAAAAAGAAATGTGGAGTACTCATAACAAAGAAAACATATTCATATTTTTTATACTTTAGGATAAATATCCATAAGTCATTTGAGATGTTTAGGAATTAGACGAACCTTAATCCGATTCACAATGTGACTGGTACGACTCAAAGTAAGTATCTTTATTTAAAAATGGCATCAATTATAGTAAAATGGAAAAATAAACTACTCATAATCCAGAAAACACATTTGTATCATCTTAATACGTTACAAAAATTATAAATATGTAATTTTTTGTTTTTAGTAATCATTCGTATCTCTATCTGATACACAATATTACTGGGATGACTGAAAGTGTACATTTTGATTATAAAATAAACTTTTCTACTTCAAAAAGTGTCACTCAGTGAAAACTAATCAAACATGTTTATAATTTCATAATAATTTAGAAAAATATTTATATGTCATTTGTTGTGTTTAGGAATATGTATCATGTCAAATAGATAAATTATGTGATCGGTATGAGTAAAAGTGTATGTTTCTAGTTTAAAATGGCATTAAAAAAATGATAGGTGACATACTCTTTGCTGTGAAAACACATTCAGATTGTTTTGATACTTCGGTAAAATGATCTATAAGTCATTTAATATTTTTAGGAATCCTCCAAACTACAATCCAATGAATAGTGTGACCGGTATGACTGTAAGTGCGTCGTTTTATTTAATATTGACATCAATTTTACTAAAATGGAAAACTGACCTACATAAAACTAAAAAAACTTATTTGAATTTTATTGATACATTACTAAAATGACACATATGACATTTTTAAAATATAAGGGTCAGACATACCTCAATATGATACCCGATATTCCCAACATCACTCAAAGAACCCGTTATCAATTTAAAGTCATTATTTTTGTTCAAAAAGTCTCCCTGACACAAAACTTATAAAAACCATCAAATTTTGTTGATAATTTTTTACAATGATTCTTAATTAATTTGTGACATGTAGGAATTGGTCTCACATAAAACTGATATATTATGTGATTGGTATGAGTTAAAGTGAGTGTTTTCTATTTAAAATGGAATTTTAGTAAAAAAGACAAGTGACATACTCAAAATTGTAAAAAAATATTCATATTGATTTTATACATTATTAAAAATATCCATATGTTTTTTTAAAGGTGGGGGGCATGCCCCTTTTAATTGAATCATAAAAAGTGCAAGGAATAGCAAAAAAATAGAAACGACAGTTCAAACAACAGATCAATACATCTGTCACGAGGTCCCAATCTTTTTTTTGATCTTTTCAGCGATCCTTTTTTCTTTGTCCCACAAATCCCCCAATCCATTCCATGGCCACGAGTAAGTCCCCGACTTCTGTAGTGGAGAGACTCCAAATCTCACGCTTACTGTAGAAGAGTTTCAATGTCCGTGTCTGAGTCTGAGATATCTGAGGAGGTTCCATTCCTTTCCACTGTTTCAGCCCTTCCATTTCCCCTTCCACGATTTCTAACATGTCGCACGCGCTTCCCACCACTAGCTTACTGCCAAGAGTTATCCAAATCATCATTTTCAGTAACAATGGTGTTGAGATTTCACCTGAGGAATGCAATGTTCTGACTGCAACTCAATAGGGTGTTGGATTGTAGAGGATTCTCCCTATTGCATAACTGTATGCAACTTAGAGGTGTCTTCAATAGCCATTTTCTCTTGTGGACGAGTCACCAGATTTCTTTTCTCCTTAACAGCTCCTAAATTTGGTGTGATTCCATTTTCTTCATCATCCACAGCCGGTGTGGGGTCAATAGCAGGATTCCCTACATGAGGGCAGGTAGTCTCCAAAGGGGATTTTAAAGCCACATGAGCTTCAACAGATGCATTGTCCGCCTCTTTGTAGGGAGCCAGAATCTCAGGAGATAAGGATTCTATCGCCTTTGCAGAAGTACCCTCAATGTCACTTGACATTGAGGGTTTCAGTGAACCAAGCGGTGGGGGAAGATCAGCCTGACCCCTCTCCATAATTTCAGCCCATGATTTCTTAGAGTTTTGAGTTAGAGGCAAACATCCAATGGAAATAGAGTTCAGAGTGCAATCCTTCTGTCCTGGCATAGTAGATTTCTCATTACTTTCTGAGGGACCAGGTTTCATGGATTTATGTTTTTTAAAACATGAACTATTGTCATGTCCACGCAATGAGAAAAAATCACAAATTATGGCACATCAACAGCTAGAGGCATCATGTCCAATTGCTTAATCCAATGCATAGTGATACTAGTATGACACAAAGTGAATCTTTTTATTTAAAATTGACATCAATTTTAGTAAAATGTACCACTAACCTACTCAAAAAAAATCAAACATATTCTTATTATTTTTACACTTTAAAAAATGATCCATATATCATTTTCGATGTATAGGTATTATATTTTCCTAAATATAATACATGATGTGCCCCATATGACTCAATGTGTCTGTTATTTGTTTAAAATTGAAATTTTAGTTCAAAAAGTGTCACTCTCTGAAAAATGATCAAAAACACTAATATTTTATTTATAATTATGTACAATGATTCATAAATTATTTTTTATGTATAGGAATCTGTCTCAAATCAAAATGATACATGATGTGATCAGTATGATTCAATGTGTGTGTTTCCAGTTTAAAGTGACATTTTAGTAAAACATACAAGTGACGTACTCAAAACTGAAAAAAAGATTCATATTTTTTTATTCTTTAGTAAAATTATCCATAATTCATTTGGTATTTTTAAGATTTATCCACACCTCAATAAAATATACTGTGTGACTGGTATGACTCCGAGAACATTGTTTTATTTAAAATTGACATCAATTTTAGTAAAATGGACAACTAACCTACTCAAAACCAATGAAAAACATTCCAATTGCATTTATACTTTACTAAAATTATCCATAAGACATTTATGACATGTAGTAATTATACTCACCTTAATTCGATACATGATTTTCCCAGTATGACTCAGAGTGTCTGTTATCAGTTTAAAATTGACATTTTAGTTGAAAAGGTGTCACTCACTAAAAAAAATCAAACACACTTGGAATTTCATGATAATTTATGAAAAAGATTAATAATTAATTTGGGATATGTGTTAATTTTTCTTACATCAAACAGATACATGATATTTTTTGGATTTAGTCAAGGTGCGTGTTTTCAGTTTAAAATGGTATTTTTGTAAAAAAATAGATTTGATGTACTCAAAACTAAGAAAATTCTTTTTGACTTATATTGATACATTAAGAAAATAAAACATAAGTTATTTGAAATTTGTATCAATCAGCCTCACCTCAATCAGATGCATGATGTGACCAATATGAATCAACGTGCATGTTTTTATTTACCATTAACATCAATTTTAGTAAAATGGAAACTTGACCAACTAAAAACTGAGAAAAAATAATTAAAATTGTTTTAATACATTAAAAAATAATCTATAATTCATTTTTTGCATTTAGAAATTATCTTATCTCAATTTAATACACGATGTTTGCAATATGACTCAAAGCGTCTGTTATTAGTTTAAAATCAACATTGTAGTTAAAAAAGTGTCACATATTGAAAACCGATCAAATGTGCTCGGATTACCATGATAATTTAGGAAAATGATTAATAATTAATTTTTGATGTGTAGGAATCAATATCACATTAAACTGATACACGATGTGATTGGTATGAGTCAAAGTGTGGGTTTCCAGTTTAAAATGACATTTTAGTTAAAAAGAAAACTGATATCCAAAAAACTAAAAAAATTAATTTAGATTGTTTTGATAATTTGGTAAAATGATCCATAAGAAATTTGAGACAAATAAGAATCATAAAAGACTCAATCCAATGTAACTTGTGATCGGTATAACTCAAAATGATACATTTTATTTAAAATTGACATCAATTTTAATAAAATGGATAACTAACTTACTCAATACTGAGATACCACATTTATATTGTTTTTATTATTTAAAAATACTATCCCTAAATAATTTTTAGGTTTCATAATCATCATTACTAAAATCCAATTCATGAATTTCATGGTATAAATCAACGTGTCCATTATAAGTTTAAAATATACATTTTAGTTCAAAATGTTTCACTTACAGAAAACCAATCAAATGTGCTCGGATTTTTTCTATAATTTAGGATAATTATTTTAAGGTAGTTTTTAATATGTGGGAATTAGTATCACCTCAATAAAATACACGATGTCATCAGTATGAGTCAAAGTGTGTGTATCCGGTTTAAAATAAAATTTTAGTAAAAAAGTCAAGTGATATAATAAAAGATGAAAAAACACAATTGGATTGTTTTAATACATTATAAAAACAATCCATTAGTAATTTGAGATAGGTAGGAATCAAATACAACTCAATATGACAAAAATTTTGACTGGTATGACTCCAAGTGAGTCTTTTCAAAATAAAAGTCTCATTTTAATTTTAAATGTGCATCACATCACTAAAACTGAGAAAATGAGCCTATATTGTTTTCTCATCATTCTATCTACTATTAATTCATTGATATTGTTATTATTTTTATCTTATACTTATATATATTACATTTCTCATGGTAGGGGATTAAAAAAATGAAAACCTACCTAAATGAAGATAGGGAGGCTCGAAATTGAGACCTCTAAAACACCATAACATGTCACAACCACTAGGGCATGGTAGTGGGGATTTATTTTAAACATATTTGATTAATTTTTATATATATAATTGTTGAATTTTCAAAATAAATGGTGTGACATATAAGAATCAACCACAAATCAATCTGATTCACAATTTTCCCGGTATCAATCAATGTTTTGTTTAAAAATAACTTATTCTATTAATTTATTTAATTATATTATTACTTGCGTAAAAATTAATTTCTTATGCCGTTATATTCTATTTCTTGAGTAGATATTGTTTTTTTAGAAAAATCATTTGTTGGGGTCAGGATCAAACATCAAAGGAACATTTATTTTTCTAAATGTATGTAATAACTTGAACTTATAAAATTTTTTAAACCAATGTTTGAAATATCTATGATATTGTGTTATTTTTTGTATTTGGGTTTTAAATTTATTTTCATTTAAATTTATATTATTACATGAATTTTGTTGATATCTGGTGGTGCTTTTGGTTTTGTGCTGTGTTGATATAATACATCCCACTGGTTCTATAGAGTGTCTTTTCAACACACTGCATTATGCCCATTTATCAGTGCTTTTGAATGTATTGGTAAATTACTCCTTTATCATGTATTTTGAAACTACTGATCAAAGTACCCTTTATCAACACTAAATAAATGTGTGGATAAAGGGGTCCAATATTAGTGCTAAAAACGAACTGATAAAAGACAAGGGATTTTTTATAGGAGTAAAAGTGAAGAATTTAATTAGAACCACGTAGTTATGTAAAACTACAGTCACGGCTAACAGTGACCTTGTAAAAAAAATTAATATTGTAATGAAAGGGGTTTTCTTTTTTCAAAGGATTCGATTTTAGTGGTAATATATCTCTTATTGAAAACCATGCTATTATTAAAATATTTTTAATAGTTGTAATAAATAAAAAATACCAACTATATCAAATAGATGTCAAAATGATTTTCTTTAATGATTATTAGAAATAAGAGTTATTTATTAATAAAAATAAAGGATTTATATAGGATAGTGATGGAATAATATTACCTATATTGAATAAAATACCTCATGGGTTGATAAATACATAAAGAGATTAGAAATAATAATATTATAAATTAATAAAATATTTGGATTTTATTAAGGGAAAAGAATAAAAACATTATATATGAGAAAGATGAGTAAAATTAATATTATTTTCATAATTTTTGATGATGAAATTATTTTCACAACAGGAATATAAAAAACCAATTAATAGTTTTAAAAAAATCATGAAGATCCATTTTGAAATATTCATACATGAATAAATAAAATTATTTATAGGATTTCAAGAAATTTTGATGAAATTTTATATTTTTGTTTTCAATGAGAAATATTCCACGGATCTAATAATTTATTTTGGAATGAAATATTTCAAATATGTTTCAAAAAGATATTATTGTTCTATCAAACTAAATTAATAGTAGGGTAATGTAATTATAAAGAATAGAATGATAAAATACCATCATAATTATAATTTAATTTACATCATTATGATAAAATATTGGTTATGTTGTAACAAATTGTATTTGATACAATAATGATCCTAAATGTGTATTCATGAATTATTTAGGGAAAATACTCCGACATATTAAATTAATAGTATAATATAGGTTTATTTATCAGAGAAATATTAAGATTAAAATATTTTTTATATTTATTCTAATAGGGAATGAAATTTCTATAATATGAAATTTACAATAGAAGGTGAATTATATTCTTTGAAAAAAATGTGTGAGTTTAAATGATATAATTATTTTACTCACAATATTGTTGAGGCTTTTTATTAGGTTACTACTCAAAAATCCATACAGTTGATATAATTAAAATATAAAAAATGTTGACCTATTGTAAAATGTTTAATTACATGTGTGGATATGATTTGATAACTAATGCGTAATCATTTTATAAATGATTCTTATCAGACAGTTCAGATAAAAATATGTTTATATTTAAATAACCTAAAATATCATAATCGTATTTGTTATTAACAATCATTTTAATATGTGTTGTTTTTTGGAGGGAAATCTCAAAAAATGATTAGTGAGATGATGCTTATACATAAATGGGAAATGGAAATTGTGAAACAACTTGGAGTTTCTACAGGTCACTTATGATGATGTTTCCTTCCATTATATATGACATAGAAAATTCACTCTTATATTGAAAAATAAGTTTATATAAGAAGATTCTTAGTTACCAACCATTAAGTGTGTTTATTATGGAGGCGATACTCATTAAAAATAATAACATGTGTTTTTGTTTGGAAAAGTACCTTCTACAATAGTTTCAAATAGACATTGAATGAGATGAATACTGAATAGATTAGACAACATTAATTAAATAAGAAAAATATAGCTTGAATTTAATAGTTAGTGAAGTAGCACAAAAATACTAAAAGTAGAGTATTTATATAATTCATTAAATTGTAATTGAATATGATTATGTTTAGAATTATCTTGATCTTGTACAATGATATTTACATGATTTGAGATGATTTAAAGTGATTGAAAATTCCCTAATAAAAATTGAAGAGGCATTGAGCTCATTTAAATAATTAAGGAATTATAGAGTTGATGGTTTAAAATGGATATGTATATAATATTATTATGATATATTGTACACTATTAGGATGATAGATACAATATTTATTCTAGTTGAGGTAGTGAAATATAACAACGTAAATGATGTGAAAGATATATTCCAAGTATCATTGAGAAATCTACAATGTTATAAACCTTATGCTAATGCATTAAAAATGTTTGGTCACATATAAGAAAAATTTCTATACCCAAGAAGAAATGTGATTTTGTTAAAAACATTATACAATAAGAAAAAAATCATAAAAACCATTATGTAAATCCCATTAAAGCTGTTAATACTAGAAATTTGGATGTCCAAGAAAAAACTTATTGTTGAACGTGATATCTATTGAGGAATACATTATAAATTTTACACAGGAAAAAATAAATACTACAAAGTGGGAAATTTTATGTACCTATTTTAGTTGTTTTTTGGGATACCATAATATATTTTTAATATTATAAATATTTGTATGATATTTAAATTAGTATATAATGTTTTTAGTTTGAGGAAAATGAAATACTTCCATAGAGAAACACATGGATGAATAATTAAGACATGATGATTCAAAATATATTACTTCATGATGTTAATTTCAAAATGACAATGGGGGTTATGATTTTAGGAAAATTTATGAAAATGAGATTCCATTCTATAAAAAATAAGAATACATCATGAAATTGTCTGAGAATAAAACAGAAGTCAAATATGTATTTCTGATTTGAAATATAGCGATGACATAAAGAGTCATGCCTCAACATGTAGTGATTCATTCACAAATTGGGAAGAAGGAACAAACCATGGTGACTATAAAATGTAATTTTGATAAATTCTATGAAGTATACGAATAAATGGTGGCCCACACATGATTTTTTTTAAAAATAACATCATGGAGGATTTTTCCACACTATGACCATTTTAAGGAATATTCCCAAAAATAGATGGAGATACTAAATTCTATAAAATTATTTGTAGAATTAGAGGCATTGATTTTTAATAAATAATATGAAGGTAACAAACCGATTCTTCAAGAGAATTAACATATTATATTTGTTATTGGTTTAAATGAGATTCAAGAGTAAAAATAAGGGTATATTATAATATTAAAATATATAAAATGAAATTATATTATCATATATTAGTAAAAAATGTGTGAGGAATGAGTTAAGTGGATTTTATGGAAATTTTGATACTATGTTTATTGGAGAAAAAAGTCTTGGTATTAAATGATGTAGTTGATAACAATATGAATGGATAAACTTATGGATGAGGTAATTGATGAATTAAAATAAAATGTAGTATGCTTGAAGGCCTTCCCAGTGATATTAATTTATCACAAATAATGAAAAAGAATATTTCATGTAGATATTAATAGGTATACTAGTATTATTCCAATATTAGGACTCTCAAATACTGTTGATTTGATCTGATTGGAGATCACATGCAAAGACCAGATTTTCCATTTCATTTGAATTATTTTTTCTTTATTTTTTATGGATTGAACTTAATTATCCAGAATGAGAATTTTTTAAGAGGTGTCTACTATAATGTACTAGAATTTTTTATTTCATTATGTGTTTTGTATATTTATTTTAAATGATAAATTATTGTGCTGAATTTTTAGATTTTTGGAAATTAAAATATTTTTATCTGAATTGTTTATATAAAAATAGATATATTTAAATGAATTGTTTTATAAAAATTTTATGAAATTTATTAGTTTAAATTAATTATTTATTTTATAATTATTAGGAAAATAATATGTCGAATTGAAAATTATTTATTTTAATTTTAGAAAGGTATATTATTTAATGGTATCATTTAATAAATTAATTAAGTTACGAATATAATGTATTGTATTTCATTGATTCAATTAAATTAATTTAAAGTAATTATTTGAGAGATAGTGAGTTCATTTGATTTGGAAAACATTCTAATTTATTGTTTTAGAAAACAATATAACTGGTTAAAAATATCTTTATATGAAACAAAACAAAAAAAAAAACAATTTAATAAAAACAATTTATATATATATAAGAAAAAAAATTAATTCGTGAATATATATATATATATATATATTAATTTTTTTAATTGGATTAATTTTTTTTGAAAAACGTCATGCCAAAATCCAATGCTTTTGACCTTTTTTTAAAGATGAAAGAAAATGAATGAGAACAAGAAAGATGGACAAGGTTACACAAATAGAAATTCCCATATCCAAAATAGTAGTTTAATGATCATAAAATACATGATCATTACCATAATAAAAATCACAGTCATCATCATCATCAATATTTTCCCACTCTAACTGTGAGTTACCTTGATTGTGGATCCCAAGGATCACTACATTGGACATTTCCTACTCCAAAGTTATCTTGATATCCATTGCCTTATAATATGATATGTTAGACACATTCCATGGTTTCTTAGAATAATCCTTCAATAGCCTTATTTTTGGAGGAACCATATTTACTTATTCACTTTTGACAACATTTTACTTTCCATTTATGAAAACATCCTTAAAAGAGACAGTGTTACCACTTCCTATAGATTAGGGATGAGTGGTGTCCAATAAAATCAGTTTCTATTCTTTGTCACATCCATTATCCGAGATGTGACCCCATTTACAAGAAAATTCCGATGAACTAAATAAATTCCAAATCAATTGACAATAATCCAAATTATTTGGAACATCATGTTGGAACCATGGTCTTCTATGCATGAATTGGAGTATGGTTTGTGTTTTTTGCTAATCCTCAGTGGAAGATCATAATGTGTACCAGCAAAGTGATCATACAGTTCAAGAAGACAACAATATTGAAGGTGGTGTCGTGTACTTGAAGGAGAAATGTGTTTTTCGAAAATAGACTTGTGCATCGTGTACTTGAAGGAGAAGAAACTTGCACACCATATGTTTTTCAAGATCAGAACATGGAAAAATGGGAAAGGGATAAGGGTCGCGCATGTTTTGGGTTGGTCGCGCAAGGGACCAATGCTCCATGAAAGGAGTTGCGTGCCGATGTCTAGGAGGTTTGTAAACTTGCGCTCCAGTTGTTCTTCATGATCAGAACATCAAAATATGGCAAAGGAAAGTAGGTCGCGCAAGTATTTGTGTTGTCGTGCAAGTGGGTTGCACGACAGAGGCTAGGGCGATTAGAGCTGCGCTCGGGGACTCGTGCATCATGAGGACACTTGCGCGCCACCGTGCAGGGTGTCCAGTTAGCCTATAAATAGAGGACCACCCATCCTCATTTTAAACGAAGTTCACAACTTAGAGATTTATCAAGATATCATCGCGCAAGTGGTTGAGTCGTGCAAGTGGTAGTTGGGTCGCGCAAGTACGGGTTGCGTGCCAGTTGTTGGCTGCCCGACCAAGGTGGTTTGGGAGTTAAAGGTGCAGAGTCGTGGAAGTTTGTAGTTGAAGGAAGCAGTGTCGCACAAATATTTTGGTGTCACCTACGCGCCAATTTTGTTCCACGCAAGTGACTTGAGCCCCATTCTTGAAACTTGCGCACCGGTCTTGGAGAAGTGCGCTAGGTGAAGTTGTTGTACGCCAGTCGTTTTGGAGCTTCACGAAAAATGAAATATTTTCTGATACCTTTGGTGTAATGTGGTATTAGTATATGAGTGAAAGTTGGACATCAATAGAGCATCTACATTCAAAATAGGATGGATTATTTTGTAATGATGAAGATACCTTCACGTCTATAAACTGAGTGTGACTTCACCAAGAGAAGTGAGCCAGGGGGAGTCAATGGGGGTGACCTGAGGGAAGCAGTGAGCTATCCCTGAACCTTTGTAAAGGCAGTGAGCCTAAGATAGAGTGAATGTTCCTGAACCATTGTAATCCACAACTTGTCAAGATTAGTGGAATTTGGTACGACAGACAACTTTTCGGCGTATGTTCCATGGACGTAGCCCTTAGCAGTGAACCAAGTAAAAATTTTGTGTCATCTCTTTGAATGTGAATGTTTCATTGCTGATTATATTCATCATATAGGTATATCTAGTTCCTACCAACATGGGAAAAAGATCCATGTTTTTAAAAGAAAATTTTTACACCGTGATTCACCCATCCCCTCTCAGGGTGTCCTGGGGTCCTACAAGTGGTATCAGAGGTCGGAGGTTGCTGGTGTTGAATCTGTCCTTTTTCATCATGGAGAATGTAGTCAATGTCAGGGGAGTCCCTCCCTTCGATGGAATTAATTTTCAAATTTGGAGGAATAGAATGAGATCTCATCTAAGATCCCTTGGAATGGATGTTCTGTTTTCCACTGTGCAAGGTATAAATGTCACTGATGTAACAACCCAATGTTTCAATAATGGAAATCCCTCTTGATCTAGTTAAATGTATCTTTATGTATAACGTTTATATAAAATGTCAACTTCTTTCATTTTATGTTATTAATTTTGACTGTTACTTTAATAGTCGTTGAACATTGATCACATGATCAGTATAAATATAGGGCTTTAACAAATCCAATTTACTGAGACAAAAGAAGCGATGACCTCATCGTGTAGAATTGCTCCATATGAAGCCCATTTTCCAGAGCTCAGAAAAGAGGTGGCATCTTTGGGCTTTGATCTTAACGAATCCCAAGATGAGCTTCATCATTTCAGGCTCAAACGGGACCGTATATGGGAAAAGTGGATGATGATAGAGATTACCACTCGAGCGATGTTATCTGAGCCACCCCAAGAGTCTGTCACCATCGCGCACCTTACCCTTAGGTCTTATGCGGCTGTTTTAAGAAGTTATGTAACAAATCGCTAGTACTATGTTCATGTACATTAATTTTTCATATAATAATGAATATACTTTCTTGTCATTATTGATATATTTTAAATGGTTTTTAAAGTATAAATAGTGTTTTTAGTTATTATTAAATTAAGAATTCTATTTTATTAAATTAAGGGATTTTTGAATTAAATAATATTTTAATAAAATATTATTATTATTATGAAATTAATTTTTATTAAAAATAAATAATCTTATAATTTTATGAATGCAATTGTAATTTTTATTAAGGTTTGAAATCCATTTTTTTCAAAACCCGTGAATTTTCAATAAATGTCGGTTTTTATTTTAAAAGTGGAAATTAAAATATTTAGAAAATTATTTAGATAAAATAAATGCTATTTTTGGAATCAGGACGTCGAAATTATCCAATGGTTAAATTTACATAATTTTCTAAGATAGTCAAATTTTTTGGTAAAAAGTAAATACCGTTTAAATATATAGTCTTTTATGACATCATAATGACCCAATAGTGATGTAATAAAATACTATAAGATTTATGTTCGGCCAATATATGTTTTACCATTAAAATAATGTGATTTTGGGTTTGTTTGACTTACTTTTCAAAGCATTAATGGACCCCTCAAGACTTATTAAACATCTTGTCTTTTTAAATTATTTTCCATGGGAGTGTGACTCACCTCCACATAAGAAACCCCGTTATTTTAATTTGTTTGGACTTTGTCCATATAAAATATTTTTTTCCTCTTCCCTTTTCCAAATAACATGGGCAAAAACCATGATCTGATTTTCGGTTTGGATTAGTTTAATATAAGGGGTCCCAAACCTAAATAATAAAGGATTCACTAACCTTTCATATATAAAACCACCCAACGTCCCACTTCATCCTCACTCAAAGCCTTTGGAGTTCGTCCATCCTCTGCCCTACTCTCTCTATAATCCTCCCAAGGTTCCCCATGCTCCCAAGAAGCCTCTCTCAAGCCTCTCTCAAGCCTTTGGAAGCACACTTCCATGTAAGGGTTTTTTTCCTTTCTTATTTTTGTCCAATTTTCATTAAGTTGTTTTTCCCATTTAATTTCAATTATAAATGGTGGAATATGGTTTCGCACCTCCATCATACTGCCCTATTTATGTTTGAATGATGGGATACCACTTTCTCTCTCATTAGTTCCCTCCCATGTACACCCGTTACTATGCTGAAATTCAGAAAGGAACTTCTCTCTCCTCATCTACATTCAAGAAAGACTTTTGTATCATGAATATATATTCCATTACAACTGTTGGTACATGTATATATATGACCTCATTACTTTCCATTACAATTAAATATGATGAGAAACCCCTTTCTCTCTCATAAATCGTTTTTATGAATTCTTATGTCACGCCGTTACGATGCCGAAATCGCACCGATTTTCTAAGCCAATGCCATTTTGTAGTGAATACAATGCCCATTACTCCATCAAGGGTATTAAACTTTATGCACATTTTCTTATTGATTATAAAGTTTCATTTATGAGTTACACATTCCTTTATCATGGAATAAATTATTATGTTTTATGAATCGATGTTTTCTGATCCATGTGGCACACTTATGCATGAAATGAAATGTTTAAGAAGGGTGCACCCTTATAGCGCTCCAATGCATTGAGTAAAGTATAGTATCATGATACTTCATGTGCAATGAGTGTTGACTCATGCTATTTTAAGTGCAATGAGGGTTTACTCACTCTTCATGAGCAATGAGAATTTACTCATACTCCATGTGCAATGATCCTTGGCTCATGCTAATTCCATGTTAAGTGTTGTTGCCACATTTCCATGTTATGATTATCATGCTTTATCATGCCTTTATGTTCATGTTTCTCTTGTTCTCTATTGATATGCCTGTTGTCTAACATGTATTGTAATCTTCATTTATTCCATGTTTATTCCCTTACTGGGCTTTATAGATCACCCCTTTTCTTATGCATGTCCTTAGGTTATCCCATGCAATTATAAGTACGAGGGAATGTAGTGGTCATGTAAAGTAATTTTTCAATAAACATTTTTTATTTCATGTTTTAAGTTTTTATGTAACGATCATAAGCCCCCAAAGACACTAGACCTCTCAATCTTCCATGTTGTATCATGTGAATAGTTTATGTAACAAATCATGTTTAAGTTGTAATAAAAGCAGGGTTGTCATAGTTGGTTTCAGAGGATAGGTTTAGTTATTTTTGGGATTATGATTATAAAACCATATTAAAGCCATAGATAAAAGACTAAGTATAATAATAACATCCCTATGTTTTGGTACGAACATAGTGAGTGGTTTATCAAACAGAGACATCCCTGTCTGGATACGAGCAGGTAGAGGCGGCTCTGGCATAGATGTATCCTAGGGGTAAAACCTGAATACACCACTTTGAGCTAGACTCGAATGGGAACTGGGGCATGACAATAGGCTTGTCTACACTCTTGGTTATGACACTCCCGGGGGATACTTTTTGATAAATTCACAATATTAGTTTGAACCCTTATTAAGGAAATTAAAAAAAAATCCCCTAAGAATATATGTTAGAAAGTAGATCATGAAAAGCCTAGATTGAAGCCTATAGACTCATGAGTTAAGGAAATAAAAGTTTATTTATAAGTCATCAATTTTTTTCTTTGGATTACCTTTAAGGTGTTACTCCCAAACTTTCCTTTTATTCCAGCCAATTTCCATTAATAGGAGGACTCAAGCTAACAACCGATGTGATGATCAGTGTGATGACTGTACTAATGAGATTCCCAATCCAATGGGAGTAGGAATCACGAACCTTGTAACGCTTCTCTCTTAGTTAACTCAAGCTTTGAATAGAAACATAGGTCAAGAGGAACATTCAACCCCCCCCCTAAGAAAGAACAAGTCGCTATCGAGATCTTCATGAGACAATGGCCTCCTACTTTTAGTGGATCATCTGATCCCATGATCGCTGAACAATGGATCAACTCCATTGAAAAGATTTTCTCCATCCATCAATGTTATGAACAAGAGAAGGTTCTCCTGACGAATTATCATATGGAGGGTGAAGCAGATCAATGGTAGATGATGATCAAAAATACGAAGCCGGGGGAGGAGATTGGGGAGTTGGAATGGAAGGATTTCCAGAAGATGTTTTTTGATAAATATTTTCCGCGCACCCTTCATCTTGAGATGGAAAAAGACTTCCATTCCCTCAAGAAAAAAGATGAAGAATCTGTTAGAGCGTACGAGGAAAACTTCACAAGGCTTGCACGATACACTTCCAGCTTTGTTGTTACCCCCGAATGCAAGGTTGACTGCTTCTTTGGTGGGTTTAAGCCTAGCCTACGGAAAGCATTAGCGATCCATGACTTCGAAAGCTATGAGGAAATTGTCCGATGTGCCCCCGTGGTTGAAATGGAGATTGGGGAATCACATGGGTATCATGGGGACAAGAAGCATAAGGTGGACTTCAATTCTGGTAGTCTGATGGATAAATCCAATGGTGCTAAGAAGATCTAGCACCCTACTTGCCAAAAGTGCGGAAAGAAGCACCCTGAAAATTTATTCAAGGGGACGAGGAAATGCTTTAGGTGTGAAAGAGAAGGGCACCTACATGTTAACTGGTGGAAAGAAAGATCCACGACTGCGATAGAGGAGAGGAATGCTCCATTCTATCTTCAACGCGTGGTTCATTTCTACAACTGCAAAGAACTGGGGCATTTTGCAAATCAGTACCTGAATCCAAGGGTTTTTTGAGGAAACCAACAACCTCCAAGACAGCAAGGAAGAGATTTTTCCATCACTTCTGCCAAAGTAAACCCTGACAACGAAGTGGTGATAGGTACGCTATTTATTCTTTCAAGAATATAAAAAGTACTTTTTTATTTAGGTTCTACGCATTCTTTTATATCTCGAATGTTTAGTAGAAAAATCCCATCACCACCACAAATCATGGAAGTGAAGATGTCAGTGATTACGGAAAATGGGGAAATCATTGCATCCCATGAATATAAGTCATCCCCTGTTATAATCTGTGGATTGATTTTTTCGGTGAACCATGTCATGCTCCCTCTGGTGGAATTTGAGGAAATTCCTGGCATAGATTGGCTTTCCTTATTTAGATCCAACATAAATTGTCAGGAGAGGGAAATCACACTCCATATAGAGAATCGACCCTCGATTAGTTACAAGTTTAAGGAGGAAGATGAATCTCCTTTAGCTCCATCATCTCAAACATGGATATTACTGCCCTATGAGAAGGCGTATCTGGCTCAGATGATTGATTCCAAGGAAGAAACCACCCATGAGGAAATGCCTATTGTGAGGGAATTCGCTGAAGTGTTTCCCAAGGAACTGCATGTTCTTCCTCCTAGAAGATATGTTGATTCTCAATTGAACTTATACCATGGGCTCTACCAATATCCAAGACTCCATATAGAATGGATTTCATGGATCTTGAAGAGCTAAAGAAATAACTACAGGAGAATCTGTATAAAGGGTTTATACGCCCAAGTGCTTCACTAGGGGGTGCACTAGTCCTCTTCGTCATGAAGAAGGATGGTTGAATGCGGCTTTGCATCGATTATCATGAACTTAAAAAAATCACAATAAAGAACAAGTATCCTCTGCCACAGATTGATGACTTGTTCGATCAGATGCACGGATCACAATACTTCTCTAAGGTAGATTTTCGGTTGGGATATTATCAGGTAAGGGTGAAGAAGGAAGATGTCCCCAAGACTAATTTTCGTACAACATACGAGCACTATGAATTCATAGTAATGCCTTTAGGACTCACTAATGCTCTAGAAATCTTCATGGACTTGATGAATATAGTCTTTAGAGATTACCTTGAAAAATTTTGTGGTAGTATTTATAGATGATATTATAATATACTCCAAAACCAAGGAGGATCACAAGGATCATTTATGAACTGTAATAGAGTCTTTGTGCAAGGATAAGCTCTATGAAAAGTACATAAAGTGTGAGTTCTGGTTGAAGGAGGTCTCATTCTTGGGCCATATCATCACAAGAAATGGGATATCTGTGGATCCCTTCAAAATAGATGCAACTTAGGGATGGCTGAGGCCAACATCAGTAACAGATATCCGTAGATTCTTGGGGTTAGCTAGATATTATCAACGATTTGTGAGAAATTTTTCACGATTGTCCAACTCTCTTACCAAGCTAACTCTAAAGGGAGTAAAGTTTTCTTGGAGTGATGAATGCGAAGAAAGCTTCAAGGAGTTGAAAAGGAGGCTTATCACTGCGCCCGTGCTCACTTTACCCCCAAGTGGGGAAATTTTTGTGGTATTAAGTGATGCTTAGAATAAGGGATTAGGTTGTGTGCTGATGCAGAATGATAAAGTGATATCCTATGACTCAAGGCAGTTGAAAATCCAAGAGTGAAACTATCCAATGCATGATCTGGAGTTGGCAGCGGTGATCTTTGACTTGAAAATCTGGTAGCATTATCTCTATGGGGAGAAATGTGAGATATATACTAACCACAAGTGTCTTAAATATATATTCACACATAAAGAGCTTAATATGCGCCAGAGAAGATGGATAGAGCTCATCAAGGATCATGACTATTCAATACATTACCACCCTAGGAAAGAAAACAATGTGGCAGATTCCCTAAGCAGAAAGGACCCTGCGATTCTATCAATGATGATAATTGAGAGGGATACAATCTTCTTAGACTTGATGAAGATGGACCTGTGAATCATAAGGAAGAGAACATCATCAATCCTTTCACAAATGATTGCTCAACCGTCTCTTTTGGAAAGGTTAAAGGATTCTCAAAAGGATGATTTGGGAATTCATGAAAAAGTGGAAGCTATCAAAAAGGGGAAATCCTTAGAGTTTAATGTTAATGAAGAAGGAATTGTGTGACTTGGGAAAAGACTATGTGTTCCATCAAGTCTGGAGCTGAAGAAGGAACTTTGGGATGATGCACATAGTTCAAATGTAACTATTCACACAGAGAGCACAAAAATGTATTGAGATCTCCAAGAAAACTTTTGGTGGGATAATATGAAAAAGGTGATCGCTTAATATACATCAAAGTGCCTGGTGTGCCAGCAAGTGAAGGCAGAGAGGCAGAATTCTAAGGGGATGATGCAACCATAGCCCATACCAGAATGGAAATGGGAGAACATCACCATGGAATTTGTCACCAGACTTCCAAGGCCATCCAAAGGCAACAATGCAATCTGGTTTGTTGTGGATCGTCTTACAAAGACTGCAGATTTATTTTCTATTCGGGAGGATTTTTCATTAGATCAAACGACACAGATATATATCAAGGAAGTGGTAAGGCTGCATGGAGTGCCACTATCTATTTTGTCTGACCGAGATCCAAGATTCACCTCTATGTTTTGGAAGAGTCTTCAACATGCTCTGAATACTGAACTGAACATCAGTACGACCTATCATCCTCAAACTGATGGCCAATCTGAGAGGACTATCCAAAAAATTGAGGACATGTTGAGAGCGTGCTCAATGTACTTTAAAGGAGGATGTGATCAAGATCTTCCTCTGGTTGAGTTCTATTATAATAACAATTTCCACTCGAGCGTCCAAACGACACCATATGAAGCCCTTTATGGGAAAAGGTGCAGAACACCGACATGTTGGGATGAGGTCGGTGAACGTAAGCTGCTTGGACCAAAAATGGTCGAGGAAATGGTGGAGAAGTTGAAAACCATTCAGCAGCATATCAAGGCATCCCCGAGTCGACATAAGAGTTATGCAGATAATTATCGACGATACCTTGAGTTTAAAGTTGGAGACATGGTTTATCTACGCATATCTCTGTGGAAGAAGTTCACGAGGTTTGGAAAGAAAGGGAAGTTAAGTCCAAGGTACATCGGCCCCTTCGAGATTCTTGATCGTGTTGGGGCTGTGGCCTATCGACTAAAAATTCCACCTACCATGGAAAAAGTACATGATGCCTTTCATGTATCCCTCTTAAGGAAGTACATACTGGACCCTTCGCATGTACTCTCTTCTAAGGAGGTACAGTTGGAGGATGATCTTTCTTATGAGGAGCAACCAGTGAAGATCATAGATCGTAGAGAAACATTTCTACGAAATAAGACAATTCCACTTGTCAAGGTGTTGTGGAGAAACCACAAGTTTGAATAAGCGACTTTGTAATTGGAGGAAATGATGAAGCTGAGTTACCCACATCTGTTTTAGTGTTGTAAAAAGGAAATTTCGAGGGAGAAATTTCTTAAGGGGGGAATATTATAACGTCCCAATGATTCAATAATGGAAATACCTCATGATCTAGTTAAATGTATCTTTATGTAAAACATTTATATAAAATTTCATCTTCTTTGGTTTTATGTTAAGAATTTTGACCATTAATTTTATAGACGTTGAACAGTGATCACATGATTAGTATAAATATATGGCTTTAACAAATCCAATTTACTCATACAAAAGAAGCGATGGCCTCATCCTATAGAATTTCTCCATACGAAGCCCATTTGTCGGAGCTCGAAAAAGAGGTGGAGTCTTTGGGCTTCTCTCTTGACCAAGCCCAAGCTGAGCATCATCATGTTAGGCTCGAACGGGACCATCTACGGGAAAAGTGGAAGTTGATAGAGATTACCACTCTAGCGATGTTATCTAAGCCACCCCAAGAGTCTGTCACCATTACGCAACTTACCCCTAGGTCTTATGCGGCTGTTTTAAGGGGTTATTTAACAAATCGCTAGTACTATGTTCATGTACATTATTTTTTTTATATAATAATGAATATACTTTATTGTCATTATTAATACAATGTAAATAGTTTTTAAAGTACCGATAGTGTTTTTAGTTATTATTTAATTAAGAATTATATTTCATTGAATTAAGGGATTTTTGAATTAAATAATATTTTAATAAAATACTATTATTATTAATAAATCAATTTTTATTAAAAATAAATAATCTTATAATTTTATGAATGCAATTGTAAATTTTATTAAGGTTTAAAATCCATTTTTGTCAAAACCCGTGAATTTTCGATAAATGTTGGTTTTTAATTTAAATGTGAAAATTAACATATTTATAAAATTATTTAGAAAAAATAAATTTTATTTCTAGAATCAAGATGTTGAAATTATCCAACGGTGAATTTTCATAATTTTCTGAGACAGTCAAATTTTTGGGTAAAAATTAAAAACCGTTTAAATATGTAATGTGTTTTATAACATCATAATGACCCAATAGTGATGTAATAAAATACTATAAGCTTTATGGTCGTCCAATATATTCTTTACCCTGAAAATAATATGAATTTGGGTTTTTTTGACTTACTTTTCAAAGCATTAATGGACCCCTCAAGACTTATTAAACAACTTGTCTTTTTAAATTATTTTCCATGAGAGTGTGACTTACCTCCACATAAGCAACCCCATTATTTTAAGAATTTCGACCTTTGGCCTTATAAAATATTTTTTTCCTCTCCCCTTTTCCAAAAACCATGGGCAGAAACCATGAACTGATTTGTGGTTTGGATTAGTTTAATGTAAGGGGACCTTAACCTAAATAAGAAATAATTCACTCACCTTTCCTATATAAACCCAACCAAGCTCCCATGTCCTCCTCACTCAAAGCCTTTGGAGTTCATCCAACCTCTGCCCTACTCTCTCTAGAATCCTCCCAAGGTGCCCCAATCTCCCAAGAAGCCTCTCTCAAGCCTCTTTCAAGTCTTTGTAAGCACACTTCCAAGTGAGGGTTTTTTCTTCCTTTCTCATTTTTGTCCAATTTTCTTTTAGTTATTTTCCCATTTAATTTCAATTATGAATGTTGGGGTATGGTTTCAAACCCCCCCATACTTCCCTCTTTATGTTTGAATGATGGGATAACCCTTTCTCTCTCATTAGATGCCTCCCATGTACACCCGTTACTATGCCGAAATTCCAAAAGGAACTTCTCTTTCCTCATTTACATTCAAGCAATACTTTTGTATCATGAATATAAATTCCATTACAATTGTTGGGACATGTATCTATATGACCTCCTTAATTTACATTACATGTAAATATGATGACAAAACCATTTCTCTCTCATCAACCATTTTTATGAATTCTTATGTCACGCCGTTATGCTGCTGAAATCGCACCGATTTTCTAAGCCAATGCTATTGTATAGTGAATACCATTCCCATTTCTACATCAAGTATATTCACCTTTATGCACATTTACATATTTATTATAAAGTTTCATGTATGAATTCCACATTCCTTTATCGTGGAATAAATTATTATGTTTTATGAATCCATGTTTTATGATCTATGTGGCACACTTATGCATGAAATAAAAAGTTTAAGAAGGGTGTGCCCTTATAGAGCTTTAATGTATTGGGTAAAGTATAGTATCATGATACGTCATGTGCAATGAGTGTTGACTCATACTAAATCAAGCGCAACGAGGGTTTACTCGTTCTTCATGTGCAATGATATTTTAGTCATTCTCTATGTGCAATGATCCTTGGCTCATGCTAATTCCATGTTAAGTGTTGTTTCCACATTTCCATGTTATGATTATCACGATTTATCATGGCTTTATGTTCATGTTTATCCTGTTCTCTATTGATATTCCTATTTTCTAACATGTATTTTACTCCTCATGTATTCCATGTTTATTCCCTTACTGGGATTTATAGCTCACCCCTTTTCTTATGCATGTCCTCATGGTATCCCATGCAATACTAAGTACGAGGCAAATTAGTGGTCATGTAAAAGAAGTGTTCAATAAACATGTTTTATTTCATGTTTTAAGTTGTTATGTAATGATCCTAAGCCCTAAAAACACTAGACCTATCGATCTTCTTTGTTGTATCATGTGAATAGTTTATGTAATAAATCATTTTTAAGTTGTAATAAAAGCAGGGTTGTCATAACTGATCCAACAGGGCTGGCTATGACTGAAGCAGACTGGAAAATTCTTGATGCAGGTGATAAAGAAAAAAATACACTCACTAAATCCCTTTCTGATCAGATCCATTAAAAGGTAATGAGTTTCACCTCAGAAAAATCCATGCGGTATAAACATGAAAATATTTATGAAGGAGATAGCGAAGTGAAGGTGGAAAAATTACAAGTCCTCCACCATCAGTTTGATGATCTACTGAGAAGCTTGGTAGCATATGAAATGAGAGTCAAACCAGAAGATTCTACGACTCGTGTGAGCTATAAAATGGCGTTCAAGGACATGGATAAACTGAAAATTTCAGAAGATAGTAGCGGTGAAGATGACGAAGAAAACAAAATTATTTATCTCATTGCAAAGATTTTCCCCAAGGGAAAATTGAAATTTAAAGGGAACTTACCTCTTTCATGTTTTCGTTGTGGAAGAGCTGGGTACATTGCCTCTTAGTTTTTAAGAAAGATCAATGATGAATATTGTGAATATGAGAACATCCAGAAGCCTCAAAAAACATTTTTCATAAAGACAGACTTCAAATCTTGAAAGAAAATATAGAGGAAGAGTTTTTTCTGTGAAGAGGAAGATGAGGATAATGAATTTTTTGAAGAAGAAGAACCCTAATTTAAAACAGGAAATCATGCTTCCATGATGGTTACGGTTGAAAAGTCCAAACCATTGATCAATAAAGACATAGATAATTAGATTACTTCTAATGGTGATTCAAAGACTCAAATTTAGGATGCTTTTTACAAGATTGAGAATAAACGTATAAGATGCAATAAGTGGAAGGAAATGGTGGACGAATCACCAGAATATGTTGATGAGCATGAAACAGAGATTGAATGAATAGAAAAACTAGTGAGAGTTCAGTATTCAATCCTTGAAAGCATATATGATGTTGTGTAAATAAAGCTTAAAATTAAATAACAAGAAAATGCCATAAAATACCTTTCATCCAGACTGTAAGAGAAGTCTATGACCGTTGAGGGACTTGAGGAAGAAGTTGTTACTCATAGAAGTAAAATTGAATGTCAATCAATGAAAAATGAGGGCAAGAAGAAAATTCATTTCAGAAGATTCTCATATGCATAATTACTAGCAAGAGCCTTGTGTGGTTCAGATTGGTTTGAAAAATCATAAGTGATCAAAGACCCACCTGCACAGGAAATAGTGGAATTGGCTGTGAAGCTGAGACATCAACTACTGGAAGCAAAGAGAGCCAAAAGAAAGACAAGATGAAAGTTGGACATGCTGAAACATTACATGATATGTTAAAAAAGAAACCCTCAATCCAAACTAAAAGAAGAACTAAAAATTATCCTCAAACTTTCAGAAATGACAGGCAGTTCTACTATTCTCCCAAGGAAATATACATGAGTAGAAATTCAAGTGAAAAGACATTTCCTCTCATGAAGTGTCAGTTCTGTGGTTATCTGGGCCATACCATGTCATACTGGGAAGAGGAAAGGAGCTACATGAATGGGGAAGATCTGGGAAGTCAACAATGGAGACTGATTTAATATATTTCATCTTATAGAGGAAATGGATTCTATGGTTACTGTTTTAATTGTTCTATCTTTATCCAGAAAGCTATGTATTGCAGGCGGAGGTACGATAGGATAAATTCATACAACACTCAAAGACGGGCCAGTTTTCATCCTCCTGATGATGTTGTTATCACAAACAGTTTTCCACTCTGGAAGAAGATTATGGATATGAAGAATCAGATTATGTGGAAGAAAGTATTAAAAGGCCATTAGTATCCTATGCTCAATCCAATATCTCATGGAAAGAAAAGAAGAAGATCGAGAAATCCAATCTTGCATAAGTATCCCTCAAAGCTACAAAGAGCAGCAGCACCTCGATCCTTGATAGTGGATGCTCTTCCCATATGACGGGAAATGCTGACCATTTGAATAACATTGAAAATAATGTTTATGGAATAGTACAGTTTGGTAATGATGGTGCTTTGAAGATTAAAGGTAGTGGGAATACTGCTCTTTCCAAAGGAGAGATGAAGAAGACTAAAGTTCTTTATGTGGACGGTCTACACCACAATCTCCTCTGTGTAAGTTAACTTTGTGACTCAGGGATCATAGTAACCTTCAATCAAAAATTCTGCACTATAAAAGGAAAAATAGGGAATTATCTTACGAAAGGCTATAGAACAGATGGAAACTTATATCAGGTTGATAGCAAAGTGAACTCCGGCTATTTTTCTCTTGAAGAAGAAAAACATTTGTGGAATCGAAGGCTAGGGCACATTAACCAACAATACATGGAAAAGATATCTAAGCTTAACAGAGTCATGGATATTCCCATCCTAAAAAGTGAACAAGAAAAGTCTTTTGATGCTTGTATTCATGGGAAGCTGGTCTGTAGTTCATATCGGACAAAGAAGAAAAAGGCATCGCATCTTCTTGATCTCATTCTTACAGACGTATGTGGCTCAATAAATGTTGCTGGAACCCATGGAGAAAGGTACTTCATCCTTTTCATTGATGATCATAGTAGAATTAATTGTGTAATGGTGATTCACAGGAAGCGACCAGTACTTGATTGCATGAAAACTTATCACCGGATTGCCGAGAATCATACAGGATGGAAAATAAAAGTCTTGCAATCTGACAGTGGTGGGGAATACACATCCATTGAGTTTGAAAATTACCTAGAAAAACATGGAATACTACATAAGGTAGCTGCTGTGAGAACTCCACAACAAAATGGAGTTGTTGAGCGTCAGGATTGACATGTCAACAATATGACCAGGACTATGCTGATCGATAGTGGTATCTCTCGCCATTACTGGAAGAAAGATGTTAAAGCTGTAGTGCACACTCATAATCGAACAAGGCTTTATATGGGATAAATTAAGACACCATATGAATTGTGGCATGGAAGAAAGCCTTCATTGAAATACTTTCGTGCTTTAGGAAGCAAATGTTTCATCTAGAACAAAGAAGTAAATCAAGGGATGTTTGGTGACAATGTTGATGAAGGAATATTTCTTGGGTATCCAATGAACAGAAAATCCTACAAGTGTTTCAACAAGTGATTACGAAATATTGTAGTAAGTAGTGATGTTAAGATAAATGAAGGGAAAACCACAAATGATTCAAGGATGTCATATGCTGATGTGATATAAAGTGAAGAAGAAAGTGAATTTGGAGAAAATACAACTACATAAATAGAGGAAGCTTTACAAAAAACACAGCAGTCACCTCAGGATGTTAACTTATAAGAAGAATCTGAAGAACAGACTGTGGCTGGAGAGAATGAAACTGAACCACACATGAGAAATCATAGAGCTGAGATTGATCCATCTAACATAATTAGGGATAGGATGGAACCCACACAAATAAGGAGGATGAGGAATAACACGCAGTATGCATTTCTGTCAATTGTGGAGCCATCCTCATTCGAAGAAGCTGCAAAGGATGAATCTTGGGTGAACGCCATGAATATAGAGTTAGATCAGATTGATAAGAATCAGCCATGGGATCTTGTCCATAGACCCGAAGGCCACAATGTGATTGGTACAAAATGGATCTTCAAGAACAAGTTTGATGAGCATGGAAGTATTATTAAGAACAAGGCTCGACTGGTATGTAAGTGATATTCCCATATTTAAGGTGTAGATGTGGAAGAAACCATTGCTCTAGTGGCTAGACTAGTGTCAATAAGGCTTTTCCTTGCTATGGAACTCCAAAGTGGATATAATGTGTATTAGATGGATGTCAAAACTGCATTATTGAATGGTGTACTCGAAGAAGAAGTCTACATTGAACAACCAGTGGGTTTTGTTCTTGGTCCTGATGAGATAAAGGTCTGCAAACTGAATAAAGCTCTATATGGTTTGAAGAAGGCATCACAGGCATGGTACTCCCGGCTAGACTCTTATCTCAAGAATATGGAATTCAAAAGAGTAGGAGTAGATCACAATCTATATGTGATGAATTATCCAGAAGACCAATTCATGGTTCTTGTCTATGTTGTTGACATCATATTTGGTGGAAATAGGCAGAAATCTGTGGATGAATATGCCAATCACATGAAATCAGAATTTGAAATGTCGATGATTGGAGAGCTCACATATTTCTTGGGAATACAAGTGATTCAAAAGAAGGATTACAATTTCATTTCTTAGAAAAAATATGCAACAGAGCTGCTAAAGAAGTTTAATATGAAAGAAAAAAGAAAGTACTTCCCTTAGTACTACTGAAGCTGAGTATATCTCCTCCATAAAGGCATGCACTAAACTGATATGGATGAAGAAACAAATAACATATATTGGTGATGATGTGGAGCAACCAATAGTAATTTACTGTGATAATAAGAGCGCAATTGATCTTACGAATAATCCTCTTCATCATTCTTGTACAAAACATATTGAATTCAGGTATCACTTTATCAAAGAAAAATTTGGGCAAGGTTTGATTCGAATGGATCATGTGGGAATAGATGAGCAAGTGGCTGATATACTGGCCAAGCCACTTTCAGCAGCGGTGTTTGAGAAGCATCAGTTGAACCTCGGTGTTCGGCCACATCCCAATACATAAAGAGGTTACAAAAATCCCCTCTCCGCGATTATGTTAATTTTTTTATCTGTTTATGGATGTTATGCAGGTTTTTGGGGGAGATACTATCCAGGGGGTATGGTTTGATCTGTACATTGAACATATTACCAGTCATTGGGTTTATTTTCAATGGGGGATAAAGGAATAAATTCAGTCATGTTCAGGCATGGAATGCTCCTGTGACACACGATTCAAATTTAGTGTTAGTGATAGGATGAGAAGGATAATAAGGAATACATCAATCATGTAATACTTCTTGGGCGTCATTGAGAATTCAAAAACACTGGAACCCAATTCAAGATTCCTATCTTGTTTTCTACACTGATCATTGCTCATGTAGACTTAAAGTGTTGGCTGAGTTGATTCTTGCATTTTTTGGTTTTCACATGGATGGGGATCTATTTAATTTATTTTCTGATTACAAAAAAACACAAAGGGGGAGATTGTTGGAACCATGGACTTCTATGCATGAATTAGAGTGTGGTTTGTTTTTTTGTCAATCCTCAGTGGATGTTCAAAATTTGTACCAGCAAAGTGATCATACAGTTCAAGCAGACAACGGTATTGAAGGTGGCCTCGTTTCCTAATGTTTTCCAAATTTTTGGGCTTGATAATCGATAAATGGAGAAATGTGTTTTTGGAAAAGAGGCTTGCACACCGTGTACTTGGAGGAGAAGAAACATGTGCACTATATGTTATTCAAGATCAGAACATAGAAAAATGGAAAAGGGATACGGGCCGCACAAGTTTTGGGCTGGTCGCGCAAGTGACCTGCGCACTGTGAAAGGACTTGTGTGCCGATGCCTAGGAGGTTTGGAAACTTGCGTTCCAGTTTTTCTTCATGATCAGAACTTCAAAATATGGAAAAGGAAAGTAGGTTGCAAAAGTATTGGTGTGGTCACACAAGTGGCTAGTGTGACAGAGGCTAGGGTGGTTGGAGCTGCGCGCCAGGACTTGCGCGTCAATGGAGACACTTGCTCACCGCTGCGCAGGGGGTCCAGTTTTCCTATAAAAAGAGGACCACCCCTACTCATTTGTAATGAATTTCAAGACTTAGATATTTTTTGAGCTCTCTTCGCGCAAGTGGTTGAGTCGCGCAAGTGGTAGTTGGGTCGCCCAAGTAGGGGATGTGCGCCGGTTGTTGGCTACCCGACCAAGGCGGTTTGGGATTTAATGGTGCAGAGTCACTCAAGTTTGGAGTTGAAGGAGGAAGTGTCACACAAACTTTTTGGTGTCACCTGGGCGCCGATTGTGTACCGCGCAAGTGACTTGCGCGCCGTTCTGGAAACTTGCGCACCGGTCTTAGAGAAGCGCGCTGGGTGAGGTTGTTTTACGCCGGTCGTTTTGGAGCTGCACAAAAACTGGAAGATTGCCCGATACCTTCGGTGCAAAGTGGTATTATTATACAAGTGAAAGTTGGACATAAACATAGCATCTACATTCAGAAGAGGATGAATTCTTTTGTAATGATGAAGAGACCTTCACGTCTATAAACTGAGTGTGACTTCACCAAGGGTATTGAGCCAGGGGAAGTCGATGGGGGTGACCCGAGGGAAGCAGTGAGCTATCCCTGAACCGTTGTAAAGGCAGTGATCTTGGGATAGAGTGAATGTTACCGAACCATTGTAATCCAAAACTAGTGAAGATTAGTGGAATTTGGTATGACAGAAAACTTGTCGGTATATACTCCTTGGACGTAGCCCTTAGCGGTGAACTAAGTAAAAATTGTTGTGTCACCTCTTTGCATGTGAATGTTTCATTTCTGATCATATTCATCATACAGGTTTAACTAGTTCCTACCAACGTGGGAACAAGATCCTTGTTTTTAAAAGAAAAATTTGACACCCTGATTCACCCCTCCCCTCTCAGGGTGTCCCGAGGTCCTACACATCGTATTTCATAGTCCCATATTCTTGTGGAACTTTTCAAGAGATATTTCTGGACCTCGAATGCTTAATACAACTTTTCCTTTTTGGGTTTGAAGGACTAATGTGTTTCACAAACTAGGAATTTGGTTATTATAGAGATAATGGATCTGATTGAAGCCAGTCTATCTCTCACACAAGAAAAGAATAGAATTAGTTTATAGGATGTTAAGTGAGAGGTTCAAAGAAAAAAATAAAAAAGTAAAATACAAAAAAAGTAAACAAATCAATGAATTTTCATTATTTATACATCATTGATAATATGTGTATTTTAAGATCACCATAAAAGCCATTTATTATTTTGAAAAAACCAAAAACTGGAATCAAATAGAGAATGTGAAAATATTGAGGCAATGCACACATACCATATCATATTTCAGAGTATAGGGATTACCCAAGTAGGTAGTGGTGAAGAATAGTATGAATACAGGAACATACGCCTCGAAATGGATGGAATCACACATCAAAACCGAACAATGATTGAGAAAAAGAGGTAAATACATCATATAATCGAAGTAAAAAAATAATGATAACCTAAAAAATCAGTCCTACACCATGAACCATGGAAGAATTATTTGGAAAAGATCAAGGGTGATGCTAAGGGTGTGACTTATTGGATATTTCATGGTAAAAAAATCATCACTAGAGACGAGCTATCCAATAGTTGGAATCAGAAGAATGAGGACAAAGAGAGCCATCAGAATAAGGTTAAAAGGGATTATATCCCTCTTGTAATGTCCCGAGTCCGAAGCCCCTCCACTAGTGCCCCGTACCCGGTTCGCCACATGACCTCAAGTGCGTTTCCCCGAACACCAGAGGCTGCCGACTTGCAGCGAGGGCCTTGGTGAGTCGGTGGGGAAACAATGCCCTCATTCGGTAAGGTATATAAGGTAAGAAAACTAAAATAATAGTGGAAGAAGCAACCAACATGCATAACAACAGAAACCAAATAGCGGAAGCAATGCAGATATATAACAATGATGATAATAATACAGCAAGTACAAGTATCCATGAAAAGAAGAAAACAAAACAACGTGCTGGAATACAACTGAAACCAAGTGAAAAAGAAAAACAAAATAATCTCCTCAGCATCGCGAGCCACAGCTCAGTCCCATGCTCCCCAACTCCTGGTGCAATCAAGATCCTCAAGTAGAAGGGCGCTTTCATTTATCTATACCTGCAGCAACATAGTCTGCTTGGGCCCAAAATCATGGCCCAAACAGGGTGTGAGATACAATACCAGAAGGCAATCACCCAATGATTCGTGCCTAACAGTCAATGAATACATGGCAGTACTAAAACAAGAAGCAGTAAAAAGAAAAGCACAAACAACTACATTCCACAGTTCTAACAAGTATAGCACACAAGTAAGCAGCTAGCAACAAAAGGGAAAATAGGTAACCCTCTGGGTATCTCTCACATTCTATCCCTTACGGTTCAACCTCTAAGTACTAGAAACCCTCTGGGAGGCATACACACTCTCACCCCTCTGGTTCAGCTACGTAATTAAGAAGACTCTCTGGGGAAGCACTCACCGTCAATTCCCCCTATAGTCTCGTATCGTGCTAAAGGCTCTCTGGGGAAGCACTCAACGTCAATTCCCCCTGTGTCCTTTGTCGTAACTAAAAGACACTCTGAAGAATCCCTTCCATCAATTCTCCCCTTGGTCTCGCATCGTAATTAAAAGACACTCTGGAGAAGCCCTTCCTTCAATTCTCCCTTTGGTCTACAACTCTAGGTTCTCACAGTCCTGAGTATAACTAAACATGCTCAGCGCGTGTATATATATCATCCACGTAAACCTCACGAACTACTTGGATATCAACTAAGGCTCAACAAAAAAACAAGGCAACAGTCCACAATCCTACAACTAGGCATGACAACTAGAAAAACGCCAAACATGAAGAACAAGCATGGAAAGAAAACTGAGCACAAACAAAATACTCTAATCACAAGAAATAACCTCTACTAAAGCAATCATGCAAAGAAGTAAAGTAACAAGGGAAAAACAGGAAACACGCAATACCCCATTCAAGGGTATTGGTGGAAATTGCACAAAATATCCATCAACTTTCTACGGAAAGGCACAAACCACCTACCTCGATCCTAGGAGATCGATATACGCGAACCTCGATGACAGATTCCTCTTAGAACAATGTAGATCTGAGAAAACGCACAAAACCTTCATCCCATGATAACATTGAAATGAGGAGTAATCAAGAAACAAGGCTCAAGCAGAAGGAAGAACTCACCGCTGTGATTCCAACACAATCGACCGTGCTCGAATTGGAGAACGGATGACAAGGCGGGAGCCCATCAAAGATCCGGTCGTACGGTCGCTTCCGGACGATCGAAAACTGAAGAAGAAGACGTATTTGGGGGCTAGGCGTGACCCCGGTCCGTATAATGAAAAAAAAGTACACGGCGTGTACTTTTTGAGTACATTGTGTGTACTTCGAATTTTCTATACTCTGAAATAACCGGCCTCCACCTCAGCCTTACACACCGTGTGTGTGGCCCGGACACGGCCAACACATGGCTTCGAGCCGGGGAAGAGTACACGGCGTGTACTCAGAAAGTACATGGTGTGTACTTCTTAAAAATTCCAGAAAATTTATATTTATAAAAAAAACTCCATAAAAAGGAAAACGTACCTGAAAAGAAGATCCGGGTTCTTACAAACATCCCCCCTTAAAGAAATTCATCCCTTAATTTCTCTAACAGGTCAGAGAAGAAGAAACCCCGAACAGCTCCGGCCACTGCGATCTTACATCGGCCTCCCTCTCCCAGGTCTCGTCCTGTACTCGCCCGTGCTGCCATAGCACTCGTAGCAAAGGAACAGACCGCCCGCGGAGAACCTTTGTACTACGATCGAAAATCTGGATAGGATGCTCCTCAAACGACGCATCTTCTTTAAGCTTGACTTCCTCAGGCTGAAAGACGTGAGAAGGGTCTGAAAAGTAACGTTGGATTTGAGAGACGTGGAAGACGTCATGCATGGACCGATACCTCTGAGGTAGCTGCAACTGATAGGCGACCGACCCCACTCTCTCCAAGTCCTCAAACGGCCCGACGTACCACGATGAATGCTTACCCTGTATCCGAATCATTTTGTGTACCAACCTCGGTGCAACACGTAGGAAAACCTGATCACCGACCTCGAACTCCAGAGGTCATCTCCGTTTATCAACATAAGACTTCTGTCGAGACTGCTCTATATCCATCCTCTTCCGAATCTGCTCAATCTGCTCGGAAGTCTCCTGAACAAGACGAGGTCCCAGCAAAATTGTCTCTCCTGCCTCCAGCCTGCATATGGGTGATCGGCATGGCCTACCGTACAAAGCCTTGTATGGTGACATATGAATGGTCTCCTGAAAACTATAGTTTTAGGAGAACTCCACCAGAGGAATATGCTTCTCCCAAGAACCGCCAAAGTCAAGGATGCAAGCTCAGAGCATATCCTCAAGCACCTGGATCGTGTGCTCGGACTGGCCATCAGTCTGGGGATGGTATGCTGTACTCAAAAGTACCTGTGTACCCAAGTCCTTCTGAAGTCCCTACCAGAACCGATAGGTAAAGTACACATCTCCGTCTGAAACAATAGAGTGCGGAACTCCATGCAGATGCACAATCTCTCTGATGTAACATTGTCCCAGATCATCGACACTAAAGGTATCCTTGTTCGGAAAGAAGTGAGAAACCTTCGTAAGTCTGTCGACAACAACCCAAACAGCATCGTTCCCTCGTGGTGACCTCGGAAACCCGGTCACGAAGTCCATCGCCACATCAATCCACTTCCACTCTGGAATGGGTAACTGTTGTAAAAGGCCTGCTGGTCACTGATGCTCTGCTTTCACCTGCTGACAAGTAGAACATCTCATGACAAAACCAGAAACATCCTTCGTCATACCTGGCCACCAGTACTGGCGATGAAGATCTTGATACATCTTGGTGACGCCAGGATGAACTGCCCAAACTGAGGAATGGAAATCCTGCATCATCTCCTCACGTATGTCTGCTGGCACCCATACGCATCCTTGGAAACGCAAGATCTCATCCTCGCCCACTGTCCACTCAGGAAGAGGGTCCCCTCCTGACACACTCTTCCGCAGGACCAAGCCTTCTCAGTCTGATAGCTGCCTCATCTGTACCCGATCAATTAGCATGTAGGTAACAGCTACAGAAGATAGAAAAGTCTATCCCCGTCTGTCGTGCTCCTCTAGATGCATCTCAGAGAACATAGCCATCAGCTCACACTCACTACTGGCCTCCTGAACTGCATGAATCTGAGTTCTCCGGCTCAACGCATCAGCCACGACGTTTCCCTTTCCCGAAGTATAGGAAAGATCGAAATCAAAAGACTGTAGATACTCAACCCACCTACACTGCCTCAGATTTAGATCACGCTGAGTGAAGATATTCTTGAGACTCTTATGGTCAGTGAATACCACAAAGTGCTCTCCCAGAATATAGTGTCTCCAACAGCCTAAGGCATGAACAACAGCTGCCAACTTCAGATCGTGCATAGGGTAGTTTCTCTCATGTGGCCTTAGCTATCGATACCCATATGCAACGACTCCATCTCCCTATATAAGCACAGCTCCCAGCCCGATACCCGAAGCGTCACAGTAAACAGTGTAGCTCTTGCCTGGCTCTGGAAAGACTAGTATCGGTGCTGACGCCAACCTCCCTTCCAGCTCTTGAAAGGCTGACTCACAAGAATCTGACCATAAGAACTTCGCCCCCTTCTTGTTCAGACCTGTCAAAGGTGCTGCTAGATGAGAAAAGTCACGAATAAAGCCTTTTTAGTATCCAACCAACCTTATGAAGCTGTGTACCTCAAAAACATTCTTCGGCTGCTCCCAGGAAACTACAGCTCTCACTTTTTCTAGGTCCATAGATACTCTTGCCTCCGAGATGACGTGACCAAAGAAGTGAATCTGATCCATCCAGAAGTGGCACTTCAAGAGTTTGGCATAAATCTGATGCTCTCTCAGTGTACTCAGAACGATCTCAAGATGTGTGGCATGGTCGTGTCGAGTGTGAGAGTACACCAAGATATCGTCCACGAAGACCATGACGAAGGAGTCCAAGTAAGGATAGAACACTCAGTTCATCAGCGCCATGAAAACTACAGGTGCTTTCGTGAGACCGAACGGCATGACTGTATACTCGTATATACCATACCTACTCCTGAAGGCTATCAGAGGTAAATATGATGGTCTAACGCGAAACAGATGATAACCGGACCTTAAGTCGATCTTCGAGAACACCCGGGATCCTCGAAGCTGATCGAAAAGGTCATCAATCCGTGGCAATGGATATCGGTTCTTGACTGTCAACTGGTTCAGCTTCCGATAATCCACACAAATCCGAAGGGTACCGTCTTCCTTCTTTGCAAACAGGATAGGTGAACCCCAAGGAGAAGTACTGGGTCGGATGAAACCCTTAGCCTATAGCTCCTCCAACTACTTCATGAGCTCCTGCAACTCAGGTGTAGCCATCTTATAGGGAGGAATGGATACCGGTGCCACTCCTGGCACGAGCTCAATAGAAAAGTCTACCTCACGCTCTGGAGGCAAACCTGAAAAGTCATCTGGAAAGACATCCCGGAAGAGATCCACCACTGGAGAAAAGTCCATCTTTGGAGCCCCTTGATCATCCAGATAACGACTAGCAATCTAGGCTGTTACCCCTCCTAGCACAAGATGTTCGAGTCCCGCCCGACTCGCCCGAACATCCCATTCGCCTCTATGAAGGAAATATTCAAATTCTGGTGAAATGAAACTGACTCTGTGGAAATAACAGTCAACGACTGCCTGGAAGGGAATCAACCAGTCCATGCCGAGAATGACATCATAGCCTGTCATCTCTAGGACATAGATATCCCATAAGAAGTGATACCCTGCAACCTCGAGAGGGAACTATCTACACTGGCGTACACTAGATGTCCTCGTTCCCAAAGGTGTTTCTATTGTCAATGAGTCGGTAGAAGAAAAGATGCAGAGTCCAAGGCTCTCCAAAACAGCAACAGAGATAAAACTATGTGTAGCACCAATATCAAAAAGCGATGAAGATAAAACTGAGGCTACTAAAATCATACCTCGAACTGTAGAAGGGCCGGGATCCTGCTCATGATAAGTCTGCTCCACAGCGAAAGACAGGCCTGCACCGCGGCCCTGCGCCCCTGACTGACCACTCTGAGTAAAACCTCCCTGCTGGCGCTGAGGGACTGGTGGCTAACTGCCACGGCCTCAACCTACACCTCGGCTCGAACGGCCGGAAGAACTCCATTTCCCTGACTGGTGAGATACTGGTGGGGCTGCTCCTGAACGAGGAGTAATGGAAGAACCCCAGTCACCTACTGCTAGTGAGAAAGGCTGGCAGAAACGCTGAAGGTGTCCCATCTTGCCGCAAGATCGGCACTCTACTGGGTCTCTCTAGCACAGCGGCCTCGTGTTCCCTGTCCGGCCACACTGGTAGCATGTCACCTGGCTGTCTGATGATGCGTCTCGCTTCCTTGCATCACCGCGCGTAGGTTCCCTACGACGCTTCTTGCTGTCATCTGAAGGGAAGCTAGCTCTGGAAGCAGAACCGCCCTGACTCGTAGCTCCAGAGTCTCTCTGATTGTGCTCCACAATCAGTGCCTTGTTGACGATGGAAGTAATGGGAGTCAGCTGGAAGATGTTCACCTACGAGCGAATCTCCCGCCTAAGTCCATCCTCAAACTTCCTCGCCAAAAACACCCCACTTCCATCCCGAAGGGGTGTAAAACGCTGCAGCTCAGTGAAATGAGAGGAATACTCCATGAATGCTGACCCGCCTGTGAGATCATGACCCAACACCTCTTGGCGGAGTCTCGAAGCATGTAGGTGGAGAGCTTGACCCGCCTCTCTAGAGGCGTCTCCAGATACTTGAATATAGTCAGCAGGGCTTCCAGCCATGACTCTGCAGCCTGAGGTCCTCCCTTCCCCGAGAACATGGGAGGATGTTGCTGCTGAAAGACCTGCGTCATGTCTGCTATAGATGAGGCAAGAGGCGGTGCTCCCTGTAAGGCCGACATCATCCTCATGAAACCTTCCCTGAACTGCGCATCAGCACCCGCGACTGGTAAAACAACTGGTGCCAAGGCTGGCTTAGGTGGGGGATCGACAGGAAGTCCTTGATCAGCCCTATCTGGCGTCTGATCACAGCCTGGCAATAGACGTACGGCCGGAGGACATCTCGGAGGCATAGCTCTAAAAGATCAAAAACACACCTTAGATTAGAAAAAAAGGACAATGAGCAAAAGAGTACAAAAACAGGGATAGGGGATGAAAAACACACAAGATTGCAAAACACGACTACACGGCGTGTATAAAACTACACTACATGTCTTCTTAAACCGCTGACGTGGGCATGTAATCCTGCCCTACAAGTCTTGTACACTAAAAACTACATGGCATTTTGACCCCCACACATGGCGTGTACTTGAAAACTATTCCCCTGCCCGAGTCTCCTTACACGGCTAACCCACACCGTCCAAATCAACACGAGACTACACATCGTGTTTGAAACAAACACGACGTACACTAGACAAGGCTTCGGAGGTCCGTGTTGTTGAGTACACGGCTGTCTAAATGGCTGGACCTTACACAGCATGCTCCGAACAAGCACGACGTGCATAGGCGAAGGCGACACCGCCCCGTTTGTTCGTGACACGGCCGAGTACATAGGAAAGACTACACGGCGGGTTCCGAACAAACACATCGTGTGGAAAAGAAGGTAACACCGGCCCGTGTTGTTCATGAGACAGCCGGGTACCTGGACAAGACTACACGACGTGTTCTACCCGAGCTCCCCTAGCCCGTGTTGTTAGTGACACGACAGGGTACACGGCCCCGAACTCACACGGCGTGTACCACTGGTACACGACATGTTCCCAAAGTTACTCCCATGACACCGTGTTATGCCCACACGGTCAGTGACACGACCAAAAAACTACACGACGTGTATCTAAAAAGTACACGCCGTGTATTCTGGATTTTTTTGGGCTGTAGCTCAGAAACTGCACAGAATTCTAGAAACACTAAAACAAGGGAAAAGGTGCCAAATTCTGATCAGTGTGGTCCCATAACACCTCAAGAACCAAAACTCGGAGTTCATTTTTTTTAAGCATGGAACAAAACGAACAGTTTTCTAACATAAAAGTAGAGAATCTATCAAGCATCTATCACAACAGCATGCATAATTTACACAGGGCCTATCACAACAGCATGAAATCGCTAATGCATCCTAGATGGAATGGAAAGAATGCATGAGATGTGATTTCTACAAGTACATATATGATGCATGAGATGGCATACCCTCATCTCATCGGGTTGCGACAGAAATAGAACCAAAATATCAAAACAATAACCGCACAAGTCATACAAATCACTCTAGGGGAAAATATACCAACCATAAAATCTCAAAACTAGAAAACTGCAATTAACAAGGTAGTATGGCTTTTCCTGGTACACGGGTTAGCTACTCCCAAGAACAAATTAATGCCAAGTACCGCATCCGTCCTATCCCTAGATAAGGTCTCCAAATAGTAAAGCAAGAGAAAAGAACCCTTCTGATACCACTTTGTAACATCCCAAGTCCGGAGCCCCTCCACTGGTGCCCCGTACCCGGTTCGCCACATGACCTCAAGTGAATTTCCATGAACGCCAGAGGCTACCGACTAGCAGTGAGGGCCTTGGTGAGTCGGTGGGGAAACTATTCCCTCATTCGGTAAGGTATACAAGGTAAGAAAACTGTAATAATAGCAGAAGAAACAACCGACATGCATAACAACAGAAACCAAACAACGGAAGCAATGAAGATATATAACAATGATGATAATAATGCAGCTAGTACAAGTATCCATGGAAAGAAGAAAACACAAAAATGTGCTGGAATAAAACTGAAACCAAGTGAAAAAGAAAAACAAAATAATCTCCTCAGCATCGCGAGCCACGGCTCGGTCCCATGCTCCCCAGCTCTTGGTGCAATCAAGATCCTGAAGTAGAAGGGCGCTTTCCCTTATCTATACCTGTAGAAACATAGTCTACTTGGGCCCAAAATCTTGGCCCAAACAGGGTGTGAGATACAATCCCAGTAGGAAATCACCAAAAGATTCGTGCCTAATAGTCAATGAATTCATGTCAGTACTAAAACAAGAAGCAGTAAACAGAAAAGCACAAACAGCTACAATCCACAGTTTTAACAAGTATAGCACACAAGTAAGCAGCCAGCAACAAAAGAGAAAACATGTAACCCTCTGGGTAGCTCTCACAGTCTAGCCCCTATGGTTCAACCTCTAAGTACTATCAAACCTCTGGGAGGCACACACAGTCTCATCCCTCTGGTTAAGCTACATAATTAAGCAGACTCTCTGGGGAATCACTCACCGTCAATTCCCCCTATAGTCTCATATCGTGCTAAAGGCTCTCTGGGGAAGCACTCAACGTCAATTCCCCCTGTGGCCCGTGTCGTAACTAAAAGACACTCTGGAGAATCCCTTCTATCAAGTCTCCCCTTGGTCTCGCATCGTAATTAAAAGACACTCTGGAGAAGCCCTTCCTTCAATTCTCCCTTTGGTCTACAACTCTAGGTTCTCACAGTCTTGAGTATAACTAAACATGCTCAGAGCATGTATATATATCGTCCACGTAAACCTCAAGAACTACTTGGCTATCAACTAAGTCTAAATAGCAAAAGAAGGCAATATTCCACAATCCTACAACTAGGCATGGAAACTGGCAAAACGCCAAACAGGCAGAACAAGCATGGCAAGCAAACTGAGCACAAAAAAATTACTCTAATCACAAGCAATAACCTATACTAAAGAAATCAAGAAAATCAGGAAAGTAACAAGGGAAAAAAAGGAAACACACAATACCCCGTTCAAGGGTATTGGTGGAAATTGCACAAAATATCCATCAACTTTATATAGAAAGGCGCAAACCACCTACCTCGATCCTAAGAGATCGATATAAGTGAACCTAGATGATAGATTCATATTAGAACAACGTAGATCTGAGAAATCGCACAAAAAGTTAATCCCATGATAACTTGGAAACGAGGAGGAATCATGAAACAAGACTCAAGCAAAAGGAAGAACTCACCACTGCGATTCCAACGCAATCGACCGTGCTCGAATCGGAGAAAGGACGGCGAGGTTGGAGCCCGTCAAAGATCCTACCGTACGGTTGCTTCCGGATGGTCGAAAACTGAAGAATAAGATGTATTTGGGGGTTAGGCATGACCCCGGTCCATTTAATGAAAAAAAAGAAAGTACACATCATGTAATTTTTGAGTACACGACGTGTACTTTGAATTTTCCATACTCTGAAATATCCGGCCTCCACCTCAGCCATACACACCGTGTGTGTGGCCGGGACACGGCCAGCACACGGCTTCGAGCCAGGGAAGAGTACATGGAGTGTACTCAGAAAGTACATGGTTTGTACTTCTGAAATTTCCAGAAATTTCATTTTTCTCAAAACAAAACTCCTGAAAAAGGAAAACGTACTAGAAAAGAAGATCCAGGTTCTTACACCACTATATGGTGAGGCAACAATGAGGTGATGGACTATTAGGAATGGTAGGTGTGGTGGGAAGGTGGAAAAAATAGCTGGAACAAAATTATTGAGATGACTAGGCCAGTGCAATTGATCATGTAAATCCCAGGACATGATGAATAATTAGATAGGATAGGAAGCATATGATGCAGATCATTGAGAATCAGAAAAACAGAAACCCTCAATCTACATCGTCATGATTTGTAGAAATTAATGGAAAATGTTCTCCCATGAAGATACCTAGGATCAAACCAATGATCTAGGTTATTCACTTAATCCCACACACTCGTCATACAAAAAGGCCCAGATAGCTAGCCAAGATGGAAAATTTCCACAACTTACAGTATCCCAAAAAAAATTTCATAATAATATACAATAAAATAAATTTTCATGGAATATATAAAGAAAAAATTTTAATTTTAAAACTAGATTATAAGAGTCTCCACCTTTTCAAAATTAAAAAATTAAGGACAACGAATGATGTTATTGAAAGGGTTAATCTATCCAACTAGTTGGTTCAGGAAGATTTTTTTTATCAAAAAGTAAACCTAAGACTGCAATACTCGACCAACATTGATACTATATTCATGTGCCACTACGGAACTTGGACTGTCCATACCTACACGTCTTATGATATTAAACTACTAAATCATATATAGAAATAAAAGTTAATAATCAAAAACTATAAACAATATATCTTACTAATCATTACCTAATAATCTTCCTAAAACACCAACTCCAGATCATACAGATACGTACAAACACAAAACCATCCTCATAGGTAAAATAGAGTGTATATGAAAACATAGAAAAGATAAATAATAATGAATATTGTAAAAGGGATTATAAAAAAACTACAAATAAAACCATGTAGATGATAGGTGAAAGATATCCAACTAAGCCTGAATGGATTAAATTGTCCCAAAAAAAACCCCTCCTACTAGTGGCCTCTGAAAAGATAGAAGAACAAGTACATGGAATTCAAAAAGGATACTACCTAGAAACTAAAATTATTTTTAGCTAACGATGTGATAAAATAAACTATATGAAATCTGCAGTGTGAAAAAAATGGTCATACTATATTTTTTTAGGAAAAATTATACTAAACATAGAATATACCTTTTAATATGGCCAATTCGACCACACACAAAATAATAGAAATTGTGAAATCAAATTTTATCCTTCCACTATTGTTTGTTTTTTATATTCATAACCTTAATTTTTAATAATTGTTGTTCATTTTTTACCACATTACCCTATTCCTTCAAATAGTGTGTTTGAAGATTGTGAGAAATTAGAATTTTCTTATCCTCATCTAACATTATGGAATCATGGAATGAAATCATATAATATTTTAACAAACTGAAATAATTATAAGGATTGGTTAAAATAATTAAATCTTGATCATCATCTTTAACTTCAACATATATATTTAAGAAATCCAATATAACTTTATTAAATTTTCAATATGAACCTGAAAAAAAACCAGGATCCATCTTAAAAGTATAAAGTCTAATTTTCTTATATAGATAACCAATCAGGGTTTTCGTCATATATAGATGTTTTATTTTCAACCATATATCCTTAATAATGGTTTCATGAGAAAAGTATTGAATATATTTTTATCATATGGGTTTGAATAAGGTAAAATGGGTAGTTTTTAAGACACATGATTTAATATATACACACATTGTGGTGAAATGACCATTAGAAAAGATGGCGACTACATGTTTTTTAGAACCGTGAAATGCCTTTACAAGCCTATAGTGGACCAACAGCAAAAACACAATAACTCTCCTCATACTGAAATCATTCTCACCATAAAACTTCTCAACATCAAACATAGTAGTTGAGATCACTAAAACTATTACATGTAACACCCCATGCTTCCACGATCTGTTTCCCTTTGAATAATACAATAACTTGCACTGTATGAAAATTCAAATTCCAGAACACCACGACCAATCAAATTATCTATTTTGAATAGTAATACCAAATTTTTGAAATTATATATATATTTTTTAAAAAAGGACTTCATTTTTGGATTCATAATATCAAGATTAGCTTTCGGTGAATTGTTGGTATTTTTAAGAAAACTTTTAATTTTTGCTAAAAAGTGAAAAACAATGCATTGTTGTTTAAAACCACCTTTTTCTTTAAACAATTTTTTATTTTATTTAATTTTATATTAAGTAAAAATAGATTCATAATACCAATATATGTTAAATTTAATTCATTGAATTCATTTTATAATAACATTAGATATATAAAATTTTATTGAACTTTTTACCATCTTTTACCCACCTTCTAGTCACTTTTTCAAATTTGCATAAAACGTAATTTTACCACTTCTGTGAATTGAAATTAAAAACTTAGAGAGACACAGTTGAAATTAGATAGTAGAATGCGGTACAAAAAGTTGAAAATAAATAAATCTGAATAGTAAATTTTTGACTTTTATTTACCAGAGTAAAATGTAAATTAGGCAATTAAAGGTAAAAAAATGATATTATAATTACTATAAAAAATGTTCTAAATCTATTGGATAAGTGTATTTGGACAAAATTATACCTTTTGAATAAAATATGATCCTTTTGGTCCTTTTTTTAATATGAAATTTATTATTATTTTATTTAAATAAGAATTAAATGTGTTAAATTCAACAATTAAAAACATAGCCATTTTTAATATTGGGTTATACCTAAGATAAATTAAAATATAAATATTCATTAGATTTTAAATATATTTCCTACAAAATGGTAATTTATTTTTAATTTTTAGACATTAAATAACTAAATTTATTTATGACAGAATGATGACACAATAATTAACTTTTTAATGAGAGATTAAAATAATTGATATTATAAATATCCAAATAAATGTATATTGAGACTTTGTATGAATTAAAATAATTTTATAGGATAATATGACATTTTAGGGGTCATTAAAAAAATAATATTTGATAATGTTGTTATGAATTTCACAAAAACAAAATACCAAATAGTGTCAAAATTGACAAAACTGAGTTTTTAAAACAAATAATATATTGTAAATTGATATAATATTCCTAAAAATATAAGGATCAGACAAAGTACTTAGATATGGTTATATATATCTATAATGAACCACTTTGGGTTCTCATGGAATTTCATTCTAAGATTATTAACCATATAATATAATAATACTAGAATACCTGGTAAAAGTTAAACTATATACCTAAGATTTAAAAATAAAAGATAAGGTTAATATGGTGTCCTAAACCTGTATAAAACCTATTGGATGAGAGTATTTAAACCCATACCCACCTTAGACTCAAATTAAATCATTGTGGATCCATTATAAACCAAACATGATTTTATTATAAAATAATATTTCAATCTTTTCCTAAAGTGACCCTCACCTCTCTTATAAAAGGGAACATCCCCTTCACGCAAAATCACACCTCCAAAGCCATTTGGATCAGCCAAAACTGGCTCAAACATCCTTCCAACTACCCTCACATCGACCTAGTGGCGTTTCTTTGATCATAAATTCATCCTTTGGATCCCTTGTGATCAACTCAAAAGGGAAAACCCAAAGAAGAGGTAATAATTTCACCACGTCTTTCAAAGTTCTTTTCTTCTTCCACATACTCTCTATTTGTTGTTTCCATTAAAAAATAATGACTCCAATAACTTATACATACTGTTATGTCATTATAAATATGGTACAACCATATTCATTATTCTATAGGTCCTATGAATGAAAAGTCAGCATACGTGTGTACGTACGACTTACCGTCTCCACATCGTGGTGTGGTTTTTTATTCATTCAATTCATTATTTTAATGGGTATAATAATGATTATAACTGATGTAAATAAAAAATCTAACATTTTAAGGATTATGTATATATATGATAGACCATCCAATTACATACGATTTCACCCTCAATATAATGATATTATTGCTTGGGCATACGTACAGATTACCATCTCCACGAACACGATTTCATTCATACCCCATCATGACCGTTCAAGAATAATTTTCATTTTATGATTAAAAATAATTTTTGAATATAGAATATCATTCTGGATACGGATCAAATACATCATATCAATAACACACATGGCTTACATAACCATGCATATAGAGTAAAACAAATCAGTTAACACCAGAAACAATGATACTACATAAATATTATTAAAAAGGAAATATTCAAAGATAATATATGATATCATATTTATGTATGATGTTCTAGTATAATTTAATAATGATGATTTAACAAATATACATGTGGTTAATGTACCCAATACCAAGGAAACGTAGAAGGTAATGTTTAATTCTACAAATCTATGCATTTTCCGAGGATGTTTATACGTGAGTATCTGTTGGGACCTCTTTATCATCCACATCAATGTTTCATAAAAATGGATTTCAAAACATTTATACTCTTTCATAGAATATGGGTTAAAGTCATTTATAAATTTTTTGACTATTTATATAATTTTTATAAATTATTCATTCTGTCATTTTCCAAACAAGGCCTTTTATGACATTTTCGACAAAATTAAGGAAAGAATGTTTTTTAACATATAGAGTGAGTGCGGCTATTTTATTCCAATATAACATATTCAAAGCTTCCCTTAAAAGATTATAAGAATATTTTCAAAATAAATTATTTATTTTTTAATTTTGTGACATTTAAGTTATTACCAAATATTAATATATATTTATATCAAATAGTTATGATTTCATCTATGTTGACAACCTTTGATGGATTTTACTCTTGTTTGAAGTCAATTTATTATGATACAATCTTCCATATTGTATTAGAGGTATTGTGAATTTTTTGACTTTGGATGTGTTATTTATATACGATTCATGGTTTATGGTAAAAGAATTAACATTTCATTTGCTAGTTTTAATACAAAGGTTTATGTTTTGTTTTAATCATTTCATATGAGGAATGCATTGGACATAGTAAGTGACAGGTGGGGCCTGCTAAAGCGACTCGATGCATCGATAGGTCTCATGAGACAAACTCGTGTCTTGGAACAAGGCCTTGACAAAAACTTATTTTTAATCCTAGAACGAGGCCATGTCTATGTGGTTATGAAATCATGAATTATGCATTACATCATTATGGATTTGGCTAGTGATATTACATGTAATTATTCGACTAGTAGAATATACGTGTGAATAAGTAAATGGAATTGTTTGATTTAAAATTTCCATATTATCCTGAAATTTACATTTAAAAGGGTTTTTTTAGTCTTATACACTGACTTAAATTTTTATACTTATTTATTAAAGTCTCTTCTATATTGTTATCCTTACTCAGCAACTGAGCTCACCCCTCTCTATGTTTTATTTTTCCTAGGATGCGAACAATTATATTATGAGTGACCTATAGGGATAGTCTAGGGGATATGAATGTGGTCAAAAGAGAAAATTATTTTGTTGTTTTTCATTTTATAATTTAATGTAAAAATTATGTATGTATCCAGTGCTACCAAGACTACTAAACTGATCGGTATTTCAGGATTTGATCTCTTATGATCATGTCAATGTTATATAATAATTCACCAACTCTGAGTAACTAGTGATTCGGGCATAATAGTTGGTATCATAAGAAGTTTAGTACAAACCATAGAAACTAGATTTTTAAAAACTATAATTAGAGAACATAACCCTAAGATAGCCTATGAGTATTAGTATAGAATAACTTCCTAGAATTTTTGTAATTCAGAGATTTTGTGTTTTTACAAGAAATACATCCTTGTCTAGATACGAGAAGGTAGATACAGCTTTGGAATAGATGTAACTTGGAGTGAAAACTCTGACCAGAAGTTTTGAGATTCACCCGGGGTATCCTAGTACACAACAATAGACCTTATTGCACTCTTGGTTATGAAACTCCTGAGGGATATGCTTAAGATAATTCAAATTTTCTTTAAAACCCATTATAATGGATTTATGAGTATATATATCTCGTCAAATAAAACATTTTTATGAATATGTATTATATCAATAAACTAATCAAATTATGTTGAGTTTTTTTCATGTTTCTAATTATGTGTTGTGATTCATAAACTAATATAGTAGATGTCATTGTTTGGAAATAGTGCCTAGTGGAAGGAATAGAAATTGTATTAATGCACGTAATCCATGTAGGGATTTCCGTCATATTCAATCTAAGTATAGTGAAGATGCTGAAGGAAGTAGTGTTGATATACTTATCACCATACTAGGAAAACTCACTGAGTTTATGAATAATAACTCTACCCGTATGGAGCACCCTGATCCACAATGTGGAGGATCGATGTTAAATCGCTTCATGAGGAGACAACCACCAACATCCAATGTGACTACAAATTCATTTATAGCTGAGCAATTGATAAGTTCTATTGGAAAAATATTTCATGCTTTAGGGAGTAGCGATAGGGAAAAAGTGATGATGGTAGTTTAGCACCTCATGAGAGATACAGATCAATGGGTGTCCTTAATTAAAAACACAAAGGAATATGAAGAAGTATAAAATATTTAATGGAGGGAGGTTAATGAGTTTTTCTTAGAAAAATAATATCCTTGTGACAATCGAATGGATATGGAATGGTAATTTCTGTGTTTGAGGTTATAGTGGGATAAAAATGTTGCAACATATGCAGCTAAATTTTCAAGGTTAGCAAGGCATGCAACTGATTATATACGTACCTTAAGGATTAATATCGATCGATTCATTTATGCGAGAAAACCATTTCAACCTTGAAAATTAGTCTCACAATCCTTCTCAACGTATGAAATTATTGTCTCATGTTCTATAAAGATAGAAAAGGAATTATCCAAGTCTTACAACATTAAAGCATAATAATAGAATAAGACATCTTCTCAAAAATATAGAAATTGAAATAAGGGGATGAATGGAAAAGTTGAATTTTCATCCTACGGTAAATGTTGTAAGAAACACCCTAGTACTTGCCTGAAGGGATAGGGAGTCTGTAACATGTGTGGTGAAAAATCCCAACAAGATCGTGATTGGAATAGAATGAAATAGTCTTTCAATGTTGAATTATAAAATTGTAGAGAAATGGAGAATTATGAAAATAAATGTCCAATGTGCCAAGGAAACATACCTCGAAAAAGGCCAAGGGAGAAAGGCCAATCTTATGTGATCACTACTACTGAGGTTGAAGCTCTGAAATACATGGTGGAAGGTAATTTAATGATTTTCTCAACTTTTGGAAATGCTTTATTTGATTATGAATCGTCTAATTATTTCATGTCTTCCCAATTTCCTAAGAATATTAGATATTTTCTATTTTATTTAATAATGGAGTTATCAGTCAAAACTCTTAAGGGAGTTATCATTACAACAATGTTTTGTGAATGAGTTCCCATTAGGGTATATAATTGTTCATTATCTGTTGATCTCATCATCATACCCAAGACATAATTTTTTATAATCCTAGGTATGGATTGGATTTTGGACTATATTGAAGAAATTTATTATAAGAAGAAAGAGGTTACACTTTTAGAAAATGAAAAAAGGTACCTTATCTTTAGAACTGAAATGTCACCACCTGATTCTTATCTAAATCCACCCCTAATAGCTTTACTAAATTCAATTATTGGGGAGGAAGATAATGAAATAAATATGGGTGAGGAAAATAATTTTCAAATAGAGGATGAACCTATTGTGTAAGAACACGTTGATGTGTTTCCAGAGGATTTACCTAGACATCCTCAAGAATACGAAACTGAGCTTCCCATTTATTTACTCCCTGGTTCAAGGCCTATATAGAAGACATCTTATAGAATGGCCACTGTGGAATTAGTGGAACTAAAGAAAAAACAAGAGGAATTGAGTAATAATAGATTTATTTTCCCGAATGTTTCCCCATGGGGAGCCCCTTTTTCCATTTGTTGAGAAGATGGATGGCTCTATGAGGTTATGAATTGACTATAGGGAGATCAATGCTATAATAATAATGAACAAGTATCCCCAATATTTCATTAATGATTTATTCAACCAACTTCATCGAGCTCAATATTTTACAATGATTGACCTTCAATCAAGATATAATGAGTTGTTTGTGAATAATGAAGACATTGTGAAAACAAAAGTTTGAACCAGGTATGAGCATTATGAGTTTATAGTAATGTCTTTTGGACTGACTAATTACGCCTCTATTTTCATCGATCTAATGAATAATGTTTTCAAAGAATATCATGATGAATTTTTATTGTTATTTATTGATGATATAATGGTTTACACAAAAAGCATCGAAAATCATGAAAATCACTTGCACTCTATTCTGAAACCAAAATTTTGAACCAGGTATGAGCATTATGAGTTTACAGTAATCCCTTTTTGACTGACTAATTCCGCATCTATTTTCATGGATCTAATGAATAATGTTTTAAAAGAATATCATGATGAATTTTTAGAGTTATTTATTGATGATATAATGGTTTATACAAAAAGCTACGAAGATCAGGAAAATCACTTGCACTCTATTCTGAAAACCGTTTGAAGAAATGAATTATATGGGATGTTTAGCTAGTGTGAATTTTGGCATCATGAGATTTATTTTCTTGGACATATTGTCTGTAAGGATGGAATTTTTTTTGATTATTCAATGAACATGTCAATACATGAATTTCCAGCACCAACAAGTAATACTAAGGTAGCATTTTTATTGGTTTAGTATGTTATTATCGACATTTCATACATAATGTTTCCCAATTGGCTATAACATTAACCATGTTCACATGTAAATGGATAATATTTTATTGGACAAAATAGTGTGAACAATGTTTTGAAGAACTGATGAGAAGATTAGTCGATTCATCTATCATGACTCTACCATCGGGGAATGATAGGTATGTTATTTATAGTGTTGCTTTAATGAAAATACATGATTGTTTCCTTATGAAGAATGATAGATTTATTTCATATGCATCAAGATAGCTAAAATTTTATTATCAAAACTATCCCGCACATGATATTGAGTTAGCAGCTATAATCATTGCTTTGATGATATGGAGACACTATCTCTATGGTGAAAATTGTGAGATATAAACAAATCACATGATTTTGAAGTATATTTTTTCATATAATGAACTCAACATGAGGCAAAGATGATGGATTGAACTAGTCATATATTATGATTTTACTATTTATACCTCCTGAATAAGGAAAATTAGGTGGAAGAAGCTTTCAACAAAAAGGATCATGGAGTTTTGAACAATATGAGTGTTGAAAGGGATCCTATAATCATGGATCTAGTAAGAATGGATATGTGAATAATCCTAGAAGGTGAAACATCATTTCTTTTTCAAATGGTTTCCAAACCATATTTACTAGAAATGATAAAAATTTCTCAGACTGATGAAGAGGAGTTTCAAAAGAAATTAAAGCGGTGAACGATTGGAGATTGATCAACTTCGTATATAAAGATTGGATTTTGATATTTGGGAAGTGAATTTGTGTTCCTAATATAACTGATCTAAAAATGTAATTGTTGGATGATGATCATAGCTCCAATTTTTCTATACACCTAGGTAGCACTAAGATGTATAGAGATTTGAGGGAACAATTTTGGTGGGACAACAAGAAGTGAGATATTTCTAATTATGTGTCAAGGTATATGGTTTGTCAATAAGTGAAATTTGGATGACAAAAACCTATAGGAGTCATGAAACCACTTCCCATACTTGAGTGGAAATGGGATGATATTACGATAGATTATTTCATGGGGCTACCAAAGACTCCTAGAAGAAATGATGCAACATGGGCCATTGTTCATCATATTACTAAGTAAGAACATTTTATTTTTATAAGAGAAGATTTACCAGTTGGATGTTTAGAAATACCATATATTAATGAAGTAGTAAGACTTCATGGAGTACCCCTATAGATTTTTTCTAATGATGATCCCTATTTTATTTCAAGATTCTGGAAAAGTCTTCTGAAGGCCTTGGATACTGAACTTCGTTTGATCACTACCTACCACCCTCAAAATGATGGACAATCAGAATGAACTATTCAAACCATATAAGAAATGTTGAGATCTTGTCCACATGACATTAATGGTTTGTGGGATCAGTATTTACCTCTGGTAGAATTTTCCTATAACAATAGATTTCATTCATGTATTTAGTTGTCACCATATGATGTGTTATACAAAAAGAGATGTCTCACACCAACATGTTGAGATGATATTGGTGAAAGAAAACTCATAGGACCAGAACTTATTAAGGAAATAATTGAAAAGTTGAAGGTTATCCAAACCCACATCAAAGCAGATCAATGTAGGAAAAATAGCTATGATAATAATTGAATGAATGATTTCAAATTTCTAGTAGGAGATCATGTTTTCATGAGGGTATCTTTATGGAAGGGTTTTATACATTTCAATTATAAGGGTAAATTGAGTCCTAGGTACATCAAACCTTTCAAAATTTTAGAACAAATTGGAGCTATAACTTATCGTTTGGCAATGCAGCCATGTCTCCCCAAAGTTCATGATGTGTTCCACATATCACTATTGAGAAAATACATGCCTGACCCAATCCATGTTCCCACCTATGATGAAATTGAACTGGAACCTAATATGATTTATTCTGAAGAGATAGTCAATATTTTTGACACAATAGAACAAGTGTTGAGAAACCAGACAACTTGTCTTGTAAATGTTATATGGAGAAATCATAAGATGGAAGAGGTAACGTGGGAACCTGAGGAACTTATGATGACTCCCCATACAAATATTTTTATGCTATAATATTCTAGAAATTTCGATGATGAAATTATTATAAATAGGGGATAATTTAACAGCCCCACCATCCACAGTATGTTTCCCTTTGAAAAATACTATAGCATGCACTGTACGGAACATCGAGTTTTCGAACACTACAACAAATCAAACTAGCTTTTATGAATAGTAATACCCACTTTTTAAAATTTTAAAAAATTTATTTTAAAAAATGGACTTTATTTTTGGATTTAGAATATCAAAATTAACTTAGTGTTAATTTTTGGAATTATTATGAAATTATTCAATTTTTGATGAATAGTGAAAAACACTACGTTATTGTTTAGAACCAACTATTTAGTTAAATAATTAGTTATTATATTTAAATTTATATTAGATAAAAATAGATACATAATACCTAGATGCGTTCAACGTAATTTATTGGAGTCATTTTATAATAACATTAGATATATAATATTTTGTTGAACTTTTTACCCTTTTTACCCACCTTCTATGGGCATTTAAAAATTTTCATAAAACATAATTTTACTGCTTCTGGGAGTTGAATTTCAAAAATTTGAGAGACATGGATGACATCGGTGTGTAAAATGTGGTTCAATAAGATGAAAATAATTTTTGATGAATAGTAACTTTTGACTTTTATTTACCAGGGTTAAATGTAAATAGGGTAATTAAAGGTAAAACATGATATTATAATTACCATAACACATGTCATAATTATATTGGATATGTGCATTGCGACCAAAATCAACCTTAGACATAAAATATGATTCTTTTCGTCTACATGGATTATATTATGACATTTATATTTATTTTATTTAAAGAAGAGTTAAAAATGTTAAATTCAATTGTTATTAACTAAACTATTTTTAATATAGGGTTATACATACGATAAATTAATATATAAATATTCATTATAAAGCTAAAAATATTTCCTACATAATGGTATTTTATTTTTAATTTTTATACATTAAATAATTAAATTTATTTATGATACAATGATGGTGCAGTAATTAACTTATTAAAGAATGATTAAAATATTTGATATTATAAATATCCAAATAAATGTAAATTGAGAATTTTGATGAGTTAAACTAAATTTATAGATTAATATGACATGTGAGGGTTTATTAAATATATTTTTTGAAGTGATAAAGTTGTTAGGACTTTCACAAAAACAAAATATCAAATAGTGTCAAATTGACATAAATGATTTTTTAAAACAAATAATATATTATTAATTAATATAATATTCCTAAAAATATAGGGCTTGGAAAAAGCACATATATAAGGTTATATAATATCAATAATGATCCAATTTGGGTTCTCTTTTAATTTTATAGTAATATTATTAACCATATAATATAATAATACTGGAATACATGGTAAAAGTTAACCTATTTAACTAAGAGTTAAATATAAAAGATAGGGTTAATATTGTGAGATAAACCTATCCAAAACCTATTGGATGAGAGGTTTTGGACCAATCCCTACATTAGGATCTAAATAAAACATTTTGGAGACATTATAAACCGAATATGATTTTATTAGAAAATAATATTTCAAGCTTTTCCTAAAGTGACCCTCACCTCTCTTATAAAAGGGAACTTCCCCTTCAGTCAACATCATAACCCCAAATCCATTTGGCTCAGCCAACCCATAATCAAATATCCTCCCAACTACCCTCTATTAAGCCTAGAGAAATTTCATTGATCATAAAATCAACCTAAGGAGCCTGTTTGAACAACTCAAAAGGAAACACCCAAATAAGAGGTAATAATATCACCACCTCTTTCAATATTCTTTTCTTCTTCCACTATCTATTTATTTGTTGTTTCAAAAACAAATACCACTACCTTATACATACAGTTATGTTATTATAAATATGTTATGACCATATTAATTATTCAATCCATCCTATGAATGACAAGTCACCATTCGTGCGTACGTACGGCTTACCATCTCCACGTCGTGTTGTAGTTTGTTATCCATAAACGTCATTATTTGGATTGGTATAATAATGAGTTTAACATATACAAATAATAAATATAAAAAGTTAATGATAAGTATATATTTTATACCATCTGATTACATATGATTTCAACATCAATAGAATGATATTTTCGCTCGTGCATACGTACCGATTACTGTCTCCACGAGCGCGATAAGATTCATACCCCATCGTAACCATACAAAAATAATTTTTATTTTATGATTAAAAATAATTTTTAAGAACTTCATATAATTATGGATATGAATTGAATACATCCTATCCATAACAAACATTTCTTACATAACCAATCATATAAAGAAAAATGAATCATTTAACACCCAAAACAATGATGCTACAGAAATATTATTAACAAAGAAATAATAGAAGATCATATATGATATCATATTTATGTATGAGGTTCTTTTATAATTTAATAAAAATGATTTAACTATTATAATGGAGGTTAACATACTCTCTACCATGGAAAAGTACAAGGTAAGGGTTAATTCTACAATCACTGCATTATCTGAGGTTGTTTATACATGAGTATCTACTGAGACCTATTTATTATCCACATCCGTGTTTCTTGAAAATGTATTCCAAAACATTTTTAATATTTAATAGACTATATAAATTCATTTATACAATAGTTTTAATTTTTATAGAATTTTTATAATGGAATCTTACCGTCATTTTCCAAACAATGACTTTTACATCCTTTTTGACAAAATTAATGAATGAATGTTTTTTAACTTAAATGGAGAGTGTGGCTATTTTCCACCATTATAATATCTTCAAAGCTTCCCTTACAAGATTATTAGAATATATTTAAAATAAATGATTTCTTTTATAATTTTGTGACATTTAAATGATTTCAAAATAGAAAGAGACATTTATCAGAAATAGTTTTGATTTCATATTTGTTAACACCCTTTAATGGATTTTACACTTGTTTGAAGTCGATTTATTATGATAAAATATTCCAAATTGAATTAAAGGTTTTGTGATATTTTTGAATGTGAATGTGTTATTTTTGTACCATTCATGGTTTATGGTTACAGTATTAACATTTTGTATGCTAATTTTAATATGAATTTTATGTTATGTTTCAATATTTTCATATGAAGAATGCAATGGACGTAATAAGTGATGTGTGGAGCCCACTATAAATCCATGATGCATCGGTAGGTCTCATGAGCAAAAAAAGTGTCTTGGAACAAGGCCTTCATATAATCTTATTTGTAGTCTTGGCATGGGGCCTTGACTATGTGGTTATGAAGTTTGGCATTATGAATTCCATCATTATGAAATTGGATATTGATATTGCATGTGATTATTCGACTAGTAGAATATCCATGTGAATAAGTTAATGGAATTTTGTGTTTTATATTTTCCATATTATTCGGAAGATTAATTTTAAAAGGATTTTATTTTAGTCTTATACATTTCCTTAACTGATTATGCTTATTTATGAATGTTTCTACTATATTTTTATCCTTACTGAGCATCTGAGATCACCCCTTTCTGTGTTTTATTTTTCCCAGGTTGCGAAGAAATATATCATGAATGACCAATAGGTATAGTCTTTCGGATATCATTAGGGTTAAAAGAGACATTGTTGTTGTGTTTTTTCATTTTATAATTTAATTTAAACTGTATATATGTATCTCGTACTTCCAAGGGTACTATACTGATCGGCCTTTCGGGATTTGATCCCTTGTGATCATACCAATATAATGTAATAATGTATCGACTCTACGTAACTGGGTTAGGGGTGTTACACTATAAAATAAGATACTAAAATTTATATATGTAACCGAACTGATTGATGGAAATCCATATCTTAGAGAGGAAAGTAATAAAATCTGTTTAGAAAAGTGAACTTCGATGTTATAAGAAACAAAAAATATAAAAGAAAAACACAAAAAAGTAAAGAGTGCAAGGGATTTACGTGTTTCAAATGTCATTGATCTTACATGTATAAAATGAACACCACCATTAACACTTATTATTATGAAAAATAGATAAAAAGTACATATTACTGAATTTGAAAATAGATAGACAACACATGCATACCACAAAAGATATCCGAGCATAGAGAACTCATCACTCCAAGAGGCAATTGTTAAGCTTGTTCTGAACATGGTAACACACATCCTCGAATTGGAGGGACTCGCACACACAATTCAAACATCATCCATGAAAAGGAAGAAGATAAAACCTAGAAAATTAGACAAAACAATGATAGCCTTACAAACTCAAGCCTACACCTAGAACCTGAGAAGATGTCATCATCGAAGATCAAGGGTGTTGCTATGATTGGGAATTAATGAAGACATCATGGTCAACAAGTCTCATTCTAGGTGAGCTCTCCACTAGAGGGAATCACCCAAATAAATATTATGAGAGTTTTTAAGAGAAGCTAATAAGGTCCTCTCTATATCTATATGAATTTCTTCTATCGAGAACCTATACTGTAGGAAATTGAAACAACTGCACAAAGTGAACTGAAGAGATGAAGATAGATTAATAGTGGTGAGGTAGTGGTGGGGTGATTGGCTGCCAGGATCAACATGGTAGGTGGATTGGTGGAGATAGAGAAATCACAGAATGAATGATATGATCAGGTTAGTGCAATAGATCACAAAAATCCCAGAACACATGCTTTTGTAAGAGTAGTGAAGCAAAAAATGATATATATCAGTGAGAACCGAAAAAGAACAAAGCACACAATATATAGCCGCATGATTAGTATCAATCCAGGGAAAACATTTCTCATTGGAATATCCCAAGGATCAAGCTAGAGAACTAGTCTATGCACCAATTATTACATGCCCAACATTAATAGAGGCCCGACCATCAATCTTAGACGAATGGATTCTATAATAGAAGGAAACCCACAAAACATTTGAATAAAATTAAATACTCAAACAATGTTTCCTGGAAAATTCAATTTTTATAACATTACAAACTATAATCATCATTGGTGATAGTATATAGAGCACCTATATTAGTATTGGGTAATGTAAAAATGGGAACTTTTGTTATTTTATTATTTTATAATCCCAATCATCCATTTAATTTATGATTTGTTCCCTTCATTATTTACATTTCAATTTACCTTTTATTTAACAAAGTTTTAATAATTATATATATATACACACCATAAATTATAATAGGTTGATTTTGATTATTATTTTCCTTCTTATTTTAATATAATGGTGATTATAGGATAGTAATTTTAGAGAAATTATTTTAGATTGAGTTTGGCCTGTTGTAATATATCATAATTTATATATCTATGAAAAATAATTTGAGTTTCATTTACTGATATCATTGATTACATAGATATTTAATTAATATATTTGATTCATAATTAAATAATAATTTTTATCTGTTGATATAATTGACTATCATGTGCTCACACCACCACATTTTATTACGTTGTTTTTCAGGATAAGAAATTGGATTTTAGTGGTAGGTGTGGATTCTTAGTGATTCTTGTGTACCATAGAAGTTGGCTTCAAATTTATTTAGAGGAATATTTTTGATATAACATAGAATGTTATGATATTAAATTATAAATTGGTTTTTAGGTTTCAAGTAGTTTTGTAGGGTTTTTTTATATATTGAGATGATAGTGCCTATAATATTTGTGTTTTATACCCTCGATGTTAGGTTCCAATAGAGAGCCTAGTGGAGGTGGGGCACATGGGCCACTCTCAACTTCGTCAGAGGAGTTTCCAATGGGGGTCGGTCATGATAGAGTGATATCAGAGATAAAATTCATTGGACAAGATTGAACAAATAATAATTTTTATTCATCTGATTAGGTTTTATGTAATTAGATAGAATATTACAACATATAGTATTTAATGTAATTTTAGTACATAAATGTTTGATAAATTATTTATATGGAGAGAAAATTTTGTCAACAAATAAGATGATTTTTTTAGGTATTGTAGTTTTATTATTTTTTTAGGAAGAAATATTTTTTAAGAGGTTTTTATTTTGGATATGTGGGCATTATTTGGATTCTATTGGATAATAATAATTTGGGAGTTATTTAATATAAATAACCATGCATTTGTTTCCTTAACATTATTTTTCCTTTCTTTTTATCAATTTTTTAATTCTAAATGATTTGAAATATTTGAATGAAATTTAATGTAATGACTCATATGTTTATGAGACATTAAATAACAGTGAGTATTTTGATATTTTAGAAAATTAAAATAATTTTATATGGAATGTTTTTTAAAAATTGTTACATTTAATGGAATGGTTTTATAATGATGGTTTGAAATTTTTAATTTTAAACTAATTATTTAATTTTTTATTTTAAAAAAATGATCTGTTTCATTAAATACAATTAATTTTAATTATAAGATGGTGTAATAATTAATATTTTCATTTTAAAAATTTATTAATTTATGAATGTTATGTGATCTATGTTTCAGTAAAATTAATTTATTTGGTAATATTTAAGAGAGAGGGAGCGAGTGCATGTGATTTGGAAAATGTTCTAAATGCTTTATTTAAAAAACATTGAAATTGGATGTAATTTTTTTTGAAGTATAAAAAAAATTTTGTTTAATGAAAACATTTATATATATTTATTAATATTTTTAATTAGTTTCAATATCTTTAAATATATATAACTGTTTTCATTTTTTTTAATATATATATAGATAAATTTTTTATTTTAAAATAATGTTAAGAAAATGTAAAACCCAAGCGTTATGCATTTTGGATGTTTTAAATGAAACAATTTACATAAAAAATCATGAGTTAATAAACAAGGGGATGTTTTGAAGAAGTAAAAAAATTAAAACATTTTCATATAATCATTTTGGGAAAATATTTACCAAAAATGAAACATTTTATGATATATTTAAAAAAGTGGTATAAATTGGAAATTTAATGTAACTAAATATGAAGAAATTATTTATCCCATTTATGGAGTATGTTATAAGATTTTATTGGTCCATTGTATCGGTGTTGCATTTGAACTATAAATTAGTGTTTTAGTTGTGTGGATTGAAAAGGTGGAATGAATAGAAAACCTTGGTCGTTTTGTGTGATGTTTGAAAATTTAAGTGGGTGTTGAATCTTAGATATAGGATTTGTGAGGCCCCAAACCGATTAACTATATAAATAGTAATCTGATCGGTTCACCATTCAACCTCAGGTGCACCTCCCTGAACACTAGAGGCTATAGAAAATTAGTGGTGGTTTAGGGAGGTACCGTAGAGATGTTATACCACATGTATCAAAATGTTGAATAGTATAATAAATAATTATACATCTTCCATCATACTAAACTAAATTAAAATGTAATAAATACAACCAAAAATGATAATAAATGAAATACATAAAATTTATGATTTACCATTAAATATATAAAACCACTAACCACCCATTGAACCAGTCACATATACATATGAGAAAAAAATTAATAAAAGATGATGGAACCACGAATACATTGAGCCTCACCACATCTTGAACTAAAACCTCATCTGAGATGTCCTTCTTGAACATGCTATGCTGGGATTAGCCAAAACCTCTACCTACAAAAACTATATGAGATCTTTTCAAGAACAAAAGATCCAAGGTTGTCTAAGTAAGGTGTGAGTAGATAACTTAGTATCTCCCCACCAATGATGTTCTATAACAACTAGAAATTAAATGATATGTTCAAGTGACCTGCTCTGTTGTAAACAATAAATAAACAATATGAAAAAAACAGAATATAAAAACATCATCTATCTTTAGGTGTGTCACCCTGATAAACCATACAAACATAAACTAGTGTCATGATATCTCTGATCATGTCATGATAACCATTAAAAACCATGAAAATGTGGTCTCTAAATCCATGTTAGCCTCAATTGATCACCAAGATGCCGGGGTCCCATCCCATGATAGTACGAACATCCGATTTGAAAATCAATGAATACCTCATCACCAAGATCCCAATCCATGGATTCTCCGATCAATAACTTCATGACTCTCGGGATCCATCTAATGTTAGTCCAAATATCCATTCTCTTAATCCATGATAGATCTAATACATATCATTAAACTATAGGGACCCATCAAACAATATTCTAAACATCCAATATTTGAATCCATCGTAGATTAAATTTTATTCTCATGACTCCAGTGACCCGTCCCATGGTAGACCAAACATATGAGCTCACATCCCATCGTAGACATAATATGATCAATAGATTTAAATCCATGGGATCCCCAACACCAATATCGAAATCCATGACTTCTCTAACCACATATTCAATCTCCAAATCCATGCAATTACACTCATGTATCTATATTAAATACGTTGAATCCCACATGTATCACATTTTCCTAGAGGGAACATTCCATAAACAACCATAAATTAGAGAAAACAAAGGGTATGGTTGAATTCTTATTCCATAGACCACTATCCGTTTAAACTTGTCTCAAATGATCGATACTGGTTTTATGGTGAAACCCGCCATCATCTCACATACACCCGGCCATGGTTGGATGATCAATGAGGAACCTACTGGTGCCCCAGCCAATTTTTGTAGAGGCACGCCAATAAGATTATCAATCTTAAACAAGCCATAATGATCAGTAACCAGTGAATATATGATTCTATTCTTGTCAATCTCATCTTGACGGTAGCACATCCTTAGCATATACTTGGGCACACCACATGGAAATAGTCAAGAGAGGTCCCATAACCCACATTTGTTTCTCAAATCTTACTAGGCTAGTCTGATCACTCAACCTAATAAATGTTTTTGTAATGTATGCCCACTATGTCTATTTCCGACAATTTCACCGGGGCGCGCGCGCATCCGTCCGTCCGTGGAGGAGGACGCGCGACACTTTATCGCCCCGCATTCCCGCTTTCCAAAGGTGGGCATCATTCGCTCCTTATTCAGGGATGTCTGCTCCTTGATCGAAACGGGATGATGGGATGTCGGTTCTTCCTTCTTTGGATTCCTCCTCAGAACTCGTCACCTAGTCCGGGTCTCCCTCATAGATTTAATACGTAGTTCGTGAAACTCTTCCCAGTGCCATGTTTCCATGGACGCCGGTTAATTACACTGCTTCTGTCGGGACATTCCCAAGGGTCCAGTCAGGGCAGAAACCTTCAGTCGGGGGAGTAGTCATGTTGAGGCCTCAGTAGCATGTCTGGATGCTAGGGAACCTGACATGTATGTATGTTATCCCTGGTCACAGGGCTTCTTGATGGTGTGGAAGCCTGAGGCATCCCACATCGAGCGCGGGGAATTATATGTCATAGACACATATCTGAGGTTTTCCTCAGCTTCCCGTGTTTAACACAGGGTACACCGCGAGTTAAACGTCTAGCAGAGACGGATGAACCCAACCGGAGCATTATCTAGGATAGATCGGATTGAGGGATTCCCCTTGAAGGGATGCCGATACCGGGGCTGGTCCATGGGCAGCTGTGAAGAGGAGCGTACCAACATGGGCTCACCGAGATATGACGGTCTGGGCGAGAATCGAGATAAGTGATAGGTGGATGAATGGAGTGGAGGGGGAATGAAATGGGACCATCGTAGGGGCGACGGTGAAGTTGGGATTGAGCCTTGAGGAGGCTTCCTACGTATCCCCGTGGCAGGGAATCAATGTCCGCATAGTTCGGGATGGTGCCGGTAAACCGACGTGAAAGTAGACCCGAGGGTCCACTAGTGGTTGGCTTGAACCTTTGGAAGGTTTCCTACGTACCATGCCTTGACATGGATCAAAGTCATCGTAGTTCAAAGGATTGATGGAGTGTGTAGTTTAATGTCATGCAGGACAACAGTAAACCCCTACGTAAATAAACAACGGGTATTGGGTGTCGGCGAACCAACGTAAATGAGGGACCTTGGTCCAATGGGAAATGAGCTTGAAAATGGGGGCCTGGCACACCGACTAGGAGACAGTTTGGGCCAATGATTGTTGGGCTTGAACCTCAGGGAGGCTTCCTACGTACCATGCCTTGACAAAGATCAAAGTCCTCGTAGTTCGGATTGGGGAATACAGTTTAACGTCATGCGGGACGGGGATGAACCGACGTAAATGAGGTCGGAATGACCGGATGGTGGGTTTGAACCTCATGGAGGCTTCCTACGTACCATTCCTTGACATGGATCAAAGACCTCGTAGTTCGGGTTAGTCACAACGGATTCTCGTCGGACTAGAATGCAGTTTAAAGTCATGATGGACGAAGGTTGAACTCGACGTGAATGATGATGGGTGGGCTTGAACCTCAGGAAGGCTTCCTACGTACCACGCCTTGACATGGATCAAAGACCTCGTAGTTCAAATGGGGCTTTGTCGGCGAACCGACGTGAAAGTGGACCTTGGTCCAACGAGTGGTGGGCTTGAACCTCTGGAAGGCTTCCTACGTACCATGCCTTGACATGGATCAAAGACCTCATAGTTCAGGTGGGAATGGGTGTGCAGTTTAATGTCATGCAGGACAAAGGGAGGGGCATACAGTTTAATGTCATGCTGGACGAGGGCGAAACTCGACGTGAATGAACGACCGAGAAATGTGGCTTGAACCTCATGGAGGCTTCCTACGTACCATGCCTTGACATGGTTCAAAGTCATCGTAGTTCTCTATGGGTGGGGGTCAGGGTCGGTGCTCACTCTAAGCCCACGTGAGTCATGCTCGGTGTGAGAAACAAGAGGTTGCAAGGACCTGACGATCACGTCGCGAAGGATGCGTCCGTGAGAAGCGAAGAGGGGCTTACGCGTTAGGCGGCCCATGGTGCTGGGACTTACTCCAGGATGGAGGCCCATAGTGCGACAAAGCGCAGCGAAAGAGGGGTTTCGGACCATGGGAGGTGCCTCGTTCCCTATCACGCCCTCCACTGACCTTGGTAGTGGGGAAGTACAGAGATGCAGAGGTGCAGTCATCCGTTGGGGAACTAGGGTCGCCCCTCTCTTATGAACATATGCCACTCCAATAAGGAGGATATCATCCCTTGTGGATGGGTGATTCCATTCCGGTGGAGACGAGTGGTGTAAAGAATGTTCGAGCTGGGGGGAACCTTCGTGAGAGGCACGAGGTCGGGTCACAGTTTAACGTCATGTGTTGAGGACGTGGTGCTTGGAAGTTTAACGTCCTGCAGCTCGGACGAGTCGGGTTCACTCCACACCCCTAAGACTTACATAAACGGTACCCTCTGGTCCTTGGGGAAGGGAAGGTACCAGTAAGGCCATGTTCAAGGGGGGTTGTGGAATGAACCATCATGGGGTCCACGTTAGCGTGGCTATGCGAAGAAGCAATAGCCGTTAGCATGCCTATGCGAAGAAGCATTAGGCGAAGCAACGCTACGGGTGGTATTGTCCATGGGACTTTGAAATCACATCGTGCAAACCTGGAGGGTCGCACGGGTAGAGGAATTTCTAAGAAAAGGAGTGTGCTTCGCGAAGTGGAGTGCCTTGTCCTTAGCATGAGGCATAGGTTTGAGTGGGAGGTGCTTCACGAAGTGGAACAGTGTTCGCAGAGCACTGCCTCGCGAAGAAGAGGTGCCTCGCGAAGCAGTGTCCTGCGAAGCAGTGTCCTTCGCGATGTGTAGCGATCCTTCCTTAGCATATGAATCACTAGCCTGGTTTGGGTGTTTCGCGAAGCATAAACACTCCGCGGCTGCCCGGGTTCCCTTGGGAATCCTCGTCCTTCGCGAATGGCCTTGAGCTTCACGAAGGGCATCCCTCTCGGAAGAGGGGCTCAAAACGAGACAAAGAAAAGGCGTCTCGTGAAGTAGAAGTACCTCGCGGAGCACATGATTCCTGGGGCAAAGAGTGCTTTGCGATTCGGGAGAGGAGAAGCCGAAAGGTCTAATTGTCTGTCTTTGGGACTCAGGGGAGTCCAGTATTTATAGGGAAGGGGCGCCGCGAAGCAGAACTCGCGCGCCGCCTCAGGTGCTTCGTGGCGCGCTCGCGAACGTCAACGTCGTCTGCAGAGGATTACCACCTCCGGAGCTTCACGGCGGGCTCGTGAACGTCAAATGCGTTCGCGAAGGATTACTGCCTCTGGAGCTTCGCGGCGGGCTCGCGAATGTCAAATGCATTCGCGGAGGATTACCGCCTCTAGAGCTTCGCGGTGGGCTCGCGAATGTCAAATGAGTTCGCGGAGGATTACCTCCTCTAGAGCTTCGCGAGGCCGCGATGGTCGGGGTGCTTCGCATCGGTGCTTCGCGTCGGGGCTCCGCGTCGGTGCTTCACGAGGCAGCGCGCCGACCTTCTTTTTCGTTCCCTTCTTGCGGGCCATATTTTGGCTCCAACAAATGCCCCCCCCTCAGACTTGGATCCGCGGAGGGTGAAGGGTCGAAGTCTGAGGGAAAATCGCCAAAATTGTTGGTGGTTAGCGATGAAACCACGTGAAGGGGGCCCACGGTGCTGACCAGGGCCTCGGATCTGGACGCGCCGCGATGCTCCGCGCGGGTGAGGCGCGCCGCAATGCTCCAGAGTCGCCGTCCATAAATACGGGGGTTGACCTGACTTCCTTGTCTTTTTGTGCTATCGACTTCGCGAAGCTCCGCATACTCCGCCACAGCCCTCCGCGAATTGAGATTCATGGCGAACCACGGGTCTCCGACTCCGCGTCCGCGCCAAGAGAACATCCGCTTGTCGGCCTCGGCCAGACTTCGCGGCCCCGTCTCGCGACCGATCTTCACGATCCGACTTCGCGATTCAGCTTCACGGTCGAGCTTTGTGATCCAGCTGAAAAAAAATTCTTTTCTGAGGGCCGGAATCAAAATGGCCCATCTAGAGGCTGTATTGGGGGTGCTTGCAGATGCTGCTCGTCGGGATGAGATGGCCAACTGTCCAGGCCTGGGGGAGATGGTCCGAAGCCACTCGGACCACACTTCTTTGACAGATCTGCTATCGGAGGGCCAGAAGGATTATCCGCAGTGCAAGAAACTGCCATTGTACGGCTTCGGGCTGAGGGATGATGTGTTTATCCCTGAGGCGAGTACAGACGAACCAGCTTGCTGGTTCAGGAGCATACCATGCCAGCACCAATGGTTCAGGGCGGCCGATGGTCACGCACAAGAGAACTTCACACCCGTCACCGCTGACTGTATCTACAACCATGTGAATGACATTGATGGGAATCCAATGCAGCCGGAGACGTCCCCTCCTCTCTACCGTACCATACTGAAGGCGGCTTTGCAGGATTCGAAGAAGGGATGGTCCGATGAGTGGGACCTGTGCCAGGGCGGCAACTTTACTGATGACTGGGCCTGGGCCTACTGGGTAGGCTCCTCATTCGAGGAGTTTGGGGCCGAGATGAGGAGAGTGGGGTTGTATGAGGCGGCATGGGCCTCCCAATTCCACATTTACCAACCGAAGCAGCTAATGCCGGAATTGCTGAGCAGATGGTCGTCTAGGACCAATACCTTTCACCTGCATCACGGGGAGGTGAGAATCAGCCTGTGGGATGTCCACCAGATTTCTGGGGTCCCGATCTTGGGGGCCATGTATGACGAGTTCCTCCCCGTCATTAGCGCGTGGGAGGATACGGAGCAAATGCCGCGACTGGCGTCGGTGCTGATGGCACTTGTCCCTGGAGAGGACAAGGAGGCAGTGAGGGATGTCCACTTTAGGAGATGGTTAAAATGCTTCCTGAATTTCCCAGAGAATCTAGAGTTCCCTCCGAGGCCTCGAACTTGTCCAAGGGCGGCCCAACGGGGTAAGGGGAACTCGTATTGGCGGGTCTTGGAGGACAACCAATGGAAGAATTGGGGTTTCAGTGTCAGTACTGAACAACAGCTGATAGTCAGGCTGGCGGCGTTGATCGCGGCTCTTATCTATGGTTGGATCCTACTGGTGAGAGATACAAGCACGGGGGTACGACCCAGCTCGTTTATCATGGCGTCGATGTTGGCCATGGGGCAGCGGATAAATCTGGGGATTTCGATGCTCACCAAACTATACAGAATGCTGCGGCATATTAGCGAGGGCAAGAATCCGCCAAGGATATGCGGGCCCTTCCACCTCCTGTATGGGTGGATCTTAGCGCACATCAGGGGGATTTACGAGTACCCAAACCCCATTTCGCCGGCGGGATCGAACTTCCTCCCCTCCATCCTGAACGCAGTCGGGAGATTCCCATTAAAACTAGCCATTCCGATGGTGCTAAATCGGGTGTGGAGGGAGGATGCGTTTAATTTCCACCCCTTCTCATTGCCGACGGGGGTACTTACTGATGACGGGCGGGGAACGGAAGAACATCGGGCTTACCTCCTGTCCTTTCGAGGTGGAGTTTTGGTGGCACGGATAGATCGTGAGCCACTCTGCGAACCGTACACCCCGCATCGGTTTGCGAGGCAGTTCCGGTGCCTCCAACGGCTGACCCCGCAGGTCTACTAGGATGTGCGTTATGAGGAGCACCCGTGTGTGATGAGGCAGCTGTGGATCATGTTCACACGGGAAGAGGGGAAGAGGGGAAGATGCGGATTGCATTGCCTCCATCCACCGCCGCTTTCAGATTGGTGAAGGAGTACGCCATCAGTTGGGACGCTGCTTACCCAGGGGAGATGCTGAAGCAACCAACTATCCAGATCAGTGACGGTGGGCCTCCTCTATCTCGAGGTCGGGGTCGGAGGGCAGCTAGGGCCACTCGCGGTAGCGGGGCTGCCATGGTTGCGAGACCCGCACCGGCTGAGGGTATGGCGGCAGTGGTGGATCCAGTGATTCCGGAAGAGCAGGGTCATCCGGAGGGGCGACCACCGAGGGGATTTCGTAGGATATCCACTCAGGCTCCCGGGAAGTGGTTGCGTCATATCGACATGGAAGAGGATGATGTCTTCCCGGAAGCCTGGGACATTTGGGATGTCAACCGGCAATTCCTCAGCCCACCCGAGATATGGGCACACTTAAATCGCCTCGGGATGGAATTGCCGGGCATAGGCCCAGTTTGGGCTGGATTCATGGCGTCTCCGGTGGAGGCAGAACAATACCTGGACGAGTTGGAGGATTACGTCCACTCCAGTGGTGTCCCTCGCCTAATGAAAGACCGGGTGAGGGTACTGTTGAATCAGACGGTCCCCCCACAGTTATCGGCTACCGATCTGAGGGAGCTCTTCTCCTTGTTGGAAGAATTAGAGGGCTCCTCTCGGGAGGATGAGGCTAGAGGAGGGAGCCCGTTGGAGGAGGGCGAGGTCAGAGACCGAGGCTCAGAATCCGACGATTTCGCGGAGGCTCTCGAGGTAGCATTCAGAACTTCTGTCCTTACGATCCGTTCTTGGGTCACTATGGACTTCTCACCGATGTTTGAGCCATGCAGGAGGAACTTGTTCGCCGGCCTCGTTCTCGCTCCTTGGCGGGTGATGATGCGGGACCTTCAGAACCTGCGCCTATGGCTGCGTCCAGTTCCGCGTCTGGTGGGACTAGAGCACCCGAGGTGGCTCCTCCAGAATCTCCAGACCTTCCACAGTATACAGAGGGCCACGCCTCGGGGTCCCGTCAGTACCGGCTCAAGAGCAGCGCCAGGAGGTCGATATCTGTAAGTCTCCTCTACCGGTCTCCTCGTTGTCACATGTAGACCATGCCAACTAACGTTTGTCCCTCTCTATCGTATAGTTCTTCAACTGGCGTGGGCCGCTGCGGCAAGACTGGTCGGGATGTCTGGTGGCGTCCCTCCTAGGGGCATGCCGGTGATGGTGGCGATAGTCCCCCCATCTCCTCAAGCTGCGACACACATCATCACTGGTGGGACCACCAGCAGGGCCGTACCCGAAGTCATTGAGGTGGACTCCGAGGAAGAGGATCAACCGGTCGGTCCCAGTCTTGTCACGCCTGCTTCGGCGCCATGTGTCGTACTGGATTCAACCCCGGATGTTGATCCTTCCGAGGATTTCTTGCGGGTGTACCCCATGTACGAGCCTGCCAATCGCGTGGACTGGGACGAAACGACCTCCGACGAGGAAGACAGCAACATAGTCCACCGCCGGTCGTGGAAGCTGATCACTCGCTTTATCAGGGACACTCCCCAAGCGCAATGGCTGGCCAAAATGGATAGACTTCACTCGCGGTTGCGCGAACTGTGTGCTGGGGGAGTGGATGCCCAACGTCCTCACGCACTCATCCGAGATCTTATGGTTGAGAAGATCCGGGAGCATGATCGTGGTCTCAACGTGGGCTGGCAGCGGAGGAAGGCAACCAGCATCAAGAAGCTCCAGGAGGATGAAGGCGAGGTTCAACAGATCAGACCCGAGCAGACGAGCTTTCAGCCTCTCTTGATGCACAATCTGAGCTGGTCTCACGGTTGAAGGCCCAGCTGGCAGAGGAAGAAGAGCATATGAGGCAGACCTCTGGAGAGATGGCTACCGTTCAAGCTAGCGTAGAGAGGGCCAAAGCTAGGACTGACGAACTGCGCCCTGCCACTGCTGAGGAAGAGCGGGAGAAATTTCAGTAGCAGCAAGCCTTGGATTCCACAACCCAACGGGTGGAAGAGCTACAACGCTCTTTTGACGGGGTCAACCCGTCCACGGGGGGAGTCGACCCCCGGGTATTGTAACAAACCCAAAAACCTTTTATTTGTACTTTCGTGCTTCAATTTTCCTTTCATTATATTGAATGTCGTAGCACGAACGATTTACACTATTTGAATCGCCTTGTTACATCCCTACAATGTTTGCGGGACGTTCGGTGACAATTCCCCAGGCCCACGTGGGTCGAGCCCGATGTGAGAAACAGGAGATAGTTTCCCTCTCATCCCACCTAACATAGGAGTGGGGATCATGCTCCGGGAATTCGGGATTCGGATTACCAGTCCGGATTTCTGAAGGACGGTGGAGGCTTGATCGGAGAAGGAACTTCCAGCATAACCGAATTACCGTTTCTTCAGCGTGCTCTTATGCACGAACGGGGCAATGCTAGGGGCGCTGAAATCGGTCCAAACAAATGAAATGGGAGGTGTGAATCACGATACCCAATATTCGGAACACTGTGGGGATGGCGTGACAATAAGGGACAACCGTTAACCATGGGGGAGAAGCGGTATCCTTGCTGCGTTAGCCTGTAATGGGGACAACAAATGAGGGTCGACCGTTGACCATGTTCGAAACACGGGACCATGTTACAAGTGTTGTCGATCAATCCTTCGGGACGTTGGCCCAGGACAGTGGGCGGACCATAGGTCGACATCCATACCGTTAGGGGGTCCTTCTAGACATGACCCGTCTTCCGGAATGTTGGCCCAGGATGGTAGGTGAGCCGATGCGGCATGATACCAGGCCGTTAGGGGGTCCCGTGAGACATGAAAGGGGATGGGGGTCCGAATAAGGGGTACGCAAAGCGTGGAATATGGAGTGATGGTTTGTCCGAACAGAATCCAACACTTAGGTAGTTACACCACCGTGTTGGGAGTACACCAGATGGGCGCATCGGTTCGATCATGGATCATTCCTTCTTTCAAACAGGGCCTCTCTGGCAAGGGGATCTGCCACTTCCCAATGGGATCTTGGGGCATCCTGAACTTGTTCAGGGTAGAACCGCAGTTTAGTGTCATGCGTTGAGGACGCATGAACTCCTGTAGTTTAACGTCATACGATAAAACGTGGAATAAAAGGGAAGATCCCAGGGAGCGTGTGGCGTGGTAAATATGAAACCGACGTGAATGAGGACTTGGAGTCCAAATCATACCACATACCTCCGGAGGAAACACTTCGGGTCAAGGGACCAAGAGTGAGGATTGGACTGGGCCCGAAGCAGATTGGTCGGGCATTCCTACGTACCCCATGAGGATGGGAATCAAGCCATACATAGTTTTGGAAGCACAGTTTAACGTCATGCGGGACGATGAGAAGCCTGGCTGTGTTGGTACATATCCTGCCAAAACTACTGAGCCCACATGAGTCGTTCTCGGTGTGGGAAACACGCAGAAGTGGTGGGAATTTCCTGACACAGAATGGGGAAGGTTAGGGCAAAGGGACGCTCGGTGAATACCGACCCAATGACACTAACACGATCATTTAGCGCACCTAGATGCACGAAGAGAAAGAGTCGAGTATGATGGAATTCCACTTGAACATGAGGAAGTGGAAATGTGTGAATCATGGTGCTCGAGATTCAGATCACGATGATGGCAGCGTGACGATGGAGGATAACTGCTGACCATGTTCGTAACACAGCATCCTGTCACGTTAGCCTAGAATGGGGACAAACAAATGAGGTTTGACCGTTGACCATGTTCGAAACATGGGACCATGTCACAAATGTTGTCAAGTATCTGTAGGGACGTTGGCCTGAAACGATTGGAGGGCCCTTAGGTCCAGCATTCATAGAGAGCCCTTAAGCCTAGTATCCATGTTGTCCGGGGGTCCTTTTGGATGTGGAAGAGAATGAGGATCCAAATAGCGAGCTCACGAATCTTGTTCATCGGACGAGGGGAATGTCCCTGTGAAAATCCCACACTTCGGGCTCTTTATCAAAACACATCGGAATACGACAACGAGACGTATTAGATAGAGGGAGCAGATTCCTTTCCCATAGGGAGATCTTAGTTTAGGGTCATAGAATTCAGACCATGGATGGGAGGAGACATAAGAGGCACATGGTGCGATGAACAACCTGATGTGAATGAGGACGTATATCACATCGCACGACCTCCTTGGGTGAGGCTTTAGGTCAAGGGTCCAAAAGAGAAAGTTAGGCTGGGCCCGCGGGGAAGTTCCCGGGTGCTCCTACGTATTTCATAAGGATGAGAATCAAGCCTCACGTAGTTCTTGATGAACCTTAGACCGTAACTGGGTAAAGGGAGAAAGGGACGCATGGCATCAAGACCTGATGTGAAGGAGGACCTAAGCCCTACTTACCCTGCGTTCTCTGAGGAAATTCTCGAGTCGAGGGACCGAACACAAAGGTTAGGCTGGGCCTGCGGGGAAGTGCCCGGGCACTCCTATGTATCTCAAAAGGATGAGAATCAATCCATACATAGTTCTGGAAGGTGACATGGAAAGATACCGGTGCCAGGGGAAAAGGGGAGTGCGGGCGTGGCCCTTGCACTAAAAGAAGCGGAATTTGATAAATCTTGTTTGTTCTTTAAGGTGAATGGTTTTTTTTCGAAGCGACAGGCCTTGAATAGTAGGCCGTGATATCGCCACAAGGATCAAGCCGTGATGGGCGTTGAAAAATGGCATGGCACGTGACCAATACCCAACGTGATGTCCTCTACAATGAGGTCACCACAATGCAGTGCTGTTTTTCGTCGTGCGGCCAGGACGATAATGTCACAGTTTAGGGTCTTATGATAGGACCGAGCATTCATTTTATCGTCATACAGTGCAGAAGTAGCAGAGATGATGCTAGGCAGGAAATGTGCGCAGTGTTATAAAACACAATTGACGGAGACATGATCCCAAATCCAATTGTACGCCAATCAGAGTGGGAGACCTTAGGCCAAGGGGCCTATATAGAGGTAAGAGGTGAAACAGGGGGAGAGACTGGCTCCCTAAATGGGCTGTACCCGAAGACATGGCGTCCGGGTGGTCCTACGTATCCCATGAGGATGGGAATCAAGCCACATGTAGTTCTGAAGGGTGCCTTTTAATGTCATGCTGGACAAGGAATAGGAGGGCTAACCCTCAGAATGGGGGTGCGCGCGGTGCAGCCATTGCAAACCTGACGTGAATGATGACGTAGTCCCACACTACGCCATGTGGTCCCACAGTCAGGGTCCTGAAGGCAGGACCAGGGGGGTGAATTTGCTGAACTCAAGCTGGACCCAAAGACAAAGGGTTTGGGAATTCCTACGTATCCTATGAAGATAGGAATCAAGATGAACGTAGTTCCAGATGATAATCTTAGTTTATGGTCTTAGTGCTCGGACTGTGGATGGTGAAAACTTCCCGAGTAAGAACAGATGTCAACCCGATCCCTAAGCCCACGTGAGTTAAACTCGGTGTGGGAAACAAGGGGGGTATCTTAATCGCAATACTTGGGGCGTCCATCAAAGGGGAGTCTGCAGAGAGCCCCGAAGGACACCTTTGACGCAGCTTGTTCCCCCAACGCGCGGACATGCACAGAGGAAAAGTACCAAGAGTTCTGAGACTCTACTTGGACATGATGAAGTGATGAAGGGTGTGAATCATGTACCCGAAATTTTGGGCTTAATGGGTTGGCGTGGCGATAGAGGAAAACTGTTAACCATGGTGGAAACACAGCGTCCATATCGCGTTAGCCTGAGGTGGGAACAACAAACGAGCATCGACTGCTGACCATATTCGCAACGCGGGATTTTATCGATTTGTTGTCCGAAACCCTCGGGGGCGTTGGCCCGTAACGGTAGGAGAGCCCTTGGGCGTAGTATCCAGGTCGTTCTTGGGGGTCCCTCTGGGTGTGAAAGATGATGAAAGCCCTGATGCAGGGATACACAAAGCCTGGAAAGCGGGTGCGGACATGTCCGAGTAAAGCTTGGCATTCCAGGTAATAAACCAGAGTACTCTTAGGCACATTGGTGAACCGCCGAAAAGGGATCGACGAAACATCTCAGTAGGGAGAGGTACATGGCGTGGTCATTACGGGACTGAAGTTAATGAGGACATAGTCCCACACCATACCATATAATCCCCTCATGGAGGAAGGATAGGCCAAGGGGCCAAGATGGGATGATGATTCCCGAGAGATGGGGCTGGACTCGAATCCTGGACATTCAGGTGGTCCTACGTATCCCATGAGGATGGGAATCAAGCCACACGTAGTTCTCTAAATGTAGTTTAACGTCATACGGGACGAGAAGGGGAGTAACATACCCCTAAACAAGGGAGGTGTGCGGTATGGTGAAGAAGCCGACGTGAACGAGGACATAGTCCCACACCACACCGTACAGTCCTATAAGAGAGGACCTGGGTCATGGCCCGGAAAGGCCAAGGGGCCTGATGGTTAGGCATTGGTCAGGAAGGCCTGACCTGCTTGCAGTTTAACATCTTGCAATGAGGACGAGGGTCGGGGACCCGAGGAGGCCAAGGGGCCTGAGGCTGGGCCTTGGTCAGGAAGGCCTGACCTGCTTACAGTTTAATGTCTTGCATTTATGACGAGGGTCGGGGACCCGAGGTGGCCAAGGGGCCTGAGGATGGGCCTCGTGAGGGAAGGCGTACGACATGGTACATGATCCTGACGTGAATGAGGACGTAGTCCTACACCACACCGTACACCCTGGGTAAGAGGTTGGGCGGAGGGGCCCGAGAAGGCCAGGGGGCCTAAGGTCAGGCATTGGTCAGGAAGGCCTGACCGGCCTGCAGTTTAACGTCTTTCATGTGGACGGGGGTCGGGGACCCAAGGTGGCCAAGGGGCCTGAGGCTGGGCGTCGTAAGGGAAGGCATACGACATGGTACATGATCCCGACGTGAATGAGGACGTAGTCCTACACCACACCGTACACCCCTATAAGAGAATCGGGGTCGTCGGCCCGATCGCTAGCATCACCCGGGGGGAAGTTTTCACTTCAGGATGGGGCAAAACAAATCACTGCACTCGATGTCTGGGACATCTCGAGGTGGACCTGAAGATCCAGGACACTGTTTACCATGTTCGAAACACATCGTTCCTATGGTAACCTGATATGGGAGCAACAAATGTGCGTCGACCGCTGACCAAATTCACAACGCGGGACTTGTATCAGCTTGTTGCTTGAAAACCCTTGGGGGCGATGGCCCGTAACGGTAGGAGAGCCCTTGGGCGTAGTATCCAAGACATTCTTGGGGGTCCCTCTGAGTGTGAAAAAATGATGGAATCCCAGTCAAGGAGTGGGTGAAGCGTAGATGTATCCATCCACGAAAGAGGAAAACATCTCGAGGGGGGATGTGCAGCCGGGTCGAGGCTTGCTCGATGTGAGTTGGGGAAAAAGTGTGCACCCTGCCATGTCTTGACCCGAGGGGCAGATCTTGGATTTTCGGATGGGCCAACAGACGAAATGCCCAGGCGTTTTTACGTATCTCATGAGGATGAGAATCAAGCCATACGTAGTTCTTGAAGGCCATGCAGTTTAGCGTCGTGCGGTGAGGACGTTGGAGGATAGAAGAACAAGAGTGGGCACATGGTGCGACCCTTACAATCCTTGTGTGAGTGGGGTTGTATGACCGGGGCCAAGAAAACCTACTCCCTGGTACACAAAGACCCTCCAAGGAAACTATTCCCAGGGGGGATAGTGGAAGAGAAAAGCTTGGCACTGGGCTCAGAACGGGATATCTGAGCATTCCTACGTATCCCATGAAGACGGGAATCAAGCCACACGTAGTTCTTGAAATGCAGTTTAACGTCATGCGGGACGAGGATCATCTCATTTGGGGATATGTACGGTACGACGGGTAATCCAACGTGAATGAGGACATAATCACATACCATACCGTACAATCTCATAAGAGGGTAAGTCGGGGAAAACCAACTTGCGGTTTAATGTCTCGCGGTGAAGACGGGGGCCAGGGGCCCGATGAGGCCAAGGGGCCTGAGGATGAGCCTCGGTCAAGAAGGCCTGACCGGCTTGCAGTTTAACATCTTGCAGTGAGGACGGGGGGCCAGGGGCCCAAGGAGGCCAAGGGGCCTGAGGTTGAGCCTCGATCAGGAAGGCCTGACTGGCTTGCAGTTTAACATCTTGCAGTAAGGATGAGGGTGCAGTTTAAGGTCGTGCGGGACCATCATGCAGTTTAGGGTCATGCAGGACCCCTTTCTCCCTAGGCGAAGTATCGCTTGAGGAATTTGGAATTGGTGAGAGGGGTTATATGCTCTCCATCCGTGGTCACCAAGGAGTATGCTCCATTGGGGTAAATCTTATGGATGATATAAGGCCCTTCCCATTTGGGATCTAATTTGGGCTGTTTCCTACCGGGAATCATTGGCGCTCGAAGGTCCAGTACCAGGTCGCCTTGTAGGAAAGAACGGAGACGAAACTTATTGGTGAAGGCCCTCGCTATCTTATCCTGATTATTTTCCAGATTGTGCAGGGCACGAAGCTGGTTCTCGTCCAGTGCTTCTAATTTGGCCAGACGGATCTCGGCTACCTCATTTGATGTCTGGTGATCATGAACTGCAGTGCGTAACGATGGCAGCTGGATCTCAATGTGTAGGACGACCTCAGCTCCATACACCTGGGAATATGGGGTCACCTGGGTAGAGTTGCAGGTCGTTGTCCAGTAAGCCCAGAGGGCGTTGGGGAGCTTGTCCGGCCAAATTTTCTTGTTCTGACCAACCATCTTCTGCATAATGTTAGAGAGGGTTTTGTTGAACGCCTCGATCTGTCCATTTTCCTGTGCGTAGTAGTGGGAAGTATGGTTCGACTGGATGTCGTACTTGGCATAAAATTTATTTAGTTCAGTCGCTTGGAAGTTGGTGCCGTTATCGGTGAGGACGACATGAGGGACCCCAAACCGGTGGATAATGTTGGAGCTCACAAAGTCAACGATGGAACGGGCCTTGACCTCTTTGAGCGGAACTGCTTCTGCCCACTTGGAGAAGAAATATGTAGCATTCAGGATGAACCTACACTGGCGGGCTGTTGCCGGTGGATATGGTCCCACTACATCAAGTCCCCATACCACAAATTTCCAAGAGTACTTGGTGGGGTGGAGGGGCTCCGGCGGACGATGCCGGAAGTTGGCGTGTACTTGGAACGCGTGGCATCTCTGGGCATATCCAATACAATCGTGGATCATAGAGGGCCAAAAGTACCCTAACCTCCGGATTTGATAGGACAGCTTCGGCCTAGCTTGATGGGCACCACAGGAACCTGCGTGAACCTCTTGCATAACTTGAGGTATCTCTATTCCTTAGATGCAACAGATGAGGACACCATCGAAACTCCGCTTATAAAGGATCTGTTAAAGACTGGGGCCGCTCTGGAGGGTAAATTGCAGTGCGCGGCGTCAGATTCACTCACGCTCGGCCCGGTCGTCTGGGAGGCAACCATTTTGGAGATACTCGACAAAAGGTTCCCTCCAGTCGGGGGTGGCTTCAACCACTGCGTCTGACAAACCCGGGACCCCTGACGTGGAGGGTCCAGCAGTGAGATGACCTACCCACAGGCCATCATTGTCCTCTTGGGTGACTGGGACAATGACTCTCCGGTGTGCCACATGTATGATCAAATCATCTTGCTCGGGTTCTGTGAGCGACGCGGATAAGTTAGCCAAGGCGTACGCTTGGCCGTTCTACGACCGTGGGACATGGGTAACCTCTGGTCGAGAAGAGAACTGGGCCATTAGGCGGAGGGTGTACTCCAGTAACGGTGCACACTCCGGATTCCTGACGACGTAGTCGCCATTAACCTGTTTGATTACTAGCTCGGAATCTCACTTCACATGTAGATGGGGCACATGGATCTCAAGGGCCAATTCGAGGCTGGTGATGAGAGCCTGGTACTCTGCCTCATTGTTCGTACAACCTTCTGACAATAGGAACGAGAATGGAAGGACGGCCTGCGCCGGGGTAATGAAGACAATACCCAGGCCCACCCTGTTGAGCTTGGGATCGTTGAGCCTCCTACCAGTGGGGCTCCGGGAGGTGCCGTCGAAATGCATTTGCCAACACGGGACAACATGATCGACCGAGAGAATCATATCATCAGGAAAATCCAGGTCCAGGGATTGATCCGCGGAGGTTTCATGGGCATCTAAAAAGTCTGCAAATGCCTGTCCCTTAATGGCCTTCTGAGGTACGAACCTAATATCAAACTGCTGGAGAATCACCGCCCACCATGCTAGTAGGCCAGTCAGCATGGGGCGGTTCAGGATGTACTTCAGTGGGTCTACCCGGGAGACCAATTGCACCTCATGGTGCTACAGGTAATGTCGCAACTTCTGCACGGCGAAGACAAGCGCAAGGCAGCTCTTTTCGATAGGGGAGTATCTGACCTCCGTATCGAGAATCATGCGGCTGAGATAGTAGAGACTGTTCTCGGTACCCTCGTTATTCTTCTGGGCAAGCAGTGCACCGAGGGATCTTTCCTGGGTGGTCACGTAAAGGACCAGCAGCTTTCTGGAGACGGGTGACATCAAGACCGGAGTTTGGAGCAGATACTGCTTGATTCCCTCGAAGGCGGTCCGACACTCCTCATCCCATTCGTAGGCGGCGCCCTTCTTCATGAGCCGAGAAAAGGGATTACACTTGCCGGCCAGATTCGCGATGAATCGGCGTATATAGGCTAAGTGTCCTTGAAGGCCTTAAAGCTCCCAAATGTTGCTTGGGGGAGGCATTTGGCTGATGGCCTTGATCTTCTCCGGGTCGATCTCGATACCTCTGTGTCTAACAACAAAGCCTAGAAACTTCCCAAAGGTGACCCCGAAGGCACATTTCAACGGGTTCATCTTCAGGTGACGGGAACGGAGGAAACCGAAAACTTTCTCAAGGTCTTTGAGATTGTCCTGGCACTGACATGATTTGACTACGAGGTCATCCACGTAGCATTCCACCAATGTCCTGAGAATCATCTTGAATATGCGATGCATGGACCTATGATAAGTGGCACCTGCATTTTTCAAACCGAATGGAATAACCTGGTAGCAAAAGGTACCTTGGGGAGCCCTGAAGGCAGTGGACTCCTCGTCTTCGGGGGCCATCCGGATCTGGTTGTACCCGGAATACCCATCCATGAAAGAGAGGGCTTGGAACCCGGCCGTGGCGTCAATCAATAACCCCGTCACTGGGAGTGGGAAGTCATCCTTTGGGCAGTGGCGATTAGGATCGCGGACGTCGATGCAAACCCTGATCTGCCCATTCTTCTTCCTGACTGGCATAATGTTGGAAAGCCACTTGGGGTACTGGACTTCTTTAAAGAAGTTGGCTTTGATAAGCTTGTAAACTTCGGCCTCAACCATAGCACCATGAGAAGGGTGCATTTTCCTGGGGGGCTGCTTAAACCCATGATATTTTGCCGGGAGGCCCAGACGGTGAACGACTACCTGGGTATCTAGCCCTGGAATCTCGTTGTAACTCCATGCAAACACGTCACGGTGCTGTTTGAGGAAGTCTACGTACTGCTGCCGCTCCTCGGGGGACATGGCTGCACTGATCAATGTGGGTCTCGGATATGCCTCGCTACCAAGGTTCACCTGTACCAGTTCATCAACCGTGGTAGAGACACCTTCTTCAAAGGCGGGGGGAGCATCCTCCAGGTCTTCCTCCCCACCCGTGCGGGGACTTCCCGCGACGGGAGGTACTTCTGGGCTATCAAAATCCAAGGGGCAGCTGGTGTCGGCTTGGGCAGCAGCGGTCATCACATCGGGAGACTCACTTGCCATTGAGACCATAGCAGTGAAGGCAGTCGACCCTATCCCATCTGGCCATCAGCCTAAGGGGCCACGTTTCATGATATCAAAGTAGTGGTGATGTGTCGGCCTGAGTCGGTTAATTCTAGCCCGGCAGAAGAGACACGTATGGTGCACCGCCATTGTCATAATCTTGACATCCCGGTACCATACAGGGGTAGGAGGTTCTAGGATGACCTGATCCTGGTTGATGTAGGAATACGAGGTGATTTTCCGTCTTCTCTTGGACATGGGAACATGCGTTCCTTGCATACCTGAAACAACAAAACATTGCCCCATGTCGGGGGTCGTGGCCTCCAACCGGTGGATCGGGAGGATGTAGGCATCATCCATGCTTGCCCAGGGATCACTTGTGACCGGGGCAGGTTCATCCTCACTTACTAGGATTTGTTTATCCTTACTTTTGTAATAACCCACATCCAGATAGCGGGCCTCACATGAAGCGAAAGGGGACGCGTCTCCTTGGAGCACGCCTACTCGACCGTTGAGCGAGTACTTGAGGCACTGGTGATACGATGAAGGGACTGCTGCATGCAGATGGAGCCATGGCCAACCCATAAACGCGTTGTAGGCGGTGTCCTGAGAGACAACCATGAACTCGGTGCTGGCGATTAAGCCACCGAACTGAGTCTTCAGGCGGATCTTGCCAACTGGGGTTTGCTCGGTCCTGTCGTACCCCTGGATTCCGAGGTCAGAGGGACTTAAATCACCTTCAGACAGACCCAGCTTTCACAACATCTGGGTCGGAATTAGATTGATTTCGGAACACGTGTCGACGAGGCAGTGGCGTAATTATACACCATTGAAGTGGACAGTGATGTACAGCGGGTGAATGTGCCCCTATATAGGAGGGTCCTCATCTTTACCGGAGAACGAGATAACCGCCTGACATTCGGCATTTTCAATCATCTCGGTATAGAAGGCTTCTGCAGCTGCTACCTCCGTCTCAAACTGGAGGGGGCTCCTTAGGGCCTCGGAAAGTGCCTCGCGCATTTCGGATGACAGGCGAAGGGCCTCAAGGATAGAAAGCCTCACCGGAATGCCGGACAGGTGCTTCAGGACATCATACTTTCGTGCCAAACGCGAACCTCTTCTTACAGGAGGTCGTTAGGCATTTGGAGGAATAGCAGGTCCTGCCGGCTGAACCATCGATCGGCTAGTACTGGGTACATCTTGCTGCCTACTAGTAGAAGACTGGAGAGTAGCCGTCGGACTAGGATCGGACTGCGGAGGCTGGCCTGTAGCCGGGCAAGACTGACTGTGATATGAACGAGGCAGCTCTACCCGATCCAGTAGCATGAACGACGATGGAGGTAGAGCCGAGAGCGTTAGATGGGGTTGCGCGTGCTGAGATCTGCGCTGAGCCTGCTGTCTGGTCTCAGTAGCGTGCACGGCTTGGCCAAAAGTGCCTGCTGACGTACCTCGATGACCGGTGCGGTTGCGATTCCGCTGACATTGATGCCGGCTGGAAACGTTGGGGAGGTTCACCTGGCATTCCCCCTCGTCGGGAGTCATATAGGGCATTACCAGCTCCACGGTGTTAACCGAAGAGTACCCCTGACTGTCGCTCGAGGAGTAATCCACCACTGGGAGGATTCTGGTAGGAATCCCCATTTCAGGGGGCATAAAGTCTCCGAGAGTACGGGATGACGATGACACCGGCAGTGCGCGTTGCTTCTTCTTGTGTCGCCGCTGCTTGCCCTTTTGGGAAGAGGTCGACTGTGAAGACGATGTGGAGGCACCAGCTACTTCTTTTGAAGGTTCCGTCTGCTTCTGGCGTGCCCGGATGATACCATGGTCACGAATGACGGTTTTTCGAGCCATCCAGTCGTCGTACTTCCGGGATCCGCAGCTGGGGACCTGCTGCCACTCGCCTTCACTGTCGCTGCCGATCTATGAACCTGCAAAGACACCCGCTACCTGCGCTGGTGCTGGGCCCAACTTGACTATGTTGTTGTTGACCTAGTCTTGAAGCCAGTCTTTAAACACATAGCATTGCTTGAGGGTGTGCCTCAGAATTTGATGATAAGAGAAGTAGTTGGGGTGATCGGTGAGATTCGCCTCTTCCGGCCTTCTGCACTCGGGCAGACGCACAATCCCTTGCTCAAGAGCACTTCAGAAGTATCCAGGGACCTGATTTTCGTTGAACGAATAAGTCTGGTGCCTTATTTTCGGATAGGGGGCCCTCGGGGCCTGGCCCTAACGAGGGGCCGGAGGGGCCTGCCAAGGAGGCGGCGCCTGATTTTCTCGCCTAGGTGGAGGTGGAACATTGCACGGTGGAACCTGTCAGTTCTGAGGTGGTCGCTGCTGGGTAGGAGCCTGTGCTTGAGGTGGAGGACCTCTGTGGGGTTGCGGGGATGGTGCCGCCGGCAGTAACTCCAGCTGCCTTGGGGCTTTGATTTGGGCCACCGCGGCGGGTTCAGCCCTAGCGGTCCTCCTGGCCGGGATCATGGGGGGCAACAAACGTGCCTGACTAGCCTGTTGCAGGGCTTCCTCAAGGTGCTGAGCCTTATCTGAGAAATCTATGAACCCTCCAGGGTAGTTCTGGGTAATCAGGGAGGGTACCATATCCGTTTTGACGTTCCCCACACACATCGTCAGTAATTTCTCTTGAGTCAGTGGAATATCGAGGGAATATGTAAGTCCCTTCCACCGGGCGATGAAATCTGCAACCCGCTCATCAGGCCTTTGCTTGAACTTGAAGAGGTCTGCAATGATGGTCTTCCGCGTGGTGGAGCTGAACTGGTATAAGAACTGCCGGTGAAGATCCTCCCAACCGGTCACCGATCCGATAGGGAGCTGGCTCGACCAGACGAATGCCGGACCTTCCAATGTCTGTACGAAACATCGGAGCTTGGCAGCTTCTTGCTGAGCCAGGGTCCCCAGCATGGGGCCACACCTGGAAGAAAAATGAACCAAGTGCTGTGGCGGGTCCCCCATCCCGTTGAAGGGTGAGAAAGTGGGGTTCCCAACACCCGGAGGTGCGGGCATATCATCCACCCACACGGGATAAGGCTTGCCATCCGGTGGGACCACCACCTGCCGCGTTTCCAACGCTTCGAGGCGGGCTGTGAGCGCCGCGATAAGATCATCTGGGTGGGGGTCCCGGTCTTGGAGGGGATCCCTAACCACAAGTGCATTTCCAGGTTCTTCAACATGGTAGACGGTTTCGGCCGCTCATGGATCTACTGGAGGAACGACCCGCGGGGCGACTGGGGGAACCCGGACTGGATTCTTTAGATTGCCCCGTCGCTCAGGGGGGTTTGGCGAGACGTATCGCGCCCTCTTGCCATACGTTCTGGATTCTGCCCTATCTGCGGCAGTAGTGTGATCAGGGTTTCCCAGAGGCATCTCACCGGGGGGGAATTGTTCCTTCCCCTGCTACACTGGCCTTGGATCACCATAGTCGGGTCGCCGCTCTGCGGCGCGCTCATCCAAGAGTTCGTCAACCAGCCTCTTCTGCTCAGCAAGCAGCTGGCGTAACGTGGCCTTCTCGGGATCTTCGTCCGTTTTTTGCACAGAGGCGGACGAGTCGGAGTGCTTGACAGTTCTGACGTGCTCCTTACCCTTGCCGGTGTTTCGACCGAGTACTAGTGACTCGTTGGGTACGGGGAGGCCTAACAAGTTCCTCTGCTGACGGGTAACTCTCCCTGATGGGTCCATCAGTGGCGGTGCGCCCTCGGGGGGTAAGTCTCCATCAAGGAATTCAAGCTCGTCTTCCTTGTCCACAACGTCGGCCATGTGGACCACGACCCCTCTTGAGGGCATGTCCTCGATGTCGCATAGCGAATCGGGATGTCGTCGGATAGGGTCGAAGAGGAGCACGACATAGTGTCCCCAACCACGGACTTGCACATTGGGGTAGCTTCCCTGACGATTCTGCAGAGTGTTTTAAAACTCTGAACGCATTTCCGTTGATGGCCGCTCTGGCGGCCTGGCGACTCAGGGTGCTGGGCCACAAGGAGTGTGGCCGCATCGATCAGGCGGCACTGCTCACCGATTTCTTCGAAGTGCTCTCGACTTCTGGGGTACACCACCCGTTCGTAACGAAGGAGGAAGTGTGTCGCCCATCGGGTTCGACAAAAGAACCCCACTTCTTCAGGGGTAAGAGACTCTGGCACGCGAAAATTCAGCGCCACCGTCGGCCAAAACTTCTTCGGGAAGTAATCCGCTGTGAGAATACTCCAGAAGCTCCTAGGCTCGGACTCAGGGTCTGGCCCTGTGTTTCCCCACTCGTCAACCAGGGGCAGCTGAGGGACAGGTAGCGGTACCGAGGCGGACCTCTGGGATATCAAACTCGGCGGCGGAGAATATGGTGAACGAGCTGACTGGCCGCCGAATTCCGGGCCATCCTTCGAAGAGTGAGGTGACCTGGCCACGATGTCACGATACGACGGGTTGATAGCCACAGCTTCCGGCACAGGAATCGTAGCTACCGGTGACAGTTCGTGTCGTCGCTCTACCGCCGTTGGCCCCCAAAATAACTCTCTGTGATCTCTGGTAGAGGTAGAGGGCACTTCTGGTGACAAAGGCGGTGATTGCGCGGTTGAGACCTGTGGAATTCCCAATATTTCTTCCTCCTGGATGTACCTGCGGAGAGAGATGGGAATCTGGTGGACCTCAAATTCCGGGAGAATGAGGCTAACGCGTCTGGTTCCTGCCCCAGTCCTTGATATGGAGGAGCGAGGAGAAGGTTCCATCACTAAATCGCATTCAGCTTCAGAGTCGGAGAAGCGGGCAGGTTTGATCTCCACCCGGGCCTTCCCAGGATTCTTCTTATGGCGGCGGCGACCCGCTCTCCTACCCCGGGGTGGCTCTTCGGGACAGAGTTGATTCCTATCAGGCAGTCTCGGGGCGGCGCTGACACCGTGGCGGAGAGGACCCCCACTCGAGACAGCCGGGGTGCGAGGGGCAGCGGGGAAAATGTCGAAGAGTACATGGGGAGGACCTCCATGAATAGCACCCATGTGGGCGGAGCCTCTGTTGGAATCGGCAGGAGCATGGGGAGGACCTCCATGGTCGATGCGAGCGGAGCGAGGCTGACCTTCACTCCTCGAGTTGCTGGGGCGAGGAGGACCTTTGCCGGTTGTAGAGAGGACGTAGGGAGCTCCCCCGCGTTGGAGAAGGACCGGAAGGACGGTTCCTTCAGATCGGCTGTAGGGGGCAGGAGGATGGACTCCATACCCTGTGTAGTGGGCGCGGGAAAGGTTTTCGCGCTGAGCGTCACTGCCGCGGGGCAGGTCCTCCTTTGGGATGGGGGTAGCACAAGGAATACCTCCATGACGAACTTCGGAGCGGGGAAGGCCCACGCTCTGTGGAGTAGTGGTACGGTGAGGTCCTTCGTACGGGGTGACATCACCGCGGGTTAGTTCGCGGCGATCACCACTTGGGCCTGCAACCCGGAGAGTCAACCCAGCATGCCCATGGGGTGGTTGGGGTCTCGATCCTGGTTGGGTAAAGGAGTTACCCTGCTCAGTGTATGCAGGGGATTCATGATGCACGTCGACGGTGGCTCGGGCCACTGTAGTTGTCGATGTCGACGTGCCTGGGCGAGCATCCTCAGCCCGGGCCCGGCGCTGACGTCGGGTCAGGCGAGCTGGTGAAGGTGGTGCAGGGATGTAGCCTGCCTGCTCTTCCTGCGGAGTCGGACGGTGGGGCTGACGCGGCCGGGCGAGAGCTCTCGCCTATAGCCCTTGGGTCGGGACCCTGAGCGGGCTGAGCCGGACGACACCCGCCTCTTCAGCGTAGGGCGAGGAGTCATCAAGGCGTTCCAGGGAAAGGCTCCCGAAACGGTTGAACATTGGGGTGGGGAGCAGGGGCTCCCTGCGCGGCCTGTTAGGGCGGCGTTGACGGTGGGGCCTGGATGCCTCCAGGTCCAAGCGGGCCATATCCCGAGTTGGGATGGCCCCCTCCTCCTCGTACCTGCGCACGAGGTTGTTGATCACCCTTCGCTGGATGACCTCTGATGGGGAAAGGGGACGTGGGCTCCCCATGTTCTGCGATGTGGCGACCGTCGTGGCGGTAGCGGCGCCAGGTGGGGTTTCTGTGGTGATGTTGCCCCTGCCCCTGCGTAGGCGAGCTGGTGGTGATCGTGTCTCTGTAACAACAACCTGGTTCCTGAGAAACGAAGGGATCAACTCATCAGTATTGAGAGGAAAATAATTGACAGCCAGTGCCCCATCATCCTTCCATTATCCACATCTGTAAGAAGGATCCACGCCAAAACGCTACAGAACGGAGTGCCCCACGTTCTACTACCCCGACATCCGATGATTTTCACGACAGGCCCACTATTTTCTTGGCGGGACCAGGCGCCGGATATCTGGATCCGGTGACACGTCAATCTACTGGTGTCTCGAACGCTACTAATCTCCATATTGAGGAGAATAATTTCACGTCGGGTTCACCATTTCTGTTTCTGACGCTTTCGCTGGGGCGCGCGCGCATCCGTCCGTCCGCGGAGGAGGACGCGCGACGCTTTGTCACCCCGCATTCCCGCTTTCCAAAGGCGGGCGGCATTCACTCCTTATTAAGGGACGTCTGCTCCTTGATCGAAACGGGATGATGGGATGTCGGTTCTTCCTTCTGTGGATTCCTCCTCAGAACTCGTCACCTAGTCCGGGTCTCCCTCATAGATTTAATACGTAGTTCGTGAAACTCTTACCAGTGCCATGTTTCCATGGACGCCGGTTAATTACATTGCTTCTGTCGGGACATTCCAAAGGGTCCAGTCATGGAAGCAACCTTCAGTCGGGGGAGTAGTCACGTTGAGACATCAGCAGTGTGTCTGGATGCTGGGGAACCTGACATGTCTGTCTGTTATCCCTGGTCACAGGGCTTCTTGAGGGCGTGGAAAACCGAGGCATCCCACATCGAGCGCGGGGAATTATATGTCATAGACACATATCTGAGGTTTTCCTCAGCTTCCCGTGTTTAACACAGGGTACGCCGTGAGTTTAACGTCTAGCGGAGACGGATCAACCCAATCGGAGCATTAGCTAGGATAGATCAGATTGAGGGATTCCCCTTGAAGGGATGCCAATACCGGGGTTGGTCCATGGGAGGCTGTGAAGAGGAGCGTGCCGACGTGGTCTCACTGAGATATGACGGTCCGGGAGAGAATCAGGATAGGTGATAGGTGGATGAATGGAGTGGAGGGGGAATGAAATGGGACCATCACAGGGGCGACGGTGAAGTTGGGCTTGAGCCTTGAGGAGGCTTCCTACGTATCCCCGTGGCAGGGAATCAAACTCCGCGTAGTTCGGGATGGTGCCGGTAAACCAACGTGAAAGTAGACTCGAGGGTGCACTAGTGGTGGGCTTGAACCTTGGGAAGGTTTCCTACGTACCATGCCTTGACATGGATCAAAGTCATCGTAGTTCAAAGGATTGATGGAGTGTGTAGTTTAATGTCATGCAGGACAACAGTAAACCCCGACGTGAATAAACGACAGGCATTGGGTGTCGGCGAACCGACGTAAATGAGGGACCATGGTCCAATGGGAAATGGGCTTGAAAATGGGGGCCTGGCACACCGACTAGGAGACGGTTTGGGCCAATGATTGTTGGTCTTGAACCTCAGGGAGGCTTCCTACGTACCATGCCTTGAGACGGATCAAAGTCCTCGTAGTTCGGATTGGGGAATACAGTTTAACGTCATGCGGGATGGGGGTGAAAAGATGTAAATGAGGTCGGAACGACCGGATGGTGGGTTTGAACCTCGTGGAGGCTTCCTACGTACCATGCCTTGACATGGATCAAAGACCTCGTAGTTCGGGTTAGTCACAACGTCTTGCCGTCAGACTAGAATGTAGTTTAAAGACATCATGGACGAAGGTAGAACTCGACGTGAATGATGATGGATGGGCTTGAACCTCAGGAAGGCTTCCTACGTACCACGCTTTGACATGGATCAAAGACCTCGTAGTTCAAATGGGGCTTCGTCGGCGAACCGACGTGAAAGTGGACCTTGGTCCAATGAGTGGTGGGCTTGAACCTCTGGAAGGCTTCCTACGTACCATGCCTGGACATGGATCAAAGACCTCGTAGTTCAGGTGGGAATGGGTGTGCAATTTAATGTCATGCAGGACAAAGGGAGGGGCATACAGTTTAACGTCATGCTGGACGAGGGCAAAACTCGACGTGAATGAACGACCGAGCAATTTGGCTTGAACCTCATGAAGGCTTCCTACGTACCATGCCTTGACATGGATCAAAGTCATCATAGTTCGCTATGGGTGGGGGTCAGGGTCAATGCTCACTCTAAGCCCACGTGAGTCATGCTCGGTGTGAGAAACAAGAGGTTGCAAGGACCTGACGATCACGTCGCGAAGGATGCGTCCGTGAGAAGTGAAGAGGGGCTTACGCGTTAGGCGGCCCATGGTGCTGGGACTTACTCCAGGAAGGAGGCCCATAGTGCGACAAAGAGCAGCAAAAGAGGGGTTTGGGACCATGGGAGGTGCCTCGTTCCCTATCACGCCCTCAACTGACCTTGGTAGTGGGGAAGTACGGAGATGCAGAGGTGCAGTCATCCGTTGGGGAACTAGGGTCTCCCCTCTCTTATGAACATACGCCACTCCAACAAGGAGGATATCATCCCTTATGGATGGGTGATTCCATTCCTATGGAGACGAGTGGTGTAAAGAATGTTCGAATTGGGGGGACCCTTCGTGAGATGCACGAGGTCGGGTCACAGTTTAACGTCATGTGTTGAGGACGTGGTGCTTGGCAGTTTAACGTCCTGCAGCTCGGACGAGTCAGGTTCACTCCACACCCCTAGGACTTACATAACCAGTACCCTCTGGTCCTTGGGGAAGGGAAGGTACCAGTCAGGCCATGGTCAAGGGGGGTTGTGGAACGAACCATCAAGGGGTCCACGTTAGCATAGCTATGTGAAGAAGCAATAGCCGTTAGCGTGCCTATGCGAAGAAGCATTAGGCGAAGCAATGCTATGGGTGGTATTGTCCATGGGACTTTGAAATCACATCGTGCAAACCCGGAGGGTCGCACGGGAAGAGGAATTGCTAAGCAAAGGAGTGTGCTTCGCAAAGTGGAGTGCCTTGGCCTTTGCATGGGGAATAGGTGTGAGTGGGAGGTGCTTCGCGAAGTGGAACAGTGTTCGCGGAGCTCTGCCTCGCGAAGAAGAGGTGCCTCGCGAAGCAGTGTCCTGCGAAGTAGTGTGCATCGCGATGTGTAGCGATCCTGCCTTAGCATAAGAATCACTAGCTTGGTTTGGGTGTTTCGTGAAGCATAAACGCTCCGCGGCTTCCCGGGTTCCCTTGGGAATCCCCGTCCTTCGCGAATTCCCTTGAGCTTTGTGAAGGGAATCCCTCTCGGAAGAGGGGCTCAAAATGAGTCAAAGCAAAGGTGTCTCGTGAAGTAGAAGTACCTCGCGGAGCTCATGATTCCCAGGGAAAAGGGTGCATCACGATTCGGGAGATGAGAAGACGAAAGGTCTGATTGTCCGTCTTTGGGACTCAGGGGGAGTCCAGTATTTATAGGGAAGGGGCGCCGCGTAGCAGAACTCGCGCGCCGCCTCAGGTGCTTCGCGGCGTGCTCGCGAATGTCAACATCGTCCACGGAGGATTACCGCCTCCGGAGCTTCGCAGCGGGCTCGCGAACGTCAAATGCGTTCGCGGAGGATTACCGCCTCTGGAGCTTCGTGAGGCCGCGATGGTCGGGGCGCTTCGCGTCGGGGCTCCGTGTCGGTGCTTCGCGAGGCAACGCGCCGACCTTATTTTTCGTCCCCTTCTTGCGGGCCATATTTTGGCGCCAACAATGTCCTAATCACATCAGATTAGAGAGGAAAATTCTCCTCAGGTTGGTACAATGATCCCGGTAGTTCTAAAAAATCATTGAAAAAATCTGTGACCCACAAGGGCTGACAATTTCAAATTCCCCATGCATGCTTACTAGCTGTGCATAAGGCTCTTAAAAATGGATAAACAACATAGTTCGTCTCATTCCGCATCCATAGGTCACACCCCTCAAGAGGGGTTCACATGTCTCAAGGAAAAACTTATGTCATGGCCTTGAATATCAATTATAGAGTAAAACTAGATGGTAACAAAGTATGTCAAGGCATTGTCACTTTTTGGATACTAATTAAAAAATCTCCTATAAAATCTATAAGAAATGTCAATTAATAAATAGTTTTAATTAAACATATTGATTCTGAATGTGGAAATTCTGCACATCCCATGCGTCATAAACAATAAATAAATGACATAGGGAAAGTACATGGACCACCAAACTCATTCCAATTATTTTCCAATTTACCATCGATTGATGGAATCTATGCTAAGCCCACTGAGGCCTATCCAAGTCCAATTTAAGACAATGTCTATTTCAGAGTCCCTAACTTATCCTATATCAGAATATATAATTAAATATAATATTAATATCAATAAATTAACAATTTATAAATATTTTACCATTAATTCAATATAAAAAAGTGTTTATTACCTTACCATACACTTACCGCTTGATGAAATCTCAAGCAACCACCCACAGGAGTTCTGCATGAGACTATTGAAACCACTTCTGGGAAAGTACCTAACACACATCACCATTTAAAATAACCAAATAATCTAATTTAATCGATAAAAAATAAATTACTAGGAAGATTGATATACCTTTTATGACTCTATAATTGACGGTACCATGATGTTGTCTTGGGTTATCCTTTACACGGAACGAATGAAACCCCCTTCTTTTTTAGATAATTCCAACATACTTTTGAAGAATGATCTCAAAACCCAAAGTGAAAATATAGGGTATTTGAAAGAATATAATGATAATACAAGAGCTGGGAAAATATGAAGAAACCTACCATAGATCACCACCAAAAACCTCACAAAATCACACCTTTAAATGGGGGATCAAAAGAGCCACGTGAGGGGGGTGGCTCAGCCGAATGGCCTCCCCCAATCGATTTTCTCTCAAATACCCATGAGGAAATAGGTAAAATTACTAACCTACCCCTCATTATAAAAACACAGAGAACCCACCAGCTAGCCATTGGCACTTGTCGTGGAACCCCGACAACTGTCAACCCTATGGGCAATGTGATGGGCTGGTACCAGCCAGGTACTGGTTGTTTCAATTTTCTTTGCAGCACCTAGCCACTCCAAGCTATATTTGGCATCAACCCAAGACTTCGTGTCTCTAAATTAACTTCATTAAAATTCCAAAATACCTCCTTCGATGGGTTATATTTTTAAGAGTTAAATTCCAAACCCCAATACAACATCTGACCATCCGCTAATTGGGAAATTGAATCTTGTCTAGAATTTCACAATACCGTATCAACACAAGGCATTACAAACTCTACATAATAACAATTTTCATCCCCAAAAATTATTTATGGTCATTCAAAAATTCCTCACAACCTATCTAAGGTTCCAATTATCTCCCAATAAATTGTGTTCCATCCTAGAACACACAAATATTTTTGCAAATCAATGCTTTAAACATAGGATAATCAACTAAAAAACATGAGAAATTATTCTATAATATTATTAAATAACCAAGATGAGGATATCCCACTATTTTCCATCCCAATACACTCTATCTGTCTATATTTAATTATCCCTCTAGACTTTGTCTCTCCCCACCATATGACATAGCTCATAAAGGTCCATTGCAAACCATGATACCAACCACCATTGGAATTGCCTATAAAAACCTAATAATAACATTCTTATGACACTCTTTATGTGTTTCCTAACATACCTCACCTAAATAATCATTAAAATTATAGTCAAACACTGGTAATACTCTCAGTTCTCAATTTTGAACAGAGACTAATGGGTCTCACTACCTATACAGAAGTTCCCTAAACATGATAACATCCCTCAGAAATAATCAACCAACCCAAAAACAAATTATCTAAACCTGAAGAAAGATACTTGATGTAGTGTTCATCCTAACAAATCCAACTACATGTAAATATACTAGTCATAACTCTACTGTCAAACCTACATCAAAGACACTGGGTTTCTGCCACCGACGTGCTTCCCAAAATATCTGACCATAATGACTTTAATCATATAGGTATCCCATGATTATCCATGTTCCCACTCCTACATTCAAACCCAAAAACTAGGGCAATCCCCTCAAATGTATCATCTATTGAGAAAACCCACATCATTCATTCTACAAGCACACTCACATTATTGATCCAACATTTGAAGATCATCATAATCCATCCCAAGATTAGTGCTCGTGCTCAGACTCTATAAGATAGGTTATAAAAATATATACCTATAATTTACTAAAGAATAAATATGTATTTGAGTCCATTTATTCACAAGCATTAGAATACAAAAATGATCAACCAATGATTGATCCCATACAACCATACCCCTTCAGGATGAGGGTCATGTTTCCCATGACCAACATCATGCTCTCAACCATTGGAGCATCCTTATAATAACATCAATGAACAAAACCAAATATAAATTAATCCTACTCTATTCTTTTATCTCATTATTGGATGTTCCCAAGCTGCTCATTCTCGAGCCCCAACCTAAACATCAAACCATTACTCATTCCCAGTTTAGGATAATATCACCCATGAAACACATCAAATTCCATATCATAATGAGGGTTTCCACCCTTTGATGGAATATGGTTCACTTACCTCCATATGAACTTACATATACCAATCCTTTATCTCAACCTCAAAAGGTTCCAAATTACACACATGTGTCACTCCTCCAGATCCACTCTAACTAACATTCCAGGCTACACCTTCCCATCATCAAACTCTTGGAGTGATGATTCCACCATACCCAATATATTTACAATGTCCCCTATACCATGTTGGTACATTTAAAATTATTCCCTCAAGACCTGATTCATTATTCTCATAGCATCATATCCAAAATTTTCATCTCTCTTCTCACACCTGACCTCTCACCAATTTAAAAGTTAAATGGGTACTACATCAAAATAGTGTGCACCTTTACCATTAAATCCTATACAGAAGGTCTATAATATTGTACCACCCAATTCATCGCCCAAATCAAACACACCATGATTTGTACAAGATCAAACTGGGTTGATCATTTTTCATAACATATCAACAAGACAATCAAAGAAATCCCTAGGATATCTTCTTTAAAATGGACACTTAGTAGTGAATTTTTTTATCACATGGCTAACCAATGACTAATGTCATTCCAACACCACATGTTTCCATCATTTTCCCAAGGAATGTAAATATCATCGACATGCTTATTAACCTTCTAGCACTATAATAGAACCTGTAACAAATCTATTTCATCATTATAAGACTTTGGAATATTTTAAGTTCTAGATTATGGGTCAGTGTGAGATTCTAGGGTCTGAAGAGTCTCAGTATTGATATATTAAAAATATTAAATATATTATATCAAGAATTAACATATTTCTAGAATAAATGATTTTACCATTGTTTGGGACCTCTGATTGAAAATTATAGACAATGGTTTTTTCCATAACATCATGGTTACCCTAGACGCAACATAAAGTTTTCCATCATCTGTTGTTACATAGAATATTGATGATGGTAGGTACATTATGTAAATTAGGTAATTAATTTAATTATTTTATTTTATAACCTAAACATAAGGCCTCCACTATAAATGTGATCTTATTGAAATTTCCCATGGTTATCCACATAACCTAGGGATATTAGAGGATGAGGAATAGGAATCATTTTCCATTAGAGGATAAGGATTGAATAATGATGATGAATAGAACAAGATCAATTGGGAGAGAGATGATGATGGAAACAAATAATATACTCCATCACTATAGGATGCATTATTCCCCAAAGATCGATCCAATATACTGGTATGGAATGTTATTTTATGGATTTACACCCTATTTTTTTTCATAATCAATGTTTTTTTATATTCATTCTTATTCTTATTGGTTTATATCCTTCACATGAGACATACCATATTTTTTCATTCTTGATTTGATTTTTCATTAGTTTCACCCTCTTGTCACCCATGGATACTATTATTATGTAATCATTGGTTGAGATCACATTGTAAAATCATGGATTCACTTCATTCTTGTGCATTTCCCCCCACCATTATCCACATTTTAAATTGTTGGTCTAAAAAGTCATGGTTCGACATTTTTAGGATGGATTCAAGTGTGATCAAACCCTTTTATTCATTATGAATGAATGAATGTTGTAAAAATAATTGTTTTGAAGACATATCATGGTGTGATGAAGGCTGTGGGTGATGGATACATGTATATGAGAAAGGTTCTTCATTGTTTATCCACATGAGAGGGTCAGTTTGATGGGATGAGTCACACGGGGATCGATTGGATGGAATCTGGATAGTGGTGATAGATTGGCATGGTCATCCCTAGATCTGTGATCTCCTACATGAATCAAGGTGAAAACAATGGTGGACGTGATGGTGGGAGAAAAACACATGAGGGTTTCTTCAGTTTATATAAAATCTAGACATATGCATCATGTAATCTAAAAATAAACACTGTATAGTCCCCAGAATGTGGTGGCTTGGGTATTGGGTGAAGATAAAAATCACATGATCTATATAAACCCATACATGATGCATGACTAGATGCTGGTAGCTCATTGTCTTCTCCAAAAGTACATAGGCTTGGACACGAATAGCTACATGATCATGACCGCGATATATAGGTACTACTCTATTGTAGAGACCCGAAGCCTGACGTACATGGAAATTACATTACTTTTTCGGAATACTTAATACATAACAAAAAAACAGACACACAAGGACCGTAATAGTTTAGTGTCTTTGGAAACTTGGAACTTAATCTTCTATTCATGGTGAAAGATCTTCAACATCTCCCATAAAGATCTTCCACTTTTTTTTTCCTTACCTAAAACCATTCTTTTGGTCCTGGGGGAAAATAAAACATAAAAAGGGTGAGCTCAAATGCTCAGTAAGGGTAAGAATGGATAAAATAAAACATACCATATACATTTGAACTTAAAAACATGAACATAATGTTAAACATCAAAATATTTAGCAACGACATAAAACATGGAAGTACATAAGGCATAGATAATAATGGAACATAAACCATGATAAAATAGAATGGGAATAAAACATGTAATTGTGGCATCCATTAAGCACATGTAATGATTTCCATAGTAGCCAAGGCATTGCTGCCAAGACCATCTTAGTGGACAAAGTCCCATTCTGAACCGAGTTCACTCCTCGTTTCAGTCCTGTAACACTGAACCAGATTAACTTACCGTTCCAGCCATGTCTATCTCATGAGATATAAAATCTTTACCCAATGCATTGGAGGGAGATATAGGTCCCACCAATCTCATAATGAAATCATTCTTACTTGTGCCACAAAATAAACATACGTCATTCATAATAACCGAATATATAAAATGGGTTTCATAAACATCATCCCAGCATCACATAATCCATATAAAAGAAATGGATATCATTTCATAATAAGAAAAGTTAAACCATGTAAATCATAGAGACATGATACTTGAAACATAAACATGTGAAATAATGTTATCTTAGATGAAAATGGTTTTGATAAAACACTAGAAATGAATTCTTGAGGAAAATATCCTTTCTTCTTCAAAATCAATTTCTTTTCAAAAAACATCATTCAATTTTAAAATAAAAGGATTTTGTTGAAAATATTCTTGAAATATTTTTGAGGAAGCTTCATGAAATAAAGGCTTTATAAAACCGTAAAAATCCTTTCATGCCGTATAAATAAAAAAAATTACTCTCGTACTTTTTCCGGAAAAGTCAAAAAAGTACCTCGTAACATAAACAAAAGAAAGATTCCTTACGTACCATGTAGTAAATGTAAAAAATGGGTAAAAAGGAATTTAAACATACACAAAACCATTTTTACAAAATGGGAACATGGATGATAAATATAACCCCAGTGAATACGTACGAATAAACAATCTCGGATAAAAAATGAGATTGGAAAAGTTATCCCTTACCTTAGGTCTGATATGATTCGTACGTATCCAAAACTCCTGTATAATGATTTAAATAATGTCATTGACTTATTACAGAATCATATTCATTGGTATGATATCATATATGTTTCCCTTATGACTTTATATTACCCGTTCTTTTGTAAATTCAATGTTAAAGCAGCGTTTTGGGTAAAATAATTTTATTTATCGTATGTGTTTCGACTTATCGTTCTTGATATTATTACTTATATCATGATTTACATAATTCCAGAATGTAAAACATGATTTATATATAATATATATTCATCATATACATATATATTATAGATCGATAAAAGGAATGAAATACACCATTCATGGAGACGGTAGGCCGTACATACGCATGAACGCTGTTTTCGTTTCCCTTTTGAATTGAATGAAATTAAGTAACTGACATACATATATATATATATAAATAAATCCAGTATCATTATTATGTCATATATTTCATTATTATTCATTATATATACTTTATAATCATTCATGAATGGTTAACATGGAGAGTGAATCTCATCGCGTCGTGGAGACGGTAGTCCGTACGTACGCACGAGCAATGATATCATTCCCAAGATTGTGGAATTGTATTGGAGTGTATGTATAATATTTCAGAATCAATATCACTTTACAATAATCATTTATAGTTATTTATTTTAACCATTATACCCATCCAAGTAAGGTGGTGATGGAAAATAGATTACACCATGGCGTGGAGACGGTATTCCGTACGTACGCAAGCGTGGTGATTTCATTTTCCGTAGGATGGATAAATGGTGAAATAGGATTGTTTCATACTTATAATAACATATAAGTATATGAGTGATACTGATGTTATTACTTCATAATGAAATAACCTAAGAAGAAGAAGTGGAAGAAGAAATAATGTTGAACGAATCGGTAACAGACATTACCTCTTCTTTGAAGCACCTCTTTGAGTCCTACACTTAGGGAACTAAAATTGGTCTTTGAAGAAGACCAGGACCTCTAGGATGTTTCTAGAGAAGGGGAGAAGAGAATTTGACAGGGTTTGGCCGAGCTTGATGGCTCAAAGTGGTGTGAGGAAGATAGGGAGGAGGTTCCCTTTTATAAGGGAGGAGAGGGGCACCTTTTGAAAAACTAAAAATATTATTTTATTATAAAGCCATATTCGGTTTTAAATAGCTCCAAATTGATTTATTTAGAAGATAAGGTGGGGATATGTCGAAATTATCCCATCCAATAGAATTTTTACAAGTTTATTTTACTATTTTAACCTTATCATTTAGTTTTAACTTTAAGTTAGATAATTTTACTTTTACCGTGTCTTTTTGTGTTCTTACACTATAAGGTTAATAAACTTACTATAATAAGAAAAACGAACCCCAAGTTGTTTCTTATTAATATATATAACCTTATCTAAGTCATTTGGATGAAACTTAGATTTTTAGGAATAAAATAACAATTAATAATATAATAGTATTTTTAAAAACTATTTTATGTCAATTTTGACATAATTTAGAAATTGATTTTTGTGAAACTAATAACAGAATTATTAGTTCAAAAAAAGTTACTTAAATAAATAATAACATGTCATATTAAGCTATAAAATTATGAGAATTCATAAAAAGTCTCAAATTACATTTATTTGGGTATTTATAACATCAATTATGTCAATATATCATTAATAAGATAATTACTGCATCATCGTTGTGTCATAAATAAATTAAATTATTTAATTCCTAAAAATTAAAAATAAAATACGATTATGTAGGAAATATTTTTATCTTTCTAATTAATATTTATAGTAGAATTTATCTTATGTATAACCCTATATTAAAAATTATCTACTTATTAAAATTTGATTTTAACTATTTTAACCCTTCTTTAAATAAATTAATAATAAATGTCCTAATCTAATCCAAGTGGGCCTAAATGGTCATATATTATTCATAAGGTTTTTTTGGGTCTAAATAAACTTATAAAATAGAATTAGGAAATGTGTTAGGGTAATAATAATATCATTTTTACCCTTAATTATCCTATTTACTTTTAACCATGGTAAATAAAAGTAAAAAATTACTATTCACCAATAATTATTTTCATCTCATTGAACAACATTTTAGTCCTTGATATTAACCATGTCTCTCGGATTTTCGAAATTATATGCACAGAAGTGGTAAAATTAAGTTTTATGAAAAATTAAATTTTTTTAACTACCAATTAGTGGTTTCACTATTAATCAAAAAATGAAAGTTTCCAGAAAAATACAAAAAACTAGGCCTAGGATATATTTGATATTATGAACTCAAAAATGAAGTCTATTTTACCAAATTCAAAACATATTAGTTGCATTAATTAATTTAAAAATTAATTCCCGTCGTCAAAACAAATAGCGTGTTCTTAAGAGATAATAACTATCAAAAGATTGACACTTGTTTATGTCCGGTTTAAATGTGAAATTACATCCAATGACCAAAATTTTATTAAATTGTAAAATTATATTCTAAATATAATTTAAAACCACTCAAATTAATAATTTATCACTATTAATTATTTCAATTAAAAAGGTTGTTTTTAATTAAAATTTAGTAATTTTCACTATTCATCAGAAAATGAAAGTTATCCGAAAAGTACCAAAATTTCACCCTTATCTAATTTAGATATTCCGAATCCAAAAATGAAGTCCATTTTGAAAAATAAAATTTACAAAAGTTCAAAAAGTGGTTATTACTATTCATAACGGCTAGTTTTAATAATATTTTAATCGCATATCGTTGTTTAGTGAACTCGGTATTGCGTACTACACACGCTATCGAGGAAGGTCGCGATTGCGTGTAATGAAAGGAAAGTCAAGGATGCATGTTGTGGAAGATCCTTTTGGTGTAGCGTACAACACAAGACATTAATGAAATTAAAAAGAATATTTTTCATAAAATCTCGGGGTGTTACATTCTACCCCCCTTAAAATGAATTTCGCCCCCGAAATTCATCAGGGTTATAAGTGGTTTACTACTAGAAAGTTTCTTTAATAGAAACCCACATCATAAAAAGGAATACTGAAACCAATCTTTAAAAACAAAAGTATGAAAAGTAACGGTTACCCAAATAAACTAATCACTGGGTTTCCACATAGGTGAAAATATGGATATGGAAGAGAAATCTAACCATCATGTTCTGATGGAGAGTGGTAGAGAACATGGCTATGGAAAATCCAGCAATCACAAAGCCATACATTTGTGATGATCTAAGGTACCATACGATTCATCATATATAAGAGCACTAGGATAACATTTTTGGTTTTCAAGATCATTTCCCTAAAGTTGATGAAAGAGGAATTAGAAGAAATACTTTCGTGATTTTGGTATAGTCTCACCGTTGGTCGTTCTTTGGACAATTTACACTTCATCTCTTAAAAAAATGAAGTTGAATTTCTCATTCATGATGTGTTAGCAGATCATGTGATAGAATGATGGGTCATTCCATCTGTCTCAAAAAAAAAGGTTAGAAACGTTATCAAAAAATACATAAGTCTATCTATAGCGAGATTAATCGTATATGGTTCCTAAAATGGACTTATACTTCTTATATCATACTGCTTAATATAATAAAACTAGTTTCTACTAAACAGGGTCTTCCTGTAAGCCAGTGGTAGGCGATAAAGGCCAGTCGCACTTCGGTTGTGGGTTCGATTCCCAAAGCTTTGTCCGACGCGATGGGTTGTCGCCCGTCCTGCAGGTTTTCCTTTTTCTAAAACTACATTACTATAACATCCCATCAATAATATCGAAAAAAACTTCTATCCTTAAACAATACTAACTTATGTCCAAGATAATTCATTCCAATCTTTAGGCTTATCCATAATACTGCAGTCCACTCTCATATTATAGTGAAAACGATTACCAGATATTTCATATAACAAGCATGTTAATACCATCATTGATCCACATATATCATAAGATATGTCTTGTTGGTCACATTCCAAAAATTCAAAGGCCTTAATCATGTATTCTCTTGAAAAAAATGAATACCCATTGAACCTTATTGAAAACATGAATGCTGTTAAAAGTTAACTCTTTCCACATACAAAAATCTCAAAATTCTATATACTCAAACCATGATATCACTTAGTCCTTATATCAATCATGAGCTCATGAATACTGTCAAACATTTCATTTTCTCGTTTTCCTGTCATTATGCGCATATCATCTTTTTTTTCAAAAAATATCTCAATCACTTTCTATGGTTACCGGTACCATTGAAAACCACAATAGACCAATACATAAATATTCCAATATTCCACGATACTATATACAACATTATTTTGGAACCCCATTACATAAACACTTAATCATTACACCACATCGTTGTCATATTCAACATCGCCAATAGTGATCGCATGTGACTTCCCTTTGTCCTTTACCTTAAGTGGTTGCTCATGTCGATCATCACTAACCCTTGGATTAGGGCATTTATTAGCATAATGCCCCATTTCCTTGCACTTGAAGCATTGAAGTATTGGTGGTGGGCTCTCTACAGTCTTTTCTTTATTCACATCATTATATACCCTGTTTCCATTACTTCGACACTCAGCTACTCGATGACCTTATTTTCCACACTTAAAACATTTTCTAGTCCCATTAAGACAATCTCCACCATTCTTTTTTCCACACTTTGAGCATAAGGAAACATTCATCTTCTTTTGACCATTATTATGAGATTTATCCTTGAACTCCATCTTTTTTTTTCTTGTAAAAACTATGAGATGGATAAGTAACACAAACTTCTATTTCTAACTTGACAGCACAACGCACAATTTCTTCATAGCTACTAAAGTATCTTATAGCTAATTCCCTTAGAAGATTTGGTTTTAATCCACTGAAGAATCGATCAACTTTACTTTCGGGTTGGATGATAAATCTAGATTCATACCTTGCAAGTCTTGTAAAATTCGCTTCATATATACCAACAGATTCATCATCCTTTTGCTTTAGTTCCAGAAACTCCTTCTCCATCTTTGTTAGAAGAATACGAGGGCAGTATATATTGAAAAATAAGTTCTTGAACTCATCCCATTCCATGGACTCAATTTCATCTATTGGCCTCGTATTCTTGATAAGATTCCACCATTGATCAGCATCACCTTCCAAACGATACACTGCTAAGATGACTTTATCATGTTCAGAACATTGATGAACTGAAAATATCTTTTCAGTAGTACTGATCCATTGTTCAGGAACAAGTGGATCAGAAGACCTACTAAAAGAAGATAGACGTTGCCTCATGAAGGACTCAATAGAATATTGTTCCCTTCTCTGCTCATTTGGAAGTCCAGAATGATTCATAACTTGTGTAAGTGTAGTAATAAGATTTTTCACTCCATCTCCCATAACATTTGTTTGTTCAGGAGGACAATCATTGCATTGTCCATTACATTGATCAACACAGTTCCTTCGGGTTCCAACCATCGTCTAAAACCCAAAAAGAATAGTGTGAGAGGAAAAAATCATGCTAGGGAAAACAATATAATAAAGGGGGAGTACATTCAATATCTATCATCTTAGGTTTAATTGTAAGATCGTTAGCGCAATTCCAGGACTATAACCTATACTTATACTTAACCATAGGGACATCCCTAGACATACCTTAGAAATATCTATAGGGATCTCACTAAAGTTCTCGCGTCCTAGTTTCCAAAGGTTGACTAAACCTTTCCTCTGATACCAACGATAGAGACCCGAAGCCTGACGTACATGGACATAACATTACTTTTGCAGAATACTTAATACATAAAAAAAAACAGACACACAAGGACCGTAATAGTTTAGTGTCTTTGGAAACTTGGAACGTAATCTTCTAATCGTGGTGAAAGATCTTCAAGATCTCCCATAAAGATCTTCCACTTTTTGTTTCCTTACCTAAAACCTTTCTTTTGATCCTGGGGAAAATAAAACATAAAAAGGGTGAGCTCAAATGCTCAGTAAGGGTAAGCATGGATAAAATAAAACATCCCATATACCTTTGAACTTAAAAACATGAACATAATGTTTAAACATCAAAATCTTGAGCAACGACATAAAACATGGAAGTACATAAGGCATCAATCATAATGGAACATAAAACATGATGAAATAGCATGGGAATAAAACATGTAATTGTGGCATCCATTAAGCACATGTAATGATTTCCATAGTAGCCAAGGTATTGCTGCCAAGACCATCTTAGTGGACAAAGTCCCATTCTTAATTGAGTTCACTTCTCGTTTCAGTCCTGTAACACTGAACCGGATTAACTTAACATTCCAGCCATGTCTATCACATGAGATATAAAATGTTTTACCCAATGCATTGGAGGGATATATAGGTCCCACCCATCTCATAATGAAATCATTCTTACTTGTGCCAAAAAATAAACATACGTCATTCATAATAACCCAATAAATAAAATGGGTTTCATAAACATCATCCCATCATCACATAATCCATATAAAAGAAATGGATATCATTTCATAATAAGAAAAGTGAAACCATGTAAATCATAGAGACATGATACTTGAAACATAAACATGTGAAATAATGTTATCGTAGATGAAAATGGTTTTGATAAAACACTTGAAATGAATTCTTGAGGAAAATATCATTTCTTCTTCAAAATCAATTTCTTTTCACAAAACATCATGTAATTTTAAAATAAAAGGATTTTGTTGAAAATAGTCTTGAAATAGTTTGGAGGAAGCATCATGAAAATAATGCTTTATAAAACTGTAAAAATCCTTTCATGCCGTATAAGTTAAAAAAACATTATTCTTGTACTTTTGCCAGAAAAGTCAAAAAAGTACCTCGTAACGTAAACAAAAGAAAGATTCCTTACATACCATGTAGTAAAAGTCAAAAATGGGTAAAAAGGAATTTAAACATACATGAAACCATTTTTAGAAAACAGTAACATGGATGATATATATAACCCCAGTGAATACGTACGAATAAACAATCTCGGATAAAAAATGAGATTGGAAAAGTTATCCCTTACCTTAGGTCCGATATGCTTCATACGTATCCAAACCTCCTATATAATGATTTAAATAATTTCATTGACTTATAACAGAATCATATTCATTGTTATGATATCATATATGTTTCACTTATGACTTTATATTACCCGTTCTTTTGTAAATTCAATGTTAAAGCAGCGGTTTGGGTAAAATCATTTTATTTATCGTATGTGTTTCGACTTATTGTTCTTTATATTATTACTTATATCCTGATTTACATAATCCCAGAATGTAAAAAATGATTTATATATAATATATATTCATCATATACATATATATTATAGATCAATAAAAGGAATGAAATACACCGTACATGGAGACGGTAGGCCGTACATACGCATGAACACTGTTTTCGTTTCCCTTTTGAATTGAATGGAATTAAGTAAATGACATACATATATATATATAAATAAATCCAGTATCATTATTCTGTCATATATTTAATTATTATTCATTATATATACTTTATAATCATTCATGAACGGTTAACATGGAGGGTGAATCTCATCGCGTCGTGGAGACGATAGTCCGTACGTACGCACGAGCGATGATATCATTCCCAAGATCATGGAATTGTATTGGAGTGTATGTATACTATTTAAAAATAAATATCACTTTATAATATTCATTTATAGTTATTTATTTGAACCATTATACCCATCCAAGTAAGGTGGTGATGGAAAATAGATTACACCATGGCGTGGAGACGGTATTCCGTACGTACGCACGCGTGGTGATTTAATTTTCCGTAGGATGGATAGATGGTGAAATAGGGTTGTTTCATAATTATAATAACATATCATTATATGATTTATACTGATGTTATTACTTCATAATGAAAAAACCTATGAATAAGAAGTGGAAGAAGAAATAAAGTTGAAAGAATCGGTAACAGACATTACCTCTTCTTTGAAGCGCCTCTTTGAGTCCTCCTCTTAGGGCACTAAAATTGGTCTTTGAAGAAGACCAGGACCTATAGGATGTTTCTAGGGAATGGGAGAAGAGAATTTGGCAGGGGTTGGCCGAGCTTGAAGGCTCAATGTGGTGTGAGGAAGAGAGGGAGAAAGTGCCCTTTTATAAGGGAGGAGAGGGGCACCTTTGGAAAAACTAAAAATATTATTTTATTATAAAGTCATATTCGGTTTTAAATAGCTCCAAATTGATTTATTTCGAAGCTAAGGTGGGGATGGGTCGAAATACTCTCATCCAATATAATTTGAACAAGTTTAGTTTACTATTTTAACCTTATCATCTAGTTTTAACTTTAAGTTAGATAATTTTACTTCTACCGTGTCTTTTTGTGTTCTTACACTATAAGGTTAATAAACTTACTATAACAAGCCAAACGAACCCCAAGTTGTTTATTATTAATATATATATCCTTATCTAAGTCATTTGGCCGAGCCTTAGATTTTTAGGAATAAAATAACAATTAATAATATAATATTTGTTTTAAAAACTATTTTATGTCAATTTTGACATAATTTAGTAATTGATTTTTCTGAAAACCATAACAGAATGATTAGTTCGAAAAAAGTTACATAAATCAATACTAACATGTCATATTAACCTAGAAAATCAGGATAATTCATAAAAAGTCTCAAATTACATTTATTTGGGTATTTATAACATCAATTATGTCAATATTTCATTAATAAGATAATTACTGCATCATCGTTGTGTCATAGATAAATTAAATTATTTAATGTCTAAAAATTACAAATAAAATACCATTTTGTAGGAACTATATTTATCTTTGTAATGAATATTTATAGTCGAATTTTTCTTATGTATAACCCTATATTAAAAATTATCTACTTATTAAACTTTGATTTTAACTTTTTTAACCCTTCTTTAAATAAATTAATAATAAATGTTCTAATCTAATCCAAGTGGGCCTAAATGGTCATATGTTATTCCTAAGGTTGTTATTGGTATAATTACACTTATCAAATATAATTAGGACATGTGTTAGGGTAATAATAATATCATTTTTACCCTTAATTATCCTATTTACTTTTAACCGTGGTAAATAAATATAAAAAGTTACTATTCAACAAAAATTATTTTCATCTCATTGAACCACATTTTAGTCCTTGATATTAACCATGTCTCTCGGATTTTCGAAATTCCATTCACAAAAGCGGTAAAATTCTGTTTTATGAAAAATTCAATTTTTTTAACTACCACTTAGTGGTTTCACTATTCATCAAAAAAATGAAAGTTTCCAGAAAAATACCAAAAATTAGGCCTAATCTATATTTGATATTATGAACTCAAAATGAAGTCTATTTTACCAAATTCAAAACATATCAGTTGCATTAATTAATTTAAAAATTAATTTCCGTCGTCAAAACAAATAGCGTGTTTTTAAGAGATAATAACTATCAAAAGATTGACACTTGTTTATGTCTGGTTTAAATGTGAAATTACATACAATGACCAACATTGTATTAAATTGTCAAAATATATTGTAAATATACTTTAAAAGAACTCAAATAAATAATTTATCACTATTAATTATTTCAATTAAAAAGGTTGTTTTTAATTAAAATTTAGTAATTTTCACTATTCATCAGAAAATGAAAGTTATCCGAAAAGTACCAAAATTTCACCCTAATCTAATTTCGATATTCCGAATCCAAAAATGAAGTCCATTTTGAATAATAAAATTTAAAAATTCTAAAAAGTGGTTATTACTATTCATAATGGCTAGTTTTAATAATATTTTAATAGCATATCGTTCTTTAGTGAAACTCGGTATTGCGTACTACACACGCTATCGAGGAAGGTCGCGATTGTGTGTAATGCAAGGAAAGTTAAGGATGTGTGTTGTGTAAGCTCCTTTTGGTGTAGCGTACAACACAAGACATTAATAAAATTAAAAAGAATATTTTTCATAAAATCTCCGGGTGTTACATCTATACTCAAGAATAACCAATTTACATGGGCTTGAGTCTATGTACAGGAGAACAGGGTGGGAGGACATGAGCATACCCTGAGTGTCCAATAAATTCCATGTATTGTACGTACATTTCATGTAGTTCCACATGGATAGACAATCCGTGATCATAATAAGACATGACTGGGTTCCCAGAAAATGTCACACAACATGGGACCCATGATACACACCATATACCTCCATAAGAATCATCACATCGAGTACCTATTTCAGCATGACTATGATTTAGGCCCACAATTATCCTATCATGAGTAGTTTTCTATACAGAACATGATGGTAAAATTCATTTTTGAATAAGAGATATTTTAAAAGGTGTTGGATGAATGATGATTCTTTTATCGATTCTTGACCGATTACAGTGATTCAGTGTGATCATCAAAGTATTATCGAAGTTCAACACCCCCTATATCACAAGGGAGTAGGTCCCCATACTATTATTATAATTAGGGTTGGTGACCCCCATAATATATCGGGAATTTCTTCTCTATCTATGGAGTGGAACTCCGTCATCAATTAGATCAGATGGAGAGTGGTTCCTCCATGGGAGTGGGTGATCCCTCAATTGTGGAGTAGATTACTGGGGATCAAGCCCCTCTATTCAGATTATTGACTGTTTAGAGGGAATGCATGAAAAAACTGTTTTTATCCCATGACTAGGAGGTATATTGGTCAAGGAGGTATCTCCACTCTATTTATTTTTTGGTTGTGTGGATCCATAAATATTTATAACACTGCTTGAGCTATATAGATGAGTAATGAGGTGCAGGTCCTCCACAAAGAATCTTTTGTGGTAGCAAATGATTGTCTGAATCATATTTCTTATATGGAATGTGAAGATAGAGATCCACATTCTCTATCTCCTGGGTTTCTATTGATAATATATGTGTTTTTATGGTTGTGTACCATGTACTGATTGAAAAATTATCATGGTTACTACTCTCTCCTTAATGATTTATGTTTAGTTATTTTATGGGTTTGTACTGGGATTTTACACACTCAACCCTACATTAGAATTTTTCAAGACATGTTCTATCTTATGTGGTATAAATATTTATTAGAAGTGACTATGATGGACTTATTATTAGTGTATCTTAGTATAATATGGTAAAACTGACCATGACTGGTGGTCGAACTCTAGGATATAAAGCCTATATCTCCTCCACTCTACTGTTTACAATTGTCATTTTTTATTTCTCCCATGCATTTCAGATTGGGTGTGTAGTTTTATCCTTTATACCATTTTTATTATATTTTTTTTATTTTTATATGTATTTCATAGAGGTTATTTCAAGTAGTGATTATACTCTAGATGCTCATTATTTTATTATACATATACACTATTTTATAGAGTTGGTTGGGTGTGGGTATATGTACTTTAGGATAAGGAATCCCATTTTAATATTATGACTACTCAGTTCTTGCAACCAGCCCATGTCTTATTGGTGATTGGCTTGAGTTTTTCACACATGGCTTACTGCCAGCCAATTGATCCCCAGTGGGCCGAGTCATGACTGAGTGGTATCGAAGATTGGTTTTACATCAACATGGGGTTTGGTGTTATAATTGAGTGAGGTTTGGTTTGGGAAACAGTGTCAGAGTGTCTCAAGATCATCTCTTAGAATAGGGAACCCAATATTGGTGTGCAAGATAAAGTATCCATACACCTGGACTCTAAAAAAATTATTTCGACTCAACACATCGAGGAATCAATTGAATGGAACACTTGGTATATACCTCATATAGGATTGAGTCTCTTGAATTTCATTTTCTTCTAGAGACATCCCTCCAGATATTCTCTTTTACTGCGGCATGTCGTGATAACATTCAAGATGCCTTAGTGATGATATATATCTAGGATTTCAAGATAGTGTTTTGATAAGGACTACTTGAGTTATGAGGGCTGGGACCCATTAATGGGTTGTTTTCTCACATGGAAATAAATAAATACTACCCCTATTGATTAGCACACATATCCACAACAATTTAAATGAATGGTTGATCGATGACATGATGAGATTCTAATAGATAAAGCCTGTTAGGGGGAAAATGATTTCATGATTAGAATTCTATGTGAGTTAAAAAAATATACACCAATGAGGTTTTATAATTATTTAGACCCCCAATAATTAGATTGTTGTCTTGGTGTAGTGGTTTTGGTTTTCCAGCTTTCGAACCATGACCGAAATGTTTCAATGTGTGACCAATCATCTTCATTTAGCATTAGTTGGATCCTATGATACCATAAGATGATGTAACATTGATGATCACACATCACATGTATTATGGATTTATATTATCTAGTTTCATGTCCATATAGAATCCCTTTCCCAGGTAGTGGAGGACTGTTTGGTGCATGTGGTGTGAGTATATTACTACGTTGGGTTGCCTCTGAATGTTTTTTCTGGTAGCGAGACTTTTCCAGGGTAATGCAGGGTGTTATAAGATCCTTTTTTTGGCATAATTTATTATAGATTCATATATCTAAGGAATATGGACTCTTCCCCCAACATGATTCATCATTGATAAATGATTTAAAAACATGTGGGTGAGATAGTGCCAGCAAAATTAGATATTGTCGAGGTGTGGTAGTTGAGGCCCATTGACTTGTATCTTTTGAGTTTCTTGCGGTGCTAAGGTATTAGAACTACTATATATTGTTGATAAAATGTTCTCAAAGGGATTAATATATTTATGAAGTAGGGTATTATGACTAGGAGGATTTGTGTGTGTCACAAGGTATGACCTGTGTCTTTTACTCCCCCATTTGAAAATTTAATAGACATGTGCAAGAATTGTCGTTGAATGTATACCTTATTTGGGACCAAGTGGTGCAAGTGGAATAATTTTTTCATTACCCTTATACTTATATGGTTCTACATTAGAAGATCATTGATCAATATATTTTACTGAAAGTGTGACTTTACTCTGAGAGGAGATAGAGCCTCACATGGTGTCTTTCTAGAAGGTAGTGATGCCCTTTAATGTTTTTCATCAGTGTGAACTAGTTTTCTACTATACATTACCATTTTGGATATTTCCAATTAAGGTTAAAGTGTAACCATGATTGTGGTATGTAATCTTCATTCTTCGGTGAGGAGGAGTCCCATGATGAGCAAGATGAGCTCATGGGTAGGAGGATAGAACCGATTTTACCATTTGGATAGTATGACCATTGGAGTTGAGGATGCAATCAGATTTCAGTTTCCTATCATGTTGAAGAATTATGAAAAAATATTTACTAAGGATGTTATAATTTTACCTCCCATGCAATTTTTTTCTGTATAAATTTGTTCCTAGGTATTACCTGATATCTGCATAAGCATATCAGATGACCGCATCTAGTTTTGATAGATGATGATGTGATAAGAGAATTTGTAGAGAATGGCCTTTTAAACCTAATTCATTTCTAGGGATTGATTTTTCTAGTTCACCCAAGAGGATGATAATATCTTGATTTAAGGTATTAAATATCATCACTCGAACTAGGTTACTCAATGAGGAGTGTAAAACCCTAAGAACCGATGAATAGTTTTGAACCAAGGTTATGAGAGATGTGGTTCATGGAGATTGAACTCAGGATGGGTTATCACTATCTCTGGGTGTGAGAATATGTTTTAGAGATGGTGGATTTCTAAATCCTCAACAATTTTATTTAGTTCTCTATGATACCTTTTGGTTTGTTAAATGCCATAGCAGTGATTATGTGACTTATATATTGGGACATTCAACCCATCTGAGATTATTTTATTGTATCATTCTTCACTGACATCCTTAAATACTTGGAGTCAGTGGTGGAGAATTCGAGTCACTTATGGATGATTCTTGATATAATATGAGAGAACCAACAATATGGGACACTGTAGAAGAATAAAATATGATTTTTTGTGGTCCACTTCTTGAGATATATCTTCTCATGAATGCGTGTGATAGTGGACCCATAAAATGTTTGTGTAGTTTTTTCTTTTGATACACCTAGGAACTTGACAGAGGTGCCCAATTTTCACAATTGAAAAGGTTATTGTTAGAGGTTCATGGAATAATCATTCATGATAGTGGCCACTTTCAATAACTTCACCTTGAAAGTCAAGATTTTTTCTTATCCTTAATAGGGATAGAGACTTAGAGAAGTTGAGGTAGAGGGTTACCATGGCTTCTATATTGAGACTACCAGAAGAGGGTGTCGAGTATATAGTGTTTTAAGATGCCTACGAATATGGGATAAGATGTGTTTTGAGGTAGTGGTAGAAAATTTTGTCTTCTGGGACGAGGTTGATACCCCATGAGTAGAACTATGTGACTAATTACTTAGATTTGGAAGTGACAGTCTTATCTCTAAAGATATGGTGGAACTATCTTTAAGGCGAGTGTTTTGTTGTTTACTCAAACCACCATAGAATCTAATAAATCTTCAAATAGAGAGATATTAACTCTATATGGTTTCACTGGATGAAGTTGATAAAATAATATGGCTTTTAGATAGTATATACCCCATAGAAGTAAAATGTGGTGGCTTATTCCATTAGTAATAAATCCCATTATTGCTTGGTACAGGAGGTGTATGAGTAGTTGGATTTCTTATAGCTAACCCCAGCAGAGGATTGGGTGGAGGTTTTCTTTAGTTAATGGTGGTGAATTAATTGTTTATTCATCATACATGAGAGGCTTAGTTGAGATTCATTGACTATGAGGTTATATATGAACACATATCCTCAAGATGTACACAGGATATATTAACTGAATGAGGAGATCATGTCATCATTTTATCAGGGATAGATGGTGGTTACGATCATGAAACATGAAGAGGTGTTGTGGGAGTTTCATATATTCCCCTATAGAATATACATATAGATGTGTAATAGATGTACAAGGAACATTAGTGGCGGTTTTGGTGGGCTACAATGAGGTGGAGAATAACCAAGTTTGTCTCTAGGTGTCTCACTTTCCTGAAGGTAAAGGTTCTACATCATGTTTGAGTATGATTGAATCAACCACATGAGATAGTAGAATGCAAGTTGGGTAAAATATACTGGGATTTTGTGATCATGATTCTATAGACCACAAGAGGCAACAACTCTATATTGGTGATTGTTAACCAAATTACCATGTAGATGCACATTCTTTCCATTAGAGATAAGAGTTTGGTTTAGAGTTCGAGTTGGTTGTATGAATTTGAGATATTTTAAATTCATTGGTTACCCACAATGATAATATATGATCATGATGATTGATTCATGTAATGTTTATGGATAGTGTTTTAGGAGGCATTTGGGATTTAGTTTAGGGTAGGCATGGTGTTTCACCCCTAAAATGTTGTCCTAATTTCACAAACTATCAATGTTCTATAGAATGTGCATAAAAGTTAATTTTTCACATAAGATAGATTTATTAGGATATATTTATATTGGTAGAGTATATTTTTATAGTATTTTCACTCAATTATCATTAAGGTTTATCAGGCCATTCAAAATCCTACAGAGGGTTGATGAGGTTGCTACCACTTGGCTTTATTCTACAGATAAACCAAGTGTATGGCGTTTTCCATGTGTCATAGCTGAAGAGATACATGTATGAAACATCAAACATCATTGAATGGGGTGTGTTGAACAAATATGATAGATCCACCTTCAGAAATTACCAGGTGGTGATCGAGGATTATAATGAGAGGATACTATTTGGATGATGTTGGTTCCACGAACAGTGGATGCATCCTTTGAAGGTATGAAAATATAATATTTTATTCATAAATGTTGTGTTATCGTTTAATTTCATAATAAAGATATCATGTCAAAAATAAAATTGTAGATTAATATAATACATTAATACTCTATAACCATAGAGAGTGGATCTTCACATATAATTTATAATTAATTTATGAGAAGATATAGTATTACCTCAAAATGTAAATCCAATTTCATTGATGTTTTGATGGAATATAATTATTCACACCATCATTACAATATAATATTAATGTAAAGAATACCACCAGTGGTGATCCATACATTCACCACAATTTCAGATCAATTCCATAGAATTTTTTGGTGCTAGAACGGGCGGTCCTAATCACTTGTGTTATTCATGGATGATCACAATAGTGTTATTCATGAAGGATGAAGAACCCTTGGTGTTCATTAAGAGGATTGATAGGGGAGGTAGAGAGATAACACTCTAGATCTTGAGCCAAAATACCCTTATCCATTATATTCACCAAAAGTGAATTAGCAAACTTATATAATTAGATATTTATTATATTTAGATTGGTTTTGTAAAATCACACACAATCCCCCAACCATATTTAATAATATTAATTTATCGTGTGTCCATTAATAATAATAATATTATTTTTATTATCTTTAATTGAAAACTATATTAATATTATAAATAAATATCATTTATTTTTAATCATACCATTATTTTTGGTGCACATTTCGTCATTGATATTTATTAATCCTCAAATAATAAATATTTAATTAAATAAATATCACTCCATTATTTTATGATAAATATAATAAACATTACATTCTACAAACATTAAAATAAATATTTATTTGTGTTATTTAACTCAGATGATATTTAAATAAACTTGTGAATAATTTTTGGAAATCAACCAAACCCAAATAAAGCATAATTATTCTACCTTTTTAAATTCATTACTAGAATTTAAAATAGATTGTGGGTATACATAGTGAGTTATCCTTTACATATATTTCTAAATTTTATTAGGCACAACTACCTAATGTACATGATTAGAAACTCGAAACACACCAAGTCACCCATAAGGATAGAAGTTAACACCGCAATGATTATCAACCACATATGAACGCTTACCACATAATATAATACCTTTATCATCATATCAAAAATCAAGAAGGTTGAATGATGGTGCCATCAACCTATATGCTCAATGTATCTTTCTTTTAAATTCCAAAAATGAACATTACCACTGAACAACATGGATAGGGATTTATTTAGGTGGTTCTATTCCCATCAATAAACCCGAGATATTTTATTTATTAACGAGATCAAAATGATAACCCCTTTCTTGCATTACCCATTAATTCTATATCATTCATTGCACACCGAATTTATCCTACTTAGTTGTGAACATATGTCATCACTGTTTCCATCAATACATCAATGTACATGAGTCATGATATCCTTTAATGGCTATATTAATGTATAATGGTAAATAGAAAAGTCCATATATAGGAACATCGAATGGAACATGGAAATTTCGATTTCCTATTGATGATCATATTCCCATAACCTCTTATATTGACAATTACCTAGGGAAAACACCATGAGAAGGTGCCTCAATGAATTATGAGACTCTCACCCATAATATATTATATTTGATATTTCAATTTACATAATATTATTCATCCATATAACAAGGTTGAAGAATAATTTCATGAGACATCTAGGTTATCTTTAAGGAGTGGAACATGTATAACTTTTCTATGTGACATATATTCTTTGGAAGTTATCAAATACAAATTTAATATATAAGAACAATAATAAAGTTATAAAAAAATTATTAATAATTAAATCATGTGACCATGTAAAAAAAGTTGGTTCTAGAACACCAACTCCAATAAACTCCCACTTAAACTGGAGCCAACAACCAATAACCTTCAACACACATGCACTTATATGATACTAATACTATTCCTAAGACAAATCATTCATCAAGGGGTATTCTACATTTTCCCCCATGGATATACTACTCATTGTAACATCACCTTATTCTGAAAAATACCTCAAGAGATGAATCTTATGAAGTATGTGCCTGGTTCTTTGGTGTGACCTTTGATCTTTGGAGAGAAACAATGATGTTGTAATATGATAGAAAATTGTGATACATTATTTACTACTAGGAACCACATCAATCTCGTGGAAAATGTTGTGAATCCATAGCACTTGACTGGATTCATTAGAAGGTAAAATACACTCATATTCTGTTATTGAATTATTGACAACTAAATGCTTTTAACTCTTCCACCTCACAACTCCTCCATTGAGACAAAAGATATATCTTACTATGACTTTAGAACATTATGATCATTCTAAAAACATGAATATGTATAACATTTCTTGACTATTTCTCCATATCCTTCATACACTAGGAACATATCCTTAGTACACATAAAGTAATTATGGATAACCTTAATAAATGTACAATTTTTTTCTCATAGATCATTGTATTGTCTACCTACCATGCTCAAAACATAGGTGACTTCAAGACTTTTACAGAAAATAGAATACATGATAGATCCTATCATAGAATCATATTTTATCTTACTCATTATATATATAATGATATATATGAGGAAACATTTTCTTCGAAATATTTATGACATGTTACACAAGAACTAATCTCGTCTTAGATTGTTCCATACTAAACCTCTACAATATTTTGTTGATACATGTACATTAAAATATCCTAAGAAGCCTCATGGATCTATCACACATGATCTTAATCCCTAGAATATTGTGTACTTATCTAAGTCATTCATGGATATACACTTTCTCAAACATTCCATAACCACTTTAAAGTATGGTATATTATTTCTTATTTGGAACTTTTCATTGACATATAATACTATAAAAAACCACTCTACTAATAAATAGTTTGTAAACACATACATCACATCCATTATTATTGAAACCAAATACCTTTATATATTTAATTAATTAATTTTTCCATGAAATGAATTCATTATTTAATCTATAAATGAATCTATACAAGTAGTATACCTTTTTGGAATTTCTTGGAGTGAAAACACCTTATAGTCGAGTTATATACACATAATCTTGTAGTTTCCCATTAAGATAATAAATTTTGACATCTATTTTACAAATAACATAGTTGGGGAATGCTACTATGGAAAGAAGGATTATTATGGATATAACTGTTGAAACTGTAGAATATAGTTCATCATTTTCAAAGACTTTGTTTTTCCAAACCCTTTTGTAACTATCTATGATTTATAGGTATTTAATTTACCTTCCTTGTCCAATTTTATCTTGAACAATCTTTTACACCAAATATGCTTTACATCAAATGGAGAATCTATCAAAACCCCAACATCTTTTTGATACATGGAATCCATCTCATAATTCATGGATTTATCATATATTATAGCCTCTATGCTCTTCACATGCTCCTTATAAGAGATAAGATCATCATTGGTAACCAATAATGAGTCACCATTAGTAGTGACTAGAAAACCATATCTCTCTAGTTCTCTTAACTCTCTTGTACTCCTACACAACACTTGTGATCAATAAGACCTTCTACCATAGGGAAATATGGATTCAGTACTTGTACCAACTACTATATATTTTTATCATCATCTTAATTGAAGCCAATCTTACTCAAACTATTCTACTTTAGGATCTACTTATTATCTTGAAAGATAGTCTGTCTAGTAACTTTAATTTTTTTGTCTAAGTGGTTATAAAGGTAGTATCCCCTGGTTTCCTTGGGATACCCTATAAATATGATCTTCATTCCATAGGGTGATAGTTTATTTCTTGAGCTAGTCTTTACAAATGCTTTAGAACACCATGAAAGAACATGTGATAAAATGACGTTTTTATACTCAATAAATGAATGTGAATACCATTTTCCACATTGGTTGATGCTATTTTTTATAAGTATAAATATTATTGTAATGTATATCACAGAAACGATAATGGAATACTTGTTTGAATCATCATCAACCTTACCATGTCCATCAAGGTAAGGTTCCTACATTCACTAACACCATTCCAATGTGGTGTTTAAGGTGGGGTGAGTTGAAATTAAATCCTATACTCCTATTTAATTTCAATGATTTCGTGGTTGAAATATTCACCACCTCAATCATATGGAAGATTATTGATCTTCTTACCAAGAGTATTCTCAACCTCATTCTTGAAATCTTTGAAATTCTCAAAGGATTCAAACATATAAATAATCAATTAGATATAACCATACCTAATAATGTTATTGGTAAAAGAAATAATGTACGAGAATCCACCTCTATGTTCTACTATAAAATTTACACACTCATCAATTTTTAATAATTATAGAAGATTTGTGGCCCTTTTACATTTCCCAACAAATAGTGGGTTGGTCATTTCTAATTATATAGAAGAGTGAAACCATTCATGATGTGTTTTTTAAATAGTTTAAATAAAAATATTGAGAGAGATTTCCCAAATGATTCTCATTTATGTGACTAATATGGTCATGCCACAATTGGGTGTCATATGAGTAACTTGTATTATTTTTATAATTTATTTCCAATATTTGGTTTTCATTATTTAATAACTAAAGGCAATTATTTAACTGTTTCATACCATAACATATGATATCTTTAAAAAATTAGAAACCTTTAATTCAAAATATGAAAATAAATCCATCCATGTCTAAGAAATAACTAAAAGTAATTTTCTTGGTAATGCTTGGAAAATAATAATAGCTCTTTAAAACAGAAATCAACCCAGTCAACAATGTGAGATGGTAATCTACCATTGCTAGAGAATCTATGCTTTCACCATTGGAAGCTTATAGATCCACCTCACCTATTGAAACCTTTTGAAATATACTTGGTTATGTATTTGGATACAATTGTGAGCAGAAAAGGTAGTATATAATACCCAAATTATACATATAGAAGGATTACACACAATAATGAACGCACCTAAATATTCCCCCACTAGTTTGGATAGGTGAAATTCATCTTCCAATGGACCTTTTTTCCACATGAAAGACATACCCAATCCTATTAAATTCCATTCCTCTATATATTGTTCTTCTTAGAGGGACAATTATTTAATGGCTTATATGTTGAATGAGTCATTAGAACATTTTCTATGTTCCGCGTTTTCTTATTCACCATATGGATAGTGGGATTTTCATGCCACATGTCATTATCAACATGGATGTTTAGAGTAAATAATTTATGATAGTGTCTTATTGATATTTATCATATTATAAATCATGAAAAAATTGGGGATGTTTTTGAGTAGAGAGGATAAAATGATATCTTTGTCCATATCATTAGTGATCTTAAAACCCAATATGTCTAGGTGCTTAATGTAACCAATCTTCTTAACTACCCTCAGTTGGTGCCAACATTCCAAGATTTCACCTAAATAATGCATTTGAGATCTCATATCTCACTAATTTCACCTTGTCTTGATAGATATCCTTAAGGTGAAATACAATGATACACAAATCCATATCCTCACACTACATCAGAATATCATTAGAAATGGAGGACAACATGTATCATTAAACATCCATAGTATCATCTACATCGTTCAAATAGAGAGATACTACTTTCTCATTAGCCTCATTATAATTTTACTTAGGATGTGGGGTTTCCATCATGTATAATTTCTTTTCCTAACATAGTATAACATGCAAGGGCCTATACTATTCTTGGAAATTCCCTCCTGTGGGAAGGTTATCCTTCTCTAGTATACATCGCCATGATATTTTCAACGTTTTATGATTTTTCATTTCTATGAATTATGAGAATATAAATAGTGCATGTTTTGATTAAAAATATATTAATAAATTTTAAATGAATAACATTTCATTAATCTCACACTAATTTTCAAAACATAATGTTTAGGCATAACATAACTCCCCTAACCATTTGTTTTAGAATATATTATCACTTATATATTCCAGTGTCAAGAAGACATATTCCTCTTCCCATAAACCATACATCAGTTTGAAAATATATTTTATGTGTTTTTTGTAGGTGTAACTTTCAAACTACATTAAATCATATTTATTGGATTCATTGAGTGGACCCCTACTCCCAAAACTGTATTTTAAATATTTCATCAAAATTTACCTCTTAGTTACACCAAACCCTACATGGGAAGTAAAAATTTGAATAAAACAAAGTTATGTCAACATAAAATATCATGTTAAATGTTAGAAGATAATTGAAAACACCCAAACATGGGTTGGTATGAATTTTGAACCATGAGGTCATTTCCAACTTATGTAGTGGAAGACTAAGGTAACTTAATAATTTTAATTGATGTATTTTTATCTAATATTAATAAATCTCATCTTATCTTTCAATTGTATTTTTAATAATAACTAGATTTTACTTATGGGATTAACCTTTTTTGATAAAAATGACACATAATATTATTATATTTTATTCTGTCTTACATGATTGTTAATTTATTTATTTTTTCATTATGGAACATTCAAAAATATAAAAAATTTATGTATGAAATTAATAAAAATAAAAATAATTTTTATGATAATGATATTATCTAATGGTTGGTTTATCCAGTGAATGATAAAATAATCCTCAAACCTAGGGGAAAACAGACCTTGAACCATAACACGGTTCATATTTTAAAAATATGTTTTTTGTCCAATAAACCGCCTTGATATGTTTTTTCATGCCTCCTGGACTCAAACATCCTCCTCTAACTTGATAGCTTCATCCTTAAATAATCTTTTACTCACACACATGTAAGGGGATCCAATGGATTGGTCAAAGTGGGTTTATATAAAAGATACTGTGGGAATGAATATCCATAAGGAAGAGGGGATAACTCACAAACCATGAATAATAATTTAATCAAAATATATTAAAAGAAACTAATCACATACAATGGATTTTTAGATCTCATGATCATCCACATATCAATAAATTATTATTAGATTTCAATTTTATTATCAATTACTTTTATACATTCTTAAATTAAGATAATGTTCCACAAATAAATCCAATTTATCAAATTTATCTTCATTCAATCCATGCATACTTAACTCACCATCGTATATGGTTCTTAAAAAAATAACTTCATTTAAAAATAATGTAGTACACAAGTGTACATGGAGGAAACCTCATGTGTTCATCAAAATTTTAACACAGAAAATAATTTAATATATAATTTTTTATCCAAGGACATGGTGTGTATTGTCGAATGAATGAAACACATAATATATAATCATAAGGTTTATTTTTTACATTTAAATATTATTTCCATGAAATCAGAAAACACAAATGAAAAAAAAACAATATTTGATGTTAATAAGTACATGTCTGGTAGTTTTCTTCTACCAATGTCCACATCGCATGCCTTGGATCGAGACGTGTAGCCTATAATGGTCATGTTCATGGAACATGGTGTAAACTGTTAGTACATGTTTTGAATCATTGGAGTTTTATGACATGTCTATCTTTGTGTGGTGTATCGGATATATGAATCAATGGGACACCCCATGTTATCATCTATAAGAATACATGGACTACATATCATGTAAGATACTTACATGACTTGTAGTTATAAATGTAGTGTGTTAGATTTTCCGAATCCAAAAGTTGATCTAATCATATGAGATATTAGATATGATTTTTCCAGATATGAACCAATATATAAAGAAAAAAATGTGAAATAAAATCATCACGGTGTTTATTTTGGTAGTATATAGTGTGTACTTTGTTTTTGTAGATGAAGATCATTTTTCACCTCTTGATAGTAATATCTTGAATATAATTCATTTTTAATCATTAACTGCTTACAAGATAAATTAGAATGAATGAACTAAAGAATAAATGATGATGCTATATTTTTAAATTGAATAGTTTTAAATATAATAAAAATTAGAACACATAATATAAATCAACTAATAATAGATAATTATAAATTAAACATGTGACCACTCCAATACCACTTATAGGTTTCAGGTGAAGTGAAAGAATCGATTGACGGTATGGCCAACTTATATTTTCATCTTTAAAAATGTGTTATTATTTCTTTACATAATAATGAGATACTTTAAAATTTAAAAAGTAGAAAAATATACTACATTAATACGCTATAACTTATGGGATTGGATTTTCCAATGTAATTTTTAATTAATTTATGAAAAATTATTAAATTACTCATCTTGTAATTCTAATTTCACTGATGATCTGATGGAATAGAATTCATAGTACTTCGATTTAAATATAGGATTAATGTTTAGAATCTATATAGTAGTGTTCCACATGTGCGACACAGTTTTTGGTCAATTTCGTTCAATCACCATGTGTTAGCATGACCAATCTATATCTATTAAGATGGACATGGTTGATTCCAAAAGTATTATTCATGAAGGATGAATAACCCTTGACTTTCTATGGAATTCTTGAGATAGGGTGAGGAGAGAGTGAAATATAGAGATTGATAAAATCTCATCTTATCCATTTCACACACCAGAAGTGAATTAGAAATGTGATATCAATAGATATTTATTATATCTTGTTTAAGGTTGAAAAATCACTCACAAGCCCCTTACCATCTTTAATATTCTTAATTATCCCAATGTCCACTAATAATACTAATAATATTATTATTAATATAGTGACACTCAGAATGCATTATGAATTTATATTAATATCATTTATAACTTATCGAACCATTAAGCTCGATCTGCTTTCCATTATTGATATTTTTCGATCCTAAAATAATGACTATTTAATTATATAAATTTCACTGCATTATTTTAAAATAAATATATTAATTATTACATTCATTAAAAATTAAAATAAATATTTATTAGTATTATTTAACTGAATTATTCTTTTTAAAAAATTTATATTTAATTATAATTATCCACCAAACATGAATAAATATTAATTATTCTTACATGTTAAATTTATTTCTATAATTTTAACTAGACTATGGACACACATAAGGTGTGACCCTATTGGCCTCTTTCTCTATGGAATTAGGCATAATCGCCAAATGTCCAAGGTTATTTTCATGCTACATTCAATGAAACATATAGAGAAAGACGTTAACACCACCACTATGTGAAACCTCTAATGAATGCTTACCATGTAATATTATCCCTTTATCATGGTTTCTCAAATCAAACTGGTTTCATGCCAATGGAATCAAACTATACACTCTATATCTCTTTATTTAAATTCTCAAAAACGAAACCACCCATTGAAAAATATGTAAATGGATTTATTCAAGTGGTTATATTCCCATAAATGGGATTGATATATTTATTTTTTTAGAGACAAAAGGTTGAAAACCTTTCTCGTGTTATCCATTAATTCTATATCATTTATGATGCACCCAATGTATCCTACTTCACCACAAATATATGTCATCATAGTTTTCATCAATAAATCGAAGTAAAATTTTCATGATATATATTAGTGATAATCTTAAATTTTTAGTATTAATAAACATTTCCATAGATTGGAAATTCCAATGAAACATAGAAATGTGGATTTCCTATTGATAGACCTATTCTCATAACCTCTTTTCTTTAAGATTACGAAGGGAACACATGATGAGATGGTATCAAAATTTTTATAGGCCTCCTACCCTTGATATCATGTAATTTCTATGTCCCATTAGAAAAATATCATATATCCCAAGAATGTGGTTCGAGAATAATGTTGTGAAACCTATAGGTTATCATTATAGTGGGGAAATGCTATAAAATTTTAGTGATATGTATATTCGTGGGAAATTATCATAAAAAAATTTCATGCAGAAGAAAAATAGTAAATTTATAAGAAAACATCAATAAAAATGAAAACATGTAATCAAAAACTAAACAAGTTGGTTATAGGGGAAAAATGAAATAGATGGACCATCCCTTGGGTTTGTGTACTTTGGTTTCATATGAGCACGTATGAGAGTTCCTAGGAGCCCGAGGGCCAGATTTATGCTCATTACCCCACCTTTTTGGTGTATATTGTGATTTTTTTGGTGAAAATAATTGAAAGACAGATGAAACATGGGAGATTAGAGGATAATGTGGAAGAAATCTTCATTGGTGGATCAATATTGAAGAGTGATGCGGAATGAATTGAGTTGAACTGGGAGATAGATGAGGAATACAATCTATCTTCTTATCCATCACTTGCAGACATGTAATTCACTGATGATTGATCCAATATACATGTTGGTAATATTATTTTATATATTTACACCATATTTTTTCTATAATCATCTATTTATATATTTGATTTATTATTCTCACTTGGTAGTGAAGGCGTCTGAGTAGTGAGATTCATTGTAGTTGATCGTAGTGAGAATAGGTGTAAAATTTTTCATCTATAGATGGGGGTGACTCATTAACTTATTAATCATTTAATAGTGGATCAGTTAATAGAAATTTAATGTGAGGTTTTTGTGACTTGATATATTTAAAATGTACACCAGACAGATTTCTCATTGGTGGGAAGAACATCATCATTTTCCTCGGATAGATGGTGGTTTCAGTCATATTATTTAAGGAGGATTTGAGGGGAATTCGTACATTTCCACCATTGGATATACATATTTGTGATTTAAGAATGTTAAAGGGTTTTCGTAGTTGTTTTCTTGGGCTAAGTTGGCGCCAAAATGATGGAGGAAAAGAACGATGAAAAAGAGGCCCTGTGACCTGCCACATGGAGCCACGACACGGAGTCCCCCGAAGAAATGTGGCCGTAGTGAAACAAAGGAGGCGGGACCCTCGGCGAACACCCCTGACGTTTGTGAGCCCGTCGTGAAGCAAAGGAGGCGGGACCCTCCGCGAAATCCCCTGACATTCGTGAGCCCTCTGTGAAGCAAAGGAGGTGGAACCCTCCATGAAATCCCCTGATGTTCGCAAGGACGCCGCGAAGAAAAGGAGGTGGAACCCTCCGTGAAATCCTCTGACGTTCACGAGGCTACCATGAAGCCAAGGAGGTGGTACCCTCCGCGAATGGCCCTGATGTTCGGGAACCCGCAATGAAGCAACCCGTTCCCTCTTCACGCCGCATATAATCTGTTTCGTGGCACCTCTTGCCTATAAATACTGAGGTCCCCCTGAGCCCTAGGGATGGACAATCCAACCTTTCGGCTTCTCATCTCTCAAATTGCGAAGCACCCTTTTCTCTGCAAACCATGAGCTACGCGAGGTATTTAATCTTCGCGAGATGCCTCCGCCTTGCCTCATTTTGATCCCCTCTTCTGAGAGGGATGCCCTCCAAAAATCTTAAGGGCATTCACGAAGGAAGGTGATTCCCAAGGGGAACTGGGTTGTCGCGGAGTGTTTATGCTTTGTGAAACACCCTTCACATACATGTGGTCCACATTCCAAGGTTGGATCACTGTACTTCGCGAATCTCTTTACTTCATGGCACTTCGCTTCGTGAGGCACCTTTGCTCCGCGATGCTGTGCTCCACAAATTCCCTTCCACTTCGCAAAGCACCTTCCATGTCCACCTCTACCCATGATAAGGCTAAGGAACCCCAATTCTACCCCTTCACAAGGTCCCTTCACCATGAAGATCAACTGAGCTCCACAAGTACCCCGCCTATGGACCCCTCTTCCTGGAAATTCCTTTTCCGGTGCAACCCTCTAGGCTTGCACGATGTGATTTCAAAGTCCCCTGGACGATACCGCCCATGGTGTTGCTTCGTCTAATTTTTCTTCTCATAGACACACTAATAGCTATTGCTTCTTAGAATAGTCACGCTAACATGGACCCCTTTATGGTTCACTCTGCGACCCCCCTTCTGCACGGCATTGCCAGTACATTCCCTCCCACAAGGAGTAGAGGGTACCGATTATGTAAGTCCTAGGGGTGTAGAGTAAACCCACCTCGTCCGAGCTTAAGTATGTTAATCTACCAAGAACCCTCGTCCTCAACACATGAAGTTAAACTGTGACACCGCCCCGTGCCTCTCATGCGGGGTGACCCCACCTTGGACATTCTCCATGACCCCCGGTTCTATACAAGTGATGATATCCTCCTTCTACAAGTGGCGTTTTTCTTTGGGGGAAGGGCATCATCCTATGTGTAAGCCCCTATCCTTTCTTGAAGGAGGTAGCACACATGCACCTCCATACTTCCCCTCTCCATCTGCACTTTTTCACCCTCGGCCCACCATCCTAGAGTAATTCCCAGCACCGTGGGCCACCCAAGGCGTAATCCCCCCTTCGCTTCCCACAGACACACCTTTCGTGACGTGATCGTCAGGTCTCTGCTTCCTCTTGTTTCTCAAACCAAGCATGACTCATGTGGGATTAGAGTAAGCAACGACCCTGACCCCAACCTCATCCATTGTGAACTACGAGAACTTTGATCTATGTCAAGGCATGGTATGTAGGAAGCCTCCACGAGGTTCAAGCCCACCACCAGTGGACCCCCGTGTTCACCTTCATGTCGGTTCGCTGACAAAAACCTTCCCGAACTACAAGAACTTTGATCCATGTCAAGGCATGGTACGTAAGAAGCCTCCCTAAGGTTCAATCCCATCACCCATCGGACCAAGGTCCTTCTTCATGTTGGTTCGCTGACTCCAATATCCCTTCCCGAACTATGAGGACTTTGATCCATGTCAAGGCATGGTACGTTGGAAGCCTCCATGAGGTTCAAGCCTAACACCCAATGGACCGAGGTCCCCCTTCACGTCGGTTCACCAGTATCCTTTCTAAACTACGGGGTCTTTGATCCATGCTAAGGAATGGTACGTAGGAAGCCTCCCTGAGGTTAAATCCCACCATCCACATGGACTAAGGTCCTTCTTCATGTCGGTTCTCTGAAACATACCCATCCAGCATGACATTACATTATATCCAAATCCAGCGGTAATCCATTGTGATCCCACCATCTAGTTGTTCCGAAACCCCTTCACGTCGGTTCAACACCCCCTATACATAAAAAATATGTGTACTCTGATCCGTGCTAAGGCATGGTACGCAGGAAGTCTCTTTGAGGATCAAGACCAAAACCATCGTCCATCCTGATTCTTACCCAGGACGCCACATCCTGGTGAGGTCATTCCCTCCTCATTCCCCTCCACATTTATTGGGAAGCTGCCCACGTGCTGGCCCCAATATCTGTGTTCCCTCAAGGGGGTTCTTCAATCAGATCCACTCTAGCTAGTGTTCGGATCAGCCCGATCCATCTCTGCTAGACATTAAACATGTGGCATACCCTGTGTTTAACATGGGAAGTTGAGGAAAACCTCAGATACATGCATATGAAATATAATTCCCTGCGTTCAATGTGGGATGCCTCGTGTTTCCGCGCCCTCGAGAATCCCTATAATAAGGCAAAAAAGATAGACACGCCAATTCCCCAGCATCCAGACACATCAATGATGTCTCAACATAACTACTTCACCAACTGAAGGTTGCTTCCCTAACCGGACCCCAGGGAATGTCCTAAGAGAAGGATCATAATTAACTGGTGTCCATGATAGTATGGCACCGAGAATAGCTTCACGAACAATGTATTAAATCTATAAGGGAGACCCGGACTAGGTGACGAGTTCTGAGTAGGAATCCATGGAAGGAAGAACCGACATCCCATAATCCTGTTTCGATCAAGGAGGAGACGACCCTGAATAAGGAGCGATTTCCAGCTGCATTTGGAAAGCGGGAATGCGGGGTAACAAAAGCCGTGCTTGTCACACCCAAGCAAACAGACGCGCGTGCCCCGAAAAAAGATTAGGAAACAGAAATGGTGAACCCGACGTGAATATCTTCTCCTCAATGCGGAGATTAGTAGCTCTCGAGACATCAATTGAGTGATGTGTCACCAGATCTTGATATTCGACATTGGGTCTCGCCAATAAAATATCGGGCCTGGCGTGAAACTCACCAGAAGTTGGGGAAGCCAAAACGTTGGGCATCTTGGTCTGTGACATTGTCAGCATGGATCCCTCATACCGACCATATAGGACATAACGACACTAGGGAACTAGGTGTTGATTTATTTTTCAATCAATACTAACGAGCTGATCTCCCTGCCTTCAAGAACCCAGTCACTGCATCTGGAACCCGATCACTATGGCCCACTGAATTAGTGGCAAGGGAAATATCAACGCAGCTACCCCGCATGGTTCTTCCTTTTCTATGATGGCCTTGACTTCCGGGACTACTGGGCATCCACGCCCCCTCTCCCCATCATATATTATCCAATGGAGAGTAATCAATGACCTTGTACATAGGTATAAGGAGGAGGGGGTCATCCCTACGAGGGATATGGCCCGCATGGACCTGGAGGTGTCCAGGACCCACCGTCAACGCCACCCCCGAGGTCCGCACAGTGAGCCGTTGCTCCCCACTACGACCTTCAACCGTTTCTGGGGCCTCTCCCCGGAACACCTCAACAACTCCATGCCCTACACCGATGAGGTAGGGGAATTTCGGGCCCACCTGGCCAGAGTTCCATCCCAGGGGTTCTCAGCGAGGGCCCCCACCAGGCATCGCCATCGCTGCCACCTAGTTTCCCGAGATGAAGAGCAGGTAGACTACCTACCTGCACCACTGGAACCAGCCCGGATGACCCGGCGCCAGCATTGGTCACATGCTGAGGAGGACACCCATCGAGGGGCATCAACGTCAACAACTACTATGGCCCGATACACTGCCGATGTGCATCATCAACCCCCTGCATACGTTGAGCAAGGGAAGATATGTGCTCGAAATAGATTGAGGTCCCAACCACCCCACAGGTAGGGTGGTTCGACTCTACTGGTTTCAGGCACATGCAGTGGCCACCGCGAACTAACCCACAGCAACTCCACCCACTACAGGGGCCCTCCCCATGCAACCACCATAGAGGATGCGTGCCTTTCTCGCTCCTAGGCCCAGCTCAGAGGTATGCCTCATGCCGCCTTCGACCAGGATGAGGGCCTTCCCTGTGGTAACAACACCTCATTTGGGAGCCTCTCCCGCACCCATTACACTAGGTATTGATCCATCCATCCTGCCACAGACCGTCGGGGTAGGGATGTTGTACATCTAGTCACTCTACGATGTGAGGACCTTCCTCACACCCTTGTAGCAGTCGACGAAGGTCATATTCATCCTATCAACCCAAGGGGTGGAGATCAACATTACTTCACCAACACATTTCATAGAGGTTCTACACGTGTTCTATCTGACTAGTATGGGGACCTGCCTTACACTGACATTATCATGGGAACAAAGCATGAAGGTACTATTTGTGCTCCCATCAATTCCAGCAGGGGTCCCACCCGTACCAGTATCCAGCTCAGAGGTCCTCCCTGTGTCCCCTTCAATATCTTCCCCAGTGATCCTTGCACCCCGACCCACTTAGGTGGAAGTACTCCTCACCCCAACACTAGTACTACCAAAGGACATTCTCGTGCTGGGAATTTTCCCTTCCCCGAAGAACCATCCCGGGGCAGGAAGACGGGTCGTCGCAGCCGCAAGAAGAAGACCGAAGATCTTTAGACTGAGATCAAAGCTATTTGTTTCTCGTATTCCAAAGTAGAGTATGAAACAGTGGTGGAACCATCCCCTCGGTCCTCTGTGTCAAGGGCCGGGGCAGGAACAAGGTGTATCAGCCTCATCCTTCCAGAGTGTCAATTCCACCGGGTTCCGACCTCTCTTCGCAGGTACTTCCAGGAGGATGAATAATACATATTTCATATTTATTAATATTTGTGAATTAATATTACTAATTATACTTGAACGGGGTTTCGATGTTCAATAGCATACCCGATACGCAACAAAAGGTTTCTTTGAAATCTTACGTTGCACACAAATAATATGATATTATTATTTGAAATGGAAGTTAACTCCTAGAAATTTTATTGGAGGGAATGAATGAAACTAACTATAATATGATTATACATGTTTTTTAAATGTATTTACATTTATCCAATAAAAATTTAGAGGCTTAAAATATGAATGAATCTAATTTTAGGCATAATTTACATTAAATGGCTGATTTACCGCCATTTGATGGAGAAACATCTATAAATCTTGTTTTGGTAATTTTAAAATGATCTAATTTACCAAATAAAATCCTTATCTATAATGGGGACATCAAATTTTACTTTGGGTAATTTTTTGGGATTTTTCCGTTAAAGTTCATTTTTTAATGAATAGTGAATAATATTGTATTTTATTTTAAATGTGCCTTTTAATCTAATTTATTAATATAGTTAGATTATATTTTTAGTTGGTTTTAAAGTGAAACTAAAATATATTATTACCATTTAATCCAATTTTGGTCATTGTAATTAATTTCACTATGAAATTGGACATAAACAAGTATCAATCTTTTGATAGTTATTGTTTCTTAAAAACACGCTATTTGTTTTGATAATGGGAATTAATTTTAAAATTAATTAATGCCACATATATGTTTAGAATTTGGAAAAATAGACATCATTTTTTAATTCATAATATCAAATATATCTTAGGCTGAATTCTTTGTATTTTTCTGATAAACTTCAATTTTTGATGAATAGTTAAACCACTTAGTGGTAGTTAAAAAAACTGACATTTTCATTTAAATAAATTTTAGAACTTATGTGATTGGATTATGAAAATACAACATAAATTTTTGTTATCAAGAAGTAAAATTTGGTTCAATAAGGTGAAAATAATTTTTAGTGAATGGTAACTTTTGACTTTTATTTACCATAGTTAAAGGTAAATAGGGCAGTTCAAGGTAAAAAACTTATAATAATTCAAAATTACCATAAACCTTATCCAAAACTTATTGGATGAGTCATTTACGACCATGGGAATATTTTGGTCGATTTTGGGACCCCATTGAGCATCTTGGGAGTGATAATGACAATTTAGATTAATTAACTTAAAGTAAAGGAAAAAATGTCAAAAATAAATATCTTTTAGTAAATTTATTTTTATAAGGGGTTATATAAATTATCATTTTGAATCTAAATATTCATTAAAAAACTAAAACAATTTCCTACATGATAGTATTTTTTTTTAATTTTTAGACATCAAATAAATTAAATTATTTATGACACAATAATGATGCAGTATTTACCTCATTAATAAATTATTTAACTAAATAAGATTATAATGATTAAAATATTATACAATACATGTCCCATTCATATTGGATGATTATATTTCGACCATGAGTCATCTTATCTTCTACTGTAATTATTTTTTGACCTTTAAAAATTTAATATCATTATATTATAAATTAATATTTTCACACTTTCCTAAAGAGCCCCTCCTCTCCCTTATAAAAGGAGACCACTTCTATCAAATTCCTCACACATCTCAAGCCATTTTGATCGTCCAAACTATGCCCATTTAATATCCTTACATCCCTCTCCTCCTCCTAGAAGCCTTACCTAATGCATAAGGAAATTCAAGAAGTCCTTTGGTTCAAACCAAAGGGAGTTACCCAAATTAAAGGTAACTTTTTCTCTTAAATTGTTTTCTTTTATTTTACTTCTCCAACGACTAAATTATTTTTATTCCTTTATTTTGTAACAATGCCAGTATCCTAAATATACTAGGATGTTGTTATGAGAAGTATTAAAACTACACTAACACACACCTCTATCTAATGGATGAAGAATATAATGTTTCTGTGGATATAAAACTAACACCTCACGAAATGATGATTGTTCAATGACCTCTTACCGCCACTCATGGAGGAAATTATGATATAACAGTATTTTTATATGATATATATTATGGTTATTAATTCCTTATGCTTCTGTACTTCCCATTTATAGCACGCCTTTATGCTTTCCATAGTGGGTAAATAAGATAATCTCATTTGAGGAAGTGCGGACTACCGCCCCCTCAAAGTGATATGACCCATTCATAACACATGTGGTACGTATAAATAATAGATTTAATGACACTATATATGATACCATACTGTAATTATAAAACTAATATGTATCATTATGTTTTAATTCCATTAAATATGAAATAGAAATGGAATCAACGTTCATGCGTACGTACGACTTACCGTCTACATGAACGGTGAATTTCATTACGTACCTCTAAATGTTATGTACTATTATAAATATATGTATATACTAGATATATATGATATATTTGATATCAAAATAATGAATTTAATTCTGGATATAATGAACTACTGATCGTATGAATAACATGTAATTATAAGAAGTCCATTTTTGACTCAAGTACCAAATATCGACAAAATGAACATTATTAACATAAATAATTAAATAATGTTTATAACATAGTAATAAGTGAAATAAAAGGAATAATAAACATTAAAAGGTTATTAAGCAAGTGGAAATTATCTTTAGTTTATTATTCATGATATTAAACAATGATCGAGTCAAGTCAGACACGAAGTAAGGGACTTCGTCTCAATCTCCTTTCATTGAGGCATATTTTTTTAATACACAACTTTCTTTTATATTCTGTATAAACACCGTTGACTTTTAAAAGGGTATCCTTTTCTACGAAGTGTTTTACTAAACAACAAAAAGTGTGTTTCTTTTTAACGTAAGCGGTGACAACGACCTTTTCCACCGCCGTGAGTATTATTTGATCGTTGGCTTCATCAGCAAGCCGTAATGTTTTAAAAAGAAAATAAATACCATATACTCTTTTATGTATTTTGGTATTGAAAATGGTTTTGATAATGGATTTTTTGTGTCAATATATTTAAGTGATATATTTTAATTGAAATGTGGAAATATTTTCTTACCTTTATAATTGTTTTATGTGTTATGATTTTATAATGGCACTTGGAAATTTGACTGGTGGTTACATGATAAAACAAATGACGAGTTGTGTTGTGAATACTAGGACAGGTGGTTATGTTATAACCTCCAATTCATTGGGTACGGAAGTCGAAAGTATGGATATTACATTTAGTGATATGTGTGGAAGTCGACCGTATTCTTATTCCATTTAAGTATGTTTAATCCTTGAGTTACCTTTTTATGTTATGTGTTATTTATATGGGGTTTATGGTAATCTTTTGGTTACAAAAGGGTAATTAATGATATTTTATTCATTGAAGATTATTTAATACTTCATAAATGTGAAATGTTTTACTTATGTTAAAGTATTCATGGTTTACTTGTTGTTTTGAAAAACTAATAGTTTTCCTTATTTGTGTTTACCTTACTGAGCTTTTTATGGTCATCCCATGTTTTTGAAATGTTTTTCACATGACATAATGTGGAATAGGGTCAAGGATGAGATCAAGGAAAAGACATGCTGTCTTAAACATGGAACTAGACATGACTCTTTTTTTCAAGAGTTCATGTTTTGTAGAAAAAATGGAAAATGTGTCGAAGTGTCTACTTTGTAAATATTTTATGATGTAATAGTTATGTCTTAATTCTATAAAAATCTAAACCTAAAAAGATCCTCAATGTGAATTATTCATTTAATTCAATATTAAGTAAGGTTTAAGGCTGGGTCCGTATAGTTGGTATCCGAGGTCAGTTTAGACAACTTTATGAGTTAGGGTATTGTTATATAAATGTCCATAATTTAATTTAGGTTAATATTGAAATCATATAGTATTTACAGATTACCATGTTGCTTCGGCTAAGATATTTCTATTTCAGAATGGTTTTCTACAAAGGAAACATGGCAGCTATGTTGGGATGACATCTGGAGGAAGAAAACCTTCCAAATCAACAACCTGAGATGGTCGGAATCATAACTGAATAGTTTTTTGTAATGATGGCACAGTTGACCTAAGATATAAATGGTGGTGGTATTCATGCATGATATTAACTAGATCCACCGCAAAGGAACTTGTCAGTAGTGGAGCATTTCATGAGGCAACATCCCCCATCATTCATAGGATCATCTGATCTGGTGCTAGCAGAAGGGTGTATTAAATCACTAGAAAAGACTTTCTATGTCATGGTTTGTTCAGAACATCAAAAGGTTAGTCTTGTAGTTTACTGTTTTGAAGGTGAATGTGATCAGTGGTGGTCAATGGTGAAAAATATCAGGGATAGTGAGGAGATTGATGCTCTTGATTGGGATGAATTCAAAGTTATGTTTCTTGAGAAATATTTTCCTAAGGTGTTTCATCTTAGGATGGAAAAACGATTCCAAGAATTGAGGCAGGAGGATGACTCAGTGGCTGCTTATGAAGAAACTTTTACTCGATTTGCAAGGTATGCACCAAATTTCATCTTAGATCTTTATAGTAAGACAAATCGATTTTACTCAGGACTGAAGCCACGATATCGAAGAGCGTTATCCTCTAGTGAGTTCAAATGTTATGAAAAACTTGTTAAATGTGCATATAAGGTGGAAATGGGGTTTTTTGATGATCAAGTGTTCTTTAAAAAACAACTGAATAAGAATTATAGTTGGAAGGAAAAGGGGAAAATTCATCAAAGAATCCTGGAGGTAAGAAAACTAAATATCCATCTTGTGAGAAATGTGGTAAAAAGAATCTCGGAGGTTGTTTATCAATGTCTGGAAAGTGCATCCGGTGTGGTAAGTCTGGTCATATATCTCGTAACTGTAAGGAAAATTATCATGCAGGGAATGAAAATCCATCGATAAGATGTTTTTAGTGTTTTGAAATGGGTCATTATGAAAATGAGTGTCTAGCGAAAAACTCAACTGAGGGAAAGTAGTCTGAATATAAGCAGAAAGGGGTAGTGAAATATTTTGAAACAACTTCAGCAGATGTTGGGCCATCAAATGAAGTAGTATCAGGTACACTGTTTGTTTATTTAGATTATGAGAATGTGTTTTTTAATTTAGGTTCTATACACTATTTCATTTCCGGGAATTTTTCTAGTAAATTGGGAATTCCATCTGGTGATATGAATACATAACTTACGATAAAAACACCTGAAGGAAATTTCGAGACAAAAAAGAAAACAAAAGAACATTCCTGTCCTTGTGTGTGGAAATTATCTACCTGCAAACCTTATTGTTTTGCCTCTAGTAGAGTTTGGTATTATATTGGGCATGGATTGGATTTCTGTTTATCATGCTAAGATTGACTGTAGAGATAAAGAGGTTTGTTTTCAGAATTATTTTCAGTTTTTGTACATGAATAAACCTTTGATTTTGATAACATATCAAGATGCTGAGAAACTTGTAAAAGATGGTAATTAATGTTACCTTTCACATATTGTTGAAAACAAATGAACTATTCAGATTAATGATGTGCCAATGGTAAATGAGTACCTTGATGTTTTTCTTGATGAGTTTCCTGGTATTATACCTGATCGGGATGTTGAATTTACTATTGACTTAGTTCCTGATTCTAATCCAATTTCAAAACCCCCATATTGAATGGCTCAATTTTAACTTTTAGAGTTGAAGAAGCAATTGAAGTACTAGGTTGAAAAAGGTTTCATTCTACCTAGCACATCACCATGGGGTGCTCCTGTCTTATTTGTTAAAAATAAAGATGGTTCAATGAGACTTTGCATTGATTATAGATCATTGAATAACATTACTATTAAGAATAATTATCCTTTACCTCATATCGATGATTTTTTTGATTAGATCTAGGAAGCTCAATATTTTTCGAAGATTGACTTGAGGTCAGGGTACCATTAGTTGAAAGTAAATGAATCAGACGTTCCGAGGACCGTGTTTTGTACTAGATATGGCCATTATGAATTTGTAGTTATGCCTTCTAGGTTAACCAATGCACATGCTATATTCATGTATCTTATGAATATAATTTTTCGTGAGTTCTTGGATAAGTTTTTGGTCGTGTCCATTGATGATATTTTGGTTTATTCAAAAAGAAAAGTGGAGCATGGAAGTTATTTAAGGGTCATCTTTAAAACCTTAAATGAAAATAAACTTTATAGGAAAATTTAGAAAGAGTGAGTTTTTTTTACAACAAATTTATTTCCTTGGTCACATTGTTTCAAAAAATGGCATAACTATTGATCCTGCTAAAACAAAAGTTGTTGAAAAATGGACAATACCCACAAATATATCTGAGATCCTTAGTTTTCTTGGATGGGAAGGTTATTACCGGAGGTTTGTTTAAAATTTTTCATGGTTATCTAGTCCAATGACTAAGTTAACTCGAAAAGGTGTTATGTTCATCTAGACAAAATAATGTGATGATTGTTTTCAGGAATTGAAAAAGAGATTGGTGAATGGTCCAGTTTTGGCACTACCTTCCAGAAATGTTGAGTTTTTTTTAATCTATAGTGATGCTTCGTTGAAAGGACTAGGTTGTGTCCTAATGAAAAATGATCAGTTAATTGCTTATGCTTAACGTCAATTGAAATCAAAAGACTTAAATTATCCTACAAATTATTGGGAATTAGCTACTGTTGTTTTTTCTTTCATAATTTGGAGGCATCATTTGTATGGAGTAAAATGTGAAATATATACTGATCACAAAAGTTTGAAGTATATATTCACTAAAAAAGAATAGAAAATGAGACAGAGGAGATGGTTGGAATTAATAAAGGATTATTATTGAATGATCCATTACCATCAGGTAAAAGAAAATAAAGTGGCTGATGTTTTGAGTCAGAAAAGTAATGATTCAGTAACTATGTTACGTTTGGAACAAGATCCTTTGGTTTTTTATTTGATGAAATTTGGCATAGAAGTTGTTGGTGTAGGAAATTCTTCTGTTTGGTATCAGATGTTAGTGAGATCATCTCTATCAAACATAATAAAGCAAGCACAGAAAGAAGACAGTGAGTTATAGAAAAAGATAGAGTTGGTTCAGAAGGGTATGTTGCCTGAATTTAACATTGATAATGCTTGTGTTTTGATGTTTGAAAAGAGATTGTGTGTGCTTTGTGATTCTTGTTGAATAAAGAGTTGTTATGTGAAGCTTATAGTTCCCCATTTTCAGTTCATCCTAGTAGTACTATGATGTAAAAGGATCTTCGGGAGTATTACATGTGGGAAGGAATGAAAAGAGATATTGCTGATTTTACTGTGATGTGTTTGAATTCTCTGCAGGTTAAAACAGAGCGGTAGTGACTGAAAGGGATTTTTCAGCCTCTACCGGTGCCATAGTGGAAATGGGAAAATATATCCATGATCATTGGTGTGGGATTACTGAAGACATATCAAGGTAATAATGCAATATGGGTTATTGTTGATCGATTGACTAAATCTGCTCATTTCGTTCCTATTCAGGATACATTGTCTCTAGATCAACTTGCTCGGTTGTATGTTAAAGAGATAGTCAGGTTACATAGAGTTCCCCTCTCCATTGAATCTGATTGTGATCCCAGGTTCACTTCTAACTTTTGGATAGGACATCAGAAGTCATTGGGTACTGAATTAAATTTTTATGCATCTTTTAATCCTCAATCAGTTGGGCAGTCAGACCGAACAATTCAGACTTTGGAAGATATGTTATGTGCTTTTTTGATGGATTACCAGGGAAGCTGGGACCAACATCTTTCATTGGTTGAATTTTCATATAATAACAGTTTTCATTCTAGTATATAGATGGATCCATTTGAGGCATTATATGTAAAGCGTTGTCGTACTTCAGCTTTTTGAGATGAAGTAGGTGAAAGGAAGCTGATGGGACTAGAATTGGTAGAAGAGATGGCAGAGAAAGTTCGGTTGATATAGAAGCACATGAGAACAACTCAGAGCAGACAGAAAAATTATGTAGATAACCGAAGGAAGGATCTTTCTTTTTAGGTAGGTGATCATGTCTTTCTAAAAGTTTCTCCAGGGAAAAGTGTGATGCGTTTTGGTAAGAAGGAAAAGTTGAGTCTGAGGTTCATTTTACCTTATCAAATTCTGTAGAAAGTTGGATCAGTTGCGTAGAGAGTGGCTTTACCTCCATTTTTTTCCTAGGTACACAATGTTTTTCATGTTTTGATGTTGAGAAAGTATTTTCCAGATCCATCTCATGTTATGAGCCAGATGTAGTTTAGTTGGAAGAGAATCTCTCTTATGAAGAACAACCAGTCATGATTCTTGACTATAGAGAGCAAGTGTTGTGGAATAATCTAATTCAACAGGTAAAGGTTTTGTGGAAAAACCATATGTTTGAAGAGGAAATGTGGGAATCTGAAAATTCTATGAGGGATAAAAACCCCCACTTATTTTGATAAGTGAATAAAAATTGTGAGGACGTAGTTTCCAAAAGGGGTGAAGGATGTAACATCCTAGGTAAATAAAGAATAAAAAAATTTTCATATTTATTAATATTTGTGAATTAAATATTAATTATACTTTAAAGGGGTTGCTATGTTCGATAGTGTACCCGATATGCAGCAACAGGTTTCTTTGAAATATTATGTTGCACACTAATAATATAATATTATTATTTTAAATTGTAGTTAACTCCTAGCTGTTATATTGGTGGGAATGAATGAAAATAACTAAAATATGATTATAAAAGTTTGTTAAATGTATTTACTTTTATCCAATAAAAATTTAGAGGCTTAAAATATGAATGAATCTAATTTTAAGCATAATTTACATTAAAAGATTGATTTACTGCCTTTAATGGTGAACCCTCATTAATTATAGTTTTGGTCATTTTTATATGTTCTAATTGACCAAATAATGTCCTTAATTACAATGGGGACATAAAAGTTTCCTTTGGGTAATTTTTTGGGATTTTTTCGATAAAGTTCATTTTTTTAATAAATAGTGAATAATAATGTATTTTAATTTAAAAGTGCCTTTTAATATAATTTATTTATATGGTTAGATTATATTTTTAGTTGGTTTTAGAGTGAAATTAAAATATATTTTTACCATTTATTCAAATTTTGGTCATTGTAATTAATTTCTCTTTGAAATTGGACATAAACAAGTATCAATCTTTTGATAGTTATTGTTTCTTAAAATCACACTATTTGTTTTGATAACGGGAATTAATTTTAAAATTAATTAATGCCACTTAAATATTTTTTATTTGGAAAAATATACATCTTTTTTGAATTTGGAATATCATATATAGCTTAGGATGAATTTTTTGTATTTTTCTGAAAAACATCAATTTTTGATGAATAGTGAAACCACTTAGTGGTAGTTAAAAAAATGACTTTTTCATTTAAATGAATTTTTACCACTTCTGTGAATTGAATTTCAAAAATCCGACATACATGGTTGTTATCAATAAGTAAAATGTGGTTCAATAAGATGGAAATAATTTTTGGTGAATAGTTACTTTTGACTTTTATTTACCACGGTTAAAGCTAAATAGGGTAATTCAAGGTAAAACGAATATTATAATAATTCCAAATTACCATAAAACTTGTCAAAAACTTATTGGTTGAGTCATTAACGACCATGGGAATCATTTGGTCGATTTTGGGACCCCATTGAGCAACTTGGGGGTGATAATGACAATTTAGATTAATTAACTTAAAGTAAAGGCAAAAATGACAAAAGCAAATATCTTTTAGTAAATTAATTTTTAGAAGGGGTTATATAAATTATATTTTTGTCTATAAATATTTATTTGACAGATAAAAAATATTTCCAACATGATATAATTTTTTTTATAATTTTTAGACATCAACTAAATTAAATTATTTATAACAAAATAATGATGCAGCATTTACCTCATTAATAAATTATTTAAATAAATAAGATTAAAATGATTAAAATATTATCCAAAACTGTCCAATTACTATTGTATGATTATATTTCGACTATGAGTCATCTTATCTTCTACTATAATGATTTATGGACCTTTAGAAAATGAATATCATTATATTATAAAACAATATTTTTACACTTTCCTAAAGAGCCCCTCCTCTCCCTTATAAAAAGAGATCACTTCTAACCAATTCCTCACACCTATAAAACTATTTTTCTCTTCCAAACACTGCCCCATTAATCACCCTACATCCCTCTCCTCCCCCTATAAGCCTTAATTTAGGCAGACGACACTTCAATAAGTCCTTTGGTTCAAACCAAAGGGAGTTACCCAAATTAAATGTAACACTTTCTCTTAAATTGTTTCCTTTTATTATACTTCTCCAACCCCTAAAATCATGTTATTACTTTATTTTATTATATAACCAGAATCCTTAATATAGAAGGATATTTTTATGAGAATTATTCGAACTACACATATACACACCACCATCTAATGGATGAAGAACATAATGTTTCTGTGGATGTCAAGCTAACGCCTCACAAAACGATGATTGTTCAATTACCTCTTACCGCCTCTCATGGAGGCCATTATGGTGGAACAGTATTTATATATGATATATATTATGTTTATTATTTCCTTATGCTTTTGTAATCTCCATTTATAGCATTCCTATATGGTTACCATAGTTGGTAAATACGATAATCTCATTTTAGAAAGTGTGGACTACCGCCCCCTCAAAGTGATATGACTCGTTCATACCATATGTGGTACGTATAAAGGATAGATTTAATGATATTATATATGATACCATACTGTAATTATAATAATACTATGTATCATTATTTTTCAATTCCATTAAATATGAAATAGAAATGGAAGTAGCGTTCATGCGTACGTACGACTTACGGTCTCCATGAACGGTGCATTTCATTTCACAACTCTAAATGTTATGTACTATTATAAATAAATTTATATACTGGATATAGATGATATATATGATATCTAAATAATGAATGTCATTGTGGATATAATGAACTATTGACTGCATGAACAACATGTAATTATAAGAAGTCCATTTTTGACTCAAGTACCAATTATCGACAAAACAAACATTATTTACTTAAATGATTACATAATGTTTATAACATAGTAATAAGTGATATAAAAGGTATAATAAAATTTAAAAAATTTCTTAAGAAATTAGAAATTAGCTTTATTTTATAATTCAAGAGCTTAAATAATGATCGCGTCAGCTCGGATATGAGGTAATAGACTTCGTCTCAATCTCTATTCATTGAGGCATATTTTGTTTTAATACAAAACATTATTTTATACGCTGTATAAACACCCTTTACTTTTAAAAGGGAATCTTTTTCTATGAAGCATTTTACTAAACGACAAAAAATTGTGTTTCTTTTTAACATAAGCGGTGACAATGTCCTTTTCCACCGCCGAGAGTATTATTTGATCTTTTTCTTCCTCAACAAGCCGTAATGTTTTTAAAAGAAAATAAATACCATATACACTTTTATGTATTTAGCTACTGAAAATGATTTTGATAATGGGTTTTTTATGTCAATATATTTAAGTGATATATTTTGATTGAAATGTGGAAATGTTTTCTTTCCTTTATAATTTTTTTATGTGTTATGATTTTATAATGGTTCTTGGACATTTCACGGGTGGTTACGTGATAAACCAAATAAGAGGTGGTGTCGTGAATACTAAGACGAGTGGTTACGTTATAACCTCCAATTCATTGGGTATGGAAGTCGGCAATATGGAAATTCTATTTACTAATATGTGTGTAAGTCAACCATATGATTATTCCATTTAAGTATATTTATGTCCAAAGTTACATTTATATGTCATGTGTTCTTTATATGGGTTTTATGGTAATTTTTTTGTTACAAAAGGGTAAGTAATGATCATTTATTCATTTAAGAGTATTTAATAGTTCATAAAGGTGAAAATTATTACTTATGTTAATGTAATCATGGTTTACTTTTTACTTTGAAAAACTAAAAATTTTCCTTCTTTGTGTATCCCTTACTGAGCTTTTTATGTTCATCCCATGTTTTTGAAATGTTTTTCACAGGACATAATGTGGAATAGGGTCAAGGATGGGATCAAGGAAAAGTCATTTTGACTTAAACATGGAACTAGATATGATTATTTTTTTCAAGAGTTCATGTTTTTTTTAAAATGGAAATTGTGTAGAATTGTCTACTTTGTAAATATTTTGACATGTAATAGGTATATCATAATTCTATAAAACTCTAAACCTGAAAAGATCCTCAATGTAAATTATTCATTTTATCCAATATTAATTATGGTTTAAGGCCGAGCCCTTATATATGTGGTGAAAATCACCATGTCTGGTGGTAAGGCTCTAGGACCTAGATCTTGTATCCCCCCAAATCTACTCTCTATAGTTAATGTAAGTTTGGGTTTCCCCTTACATTCTAGTTGGGTATGCAGTTTTTTCCTTTACATCATTTGTATTAAATTTATTTACTCTAATATATATTTCCAAGATGTTATTTAATGCATTTTTTTTACTCTATAAGTTTAATATTTTTTATACATTTCCACTATTTCCTAGATTTGGTTGCATCTGTGCATATAGGCACTTTAGGATAAGGCCACCCATTTAAGTATTATGCCTACTCAGAGCTCATTTCTCGCCCCTGGTCTATTGTATGTGGGTTTGGGGTTGTGACACTCATCTTACCATCGACTAGGTGAGCCCAGGTGGGTTGGGTCATGAAAAAACCAAAACATTTTACCCATGGTCGCATGCATATAAAAGAGACTTATAATCATTAGGCCATGCACCCAAATAGTTCGGCCTCGATGAATCTACTCAACAACAAGGCACTCCCAGAGCCTCATATTCCAATGCACTATCACTCAGGGTGATTCATCATTCATTATCTATTAAAGAATTGGTATTTCTATGTTTTATAATTCGTTTCACCTAAATGCAATGCTCACATAGCTTAAAAATTATCCATGATTCTCATTGCTAAATAGATAACATACCTAGGCTAACACATTATTTGAGGTACCCTCAACAATAATTAATCACTGGGCCACTAAGGACTGTGCCAAAACTAACATCATTTAGGTTTCCACATATATATTCTTATCTGGTCTGACGTTAGGGTCAATCGGGCCGACAACCCAACCCTTGGCCTGACTCATAAAATGTCACAAGTTATTGGATGTCATCAATGATCCTATCTGATCCCACAATTTTTTTTACCAAAACACCCTAAAAGGGGTCCCACATATGTATAACTATCATCACAATCCGAAAAATCTACCCTCACAGTAATCGATTCTTCTGAGCATTCACTCATGGAATTTTATTTAGAGAATTTCAACTCATCAGTCATCACTGTCTCAAATAATGACATCGTCTGAGATGATATGCATAAAAGGAAACATAGACACAAAGTTTAATTAAATATAATTCCATTCTATTCTATATGGTAAAACACTATATTATCTGTTATGTTCACACTAAATAATAAAACTTGAATATTGAAAACCCACAAGGGGTTTATCGAAAAGGCATTAAATTACAACATTGAATTGCGTGGGTAACTCCATGTCCTATGCATCGATGGAATTTCAACATCATCATGAGATTCCTAATATAGTTCAACATGAATTTCCATAAAAATGAATATATTTATGTGTTGGTCCAGTTGAGTATAATTCCACCAAATACATATGAAAAAATCATATTTTAACACTTTAAATAGTCAAGGCATTTATCATTAAAAATATCACACTAACATGACCCTATATTTCTTGTGAATTCTTATGTTCCTGACATGATATCATGCCTCTATGGGATAAGAGGCAAAATATAGGAATAACTAATTACCAAAGGGTTACGTGAAAAAAATCCAATAAATCATAAAACATAATTCTCAAACATCATGTGTGTCACACAAGGTGAAAATCATAGTAACTATAATTTTATAATCTACGAACATTAATCTCATACCCATGTAAACCGAGACTTACACTAGGAAAATAGTTCATGACATATTAGTTCAGGTTCTATCTCTAGATCTGAAACATTCTATTGTATATAGTTAATAAAATCCTAAAAAATAATATGAGACTAAAATAATGATCTGATACCACATTGTAACCCGATGAAACACTTTACTCTATGAAGAATAACATTATTTCTTCTCCATGCAAAATTATACATGTCTCCCCAAATCCTAGAGGCTACTAACCAGATGTGGTGGTCTAGGGAGGTATTGTGGGGGGGGGGGTGATATAACCCCTTGTATTAGAGTTCACAATTGAATAATAAATCACTAAATATCAACAATAACACTAAACTTGTGGTGGAAGAAACAAATACAAAAAATACTAATAGTAAATGAATTACAGTAAAGATCCTGAATATCCATTCAATTAATACAATACCTAGTCTCCAAAGTGTATGGTCACATATACATACTAAAATAAATAAATAAAAAACTTTGACTGTAATAATATATCCAGAATCACCTTATCCCGATCTCCAACATCATACGATCCATCCTATTTGACTGTGCTCTCTTGGACTCAGCCCATAAATGTACCTCTAGTAACTGCGTAAGAGTTACTTTGGTACCCAAGGGACATGGATTCATGAGTGTGGTGTGCGCACATAACACATTAGGGGCCACCAACACACTGCCATTTGAATATAAAATTCAATGATATGTGCGTGGGATATGATCTATAACAAAAAATAAATACACTCTAGAAAAATTAATGAAAGAAAAAAACATAACTGATCCTTAGGCTAGTGACCCAAATTTATCAAGAATTCTTCAATCCATTCCACGTTGTCTGGGAATACATCATAATAATTGTTCCAACATAGTGACATGTAGTCTCAAAATCCACAATAGTTCTAATTGATCCTCAAAAATCCATGGGTATATCCCATAATTGTTCAAACATCCTGGATCCAAATCTATGAAAATCCCAACATGAGCTCTAAATCTATGGAATCACCATTCTGTATCCTCAAAACATAGGGGATCTATCCCATGATAGTCCAAACATCTAAAATCCAAATCCATTGATTCTCCAATCAATATCCTCATGACTCCATGGATTTATCTCATGACCATAAAAACATCGATTATAAAAATCTATGGTAGCTATAATATATATTCTGAGGACTCCGAGGATGTATCTGATTATGGTCTAAACATCTAAGATCCAAATCTATGAAACTCAAATATGTATATTGGATCCAAATTCATGGCATCCCAATACCAATCTCAAAATCCAAGGTAGCTGTAACAACATATCTGGGATCCAAATCAAAGGTATCCTACTCATGTATCTAACTTCAATCCACGATAACCCACTCGTATCGCATATACCCTCAGATAAAATTCCATAAACCTCCATAAAAAAGTGAAAACAGAAGTGTAGCTAAATTCCCATGACCAACACCACATCTCGTAGCCCCCTAACTCACATGTTTGGTATGGGTTTTGTGATGACTCTTGTTACCATATCACATACACCCATATAGGTTAAGTCCAATAATAGGGAACCAATTTTGGTCCCCTAAGTCAATAGAAGAATAGGCGCACCAATAGGGTCATCAGTCTCTAACAAGCTAGGAAGGTCAATGACCAACTCCCAAAGGATACTAAGTCCATAAACATAATCCTCAAAGCAATGTGGTCTTATTGGATACACTATAATTCCCCTTTGGAAATATTCAATAGATGGACCATGAACCTTCTAGGTTCCCCAAGTATTTGTAGGTAAGTCACTTACACAACCTTATCCTGGTCTACAAATTTTTCCCCCTATGTTCTGTCACATTATATACGGTATGAACTCTCACACTGGACTAGTACTATGTGTCTAATGAATCTAAGTAATCATTGATGTTCCCTATTTCCCATAAGGAATAAGAATATCAAAGTCACAATACACCCCTATAGGTGGTGTTCAAGGAACTTAAAGAAAGGGCCCACAAGTTAGATTAAATCATTATGTAAACATAGTTCAAACCTCTCGGTTGCGGTTTACACATCTCAGGGAAAACACAAGTCATGTCAACAACCATTGGTATTCGAGTAATCCTTTCCAGTACCAAAAGTCAGTCGGGTCCTTGGAACTTTTTGAATAATAATCAAGGCATCTAATTTAAAATTGTACAAAAAATAAATTAATAAATAATTTAAATGTGACATAATGGATCCTTAAATGGAAATACCAAATATACCATGTGTCATAAACAAATCCTAAATTTCATATGGACAGTAAGAAAACCACCTACCTCAAACCATAACATTACCAATTCATCTCTATATGCTGATAGCTCTTCCATGCCTATCCAAGTCCAATCCAAGATCGCTTCGACACTTGAGCCGCTAACTCATCCCAATCACCAATGTTAATTAATAATAATAAAATTCATAATTAATCAACCATTTACATATATATAACAATTTAATTAAAAAATGGATATTTTCTTATTATCTTACAAATGACTCATTTCCAAATGAATCCTCGAGCAACCACCAGTAGGAGTACCTCAATGAAATCTGGACACCACTATTGGGAAAATATCTAACACACATTACCATTTATCATGAATAATTAATTTAGTTTTAGATATAAAACATAAGCAATTTGATGGCATGATTGAACTTTGATGAATCAAAAAACTGAGGCGCCTAGACATTGTCAGGGGTTATTCTCTATATTGTAATAGTGAAATCAACATCTTATCAAAAAGATATATGATTTTAGAAGGAATAGAGGGATAATAAAATGATAGAGAATAGATGGAGGAACCTACCTTGGATAACCACTAAAAACATCCAAAAATCATCATCCTTGAATGAGGATTGAGGGATCAAAGAGATTGGGTGGCTCAGATGAATGCCCCCACACTCCATTTTCTATCAAAAATACAAGGGGACCAATGGCATGATTACAATTATTCAAATCATTAAAAAATAACATAAAACCCTCTAGATTGCTAGTGGAACATGTTGTGTCATCCAGTCCACTGCCCGCCCCACCAGCTAGCTGGTGGGCTATTATCAACCAGAAAATGGATGATACGATTTTAACTGTAGCATCTCGGCCACCCTAAGCTCCCTATGATGTAAAACTGATCGTTATAAAAACTAATTAAACCCCATTTCCCATACAAAATAACACTTTTTAATTTTTATTCCCTTACAAATTCAATTAAATATAACATTTCAAAATACTATCCATCCACTAATTTGAAAATTCAGACATGTCTTGAATTTCATAATCCTATAAGGACAAAAGTCATTACAAGATAATTTTAGGATCATGTAGGTGATTTTATATTTATCTAGTCATTTTGGAATGATTTTACTTTGAGTCATATTGTATTGAATTATATCACTTACCATTATTACACTTATATCAATGTCTTGATATTCTATTGTTTGGTAAAATTAATGGACCAAATATTATATGAGGTTTTGGTGACTTATGGGAAATTGAATCATTTGGGTTTTATCATATATATTTTTATTTATTAATATATTGGAGATGGTTACTAATTTAATGTTAGGGAAAGAAATGGTGTGATAAATAAAAATATGTTGTGGTTTGTGAGGGGATGTTGGGACTGTGTGAAAATCATTGATGTTGGTATTTGATAATTTAAAATTGAGTAAATTGTGTAATTTTATCATTGTATAATCCCCAAAATCCAATGAGTTTATAATATGGTAACTTCATTATTTACATTGTTATTTAACGTAGTATTTAACATATTATTCATAATTACATATATATACAGACCTTAAATTTTAAGAGGTTGATTTTGATTATTTTTTTCGTTATTTTATTTAAAATAATTGTGATTATAGGATTATAGTTATGGATAAATTATTTTCGAATGTGTTTGGATTTTTTTTGGATATTTTACATTTACTATCTCTATTAAATATCATTTTATTGTCATTTACTGATATCACTTACAAAAAAAATATTTATTTAATATATTCAATACATAATTAATTGATAAATTTGATATGATGTTACTATTGAGTACCATGTTCTCACCCCAAAACAGTTATTTAGGATTTTATCACTATTATATCTTGGAGTGTTGATATTTTAATTTATTATTAGAGATTAATGTGTTATAGAGGATTTTGATTTGAAGTTTAATTAGATGAATCTTTTTTGTTTATTTAATATTATGTTTAATTTTTAAATTATAAAAGTATTTATAGGTTTCATATAGTTTTATTGGAGAGGTTTCTTAATATTGAGAGCTTAATGCCTCCCATATTTTGGTTTTATACCATCTATTATACTCTCTTACATAGGGACTATTGGAGGTGGGTGTCAAGGGACACTTTTATCTTCACTTATGATCTAAGAGGGGTTTGTTGTGGGGGTAGGATATGAGATCACAATTGATAATAAAGAATATGATGCATGTTTCGAAGCTCTTAGGAATGCATTAATCATTATAATTGATTAAAGATAAGGTATACTTGTATACCAAGTTGATGATGGAATTTTAATAGTGAAATTCATAAAGGTTGAGAAAAATGATCTTTCATTGTGATGTATTGAAATCTTGAAATATTATAAATATTTTGTTCACATAAGAGCATATGGATATCCACTAAATAAATTGGGTGATTCAATATAATAATATATATTTTAGTCTAGAGTATAATGAGATTTCATGGGATTTATATAGTATTTATAAGTGGATGATACCTATACAATGGTTTAAAAGTATACCATGCCACATATGACAATTTTGGGAAATACTTGAGAAGTTCTATTACCTTGCCACTAATTGTTGGTTTTTTAGAGTGGATGATACCATCACAAACATTTGTTATAATTATCATTGATTAGTATTAATATGTTCCTCAATCTATACCCAATGATAATAAGGAGTAGATTCTCACATTGAGATTAACGCTTGTAAAATAATATGTGTGTTTGTATTCTATTTACATTTTTCATTCCATGTAGTTTTAGTTGTTGAGGTAAAAAAGAGATCTGTACATCTTAAATGACATCGAGGTTTAAATATCATGACAGAATTCTTATGAGAGAAATTTAAATTCAATAAAATTAGATAACAGTATTTCACCAATATTATTTTTCTAATATAATCCAACTAGAATTTCTATCGGTTTGAATGATAATTGGGTTCTCTATTATAAGACATTATTTTTCTCTGATGCTATTTTAATAAGAAATTAATGAAGTGAATATTTGAGGAAGGTTCAGAAGTTCCACTGATAGAGAATAAATTTTCAAGCCCTATGAAATCATAAATATAATTTGAAACAATAAATGTAAAAAAAAGAAAATATTATAAATCAAATTGAGTAAATAATCAAATAAAAAATAGCATATATGAATATATGAGTATAATCAATGAGGTATTTCATCCAAAAGAAGCTATTAAGAGAGATCCTTTTAATGATCTTGTTCAATGGTGTTGATTAATAGTCCAGTAAATAGATTGGAGAACCCTGAAATTATATTAAGGATTATTCGAATAAATTTCCCATAAGTTATAGATCACATATTTGAATTTATCAGATGAAAACAATATGGGAAAAAGTAGTAGGAACTTTAATCCAATGATATAAATAATGTGTTGTTTAATATTTTTTATAAATTTAACACTCAATTAACTAGTTTAATATAAGGAACATTCTATATTACTTTAGAATGATTTTTTTAACTTATTGAATAATATTTGAAATATATTATTTATGAGAATTTTTTTAAAAAGGTTTTTAGTGAATTGTTCTTCTCAGTATAAAATATACATAAATATGTTTTTTATGTAATGACATTACAATAGGAAGAAAAGGATAAAATATGGATTAAATTTAAAAAATATCTCTAATATAAATTTAATTTTCATGAATATTATATTTTAATGTCAATGAATGAATTGGAAGATATTGTTAAATCACTTAAAAACTAGAATAACCCTCAAAATTTGAAATATTTGGAGTTGGATTTTATGTTATAAAATATGAGAAACACCCAAAAAGAATCTTAGAAAACTTATATGAATATAAATAATTTCATATGGGTTATTGATAAGAGTCATGTCTCTAAAAATAACCACAGTAGATGAAATTAATATCTTGAAATCATCAACTGATCAACCAACAAGAATCACTTGGATGATGTTAACACATAACCCAATTATATATTTTTTGTACAAATTATGTTTTATCTACTAGTACATGTTAAAATATAAAATATAGAAAAACATGGGTCGATAAAAATTCATTTATTTCCAGCACATTCTCATGTGGTGATTTTAGAATGATCATGAAGTGAACCACCACCAGGAGATCTCAAAATAATTATTATTCTAATAAAATATAGTATGAAGACAAAACTAGATTGATTACATTTATAGGTTAAAGGTCTATAAGATATTATTTGTTCTTTTAGAAATTTAAATAGAATATAATTGAATTTTTTTCACAACATGTAATATAATTTAAATTATATATATCCTAAATTTATGACAAATTATATCTAAATTAGAAATAATATGTGTGGAATAAACAACGTTCTTAGAATAAGGTGAATATATTCAACATGAATAGGTTTGAATGCCTAGATAAATTCTTTGGAATTTACAATATATGTTTTCATTTTTAAAATGAGAACAAGTATAAATGTATCATTAATAATTCATATATTTATGTGGATAAAATACCCCAATTATAAGAATGAACTAATTCCTTAGTGAAGAAACAAAAAGAGTGTTAATACAACAACAATTGAAAAGAACATCTAAAGGATGTCACACCATTAAAGTGAATACTCTTCCAATATAGAAGATAAGTCTACGTCATTTAAAATTTAAAAATTTTCATGCAAATCCCGATTGATTGAATAAATATAAAGTTAAATAATGAAACAATTCACGAAAGAAAAAGAGAATATTTTTAGAGGTAGATATTCGAGAAGAAGAATTTGAGGTGTTTCTTAAAAGTTGAAACTCATAGTTTGTCAAATAAGCATGTGTAAAATTCCATAGATAATATCATGTTAAAAAGTTATTCATGACTATTTAGCCAACATAATTATAAATTTAGATAAAATAGGTATGTAAAAAAGAAGGTTCAATATTTAATGTAAAAAAATTAATTCCACTTGAAGAAGATCTAAAATTTCATAATGGATTTTCTAATAAAATATAACCCCATAGTTCTTGATAATATATATAGAAGTTGAAATAATCCTTGGATAACTCCCTAAAATTATTTTATATAAATCCCTTGAAAAAAGGAAATGATTAGATAAAATGAAAAAACTCCCATTGGATTTGAGTGGTTTACATAAATTTTATAAAGAGAAATTCCACAGAAGAATAATTAAATATAAATAATGAAAACCATGATTCAAAAAGAAGTTTAAATATAGAAAGCTAAATAAGGACTAATCATGATGAGATATCTATAATCAATATCAAGAACGAATGGAGTTTTTTCTTGGAAAAATATATATCAGAAATTATTCTCTTACTAAGAAGATTATATAGATTCATGTTTATAACATATATACTTATTTAATGTTTAAATATAGGGAATTTATGGTGATGATTTATAGGGATAGAAAAAAATGATTTGAATAACTTACAACAATAAAGGTTTCCTATCATGGATTATTTTTATTAAGTCTTGGAAATATTTCAAGTTGTATTAAAAAGATATGTTAGGAAATTAGTTGCTTGAAAATCAACAATGATGTAGGTGTTCATCTACAAAACATGAGTTGGAGATAGAAAAAAATAAATCTATAATATTATTCAATTTATATGAATATGAAATTTATACATAATCAAAAGGTTCTTATGTCTGAGGTATGGTGACAAGTTTTACCATCATATGTTTGGATTATATTAAATCAGATAATTATGGGGCCATTTTTGTTATTTAGAAAACAAATTCAAGGGGGGATAAAAAAATTTCCCTAGAATATCTTGGATTAGGTAGGTGAGATTATTTTAGGGAATAATATTAATTAAAATATTCTACTGCATCCCATAAAAAGAGTAATTTTTTATTTTTATCACATGTTGAACATGTTAATTGAGTGAATTGATGCATAGGTTAGCCACCTTTGTATTTTACCCTGAGTTATCTCACATATACATAAATTTATTAACACATTTATTTTTCTTAAGTGTAATGGGATGCCATAATAATTTCTTGTGGATTATATTGGTTGTCTCATTTTAGGAGGTGAAAAAAGGGTAGTAGGTGAAGTCATCAGTAGTGGAGAAAATGGCAAAGTTCACGTGATAAAAAGAAATTTACTTAATATTTACCTATGAATATATTTTCAATAATGAATATAGTGATTAATTAATACGGAACACATATTTATAGTTATTAATATTAAATTTATTATGGGTATATAAAATATATCTAATTAGGGTGATTAAATAACCCAATTTCTTTTTATTTTATTTATTGTTATTAAATATATCACAATGATTTTTTTGTTCGAGAAAGATCTCAATAAATATGTGTGAGTTTTTCCTTATACATAAATGTGAAATTTAAATTGAGAATTATTCAGTTTTTTATCGACCACCAATATATCCATTATATTGAATTTGTAAATCATTAGATGTTGTGAAGAATATTCTCTCTTATATTGGAAATGGATATGAGACGATTCTTGGTAAGAAACCTTTACATGTGATTATTGTTGAGCTAATACACATGGAAATTAATGAAAACTTTTATTTGATGTAAGAATAGATATCTATAATTTTTTAAATGGATTTTAAAATATTTTCATATTGAATAACATGAAGAGATATAATTATAGAAGAAAATGTTTCTTGGAATTAATGATTTAGAGAATCTATGATAGAATACTAAAAGATAGATATTTATATGATGATGATTTTATAATTGAATATAAATTGGTTTTAAATTATTGTAACAATTTATAATCTAATTTCAATTAATTTGAGATTATTATAAGTGATTGACCATGCTTTAAGAGGAATTAAAGAGGCTTCAGGATCATATAAAGAATTATGAATGCCTAGTGTTAAAGGTGGAATATTGATTATTATATAACATAAAAAGTTGAGTAATATCATCTTAGGATGATATGTAATATATTTCTCTATGTTGAGGTAGTGAAATTTGTAAATTCAAGTCATGCATTAGAAATTTTCTAAGTACTTATAGAAAATATGCAAGGTGAAAACCATATAATGATGCGTAAGAAATGTTTGAGAATTTGTAAGAAACATGATGAGACTTAAGAGGAAATGAGATTATATTGAAAACCTTATGAAGTACGTAAGGATCTTAGAAAAATATACCTAAAGGCTAATATTACTTCTTATACTATAAATTCAACATTTTAAAATCCATATTGAGGTATATATTATTTATTAAGGTATACATAAAAAATGTATCAATTAAATATGAAATTACACCATGTGGAAGATTTTATGTACATATTTATGATTTATTATAGATTAAATAATATTTTTATATTAACATATATATAAGATATTTTTATTATTTTGTATGATCTATAGTTTTAAAGGATGTGAGATTTCTAGTGTGAAATAAATTGAGGAAGAATAAACAACAGATGTTATAAATGATCTTCTTTTATGAAGTAAATATCATAATGAAAAAGTGGAATGTGATTAAAGAAAACATCAGAAAATGAGTTTCCATATAGTTAATAATGATAAAACTTCAAGAAGTTATTTTACCAGAATCCCCAATCCAAAGATTGTTTTTTAATTAGAAATATTACCACTTAATAAAGATAAGTGCTGTGAAATGGTGATATTATTTCATATTATAGAAAATAAATTTTTTTAAGCAGTGACTAGGAAATGTGATCAAGATAAAGTAAACACCATAATAGAGGCTATTATTTATCACACATTATTTATCCTAATATATTAATGCATTGGGATATTAATTCACACTATGAAAGTTGAAATACCTATTTCAATGAACATGTGGAGAATTTAAATGATAGAAAATTTTCTAGAGAAGAAGCAGCCTTGAGTATTAATATTTTTCATGATGCTAATAAAATGAGTCCTTATGAGAATTGAATGATAATATATATGATTATTTTTACTAAGATTGATGACCAAAAGTCAAGGGAGACTTTTATATTTGAATATGAAAACTATATTAATGTGATTTTGAAAAGGAATAATAAATGCAATGAATGTGATAAGTGGTTTTTTCTGATATTATGATACAATAATCCATGATAAAAGTAATTTTGTGTATCGAATGAAAGATTTGATGACATTATGATGGGAAGGTATTATGAATTGAGGTTTTATGAGAAGAATAATATGATAAAACATCTTTGAAGACCTACATTTTGATATTCATACATTATAAAGGAATATGAAGAGTATTTTAGTCAGATACTGATAAGTGCATTGGTATTAATCCAATAATGAGAATCTACATGGTGTAAAAGTTTTTATGATATAAAAAATTTATAAATAAGAATATTATGCGTGATTTCATGCTCTCAGGAACACATTTATCACAACCTGACATAAGCTGAGGCTCGAGCCACAAAAACCCCCAGCCCGTCTCTAGGGCCTTGGGGGTGGAGACCCGCACCAAAGGTCTATCTAACATGATGATTCTATTGAATAAGTACCTATATACACACAAAAAACCATCTCGATGTAGAATTAAAGAGGGAAAGAGTAAAATATGCTACATAAATAAAAGGTAAACCAATAATTCATAATCTCTAGATAGTACAAGAGTACAATATTATAAACTTAAATGTAAAAGAAAGAAATACATTCCAAAATAGAAATGTATCCCAACTTCACTAAAACTAGAAAAGTAAACTACTGATAGATCACATCCCCAGAATACCATGTTGTGACAACCGTACATAGTCCAAAGTACTTGATGTCCCCAAGATCTTATGATGTCACCGCCGACCTGTCCGTCATCTGTATAAGACACTACACGTGCGTAAAAATATCATAGAGGGGTGAGTATATAAATACCAAGTACGGAACCCCGAATTATGAAAGGGGAGAAGTAAGAGATACAATAATAACAGTAATATTTTGGTGCAAGATACTTTCAAAGAGAACAAGTCACCCGAAACTAAGAGAGAAAGTAACCTCATCCAAGAACCAGGGTCTTGACATAGTGAGTAGATGTACTACATGATGAGTCTTTACCACCTATAATAGGATATTAGTCTCATCCAACCACGAGATGTTAAACAATGAAATCATGTGGCATACCATACACATCTTCATCTCTCTTGGAAAGAGAGAAACCAAATCCAAGGTTTGGATTCAGAATAATTTTCTATATTTTTAATAAATAGAATCCCAAATGATAGAGTATGTGGATCTCTATCTCACAGCTCATCCCAAAAAGAATAGTATCCAACTGTTCTAAAATTCATTAGATGACTCCTAACATCTCACGATTCTACTAAAAAGTAATTTTACAAGTCAAACAACACCTCTTTATTATGATGTGTAGTCATGCGGGTATAATTTACATGTAGAGGAAACCTACCCTATACTAACAGGGGGATTCCACTATGCGTCTGTATAAAAAATATGGAGGACCCACACCTTGGTACGACAGGGGTGTACCATTTCCATGGATAGAGGGCCCACACCCTAGTGCAATAAGGGAGTACCACCTCTATCTACATAATGATTATAGAGGACTCACAACCTAATATGACAGGGGATTACTTTCTCAAGGTATAGAGTACCCATGCCCCGGTGTCATAGGGAAGTACCCAATCTATTATCACAATGAGTATGGAGGACTCGCACCCTGATGATACATGGGAGTACCTTCCCCATAGATAGTGGACCTGCATTATGGTTCCACATGGGAGTACCGTCTTTATCTTTATAATGAGTGTGGATGACCTATGCCATGACACAACACGAGAGTAATGCATCCATGGATAGAGTAACCACACATTAATACATTGACAAAGTAAAGTCTTTATTGAAACTATATGATGATCCTACCCAATCACTTCCATTGTCAAGAATTTACTAAAGAAGTGTAATTCTCATAACATCTCACATAATATCTCAGAATCCACTAAAATGGTCACCATTACATTATATGTAGGAAAACACTCTGGATAGGCTATTCGTGGAGAAATATATGTGTCCAAACAGAAGAAATTTGAGAGGTTTAGGATTCATAAAGGAGTAAATGGCATGTAAGGGCCCCATATGGTGTTCGGTCAGGTGTCTAGCTGTGTTTTTTCTAGCACACTTATTACATTCCATTTATACTACATTGCGTTTAAGGGTACTACACAACATGTCTCAACCAAAATCTTGGATGAACACATGAGGATCATCATCTATTTGATGGTAAATACATAAAATCACTCATATGTTATGGAAAATGGACCTTAATTTCCAAACAAATTACTCTATTGTGGTCCTCATGAAAAACATCTCTATATAGAATATTCACATGCCCAAATCGGACACCCAATAAAAAGTCACATTTCACAAAATAACGCTCGAATGATGCTTTGTGGTCATGAGACATGTGTTCAAATTAAATATCCAATATTATTATCAAAATTTCCACATCCATATCTGGATTTCAACATCACATGCAGTTCATCATTCTAACATCGTATGATGAAGATACTTCTGATACTAGAAAGAACAATAATATTTATTTTCATATTATTGTTCATTTAATGGACCTGAGAAATGTATATGAAAAAGGTACACAAAAGAAGTCATAAAATGTTAATATCAATTTTAGGGTAATGATGAATATGATAGTTCATCAATCTAAGGTTTAACGAAGAAATTAACACCGAATTTCGGTTTGACACCCAAAATAATAATAATAATATTTTATAATAATAATAATATTATTTATTTTTATCATTTTTCTATTAAAAATTCAAGGGAGAATAATGCACATCCATCCCCCCTTCCATGTCCTAAAATTCCCTTAATGACTTTAATACCATCATTTCTCCTTTTCGTGATGGTTTGGGAAATCCGAAAGCATTGGGAAATACCATACCTCAAGCACTACAACCCTCAGGCCCATCACAATTTTTTTTAAATAAAATTATTTTAATTATAATCATGTAATTAAAAAAATCATTTTTATTAAATTAAAATAATTTAATTTGATAAAAACACATTTTATGTCACGATTATTATTATTATTTAATACAACAATAATAATAATAAACTAACATTTCATTTTATTACTCACCCATATTATTACTGTTATTAATAATATTATTAACACCCACCGTATTGACCACCTCATCCACCTCATCGAGGATCCGAGTCTCACCACTCCCACATAAATTCCGAAAAACATTTTTTATGATACTCCACAAATGAACTCTACTTGTATAAAATCCCATCACACTGCACATCCAGAACACATGTCAATCATGAAAATGAGGATTATCAAACTGATCTCGAACCCCCTCTGATCACAAACCTTTAATCGAGGTATATATCCAAACTATTTGAAAGACATAATCCCACTTGTTTATTAATTTATCCTCAATCTATAGATTCACATTTCATTCATGATACCTCCATGAATTTTGGGGTTCAATCGAACTCGAACCCACCCCAGTATAAGAGAATAATGACCCCATGGTCCAATGATGAAGAACATTAAGAATGATGGGGGATAAAATACCAATAAAAATTGTGATACACATAATTGTAATATAATTGTTGGACAATGATTTCATAGCCGAGAATCTATGCTGAGAAAAATGGTATGTACCCAAAATAAATTGAAAGAATAATTTATTTTGATACGCAGGCTCATGCGAATTTTCATTCTATATAAGATCATGGAAGCAAATTTGATCATAATCAATCCTCTAATCACAATGTAGGAAAGCAAAAATTATGTTTCCTACCTAAATATTGGATTTTCCATTTGTGAATAACACTTCTACTAGTGACTATGATGATCTGTTGTGTCTGCCTCCTGTTGATTCACCTCAATCTGATCACTGGTCATCGTCCGTTCTCAATCCGCCAACCATGAATGCTCTCCCCCTCCTCTTAGATCCAATAAGGGTTATGAGGCCATCCCTTGGAAAATTTTAATAATATTGGATATATAAAAATTTAATTTTTTTCGTATAATAAATAAATAAAATATTTATTTATTTTAATTAATCATACCCTCCAATGAATACCTTATCCAAACATCCCGCACCAACCAACTTGAAGTCGTGCCTAGGGTTAAAACTAGATTCCAAAGTCAATGGTGGTCTCATATTTCCCATACGAGTCTCTTTCTGTGAGTTATTTGTGTTAGGGTTATTAAATAAATTAATGTAAATTATTGAATTTATCCATTGCACCAATTAATGACCCCCACGTCAGAGCATCCCCCACTGACCAACATTATGTTGCTCCTAGGGTAAACGTCATGTTCTTGATTCAACTGTGGTCTCAAATTTTATATATGAGACTTCAGTTATGAGATATTCCATATTTCAAAAAAAAATATATGTGAAATAAAAATATATATAATATTTTTATAAAATTAATTCTAATCTCATCGAGCATAGTAATTGTGTACCCTCACTGTTTCTAGCTACATAAATACTTCTAGAAATGTTTTGAATTCAAACACACAAAAAAACCAGAGTCTCCACAACATTAATCATATTTGAAAATTTAAGAGTATGCTAAGTTGCATGCTGAATTTGTCTTCATATTTTGGTTGTCAAATCCCTAAAGTGTGATGGAGAATATTATACAATGTGATGGTATAAAATCTAGAAATATTATAAAGTTTCTTTTCATATAAGGGCATAAGAAGATCTAGTTAAAAATAGATTTCTCCAGTATATGAATATCTATTCTAATTAAGAAAATGATGATATTTTGGGAGGATTCAACTTTATTGGGATGCATATGATGGTTTCCCAAGGGTTTATAATTATTCCATACCCCCACTGAATTGTGTGTTAAATTCACTAGAAATTGATGGTACCTACCCATATATTATATGCATTATAATGTGGATGATAAATTCCGACACATATATAATCATTGCTATTGATTACTGATGATCTATTCATTTGACTTGATCCAAATAGAGAAAATGGAAGATCCCCACTTTTTTTGAACAATAAAAAAACCCTCGGTGATGGTGTTTCCTATATAATTTATTCATTATATGTGTTGATGGTTGTTAAGAGTGAATTAATAGAACCAAAAATCATAACAGTAACATATGTTGGAAAATTCTATAAGTATAATTAATAGAGAGTGAAATTATATCATATAGGTTAACACTTATTAACCCACACAACCCACTTGTTATTATTTCTTGATCCACTAGGATAATAAAATTAAATATTATTTTAATCAAGGAGAATGTGATAATGGAATCCTTAAAATTACTGTGTACCAACTACTAATCAGGTCATTAATATTTTTACATAGTCTTGACCAAGAAAATAATTCAATAATTTTAGCTAAAATTAAATATTCAGTCCGTCATCTTACATTAAGAGTAATGTAATAAATTGTTCTCATTATTTTTGTTTGAAATTTTTATTACGGGTATAGAAAATTCCTAAATAATATTTAAATTTAAATATCACGATATTATTACATAATTGGACTCTTGATATGTTTTTATTCAAGATTAATTTATTAAAAGTGTATTTCAAATAAGTTTGATAAAATAATGATAACGATTAATTTTTTTTTTCATTTTCTATTTTTAATGAGCACATATATTTTTATTTTATTAGTATAATGATAAATTTTATAAAAATTATTTTGTTTTTATACAAATGATTTCTATATTTTTTTAGAAAATACTACATAATTTTAAATTCAGTAAAAAAACATTAGATTGCAACATACATAAATATTTATTATATTGAAAATAAATTCAATGGGAGTTATTTTTTAACTATTTTTAGAAAAAGTGGAGATTAATTAATAGTTAGATGATTTCTATGGGAAATGAGAATAAAATTTATTTAGATAAGTTTAATAAAGTTATGATATAAGACGAATCCATGGATATAATTGGTTTTATTTTTTTATTTTAAAAAATTAGTATACTTCTATATAGAGAATATTTAGTGATTAATGAGGTGTTATTTATGATTAGTATCATTATATTAATGTAAATTAATGATTAAAATAAGTCTAAATGACATTCAAGATTCTTGTGATATTTTTTGAAAATGAATAAATATTTAGATTATATTAAATGAAGTAACCATGAATAATTATTTAAAAAATGGGTAGTGATCAGGCATTTGTTGTGATCATATTGTTAATACTATAACCATTGTTGAACAAACTATTAATGAATAAACCATTATTAAAAATTTTACAAAGAGGAATAAATTATTCCTTTTATATGAAACAACCATAAATGAAATCATCAGGGATGTTATAATGAATATTTTTTTTCAATATATATTTTAACTCCATGTTTTGGTTTTTTATATGTTTAATTGTTAAAAATTAATGTTCGGGGGACTTTTTGAATAAATTGAAGGAAGTGGGAGGAAATTGAAAATGGTGTAGGTGGGGAAGTGGAAATTCATATCCTAATAATAAGGTTCTTGATACCTAGTGGTATTTTGTGTCGTCTTTATAAAATTTGGGTTTGGGTAATGTTTACACGATGACATTATACTAGGTACCAGGTGGGAACATGAAGTGTTTTTATAAAACTAGTTAAAACGGTTACTTTAAATTATATTCAAAACAATATTAACAAAATCCTTCAATATATTCCAAAAAAGAATAATGGTCATACCAGGAAACATACCTCATAGTTTTTATCACCTTCAAGTATATTTCTCCATAATTAATTATCTAAATTAACAACCATGGTCTTTTAGGGTCTTTTTTTCATTAATAGTATGAAAACCAATCTTTTATCATATTTTTTTTAAAACTCCTAAAAGAAGCATTAAAATCCATAATTCATTTATGATTGTGGTTTCAAAATAGATAATATAATTTGGATATTATTCCTCTAAGGGGTAGAGATGTATTTTATATAGTGATCATGTGGTATATTGGAATGCTATTTCTACTTATTTCCACACATATTAAGTTAATTATATAATTGTATAATTTCATCAAACCTAAATTTCCTATACTTTTTAAGTATTAGAATATTATTTATATCTATATTTTATTTAATGTTATAATGAATTTTTTTTATAGGTAAACACTATTTTCAAAAATAATTTAACTGTACATGTGAATGCAGTTTCAAGGGGTAAGGTATCGAATAAACATGAAGATATTTTCATCTAAAACCCCATTTCAAAGGTCATTTTCATATTATACTAAAATTTGAAATTGTGTTATTAATACAAGTCATAATGAGTATAATTCATAGAATGTCTCCTTGATTTAATTAATTTAATTATTTATGTCAAATCCATCTATAATGTAACAGGTCATGAAATTATGATATATATTTCATTTTTAATAAATTATATCATTTTCATAGCATGTCATGCACACAACCTCGAGTTTAAATAAAATGTATTATAGTATACCATTTTCACCTATCTGTTAAATTTGTGGGTATTAATAGGATTAATTAAATTATAAAAATTAATTGGTTTATATATAGATATAAGTAATCATTGGTCGTAAATTTATTATAAATGAAAATAGTAATCATTTGACAGTAAATGGAATGGTTTTCTAAAAAACTATTTTTTGGCATGTAAAGTTTTTTATCTGACCAAACTAAGTTAATAACTATTTCTTAATGTATTTAATGAAAAATATTTATATTACATATTAAATAAAAATTTTACTCATTTATCTAATTTAATTATACGAATAGGATATGATTAAAACCTATTGTATGCTTAAAAAAATAAATTCCTAAAAAGCGATTTCATCACGTTTTTCACATTTATTTTTAAAATACATTTTACCAATTTAAAAAAATTAATTTAAAATAATGAAACTAGTTTTTAACATTATCATGTTGAAATTAACATAGATTATTATTCTTGATAATTTTCAAAAATAATTAAATTTTCAATGAATAGTTAAAAATACTGATTTTTATTAAAAACTGGATTTTCGTATAAAAAATTCAAAACATATCAGTATGTTTAAAAATAGATTAAAAGTGAAGTTAGTTCAATTATATTATTAATAATATAATTTAGGTCATTAGAATCAGTTTAGTATAGATTTTTGATATATACGTTTTTATACTTTTGAAATTTGTTCCCTGTAAAACCGATGTTTTCATTGAATCTATGAGTTTAGCGTTAAATTAAATTATTCCCCTTCTATAAATTGAATTTTGGAAAATGGAATCCATATTATGAATCACCATAATTAATATTATATAATAATTTTAAAGTAATTTTTGGTCATAATTGATAGTAAAAAAGGTATAAATTAATTATTGCATTTAAGGTTAAAACGAGTTTACTAATTGGTAAAACAAAAAAGATAATAGTTAAAATATCATGTAAACTTATCTAATTGCTATTTTTGTGACAAGTATTTAACTTATATCATATAATTTTCATGAATGATCAATTTTGGAGCCTTGTTACATGTAAAAAACATGGCTGTAATTTATTATTTTAAGAAATCCAAGTGTTTTCCTCCCCCAACCCCCACTTATAAAATAAAATTCCTCTCATCCCCTATTTATACTTCCAAAGCCCTTTGGTTTGACCAAGACCCACCCAAATATTATCCTTGAATCTTGATTTTATTTCATCCTATAAATCCATCAAATTTTCCAAAATTATGATAAAATAATAACAAATATATCTTATATTTATTGAGATATTGTTTTGTTAATGTCGTAATCTATATCCATACCATATTCCATCAAATTGGAAATGAAACCATCAATTATGTGTTTGAATGTCTACCCCCTTGGGAACCGTTGTAATTTATTTTTCATCAATAACTCTAATAAATGGATATAATGAGCTATTTAAGGTATATATATGATATTTATGAAAAAAATATATTTTTAAAACCAGAATATCATTCTACTTTATTACCTAACAATCCATTGGAAAATGACAATGTCGCTCATGAGTACGTTTGGACTACCGCCTCCTCGTAGTAATGTGATAATTTTTCATTTTATTTTTACATGGATGATGAAAAAGATTGATTTAATGTATATATATAATATGTATAATTTATTATTATTTTAGAAAGGTGGTCTATTATTTACCTTTCTTTCATTCCATTAGTTGAAAAAATGAAAACCTCATTCAAGTGTACGTATGACTTACCCTCTCCAGGAGTAATAAAACTAATTATTCTATATCTATATTTTATGTAATGTTATAAATAATTATATGATTAATATATTTTATATTTATATCATTATTAAGAATCTAAAGATGTTGGAACCATTGTCAATGTATGAGGACCATAACATTTGAATCAAAACATATATGAAAAACAGAGTCGTTACCACGGAGAATAGTTGTTTTGATAAAGAATTCTTAATAAATAGGTGATAAAAAGCTATTATAGAATCATATATTGTATAATATATATGCGTTTTTTTAATATACTTATAATAAATAAATATTTGTCCAATAGTATGTTCAATCATGTACGAAGGAAATTAGACATGGGGTAAGGGTTTCCCGTATCACTTTTACTTCCATCATACATAAGACATATTCAACACCTATTTATTTTGTGTGGTTCATATAATAATACTTGGCTATTTTATATCATGAATCTATTTATCATTATTGTATTTAAATTTAAAATTTATATTATTTATTCCTTGGGGTTTATGATTCAAAATTTACCAAAGTGGTACGGGTTTTTTGATTACAATATCACGGGTTATGAGGATTGTTTATGAATAATTTTATAATGATGAAATATTATGATCTATATCTAAATAAAATCTAGAATTTTATCTTCATATGGTTATTCGTGAACTTTTCAACTAATAGTACCATTTTCCTCTATTTGGTGTTTAAATAGATTGATTATATGTTTTTAAGAAAACTAGACAAAATTTATCTCATTGATGGAAAATCATTTTCTCCACATAATTTTTTTCTAAAAATATTCTCAATTTTTTTATCATGCTCAAAAAAATTTATTAATGAAATTATTAATGATGTTTTAATTTTTATAAAATTGTTTTAAATGTACCTTTTTTTTCCAAAGGAGGAAATTTGTCTTTTTGACAATAGTATGTAAAGAATGTTTTTTAACTTATATGAAATGTACCGAATTACCTAAAACATTATTTTGGATATTCCTTGAAAAGTGTATGTTATTATTTTCAAATAATTTTTTATTATATATTGAAAATTATTAATTGTTAAAAGGTTATTTTCAGTGTGAAAATGATATTTTACACAGGAATATTTTTATTATATTTCTATTTGGAAAGGAAATCAAACCTCATTTTACTAATGATTAATTTGGAATATGTTGTAATGATACAATCCTTATTATGTCATTTTCTAGTTTATGATCAGTTTTTTCTATAGGGGTACTATTTTGATTCCATTCACCATATTACTCAGTATAATTTATGATTACAATTAAGGATTCAGGAAATCATTAAAATTTTATATGATTGTTTTTAAATAAAAATGTTTACATTGATTTTGTTTCTCCCCTTTCTTATGAGGATTGTACTAGACTTAATAAGTGATGGGTGGGACCCACTATAGCTGCTCAATGCATCTTTAATTCTCATGAGGCAAAATGGCTTGGGTATTTGGCTAAGGGCTTACCCATTTATATAAGATCATCTGGAATGATCCCTTGATGGTATGGTTATGATGTATGAAATTATTCATTATCTAACTATAGGATTAGTTATTGATATATATTTGATTATTTGATTAGATAGAATATAATAGATATGTTTAATTCTCATGTGTTTACTTATATAGAATTATTTGATTATCATTTATTCTATCCACATTATTCTCCATGTTCATGTTATAGAATTAATGTAATATAGTTCAATTATTTACTTTTCTATATTTGTTATTACTTATTTATTCATGATAAATTACAATGTATGCATACCCATACTGAGCATTAGAGATCACCCATTTATTATGTTTCTTTTTCCCTAGATTCCATGATGTGTACTATAATTGATATGTAGAGGCATGATAAAGTGAATAATGATGTTCTAAAACAAAATAATATAAATTATTTTATGTTTCTAAATATAATGTGAAATTAATGTATGTATCTAGTTTCAAAATACTAATAAAATATCCATTCGTTTGGGATGTGATTCCTAGTATTTAGATCAAATTTAATAAAGTGAGAACTAATTATGGGCTACTAGGGTTGGGGTCTTTATAGTTGGTATTAGAGAAATTTTAGCAGAATCCTTGTGAAATAGATTTTGGAAAACATATATTTGGGAATATGTCCCTCTAACCGACATTGAGGATAAGTCTATATACAATATAATATAATAAAGTTATAGTAAGTTAGAGATTATGTGAATTTCATAAAAATACATCCCATTAGAGATACTACATGTTGATGTAGTTCTATCATAACAATACCTAGGGGTAATAACTCTGAGAAGGGAACATGGGGTTGGGAATAGATTATCACGTGGTGCATGAATATGTTCTTTGACACAAACCTATTTAACACTCCTTGAGTATATTCTTGGACTAGATTGAATTTTAATTAAAACCCATTATTTAGGATATGAATATAATTTTATGTTTTAAAAATTTTATAATTGAATCCATGTGTATGATTATGATATTAGCTATGCATAAATGCTTTACCTTATGTTAATTGTTTCACTAGTTTTTGGATTATACATATTGTTTCACATTACTATGATCTAATCTAGTGTATTCTATTTTATATAAATAGTGAAACGTATAAGGATTTCTAACCATATCTATGCACATAATCTATATAGGGACTCCCCTTATGGGAACAATAATAAAGATAGGCCTGAATATGCAGCTATAATTGATCAAATTATATCTATATTGGGGTATATAAGTTAGGTTATGTCTAATAAACATTCCCATATTGAGTATACTACTGATCCACAATAGAATGCAACAATGTTAGATCACTTCATGCATCAACAACCTCTATCATTCAATGGGGACTAAAAATACATTTGTAGCTGAAACATTAATATGTTCCATAGGGAATATATTTATATCTTTTGTATGAAATGAAATTTAGAAGGTTTTCTGGGTTATTTATCATCTCATAGGGGATGAGGATCAATGGTATTCATTGATTCAAAACAATAATATTGAAAAATAAGTAAAAAAATGGAAAAGTATAATTTTAAAGTACTAATATTGCAATAGTATTTTCCTTGTGAACAATGAGCAGATATAGAGTGACAATTATTGAGTCTCAGACAAAAGGAAGAGTAAAATGTTTCTATGTATGGAGTTTATCTTAAAATGTTGGAATGGAATGCTACATACTATGTATATATTCACATGAGAATGATTGATCTTTTCTTTTATTGGATGAAGACAATACTTCAATTGGAACTGGTCTCCCAAACCTTTTCATCATATGAGGATATATTATCATGATCTATAAATATTGAGAAAGAATTTTTCTAGTCTTATGGATTTGAAGGAAATAAAGAGAAGAATAGGGCTATACATCATATTGGGAATGGAAATAAGAAAAAAGAGAACATGGGAAGGGTCTAATTTTTATCTTGTAATAAATGTGGAATGAAACATCATGGAACATTTATGTTGGGAATGGTAATTAACAACATGTTTTTAGAGAAATTCCATCATGTGCATGATTTCAAGTACCAGAAATAAGATACAAATGTGCAATGCTTCAACATTAAGGAGATAAGAACATATATGAATTTTTATCCCAGGAATTAAAGGAAATTTACTAAGAAAACTAATAGGGATAATGGAAAATATTAGATGATAACCATATCATATATAGAAGTCCCTAATGATGTGATGATAGTTACTTTACTCATATCCTCAAATTTATCTAATGCTTTATTTTATTCTTGATGTTTCTAATCCTTTATATCTGACATGTTTTTCATGAAAAATATTAATTTGTTTATCACCATAAGGTAGTATTTATAAATCAATAATCCAAGTGGATGTATCACAAAAATAAGGATGTGTCAGTCAGTTCCCATCATGACACATAAACACACCCTATTTACTGAATTCATTATATACATAGGGTGGATTTTGATATAATTCTTTGTATGGATTGGATTTTAAAATATAGTGTAAAAATTTATTGAATATATAAGTAATTTACGATTCACTATGAAGATATCAAATTATTTATATTTAGGGGGGATACATCATGCCATGATTTAGGTACAAATCCACCCCTAATAGCTCTTTTGAATCAAATCCATAGGGAATAAGAGTGGAAACAATCTATGTATGGTATTTGTAATATTATAATGTGGGATATACCTATTTTACTTGAATTCATTGTTTTATATCCTGAGGTATTACATGGAAATCCATCATTGTGAGAAGATGGGTTTCCTATTGATTTATTCCCTAATATTATACCCAGGTCTAAGAATCTCAACAGAATGACCACTATGGAATTAGTGTCGTTGAAGAAAAAACTAGAGGAGATGTGTGATAAGGGATTTATATACCCATGTGGTTTTCCTTAGGGATCCCTAATTCAATTCATTAAGTAGAAAGATGTATCTAAGAGGTTTTTTTTATTGACTATAAGGAAATAAATTATATCAAAATACATAAAAATAATCCCCTATATCTCATCAAATAATTATTCAATTAATTATAGAGAGAAAAATATTTTTCAATTTTTGACCTTCATTGTAGGTATCTTCAATTATGTGTATATAAGGAAGATATTTCAATGAAAAAATTTCAAACAAGGTATGTACATTAGGTGTTCAATGTAACTCGTTTTGGATGGACTAATTCACCCAATGTCTTCATGGATCTAGTGAACAATGATTTGAATGAATAATTTGGTGATTTTTTATAGTATTTATTGATGATATCTTGGTGTGAACTAAGATAATTTTGGACTATGATGATCCCATGACGATAATTGTTGAGACACATAGATGAAATGAGTTATATGTAAAATTTAGCATGTGACACCCCGAACCTAGTTTCCCAGAGTCGATGCATTATTACTTAACATTGGAAAGATCATAAAAGATCATGTCCTGAAAGAACAATCAGTTTAGTATCCTTGGATGTACTAGATACATATATAAGTTTTACATTATATTATGAAATAACAAATAAACAGAATTGTGTCTCATTTTATTACACTCATATCCCTTAGCCTATCCCTGAAGGTTAATGCTGAAATACTTCTTTGCATCCTCGGAAATATAAAACATAAGAAAGGGGTATGCTCTGATGCTCAGTAAGGATAACAATATAGCATAAAATATCATAATTTTTTTTAAGACAATGTATAACTCTAAAATACAAGACATTTAAACACAAAAATCAACATAATATACAAATGATAAGTCAAATAATTCCATTTACTTAATCATATGGAAATTCTACTAGTCGAATAATCACATGTAATATCAATAGATAATTTCATAATGATGGTATGAAAAATGTCATTCATCTTAACTACAAAGTCAAGGACCCGTTCGAAGACCCAAAATATAAATTTTTTAAGTCCTTGTTCTAAGACACTAGTTTGTCTCTTGAGACCTACCGATGCATCAAGGGACTATAGTGGGACCCACCAATCACGAATTTCATCCAATGCATTCATAATATGAAAAGGGGGAAACATAACATTAAAATTAGTAGTAAAATAAAATGTTATGTTTTACTACATTAACCATAAAATGTGAATGAAATAGAAATAGAACATCCATAGTCAAACATATAATAAAAATATCAATACAATATTGAACATTTTATCACAGTAAATTAACTTCAATTAAAAATAAAATCCAACAATAGATGTCGACGTAGATGAAATAAATTCAAAAACTATTTTTGTGAAATATCTCTTTATACCTGGAAATCATTTAAAAGTCTCATAATTATAAAGGAAAACATTTTTTTCAAAATATTCATATAATATTTCAAGGGAAGCTTCATAGGTTTTATAACTGGGGAAAAAATCTGCATCCTCCGTATATGTTAAAAAACATTCATGACTTAATTTGTTGAAAAGGTCATAAAGTACATTGTCAGAAAATGATAGAAATATTCCTTTCAAAAATTTTAGAAAAATTCAAAAAGGGAATAAGTGACTTTAATCCATGGCCTAGGAAATATTAAAAATGTTTTGAAATTCATTTTTTAGAAACATGGATGTGGATGATAAAGACGTCCATGTAGATACTTATATATAAATAACCTCATATTATGAAGAGGTTGTAAAAAAACCCTTACCTTGTACTTTTCCATAGTCGAGTGAACGTCAAACTCATGTATAATAGTTAAATTATTATTATTAAATTATACCATAACCACATACACAAATATGATATCATATATGATCCTCTAATATTATTTTGTTTATAATATTTCAGTAGTTTCATTGTTTTGGGTGTTAACTGATTTCTTTTACTTTATATGTTTTGTTACATAAGTCATGTCTATTATTGATAGGATGTATTGGATTCATATACAAAATGATATTATAATCTTAAAAACTATTTTTTAATCATAAAATTAAAATTATTTTTGAATGGTTATGATGGGGAATAGAATCTTATCATGTTGTCGAGATGGTAAGACGTACGTACAAACGAGAGATAATATCATTATATTGATGGTTAAATCGTATGAAATTAAATGGTATATTATATATATAGAAACATTAAATTGTTGTATTTATTTTCTATATAAATTATACTCATTATTATAACCAACAAAATACGGAAGTTTTGAATAAAAAACTACACCATGACGTGGAGACAGTAAGCCGTTCGTAATCACTTTTAGAGACATATTCATTCATATGATGGATAGAATAATGAATATGGTTGTACCATATTTATAATATCATATCTATATGTATAAGGTACTTGAGTTATTATTTTGGATTGGAAACAACAAAGAAAGATGAAGTGGAAGAATAAAATAACTTTGAATGAGGTGATGAAATAATTACCTCTTTTTCAGGTGCTTCCTTTTGATTTCAAAAAAAGGCCCCATAGGTTGGATTCATGATCAAATTAAGGCTTCTAGGATTATGTGAGGATTTTTGAGAGGATATTGGAGCTGGGTTTGGCTGATCCAAATAGCTTTGGAGGTGTGAATTTGAGAGAAGGGGAAGTACCCTTTTATAAGAGAGGTGAGGGACACTTTAGAAAGAGCATGAAATATTAATTTATTATAAATTCATTTTCTGTTTCCAATTGATCCAAATGAATTTATTTCAACAATAATGGTTTAAATCATCTAATCAAATGGATTTTAGACAAGTTTAGGGCACCATATTAACCTTAAATTTAATATTTAACTCATAGTTAAATAGTATATTTTTACCATGTCTTCATGTATTTTTATACTAAATGTTTAATATAGTTACTATAAAAGGAAAATAGAACATTGAGTTGTTCATTAATTACATATATAACATTATCTAAGTACTTTTTCCGAATATGAGATTTTTAGTATTATTATATCATTTATTAAAATAGTATTTGTTTTAAAAACTCATTTATGTCAATTTTGACACTATTTAGTATTTGGTTTCTGTAAAAGTAAAAAAAAATTGATTACATAGAAAAAATACATTGAATCAAACTTTACAAGTCATATTTACCAAAAAATTCGTGGATGGCATCAAAATATTCAATTTTCATTTATTTTAATATTTATAACATCAATTATTTTTACCTTTAATTAATAATGTATTTGCTGCATCATTATTGTGTCATGAATAATATTTATTATTTCATGTATAAAAATTATATATAAACTACCATGATGTAGGAGGTCTTTTTATAAATTTAATAAATATTTATATTCAATTTTAGATTATGTATAACTCAATATTAAAAATGGTTTAGTTAATAAAATTTGAATTTAACACTTTTAACACTTCTCAAAATAAGAAATAATAAATGTCCAAATCTAATACAAGTTGATCACAATTTATCATATTTCTTCCTAACTATTATTTGGTCGAAAAACTTTTATCCAAAATAATTAGCACATGTGTTGGTGTAATTATAATATTATGTTTACCTTTAATTACCCTATTTACTGTTAACTGAGTTAAATAAAATAAAAAAGTTAATAATCACCAAAAATTGTTTTCATCCTATTGAACCCCATTTTACATACTAATGACAATTGTGTGTATCTAATTTTTGAAATTCAATTCACATAAGTGGAAAAATTACATTTTATGCAAATTTGAAAATGTGCCTAGAAGGTGGGTAAAAGAAGTTAAAATGTTCAATAAAATTTTATATATGTAATCTTATTATAACATTACCCCAATGAATAAAATTAGACTAATATGAGTGTTATGTACCTATTTTGATTTAAAATAAATTTAAATTTAAAAAAGATTATTTAAATAAAAAGTTGGTTGCAATCAATAATGTAGTGTTTTCACTATTCATTAAAAATTGAATGTTTTCTGAAAAATAGAAAAAATTATCCCAATGCTAATTTTTAAATTATGAATCCAAAAATGAATACCATTTTGAAAAATAAAATTTATAAAATTTCAAAAATTTGGTATTACTATTCTTAACTACTTTTTTAAATTGCTAGTTTGGTTGGTCGTTGTGTGCAAGAATTCGTAGATGTGTACAACACAACATGAAGTACTATTGAAAAAGTAGAGTATCATTGAATCTTTGGGTGTTACATTCTTCTCCACTTTAAAAAATTCCCTCCTCAAATTTTTTTGAATATTAATGAAAAAAAAATATTTGGGTGGAACTTGATCAAAAGTTCCATAGGTTCCCACATTGCCTCTTACATTTTATTGTTTTTCCATATAACATTTTCCAGACTAGTCGTCCGATTTCTCAACAATTGTTCTCTAGTATCAAGAATCATGATATTCTCTTCACAATAAGACATATATGGTTTCAGTCTATTTATTCATTGGTCGGTACATGTGTTGGGTAATGCATCAATTTTCTCAACAATGATACTTGAAGCACATCAACAAATTCTTTCATAATAGGTACATACCCTATTTGTACATTACATTCCTCACTCATAGTTATTTCACTCCCTTACTCCCAAATAATTTAATTTAGTAAAGGTACTAGGGGTGTATCAAGATGAAAATTATATGGTGATGTTTCTGTACTAAAGATAAGGGTTCCACATCATTATCAAAAATTTTAACCGCCTTCTTCTTACAATAAATTTTCACATCATGGTCAAAAATCCAATCCATTATAAGGATTATATCAAATTCAATCATGGGTATGACAATAAGATCAGTAGATTAATCCCATCTATATGCCATAATGGTAACTAATTGAAAAATCATTGTTTCTATGATACATCCCTTAGGTGTTTGGACTAAAAGTCCCATTTTATGTCAAATTGGAAATATCAATTTTTCTTGGAAAACTGGGAAGATATGGAAGGATACAATGATCCAGAATCAAATAATGATTTGGCTAATTTTGAAGAAATGATTATAGTACCTTCTATTATGTCATTCAAAGCTTCAACCTCAGCAGTTGTGATCACAAAATCTTGGCCTTCTCCCTTGGCCTTTTTTGAGATAATATTCCTTGAATCATAAGACATTCATTTTCATAATGCCCCATCTCTTTACAATTTTAGCACTGAACATTGATAGCCACTTTCTCCCCCTTTCAGTCACGAGCATGGTGGACTTTTTATCCCCACATGTAACAAACTCTCATCCCCTTTAGGAATGTACCATGGTTTTTCTTCCCACAACTACCGTAGGATGGAAATTCAACTATTACCTTCTTACCCTTATTTACTTTTTCAGATTATTCAGAAGATATTATATTGTCTTGCTTCCCTTTAATATCATTAGACTTAGAGAATTCCTTTTCTATCTTGGTTTCACATGAGTCTATATATTCTTATAATGATAAGGATTGTGAGACTAATTCTCAATGATGAAATGGTTTTAACCCATCAATTAATATATCAATATTACTTATTGAGTTACGTATATAATCTACAACCTCCATTGCTAACCTTGAAATGTTTTCCTTATAATTTGCAACATTCCCATCCTCCTATTACCTCAGACACAAAAATTTCCTTTCTATATCATCAGGGAGTCCACAAGGAATATTTTTTTCTATGAAAATATCAATAAACTACATCAATTCCATATTTGATAATTATTCATCCTCCTTTTTGTTTTTTTATTAAGGACCACCATTTGTGGATTAGGGTGCTATATACAGTTAAGGTTATTATTAATAACCTATGTGAGTTTTCCAAGTGTGGTTATAAGTCGTTCAGTACCAGTTGCATCACCAAGTCCACTATAATTATCTTCAATAAGAGGGAAATCCCAACATGGATTGCGTGTGTTGATATAGTTTCCATTCTTTCCACAAGGCCCCATTTCTAAACAACTTCATACACTAGACTAGTTTATGAATCACAATGCATAATTTTAATATTGTAAAATATATAAAAAAAATTGAAATTTTTATTCACAAAATCCATAATAATGAAAAAAAATTCTTTGGGGAAGAATTTACTCATAAATCCTTCCTAATTGGTTTTAAGGAAAATTAGAATTACCCTATGCCTATCCCTTGGGAGTTTCAAACTAGGTGCGTAGTAAGGCCCATTATCGTGTACCAGGATACCCTAGGTCAAGAATGAAACATCTTGTTAGAGTTTTCCTTCATAGGTACATATGTGACAGAACCATGTCAACTTTTAGTATCCAGAAATATATGTATTTATTGAAAAAACCCGATAATATCTAAATTACCAAAAAATTTGGATGTTCTTCTATAATAATTATCAAAGTTTATCTAATTGTAGTGTTCCCTAATCAGAGTTTTTCTAAATATAGTTTCTAAGGTTTGTACTAAACATCCTATTATACCATTTGTAATACCCTAACCCTAGTTACCCATATATGGTGCATTATTACATAATATTGGCATGATCACAAGAGATCACGTCCCGAAAGGTAGATCAGTTTAGTATCCTTGGAAGTTATTTATACATATATATGTTTTCAATTACATGAGGAAATAAAAAATTAACAACCTTTTGTATCCATTGATGACACTCATATACCTTAGCCTATCCCAACAGGTCAGTCATAAAATACTTCTTCACATCCTGGGAAAAATAAAACATAAGAATGGAGTGATATCAGATGCTTAGTAAGGATAAAAATATAACTAAAACTACCATAATTAAGTATAAACATTTAAGACAATATATAAGACTAAACCACATGCATTTTAAATATAAACATCAGAAAAATATGGAAAATATCGATCAAATAATTCCATTTTATTAATCACATGGATATTCTAATAATCAAATAATCACATGTAATATCAATACCTAATTTCATAATGATGGAATGCATAATGTCATACATCATAACTAAAAAGCCAGTGCCTCGTGCTAAGACACAAAATATAAATTTTTTCAAGGCCTTATACCAAGACAGTAGTTTGTCTCATGAGAACTACCAATGCATCGAGGTGCTATAGTAGGACAGGCCCGTCACTTACTATGTCCAATTCATTCTTCATATGAAAACTCTGAAACATAACATAAGCATTCGTATTAAACTAATATTCCAAATGATAATACTTTAACAATTAAATGTGATTGATAAAAAAAATAGCACATCCACATTCAAACATATAATAAAACTATAAATAAAATATGTAATATTGTATCATAATAAATCACCATCAATTAAACATTAAATCCAAACATAGATATCGACATAGATAAAATCATTCCAAAAACTATTTGAGAGAAATATCTCTTTCTACATTGAAATCATTTAAAAGTCACATAATTATTATGGAAAACATTTATTTTGAAAAAATTTATATAACCTTTTCAGGGACGTTTTGAAGTTGTTATAATAGAGGAAAATAGCCACACCCTCCGTATATTTTAAAAAAATATTTTTTTTAATTTGTTGAAAATGTTATAAAGTAGATTGTTCTGAAATTTATTGAAAGATTTCATTCAAAATTTTTTATAAAAATTCAAAAAAGGGTATAAATTACATTAACCAATATTTTATGAAATATTAAAAATGTTTTGAAATACATTTTTAAAAAATACAGATGTGGAGGATAATGAATTCCTAGTAGATACTTACGTATAAACACCCTCGATAATGAAGAGATTGTAAAATTAAACAGTAACATGAACATTTACATAGTTGAAGGAACTTTAAAATCCTGAATAATAGTTAAATTATTGTTATTAAATTATCCAAGAACACCATACATTAATATGATATCATATATGATCCTCTAACATTGATTTGTTAATAATCTTCCAGTAGTATCATTATTTCCGGTGTTAACTGATTAGTTTTCCATTATATTTTTCATTACATATGTCATGATTGTTATGGATAGGATGTATTTCATTCATATCGATAATGATATTTTCTTATTAAACATTATTTTTCAATCATCAAATGAAAAATATTCTTGAATAGTTACAATGGGTAATGAAATAATATTGTGTCGTGGAGATGGTAAGCCGTACGTATGACCGAGCGAAAATATCATTCTTTTTATGGTAACATTTTATGTAATTGGATGGTATATTATATATAAGAATAATTAAATGTTATATTTATTATTTACATCAATTATACTCATTATTATACCCATCCAAATAATAAAGTGCTGAATAACAAACTACATCATGATGTGGAGACGGTAAGCCATACACACACACACACGTATGGTGACATTTTGTTTAATAGGATGGATAGAATAATGAATATGGTTATACCATATTTATAATAACATATCAGTTTGTGTATGGTACATGAGTTATTATTTTAGTATGTAAAAAACAAAGAAATAGGAAGTGGAAGATGAAAAGAACTCTGAAAGAGTTGATGAAATAATTACCTCTTCTTCGAGTACTTTATTTTTATTTGAACTAAAGGGCTCCTTAGTATGGATTTATTATCAATGTAAGTCCTATAGGATGTATTTATGGTAGTTGGGAGGATATTTGGGTAGTGTATGGAAAATCCAAATTGATTTGGATGTGTGAATTTGAGATAAGGGGAAGTACCTTTTTTAAGAGAGATGAGTGGCACATTAAGAAGAGTTTGAAATATTAATTTCTTATAAAATAATTTTCAGTTTCTAATTTATCCAAATGAATTTATTTCATTGATAAGGTAAGGATGGGTTTAAATCATCTAATATAATTTGATATAGAAAAGTTAGGGAACCATATTAACCTTATCTTTTAATTTTAACTTTTAGATAAATTGTTTAAATTTTACCATGTCTTCATGAATTGTTATACTAAATGGTTAATATAGATAATATAATATTACAAAAGAACCTAAAGTGCTTCATTAATAACATATCATACACTATCTAAGTCCTTTGGAAAAATATTCTATTTTTAGGAATATTATATCATTTAATAAGATAGTATTTTTTTAAAACTCATTTTTGTCAATTTTGACACTATTTATTATTTGGTTTTTCTGAATGTCATAAATACATGATTACGTATAAAAAATACTTTGAATCAACACTAACTTGTCATATTCACCAAAAGTTTTCTTTATGACATCAAAAGTTTCAATTTGCATATATTTTCATATTTATGATATCAATTATTTTAATCATTCATTAATAAGGTAATTCCTGCATCATTGTTATTTTCTAAATATATTTAATTATTTAGTGATGAAAAATTATAAATAAACTAAAATTATTTATGAAATAATTTTATCTTTCTAATGAATAGTTATTATTGATTTAATCATATGTATAACTCCATATTAAAAATGGTTTAGTTATTAAAATTTGAAATTAACACTTTTAACAATTATCTAAATAAAATATAACAAATGTCCAAATATAATCCATGTGGATAAAAAAGGATCACATTTTATTCCAATGGCTTCTTTTGGTCGAAATACACTTATCCAAAAGAATTAGGACATGTGGTGGGGTAATTAAAATATTATTTTTAACTTTAATTACCATATTTACATTTAACAATGGTAAATAAATTTCAAACGTTACTATTCACAAAAAGTTATTTTCATCCAACTGAACCAAATTTTGCATACTAAAAAAAATACTGTGTATTGTATTTCTGAAATTCAAATCACAAAAGTGGTAAAATTACATTTATGAAAATTTTCAAATGTGCCTAGAAGGTTGGAAAAAGTCGTTAAAATGTTCAATAAAAATTTATACATCTAATATTATTATAGAAATACTCCGATGATTTAAATTATACTAATATAATTCGTATGTAGCTATTTATTTTTTATAATAAATTTAAACATAGAAATGATTATTTAATTAAAAATTCAGTTTTAAACAATAATGTAGTGTTTTCACTATTCATCAAATATTTAATGATTTCATAAAAATACCAAAAATTCACCCTAAGATAATTTTTATATTAAAAATCCAAAAATGAAGTCCATTTTGAAAAATAAAATTTAAAAAATTTCCAAGAGTGGGTATTACTCTTCCAAAATTCTTTTTTTAAACGGCTAGTTTAATTGGTCATGGTTTTCTAGAACTCAGAGTTGCGTACTACAAAATCTATTGTATTATTCAAAGACAAGTGTACTATGGGTGTGTGGGGTATTATATTATTCCATCCTTCAAAAACATTTGTCCAAAATCCTAGAATATTACTACATCAAAAGATTCTAGTGGTTCTTCATCATAAGTACCTCAGGTTCCAACATTGCCTCTTCTATTTTATGGTGTTTCCAAAGAACTTTTACTAGACGAGTAATCCATTTTAACAACACTTTTTCTCTAGTATCATGAATCATGATAGACTCTTCACAATAATATAGATCAGTTTCCAGTTTTATTTTTTCATAGGTGAGTACGTTCATTGGGTCTGACATGTATTTTCTCAACAGTGATACGTGGAACACATCAACATATTCTTGCACAACAATTACATCCTCTATTTTAACATTCCTTTCTTCACTCATAGTTATTTTACTCTTTTACACCCCAATAATTGAATTTAGTAGAGCTACTTAGGGTGAATCAAGATGAGAATCATATGGTGATATTTCTACTCTAAAGATAAGGGATTTCTTATCATCCTTAAAAATTGTAACCTCCTTCTTATTACAATAAATTTTCACATCATGGCCTGGTAGCCAATCCATACTGAGTATTATATCAAATTCAATCATGGTTATGCCAATTAGATACGCAGATAAATAACATATATATTCCATAATGGTAACCGATTGACAAAAAAAAATTCTATGATACTTTCCTTTTGTGTTTTGACTGAAAACTCACATGTTATGTCAAATTGGAAATATATAATTTTCATGGAGAACTGGGTAGATATGAAAGAATGCGATGATACAGAATCAAATAATGCATTGATTGTTTTTGAGGAAATGATTAAAGTACATGCCACCACCTCATTCAGAGCTTCAACTTTAGCTGTTGTGATTGCATAAGCATGGCCTTGCTCCCAGGGCCTTTTCTGAGGTATGTTTATTTGATGGTTAGTAAATTAATTTAAATAATGCCCCATCTCATTAAAATTGTCACATTAAACATTGATAGCCTCTTTCATCCCCTTGCAATCATGATCTTATTAGGTTTTTTCTACACAATTGTAACAAACTCCAAACCCCTTTAGGCATGTACCATGGTGTTTCTTCCCACAATTACCATATGATGGAATGTCAACATTTCACTTCTTCCCCTTATTTACTTTTTAGAGTGTTCATAAGATATATTATTCTCTTGATTCTCTTTAAACTTATATTACATAGAGAATTCATATCCTTTATTGGTACCACATGAGACTATATCTGTGTACAATGAGACAGATTTTGGTATTAATTCTCAACAGAGAAATTGCATTAAACTATCACCTAATCAATCGATCTTACTTCTTGGGTTACTTATAAAATCTATATCATGCCTTTTTATTTTTGTGAACTTTTCCGCATACATTGCGACATTCTCATCCTCTTTTTTTCCTTATACACATAAATTATCTTTCCATAACATGTCAATGGTCACAAAGAAGATATTTTTATAAGGAAATATTTTTAAAACACTTTATTATATATATGATAATTCTTCATCCTTATTTGTGTTTTAAATTTATTACCAGCATTGACCTGTATCTCCTGAGAGGAGATAAACTACCATGAAATCATTTTTCCTTTCACTACACCCAAGGTATGAAATATTATATCTGAGGATCTTATACATTGCTCCAATACAAATATATTTGTAGTCCCATTTAATTTCGGTGTTTGTTTCCACTTGAAGTGTTCTAACATTGATCCTCCATGTTAAGGATCATGGAGCTCCATACGGGTAATGTTATTATTCATAACATCAATGAGTATTCCTGGTGTGGATATAATTAGTTCAGTGCTAGTTCCATCACTAGCTCCGCTATAATTATCTTGAATAGGAGGGAAATACCTACTAGGATTACGTCTGTTGATAAGATTTTTATTTCATTAAATAGGAACTATTTCTAAATAATGGAATGCACTATATTAGTTTATGAATTTCAATGCATAATTCTAAACATGTAAATTACTTAACATAATCTGAACTGTTTATGCATATAATATATAATCATAAAAAATGTTTTCTTTGAGAAAGTATTTACTATTAAATCCCTCATAATGTTTTGTAATGAAAATGTTAATTATCTTAAGCATATCCCCTGGCAGTGTCAAAATAGGAGTGTAGTAAGGCCCATTGTCGTGTACCAGGATTCCCCGGGTTAAGCTCGAAACTCTTTGTCGGAGTTTTCACTCCTAGGTACATATGTTCTTAAACCATATCCCCTTGTAGTATCCAAATAGTGATGTATTTCTTGGAAAATCCACAAAATATCTATATTACCAAAATAGTTGTATGTTCTTCTATACTAATCCTCAAAGTATATCTTAGGCTAATGTTCTCTAATTAGAGTTTTTTTAAATGTAGTTTCCATGGTGTGTACTAAGATTCCTCAGATACCAACTGTAAGACCTCAACCCTATTTACCCATAGACAGGGAATTATTACATAAAATTTTCTTGATCACAAGATATCCCATCCCGAAAGACCGACAAATTTAGTATCCATAGAAGAACTTGATACATATATATGTTTTACATTACATTATGAAATAAAAAATAAAAAAAATTGTTCCACTTTTGAACACCCTCATATCCCTTATCCAATCCCTATAGGTTAGTCATAAAATACTTATTCACATCCTAGGAAAGATAAAACATAATAATGGGGTGAGCTCCGATGCTTAGTAAAGATAAAAATATAAAGAAACTATAATAAAAAAAAGAAAAAACATTTAAGCCAATGTATAATACTAAAACAAAATCCATTTAAACATAAAAATCAACATAATATGGAAATGATAAATTAGATAACTCAATTTAATTAATCTCATTGACATTCCACTAGTCGAATAATCACCTGTAACATAAATATTTAATTTCATAATGATTTAATGCATAATTCTGGACATCTTAACTAAAAATTCAAAGCCATCTTCCAAGAACCTAAATATAAATTCTGTCATGGCCTTTTTCCAAGACATTATTTTGTCTCATGATACCTACTCATGCATAGATGGGCTATAGAGGGTCTGACCCATCACTTACATCGTCTAATGCATTCCTCATATGAAAAGGGTGAAACATGACATAAACATTTTCATTAAAATATCATACGAAATGTAAATACTTTAGCCATATACTGTGAATGAAATAAAAATAGCATGTACATAGTAAAAAATATCATAAAACTGTAAATAAAATATGGAATATTCTGTCATAATAAATCAAAATCAATTAAATATAAAATACAACAATAGTTGTTGACATATATGAAACCAACTCAAAAAAAATTTGAGGGAAATATCTCTTTCTACTTAGAAATCATTTTAAATGTCCTATAATTATAAATGAAAAACTATTTTTAAAATATTCATATAAGATTTTAAGGGATGAATAGGAGGTGTTATAATGGCGGAAAATAGTTTCATCCTCCGTATATGATAAAAAACATTCTTTCCTTAATTTTTGAAAAGGTCATAAAGTACATTGTTTGGAAAACGACAGAAATATCCCACTCAAAAAAATATTAAATGTTAAAAAAGTGTATAAATGACTTTAACCCATGTTCTAGGAAATAGTAAAAAAAATTTGAAATACAATTTTAAGAAACAAGAATGTGTATGATAATGATGTCCAAGTAGACACTTACTTATAAATAACCTCAGATAATAAAGAGATTGTAAAATTAACCCTTACCTTGTACCTTTCCTTAGACGAGTTTACACTAACCTCCTGTATAATATTTAAATCATATTTTTTAAATTATACAAGAAACACATACATAAATATGATATCCTATATGATCCTCTATTATTTTATTGTTAATAAAATTTCAGTAGTATCATTGTTTTTGGTGTTAACTGATTCGTTTTCATTTATTTGTTTTATTACAAAAGACAAGTTTGTTATTGATAGGAAAATTTGATTCATATCCATAATGATTTTATCTTCTTAAGAAATAATTTTAATCATCAAATGAAAATTATTCGTGAATTTTTATGATGGGGAATGAAATCGTATTGTGTCGTGGAGATGGTAAGTTATACGTATGCACGAGCGACAATATCATTATATTAATAGTGAAATCATATGTAATTGGATGGTATATAATATATAAATAAGAATAGAAATTTTATTTTTTTTATTTAAATCAATTATACTTATTATTATACCTATACAAATAATGAATTGTTGAATAACAAACTACACCACGACGTGGAGACGTTAAGCCGCACGTACGTACGTTTGGTGACTTTGTCATTCATAGGATAGATAGAAATATGAATATGGCTATAACATATTTATAATAATATCTTAGTATGTATAAGGTACTAGGGTTATTCTTTCACAGTGGAAGCACCAAAGAAAGTGGAATTTGAAGAAGAAATGAACTTTGAAAGACGTGATGAAACAATTACCACTTTTCTGGTGCTTCCTTTTTATTTGAAAAAAAGGGCTCCATAGGATGGATTTATGACCAAATTAGAGACTCTGGTTGAAGTGAGGGATTATTGGAGGACATTTGAATAGGGTTTGGCCAAGCCAAATGGACATGGAGGTTTTAATTTGAGAGAGGAGAAGTACCGTTTTATAAAAGGTGGGAGGGGGACTTTAGGAAGAGTTTGAAATATTAATTTATTATAAAATCAGTTTCTCTTCCTATTATCTCCAAATGGATTTATTTCAACAATATGTTGGGGATGGGACAAAATAATCTAATCCAATGATTTTTCTAAAAGATTATGGAACCATATTAACCTTATCTTTTAGATTTAACTCATAGTTAAATTGTTTAACTTTTACCACATTATTGTGTATTTTTATATTAAATGGTTAATATTGTTATGATAAAATTCCAAGGGAACCACAAGTCATTAATTAATTATTTATCTAATATTATCTAAATCCATTTGCTGAATATTATATTTTTAGTAATATCATATCATTTAATAAAATATTATTTGTTTTAAAAACACATTTATGTCAATTTTTTCACTATTTAGTATTTGGATTTTTTGAAAGTCATTAAAACATTATTTCTTCACAAAAAACGTCTAATCAAACCTAAAATGTAATATTCACCTCTAAAAGTAGTGGATTACATCAAAAAATTTTATTTTAATTTATTTTAATATTTATAACATCAATTATGTTAATCCTTCATTAATAAGGTAATTACTACATCATTATTGTGTCATAAATATTTTTAATTATTTAATATCTAAAAATTATAAAAAAAATAACATGATTTAATAAATAGATTTTTATTTGTAATTAATATTTATATATGATTTTATCGTATGTACAACTCTATATTAAAAATTGACTAGTTAATAAAATTTGAATTTAACACTTTTAACACTTCTCTAAATAAAATATAATAAATGTTTTAATCTAATCCAAGTGGATAAAAAATTATCATATTTTTGTTCTAAAGTTGAATTTTGTTTAGATAAACTTATCCAATAGAATTTGGATATGTTTTGGGGTAATTATAACATTATTTTTACCTTTGATTACCCTATTTAATTTTAACTATGGTAAATAAAATTCAAAAGTTTTGATTCACAAAAAATTGTTTTCATCATATTGAACCACATTTTACATCCTAATGGCAACCGTGTATATCATATTTTTTAAATTCAATTCACATAAGTGGTAAAATCATATTTTATGCATATTTTAAAATGTTCCAATAAGGTGGGTAAAAGACGGTAAAAAGTTCAACAAAACATTATATATCTAATCTTATTATAAAATGAATCTAATGAAATAAATTGGAAAAATATAAGTATTATGCATCTATTTTGACTTTAAATTAAATTTAATGTAAAAAATTATTACTTACATAAAAATTCAGTTATTAGCAATAATGTAGTGTTTTTCACTATTCATCACAAATTGAATGTTTTTAGAAAAATACTGAAAACTCACCCTAAGCTAATTTTGAAATTATAAATCCAAATATAAAGTGAATTTTGAAAAAAGAAATTCTAAAATTTAAAAGTGGGTGTATTACTATTCATAACTTCTTCTTAAATGGCATGTTTGATTGGTTGTGGGGTGCTAGAGCTCCGAGATGTATACCACACAAGCTATTATATTATTCAAATACAAGCATATCATGGAATCTTAGGGTTTTACATAGAAATTTTTAATTATAGATTTAGAATTATTCTTTTATTGGCTATATTATCTCTAAGGAGGAAATCTCATATGATCCTATAAAGATAGATACATTCCAAGAATGTCCTAACCCAATGAACAAATTCAAGTTAGGTTGTTTATTTACATTGGAAGGTTACTATCGGTGTTTTTTTCAAACATTTTCCCAATTGGATAACCCATTTCCAACCTTTCTTGAAATGGGGATAAGTTTTCATGGAAAAGGGAATGTGAAGACTTTTTTGAATAAATAAAGAATAGATTGGAGAATGAACCTACTTTTACTTTGAAACATGAAATGATGGGTTATGATACATAGTGACGCATTAAAATGAGAATTATTTTTGTCCGTATATATAATAATAAATTTATTTCCTGTACATCAAGGTAGATAATGGTTCATGAAAAAAATATCCATACAATGATCTTGAGTTGACATCTAGATTATTTTATTTTATGATATAGAGAGAATATCACTATATTGAATAATTTGAGATATATATGGATCATTATATTTTGAAATCTAGAATTTTGTAGAAATAGATCACCATGTGGTAAATGTGATGGCTCAAGATACACAAGGACTATGATGTCTCAATACATTATGATCTTGCGAAAGAAAATAATGTAGAGTATTATTTGAGATTAAAATTTCATGGATTTCTTGACCAAATGAGGATTAATAAGGATCATATGTTAATGGATTTAGTAAATATGGATCTGGGAATCATTAAGCAAGGAGAGTCATAAATACTAGTTAAAAATTATTTATAAACTATGCTTTTTGGAAAAGATAAATATTTATCAACTTGATGATTAGAATTTTCCAAAAGTATTATATACATGAATGGTTGAATGTTAGAAGAGTTAATTTGTAAAGATGGTGTTCTAAAATTTGGGAAGTGGATATGATTTCCATATATACATGAGCTGAAGAGATAATTGTTAGATGATTCTCATAGATTGAATTTATTATTACACCTTGGTATCACCAATATGTATAGATATTTGAAGGAACATTACTGGTGGGATTATATGTAGTGAAAAATTGTTTATTATGGGTCAAGTTATTTGTTTTATCAATAGGTGAAAGATGAAGGAAATTATCCTAGAGGAGTCAAGAAATATCATCCTATTCATAAATGGGATGACATTACCATGGACATTTTCACTAGATTATCAAGGACAACTATAACGAGTTATCCAATGTGGGTTATATTTAATCAACTCAAATTTTTTTCACATTTTCTCACTATAAGAGAAGATTTATCTCTTGATTGAATTACAAGGATATATATTAATGAAGTTGTGATTCTTCATCGAACACCTCTATCAATTGTTTCTAATCATGTTCTATGGTTTAAAAAAAATTTATAAAATATTATTATGAAGGATATTGATACAAAGCTTCATTTATGAACCACATATAACCCTCATACTGATGGTTAGTCCAAAAAATCTATTCAAACATTAAAATTTATTTTGAGGTCATTTTATCATAAATTTAAAGGTTTGTGGGATAAATATTTACATTTATTAGAGTTTTACTATAACAATAGCTTCCATTAAAGTATTCAACTATTTATGTATGAAGTATTATATGGAAATATATGTTGTACTTTTACTTGTTGTGATGAATTTGAAAAAAGTAATATTTATTACTAGAACACGTAGAGGAGAAAATGATAATGGTAAAATCCATTCAAACACATATCAATGTAATTATAAAAAGTGAAATGATCTATGCCAATAACTGAAGGAATGATTTGGAATTTAATTTTTAGGTCAAATTTTATTGAAAGTAACTACATGTAAGTGTGTTATAAGGTTTGATATGAATTTGGAACTGAGCCCCATTTACATTGTACCTTCTTAAATCCTATAAATAAATGATGCTATGGATTACTGTTTAGAAATTCCAGAAATTCTATCAAAAATACTTGATTTTTTATATATATAATTGTAAATGAAGTACATACAAGACGTAATACATGTGGTCTTATTTGAATAAATTGAATTGGAACCTAATCTTTATTAAATTTATGATCCTATCTGGATTCGGGATACTATAGAATAAGTTTTGAGTAATCAAATGAATCATCTGGTAAAGGTACCTGGAAGAAATCATAAGGTATAAGAGGTTATGTGGGAACCTAACAATGTTATGAAGAGAATATTCCAAAATATTTTCATGAGATTACATTCTAGAAATTTTGAGGATGATTTTTTTTCGGATGGAATAATGTAATTACTTGAAACATTATGATATATATTTCATTTTTAATAAATTCAATCTCTTTAATAGCTTGCAATTCAGGCAACCATATGTCTAAATTAATCGTATAATATAATACTATTATAAATTGTCTATTAAATTTGTGTATATTAATAGTAATAAATAATATATGAAAATTATATGGTTTTCAGATATATAAATTAAAATCATTGGTTATAAATTGATTATTAATTAAAATAGATATCATTTTAAGGTAAAAGAAATGTATTTATGAAAAACTATTTTTATGTACGGAATGTGTTTTTATCTTAAAAATTTAAATCAATCTACACTGGTGAATGAATTTAAGTAAATTATTATATTATATATTTAATTTAATGTTTTTTCATTCATCTAATTTTTTTTCTAATCATGGGATAAGAATAAACACAATTTTATTCCTAAAACTGTATTTTTCTAAAAGGAGGTTTCGTCATTTTTTCACATAAATTTTAAAAACTTTTCGTCAAAAATTTTATAAAATATATTTGAAAAATTAAAATTCATTTTTTTTAAATTATAAATTCACAAATATAATAGATTTAATTTTTGAGTATTTTTGTAAATAATTGATTTCTCAATGAATAGTGAAAATACTAATTTTTATTGAAATATACCTTTTCCTTTAAAGAATATAAAAAGTTAAATATTGTTTTAAAATTATTTAAATGTAACATTAATTCAATTATATTATAATTAATCTAATTTATCTCATTATAATAACTTTAATTTTGATTCGTGATATGTATCTTCTTACACCTTTGAATGTTTTTCTTTGGGAAACTGTTTTTTCTTCAGGTTTACAAGTTTAGTTTTAAATTTATCCATAAACATATGGGAATTGAATTTCGAAAATTGGATAACATATTTTTAATCAAAATTATTATTATTATATAATATGGTAAATATAATTTTTTCCCATAATGAATAGAAAAAACAGTAAAAATTAATTATCATAGTTAAGAATAAAACATGTTTACTCAGGTTAAACTAAACATATAAGGTTTGAAATTATTCACAAAATTGTATAATTTTTATTTTTTTGACCTATTTAGATTTTATCTCAAATAAGGTTTGATAATGATCCATTTTAGAGCATTGTGTCATTTGAAAAACCTGGGTGTAAGTAATTCTTATAAAAAATTCCAAGTGTGTCATTCCCCCCACCTATAGAATGAAACCCCCTATCCGCTTATATTGACACTATAAAAGGCATTTAGTTCTATAAATACCTAACCAAAAAATTTAATAAAATCCATACCTAGGACCATGATTCCCTTTAATTATCAAAAAACAAATTTTTGTAAGGATTTAGGTATAAAATAAAATATGTTATCCAAAGAATATGTATTTTGGTTAACCACGCTTTTTCGTTTTATTTCTTCCAATAAATACTTACAATATTTTCCAAATATTATGAAATTATAAAAAAAATATTTCTTAAATAATAATATTTTACTGTTTTAATTTCACGAATTATATACATCTAATCTACTATCAAAGGGGAGACGAAACTATCGATTATGTGTATGGTGGACTACCACCACACAAACTATTTTAATTAATTTTCTATCACGGCCTCTCACAGACGGATATAATGATGGATTTAATATATATATATATATATATATATGATCTATATGACATAATTATACTTATGAAATTAAAATATCACATCTACATTCTTAAATCGAATTCTTGGGAAAATTATAATGTTGCTCATTTGTACGTGTGTACAATCACCTTTGTATCATCCCGCCCAGAGTACAACTGAACTGGGCCCAAGATGATGATACACAAGACCTCAAGTGCATCTCCCCAAATGTTAGAGGCTTTTGACTATGAGAGTGATCCTTTGGTTGTTCGATGGGGAGACCATTCCCTCATAGGATAAGGTATAACACAGTTGAAAAAAATATATGTAACATGTAGCAAAAGCATAAAAAAAATAAGACTTCAAAAAAAGTGGAAAAACCCTAATGTAATAACCAATAAATTCATAAGATGAATAGTAAAAAATGATACCATGATGATGTCAAATTATGATTAAAAGGTAAATAAAAGTTTAGGAATATGGTGTATAATCATAGACTACATGCTAAAAAAACAACCAAAATACGAAATAGAAACTATGAGATGAAATCTTAAGAAAGATTCAGTCCTCTTCCTCAATGATACATCCAAAACAGCAATAAAATCAATCATCAGAAGTGGTACACATCCATGAATCCATACCTGCAAACATAATGTCTACTCCGGTACCAAACGGCGCCTAAGAATGGTGTGATATATAATATCAGTATGCTGGTACCCATGATTTCTTGTCCGTTTCATTTCATGATGTTTACATATAGTATTGTTCTATATATATAATAAATATAGTCGACTTAAATAAATAAAAACAAATAACTATTACTTTTTTTGGTTTCCCAGGCGGAAAATAACCCCACACCACATGCTTTGGCCTAAGCCTAAAGTATGACTGAGATACCTGGTAAAGAAGAATATATATATATAACTTTGCTAGTGTAATATTATAGACCAATGGAAAGGGAATACCCTAAATCTTTTTCTTTGAATTGGGGTCTAATCGATATGTCAAAAACAGGAACCCAAAAATCACAAGAGAAGTTTCAAAAATCATAAGGAAACTCTGTGTAGTATAAACAAAAATGTATTACATATTTATATTAAAACTAACAATTTTAGAGTTGGAGTCTGAGACCGTCCTAAAGGTATAACTATGGTATATCCAATTAATTATATCCAATGCCACGAACCTATCCAAGGGGATCCTTTTGAAATTCAAAGTATTACAGATGGATGGTAACTATGAGTTCATCCCATGTATCACAAATATGAGACCAATTATCAATTGTGGTTTGGCATATCCATTTTTCCAATGAGTTCATCCTCGGTTTCCCCTTAGAGAATTAGTATCACCCAATAGTAAAATAAATTTCATAAGTAAATCCCTTACTCGATGAACCTAAAAAATCTATTTCCCATAACACATTGCTATACCTATCAAGAAATTAGAGTCCAATTTTGTGTTATTAATACATGGCCCACATTCTCTCATTGACCAATGTTTATTTAAAACAACAAAATAGGAATATATATATATACATATATCATAGAACAAAATACCCGATTATAACCATCTAATTTACCTTTTAATTCCATGCTTACCAATTATTTGAGCCCAAAAATCACATATAATAATGTTATCACAATATTAAATAGAACTGGAACTTATCGGTAAAGTTAGAAGAAAAGAAATTCAATAATGGTAAAACATGACAAGACTTATATAAACAATTATTTAGGCAACAACTTCTAGTAAAACCAAATCCATAGTTTACCATTCATCGTAAATAAATTATTTAATTTAAAACATGAACCCAAATTATTTCACTTGCACATGTAATTAATAATTAAAAACTCAAGGCCAAGGGTAAAATAGGAAAATTCTATTATCACATCAAATAGGGTGTCCGAAGACATGGAAACAACCTAAGAAGGCGGTTATCCTTAACCAAAGGTCAAAAGGATCAACACAAACACTTTATTTAAATTAATACACAATATTTGGGATTTGGAGGTAGGAACCAATAAGAAGAACAAAACTAATAATTGAAAGAAGCATCAAAATGATGATAAATAATAAATATGTCATACCTCATAGTCATAGTATATCCTAAATCCCACAGAAACCATTGATATGATCTAAAACGGATGAAATCTTAGAATTTATCCAAAACCCTAATTTCATGTAAAAACCATTCGTGGAAGATCGCATGATGGAGAGTGGATGAAACTCAATGATTCTTTGTGAAAAAGAATAGTCATACTGAGAGGATCACAATTCTTTTGACGACGTTGAAAATGGAGAAGAGAGGGAGGTACAACATGATTCTGATGTGGTGAAGGGGGTGGCGCACCACCTGGAGTGGAGGTGGGCATGACACACAGAGGATAGGAGAGGGAATGAATTGTGGGAAAAAAGAAAGGAAGGATAAGAAATAAGGGAGAGTAAAAAAGGAAAATAAATAAAAAGTAATAAAGAATAAAATAAAATAATAATTAAATAAAAAAGGTGACAAAGAAAAGTAATAAAAATTAAAAAATTTGTTAAACCCATTATAATTATTTTTCACGTTAATCCTGATTGATTTTTATTTTATTATCTATTTTTATTCCTCTTAACATATTTTTATTTCTATAAATTTCATTTAATTTCTTTTAATCCTTTAAATTTATTTTATCTCGAAATGTTGTGCCATGGAATTGTGTATTATTTTTCACAATCCCTCACAACCATAAAAAAATTGATGCTTAGGACCTACAATAGAACGTGTGGACGTGTGACCTAGATTTGATTAAGGAATAATAATTAAAATTTAATTATTAAATGGTCTGTAACTTGGTTAATGCCAGGATGATTCAACCTCCCCTCCTTATGAAAACTCGTCCCCAAGTATTCCTTTTGGGGGTAGGGAAATGTCTCCAGAGAATTGATTCGGCCATTGTGTATTCGCATCAGTCTATTGATCCTATGTATCATCCTAAATGTTGTTGTGATTCAATAGCATCAACACTAGTGGAATGGACCAAACTCAAAGAAACCTCATTCTATGATCAACAATAAGAATCAGACACTCCTCGAATGATGCATCTACCTCTAGTTCGATGTCATCTGAAATAAATGAATGACACATATCTTGATGATAATTTCGAAGTCTAGAGACATGCAAGACATCATTCATGGCATGGTACCATAGAGGTAACAACAAAAGAATGGACACTGGTCAACCTCTCCACTATCTCGAACGACCTGAGATATCTTGGTGATAACATTCCCTGTCTAGTGATTCACTTATGACCCAACCTCAGTGAAATACAATGTAATACCCAATGTCCTACATCAAACTCCATGGGTCTATGATAGCAATTGGTAGAAGACTTCTTCAGGGACTGATATGTAGCCAAATGATTTTCAATTTGTTGGACATTCCTAGAAGTCTCTTGAATGAGATGAGGACCTAGAAGAGATGTGTCATCTATTGTGATCCATCATAGAGGTGAACTACATGATCTACTATATAGGGCCTCAAATGGATCCATTTGAATTTTTTTCATGAATATTTTACTATATAAATACTCAAATATCGGGATATGTTTCTCCTAATAACCTCCAAAATCAATGATACATGCCCACACCATATCTTATAACACCTAAATGTTGTTCTTGTACTACTCATCCATCAGTGGGTGATATGCCCTGCCCAAAAACACATGTGAACCCCATTCATTCCCCAATCCATTATAGAATCATGATGTGAAATGGGTGTATTGGTCTGCCATGATAGAATTAGGCACTCCATGACGAAGAACAATCTACTGAATATAAAACCTTCAAAACAAATAAATTGAGATGGTCTCCTAGATATATAGGAAGTGTGTGACTTCGGTCAACCTATCAATGATCGCGCATACTGCGTCGCTGCCTCGAGGTGATATCAACAAGAATATAATGAAATCTATGGTTATATCATTACATTTACACAGAATAATAAAAAGAGGTTGTAGGATCCCAGTAGGTCACTGGTGCTTTTCCTTCACCTAATAACAGGTGGAGGACTGGGTACTAATACCCACAATTTACTTCTTCATACTCGGCCACTAGTACTGACGATGCATATCTCTATACATCATGGTAAGTCTAGGTTGAACATACCAAAAATATTCATTATATTTCCACGTCATATAATCTAAAATATCAAATGGGACCCATAAAATTCCACATTAGAGTAGAGTTTCAGTACTATCAATAACCCAACCATTGGGTGGGTTCTCTCCTGTGACGCTTTCCCTAAAAACATGCCCCTACGAATCAGATAACTGTAACATGTGGAACTTTCCAAGAATAGAGAATGCACTATAAGAGATCTTATAACTTGTCATCTAGGTTATTCTTAAACCTCCAGATGCATCTCTGAAAACAAATCCACCATCTTCCACTCACTACTGGCTTACACGACAGCTTCTATCTATTTCTGGCGGCTCAAAGTGTCATCCATGACATTGCCCTTTCTAAGGATATGATAAAGCTAAATGTCAAATGAATCTATGTATTCGACCCACCTACACTACCTCAAATTTTTGTCTTCTTGTGTGGAGATATATTTCAATATTTTATGATTCTTGTTAACAACGAACCTTTCTCTAAGAAAGTAGCATATCTAGTAGCATAGAGCATGAACCACAACTACTAAATCAAGATCGTTTGTAGGATAGTTCCTCTCATGATGAATTATATAGAAGCATCCATAAGGAATGACTCAATCACCCTGTATCAATAATGCACCATGTCTAACTCCTAAAACAACATAGTAAATAGTATATCTTCTGCTTGGATTAGGCAGAATCAAAATCAAAGCTATTGTGAATCTCAATATTAAATCCTAAAATTATTTCTCACACAATTTTGAGTAAATGAACTGCACACCCTTCTAATTTAGGTCCATAAGAGGCTGTTATTATCGAGGTAAATCACATATGAAAAATCTATAATAGCCAGCAAACCCTAAGAAGATATCTATGTAAAACACATTCTTGGGCTGCTCCCAGGAAAGTTCTGTGCTCATTTTTCTAGATCAACTAATATACTTTCCTCAGATATAATATGACCCATGAAGTGAACCTTGTTGATCAAAAAAGGAGTTTCCTATTATTAATGTATACATGGTTAAATCTTAGTGTACTCAACACGATCTCATGATGATTTTTATGGATGTTCATAGAGCATGAATACAAAAATATGTCATCTATGAAGACTACCACAATAGAATCAATGTATGAGTGGAAAACCCTATTCATAAGATTCATGAAAACTGCTAGCACATTATTCAGAATGAAAAATATAATCATTAACTCTTACAATCCATAAGAACTTTGTAAATTTGTACATGGTATATATGATGTTCTCACATGCACATGATGATTGCCCAACCTTAGATCAATCTTGGAGAAAACCAGTTTTCCACGAATACTGTCAAAGATGGTGTCTATGTGAGGAAATGAATATAAATTATTTACCGTAATCTAGTGATTTGATGGTAATCCACATACAGTATGAGGGTACCATCTACCTTATTGGTGAAAATGCCTAGTGTACCTCACGATGATGTACTTGGTCTGATGAAAACATTCACCTCTAGATCATCAAGCTTCTTATTGAGTTTATGTAGCTATGTTGTTTTCATCCTATCATGAGGAATGTGCATTGGTTCCACAACTGGAACTAGGTCGATAATGAATTAAATTCCCTCATAGGAGGTAAGATGAAAAAATATTCAAGGAATACATCCCGAAAACTATCAACAATGGGAGGTAATTCTGCTGACTAAAGTCCCTGATCACTCATAAAGATACATTATAGATGAGCTGTCACTCTCCCAATGACAGAATTATTAGTTCATGCTTGATCTTCCTGGGAAACATTCCCCCTTGTGTATATAAAAGAAACCCATGGGTGTTGTGAAGTACACTTTATGGAGATATAAATCCAAAGGGCATTATAAATACCGAGCCATTCCATTTAGAGAGTGACATCAAATCTAGTCACCTTAAGGATGAATAAATTCCAAAAGAAACGGTACCTGCCTATCTCAAGGGGTATTCCAATAACAGGAATATTCCCTCTTTTCTGAAAACCAAAGGAGTGTCAATAGACATAACACCACATGAGTAATTTATGGTAAGACCCAAAATCTCAACAGTTGTAGTATATATGAATGAGTGAGAATCACGAGTATCCAAAAGGGTGGAAACTAATGTAGAGGATATAAGGATGATACCTCTAACTATATATAGACCAGGACTCTTCTCCAATAAAATTGGTTTCATTGTATATGTATGGCCTAATCCTTAGCTCTGAGGTGTTTCCTAACATGTCTAAGTAGGTACACTCTATTGATGCTAGTTTTCTGAAATGTGACTACCTCGCCCACAACATCCCCTACCATGGCCATGACCTCAACTACCTCCGCCTAATTGGCTAGTGGAAAATGTAATTCTAGAATAACATGGATCCATAGATCCAATATCTAATGGAAGTGATAGCACTGATTCTTTTTGACTAAACTCATAAGGAAAATAATGGATGAAATGGTGAATGTGACCCATCTTGCCGTAATCTCGACACTCCATATGCTTCCTTGTGTACTGAGTTTTCTTAGGGAAATTCCTATCGAACTGAAGACAAATTATAGTACCATTAGTATGTTTCATTTGGATTCCATTACCCCCACATTATCCCTCTAAATGATGCTTCTTAATGCCTGAAGAACCATTACCATGCTTCTAAACTGAACTTCCCTGGATCCCAGGATCAACTTCCCGAGGATTTTTTTCTATAATTAAGGAAAAATTCAGGATATATTCAATGTTCAAAAAATTAAATAGATTCAAACATGAGAATATATGATATCCTAGTCTATCCTCAATGCGTCTCACAATTGTATGTGTTCCACCCATCAGAGATGGAGAAAAACGCTGGAGCTCAATGAAACGAGTAGAATACTCTAATATTGTCATATAGACCTGCTAAAGATGTAATAACTCCATGGTATAATATTCTCTCAAATCCTGTGAAAATATGTTATCATATAAAGCATTCCATAAGTATTCTCTGACCAGGTCTTGGGTTTTCTCTTCTTGAGAAGTGACATCCAATCAACACTTCTCGAAGTCACAAAGAATAATGAAAACAAGTTTGACCCTATTCTCTTGAAGCATCTCAATATGGTCAAAGAAAAATTTCATGGATTCTATCTATGATTATAGAGAATTGAGACCACCATCCCTTAAGAGAGTGGGAGGATGTGGTTTTTGAATAACCTGTGTAAGCTCTGCCATAGTTAGGGCATGCCTAGGAACCCTATGAAGTAACAGTATGAACTTGAGAATGTTACCCCAGAATTGGGTTTCTGCACCCAAATGAAGATCAGAAAGAGGTTCAATTGGATTCACTAGGGGAGCCACTATAGGTTCTCTTATAGGAATCACTAATGGTGTTTCTAGACCCACAAACCAAGGAATGTATTCGTCGCTACTCTCCTGGAGTAAGACATGATGACGTCATGATGACAATGCTCTACAATTTCCTAACACACACCTTACAATAGATTATATTTTCCAAGAGGTAAACTAGTAATGGATCAGTATGAAAACAGGAAGGTGTAAGGAATCCCAGACCATGGAATTGAGTTTATGTAATGAAATAAAAAAGTGGTTATGTACATGGTCATACTCGGAGATTGAGACAATAGACAACCTACTTCAAGAGCCCAGTCTAGATAGAAAGTGAACTGGTCATAGAAGGATCCCTAACACACATACATAATTTATTTTATAACAAAAAAATACTACAAGATATTAAAACTAAAAAATATATCACTCACATGCAAACTAGAAGATTTACATTGAAATTAGATTCGACATGGAAATATGCATGTCATTTTAATCTATATGGTGCCTAATATGATGCACGAAAATGAAATCCACTAATTTTTTCTGGATAAAATATTACAAATTAACATCTCAATTGTAATAATAAAATTAATAGAATTAAGGAAGTGTCTCACCCAATGATGAAGTCGTATCTACAATAAATGGAATAATCAATAACAAAAATCCCAAACCAAAAAAATTGTATTTCCCTGTGCAAGGGTTTTCTATGTCCACGAACATGGTAATTTAAAAATTATTATGTCCTAATATCATTTATAATAGAAATAGTATGAACCAAGGAAAATAACTATTTTGATACCAATTTATAGCATCCCACACTCAGTACCATTGAATTGGGCCCTGATATGGTGGGACACAAGGCCTCAAGCGCATCACCACAAATGCTACAGGCTACCAACTTGCAGCGAAGGTATTGGGTAAATCTATGGCAAGACTATTCAATCATAATAAAATTTATATCATAGAAAAACTGAATATATATAACATGTAATATAAGAAAGAAGATAAATAATACTAGAATAGAGGTTGGTAAATGAACCAAAAGAATATATAATAACTACATGAAGCTAAACAATCATAACAGATAACTTGATGTTGTCAAAGTATGTTTCCAAAAGTAAATAAAAGTACTGGGGTATGGGGTAAAATCATAGACTATATGCTGAGAAAAAAAACCAAAATTCCAATTAGAAATAGATACATGGATTCTCAAGAAAGGCTCGGTCCACTACCCCCAATCTCCATAAAAATAGAGAAATCAAGCATCAGAAGCATCTTTCTTCCCCAAATCCATACCTACAAACATAAAGTCTACACTGGTACCAATTGGTTCCCAAGCACGGGGTATGATATAATCTAAGTAGGCCGACACTCATGGTTCATAAACCATTCTGTTTCATGTTATAGATAAATAGGAGTGTGCCATATATATAATAAATAAAACAAAATTAAATAAATAAATTTAAAAAATTTAACTTGGTATGGGATCCCAAGCAGACAGATGTCCCATTCCACCTACATCTTCTTAAGTCAGATGTCTGAATGAGATAATTTTTAATGTAGAATATATATACATATACACATATATATATATATATATCAATTTCAGAGTAAAAATACAAACCAAAGAAAATGGAATTCCCCCAAGATTGTCCTTTGGCATGGGGTCTAATCCATATATAAAAACTAGGTGCACTAAAGGAACAAGAGATGTATCAATAAGCATAAGGAAAATCTATGGGGTATCAATAAAAACATCCCACATATTTATATTAAAAATAACAATTTAAGAGGTGGATTCAAAACTCATCTCGAATGTTTCACAATGATATATCAAATCAATTTTATCCAATTCCATGAGCTCATCCAATGGGATCCTTTCGAAAATCCAAGTATCGCTCATGGATGTTAACTAAGATTCTATCCTAGGTATAACACATAAGGGAAAAAGTATCAACCAAGGAATAGTGTATCCATTTTGCTAATGGGTCATTCCTCAGTTTCTCCTTAAGGAATGGGTATCACCCAATAGTATAATAAAAAGAATGAGGAAATACCTTGCCTAATGATCCTAAAACATTGCTTTCCTGGAATGTTGTGTTGTAACCTATCTATCCCGAATAGTCTGATTGTGGGTACTTAAAATAGGACCCATGTTCTCTCCCTGACCTGAGTTTATTTAAATCCACTAGAGAGGAATATATATATATATATATATCATATACTATAATTCTTGATTTCATCCATCTAATTAAACATTTATTGACACACTAACCAATTATTAATGCCCCATAATCATGGATAATAATAATAACAAAATATTAAATAGAACTTTAACATATCATTTATATAATAAGAAATAACATTTAATAATGGTAAAAGAATTAAATAATTATAAAATTAATTATTTAGGAAACAAAATCTGGGAAAACCAAATACAGTGTTTATGATTCATCCTAAATAATTTATTCTATTTTAAACTTCAACACAAATTATTGAACATGCACACGTAATTAAAAATTTAAAACTGAAGTCCAATGGTAAAATATTCCAATTACATTGGAACACCCAAATGGGGTATCCAACGACATGTAAAAACCCATAAAAGGGGGTTCTACCTAAACAACGGTCACAAGATCAAAGGAAATAACGTAAATTAAATTAATATGCAATATTTATGGATTGACTAATAGACACCAAAGAGTGGAACACCATTACGAATTGAATGAACCAATAAAATTAAGGGAAAAAAATGAAGACCCCTACATCGTAGTTATAGTATATCCCACTCCCCATGACAACATTTGATTTGACCTAAAAAAAAGAAATCAGTGAATTTTTCAAAGACCACTACTTTAGGTAAAAACATTCCATGGAAGATTGCGTGATGGAGGGTGGATGTAGCACAATGATTATTGGTCCAGAAGATTAGTCTTATAGAGAGTTCACAATGCTTACAACGACATTCTAAATAGAGAATGGTGGAGGTCAAGTGTGCTTGCAAGTAGAGAAGGGGGGTCGAGCACCACCTCGCCAGGAGGGGGGCGTGACGCACAATAGAGTGGATAGGTAGAGAATATAGGAAAAAATAAATGAAAGAAAATAAATATATGATAGGAATAAAATAAATTAAAAGAAATAAAATAAAATAAAATAATAAATATATAAATAAACGAAAATGAGAAAAAAAAATAAAACTAATAAAAAAAGGGTTAAAACCATTTTAATTATTTGTAACTTTACTCCTGAACACTTTTTATTGTATTATTTATTATTATTCAATATTCATTTATTTTTATTTTTTTGAAAAAAAATTATTCAATTTAATCCATTTAATTACTTTTAACCCAAATCATTGTTCCAGGGAAAGATGTATTATTTCGGATAATCGCACGCTACCATAAAAAATATTTCTACTCAAGACCTAAATAGATCATGCAGGCATGAATCCTGTGTCAAATTAATGAATTGGAAATAAAATTAAAAAATTAAATGATTCGTAACTTGGTTAAATCCAGGACGTTACACCCTCCATATAGTCATGTGCTACGTTTTCCATTTTATTTTGAGAAGATGGTAATAATGATTGATTTAATGAGTATATATTATGTATATGATATAATAATTAATTTTTATAGTTGCATTATTATTTAACATTCTTTCATTCCATTCATGAAAAAATGTTAACAATGTTATTGCGTACGCACATCATACCATCACCATGAACAATGTAACTAATTTTTCTACAATTAAAATTTATAGAATATTATAAATAATTATATAATTAATATATGTGATATTTATATCACTATTAAAATTATGTATATGATTGAATCATGATCAATGTACATGTAATGAAACTACAAAACCAAAATATACATGAAAAAAATTGTTATCATTAAGAATATAGTTTTTTGATAAATAATTGTCAATAAACAGGTGATAGAAAGATATATGAAAATAATATATGATATAATATATATTATTCTGATTACATAGTATATTTATAATAAACCTATATTTATTATACTAGATTTTTTAACCCAAATGAATGAAATCTGATTTGAGGTAAGTGTTTCTTATCTCACTTTTACTTTCGTGATACGTATTCCATATTTAGTACTTATTTATTTTCTGTGTTGTATGTACTTACCCTTTTATTTTTTATAAAATGAATATATTAATATTCAGGGTATTTGATATTTCTTTTTTTGTAATTTATTTCATGGCAGCTGTGATTCCACAGTTACTAATGTGGTAAGGGATTTACAATCAAAATCTCATAGTATATCAGGATTGTTTATCATTATGTTTCCTATGAGAAAATATTATGATATACCTCTCAATAAACTCATTAATTTTATTATACTATAGTTATTCATGAATATTTCATGTATCAACATCATTTTACTCTATTTTTTAATTAAATTGATTATGAAAATTATTTTAAGAAAATGCGACTTTATTTATATCTTATGTCAAAAAAAATTTCTTCTATATCCATTTTTTCTAAAAAAAAAATTAAATAATATTTTCCTAATTATAAAAATTATTTATTAAAGAAATGTTCTTATCTATTCTAATTTTTAAAAAACATTTTTAATGTAATCATCTAATCATTTTCAAAATGAGGTACTTTTATCCTTTTTACAACAATGTGAAAATAATATTATTTATCATATATGCATTGTATCTAATTAAACAATAAAATTTATTTGAAGATTCCATGATTATTTTAAATGAAAATAGTTTTCCTAATATTATGAATTTTTTTGTTATTAAAAACTTATTTTCAAACTGAAATGGATATTTTCCCCAAGAATGATTTTAATGAATTTTTTATGGTATTTCAATTCATCAATGAAAACAATCCTAATTATACTAATTATTAATTTTTAATATGTTGTAATTATTACATACTTATTATTTGTTAAATTGGATTATGATCAGTTTGATTGGGGATGTACTATTTTGATACCATTCTCAGTATTACTCTAGATTGTTTAGGATTATTTTTAAGGATTAGGGATATTTTTAAAATTTAATTGGATAACATTCAATAGAAATTTGTATGTTGATTATGTTTGTCCCTTGTATATGAGGAATTAATTGGACTTAGTAAGTAATTGTTCGGGCCCTCCATGGCCCCTCGATGAAACACTAGATCTCATGAGACAAACTAGCTCAGGTATTTGGTCGATGCCTTCCCATTTATATTAGATGTCTTGGAAAGAGGTCTTGATGATATGGTTATGATGTTGGTAATTTTAAATTCACTCATATTGAGATTAGTTACTGAAGTCCATGTAATTAGTCGATTTGTATGAATATCTATGGATATGTTTCATGAAAATGTGATTATTTATATGGAATTATTTGATCATTATTCATTAATTCCACGTTATTATTCATGGTCAGCATTTTAATTAAATGGAATACATTTTTTTTAATTACCTTCCCATTTTTATTATGCCTTATTTATTATTGATAGCTTCAGTTGTACATGTATCCTTACTAAACAATAAATCTCCCACCTTTCTTATTTTTCCTTTTATCAGAATGAAAATAAATGTATTATGATTGATATGATTGGATATGATAAAGGGAATTATGGTTATCTCAAAGAAAATACTATGATTTATTTTACATTATCAAATTTAATGTGAAATTAATGAATGTATCTAGTTTACCCAGACTACCTAAATATTTACTCTTTCAGGATGAGATTCCTTGTATATAGTGCCAATATAATAAATTAGAAACTGACTCTAGTCTAGTAGGGTCAAGGTATTTACATATAATATCTTCTATAAGTGATATTGGATTTATGGAGGATTTGTATTATTGTATATCATATATATAGGTATTGAAGGATTTTAACATTAACTTTATAAGTGTATATAAATACAAATATTATATCCATAATCACATAATAGGGATATATATATATATTAATATAAATATATTCATGTATATATTCCTTTCATTAGAGAGAGGTTTCTCTTATGAGAGGATAGACAGACACACATGACTCTATGTTGTTATTCCACACCTAGAGAGTGTCCATACTCTACCACCTAGATTCTGAGAATGAATCAATATAGGTGTTGTTAGTTTTTATTAGTACATAATGATCTTGTTAACTAATATTGATTAGTTTTATACATTAATCACTTTATAGATAAGATAGCTATACAATTTATCATTATTTCTTATTCTATAGGTACATAATGAAACTACTACATATTATTGATCTTATGATAGATAAGTAGGGTTCATGTGGAAACCTCTTACTATTTATGATTTACTGACATACTATAATTAATTGTATAATATATATGTAAATATATTTTTCCATGATCTTTGTGATATCAAAATACATACACATGAAGAATGATATATGTATAAGCTATAATTCACGGTTTATTCTTATGAAAATACTGAGCATCATTAATATAGTTGATTATGGGTTATTTTCTTAATTCCATTTAACTTATTTTCTGGAGATGAATTCTATATATTTATGATGATAATTTCCTATTCTATTGAACTATATAAATATTGGTGGTATTATTGTTGTTTTTAATTGATAGTTTTGGATTGTAATTGTTTTGTGGTTTTCTTTGAGTCTATATACATATGTAATGTAGTTTATTTTATTATATATTATATATAAGGATTCATCAGATACAATATCTATTATTTTGACATAGTAGTTTTTATTTTTTGAATATCCAATTAATTCTTGGGATTGGGAGGGTTTCTAGTAGAATATTATAATGTTTCAGATAAATTATAAAGATGGTAAATCAGTTACCACCATATCATAACTCATCCCTTGGACATTAGGGTATATTTTTTTAATTAGGAAAGATGATTGAGGTATTTATAAAGTATGGTTTTGGTTAATGGGTGACCATGGTTTTATAATTTTAAATATTATTAGATTTTATTATGACGTGGAATATATGTGAAATTTTATAATCTACACTCAATTTGAAAGAAATTAATATGAATATCCAATATTATTATTGTAGAAACATGATTTACAAGGATACTGAATCTCTAAATTGGCTCCCATTTCAAATAGATATATATAGCTTGAGTCACATGCATCATGAGTTAATAATTCTCAATATGAAATTGTATGAAAAATGAAATATTGAATAATTTTTTTTCATTTTTAGTATATTTATAAAAAAAATTTAATTATTATATTTATTTAATAAAATAAATAAATTAATATTGTAATCATAATTATTTATTATTGATGATATTATTGATATAAAAATTCTAGTGAATTTTTTTATTCTGTCTCACACATTTTTTTCTTATAAATGAATAATAGATGAAATAGATGATAATGGGAATAGGGTCTCAGTCAGTCCATTATTATGTTGCCTATAAATTAGATGATGCTATTAATTATTTTAAAGAGAATCTAATGTGTTTGTCTATATAAATGTAAACAAATACTCCTTAAAAACCTCCAGTTAACATACATTAAGGGGTAGATTATAATTCTCTTATGTTGATTCTTTTTTAGGATCTTTAGGTCATTGTAGGGCCTCTTGAAATACTATAAACTATGGGATAGAGTGTAAATTTTTTGGAGTCTTTCACTACAAATGTTATATAGTATTTTTTTACAACATCTTATTATATTTCAATGTGATATCTCTATATAGAGGAAAAAGGAAAGCATCAATCGTTTTAATCACATCTATCAAATCATTAAATATCATAGTGTATCATTGGGTTAGGTTACTAACATTTATACTAAAAGTAGATACTCTTAGATGGTTGTATTATATGATTAAATCTATTAATGTACAAGAAATAACCAATAAGTATTTACATGTAACTATCAATGTGTAATTATATTTTTATACACTTAATTTGGTTAAAAATCAAGATTTTATGGAAGTCAAGAAGGGGATGATGATGGCAATGGAGTATACTACGATGGTTACCGAACTACTACTTTGGACACCCTACTAGTGTGAAGATGAAGAATTTAAATCCAAATTCCTTAATATAATATTGAATATTAAATTTCATACTTTATCTATGATACCCATCCTCAAAAGTATTTTACAATTTTTCAAGAATGTGGTGTTGGATGAGATAGTTTCTAATGGACGTCTGGGATATAGAGAATTACCTTCTGTCTGGAGGAAAAGTAAAGGTTTATATCGTTTGTAGAACCACTATAGGGGAGATATTAACTGAGGAGGATTTATATTTAACTGTAAAAGTGAGAGTTTTTAAATTTATCATAGCACTAGAAGATCCTTGCTTTGATGCATTCATTATCGACATTCTTTAAAATGTAGTCAAAATTCTTAAGATGACTAATATGAAAAAATAATCTATGATGGGTAGTGAATGAAACATTTAAATAGTAAAACATAATTTTAAAATATTAAAATTGGTCATAGATATTGTCTCATGTTGTAATAGTGAAACACAATGTAGTGTCAAAAAAATAAATTATGGTTGAAATAATAGAAAATCTATATTTTCTTTTTTTATATTAGATTAGATCCAATTTCCCTAAATCTAATCTTCACTATTACTAACAATTAACGAAGAATGAAACTCAGTCTAATAAAACCTAAATTTTGAATAGTGTTTAAACCTTTAATAGACACATCCTTTCACTCACTAAAGGTAACAATCCATCCTCTTTAAGATACATTTTTTATGTAAAAAATAAAAACAAAAAACATAAATATTAATAAGGACCCTCAAACCAAGGAAAATCCATTTGGTAAGAAGGTATAAATGAATCATACAATCATTATACGGGGAAAATGAATAAGTATATGATTTAGTAGAAGAACATAGAAAATTATTCAACTATGAAAAAATATATATAATTAAATATTTAATACAATGAAGATTTGATGTAGCTTCAGTCAATTCTGTACAAATAGATCAGACATTGATGATACTTCATGATCATAGTGATAGAACAATTTCCATAACAATTATTCGACACTTCAAAATTCTTATATGAATATAATGTTAAATATTTTCTCTTGAATAAACTATATTGATTTATTATCAAATTTACATCAGAAAATTATTATGGTAATGTTTCCCATCAATAAATTTATAATATGTTTGAGCACATCTAAGATTCATAATAGAATAACATTAGATTCGATGTTTAGATAATAATATGAAAATTATAATATTGTTCACCTATACATTGAGAAATATCATGATAACTCCTTCAATAATAATTAAAAATCACATTGAAAGACATCAGTAGAAAATAAAAACATTTTACTTATTAATAACACAATTAAAATATTTCATATAAGCATGAATAAAATGAAATAAGAAAAACATTCATGAAATAGATCATCCTTCACTATTTTTTTAGAATTACATCATGTCCATCACAATGAAAAATGGATATTTTATTTTTAAACATATAGAACATGTAAAATACCTTGATTACTGCCGAGATATGTCTTTATATATCAATATATTTTGAATTAAATTTGAAAATCCTAATGAACTACCCTATTACCTAATTAAATTCCCAGCTTCAGTATCCTAGTTATAATAGGAATTTCACTAACTAAAATCACACTATACAATTTCGTGGTCTAAATTATCTAACCATTTCAGGTTATGAAATCATGATAAATGATTCTTCTTATATTTTTAAAACCCTAAAGCCTCAAAAAGAACCCATGGCTCTATATCCCATTTCTTATTAAACATTTTTATGATCCATTTTTTCATCTATGGTGTGGTAAATAATGCCAAGATATTTTAAAAGGGGTTATAATATCCATTTCAATTTTAGTTGTGTGATTTTATTTTCTATATACTTTTAATGGTAACACTGAAAAACATATGATGTGTAAATGAAACATTAAGATCCATGTGATGGTAATATGGGATTCACATAAAGGTAATACAAAAAATTTGATATACTAGTAGTTGATCACCTCCAAATGAGCATCAGAAAATTGAAAAAGGAATAAATACATGGATATGGGTATTATTTTCTCTTTAAATAAAATGAAGATTATGGGGCCCCTAATCATGTGTATCATGTGAACCCTCAAGATATGCACAATTGTATAACTATAATAAGGTCATGAAGATGGTCATTCACGTCATATAACCCACTTCCAATCCAATGAATCCAATTTTAACAAGTCCTCCTGCTTTCAAGAAATACACTATAAACAATCAAAGGTCATGGAGCCTCAGCCTGATAAGTTTCCACACAAAACATGTAAATTCAACCATTATATTACTAAGGATCTATCCCAAAATCCTTCAAAAATAGGAGAAAAATTTCCAAAAAGAGCCTCTTTCATTCATAAAACTCATGTGAAACATCACCGATGAGGATAATGATTTTCCTCAACAACATTAAAGAAAATTTAAGAGATCTCAAACCATTGTAATATAAAAAACTAAATAAATAAGTAGTAGCTAGGGGCCTCTCATAGTTTTAAAATTCACTCGATGTATCCCTGAGAATCCTTAAGACACCACAAGAACCCGACGATGTGCTCGCGTAATCTCACGAATGCCCATTGTATTTTCATCCTCAACACGCGAAGAGCCTCATACATATCCATGTTACATTGCACTCACCTTTTAGATCCATAAAGACAGGAATATGGAATTATCCATTATATGCTCATGCATCTCCATAGAACTCGTGCTGGTCACATAACACATCACTAAGAGATAGAGTGATTGTATTCCATAAAACTTAAAAAACCCCAAGAAATCCCCATATATTGTAAAATAAACAAAGGAAATAAAAAGGGGTAGGAGTAAGGAGCCTCTTACTGTCTTAAAACTCATACGACATGCCTAAGTTATCAGCAACATGGTCTTCCAAGACCCCTGGACAAGCTGACCTAATTTTATGAAGTCCCCTTGTCAATCCATCCTTGTCTCTAGGAAATGACCTGAAAATTATCCAAATATTAAGATAGGGATTCTAACGGTTTATATGATCTCACTAAAGCCCTTGGACTTGTCAAACTAACAATATTAAAGTCCATTGGCATGTTAGTGTAAGAAAAAAAGATCCCATTGGTTGAAAATAAACCCATAAATGGGATGTTGATGGGACAATATCTCGATCACTAAAAGAAATGAAATGCCCCCAATGTGATTCAAAGAATGATGTACAAAATAAATATAATACCAATGACTTCAATTTACTCTTACCTGGATTCATGTGATGATTAAAACTCAACATGATGAAGAAATGGTGTGGAGAGGAATGAAAACCCCCCACCACAACAAAATAATACACCATGAATATGACACATGAGAACAATATTTTACATAGAAATTATCACTGATGTCATATTGGATTTCATGGAGTGGCTAATATCACAACCGAGATGTTTTATGTCTAGTAAAACCAATTGAGAAACTGAAGTATCATGGAGCATGTATAATATACTTCACATGATCACCTAGAGATCGCACAAAGGACTTCTTAATGTACATGAAAAGAACATACCCCATATCTACTCGATCACACGAGATATATAATATTCTAACAATGAATAAATATAAAGAACATAGAATAAAAGGATGGAAAAAATACTAAAGTATAAGGGACTTAATCAATGAGAATATATTCTAATCCTTATGCACTTATCATGACCTTCTTATGTCATGTGACAACACCAGGACATGTCACCCATATCTCGCTGTGATCCTTGGGTATATTATTTGGATCATGAAATGTCCTGTGAAATTTTCAAAGAAAGTCACATGCTTCCTTATGGGGCATGCAACTCATGTCTTGAAAAAACCTCTAGAATCACCATATAATCCTTGTGGTGTCCTTCAAACATGATTCCAAACTCACATAACGACACCAAATCATTTAAGATGAGTCTCGCAGTGTCACACAATCATGTCAACTAGGTCCCACAATTCCCTCTATTCATTCCGACCAAATCATTTTATGTTTTCAAGACATACCATCCAGAATCATTCATCACCCTATGAGATTTGTAAGGTTTTTGATTATGTGTTTTCATGTCCGCTATCAAAAATATTTATAACAAGTTGCAACATAGGTTCTGACATAGTTTTTTATCATGAGGATCTATTGTGCTTAGTCACCCAGTACTTATAATTTAGTTATATATATATATATTATTTATAAAATAAAATGAATAGAAATGGATATTTGAGAATTGACAATGAAAAACTAAAATTAATCTGTAAGATATAATGAAAACAAAATCGTTGCAAAAAATGATGTTATAAACAGTGTAGAAATTCCTGAGATAATCACCTAGATTAAACATTCATTTTCTTATTATTAGTTTTTTCTTTACATAATGAACACAGTCCATTGAATGTGTGAACACCCTTCTCTTAATATGGTTGTGAATATACAATGATCACTGTGATCATTGATAGACCGCTCATCAACCTCCTCGATCGAGGGAAAGTATTGTAGAAGTGAAAGATAAACCTCATGTGGGAAGTGGAGACACAACAACACATTTCCCACTAATTTCCCCCTCAGAATAACTCCAAGAAAATAAGAAACATTAATCATGAAAGTTCAAAGACTTGGAATCACCACTGGATTACTCCCCCTAGAACTTCTTCAGGTTAGCTACTCATGATCATGAGCATAAGAGATCATATTTTAGAATTGGACAAAATGAAAAATAGAAAATTAAAAAATATGATAATTGGAGGAATAAGAAGACTAAAATATATTAAAAATGAAAAATTCTATTAAAACATATATGAAACTAAAAAATTATAAAAAATAGACACACATAGTGACAAAAAATTGAAATGAAGAAGAAACACTCCTTTATTGGAAAAAGTGGTTAAATTTTTGGATCCAAAATTGTCTTATAAGAGTTTACACATAGTAGACATAATTATTGGATGAATTGGAAAAAAATTCCTTCTTGAATTTTTTTCTTATATCTCTCCTATTTAATACTTCAATGTGCTGAGTTACAATGCATTTATGACCATGATAAATAATGAATTAGGAAAAACCACCTTAATGGACGTTTTTAATTTATATTTTCTAAAGATAATTGTGGAATTTAAGATCCAATGTTTTTTCGATTTATTAGATATGTGACCAGCAATAAAATTCTTTAGATCAGTTCACAATTTTAGAGGCCTATCTTGTGAGCTAATTTTGGTTCATCAAATGATGGGTTGAGATTTGTAACCGGAATAATAAAATTAATGAAAACATGTGTTGAAACATAAAAAATATGAAATTTTCAATTTCGATTAGTATTGAAAAATTAATTTCTAAAACACTAAAATAAAATAAAATAGTTAAATTCCAAAATAAGACATTTTTAAAATTAAGATCAAAATGCCAAAAAAACCATAAATTGTGGAAATAACACACAAAATAAAACATGGATGGTATTAAAACAATTAAATTAAATGTAAAATATTTTTAAATATTTTACTTTTCAATTACCCCAAACTAAAACATTACACTCCTAGGAAATCATATATCACTGTGGTCGAAAAAACATTCCAAAGAATAAATGACAACACATCTCAATTATTATATCAAGGAAAATATAATTCCATATAGATGCATCTAAATTACCTAACTCCATAATAATAATAATAATACATTCAATTCCTTGTTAGTAATTTCATGAATTTTGTACCTACCTCACCATAAAAGTATTTCTCCCACACTGAATAATTTTTACGTGGTGTTTTATCATTCTCAAGAACATGTGTGATCTCCCTAGTATTTCTATCCTCCCAGTTTCTACACTTCATAGAGTCATAGATGTGTCAATCATGAGGTCTTTTGGAGCGATGTTTTTTGAGGATGAGGGTTATTATGTTTAAAATTTAAAGACATATGAGGCATAATTATGATAGTTAATCTCGAAAGTGATGTAAATGCAGTAATTGTTTCCTCAAGAATGGTGTTCTCCTCCATAATCTAAAAAATGAATCACCTATAATCCACTAATAATATTATTAGGAAGTTCAAACATTAAATGTTACCATCAATGATAATTTCATCCCTATTTCAATTAATTTTTAGCATTGAGTTATCATGAATTTAGGTTTGGATTTATCTTCAAAATCATGTTCATGACGAAAGGATAGGTAGCATCTGATCTTCAAAAATTGATGTCCACCCAGCCTATATGAGTAATGATATTTTGGTCACCCATCCACATTTTCACCAAAATATTTCATCCAAAAATAAGCAAAATAAATGGAAACACATTAAATTTAGCACAAAAATATTATTCAAGAATGATAAATACATCACATCTTCTCCCTCCCCCATTTTGAGTTAAATAATAATATGAAGTTTATCATATAGAGTACACTATAAAGGGTTAAAAAAATTAATGTGGTTTTATAAAAAATAATTTCTTGGCTACTATGGGATTAATAATGTTTAGATGAAACGGTTGGCCAAAATTGGTGTCGAATAAAAAAATTATTTTAAGGTGGTTACTAAATAATAGTTAAAACATTATATAAACTCTAAAAAATTAGAAAAAGATAAACAATCATGTTCTGCAACATGAAACATATCTCAAGACTCTCAAGGAAAATATAAATTCAAATAAGCTATCAAAATTGTTTAGAAATATGTTTGATTGGGAAGGATTTTCAATTTGAGCAACACTAGGGAACATGTGCTTCACTGTCAATAAAAATTTATCTAATTAGAATATTGGAAATAAATAAACAAATTCCATTCCAAAATAATTTAAATCCTGAAACATTAAAATCAATAAATTTTCAAAAAACACAAATATGGTTTTATTTTTCGAAAATATTGGATTCACGTAATTAATTCTAAAAATACACCAATAATGAAAAAGGAAGACAAGAAAAATTCAAAAAAGACATGAAAAATAAAATGGAATAACAAAAAAAATTCCAAAAATAGGTTTAACCCCCCCTGCACCCTTATTCCATTTAATAACCAATTTTTAGCTCAAATTAGATCAAGAAACATTTTAATGCTGAATTTTAATTGGGAATAAAAAAATAAAGAAAAAGAAAGACACAACCTGATTTATTTTGTAGTGGAAGCCATGATTTATGATCCTTGATACTACCACTTTAAAACTACATGAAAAACAAAAAAACACAATAAAATAATTAATAGTAGTAATAAATGGGGTAGAAAATGGATAAATCTTTCTTTAGACCCCCCAAGTGGGAGTTAGGTTTTTACTACCCCTAGATTGGTTGTTATAGTGGATTATCCCCATTCAGATGGTGGAGGTTGTTTCAATATGATGAACCACTACATGCAAATTTTCCTGGTGTCCATGAGTATGCATCAAAAATGGAGAAACCCAAAAATGATAAGATAATTAATAAACCCCATTAATGAATATAGAGATAATTTAATTTCCAAAGTGGGATGAGAAATAAATTAGGGTTTCTCCCTGTGGACTTTTGTGGTTTCCACTACCATATGGTATGTATATTGTTCTTCTGAATATATTCATACAACTAAATTCATTTACAAATCTTATTAATCAATCACCACCACTTGGGTGGTATCTTCCATAAAAACCAAGGCCTACTCCATTTGTGCGGAATCAAAAATTTCCCTGAAAGAGAAATAAGAAAATAGTTCATTTTGAATAAGATTAAAACATGTGGAATCAATAAATAAATATTACATTTCATGTATGTCATCTTGGAAATTAATCTATTTGGTAAGGACCAGTGGAAACTAAATCTAAATAGGTGTATCTTCATTATCATCTTACAAACCGAGAGAGAGGTTGAAAGGTGATGATGTTTCATTATCAGGAATGGGATGATCATGTTTCAGGTTATCTTCCACAATACTATTCCAAGAATATTTCAAAAAATGATGATCTCCCATAAGTATATCAACTGACATGTTTTTTAGTGGAACTCCTTGAGAAATAGATGATTGTGGGATGATGTTATTAATTATTTTTTAAGATCCATCTCACCCACCTAGGGTTCTTTAACATAAAAAATGATTGGTAAAATCTCTTCTACCACTTGTTCTGGTTTAGGTTCCAACTTCAGGTGATGCTCTTGACCTGTAATTAAATTTTCAAATATCCATTTCTATTTGTCTCTCCATGTTTTTTACTTTGTTACTAATCCTTTTAAATTGAGAATCAAAATCATTTTATACATTTTCTTTCATCCAAGACTTTTTAGTCTATATAGAATAATTTGAATTGAAATACATCATGAACTATGATATTTTTTTAGTTTATGAATTTTATGTTTTTTTTGTGATTTTTTTTAAAAACAATAAATTATTTATAAAATAAAAATAAAAAATAGTTCGTTAATACAACTTCGACACAATAGAACAATGAAAATTGGATGAATCATTATCATGTGTGCTCTCAAACATATTTATAACTAAGTACAACATAGGGGCTAACCTAGTTCGTCATCTTAAGGAGAAGTTGTGGTCAATCATTCACTAAATATATTGAATTTATATATAAATATATATAATGTATTTATGAAATAATATGAAATTAAATATGTATTTGAAATATGAGAATGCAATGCTAAAATTTAATATGAAGCTTCAATGAAAACTCATAGGATGCAAACAAAATATTGTTTTTAAGAAAGGAGAAATTCATGAGATAATCACCAAGATTATTCCATCATTTTATTAAAATTATTTTCAGTTTTACAAATTGATAACATGACATCATATGTGTTAACATCCTCCTATATTTATGGTTTTTAATATAATGTGCTCTCACTGATCATCAAGAGATAGCACATCCACCTCCACAACCGAGGGAAAATATAATAGAAGTGAATGATGAAATGTTGGTAGAAAGTAGAGACAGAAAGGAACCTTTCCCACTAAGATACCACTTGGAATAACTGTAGGAAACTAAGAAACATTAATCATGAATGATAAAAGGCACAATATTAACACTGGATTACTCCCTCAAAAAATTCCACAAGTAAGAAACTCATGATCATGAGCATAAAAATCACGGTGGAGAGCAGAACAATGTGGTAAACCAAAAAGAACAAAATTTAAGAATGAGAGAAATAATAAGACTAAAATATACCAAAAATGAAAAAAAGTATTCAAACAAAAACAAAACTACCAAATTACATAAAATAGAAACCTAGAGTGACAACCACTTAAGGTGAGGAAGAAACACCCTTTTATAAGTCAAAGTGGTGAAATATTTGGATCCAAAATCTTCCGCCAAAATTTTACAATTGGTTGACCTATTCAATGGATGAATGGAGAAATGTTTATCTTCCTAAAAGTTGTTCTTATATCTATCCTCTATAATATTCAAATGAAATGATATCAAACACATTTATGACCTTGATAATGAAATAATCAAGCACACAGAACATAATTAAAGCTGTACATTTATATATTTTAATGATAATTGTAAGATTTAATATCCTTTGGTTTGGTTGTTTATGATACATAGTCAAAATAATACAATTCTCTAGATATGTGCACAATTATAGAGTTATATATTATAATCTAATTTTAGTCCTTCAAATGATGGATTGTGCTTTTCTCCTTGAATAATGAAATAAATACAAATTTTTTTTGAATCCTAAAAAAGAATAATTTTTTAATTTTGATCAGTTTAAAATAATTAATGTTCAAAAAACTAAAATAATTTAAAATAGTTAAAATCTTTAATAGAATATTTTAGGAATTAAGCTTAAAATACCACAAAATCCATAAAATGTGACAATTTATCTTCAAAACACATGGGTGAGATTAAAAAATTTAATTTAAAATAATTAAAAAAATTATCTCTATCATTTGGATCTCGATATTCCCTCCAAGAGTTTCAGGAAACTCTGGTGATGACACCAGGGTATGTGAATCAGATCATGTGATTCCATCCAAGAGTGTTAACAAACTCTTGCGATGACACCATTTCATTTGGATAATGTGATTCCATCCAAGAGTGTCATCCCGCTCTCATGATGATTCTAGTGTATGTCATTCATATCATGCGACACCCACATAGCATGTCATTCGAGGAAATCCGATGGATTCCATGACATTCCGGTTAGGTCTCGTGATTTCCTCTTGAAAATCATCCATGATCATGCATCAACCATGAGATATACCATCCAAGATATGTGATATACCTCAAATAAGTTAACAAGATCATTAAATTTCCTTTAGACACGTCTTTTAGAGACAATCCAACATATAAATAATACAATCAATGAATTCTAAGTAGACAATAAAACAAATGATATGAATAAAAGAATGCCATGTCATAAGGGAAACTTGAACAAATAAGAACACAAAATATGAATAATTTGATATTTCCTACATACAATGTAAATGTTAGTTTAAAAGTACTAATAAATTTAACTATGATAACTCAGATTCTTTCTATAACTAGGACACGTAAAATTCCTCTTGAGGTCTAAGCTCTATTTTAAGAATCCAACAGAATGTACCTACACATAAGTTCCATATGTACATTAAATGATTCACATAGTTTTCTATCCCTTTATTTATACAGAGATAATAGATCATGTGGGATTTGGGAGTTTCAATAATCATATTATTTGCATCATAATCCCTTTAAAAGGAAAGATTTGCATCAGTATGTCGACCCATATGAATTGAACTATGAGGACTCTGATTCCTTCCCTAATTACGATACATAAGATGACTTACTAAGGCCTAATTCCAGAAAAAAATAATGTAATCCACATTAGTGTGTGACCCTCCATGTCTTTATAATTTCAACCATTAGGACCCAACCATTCCCACTTTCTAACAATTCTTCCTCATCCATTAGCGGATTGAGAATCCAATGAATTAAAATAACTCCAATTCCTATAATAGACATGATGTGTAGGATGACCCCTTGGGAATATAGATCCATATTAAAAATATTATGGTCTATCCCAGTATATATGTCCCACATCCATCTGTAATGAGAGTAATCATTTCCCATCACTTATTTCTCACATGAATCATAGCTTACATGGGCTTAGGGAGTTATAAGAATAATATCATTTTCGTCATAAGCTTCTTAAAAGTAAAGGGAAGACTCAGTGTGTAAGCCCCAATGAATTGAACTACATGTAATTTGGTTCCAACCATAATTAGGATACTTTGGATTAATTCCTTTGTCCTATGTCTGAACTCAAATGGGAATCCACATCAGTGTGACTATTTCCATTTTTATGAAATTTCAACCATCATGGCCTAATCAATCCCATGGGTTGACCATATTTTTTCATCCACCAATGTATTCATAACCAAGTGAACTACATGGACTCTAATTATTTCAATATCATGGATATATAGGATGACTTCAATGTCCCAAGCACCATATTAGATATCTCAAGGGCTATCCTAGTATATAAGTCCCTTATATATTTGAAATGAAAATGATTACATGAAATCCATTATTTACCACACCACACATAGATCACATGGGATTAGGGAGTTGAGATGGTCATCTCTTTCACAACATGAATCTCCACCAGCCATGGAAATCCTAGTACTTAAGCCTGTGTGAGTGTAATGACATATATATCCCTCGCATAAGGGAATCTAACATTGTAATAGTCCCATGGTCATGATCGAATTATGACAATTCCGATTCTTGTAAAAACCAGGAATCATAGGATGTATAATAGATACATGATTTCAAATATTCATTACCCAAGTTCCCACACATATATACTCTCTATATGAAATTAAATTGCATGATTTTAAACAACTATGTGGGTTGTATTCCTGCAATAAAAAAATACATTGGATTCCTAACAATGGCTCCATCCACTTCTTTGAATATTAATTTCCTCCCTACAAGGTAGAATATTTGGATGTTCCAAGTTATAAAGAATATTCATATAAGTAGCCACCCATCCCTGGGAACAACATGAAGAACCTAAGAAATATATAGATGGATTCACTAATTAGATCCCTTTCTTTTGTCTTAAAATATAATTATCCTACAATAATTTTTTAGGTTAACATGTCTGATCATAGGATTAGGAAGAGAATCTAGAACATATCATAAATCTATACGATAGTATGAGTGTAGGAAAAAATTTCCCCAAAAAATGTCCAATGATCCCAAAGTCCCACCCTTTCGACCAATGGGAGTCCCTAAGCATCGTTGGATCTAAAAACATAATTGACCACCTACCTTTGGAAAGAACTTATCTACATAGTTATGGATGAGGGAACCATTGGGGGTTTCTATTAAGAATGATGATAGTGACCTGATGTAAATTATTGTGCAAGAAATCAACCCCCTCCCCAGAATCAACCATTGTGATAAAATGAATCCACTTCAATTTGGGTTGACGATCACCTATTTACCATCAAAATAGAAATAGTTTAATCAATTTCAATCTATCAAATAATATAATGACCAGTTCATTTAGAAGGCCACTTTTTTCAGTATCCTTTAAAAAAATATGACAACACTATCATAAATATTATAAATGATCCTATATAGTTGCAGTTACTAGGAAATATGTCTATCCTAGTAGTGAAAAGTTGAATGGATATGGAATAAAAGAAAAAAATGGTCAGTAATGCATATCTAATTGAGTTCATCATGCCTACGATATTACACAAATCAGTGACCTTGTTCCTTGTTTTCTACATGACAACATCTATTAATCTCATCCATAAAATCCCAATTCAAGAAAATGTCTTCTCCATGTGACCATTTTGGTAAGTTAGCTATGGATTCAACTTCTTCTAGTATCAAAACATTCTAACATTACCGATAACTTCAACGTCAGTTGACGAAATTGATTATCTAGAATTTTCATTGATGTGCTATAATACCAAACATAAATACTGTTCGTGAGAGTCTCTAAGTGTAGAAGCCGATGAGTCTGCATCGTTTACGAAAATTTGTAGCTAACCTAGTTTCCCTTGATCCCATAACCAACCACTTCAAGAGATTATCCCAAGAGTGTAAAAACTACCACGTTTAATATCCAATGAAGGTGTAATAGATTGTCAAATATAGATCTCGTCTGGTTCAGGGGCCACTGGGGAGGGCTCCTATAAAATGTCATCGCCAGCACCATCCCCTCATTACCCAATAGTTTCCTACTATGGGTACCACCTGACACACTTCCACCATATATTCCCATGCATGAGTAGAGCCTAAGATAATTCGGGTAAGGAAGGCACTGGATAACTGTGAGTGGGCTCAAATCCCCACTATCACTAATGAAGTCTTCATACATATTCCAGAAGTAACTAGTTAGCATGCTCATATCCTTGATCAATCAGAACAAGTCAGTGGGTATATTCACACAATAGTCATGGGGAATCGTATTTAACTACCCCCATGCATTAAGTCCCTCAGCAAATTCCTATATATTAAAGATGGTAGAAGTGAAATCATATCCCCTCTTCGATCGAAGATATCTTCCAAAATATAGTGGATATAACAAATTGAGCAGGCATATATCCCTTCACCTACTTTGTTAAAATTCCTATACATCTTAGAAACAGCTGAAGAACTTTAATAAGATATTTTAAAATTGGAATAGATAATGGGATAAATGCATATTCTTATCCCTATAGCTAGGAAAACTCAACACTCTGATCATCCCAAATAAGTGGATTCTTCGGAACGAACACCCATTCTTGCTCAAAAATAGGAAGATTATCATCATATTATGATAAAGGATGAGATATCATACTATTATCATATTACCATTACACCCAGATCTTACCAGGTTCAATCGGAACATGCCTCAGGATAGATACAGATGGCTGTCAAAAAAGTCTATTCGAATAATCGAAAGGCCTAATATTGGGATCATTTCACCGTTGTGGTTGTGGCTCACCAGGTGATAGGAGAACATGCCTCCGGTAAATCTTATATTCTTTTCAAAGATGACTAATGACATACTCTGAAGTCCTAGTATTGGTCATATATTCCAATTCTAGCTGAGGCTAACCTAGTGAGAATGACACCTTTTTTGGGACAAGCCCATATTTCTATCAGTGATTATTTCTAGAATATTATAGTAAATCATGGATTACAATAACATATCCCTACTTCCACAGACAAACAACCACACTGTCATCATTCCATGGTAATAAAAGAGGAGGCTCATATCCCTTCTCCCATTATGAAGGTCCATTAAAATATTCATGTGGGGAATGCATATTCGGACCATGATCATCTTCTTGTTTTAACTGAGGCATGCAAAGTGGGAGTGAAATATGCCTCAGGGAAGGCTCATAATTCTCATAAGAACGACGAGATACATTTTCCAAAGGATTGAGATTGGGATCATACTCACATCTTAAATGAGTCTCAAAGAGTGATAATGGAACATGGCTCAATATAGGCTCTCATTCCTACTAATAATGAATAATATCATTGGAATATTTCCGAATATTCTTAGTAGACTACTCACATTCCCACAACATCAGATGGTTATAAAACAATATCTAGAAACCATCATAAAATAGGCTCATATCCCTACACAATCCCAAAAGGAAGGTCATCATATTCTGACTACAATGCAGGATGTGACCCATATTCTTAATCTGCTCAATTCCTGGGTCTTTAAGGTTATTCAAGATATATTTCCAACACCAAAAGGGTCTGAGAAATCTTTAGCTGAATTATATGATGATCATTACCATGATCGTACTCCTTGTTATAGTGTCGAGATTTGTCATAGTCACTCTATCTTTAACATAGATTGTGGTTAAACTACCCATAATGATATTTCCCATAGACTAGGAAATAATTTCCTTTCATAGACACCATCATATAAGGTGGTGCCCAAAACTCATATGTCTTCATATAGATAGGTTCTTAAAATATGGAGAAGATATGTGATGATAAGGCCCTCCACCAACTCCATCCTAGATTCGTGTGATGCATGTTGTGCAAAGAAGTGGAAAATTGGGTTAGTGAGGCCTATAAATCCCACAACACATCAAGGAAAATTCAACATAACTCGGATAGGTGAAAATGAGGACTTTCATAGAACATCACACCAGTGTCATAATGTATTTCTTAAATTGTATGATCTAAAACTAAGAATCTTATCATCATGTAAGATATAGATAGAAACTAGAGCGATCATGAACCATGTATAATGAACTTCACATGATCTATCATAGATCATGTGATGGTATTCCTAAAGGAAACATGAATAAAATCCCACAAATCTTCTAGATCATGCCAAACATAAAATTATCTGACACATAATAAATCTAAGGAACACACAACAAAAATATGGAACAATGACTAAGGGAAAAGTAACTTTAGAATAGATCATATACGATGATCTTTATATAATTTGCATGAACCACATAAGTTATATGATAACACAAGGACATGCCTCCTAGATATCACAATGCAATTTAAAAATATTAGTTGGATCATGTGAAGTACTCAAGACATGTTGAAGAAAGTCACATGGAACCCCCTAGGAATACCACCCAAGTCACAAAAAACCCTCAAGGATCACCATCCAATACATTTGGTGACATTAAGAGATTTTTCTCGACTCATAGAATGACATAATCTCATGTCAGATATGTCTCACGATATCACCAAGATATTCTTTTTGTATCTCGTGACACTTTTTGGGAACAACAGCTAGATCTTACAATGTCCTATAGATATGTCATCCTAGATCATGAATCACCCTCCAAGACATATAAAATTATCTCTCACAACACCCTCCTATATGATTAAGTATTTATTATGATGACACCTGTGTATGTCTTCCAGATCATGTGATGCCATCCAAGAGAGTCATGTATCGATTGTGAAGACACTGTGGTATGTCATCATGATCATGTGATGTCTTACAAGAGTGTGATCCAACTCTTATGATGAAACCAGGGTATGTCAGCTAGATCATGATACTACATCTAAGCATGTTAGTTGGTGTCATTTTATATATTCCAAGATAAGTCAGCCAACTATCTCGATATGATCCTAAAAAACCATCCTTGATAATGCAACAACCCTCAAACAACCATCTAGTATATACAACATCTCTCAGATAAGTCAACTGGATCATGATATTTCCTTAAGACATGTTATAAAGACATCCATAGACATGTCAAGTACACAATAAAGGAATGTTAAGTTGAAAATAAAACACATGACAGGCAGAGAGTTAGTACATTTCATAAGGAAACCCACAACCTGTAAGACATGATAAGGGGCATAATATGACATGTCTTGCATACAATGCAAACATATGTATGTAAGCCCCTATCAGATTAACTACAATGGAACTAATACCTACTATAACAAATATAAAAAGGATGCTTCCCTGAGTTATGAGATCTATATTAAAAATCCAAAGGTTCTTCCCGGAATAGAAGTCCCATATCAACAAAAAAATGACACAATTCATTTTACATACCATGTTTCTCACACCATAGATAGCTCACATGGGATGCAGGAGTCTCAAAAATCATATCATTTGTATCAAAAGTATCTATAAAGGCATAGGTTGCCACAGTGTGTTATTCCATATGAATTGAACTACAAGGACTCAGATTCCTTCCATAATCTAGATTCATAGGATTCCTTCATAAGGCTAGATCTAGAAAAAATGGGCATCCACATTAGTGTATGTTCTACCATGTCTCCGAAATTTTAAATATCAAGACCCAATCATTTTCATGGATTGACGATTTTACCTTATCCATCAGCAGACTTAGAATGTTATGAAATATGCTGAATATGATTCCTATAATAACCAAGATATGACGGACACCTCTGTGGGCCTAAGTTCATTATTGAACATCTTAACGACTATCCTAGTACATAATTCCCACATCCACAAGCAACATAACATAATGTGAAATCCCTTATTAATTGAACTATAAGGACTTGAATTCTTTTTATAATCATAATAGATAGTATTTCTTAATAAGCCCAAATCCTGAACAAAAAAGGGAATCAAACTTAGGGTAAGTCCCTCCATGTCTCGAAAAATTCAACCATCGAGACACAATCATTATTAAGGGATGATCATATTTTCTCATCCACCATTGGACTAGGAACCAATTGAACTATGGGGACTTTGATTCCTTCCATAAGCTAGATACATAGGATTTCATCTCAAGGCCTCATCTCCTTATTAAAAAACTCAAGGGATTTCCAATTACATACATCCGACATCAATATGAAATGAGGTTGATTACTAGCTATCCATTGTTTCACACATTGAGAATTGATCTTGTGATATTTGGGGGTTATGATGGTTATCTCATTCACATAATGAATCTCCCCCCCATGAGGGAAGTCTCAGTATGTAAACTCCAATGAGTTGAATGATATAAATATCCACCACATAAAAGAATATACCTTGGGGTTAGTCCCAAGGGAATGATTTGACTACAAAAGTTCTAATTATAAATAAAACATGGAAATATATTACTTCTCATCATGACTTGACCTCAAATACTTGGTTCCCATGCGCACACAGACATGTCCACTTCTCATGATGGAAAATTTCTTCGGTTAAATGAATTAAATAGGTTTTTATTCTTGAAATAATCAGGATATGTAGGATACCTAATAATGTATCAATCCACTCCTTGAATTAATAACTTCCTCCCTATATGGAAGAAAATTTTGAAGTGCTGGGTTATAAAACATCATCATATAAGTAGCTACCCATCATTGGGAAATGGATGAATATCCTAATATACTTACATATGGATTCACTAATGATATCCACTTCCTTTGTATAAAAAGGGACTTAGCCTATAAACATTTTTTAGGGTAACTGGTCTCATATCGAGATTAGGAAGAGTTTCTCAAACATATCATAAACGTAACACCCCATAATGATATAGTGTTAAATGGACAAATTATATGACACATGTCAAGAATGTGCACTTTCATTTTAAAGAGCCTACCTGATTAGAACTCCACAATTAAGAATATGTGGCATGAAGTAGTGAACAGGATGGGTGACCTTCTAAGATGTTTCTTAGGGTGGGTCTGAGTGGGGTCAAAACACACAGTAAAAGGACATGTGTTGTCCAATAGGGATAGTCATTAGTCAAATGACCCGTTAAGGAAAGTGGGTGGGCCCCAATATGGGAACCGTGTGTCTGTGGGGAAACTGGTGGTACTTGGTGGGCCAGGACCCAACGAACATGTTAAGAATGGGTGGTTGTGCTATCACTGAGTCCCCGTTTTCACATTTCGTTTTAGAGGAAGAACCCATCTTTATGGGTGGTACACTGTCTAGGTTAGATGTAGGGCCCACAATGAGGATGTTGTTCTCTAGGGGTGCGGGGGATGTAACACTCTAGAATGATATAGGGTTAAATGACTAAATGATATGACTCATCTCAACAAGGTGCGCCTCCCTTTTCGGGATTCTACCTGATTTGAAATCCATAGTTAACATTATTGGCTTGGAGTAGTGATCAAGATGGGTGACAATCTAGGATGTATCTAAATGTGTCTATGAGTGAGGTAAAAACACATTGGAATGTACATGTGATTGAATCTTGGGATAGTCATTAGTCATATGGCCATTTCGTGCTTGTGGGTGGCCCCAGGGTGGGGACCATGTGTCTGCGGGGCAACTGGTGGTACCTGGCGGGACAGGACCCAATGACCATGTTATGGCGGGGAGGATATGATGTTATTGGGGCCTAGTTGTCACAATAAATCAATAATAGATCCATAGAGTAGGAAACAAATCCCCCCCCCAAGAGTTGTATGTACATGTCCTCCCATATTCTTGACCAATGCGATTCCCTAAGCGTTGTTGGGTCTGAAACCCTAATTGACCACTTGAATTTGGAAATTAGGTCTATAACTAGTTATGGAAGAGGGAACCAATTGGATTTTCCATTAACAATGATGATGTCTACCGAATTTTAATTATTGTACATGAAATAAAACTCTCAACAATTAACCATTAGGATAAACATAATTCTCCTCAATGAAGGTTCTCAGTCATCTCTTTCCAATTGAAACACCATGTAATGGTAGAATATATTTATATAAAGTAATTTATATCTATCCCAAAATAAAATGTACAACATAATGGTCATAAAATAATTTAGTAAAGGTGCATTTTAATTTCATACAGGTAAAATCCATGTTATATAAAACTAAAAATTATAGAGTGAAATCGTCTTTATAAATATCTTATGTATTTGCAGATCATAAAAATATGAATCGTATGACTTTCTATATCATATGGAATTATACATTATAAGACATTAAAATCATATTAATTTGAAATTGAACATAATAATTTTAAATCAAAATAATACGAAAACTATTTTTTATGAAATTAAAAAAAGTTCAAAATAGTAAAATCCAAATATAGTGATTGTAGACAATGAAAATATAGTGTGTAGTAATTGTGATAATTCAATTGAAACATGTGATGAATTTTTAATATCCAGATAAAAAAATTTACAGACACCCACAACAATAACATTCTCCAAAACACTAAATGTATTCTAATTTTTAGAAATTACAAAACAAAACGAAATTTTATTGAAATTAGAATGACTCTCCCATTTTTTAAATTTATCAAAACCCTCTCAATTTACTAAGAAATATACCCCAAAATAATAGAAAACTAATTTACCATGATGAAACATTTAAAAATATTTATGAATAAAAATCATTATTAAATAATAATAAAAAACATCCAATCTCCCCCAAAAATAATGCATATATCACATTAGAGTACAAAAATATACCAAATATTATTAATCAGCACTATCAGTTCCTGTAGAAATATTTCAAAAAAATATAATATAAATAGAGTAATAAAAAAATCTCTAATACAATAAATTCTAATAACATAATTTATAACAATTTTACTGTCTTTCAAATTTAAAAGAATCATAATAATAAATTCAAACTAATCAAAATAGTAACAATATATAAAATTAAGTTAATTTTAGATAAATATCCACCATTCCACATTCAAAATTTATCTGATCAAACCTCAAATAATTTATTAATATAGTTAATATATTTTCATGTAGGATTTCTACTGAAGAATATATAATAATAATATCCCCTTGATTGATATGATATATTAGTAAAAAACTAAATACTATTTATTTTCTAATAATACTACAAAGGATTTTTAAATATTGAAATACCCAGCATAATTCCAAAATATAGAGGTTTTTTTCAAAATAATCATTGAAATCAGTTTGAGTTTTTTTCTGCATAAAATATTTATACAACTAAAATTTGTAATTTACTCATCTTCAATTATGAACAATTCTACTAATTATTTATTTTTATAACTCCATGATATTATAGTACATTCAATTATGTGACAAATACCGTATTTTTATTTCCAGAAAACCAATATCATTCAAAATTAGAGTTCATGTATGATTTGATTTCAAAATAATTATTCTTTGAGTAAAACACACCATTGTTAACAAATCCATTAACAAGAATAATTTTCCTTTTACTATCCTTAAATTGGATGTTATTAATATTAGACAGAACCCTTACACATATGCATGCCCAAAATCATTATATCAGGTTTAGATTAAATCAAATAATGAAAACAAACTATTATTCATAAATGTAGTTTAATAGCCACACATTTTCCATATTCATCCATATCCATTTCAGATTTATTATTTAAGGTTGTTTTAAAATTTTTACACAAATCAATATTGAAACATTTAAAAATTTCCCTAGCTTATTTAGATTGATTTAAAATGACACCATAGTTTATTATATTTTATTAATGGAAGATAAAATTTATGTTGACCTATACGTGCAATTTAAAATTATTTTTTCACCAAATTTTATAATTTCATAATAAGAATTTTATTTATAGGACCAAAAAAATGAAACAAATATGTATTTTTCAATAAAAATATCATATGATACATTATTAATAAAAAATTGTTGTTGAATTTTTCTTTTTTAAAACCATTTTTCCATAAGAACTAATATAGTTTATCATACCAATATCTAGGAGATTTATTAAGACTACACTATGCTTTTAATAGTTTAGAAACATGATTTATAGATTTATCAATTTCAAATTTTTTTGGTCTATTTACATGCACATATTAAAAAAACTAATGCATTAAAAAATATACATTTATAATCAATTTAATGTATTATTTATTTTTAAAAATATCAAAATTATTATAGAATCATAGTGGATTAAATTCTAGAAACTAGTGAAAAATAATCATCTAAATAAATTCCTCTGTATTGAAAATAGCCTTGAGAATCCAGTATAGATTTTTTTTATATTACCTATTATATCATGTTTTTTTTAAAATTCTTACTATTTCCTATCGTCCAATTATTTTATGTAGTTGAACAAGATACAAAAAATTATATATTTCAAAATGATTAATCATATAAAGCATTATAACAATTCAATTTGAATTATTCAAAGGTTTAAAAATATTAGTCAACAAAAAATCAACTCAAATATTAGAATTAACATAAAAATTTTAAAGCGATTTTCTACTTCTAATTTAATATCAATATTTTAAATTTAATTTTCTATTAAAAATAAGATTGAGTTTTTAAATTATTAAGATCAATTTTTGATAGATATTTTCCCCCTCAACTAATAAATAATCATTTTTATTTTTATTTTCACCGCAATTACACCCTATATGTTTTTTCACTAGATTATCTAAGTCTCAAAAATGATTTTTATTATTTTCATTGAATTTCACATGATAAAACTATTCTAAAAACATGTTTATTTTATTATATACCCAATAATATTTACTATTATTAGAGTATCCTAAAAATATAACTTAATCAAATTTGGAATCAAGTATATCTAGTTAATTTATAGTATTTAATATAAATATCATTTATTACAAAATTAAAAAATTACCAAATAATGTTTTCTTTTCATTAAGATATTTAGGCGACGTTTTAATTACAAACGGTAAAATAAAAACACTATTTAAAATATATCAATAGATATTAAACAATTAAACATAAAAATATTTATCTACATTAAATTAATTTATCATGGCTTCATCCATCTTCTGAAGTATTCTATTATTCCTATAAATAACACCATTTTCTTGTGTTGTTGTTGTACTAGATAAATAAGGAAGACATCTATTATTTTAAAAAAAGAATTATAGAATATAATTTTCACCTATTTATAAAATATAATATAATTATTAAAATTCATTGATTTTATAATATTTTAAAATATTAAATGAAATTTTTTAAATTTCCACTTTTATGTGTTAAGAATTAGTACCAAGTGAATCCACTACAATCATCAGTAATGGAAAACATACTTTTTTAGTTCTTAATGTTATTGTTTTCAAAGGAGTACTGAAATAAATATGTTATAGTTATATGAATCCAAATGTAACAACATTATTAACATATTTCATTGTTTCTTTATGTTGTTTAAATTTTAAAAAACAATAAAAATTGAAGAACTAACCAACCCTAATCTTAGGTTGTTCAATATTCTATCTTTTCATGGCCAGTGTTTTATTATTTATAGAAATTATCATGTCCCAAAAATCTAATGCAATTAACCATATATGTCTCTATAACATTTAAGCATCTTACATTCATGTAATATATCATTAAAAACAAAACATTTATTATCTTCAACCATAAAACTTATCATATCAAAAATAAGATATGATATTTCAATTAAGTTGTTGTTTAATCCTTCAACAAACAATAATTTTTAAATTTTTACATATTTAAATATTTATACTTCTCTATATCATCATAAATTTTCATTAGAGTTATAACCTAACACTACAAAGACTATATCATATGAGTTAATAGATTAAAAAATTATAAATGTCACCTATCAAGGGAATTGGAAATCCACTGTCCATATACCATGTATATATAAGTTTATTGGGGTAGATTTCATGAATAATATATTATGTAATAATTCATTTCAGTACGCATAAAATTTTGGGTCCAACAAAATTATTAATAAAAATCATATGAACCAATTGAAATTTTAGATTTTTATTATAGGGAAAATAGGAAGATAAGATTATAGAAATAAAATTCCTTTTCAACAATTATTATTTATTAAATATTAATAAGAATATATTTTCATAAAAAAATAAAATTAAATCTAAATCTTGTTAGAGTAGAAAACGTTACTTCACTAATTTTTCCAATAGTTGTTTAGTACCGTATGTGAATTTTAATATTATATCCAACTCTAATTATATAAATACTATGTCTGTTAGTATCTATTTTCATATCATTTTTTTCCTAGAATAAAAATATTTTGGTTTTGTTCAATTTGAAAATATTCTTTTTTATAATTCCATTATCTTTTTTAGATTCTTCTATGTAATCATATATTTTTCCATTTGAACATGATATTGTAATTCTTAGTTTCTTATTTTCTTGCCTCAGGTACTCATATTCATTCATAACATCGGTTATTTCATTGAAAACTTTGTTAAATGTGATTTATCAATATTCATTATTTTTCAACAAAAATATTTTAGTCTATCATTCTAATCATTATGTTTTACTATTTATGATTTTATATTTTTACTATCAATATTAGAAAATTCTCCTTTATTATATGTCGTAGTTCTAAAATCCTTATTTTATATAGTGAAGGTTTTATTTTTTAAAGAGTCTCTTATTTTTCTTCGGAATTTTTTTTATAATTAAACCATTATTAAGATATCATACATAAAATTTTTATTTTTCTAGGAAATTATTTACCTTTATAATTATAATATGATAAATTAATTAAACAAGAATTATATTTAGAATATATATAATATCTACCAATAACATTTAAAAAATGGTTTTGATTCACTTTCATACTATGAATCATGCCTTATTGAGTTTTAAGCATATGAGGAAATATTTCCAACCAAATATTCCCACTTATATTCTTAATTTAATTTTTTATATACCACACTTTGCTTAAATATTCGATATTCTGAATCAATTTTTCCATTTTCCTATGATCAAAGAATATTAATTTGGAAACAATGTCATATTTACCACCATTAACCTTTTCTCTTCCCAATCAGTAATCCTTCCAAAGATCTCTTACAGATTACTTCTTAATAATAAACTCCTTAATAAATGTTGGTTATTTTAACTTTTTTAATTGATTTTATCTTATATTCAAAATAATTTGTAGCAAAAAAAATTTATATTTGAATACAATACCATTATTCTTTTAAACATCTGCATCAATAATTTTTTCCCATCATTTTTATTCTAAAATAATGAATTGATAAATACATAAAATGTATACTGGTTAAAATTCATAAATTCAATGATATCCAATTTCTTCACAAGACACATATTAGCTAATGATTTCAAATATATTTATACTTTCTTCATGTTATCCAAATCCTTTCTGAGGGAATTCCTATTATTTATAATTCTTGAAAATTTGTGAAACAACTTGTCGATGGAATCTTTATCACCCATATTAATGTCCTAGTATTATGTAAGTACAATTACCATTATATTTGTAATTCATATAACTATTGAAATGTGTTACATAAAAAATTATTCATATATAATAAGATATCATACAAGTTGAGACCTAGATAAAAAGGCATAATTAATAACACTCTAAAAAAATATTCATTACATTATAATTCAAAATATACTATTCCAAATCATTAATAAAAAGTTCATACATATATAAAACCATTAACTTATATATCTTCACCATGACCATCCAATGATCAGAACACCTTTTTATTTTTAATAACTATTTTCATATTTCCAATAAGAATAATAATTTCCATCTAAATATTGTACATTTTGTAGTATGAAAACACCATTTAAACTCATTACATCCATATATGGGTTAACACAATGGAAATAATGGGAAATATTACCTAAATACAATATAATTAACTTCGATACCAATTTTTGGTCTCACTGAGATAACATTAGTGGTCTAGAGTGGGGATGATGAATAAAAATTTTAATAATTAAAATATTTTATTGAAACGTAAAAATAAATCCGATATATTATTCCATGTAGTAATAGTTTAATGTAGTGTAGTTGAAAAAAAATGAAATGAAAATAAAATAAAATGAACAACTGATCTGCATAGTAGTGTAGATTAAATGATACTACATATACTCTTCACTCTACTCTACTACAAGAGAAGAATTATACTCACTTGAATAAGACTTAACATTTGAAAAGTGTGATAATGTCACGAACCGAATCTGGTTTCCATCAAACCAGCACCAAACCCGGCTCATGGAAAGACCCGAAGGGCGTTCCCCATCCCCACGGGCTGGCACAAGTGCCCGGGTATCATAAAAATTCATTTGGGAACGATTTACCCGAGTTTGGGTTCATAAGATAACCAAAAACAAACAACAAACCAAATCTGAAAAATTATGCCAAACAAGAATTAATAAAAATTCAGAACTTAGTATATGAGTTTAAACAAGACACAAGAGGTCCAAAGTTACATAAAAGTAGCATCAAAAAGCCCATGAGACTCCACACGACAAGGGGTCATCACCCACAAGCCGTCTCCACAACACCGCACCATCGAGAGAAACTAGCAACCCGAACCGCCATCACCCAAGGCTTTTCCTTTGCCTGTGTCAAACATGGTCAAGTCTACTTACATCCAAAGGTGTAAGTAGGGTGTGAGACTAATCCCAATAGGATATTACCCAAAGATTTCAAGTGATAGGCATTGTAAAATAAAAGGCTTGCAAGAGTTATAAATAGATAATAGTGGCATTTATTTCTAAAAGTGCAACTTTGAAAAGAAAATAACTTTCAATGGGGATAACTATAAAGAATCATTGAAATTGAATAAAACATTCAAGCTACTGGTTTTCACATCCCAAAATACCATAAAGAAAGTTTAAATGCCAAAAAGGCCACGAGCACCAAGCGTAGGAACCCCCTAGGTACTAGTTTGTTGTGAGCCCCAAGTACCTCGTACCTCGGTGAAAGTAACCATAACGAAATTAGTTCTCGTGCATGAGACACTAGTAGGGATCATACCCATAACCTAGTGGTCTCCAATAATCTCCATTATAGTTTTGTTAGTGTTATCCATGTCAGACTTGCTAAGTGAACCATGATCAAAACCCCTCCGTTCACTAGCGTACTAGTACACGTTAGCCAACCTAGATACCCGGGTTTCCCGTATTGTGCTCAAATAGTCACCACATGCAACCAAAATCAATATTCACGTATAAATATCAGTTCTGGTCACACACATTTAAAACATTATCTACACCTTCTTTTCACCTTTTGCATAACTCAATAAACCATTTATAATTTCCATAAAACAATTTCAAGAAAATTAATCAAATGTTGCACATTAAATTCATCTAAAATCCCATATTTAAAACCAAATGGAGACCAATATTATAACAAAACATAATTTTCAGCATCAAAACATTTTTATAAATCCAATTCCTGAATTATAAAACAACACCAAGAGGCACAATATGGGTTACACATGTAAAACACCCATTTTCACACAAGATTGGCACTTAAAAATCTACCACTTTTAAAATGCTACCCAAATCAATTTTTAAAATCAAAATACTGAATGATGAACATAATGGAAACCTAAATACAGCATTCCAACTCATTATACAATACCTACATATGAAATCACCTACCAAAAGAGTCAAAACCCCCAAATCCTTGTGCGTCACTTCAACCGCACCTCCGCCGCACCACAAAGGAGTAATATTGAACCTAAAACCAGAGGATTGGACCAAGAAACTCAAAACTAAAACCCTAGGTACGAAACCCCATCTTCTGGACATTTGGGGGTTCAATAAAAAAGGAAGAAACCCTAAGAAGAATGGAGGAATAAGGAAGAGAAACAACTTACTTGAGAAATCTGGACGTTTTTTTGGAGCTTCAGAAGTTCGGCCCTAAATCGCGATCAATATGAGCTCCAAAGAGGCGAAAACGACAATGGGGGTGTGTCTGGGTTCGATGGGAATGTGTGAGAGGTGGAATCACCGAAAAATGATAAAAAATAAATATTTTATGAAAGAATTACAAAACAATTTTAAAACTGGAAATGGGCTTTCGGGTTGGCCCAATACCTAATTTTATCACCCAAATACATGATTCTAATGAATTCTTAAGGGGCCCTAAATTATTTTTTGGTTTTAATATTTAAATTAAGGTCATTTTGGAAGTTGAATGGTTGAAAAATGTTGAAAAACTAAGGAGTTATTAAAGAAACAAAATACACTTTCAAAACTGGAAATGGGCTCTTAGGTTGGCCCAAATTTTGGAAACCCACTATTTCCTTTAAAAATCCATGAAAAACCACCAAAACAAATCAAGGATGTAAATTAAATGAAAAATACCTCTAAATATTTCATTTATGTGACAATTCTCCCCCCCATGAAGGACTTTCCCCCCGGAAAGTCAACATGAGGCTTGATTGGAAAACAAGAACAGGTACTCTTCCTCGACCCACGACATTCACTCCCATGTCTCATGTGTATCATTTCCATGCTGCCATAGAACCCGGACTAATGGAATAGACTTCCCTCGAAGTATCTTCTCTTGGGAGTCCACTATTTTCACTGGCCTCTCAACAATAGACAAGTCCGGCTCTATCTCCTGTTCTTCCCAACTCAACACATGGGACGGATCCGGGTAGTATTTCTTCAACTGAGAAACATGGAAGACATCATGGATGGACGTCAAATGAGAAGGTAAGGCCAACTTGTATGCCACCTTTCCAGTACGTTCGATGATCTTAATTGGCCCGACATACCGCGAAGTCAGCTTACCTTGCTTCCCCAATCGACGATGGCCTAAACGAGGGGCCACCTTCAAGAATACTCTATCACCCACAGAAAACTCTAGGTCTCGACGCCTTCGGTCAGAATATGATTTATAATGACTCTGAGCTGTCAATAAACGTTGCCTGATTAATTTTACCTTCTCAGATGTATCCTGCACCATACTCGGCCCCAGTAGTGAGGTCTTGCCTACCTCAGCCCAACCGAGGGGGACCGACAAGGCCGACCATAGAGTGCCTCAAAAGGAGCCATTCGAATCGAGGATTGGTAACTGTTATTATAAGAAAACTCAACCAATCCCAAATGGGTATCCTAAGAACCTCCAATGTCTAGGACACATGCACGAAGCATGTCCTCCAAAATCTGATTCTCCCGCTCTGTCTGACCATCCGTCTGTGGATGGTATGCTGTGCTCATCTTAATCTGGGACCCCAAGGCCTTCTGAAGGCCTTCCCAGAATCGAGATGTGAAACGAGGGTCTCTATCTGAGACAACTGCTGATGGCACACCATGGAGTCTCACCACCTCCTGAAGATGCAAACGGCCCAACTCATCCACTTTAGATGTATCTCTGATCAGAATGAAGTGGGCTGATTTGGTTAGACGATCAATCACCACCCAAATGGAATTCTTAGCTCAAGGTGTACGAGGTAATCCAAAAATGAAGTCCATGGAAACCTTGTCCCACTTCCAGGTAGGAATGGGTAGTGGTTGGAGAAAACCGGAGGGCCTTTGGTGCTCTTCTTTCACCTACTGGCATGTGTAGCATCTCGACACAAAGTCCGCTATGTCCCGTCTCATACCAAGCCACCAAAACTGCCGACAGACATCATAATACATCTTAGTGGCACACGGATGGACAGCCCACTGAGACTGGTGGCTATCCTGCATCACCACCTTCTGTAGAGATAACGGCACTACCGAACGATCCTTGAAGCACAAGATGCCCTCGGGAGACGACAACCAATCAGAGGATTTCTCCCCACCATGAATAAATTGCTTCGATCGCTGACAAAGCTCATCACTAGGTTGTTCCTGCTGAATCAACTCCAAAAGAGAAGGAGTCAACTGGATGCTCACCAAGAATGCCCCTCCACTATGTTCTTTGGTCTCCACATGCGTCTGAGAAAAGATCCCCATCAATGTCCACTCATCACTGGACTTCCTCAAAGCCTGCACTGGAACCCTTCTGCTCAAGGCGTCGGCCACTACATTACCCTTACCTGGGGTATAGACAATGTCAAAATCAAACCCTTGCAAGTACTCGATCCAGTGACACTGCCTCAGGTTGAAGTCCTTTTGTGAGAAGATATAAGCCAAGCTTTTGTGATCAGAATAGACCACAAACTTCTCCCAAAAACGGTTGTGATGCCACGTCTTCAAAGCATGCATCACTGCTGCCAACTCCAAGTAATGGGTTGGGTAGTTCTTTTCATGTGGCCGGAGTTGGCGAGAGCCATACGCCACCACGTGATCATCCTGCATAAGCACACACCCAAGACCCATACCCGAGGCATCACAATAAACCACATATCCCTTTCCAGCCTCTGGTAAAATCAGCACGGGGGTAGTAGTCAATCGCCTCTTCAGCTCCTCGAATGATGCCTGACATTCTAGACCCCATACAAACTTCACCCCTTTCCGGGTGAGGGTAGTCATCGGTGAAGCAAGCCGAGAGAAATCCCGAACGAATCGCCTATAATAACCAGCCAGGCCAAGGAAACTCCTAATATCGAACACATTCTTCGGCTGCTCCCCTGACATAACCGCACTAATCTTATTAGGGTACACTGAAACTCCATTCTATGAGATCACATGCCCGAGAAATCTCACCTCCCTGATCCAGAAACTGCACTTTGACAACTTTTTATAGAGGCGGTGATCCCGTAATGTACCCAAAACGACCCTCAAGTGATGTTCGTGTTCCTCCTCAGAGCTAGAGTATACCAGAATGTCGTCCACGAACACCACAACAAAGGAATCGAGATATTGATGGAAAACCCTATTCATAAGTGCCATAAAGACTGCTGTAGCATTTGTCAATCCAAAGGGCATGACCAAATACCCAAAGTGGCCGTACCTGCTTCAGAAGGCTGTCTTTGGGATATCTGACTCCTTCACCCTGAGTTGATGATACCCTGAACGCAGGTCTATCTTTGAGAACCACTTTGCCCCCTTCAACTGATCAAACAAATCATCTATTATGGGTAAAGGGTATTTGTTTTTAATTGTTACCTTATTCAGCTTCCGGTAGTCAATGCACAACCGGAGGGATCCATCAGCCTTTTTTGCAAACAACACAGGAGCGGCCCAAGGAGAGACACTCGGGCGAATGAATCCTTTGGATTCTAAGTCGTCCAGCTGTATCATTAATTCCCTCAACTCGGTGGGGGCCATGCGATAAGAGGGAAGAGATATCGGCTGTGTTCCCGGCGCCAGATCAATTGAAAACTCCACATCCCGCTCTAGGGGCAAGCCTGAAAAATCATCTGGGAATACCTCCGGAAACTCATTCACTACATGAGGTAATGAACCTTCAGGGGAAAGACCATCCTCTAGCATAAGAGAAGATAACTGGAAGATAACACTTCCCAACTCTGGGAGTGGAGGCCCTGCGCGACCTGACTGAGGATCCCATTCTCCATGAAAAACCTGACGACTCCCATCAGGTGCCGTGAAACTCACACGCCGTCTATAGCAATCGATGTGTTCCTGGAAGTGTACTAGCCAATCCATCCCGAGTATGACATCAAAAAGGATCATATCTAAGACCAAGAGGTCCCACTCCATCTCAACCCCTGACACAGAAAGCGCACATGATGGGAACCTGAGACCCTGCTCCTTCTTCTTTCCCAGCGGTTTCACCAACTCCATTGCGAATGACATCAAATCAGTTTTCAGATTCAGAAAGTCCACAAAACGGGCAGAAATGAATGAAACAGAGGCACCGGTATCAAAAATAGAAGCAGCTATAGAAGATGAAATCAAAACGGTACCTCGAACAGTCGACGGTCCCGCCTCTGATCCTAGTGGTGCATGACCCACCGCATGGAGATGTCTAGTCTCTGCCTGAAGACGACCGCTAGTCTGTGGTTGTGCCCTGAACTGGCTCTGACCAGAAGATGACCCAGCCCTACCACCACGGCTGCCAAATCGAGATCCCCCAGTCCTCGACGGCTCAGACTGTGCTGGCACTCCTCTGGGAGCCATGGATCCTGCCCCACTTTGAAGTGGACGCACTATCCCGCAAAAGCGTTGCACGTGTACCATACCTCCACACTAGAAACAGGTCTTCGGAGGATGAGGGCATGCTGGACGGATGTGCCCGGGCTTCCCACACTTGTGGCACATGACCGATCTCGCATCAGAAGCCGCTGATGACAACTCCCAAGAAGAGTTCCCTGAACTGCCTCCTCCTTTCTTCACATGATCCTCACGCTTCCTTTTCTTCTCTGAGGAGCTTCCACTTCCCACTGCTGATACAGAACCATAGAAACCAGCCCTGCCTTTTCTATCAATCTCCACCATGCATGCCCGATCAACGACCTCAGAATAGGTCCTCAGCTTAAACAAGAACACCTGGGAGTATATCTCTGGTCTCAAGCCTTTCTCAAACCTTTGGGCCTTCGCTTGCTCATTAGAGATAATTTCTGGAGTATACCGAACCAACTCAGCGAAATGGTTGGCATACTCCATCACAGATAGATTTCCCTGAACATGTTCCATGAACTCTCTAGACCTGGCATAAGCAAACACCTCAGGGCAGTACTGTTCATTGAAGACAACCTTGAAATCTCCCCAGCGCATCTGCTCATTCTTCCCAGCCTGAAGCACTGACTCCCACCATTTACGGCTGGGACCCTCCAACAGAAAGAAGGCACACTTCACCCTGAGCTCCTCGGGTGTTTCTAGGAACTCAAACATACGCTCGATCTTCTCGAGCCATTCCTCTGCTTCTTAGGGTTCTGAGCTGCCTTGGATGGTTGGAGGCTTATTTTTCAAGAACTCCTGGGCCTTGTCCTTTCTTGGACCAGTCTCATCCTCTCTAATAGGAGCTGGAACTGGAGCTGGTCCATATCCTAGAGCCTGGACAGCCCGGACCATGGCCTCGACTAGCCTCTGATCAATTGGTGTGGGAGAACTCTCTCCGGCTTCCTCCTGTGGGTGCGTGAGAGCTTTCCGGGGAGGCATGTTGCTACAAAATGTAACAGTCACAAAATAATAATCAATACCACAATTCTGAAAATTTTAATCAAATACCTCAAATGTAGATAATCAATGCACATTTCAGTAATAAAATAAACAACTACAACACATCCGCATGATGTCCACATGTGGTCTGTAGCCCACACGTCTCACCTGGAAGTGAAGTCAATATTTAAATTCCAACATCCCCTGGTGACTCAGGGTATGCCATGCGAGGTGTGGGCCAAACACCCTACTCACAACCAAAACCCCGAGCCCTGACATTCCTTGCTCCTGTCTGTCCTTACTCATTCCAAAATAACAATATAACCCAAAACATTAACCTCCTCTGATACCATTTTGTCACGAACCGAATCTGGTCGCCATCAAACCAGCACCAAACCCGGCTCATGGAAAGACCCGAAGGGCATTCCCCATCCCCACGGGCTGGCACAAGTGCCCGGGTATCATAAAAATTCATTTGGGAACGATTTACCCGAGTTTGGGTTCATAAGATAACCAAAAACAAACAACAAACCAAATCTGAAAAATTATGCCAAACAAGAATTAAAAAAATTCAGAACTTAGTATATGAGTTTAAACAAGACACAAGAGGTCCAAAGTTCCATAAGCGTAGCAGAAAACAGCCCATGAGACTCCACACGAGAAGGGTTCATCACCCACAAGCCGTCTCCACAACACCGCACCATCGAGAGAAACTAGCAACCCAAACCGCCATCGCCCAAGGCTTTTCCTTTGCCTGTGTCAAACATGATCAAGTCTACTTACACCCAAAGGTGTAAGTAGGGTGTGAGACTAAGCCCAGTAGGATATCACCCAAAGATTTCAAGTGATAGGCATTGTAAAATAAAAGGATTTCAAGAGTTATAAATAGATAATAGTGGCATTTATTTCTCAAAGTGCAACTTTGAAAAGAAAATAACTTTCAATGGGGATAACTATAAAGAATCAGTGAAATTGAATAAAACATTCAAGCTACTAGTTTTCACATCCCAAAATACCATAAAGAAAGTTTAAATGCCAAAAAGGCCACGAGCACCAAGCGTAGGAACCCCCTAGGTACTAGTTTGTTATGAGCCCCAAGTACCTCGTACCTCGGTGAAAGTAACCATAACGAAATTCGTTCTCGTGCATGATCCACTAGTAGGGATCATACCCATAACCTAGTGGTCTCCAATCATCTCTATTATAGTTTTGTTAGTGTTATCCATGTCAGACTTACTAAGTGAACCATGGTCAAAACCCCTCCGTTCACTAGCGTACTAGTACACGTTAGCCCACCTAGATACCCGGGTTTCCCGTATTGTGCTCAAATAGTCACCACATGCAACCAAAATCAATATTCACATATAAATATCAGTTCTGGTCACACACATTCAAAACAGTATCTACACCTTCTTTTCACCTTTTTCATAACTCAATAAACCATTTATAATTTCCATAAAACAATTTCAAGAAAATTAATCAAATGTTGCACATTAAATTCATCGAAAATCCCATATTTAAAACCAAATTGAGACCAATATTATACCAAAACATAAATTTCAGCATCAAAATTTTTTTATAAATCCAATCCCTAAATTATAAAACAACACCAAGAGGCACAATATGGGTTACACATGTAAAACACTCATTTTCACACAAGATTGGCACTTAAAAATCTACAACTTTTAAAATGCTCCCCAAATCAATTTTTAAAATCAAAATACTGAATGATGAACATAATGGAAACCTAAATACATCAATCCATCTCATTATACAATACCTACATATGAAATAACCTACCAAAAGAGTCAAAACCCCCAAATCCTTGTGCGTCACTTCAACCGCACCTCCGCCGCACCACAAAGGAGTAAGATTGAACCTAAAACCAGAGGATTGGACCAAGAAACTCAAAAATAAAACCCTAGGTACTGAACCCCATCTTCTGGACATTTGGGGGTTCAATAAAAAAGGAATAAACCTTAAGAAGAATGGAGGAATAAGGAAGAGAAACAACTTACTTGAGAAATCTGGACGTTTTTTGGAGCTTCAGAAGTTCGGCCCTAAATCGCGATCAATATGAGCTCCAAAGAGGCGAACACGAAGATGGGGGTGTGTCTGGGTTCTATGGGAATGTTTGAGAGGTGGAATCACTGAAAAAGGATAAAAAATAAATATTTTATGAAATAATTACAAAAAAATGTTAAAACTGGAAATGGGCTTTCGGGTTGGCCCAATACCTAATTTTATCACCCAAATACATGATTCTAATGAATTCTTAAGGGGCCCAAAATTATTTTGTGCTTTTAATATTTAAATTAAGGTCATTTTGGAAGTTGAATGGTTGAAAAATATTGAAAACCTAAGGAGTTATTAAAGAAACAAAATATACTTTCAAAACTGGAAATGGGCTCTTAGGTTGGCCCAAATTTTGGAAACCCACTATTTCCTTTAAAAATCCATGAAAAACCACCAAAACAAATCAAGGATGTAAATTAAATGAAAAATACCTCTAAATATTTCATGTATGTGACAGATAACCTTTTACAGACACTAAAATTTTATCACCTTTATAAACAAAAAAACTACTTTAATTACCTTTTAGATTAAAAATTAAAAACTCTATACTGGCATGTAATTCATGAGTCACAACATAAGGATAATAATTTTTTAAGAGGTATAAAAAATACATACTTTATTTTGTTTTGGAAAAAATCATAATGCAGCGATTTTGAACAAATAATAATAATAATATGATAAAATTGTGAAAACTAGAAATAACAGTAGAACATAAGTTCCAAGAAGATACAAACATAATGTATCTTTTATAACATCATAAAACAATGGGAAAAATTTTGATGTTCCATCATGATAATATTGATGGAAAAGTAGTCATTGTAGAGATTCCGTACATTAAAATTCCTATATGAGTATTGTACCGTGTATCTTTTCTATAAGAATCTATTAAAATAATTCCACAAATTTTCATGTTAAAATTCCAAAGATAAATTAAAACTAAATTAACATCATGGTATTCACAAGCATATTGGATTTTCATAATTTTTTTAAAGGAAATTCCCTGGTTAAAGACCAAGTTACAAAATATTATTAAAAACGATAGGCAAGATTACATGTGCCTGAAAGAGGAAATTTTATTACAATCATTCTCATATAAAGGGTAGAGCTCAACTGGAAGTTTATCACTCCACGTAATGTCTTGGTCGATTTCCGTGTTAGAAAGACCATCTTCCTCCATGTTTGCTTCATGATAGGTATGAGTGGAAATGTATCTAATATCCAATAGTGAGTTAAGAAATTTCTTCCAACACACTGTGAGAGACCCCACAAGGTGAACCAAACCATTCCAGATAGCTTGGATAATTGTGGTAGAGTCACTTTCAATCCAAATGTTATTCCATCCCCTTATCATAATAAATGTGACGACTTGAATCATGGCCATCATCTCTACCTCAAGGGAAGGGGAAAACTCACACCCACCAAAAAAGAATCCATGAGAATGCCCAAGAGAGTCCATGAAAATGGTCTCATAGCCTGTGAGACATGGATTTACTTTGGAAGGTATTTTCTTAATAATAAATCATGTGATTCAATGGTTAGATAATAATATGAACATGGATATATAATTTACTTGTGTATGGAGAAATATCACATGTAATTCATTAATAAGAAATTAAAAATCAGTTTGAATTGATTTATTATAATATATATTTATTTTTCTAATTAATAGAATAGTTAAAATAATTCATAAAAAATTACAAATAAATGAAACTTAAAAAAATATGATAATATAGAGAATCCTTCTCTAGTTTCAAATAAGTCTATGATAAAACACTATTTTATTGAATATTTTATTGATAATAAATGATATAATTTCCTCACATTGTGTTAAATATGTTTATTTATAAAATATTTGGGATTTGATCATTCATTTGAAAATTTGGTGAAAATTCCAGTTTTACCCTTAATAGTGCACTGTATTATTTCGAAGATAAATATTTTTATATTTATTATTTGAATTTGAAATTTTTTAACAGTGTTCCTAACTTAATTATCTACAACTTTTATTCAGGACACTAAAGCTAAAGAGTTAATTTGGTTGTTGAAATTGGGCCATGAAGTCAACGTTGGGCTGGGCTCGCCAGAATGGAGAAGGTTCTGTATTTGGGCCATATCCTCTACATAAGGGCTTGGATTGAGCCCAAATTTTGGGGAAATCTCGGGACCATGATGTGGCACAAATCATCCTTCTGGAAGGCCGGTCAATTCACGCGTTTTGGAGGTCAAATGGGCGGTGCAAGTTTCATTAAAATATTTGGCCGAGATTTTGCATTCACACTTGAAACCACTTTAAACCTAGCCTCCCCTCCACTCTATAAATTAGTGATTTTCTCATTTGGAGAGGCTGGTTCGTGCATTGGGAGATTGGAGGCAGAGGAGAATTGGTTTCAACCAAATTCTCCAACCATTGTAAGAGAGGTAGCTCTTGAAGCGAGGATCCTCTCATCGAAGCCTCCTTCTCTCCTTCATGTTGTAATTGTTTTGTTTGTGTAATAAACTTCTTTGTTCTTCTTTTATTTCTTCTCTTTTCCTCTGTTTTATTTAAATTTATTCATCTCTTAATCTTCCTCTTGGGGCTGGAATTATTGAGTAGAAGCAATATTGGGTTATACCCATTATAAACCTTTGCACATGCAAAACGCTTCTACGATGATTACGCCACCCATGGAAGAGTAATTTTTAGTGATCGATCTATCTTCTACCCTCTTAATTTAATTATTTTGAATCATTGAGCCTACTGTAATTCACTTAATATTATCCATGAATTATGTTTTTAAATTTTAAGAAACTAAGCAAGCAATTGAACAATTAATACAAAAACACGCGAGGTCGAGATTTTGTGTAAATTGTGAGAGTGCGAGCTTAATCGGTAATACAAGACCACTTGGGATAAATTTGTAGAGTTCAAATACAATCCCTAAACACAAATCATCCTCATTTCCAGAATGGATTTGTGCTCTAATTAACCACTGACCATAAGCTAACCTTAGAACAACAATCAAAGCAGGGTTCTGCGATTGCATGTTCCGAAGCTAGCCTAGGGTTTAAGTAATTCAATCTTTGTGGTTAAGTTAGCTCTTGTAGGGTTCGAGGGTTAACAAATTAGAGGATCATAATTAAGTGGATATTCATTTAAATGATAATGATTAATATGTAAATGAAGAGGTAGAGTTAGATCGATTACGCCTTTTAAAATATTTTCTAAAAAAAAACATCTTCTTGTTGTGTTATTTTAATCGGAATTCATTTCAAAACTAAAAAAAAAAAAAATACAATCTTCTTCCAGCAAACTTCTTCTAGATTCATAAACTATAAACAACCCCCATCCTTTTCTAGTAGTGTTTTTATTCTCTTTTATTTTATTTTTAGAATACCTCTAATAAGATGTTTTAATTCACTTCCTCCTTTGAGAGACGACCTTGGTTAGCCCCCTATGCTACACCAAGTAAACTAAACATTAGCTTCATAGAGTGTTGTGCTTGGAGTTTTATCCAACGTAACTCACTTTTGAAGTTCTTTTGAGAGCGCGTGCGACAACGCTCTTTCAAATTGGCGCCGTTGCCGGGGAGGCAAGTAATTATTTCAACCAATTAGAGGTATTTATTTTATTTTACATTTTATTCTCTTCCTCTCTTCTTTCTTCCTTCTTTACCCAATCTGATTTTTCTTCTTCTTCTTTTAATTTCTTCTACTTCTCTTTGGACCATCAACTCAAACTTCTCATTTTTATTTTACTATGGTCTACCTTCTTTCTTTTCATTTTTATTTGATCTATGACACGAACTAATCCCGAAGATCTCTTAGATCTTGACCCTGAGATTGAACGTAGCCTTAGGGCACGAATCAGACATTCTCAGTCTACGGGAAGTTTCAACATTCAACCAGTTGGAGAATTACTCCAATATCAGAACATTGAAATTGGAAGCAATTCAAATTCAAACATAAAAGAGGAACCAATGGCTGATAATAATGGAAATGAACTTAATAGAACCATTCGAGAATTGGCTGCACCTGATATTAACTATCAACCAAATTGTATTGCATACCCAAATCTCGAATCGGACATTGAACTAAAATCAGGGTTAATTCACTTACTTCCAAAGTTTCATGGCCTCTCTGGTGAGGATCCGAATAAACATTTGAAAGAATTTAATGTGGTTTGCTCAACCCTAAAACCTAAAAATGTCTCTGAAGATCAAATCAAACTAAGAGCATTCCCATTCTCACTTGATGGAGCTGCAAAAGATTGGATGTATTATTTACAACCTGAAGATGTAACTTGTTGGAACGATTTGAAACGACTTTTCTTGCAGAGATTTTTTCCAGCATCGAGGACCACTTCCATTCGTAAGGAGATCTCGGGGATCAAGCAAGCACAAGGGGAGTCCATGTATGAGTATTGGGAGCGATTCAAGAAGTTGTGTGCAAGCTGTCCACATCACCAAATCAGTGAGAAACTCCTCATTCAGTACTTCTATGAAGGACTCACAGCTATGGAGAGAAGCATGGTGGATGCCGCAGCTGGAGGGGCATTGGTGGACAAGACACCAATAGCCGCACGCGCATTGATTGACAAGATGGCCCAAAACTCCCAACAATTTGGTGATAGAGGTACACTACATGTCAGGGGAGTACATCAGGTAAGTCCTTCTTCTCTTGAGAGTCATTTGATTGATACCAAGTTAGAAGAATTGACAACTATGGTAAGGCAGATTGCTTTGGCACAAAAGACATCTTTACCTCCTCCTTCAAGGCCTTGTGGTATTTGCACTGAGACAAGCCACCCAACTGACTGTTGCCCACAACTCCAAGAAACAGAAGATTGTGCAGCAGTGTTCCCTGGGAGACCATATCAGCAGCAGCAGCAACAACCATATCCCCAGAAGAAGTTCGATCCAACATTCAACCAAGGGTGGAAAGATCATCTGGACATGAGGTATGGCTCTGGACAACAACAAAGGCTCCCCTTTCAACAAAACTTCCAGCATCCTCCACCTTACCAACAGGGTTTCCAACAACCCCAAAGGAGATTTGAAGCTCAAACATCAACAAGCCAGCAACAAGGGAATCTCCAACCCAAGGTAGACTCTAACACTGATGATCTTTTGAAACAAATTGTTCTTAATCAACAGAATGAGATGAAAAGTCAAGGTTCGGAGCTGAGGGAGTTGAAGACTCAAATGAGCCAGATTGCCACCGCCCTCCATGAACTTGTAAGTAAGAATTCTGGAAATCTACCTTCCCAACCCACTCCAAATCCAAAGGGTAATGTTAGTGCCATAACATTGAGAAGTGGGAAGCAAATGAATGATACAGCTCTACCTACCATTCCACCGGGATTCACCTCAACTTCAGAGAAGCCACATTCCATACCAACTGATGAAAAATCCAAGGAGAAAGATAAAGGTAAGAAAAAGATTGATGATGTTCCTCCTAAACCACTTCCTTTTCCAAACAGGGTTGTTCAAACCAAGAAGATGGCTGAAGAAGCAATGCAAAAGGAGGTTTTGGACACATTCAAGCGTGTGGAGATCAACATTCCTCTACTCGAAGCCATTAAGCAAATCCCAAGGTATGCCAAATTCTTAAAAGAACTTTGTACCAATCGAAGAGGGCTCAAGGGAAATGAGAGGATCGACCTTGGAAGGAATGTCTCAGCACTCATTACACCAACTCTAGCAATGCCAACAAAGTGAAAGGATCCCGGGACATTCACCATCCCATGCACCATAGGGGAGTTTCACTTCTCTGACGCTCTTTGTGATTTAGGAGCTTCAATAAATGTGATGCCTCACTCTGTTTTCTCTTCATTGCAGATTGGTGAGCTCAAGCCTACAAGGGTAGTGGTGCAGCTAGCGAATAGAGCTACAGCATATCCGGCTGGTGTCCTTGAAGATGTGTTGGTAAAGGTAAAGGACATGATCTTCCCTGCTGATTTCTATGTACTAAACATGGAAGATGACCAGGTAAGTTCTCATGCCCCTATCATTCTTGGTATACCCTTCCTCAAAACTGCTAAGACCATTATCAATGTTCATGAGGGTACTCTTTCCATGGAATTCGGGGATGAAATCGTGAGGTTTAAAATCCTGGATTCTATGAAGTACCCACCAGAGGAACACTCAGCATTCTTTCTCTCTCATTCTGAGTCTCCATGTGATAGTCCCTCTATTTTTGATTCCCAATCTCTTGGGGACTATTCACTTCTTAATGAAATAATGAGTATTGGGTCCAACTTGATGTCTCATTCTACTTCATCCCCTTTAATTCATGATCTTTCTGATCGTGGGATTGGTTCATTTGTCCAATCATATTCGAATTCTGAGCATGTATACTCTGATTATGATATGGCTGCTAATTTTTCTGATGGATTTGATGCATTGTTCTCTCATTCAGATGATATGTATGATTGTGCACAGATGTCTACGCCACTCATGCTTCCATCCATTCAGCAGCCACCATCACTGGAACTAAAGCCATTGCCACCAAATCTCAAATACTCATACTTGTTAAGTGGTGAAAAATTACCTGTTATCATTGCTAACAATCTCTCTTTTGAACATGAAGAAAAACATTTGAATCTTTTGAGGGAGAACATCAGGGCAATCGGGTGGACCTTGGCTGACATATCAGGTATTAGCCCCTCCATTTGCATGCATAGGATTCTTTTGGAAGATGGAGCTAAACCGGTGAGGCAACAACAAAGGAGACTCAATCCAACCCTTCTGGAGGTTGTTAAAAAAGAGGTTGAAAAATTGCTCGAGGCAGGTATAATCTATCCCATTTCAGATTCTCAGTGGGTAAGTCCTATTCAGGTTGTGCCCAAGAAAAGTGGTGTTACTGTTGTTAAAAATGAGAAAGATGAGTTAGTTCCAATGAGGGTACAAAACAGTTGGCGCGTGTGTATTGATTATAGGAAACTAAATCATTCCACTCGCAAAGATCATTTCCCCCTCCCATTTATTGATCAGATGCTTGAGAGACTAGCTGGGAAGACACACTATTGTTTCTTGGATGGATTTTCTGGATATTTTCAGGTTCCTATAGCTCCGGAGGATCAGGAGAAGACTACATTCACCTGTCCCTTTGGGACATTTGCCTATCGGAGGATTCCATTTGGACTTTGCAATGCCCCAGGTACCTTCCAGAGATGCATGGTGAGTATTTTTTCTGATTTTATTGAGACCTGCATGGAGGTATTTATGGATGATTTTACAGTGTATGGATCTTCATTTGATGAATGTCTAAGTAGTTTGGAAAATGTGTTGAATCGTTGTATTGAGAAGAATCTAGTCCTGAACTTTGAAAAGTGTCATTTCATGGTAGAGCATGGCATTGTCTTAGGGCACGTAGTGTCAAAACATGGGATAGAGGTTGATAGATCTAAGGTAGACATCATTTCATCCTTACCCTACCCTTCATGTGTGCGTGATGTTCGATCATTCCTTGGACATGCTGGATTTTATCGACGCTTCATCAGAGATTTTAGTAAGATCACTCTAACCTTATCTCGATTGCTTCAAAAAGATATTGACTTCAATTTTGATGATTCATGCAGGGTATCATTTGATGAGCTAAAGAAGTGTCTGACCACTCCACCGATCATACAGCCCCCACGGTGGGAGATTCCTTTTGAGCTTATGTGTGACGCCTCCAACTTCGCGGTTGGAGCTGTCTTATCTCAGAGGGTGGAGGGACATTCACATGTGATCGCCTATGCATCGAGGACACTAGATTCAGCCCAATCAAACTACACCACAACAGAAAAGGAGTTTCTTGCTGTTATATTTGCTTTAGATAAATTTCGTTCATATTTATTGGGCTCTAAAGTAGTTGTTTTTTCTGACCATGCAGCTTTGAGGTACCTCCTAAAGAAGCCAGATGCAAAGCCACGACTTATCCGTTGGATGCTACTTCTTCAAGAGTTTGACCTTGAGATAAAGGACAAGAAGGGGTCAGAGAATTTGGTGGCAGACCACATGAGTAGGCTTACTCACACACTAGAGGGTGACACCTTGGACCAGGTACCACTTCGGGACACTTTCCCCGATGAGCATCTCTATACCATCTCAGGTAAGCATCCTTGGTATGCTGATTTAGTTAATTACATTGTTGGCTCTGAAATCCCAGTAAATTTGAAGAAGCATCAAGTCCAAAAATTAAAAAGTGAGTCTAGGTATTATGTGTGGGATGATCCATACCTCTGGCGCATGTGTAGTGACCAAGTCATTAGGAGGTGTGTTCCCGATCATGATTTTGAGTCTGTTTTGCATTTCTGTCATACACTTGCTTGTGGTGGACACTTTGGACCCCAACGGACAGCTAGGAAGGTTTTAGACTCAGGATTATATTGGCCTAGTTTATTCCACGATTCCCATGTATTTTGTAAGTCATGCTCTCGTTGCCAACACACTGGAAACATTTCAAGAAGACACGAGATGCCCCAACAACCCATTTTATTCTGTGAGATTTTTGACGTTTGGGGAATTGATTTTATGGGACCTTTTCCTAGTTCATTTGGTTTCTTGTATATCCTTGTTGCTGTCGATTATGTGAGTAAATGGGTGGAGGCCAAGGCCACCAGGACTGACGATTCTCATGTTGTTGTGGATTTTATCAAAGCACAGATTTTTTGCAGGTTTGGAGTACCAAAGGCCATCATCAGTGACCAATGGACACACTTTTGCAATAGGAATTTTGCTTCCCTCCTTCGGAAGTATGGGGTGACACACAAAACATCAACACCATACCACCCCCAAACAAATGGCCAGGCTGAGGTTTCAAATCGTGAGTTGAAACAATTCTTGGAGAAAACCGTGCAGCCAAATAGGAAGGATTGGAGCAAGCGCTTGGATGATGCATTGTGGGCTTATAGGACAGCATACAAGACCCCCATTGGTATGTCCCCATTTCGGATTGTTTTTGGGAAAGCGTTTCATCTCCCCGTGGATGTCGAGCATCGGGCATATTGGGCTATAAAGAAATGTAACATGGATTTGGCCCAAGCTAGAATTCAAAGGAAGTTGCAAATTCAAGAGCTTGAGGAGATTCGCCTGTCATCATATGAGAACTCAAGTCTCTACAAGGAAAGATCAAAAGAAGCTCATGACAAAATGATCCAACAAAGGGAGTTTCATATTGGAGAGAAAGTCCTTCTCTATAGTTCACGACTGAAGTTGATGCCTGGTAAGTTGCGTTCCAGATGGTTAGGTCCTTATATTGTGTCTAATGTTTTTCCTTATGGTGCAGTGGAGATCACACAAGAGGACACTGGAAGGAGATTTACAGTCAATGGGCAACGTTTGAAGAGATACATTGAGGGACATCCTACTGATGCAGTGGATTTTATCACACTGCATGACCCCATCATCACTTGATCACATCAGGCTGTTCCTAACCCTTTCACTTTTATATTATTTGTCCTATTTAAAAATTATGCATTTCATGTGCATATATCATCTCACGGGTTCACATTGAGGACAATGCAATATTTTAAGTGTGGGGGAGGGAACCTTTTAGTTTAGTAATTTCAATTGTTTTCCTGTTAAAAAAAACCAAAAAAAAAATTGTGTGTTTTTCAAAATTTGTGTGTTTATTTTACAATTTTCTGTGTGTTTTTGAAACTTTTGAGCTGAAATGATTCTCATCACCATTTTTAAATCCATATCAATAAGTGAAACAATTTACCCCTTGAAACTAAGCTTAAATGAATGCTGAAATGACTTTGTTTCAAGTTCAAATATTTAGTAATTTCATGCAAAGTACGCTGAATTTTGAATCCCATGCCAATCTCACTGTCTTTATATTTGAAATAACTTTCCTGTGAGGCTTCTAAACCATTATTTTCATATTCTTTACATTCACCTCACTTCTTGAGAGAGCCAAACCATACTTGATTTAACCAGAATTTGATCTATTCCTGTCAAAACTTGAGGGTTTGAGGTACTTGTGTTTAAATGATTGAGGCATTTGTTTGGTATTAAAACCCCTATTTCAAATAATCCTTTTTTATAATGGCCTACCTTGAATATTTAATCCTTGTAGCCCTTAGAAGCCATGCACAGCCTGTTAGGTTAAGCCACATTACAAGCCAATTTTCCCTATCCAACCAACTCTTGAAGTGAAATTGCATAATCTAGTTGAGCTTAAGTGTGGGGGAAGCTGTCTTGTGTTGTGCCACCACATTGTGTGATACTTTGGGTGGAAAATTAAATTCTGAAGAGATGTGTTTGCTGCTAAAGAAAGTCATTATATTGAAAGCTGTGCCTTTTCTGGAGCTTTCATGACAAGTGAAGCTGTGCCTTTTCTGGAGCTTCTAATTGAGGTGGAAAGCTGTGCCCATCTGGAGCTTTCAAGAAAATCATGTTTTAGAAGATTGACATTTTTTATGCTGAAATTATGAATGGTGTAAACCTTTCATGACTTTTCATGATGATGGAGCTGAATTGATACTATGGGGATTGAAGAGAAGACCATATTTAAGTGAAAATTAGATTAATGCAATTTTGCTTTAAAAGAGTCAAGCCCTCCTCATTCAGCCTCAGAGTTTTTCACATCTTAATCCTACCAACCGAAAGCCACAGAACAACCCTGAAAAGTCCTCATGATAAACATATGTCCTTGACTCACATCGGGTAGCGATGTAGGAATCTATCAAGCCTATGGTGACCCTTGTATGAGTTTGGATGAGAAAGACATTGCAAAAAAAATTGATATTTGAGTGATGAGAGAAAATTCAAGCGAGGTAAGTGTTTTGTGCATGGGTGGATAAATGAAGTGGAAATATATTGAATGATATAAATGGAGAACCTGAAATAAGGTTTTTTATGAGGCATGATATCTTTTTTATTCTTGGTGTGAAATTGATTGATCTTAAAGATATGTGTTTTAAAATTGGTTTTGATTTGATATTGATGTTTACTTAATATGAGGTTTTGCCCAGGTGTGCAAAAGGGTAAGTGTGGGGGAGTTGATAAAACACTATTTTATTGAATATTTTATTGATAATAAATGATATAATTTCCTCACATTGTGTTAAATATGTTTATTTATAAAATATTTGGGATTTGATCATTCATTTGAAAATTTGGTGAAAATTCCAGTTTTACCCTTAATAGTGCACTGTATTATTTCGAAGATAAATATTTTTATATTTATTATTTGAATTTGAAATTTTTTAACAGTGTTACTAACTTAATTATCTACAACTTTTATTCAGGACACTAAAGCTAAAGAGTTAATTTGTTTGTTGAAATTGGGCCATGAAGTCAAAGTTGGGCTGGGCTCGCCAGAATGGAGAAGGTTCTGTATTTGGGCCATATACTCTACATAAGGGCTTGTATTGAGCCCAAAGTTTGAGTAAATCTCGGGGAAATGATGTGGCACAAATCATCCTTCTGGAAGGACGGTCAATTCATGCGTTTTGGAGGTCAAATGGGCGGTGCAAGTTTCATTAAAATATTTGGCCGAGATTTTGCATTCACACTTGAAACCACTTTAAACCTAGCCTCCCCTCCACTCTATAAATTAGTGATTTTCTCATTTGGAGAGGCTGGTTCGTGCATTGGGAGATTGGAGGCAGAGGAGAATTTGTTTCAACCAAATTCTCCAACCATTGTAAGAGAGGTAGCTCTTGAAGCGAGGATCCTCTCATCGAAGCCTCCTTCTCTCCTTCATGTTGTAATTGTTTTGTTTGTGTAATAAACTTCTTTGTTCTTCTTTTATTTCTTCTCTTTTCCTCTGTTTTATTTAAATTTATTCATCTCTTAATCTTCCTCTTGGGGCTGGAATTATTGAGTAGAAGAGATATTGGGTTATACCCATTATAAACCTTTGCACATGCAAAACGCTTCTACGATGATTACGCCACCCATGGAAGAGTAATTTTTAGTGATCGATCTATCTTCTACCCTCTTAATTTAATTATTTTGAATCATTGAGCCTACTGTAATTCACTTAATATGATCCATGAATTATGTTTTTAAATTTTAAGAAACTAAGCAAGCAATTGAACAATTAATACAAAAACACGCGAGGTCGAGATTTTGTGTAAATTGTGAGAGTGCGAGCTTAATCGGTAATACAAGACCACTTGGGATAAATTTGTAGAGTTCAAATATAATCCCTAAACACAACTCATCCTCATTTCCAGAATGGATTTGTGCTCTAATTAACCACTGACCATAATCTAACCTTAGAACAACAATCAAAGCAGGGTTCTGCGATTGCATGTTCCGAAGCTAGCCTAGGGTTTAAGTAATTCAATCTTTGTAGTTAAGTTAACTCTTGTAGGGTTCGAGGGTTAACAAATTAGAGGATCATAATTAAGTGGATATTCATTTAAATGATAATGATTAATATGTAAATGAAGAGGTAGAGTTAGATCGATTACGCCTTTTAAAATATTTTTTTAAAAAAAACATCTTCTTGTTGTGTTATTTTAATCGGAATTCATTTCAAAACTAAAAACAAAAAAAAATACAATCTTCTTCCAGCAAACTTCTTCTAGATTCATAAACAATAAACAACCCCCATCCTTTTCTAGTAGTGTTTTTATTCTCTTTTATTTTATTTTTAGAATACCTCTAATAAGATGTTTTAATTCACTTCCTCCTTTGAGAGACGACCTTGGTTAGCCCCCTATGCTACACCAAGTAAACTAAACATTAGCTTCATAGAGTGTTGTGCTTGGAGTTTTATCCAACGTAACTCACTTTTGAAGTTCTTTTGAGAGCGCGTGCGACAACGCTCTTTCAGTCTACCATACTCACCAATATTCTGACAATGGGTATTCCTTATCTAATCATATAAAATATAAAAACATACCATCATAACTAACATGATGTGGTATATATATCAATCCATTTTTAAAAACATGATGAACTAAAACAAGATTAATTAAAATTCCCATGTTGGGCATCCTCTTTCTAAGAAGTGTTTGAAAAAATCAAAACACCTTATACAAAAACATCTTATTAAATCCACAACCATTTTTGTATATAAACTCTACAAAAATTATTTTTGTTATATTTTCATATTACTAGGGACTATAAAATAAAAAATCATACATTTATTATTTCATAACTGAATTTTCCGACCTCAAGAAATTTTTCACTATAGCATGTAAAAGAATACCAAGCCATTTTTAATGGAGATCTGATATGCCTTTCACTACTCCATGTGATTTTTTTGTTTTAAAACTCTATATAATGGTAACACCAAATTAAATAGGATAAATAAAGGAAACCTATAGACACACATAGAGGTAATATATGATTCACTTAATGGAAATACATAAAATTTAATATGCCACCTAAAGTTAGAATTAATCTATGTAAATGTAATATATATCCATGTAAACATAAAATTTTTGTACAAAGTCCTTACAAACACGATCAATGGTGTAAATGAATTTTATAAAGGCATACTTCATCCTATTTAAAATAAAAATTAGATACTAAAATCATAATTTTAATGATAGAATACATTTTTTTGATTAAAAAAATCATATAATATGACTTTTAGTTGCATTTTACTTTGAATATTATTTGAATTAAAAATTGATCATAATACGTTAAAATCCTATGAATTTGAAAAAAAATACAAATGAATTTTCAAAAATAATTAGAATACCAACCCACAACTACAGGGAATGTAGAAAATGTAAATATAGTTTGTGGTTTTTGTGAATATTCCATTTAAAGTATTGATGTATATCAAATATTCTAAATAATAAACGGATGAAAAATCTCTAAAAACTAAAAATATCAACAAAAATAACGAAAAGTACCCATTTTGGACAAAGTATTTATATTTGTGTGGTTAGTATATTCATCTTCATTTATCTGATAGGGCTAGTTCTTTAGAGAGAATCACATAACTAGTAACTTCCAACATTTCGATGAATATTTCTATAAATTCATCATTATTAAATTTTATATGTAAATGTTAAATGAATTACTTTTCATGTGTTTTTTATCATACAAATCTATAATATTTCAAAATAATTTATTTTTCATAAAACATATTAAATAATGATTATATATGAAAATTTTATTTATGTATATAAAATAAAATTTACAAATAAATTTATAATAGCACACAAAGAGGCCAAGAAAATTTTATTTCATCAACATAAAAAAATTATTTATAATGAATAAATATACATCATAATCTTAAAAATAGCTTGGTGGAATAAAAAATTAATGTACACTAAATAACATGAATTTCGAATTCTAATGTGTTGTTGTCTTGTTGAATTCTTACACAAAATAATAAAATTGTAATAAAATTATTATAAATATAATTTTTATTTTATAAATGAAACAGTGATAACCTTGAGAGGAATTTCTATTTGAATGATGAATTAAGGGAATGAGATAAGTTTATAGAATCTACAAGCACAATATGAAAATTGGAATTACAATATAATAATGGGAATAATATCTGACCATTAGGAATAGTAACTGACTGTTAGGAATAGTTAAATAAATACTAAATAATATTCAATGTAAACTAAAATATGTAAATAAATATTATAATAGAATAAAATTAATTTCCATATTTTATAACAAAAAAATGTATAATGGAATTTTTTTTATAAATCATATTTTATATATTTTGTAATAAGAATTAATGGTTATATTAAATATAGAATATTATAGTTTCTAATTTTATGATTTGTTTTGATAAAATGGAAATAATGTTTGGAATCCTTTTTTTAATTTTTATTTGATTGTAGTTTTTTGGGAAAATGTTAATTTTTAGGTAATAATAAAAATATTATTATTTTTTAATCCATATGTTTTATTACAACATAAATGTTTCAAAATAAATAAATACATTTTAAATAATTACTCATAATATAAAAATTATTTAATTAGTTTTAAATTAATTTAAAATCAAAAATCTAAATTTATAAACGAATGTAATTAATTTAAAATCCAAAATTATATTTTGTTTTAATAAAATATAATTTTGATTTATTATATTGAATTAAATACAAAAATGATACATTTCAGTTGAAGAAGTGTTGAAATTTCCATAAATTTTGTTTAATAATCAAAAACTATAATTAGTCCAATACATCCAGACTATTCATTTTCTTGATGAACAATAAAAAATTAAATAATATTTTATTAAGAAATTATAATTTCCATCAACAAAAAATAACCCCCTTCATCCTCCCATTCCTCCTCACATTGAGATTCCTTCCATAGAATATAGTGAACCAAAATAAAACTCCAACCATACATAACCAATTTTGATGGTTTGTCCTTGTCAAAACGCTAATATTAAATTCCCTAATGTGAATACCAATGATGGAGTCTCGAAGTGAAATGTAATAATTCTTTATACTATAACATTATTTTAAAAGTATATTATTTTAATATATTTTCTACATATTATTTACATACTTATAGGATTAAAATAACATAAATTTCATATCTTTATAATCTAGTATTGATGGGAGATTACAAATTTTCAATAATAAATCCTTTTTATATGTTTTTATTAATCCAATTGAAATATTTCAAAACCCATGTATTTTCATTTTGATTTCCCCTTTACCCTCTAAAATATATGTGATAATTAAGTTTAAATTTGACATGTTAATTTAATTATAATTAAATTTTTAAATAAAATCAAATATTTATTAGCTTTTAATACTCATAAAATATTCTGAAACACATCATTCACTATGTTGGTATTTTTACACGTAAGAGAAAGATGATGTTAGATTCTCATTTATGAAACATTAATACATTATTCAAGATTTATTTTATGAATGAATACAAAATTAATAATCAATTAATATGTTTTTTATTTATTTAATGATAATATATTCCTGATAAGAATGTTATTAAAAGATAACAATCAACGTTCTATTAGAAATTTATATAAATTTTATAAATAATCACATGATGATTTCAATTTTTTTGAATATATAAAACTATTGAACTTCTATACACTAAGAATGGCATGAAAATTGTACGTTGTAAATTTTAGATCTTTTAGAAATATTAGATAGTGACCATTGACATTTACCATTCTATCAAATAATATTTGGAATCCTGAACTAAACTATTTCAAATTAATTGATGCACAGAAAATCAATCTAATGAATAAATAATAATATGGTCACAAATTAATTCAAGGGAATACAAATTATGAAATTAATATGAATAATATTCTGAATTATGTAGTTATTAATTTTTATTATTATTTAGGGTGTTAGAATATAGAGGATGAAATTTCAGAATTGTGGTAAGGATTTTTCTTTTATAATCTTATTTATTTTCATTAATGTTTTCTCTATTGTCTATCATCTCTTCTATGTAAAATCACCCATGTATTTATATTTTTAAAACATTTTTCTATTTCTGAGGGATGTATTATTATCCCAATTACTATAAAGAACCCAACCCTAGTTTCAAAGAGTTTCTGCTTTATTTTATTACATTGGTGAATTATATAAGGAAACACATGATGAAGGACCAAAAAGTATAGTGGTTTTGAAAAAACTTGATAAAAACATAAGATTTACATTACATCATGAAATGAAAAAAACATATTATCTCCTTTGAAAACACACATATCCCTTAAAATATCCCTCCATGTCAGTCATAATATACCTCTCCGCATCTTGGAGGAAAATGAAACACATGAACTGGGTGAGCTCAGATGCCCAGTAAGGGTAAATAGTATAGTAAAAGATATTATAAATAAGCATAAACTTTTTAAAGAATGGTATATAACTAATAGACAAGCATTTTAAACAAAATCTTGAGCATAATATGGAAATAATAAATCAAATAATTCCACATAAACAATAACATAAATATTCTAGTCACATAATAATCACATCTAATATCAATAACTAATCACATAATTAGGGAATGCGTAATTCTTAACAACATAACCGTACTTTCAACGCCTCACACCAAGACCATACATAAATGGGTAAGATGTTAGTTGAAACCCAAACTAATATGTATCATGAGTACTACCAATGCATCATGGGTATTTCAGTAACTGGACCCCAACCAGTAGGGCTTTCATTAAACAATCCCCAACCCATCACTTACAATGTCCATTGAATTCCTTATATGAAAAAGGTGAAACATAAAAAACATACACATTATTATAAATATTAGCATAAGAAATTTTAATACATTAACTATAAACAATGAATTGTATCCAAATTTCACATCCAAAGTCAAAAATATCATAAACCATTCAATAAAATCTGGCTGATCGTATCATATGACATCAACCACAATTAAACATAAAATCCAACAAATAATTTCGACGTGGATGAAAGTAATCTAATAAAATGATAAAAAACATGTTAAGAGAAATATAAATTATCTATTGAAATTATTTTATAAATTGATGTTCCATTTTAAAATAAAATATTTACTGAAAAACTTATCTAAGCTTGTAATGGAGGCTTCACTCATGCTGTATATGTTAAAAAAACATTCCTTCCTTATTTTTTTCCAAAAGGTCATAAAGTACCTCATTTGGAAAATAATAGAAAGATTATTTTAAAAACATTTTATAAAAATTTAAACATTGGCATAAATGGCTTTAATAAATTATTGAGATATATTAATAATATTGTCAATTTTTTTAAAAAATATGGATTTTATGATAAACATTCCCTATTTGATACTAACATATAAACAACCTCGGATAATAATGAGATTACGAAATTAACCCTTTCCCTGTACTTTAATTAAGTAAAGGGTCTGTTAAACTCTTATATAATGTTTAAATCATGTTAATAAATTATACCTAGACCATATCTATAATTATGATATCATGTAAGATCCAGTTATATCATTTTGATAATAATATTTTAGTATAAACCATTCTTTCAGGTGTTAACTGCTTTGTTTTCCTATGCATGTTTTGTTGTTTAAGTTATGTTTCTTATACATAGAATATATTTTATTCATATAAAAAATGATATTAAGTTCATAAATTATATATTTACTCATCAAATTAATTTCCTAATAATATTTTAATTGTTAATGGGGAGAATGAATCACATTGTTCCGTGTAGACAGTAGGTCATATGTACGCACAAGCCCCAAAAACATTTCCTTAATAGTTTAATTGTTTGGAATTGGATTGTATAGTATTTATAAAGAATAAATTGAATTTTATATTCATTATTTATATCCATTATATTCATCATTTTACCCATCTGACCAAGGTAGTAATGAAAACCAAATTACACCATGATGTGGATATGGTAAGTCATACGTACACACACATGGTGATATTGTTTTTTAAAAAATAGATAAAAATAATAATACGTTTTTCCCATTATTATAATAAAGTATTAGTATATAAATGATTCTTTATTTATTACTTCTGTATGGAAACAACATATAAATATGACGTATAAGATGAAAAGTAATTGAATTGACTTGGTAAAACAACTACCTCTTCATTGATGGACATCCTTCAGATATCCTCTTAAGGACACAAGTGATGGTTTTTTTGGCAAAAAATAACCTCCATAAGTTAAATATGAATTATTTGAAGTGAATTGTTCAGGGTTTGTTTGATCTATAAGACTTAATGTTTTACAATGAATAGAAGAAGGATGTGCCTTTTATAGGAGAGGGGAGGGGCACTCTTTGAATCTTTTATAATATTAAATTAATATACATTGATTTTGGATATCAAATAGCTTCAACGTGAGTTATTTAGAATATTAGATTAGTATGGGACTGAAAACTCCCATCTAATATTTTTTAGACAATTTTAGGTAACTAAATTAACCTTATATTTTGGATTTAACCCTTAGTTAAACCCTTTAACTCTTACCGTGACAAAATTACCGTTTTCTCTTAAGGGTTAATATAGTTACTAAAAAATTGGAAATAAACACCATGTGGATTGTTGATGAAATATTTAACCATAATATAGTTATTTTTTTTGAATTATACAATTTTATCAATTTTATATCATTTAATAAAATACTATTTATTTTAAAGTATAATTTTTTTCAATTTCGATACTATTTGTCATTTGTCTTTTTAAAAATATATTAAAAACCTGAAAACATCAAACTAAAACATATAATATATCTATAACATTTTTATGTTCACTATGAATTGTTTTATGTCATATATTATTTCAAAATTGTCTTTATTTTAATATTTTTAATATCTTTTATTTGATAATTATTTTAATTAAACAATTAGTGCATCATCAATCTGAAATCCATAAATTAAACTATTTTATTTCTTACAATTAAATTTAAATTATCATTATGAAGATTAATTTATTATATTTATAATTAATATTTATAGTCAAATTTATTTTATGTATAAACCAATATTAAAAAAAATTAGTAAATAAAATTATGAGTTTGACATTTTAAACATATCTTTAAATAAAATATAATAAAAGTAATATTCTTACCCAACTGACTTAAAAAAAAAATCAATTTTGGCCTATGGTTTATTTTGGTTAGAACCTACTCATCCAATGAAATTAGGACAAGTGTTAGGGAAACTTTTAAAAATATTACATTATCTTTACCTTTAATTATCAAATTTATCCCTAACCTTTGTAAAAATTTAATAATGTTATTATTCACCAAAAATTTAGTTCTTCCAATTATAAAACAATTCAAAATATTTACAACCATGTATGTATATTTTTTTTAAATTCAATTCACAAAAAATGGGAAAATTATGTTTAACACTAATCCTGCATATGTAATGAGAATTAGGGTAAGAAATACATTCAAAAGGTTATTAAATTTTATATTTTTGGTTCATTTTAAAAAATGACCCAAATTATGTAAATTGGATTAATATATGTATTATTTATCTATTTTGACTTTAAAATCAATTTATTGTAAAATAATTATTTTAATGAAAATCTGGATTTTAACACCAATTTTGTATTTTTCACTATTCAACAAAAAATGAATCTTTTCAGAAAAACAAAAAAAAACCACTCTAAGATAATCTTGTTATACCAAATTCAAAATGATAATCTTTAAAACAAAATTCATAATATAGTCAATACTATTGATAACCACTTTTTAAATGATTATTTTGATAGATCATGGTTCACTTTAACCTGTTCTTGTGTGATGCATAAGCTATTGGATTTATTTTAATAGAATCATACCATTGAATCTTGGGGAGTTATATTCTTCCCTCCATTAAATCATTATTCCCTAAAATTTCTAGAATTTCACCTCATAATAAGATTCTGGTGGTTCTTCCTCATAAATTATTCAGGTTCCCACATCACCACATCCATTTTTTGGTTTCTACAAAGAACCATTACCAATCAAGTTATCCAATTCCTTAACACCTGTTCCCTAGTATAAAAACTCTTGATAGTATCTTCAAAATAAGTTTTATTGAGTTCGAGTTATATTTATTCATAGGTGAGTACATGCATTGTTTATGGAATTAATTTCATTGACAGTGATTTTTGGAACACATCATGAACTATGGAGAGACATGAAGGCATTACTAAACGGCAAGCTACAACTCCAATTCGTTCCATAAATTCGAAATATCAGATGTATGTGGAACTTAATTTAACCATTTTACAAAATCATATAGCAACCTTACATTGATATAACATAAATTAAACATGATCTCAACATAAAATTCCAAATCCGTCCTTCGGTTATCATCATAGATCATTTGATAAAATTGAAATGCTTTGTTATGGGCAGGAATAATCTTCAACTTTCCCATTGTTTTCTCAACTAGTTATCGGCCTATGAGTATCTTTCTCTTACATCATCCCAAGAAGTTGGTGTATGACATATCTTTCCATATAACAATTCATACAGTGACATATGAATACTTGATTAAAAGATATTGTTATAGGAAAGTTATACTAGAGGTAAATAATGATCCCACATTCCTTGGAAGCCTTGTGAGAATGATATGAATAAGTCTTATAGAGATTGAATAGTAATTTATGATTTTACATCAGTTTGTGGGTGGTAGAGAGTGCTCAAATGATGCTCAGTATCTTGGTGCCTCTGAATACATTTTTAGAATTTTAATGTAAAATGGGGTCCAAGATTTGAAACAATTGATAGAGGTACCCCATGAAGTCTTACATGTTTATTAATATAAAGTATTGTTAAACATTCATGTGGTGAATATTCTATTATATAAATAAAATGTGTTTATTTGGTAAGAATATTAATAATATCCCATATCGCATCATTTTTTTATGGGAGTCTTAGATATCCCCATGACAACATCCATCGTAATATCATCCCATTTACAAACAGGTATATGAAGAGGTTTCATGAATCCTCTAGTATGTTGTCTTCTAACATTCACATATTGACAAACCAGTCATCATGACACATAATCAGCAATCTCTCTCTTCATGTAGTCCCACAAATAATGTTCCTTCAAATCCTTATACATATTAGTGCTACCATGGTGTATAGAGAAATTGGAGGTATGAAAATCATCCAAAAATTCCCTTTTTATCTTAGGAATAGGGTAAAAATAGCCTCTTACTAAATTTCACAATTCCATCATCATATATGAAGTCAATCAATCTCCAATCATTCATAGATTTATTGTTCTTTTGAAAATCCTCATCATTAGACTGAGAACTTTATATCCTTTTCATTAATGATGGTATGGAAACCATTTGAAAATGTAGTTATGTTTTACCTTCCATGATAATTACCATATCCATATTTACTAGATCCATGAACATATGATCCCATTAAACACTCATTTTGTACGAAACTCCATGGGCCTTCCTACTCAAAGCATCCTCCACCTTATTTTCGCTTCCTAGGTTGTTGTTATTAAGAAATCATAATCCTAAAGTAGCTCAAGACATACACATTGTCTCATTTGGAGTTTTTCTATGTAAAATTATATTGAAAACTCTTGTAATCAATATATATCTCTCATATTTCACCGTAGAGATAGTGTGTACATATTTTTAGGGAAAATATTACCGCTGTTAACTCAAGTCCATGAGTTTTATGGTTTTGTTCATTTTTTATTTAATTACCTTGATGTTCAAGAAATAACCCTATCATTTTATATAAGGAAACTACCAGGTCTTTTACTTGATACATCACTATAAATCACAAATCCATCATTTCGAGATGGAAAAATAAATATACGATAATTGGATAATCTTGTATTAAATTAATCAAAATATTTATCTCACTCTTTTTTGAAAACGAATCTAACCACATTACATGTGAGTATGGTTAATGGAATAGCTAATAGGGAACTATTATGGATGAAACTCTAATAGTAACCTTCTAATCCAATAAAATTACATACCTCAGTTATGATCGTTGCTGCTAGCCATTCTTGGATTGCATTTTTCATTGAAGGATTAACAGAGATTCCATCCTTGGAGACAATATGGCCATGAAAAGAAATATCCTAAAGCCATAATTCTGACTTGAAACTTTTACCATATTATTATCCCCTTTTTATAGTCTCAAAAATGATTCAATAGTGATTATCATGGTCTTCATAGATTTTATAATAAATAAAAATATCATCAATAAATTCCACAACTAAAATCTAAAGATATTCCCTGAAAACTATGTTCATGAGATCTAGAAAAATGAGGGTTAATTAGTCAATCCAAATGGAATTAACGTAAATTCATAATCAAAATACCACATATGAGAATCTATTTTAAGAATTTCTTCCTTTTTCACTCTCACTTAATGAGAACATGAATGGCGGTAAATATTCAAAAAGAATTGAGCTTTATGTAGTTGATCAAATAAATAATTAATGAATAGTAGAGGATACTTTTTCTATATTATAATAGCATTGATTTCTCTATAATCAATACACAGCCCCATGGATCATTATTTCCTCTTGACGAAGAGAATATGGGATTCCCAACGAGAAACACTAAGGTGAATAAATCCCTTTTTCCAAACACATGAAGTTGTTTCTTTAACTCCACTAATTCTATTGTATCCCTTCTACAAGGAGTATTTGATATTAGTCTTTAATAAAGGATTTAATCAATTGAAACCTCAAATTCACATTCTAGTGGGTGTCCATGTCATTATTCATGATAAATATCAACGTATTCCTTTTTAGTAGGTACATCCTAAATTTAAAGAATACGTTATTCATCCCTAGATGTTATTTTCTCACCCTATCAAATAATATCATTCATTAAAGATATTGGGGTGGATTTTGATAAGAATCAGGTGATGAAGTTTATTCTTTAAAATAAAGGAATCAAATTTTTCCACACAGATCGTAATTTCCTTCTTCATTCAATATATTTTTTCCTCATATTTTGAAAGACAATCCAAACCGAGCATTATATCGATGTCAATTATAGGGATGCTGAAATGGTTTGAAACTAAATAACATTTATGTGTCGTAAAGTGAATTTTTATACATATCATTGTTTCAATGATTGTTCCCTTAGGAGTTTCATTAACAACTCCTTTGTTAAATCAAAAGTTAAATTAATAATTTCCTTATCAAATTAGGATAATATAAAATAATGTGATGATACTAAATTAAATAAATCATTGGATAAGTTTGAAGAGATGATTAAAGTACCATCCACCATATAATTAGGATCTTCAACTTCAACAGTTGTGATCATATAATCTTGACCTCGATCCCTTATCCATTTATGGAAATAATTTCTTTTATGCATAGGAAAATAATTTTCCTCATGTTCAATTTATTTACAACTATAACATTGAACATTGATATATTATTTTATCCCCTTGAAACCAAAAACATGGTGGCCTTTTTCTCCACACTTGTAAAAAACTCATATTCTCTTTATGACATTATCAAGGCATTTCTACCCACAATTACTATAAGGGGAATATTATCTTTTCCATTATTACCATTATTTCCATTTCTAGAGTTTTTTTAAAACCTTCTTCTTCTCTTTATTTCCATTAAAATCATAATAAATATTGAATTTATTTTCTATCATCATTGACCATGAGACTATGTATTCGTACAATGAAAACATTTCTAAGACCTGTGACCAATGTAGGAATGGGTTTAACCCATAAATGAATCGATTAATATTACTTTTTGAGTTATGCATGTAGTATATAGAATTCCTTTCAAACATTGTGAAGATAGATTCATACTTTTAAACATTTTCATCAATATTTTTCCTCAGACTCAGATATTTAATTTCCATATCCACTAGCTATTCAGAATTAAAGTATTTAAAATTTCATTAAATTACCTATATTCAATGTTTTCTATTTCATCATACCCTTTATATTTAATCAATTACAACCATGGATCAATATCTCCTGAGAAACTATATATTTCCATTACAACCTTCTCCATTTTTTTACTTCCCAAAGCAAGAAATATGTACTCAAATGAACTATATATTGATCACCTATAAATGGATTTTTAGACACATTGAATGTTAGTGGTTTTTTTCTCACATAGAAATCTAACATTGTTCCTCCACATTGTGGATTAGGATGCTCCATACGAGTAAAGTTATTATTCATAACCTAGGTCATCTATTTCATTGTAGTTACAAGATGTTCAGCACTAGATGTATCACCAGCTAGACTAAAATTATCTTGAATAGGAGGGAAATCCCTACATAGACTTCATTTGTTTTTATAGTTTCCATTCCTTCCAATATGCTCTATTTCTAAAAATGATATACAGTAGATTTGGTGTGGAATCATAAATCATAATTTAAACTTGTAAAAGATGTAACATAAAATAATAAATGTATGCTTATCTAATGTCATAATAAAAAAATAATTCTTTTGGGACATAATTACTTATAAATTCTTAATAAATATTTTCAAAGAAAATAGGAATTATTCAAATTATATACCATGGGAGTGTCAAAATAGGTGCACAATAAGGCCTGTTGTTGGGTACCAAGATAACCCAAGTCAATCCTATAACACCTTGTTAGAGTTATTACTCATATATACATATGATCTAGAACCCCATCCACTTGTATTATTCAGATATGGACATATTTTCTAGAAATACCCACACAATCTCTACATTACAAAAATTCAAGGAAGTTATTATATACTTATCCTAAAAGTATAACTTAGGGTTATGTTCCCAAATCTATGTTTTATAAATCTAGTTCTAAAGGTTTCTAATAAACTTCTTCTAATGCCAACTATAATGACCCAAAACCCATGTTCCCAGATTTAGTTCCATCATTTATTACATTGCTATATTATACAATGAAAAACATGCCAATGGACTAAATAGTTTAGTAGTTTGGTAAAAACTGGATAAAAATATAAGTTATACATTAAATCATGATATTAAAAACAACAAAGTATCTTTTTTCAATACACTCATATCCATTAGACTATCCTTACAAGTCAACCATAATATACCTCTTCACTACATATGGAAAATGAAACTTATAAAATGGGTGAGCATAGATTCTTAGTATGGGTAAACAATATACTGAATGATATCATAAATAAGTAAAAAATTTGATGACAAGGTGTAAAACTAAAACACAATCCTTTTAAACATAAAATTAAGAATAATACTGTAAAATAAATAAAATAATTCAATTTAAAAATTCACATGGATATTAATTTATATCAATAATAACATATAATATAATTAAATATTCTGATAATGAGGGAACACATAATGCTGAAAATCATAACCATACATTGATGGCCTTGTTCCAATACAATAGACAAAGGGGTCAGCCATTAGTCAAAAACCAAAGTAGTTTGTCTCATGAGAACTACACATGCATCGAGGGGAATTCAATAATTAGTCCCCAACCCATAGGGATTTCATTAAAAAATTCCCAACCCGTCACTTACTATTTCCAATGAATTCCTCTTATGAAAAATATGAAACATAACAAGCATAAACATTCGTATTAAAACTATAATACATAATATTAATACATTAACCATAAACCATGAATGGTATAAAAATAGCACAAACACAGTTAAACATATCATAAACCATTCAGTATAATCTGGTAGATCATATCATAAAAATCTACCATAATTAAACATATAATATATCAACGGATGTGGACATAGATGAAAATAATATTATAAAACCATTAAAATTTATTGAGATAAATACCCATTTTCTATTGAAATTATATTATAAAGGTGAATAACATTTTAAAAGAAAAAAGTTTGTGAAAATAATATTCTATGATTATAAATGAAGCTCCACTCATGCCATATACATTAAAAACAATATTTCTTTATTTTATTAAAAAGGTTATAATGTACCTCATTTGGGAAACGATATAAAAATTCCTCTCAAAAAAATTTATAAAAATTTATACATGGGTATAAATGAATTGAAATGTTTTTGGTAAAAATTATAAATATTTTGAAAAAGGTTTTTATGAAATATGGATATTGGATGATAAATATTCCAATGTAGATACTTACAAATTAATAACCTCAGATAATAATAACTTTACGAAATTTACCCTTACCTTGTACTTTCCTTCAATCGAGGGTGCGTTAACATTATGTACAATGGTTAAATCAGGATATTAAATTATAACCAGAAAATATCCATATTTATGATATTATATATGATCTGATAATATCGTATTGTTGATAATATTTTAGTATAACCATTGTTTCGGGTGTTAACTACTTTGTTTTTTCCATACATGTTTTGTCATGTAAGTAATGTTTCTAATGAATATGATATATTTTATTCATATCCAGAATGGTATAAAGTTCATAAATATTATATCTACGTGTCATATAAATTTTACAATCATTCTAAAATGGTTAACATGGAGAATGAATCACGTTGTGTCATGGAGACGGTAGGTCGTACATATGCCCGAGCGCCAGTATCAATCCCTTAATTGTTAAATGGTATAAAATTGGATGGTATATTAATTATAAAGAATCATTATCATGTCATATTAATTATTTATATCCATTATATTCTTCATTATACACATCCAAATAAATTATCAATGAAAAACATTTTACCATGTCATGGAGATTGTAAGTCGTACATACACATGCATGGTGATATTGTTTTTTGTAAGTAGTATAAAAAGATGAATATGGTTTCATTATAATCATAATAAAATCTCAATATATAGATTATAAAGTATTTATTACACTATTTTATAAAAAATATATAAATAGGATGTATAATAAGAAAAGGTATTGAATTGAATTGGTAAAATAATTACCTCTTCTTCAGTGGTATTCCATTAGATCAACTTTTAAGGATATTAGGGATGGATTTTTTATTCGAACAGGACATTAAAAAGTTAACTAATAAATTTAGAGATTAAATTTTTATCTTTTGGTTGATATAGTAGCATCAAGGTTATGTGAAGAAATAATTAAAGAGGTTCATTTTATTGGAGAGGGGAGGGGCACTCCTGGAATACTTTAAAATAATAAATTAATATAAATTGATTTATAATTTCAAGTATTTCCAAAGTGAGTTATTCATAATACAATATTATTATGGGTTTTAATCCTATAAAATAATTATTTTTAGACACATTTAGGTCACAAAATTAACTTTATCTTTTGGATTCAACCCTTTGTTAAACCTTTCTACTATTACCATGAAAACATAACTTTATTTCTTTTTAGGGATAATATAGTTACTATAAAATTCAAAACAGACCCCAAGTGAATAATTGATGGAATATTTAACCTTGTAATATTAATTTTTCTGAATTAAATATTTTTATGAAGTTTATATCATTTACTAAAATATTATTTATTTTAAAGTCTCATTGTTTTCAGTTTTTATTATATTTAATATTTTTCTTTTAAAAATATCATAACAACATGATAACTTATGAAAAAAAATTTAATATATCTATAACATATTCATGTTATCTATATTTTTTTTATTTCATAAATTATTTAAAAAAATATTAATTAAATATTTGTAGTATTATTTACTTGATATTTATTTTAATTAATCAATTACTATGTCATCAATGTGATATCCTTAAATTAAAATATTTTTTCTCTAAAAATTATAAATAAATTATACTGATGAAAATAAATTTTATATTTTTAAAATGACTATTTTTAGTCTAATGTATCTTATGCATATCCCTATATTAAAAATTATTTAGTTATTAAAATTTTAATTATCCCATTTTTAACATATATTTAAATAAAATATAATAAAATTTTTATTCCAACCCTAGTTGATTAAGAAAGATCATAATTTTGGAATAAGGTTGATTTTTTTTGAAGCACGCTCATCTAATGAAATTTGGAAAAGGGTTAGTGTAATATTATAATAATATTATATTTTTTACCTTTAATTACTAGATATAACCCTAAATGTGGAAAAAATTTACTAACATTACTAATAAATAATAAAATTTAGTTGTTCCTATTAGACAAAATTTGGATAATAATTAAAAACATGTATGTACTTTATTTATATTCAATTCATAGAAAGAGAAAAATTAATTTTAATTCCAATCCCACAAATGTGTCAAAAAGATGCGTTAATGGGACATTCAAAAGTTTAATAAATTTTTATATCTCATTGTATTATAGAAATAATTGAAATGACCAAAATTGGATATATATATATATATATTATTTATATATTGATAATTTAAAATCAATTTAAGGTAAAAATAAATTTTAAATGAAAAATTTGGTTTTTATCCAAAATTTAGTTTCTTTACTATTCAATAAAAATTGAAACATTTCTGAGAAATACCTAAAAATAATCCAATGAAAATTTTGATTTTAAAAATTCAAAAATAAAATTATTTTGAAAAATAAAATTTATGAATTTTATAATGTGGTGTATACTTTTCATAACTGATTTTTTAAATGGCTTGTTTCATAGATCATGGCCTACTCGAACTCATTGTTGCGTGAAACACAAGATATTGAATTTATTTGAAATGAAGCATACTTTTGAATCTTGGGGTGTTATATTTACCAATATAGTTTATTTAAAGGTTGCAGTATACATTCTTGAAAAAACATCTTTCCCTCTCATTTTCATTCATCTAGTAATATTCTATACATGCCTCCTTCATTTTGTGATATATTTTTAAAATCATTCCATTATGTTATTTATGTTTAATTATCCCCATTTTTATAATTATATTCAAGACTTCGATATTTCCTTGTATTTTAAGTAAAAATATATATACTATATAAGAGAATATTTTCCAATATCTTTCTTACTCTACATGTTTCTTATAATTTTACCTATTTCATTTATGGGATACAATATTGGGACATTTAAATATTTTAATAATTATTTTAAATTCATTTTTTCTCTTTAGTAAAATTAATACTGGAAGTGAAATATTTTCAATTTTTATGACAATTTCATTAAATGTTATGAAAATTATTATCATTATTTCCCTTTTATCATCCACTTTATATTAATCAATATTAATTTTCAAATGATATATATATTTTATATTTTTAATCTTAATTTATATTTTAAAAAATATTATTTCTTTTAATATAATCTTTCATATGTACCATTTGTTAAAAATGATGTTTTCTATATTCATTTCAATGTTGCATGTAACAATAAGTAATATAATAATTGGAATTTCCATTCTGAATATATAATTTTTTCATATTCAGTAATATAATATTATATAATTCCCACCATCCACATGATAAAACCAACTAAATTTCATTATATTAATCAAAATTTACATTAATAGAATAAATATGAACATAATAATTAAAATAATTATAATGGGACTAAAAATTAGAAAATAAGTGAATAATAATTTTAATATTTGGATAATCATGTCCCCCTAAAATAATATCACTCATGAAAAAGGTTTTAGAAATGAATTAAAATATTATTAATGAAATAGAAATTTTGAAAATGATTATAATATATATATATATATATAAGATATAATATAATTTAATGAGGAATGAATGATATATGAGGTATTTATAGACAGTCGGTAACCTATATAGAAATTAAAAATACGTGATTATTGGAATTGTAATCAGACCATTGGAATAATAATATGACTGTTGGAATAGTTATCTAACCTTTATGAATAGTAACATGACCATTTAAAAAGTACCATCTCCTATGGAAATATAAAAATAATTATTAGGTATCTTAAAAAATTGGAATTTGATATATTTATTTTATGATATAAGAAAATAATTGTTTTTAATGATATAATAAGTGTTTATATTTTTTTTAAACTTAATTTTTTATTTTCATATTTATGACAAATATAAAGATTTAAAATTATTTTCATTTTAATAAACTAGTTTATAAATTAATATTATGATCTATTATAATGATAATACAATTTTATAAGACCACAATTAATTTTTCAAAGGTCTGAAAATTTTAACATAGTACCAAAATTCATATTTTTTAAATAAATAAGGATTTAATTTACAAATTAAATTTATCATATTAATCAAATTATTTTTTAAAAATTTATTTCTTTTATGAAATATAAAAATTGAGAAATTGATATGGTGAATTTTTTATATTTTTTTAAAAAATTGAATTTATGGTGAGTAGTGAAATTCCAAAAAAATACCATTTTTAACATTATAATCTAAATACATTAATTTTTCAGTCATGGATGATGTAAGGATCCAATATTGAAAAATAACATGAAATATTTACAATATATTTTCAGTCTAATCAATACTATTGGATGTTCTAAGACAAAAAAATAAACAAATGAATCTAATATTAAAAAATCTTATATGTCCCCTTATAAATACCACCCCCACTGCCCATTCTACTCATAATTTATAAGCCTATGAGATTACCTAATTTATTACCAATTTCCATAAAACTACCCTCCCCCAAAATCATAGTTTTGTTTTTATCATCCAATGACAATTCCAAGGATCCTTAATGGGTATCCAAAACATATACAACCAATGAGAGTGGTACACTCTAAACTAAATTTCTTTTAATTTTATTATACTTTTACCACCCCCACATGTTGGTCATACCACTAAAAATAGTAAAATAGTTTCTATAATATATTTATATGATATTATTATGGTTAAATATATAACTTATACTATCCAGTATTTCTAATAAAAAAGGAAAACATTGGTCACATTATGGTTGGGTCACCGCCTCAATGAACAATGTACTTTATTTTTCTCCATGACTTTCAAGGATGATCGTAATAAATTTATTACGGTTAAATAATATTTTAATAAATATATTATAACTTATTTCATGTTTTTAATTAATATATGTATATAATATTAAATAAAACAAAACCAGTTCGTGATTGTTAGTAAAATCACATAAATTAACTAACTATATAATGTTATCATTTTTACTAAATTAATAATCCCTTTTTCAAAACAAGAATACATATTTGGGATAATATAAATTTATATAATTAAATAAATACAATTTCATTTTACTTAGAGAATTGTGGAGTTATTTTACAAGAGGCAAAATAACTATCCACTAGTGATCCGAATTTGGAACCATGAAATGAACACCCCAAGAATAACAAAATTTAACATTTTATTCCATTTAATTGGTAATAAATAAAATTAATAAAATTATATTAAATAAAATCAAGATTTTAAATTTCATTAATTTAGTAAATTTGGATTCTAAATTTATTACCCAAATATTAATTGAGTTTGAATGAAAATTCTGGAACCTAAGGTAAGGGACTCCTCTAAAGCACCCTTTTTCATTGGGTTATACCTTAATCTCTATAACATAACTTACATATCTAATTGATGTTATGGAATAAATATAATCTCTATATATGAATATATTGCATATATACATAGATTATTCTAACTTCCTTCTATGGGTAAATACATGGCTTCAGTTCATTTCAAAATTCCATCTTTAATATCATTGCCGATTAAGGGGAACATTTGTAACCCTTAGTCATTTTATGTAATGATCATGTAAATTATATATTACCATACCTGATTTAATTAAATAAATAATTATTTTAGTTATAATAATTATTTTTACCTCTATTTTTTAAATAAAATTCATCACTTACTCATTCTCCAATATCCTTAATAAATTCTTCAAGACACGGTTTTGAAAGGTCATTTATGTACTAAATTATCTAACCGTTCTTCTAATTTTTTTTCCAAATGAATACCATATATAATGAATCATTCTTATGTAGTCAGATGTAAACATAGAAATATTTAATTCCTTCATCTATTTGGAATCTTGAGGAAATATCTTTTGATCATGATATGGGAAAGATTATGCTACCCATTTCTTTCCATTAGTAATTCTCTTGTTTTTTCATTTTGATTGATTTCATTTTTTTGAAACACATAAGCATCGAGTTGTTATTATGAGTGAAACCATATAGTTATTCAATTATTTTTTAATGTTTTTTACTCTTAAGATGTTATATGTGGCATTTGGGAGTAAACCTAATCTATGATGGTACTTTTTCCACCATGTGATGTTTTTTTGGTAGATATCTATTAATTATGCTTATGTCATGCTAAATATTTCTTGAAATTCATATTTTTCCATGATATTATGATTAAATGTTACTTTTTTTATTTTACCATATGATTATTCATGATCTATGTATTTTATGATATCATTGTTTTCCTTTGGATTCATATGAAATGATTCATTATCATGTTTGATCCCTTACTAGTTTTTTTTACCACAACCATTTTTTCAACGTATTACAAAGGTTATCCTATGGATTTTTAGGATATGAAATTGATTTTAAAGATTACTATATTGGTTAAAACAAATAAATTTTAGTCTTGTTTATTTTTGATGTATTATGATACTAGTATTCAAAAGAAACCAGACCTCTTGATCCTTTGGTTTTATTGGCTATTTATGTTTAAAATTAAGTATCAATATGTGTAAAATTATTAGATCTCTAAAATTAGAATTTAAGGAAAGGAATAGTTATTTTTATGGATTAAGACTAGAATAATTTAATGATAATCCCAGGGATATGTTTATGTATTCAATTTTTTGGGAGTTTTGGTGAAGTGAATAGTGAGTGGTTTCCAAGGAATTATATCCTTTTCTATAGACTACATGTGGTTATGGACCTTTCATAACTATAAATGGGGGTAATAAATCTAAAATGGGTGGATTGGGTATTAACCCAGTAATCACATTGTGCGTGATAAAGATTCCATCCTTCATACTTGTTTTAACACTACCTTAGTATTTTGATTCATAAAATTCACAACCTCTTTATGAACCATTATAAATAACTTGAATAGAATTTTAGGTTACAAATTATAATAGGGAAATTACCAAAGATAACCTAGATTGAAACCATGAGAATCATATGTTATGATATAATTTTTATTTATATAATTTTCCTTCTACTTTCATAGTCCTCTTTTTTATATAATTATTTGTTTGAGTTTTATCATCCATTTTTAATATCCATAATTTTAGATAATGGGGGGAGATAGGTGGAACCTTGACAAAAAAATGTAACGGGAATGTGATTAATTCCCAAATGAGATTACTAACCTTATAAGAGTGGGAGTTGATAAATTCCTGGAAACACTGGCTCAATGGATTTAGGTTATGAATAATAACTTGAATCATGTTTTATAACCACCGTTCTATAGTCCTAAGCCCAATCCACTAGACTCGGCCTTCCAACTATAAGGACTCAATCTAAAGCCCCCAGAATCATCCGTTAAAGATGAGGTGTAATTTTCTAATTTAATAAAATAATCTTTAGTAAATACAAAACATTGAATAAAATAGAGGATATTTTACTGGCCTAGATTCTGGAGAATTGGTTTTCATTTTCACAGTCAAATAAAAATGAAAAATACTAATAAATATTAAGTAAAGAAACATGAAAGAAATGTTTCCACATTAGGAATTCATCCAAGAACATCCACTAAACCTATAATAATAATTTAAAATACATGGTGTGCATACAAAAATTCCCAGTAAGGGGTTTTAAAACATAACCATTAAGAAATAAATTTTCTTTAAAACAATTCTTTTAAACACAAGCTTTAAATCAAGAAATTAATATTTTTCATAACATGTCATCAAAATCTTCTTGAGATATTCTGAAGTATATTTTTGGATAAATGGATGCTCAGAATTTCTATGATTATTTATGGGTTATAAATAAAATGCATTATAAAATTATGCATCCACGTGAATAGAAATGCCTGAAGTTCCACCTGTATGTTAGATAAAGATCAAACATAATCATTATATGAAATACAAGAGTTTCAGAAAGAAATTTACATATGAAATAATATTTATCTAGAATTGCACATAAAACGATTCCATTTATCATATGGTTTTAAAATAAATATTAATCTTTTTTAATGAATTTCTATACATGTATATATATTTGATTATAAAACCTTAACCCATGTTCACTTGGAAATATAAAACTAATTCATACTGGTTTGTAAGAAAATGACCATTTTCCATGGATATTTTAATAGTGGATTAATCACATGTAATTTCACATACTAGAATCATTATGAAAGAATTCATATTTCAGAGCATCATTAACATTCTTTCAAGGCCTCATTCCCTGACCGTACATAACCATTTTTTCAAGGATTAATGCCAAAACCTGGTCTCTCTAAAGAGACATACTGATGCATCGAGAGGCTATAACGGGCCTCACCCATCAAATAATAGGTCTTATTCATTAATCATATGTGTAATAATAATATTTCTTTAAATAATAGTCTCCCATACAACTTTGATTTATTTTAATATTAATAACATGTGAAATGAATTCATTAAATAATAAAAAGCGTCTCATACCACCATTAAGAGTTTAGTTCATAGTCCAAATATTATCCTAAAAATATTCATTTCATAATTAATTTAGTTGTCTTTATTAGTATGTCATCAATAAAATGAATAATATAGTAAATTCACATTTAATCAAAAATAAATATACGGGGTTGTCTTCCCAGAATAATCTTATATTAGAAATAGATAGATTTCACACATGAAATGATAACTCGTTTCATAATTTCACATAAAAGGATATGGTTTATCTCATGTGGTTGAGTAAACAAATAAAACCATTAATAAATAGGTTACACACATAAAATGGTAACATTTTTCATAATTTCACAAAAAATTAAAAGGTTTATCCCATGCGGTTGAGAAAACCAAGAGTTTATAAGAGATTAAATTCCCTAGATATTAGTTTGTAGGTTGGTAAATACCATTACTAAATAAAAGAGAAAAAAAATCTACACATTGTTTATTCTTAAACCCCTGTGTAATTATATATATATATATATTTATATAAAACAATATATATATATATATATATCTATACCAATATAAGTATGTGTGATTTGTATACACAAAATTATTTTGAGATTTTTAAACAAGATCCCTCCAATATAAAAACAAACCAAGAAAAATTTTATAAATAAAAGTAAATATTCTTACATGTTTTTAGGATTATGAAAATTCCCTTATATATGTATATCTCTTTTATAAATTTTGAAAAGTAGGTTAATACATATGTTTTTAGGTAAGAGAATCATGGAAAAGTAGCCCTTAATATATATATATATATATTGAATGTATTTAGTTGTATATGTGTATATACGCATGTATATACACATATATACATATTTTTGGAAAAAATATCATTTCATGGTAGTTAAATTTAAATCATTAATTCTTTCGAAGTATATTTTTGAAAAAAATAGAGAATGCATATCATATATGGAATTTAATTTAAAAGAAAAACATTGTTATATATATATATGTATAAAATTGTAAAAATATTCACATGATTATGATTTCAAATGAAAATAATAAAATTCCCTTACTTGTTTCAAATCAAGACGGGAATAAGTTCTTATGGAACTTATAGGGAAAGAGATAACATGGAAGACGCAATATTTGGGTGGCACTTGTCTGTGAAAAGTGATGTTTTAAAAAAAACTATGTTTTAATTTTTTGATTCGTATAGAAAAAATATAATCAAACACAATTTTAAATAAGCACAAATTCATTATGTAATAGGGTTAATTGAAACCCTAAAATAAAAAAAATAAAAAAAGAGGAGGATCCGAGTCGTGGATCGTGATGTTTTGTTTAAAATAAAACCACTTTTAGAAATCCAAAAAAGGACCAATACTAAATGGATCTTGATGAGAAAGGACAGATTGTATAACTAGAAAGAGGGGATGGAGATGGTATGGTGGCTATAAGTTAAGATGGGTACTGATGTGGATCCATGATGAATAATAAGGGTTGAAGGAATTGGAATTTTATATTGAATCCGATTATTTTTACGAGTTGATATTAACCCTAAAAAATTAATTTTGGAGGATGTGGCTGATAAAAAAAATATCTATATGGACCCATGTATCTGATCAAATGTCCAAGATTGATATGGTGTTTAAAACAATTATAGAATGACAAGGATTATATCATGTTTGATCAGACAGTCGCGGTGGATCCGCGTGTTTTAAATAGGTTTGATGGTCTGATCTAGCATGGCAAGATCGAACGGTTCGCAAAAACACGCGTTGATAATCCGTGGTGTTGGGACTCGAACAGTGTACTACTGTGGATTTTTAGGATCTCACGTAGTAAGATCTTGCAGTTAAGATCACATACCATTGAAAATTATGCGTCCCACATCGAAACCCAACTGGTTTCAAGACCTCCATATAAGGATAAGTGTGTGGTTCCATCTTCCGATGACCCGAGCATAGATTTGTGGGGTCCTTAAACATGGGATCCCTCCCATAGGATTCAGCCTACACCCTGTGTGTGCTAGACCATGCCCAATACCCTGGTCCATGCATGCATTGCCCAAGCAATGCAACCGGTTCAACTAGTTCTTAAGCCTCCTTAGCACGGGTGGACACCTCCTTCTAGGGATAACCAGGTCCCCAAGTATAGTTAAGGTATCCCCTTAGCCTATGGTTGGTTCCACATTTTTAAAAGCATTTGTATTTTAAATAAAATTTTATATAGAAAAGAATTTCTTTTTTACAAAATTATTTTAATTAATTCGCTCATTATCACCATTTATTAACCTTAACTATTCCCTTGAACATCATTACTTAAAAAAATTCCTTTAAATAAAAACAATTACCATCTTAATTTTAAACACCAAAAAAACATAACCATAATATTATTTAAAAATATCGAAAATCATTAATACACATAAAATACTAATGTTTAATACATACTTAAACTAAAATTTCATTTAAACAAATATATTATTTTAAGACATTTAAACAGACCCAAAGGCTACAAAACCTAAAAGTTATTTTAAAACCCCAATAGCTACTTATAATTTTCATTTTCAACTGTATAAATACTCTTTCAAGGTATTAAAAGGATCAAGTTCATTTCTTTTTTTAAAGAGGATGGTGCTCTACATTCCTTTAACATTGTGAACTTTTGTCATTATTATCACTATTTATTTTATTATATTGGTTGATTCATGGGACAAAGGAAAATTAATCAGTCGGTTTGTGATGTTGGGTGGTCTTCTGTTTAATATATTGGTTCTTTCAATGAGTTTTGTTGAGTAGTTGTATTCCCATGTATCAATGTAATTTCTCAGTGTTTGAATAATATTTTTCTCTTTCTATTTTGTGTATTTTATATAAAAATGAAAATTTAGCATTAAGAAAATAAAAATAATGATGATAAAAAAATGATTATTATTACATTTATAAATAATTTTTGGGTGTTACATCCCCCCCTCCCGCTTTACATCATTGCATCCTCACAATTCATTTTCAATCATTCACTCACACCAACACCAACATTATGACACAATCCTTGATTTCCATAAAAAATATGTTTTAATTATTATTAATTAATTAATAAAATATTAATGAAAAACATTTAATTTATACCATTACCATGTACACCACCATTTGAGTCTTTTTTGGTAAGTTCATACAATCACATTGATCCTTAAAACATTTTTAAATTAGTCAATTACAGGTACCCAAATTCACATTAATCAGCTAGGGTTGAACTCATGAGGACAATAGTAGGTCTTTGAGAGAGTGGCATAGAAGGTATAATGATAAAAGATATCGGAACTGGATTGGTTCTGATAGACTATTCGAACAAATTTTTTTTCTAAACCTATATATCATAAAGTCTTCCATAAATGGTAAAGCCCATAACATGAAACAGATAGGCTATATGTGGGTTACCCACCTCTGCAGCTTCTCAGAACTTTTATAATGCCAGATAATTCCCAGATAGGGTGAAACATAGGAAGAGACCATCATAGTACCTTCCTTTATGAATATAATATAAAAGTTTTCCACGCAACATATAATAATATACATGACTCGATCCTCAGTGGAATCAAAGAAATTTGGGTTGTTTGATACCCGATAGAGGTGTTTGCTTGATAGAAGTAGCTTTCCAAAAGTCTGGTAAGCACCCAAACATGATTTTTCTATTATGGTCTAAAGCTTCTTAGTAGGAAGAGACACGAGTTTAGTTGGTGAACCCTCAACAATCCATATTAAAATTTAAAGAAAAGATTTTTACTTTATAAATAATTCTTAATTGATCATTTTTATTCCAACATTCAGAAGTTCGCTAGGCTGTTCCTCTAAAATGAACTGTGTGTATCCAAGCCCAAGCCACTGAAATAGACCCTCCAACTATAAGTACCTGATTCCAAGACACCAAATGCAGCCATTAATAATTCTATGTAAATTTTTTATAAAATAAACATGAATAAATACACAGCATCAAATACAATAGAGGATCTTTTACTGGCCCAGGTTTTGGAGAATTGGAATCCAGTATTACATTCAAATTCAAATTCTCAAATTTTAATAAAAATTATGCAAAGAAACATCAGATCAATGATTCCAAATTATAAATTAATCGTAGCACATCCACTAAACCGATAACAATAATTTTAAATACATGGGGTAAGAGAAACAATTCCCACTATGGGGTTTTAAAACAATACCATTAAGGAATAATTTTTCATTAATACATTTCTTTAAAAAAGGATTTAAATCATGAAATTAACATTTATCATAACATTTCATCTTCATTTTCTTGAGAGATTCTAAGACAAACATTAGGATAAACTCGTTCTCTGAATTAAAAAATTATTTAGGGGTTATAATGAAAATTTTGTATAAAAATATGCCTGCAATTGAACCAAAATTCAGGATATTCAACCAATAAGTTAGATAAATACCATAATTAATCCTTCAATGACATGCCAGAGGTTCGTATAAAAATTTACACATGAAATGTTATTTATTAAAAATTTCACATAAAATGATGTCATTTATCATTATGGTTCGGAAACTAAATTTTAATCCATCTTCATAAAAAAATTTCTATAGATGTATATATATTTTATTATAAAACTTTAACCCATGTGCACTAGGAAATATAAAACTGATTTATAATGGATCATAAGAGAATGATCATTAGCCATGGATATTTTACCAGTTTTTTTAATCACATAGACATTCAGTTAATTGAATCATTTTGTGATATTTCATAATAAATTATATCATAATCATTATCTCAAGGCCACATGGAATGACCATACCTAAAATTTTTGTCAAGGCCTATATATAAGACCTAGTTTGTCTCATGAGACGTACTGATGCATAGAAAGGATATAACTGTCCTCACCCATCTCATAATAAGTCTTATATATTCGTTATATGTATAATAAAAATATGTCTTTAAATAAAATTTTCCCATAACACTTTTATTTATTTAAATCTTAATCCTAGATGAAATACATTTATCAAAAAATCCAATGTGTCTCATACCAGATTATAAAGTTTAGTTTAGAACCAAAATATTATCGTAAAATGATTCATCTCATACTTAAATTAATTGACTTTATTTGTAAGTCATAAATAAAATGAATAATGTTGTAAATGAAAATTTAATAAAAAATTCATACATTGTTTTGACTTCTTAAAATGATATTATATAAGAAATAAATATATTTCGCACATGAAATGATAAATCGTTTCATAATTTCCCATAAAATGATATGGTTTATGTCATGTGGTTGATAAAACAAATGATATAATATATAAATATGTTACACATAGGAAATGGTAACTCTTTTCATAATTTCACATAAAATGTTAAGGTTTTTCATATGTGGTTAAGCAAGCAATGAGTTTATAAGAGTTTAAATTCAATACTTATTAGTTTTGAGGTTAGTAAATACCATTACGAAATAAAAGAGAAAGAAAATATATACTTTTATTATTCATAAAAACCTATATAATTATATGTATATATATATACATAGCTATATAATTATGTTTGGTTTGTATACAAAAACAATTTTCGAAATTTTTAAACAATATCCATGCCATATGAAGACACACTAATAAAAGGTTGATAAATGAATGTAAATGTGCTTAATTTTATGTAGTATTATGAATATTCTCTCATATATGTATATCACATTAACAAATTCTTAAAAACAAGGTTAATACATAATTTTTAGATAGAAGATTCATGGAAAAGTAACCATTACCAAATATATGTATATATTGAATGTATAAAGTTTTATATGTGTCTATACACATGTATAAACAAATATATATAAACATTTTTTGGTATAAGATCCTGACATGGTAGTAAAATTAATGGATTTAATTATTTATAAATAGATTCCTGAAAAAATTCAGAATTCATATCATATATGAAATTCAGATTAGAAGAACAACGTGGGTTTATATATATATATATACTTATGTGTATACATATTTATGATTATGATTTCAAATGAAAATAATTAAATTCCCGTACTTGTTTCAGATCACGAGAGGGCTGAGTTCTTATGGAACTAAGAGAGAAATTGATAACATGGAAGATGGAATTTTCGGGTAGCACGTGGGTGTGAAAATTGAGGTTTTTATAGAAAACCAATGTTTTCATTTGTTTCATCGAATAGAAAAAATCGAATAAAAAAAATTGTTAATTATAACAAATTCAACATGAAATAGGATTAATTGACACCAAAACATTTTAAAAAATAAATGACGATGAGGATCGGAGTCATGGACTGTGATGTTTGGGTTAAAATAACACAGCTATTGGAAATTAAAAAGGGTCGAGACAAAAAGGATCTCCTTGATAAAGGAAATATTATATCACAAGAAAGAGAGGATTGAGAGAGTCTGATGGCTACACAGTTTGATGGGGACGGGTGTAGCTCCACAAGGAAGAAGAAGGAAGAATGGAATGGGTGGTTAATATTGAATCCAGTCTTATATAATGGTTGACATTAACCATAAATAGTTTAATATGGGGTCATAGGAATGAGAAAAAGACAACTCAGATCGATCCTCCAATCCGATCAAACATCCTGTATTGATCTGGAATTTTATAAAAATTATGGATGGATAGGATTATATATGGTTCAATCAGATGACCATAGTGGATCTGCAAGTTGTACATATGTTGGACGGTCCAAATCTAGGGTAGCTGGATTGAACAGTCAACAAAAACTCATGATGGTAATTCGTGGTGTTGAGAATTTAATAGTGTACTAGTGTGGATGGCCAGGATCTGGTGTGGCAAGATCCTATGGCTGTGATCACGTACCGTGGAAAACTCTTCTTCCCACATCATAAGCCAACAAGTTTCAGGACCGCTATATGAGGTTCCGTGTGCAGTTCTATCTCTATATGACATAATAATTCACTCATGGGGTCCATACAAACTATACCCTTCCTACGGGAATTGGCTTACCCCCTACGTGTGCCTACATAAGCCCTATACATGGATCCACACACATGTTTCCAATGCTATGCACCCAGTTTTCCTAGTGGTCGAGCCTCCATTGTGTAGGTAGATGGCTCCTTACCGGGGTTTACTGGGTTCCCCGTCACAGTTGAGATGTTCTCTAAGCACAGGGTTGGTTTCAAAATTTTATGTGCTTAAGTCTTGAAAATAAAATTTTAGATTGAATAAAATTTCTTCTTTACAATATTATTTTAATTAATTCCCTCCATAACACCATTTTATTAACCTTAAATATTAACTTTCACTTATTTACATAAAACAATAATTTAAATAAAAAAAATTTATAACTTGATTTTAGACACTAAAAACATATTACAATAATATTATTTCAAAATATTTTAACTCACTAATACACATAAATTTAAAATGTATAATGCCCAATTAAACCATAATTTAATTTAACCAAAAATATTAATTTAATACATTTAAACACACCCAACAGATATAAAACCACAAGGTTATTTTTAAACCCCATCGACTACTTATAATAGTCATTTTAAGCTATATAAATACTTGTTCAAGGTATTCACAGGACCAAGATCATTTCTTGCTTTAAAAGGATGGTGCTCTACATTCCTTTGACTCTGTGAGTTTTTCTATTCTTCTCACTATTTTTTTATTTTGGTGGATTTAAGGGATGGAGTTTACTTAATAAACCATATTGTGATGGTGAGTGCTCTTCCATTTATTCTATTCAGTCTTGCATTGAGTTTCCATAAGTAATTTTAATCCCTTGTATCAATGTAATATATTAGTGTTTGAAAATTATGTTTTTCTTTCACTTTAGTGTATTTGAAATAAAACACACTAATTTTCATTAACATAAGAATAATAATGATGATAACTTAAATTACTATTATTACATTTATCTATTTGTTAGGGGCGTTACAACCTTATCCCCCAAAAGTGAAAGTTATGGTTGAGGCCTTAATGAGAAAAAGGGCTCCTACCTTTAGTGGATCTTCTAATCCCATCATTTTGAAACAATTTATTTTCTCCATTGAAAATATATTATATATCCTTATAATGCTAGGAATGGTAGAACATAATGGTGTATCTCTATCATCATGAAGATAAAATAGGTCAATGGTGTAACATAATCGAGAAAAAAAGAATAAATTCATTCACTGTAATGTGGAGAATTCAAGATAATATTTTTAATCAATATTTTACATAAAATCCATATATTAAAATAGAGATGTATTCCCTTAGACCGAAGTAAAAGGAATATAAATATATTAGGTTTTATTATTAAAACATTAAAAGGATTGAATGATAAGTATCTGACTTTGTTATCCACACCAAAAGTAAGGCGTTCCATTTCTTTGGTGGGTTAAATCCAATTCTATGAAAATATTAAGTAATTCAAGACTGTGAAAGATATGAAGAGATTTTATATTTTTCCCTTATGGTTGATATAGAGTTTGTTAACTCTTAGTTGTCAAGTGAATAGGGAGGTGAAAATTGTAATATGGATTTTAATTCAGGAGGATCAATAGATAAATCCAACAAGGAAAGAAAACTAAACTTCCCACATCTCTAATGATTAGGAAGAAGCATCCCAAAAACTATCTTAAGGGAACTGAGATATGTTTCATGTTTGATAAATAGGGGAATCATTCTAATAAATTATGAAGAATGATGAATAAACTTACTAATGTGATGTAAGAAAATAAGTTTCATATCAAGACTCAAATTGAGGTACAATGTTTCAACTAATAATGAACACAAGTATTATGCAAGAGAAAGTCCTAAACTACGGGTTATCAGAGACAATAAAAAACAACAACATCCAAGGAATAGAGAGTAATGAATTTAATATGATATGACTAATATTACATTTCATCTTGATAAGTATGTGGTTATAGTTATGTTTTTTATCCTCCAAAAAAATTAGCAGAAAAACATGTATTCTGGTTCGAAAAATCCTTTTAAATCTTTTAGCTTTGGTATAGCTATTAAAACACTACCTCAAAACATGGATGTTGAGAAATTTGTGAGAAACAAATGAAGATATTATTTCATCCCATATATATAAATCATTTTCAGTCAATTCTTATCAGCTAAAATTCCCTAAATAAATTCACACATCCTTTAGTGGAATTTGATTCCAAACTAGGAATGGATTTTTTATCCTTATATAAATCTAAAATCATGTTTTAGGAGATATATATCACACTTTTCATCTAGATTCATCCTCTAATTATTGACAAGTGTATGGAGGAAGATGAATTCCATTTGTAAAATTGTTATAAATATTGATATTTTTTCTTAATGAGAATTCATATCTAAATAAAACAATTGAGGATATAGAGGGAATCATAATTGAAGACATTCTCATTATGAGGGATTATACTAATGTATTCCCTGAATAATTGCCTAGTATTCCTCCTAAATGAGTAGTTCAGTTTTCAATAATTATGATACTCAGATATCATCCCATATATAGTAATTCAAATAGAATATATACCACTTATGTTAATTTACAGAAGAAGTAATTACAAGATAATTTGGAAATGGGTGTTATACACACGAGTGCTATATCATGGGGTGAACCGTCCCTCTTTTTCAAGAATATGGATGGGTTAATTTTCCCATAAATTGATTAACCTAAATAGAATGAAATCACTATAAATAATATGAATTAACTAACAAAAATAGATGAATTATTCGATTACCTATTTGGGGCCTAGTATTTCTCTAAGGTGGATCTTTGGCTTGGATATCACCAATTAAAGGTGAAGAATGAAGATATTCCCAATATTGAATTTTGAACAATGTATAGAAATTTTGATATCATGTGGATGTCCTTTAGTAATGGTAAGACACTAAAACTATTTATGTACTTAATGAATAATGTATTTACAGATTACTGATAAATATATGTGGTATTCTTTATAAATGCTATTCAAAAATACCACACAAGTAATGAGGAGCATGAGAATTATTTTAATATCACTATGAAGACATTTTTAAATGAGTAGCTATATGAAATGTATTGTAATTTTGAGTTATGGATGGGTGAAGTATCATTATTAGGGAATTTTATCACCAAAAGGGATATTTTCGGACCATTCTAAGCGAAATTAAAATAAATATTGACCTGGACCAATATTTGTAGTGGGAATTTTCAGTTTCATTATACTATCTAGGTATTAATACTTATTTGTGAGAAACATATTGGAACTATAAAACCTTATAAAAAAGGTGAATATGAAGGATTTCAAGTTTTTATGGGCTAATGAATGGGAAGAATGCGAAATTGAAAACGAGGTTTATCATTGCACAAGTCCTCACACTTCCAATAAGCGGGAATTTTTTTTACATACAATGTTATTTATAAGAAGATCATAGGATATGTACTAATTTAGAATGAAAAATTAATTACCTATAAGTCATGGTAGTTGAATTTTCCATAGTCAAAATAACAAAAAAAATATGGATTTGATTATAGTTATCTTTACATCAATGATTGGGTGGAATTATCATGATATGGAGAAGTGTGAAATATATACAGGTCATAAGAGACTAAAATATGTATTCACATAGATTAAAATTAATATTCACTAATGAATATAGTTATATCTGATCAAGGACTATGAATACTCAATCCACTTACATCTTGTGAAAGAAAATAATATATTAGATTCTCTAAGTATAAATGATTTAGAAACATTATCAATGATGAGAACTGAGAAAGATCCAATATTTTTAAACATGAAAATGATATACATGGGGATCATAAAGGGTGTAACATCATCATTCCTTTCTTAAATTATTTCTATGACATCCCTTCAGGATAAGATATTTGATTCATAGAGAGATGATGTGAAAATAAATTTGGATTTGGTATCTATAAGAAAAGGGAAATACTTGGAGTTCATAATTGATGATGGAGTTTTTTTATTTGGGTCATGAATATGGGTACCCTAAAATCTTGAGATAATGGTGACACTTATTGAGTCACATAGTTTAAACATATCTATCAACATAGGGATAATGAAAATGTATCAATATCTTCAAGAAAAATATTTTTGGGAGAATATGTATAAGGAAATCATAGAATATACATCAAAATTCATAGTATGTTAGCATGGGATGAATGAAAGAATAAAGTCTAGGGTGATGATCCAAACATTACCCATTCCCATACAGAAATGGTAAAACATCAACAGGGTATTTGGAAACAGTATTATGAAGACATTAAGAAGAAATAGTTATATATGTTTTGGAGTGGACCTTCCTACAATGATAGTTAATTTGACCAAAATTTGAGAAGAATTCTCACTCGATCACCTTGTAGGAATATACATACGTGAAGTAATGAGGTTGTAAGGAACACCACAATTGATTTTATATGATTTTGATCAGGGATTTACATATAATTTATAGATAAATATCTATCCTTATATAGAAACTAAATTGAAAATTATTACAACTTATCACCACCAAACAAATGGACATTCTGAGCGAACTATCCAGACACTTGAAGACATGGTGAGAGCTTGCTCGGTGGAATTTAATAGAGGGTGGGATTGATATATTTTCCCAGGTTGAGTTCTCATAAAATAATATTTTCTAATAAATCTTCCAAATCAATCCATATTAATCACTTCATGGGAATAGATTTAGAATAACTTCATTCTAGGATGAAATTGGAAATCACAGGCAACTATAACTTGAAATGGTAGAAAGGTTTTACTATTCAACAGTAAATCAGGGAAACTCAATGTAGACAAAAGATTAATGATGAAAATAATCAATGAGTATTGTAGATTTACATTGGAGATGACTTGTTTTTAAAACTATCTCCATTGAATAGATTCATGAGATTTGGGAATAATGGAAACCTTAGACCCATGTACATCAACCTCTTTGAGATTCCCGATCACATTAGATAAATTTTCTATCAACTAGCACTCCCAACAACCCTTTCTCAAATACATGATGTATTCTATGTATCCCTCTTGAGGAATTATATAATATATACTCCAAATGTACTTGATTCAGAAGTGACACAAATGAAATATGATCTCTCTTATGATGATCAAGAGGTGAATATCATGGATCATAGAGATAGAGTTTTACGCAACAAGACAACTCTCCTAGTCATATTTATATGGGAAAACCATAAGTATAAGAAGGAGACATGGAAACTAGAGAAAGACATGAATCACAAGGAGCCTCAATAAATTTCACCTTAGTTTATAAAATTATATTTCAGGGGAGAAATTTCTAAGTGTTGAAGAATGTAATGATATAAATTTCATCAACATAATTTCCCTTTTGATTATATATTTTTTTTGGTATTTATTAATATAATATTATATAATCTTCCTACAACATAGTATAAGACAAAATAAATTTTTCTATATTAATTTAAATATTAAATTTATTGAATAAATATATCCATAATATTTGAAAGTATTATAATGGGACAAAAAATATAATATAAGATAATATTAATTTGAGAATTTGGATATTCTAGATCCCCCAGAATAATCACAATAACAAACTTTATTGAAAAAAATGAATATTAGTAATTAAATTTGATATATATATATATATATAACATTGAGGTAAAATATAAGTGAATGAAGAATGAATGAAATATGTTGTATATATATAAAGTTGGGAACCCATATGACCATTAAAAATATAACTATTGGAGTAATAATCAGACCCTTGGATTAATAATCTAATTGTTGGAATAGTAATATAACAATTAGGAATGGTAACATGAAAATAATTTTATTAACATCCCCTTTGTAAATGTAAAACAATATTTAGGTATCTTAAAAATGGGGATATGAAACATTTATTTCATGATGCAAGAAAATAAAAGTTTTATATGATAAAATAAGTGTTATACTTTTGTAAAACACAAATGTTTTTTTAAATATTTTATAATAATTATAAATATTTCAAATAATTATAAATTTTATATATGAGCCAATTATTTAAAATTATGTTTGATTGTAATGATATTATAATTTCATTGTACCATAATTACTTTTTGGAAGGGTCTAAAAATTGGTTATAATATTTAAATAGTTATTTTTAATTTAAATAAGGGGTTTTTCAAAAAATAAAACCACATATTTAGTGATTATTTTCATAAAATAAATTTTATTTTTTTAATCTATAGGTTAAAAAATGGATAGGGTGAATTTTTATTATTTTTATAAAATAGTTGACTTTTTGGTGAATAGTGAAATACCACGAAATAAAATATTTTACATTATAAGCTAAATACAAGAATTTATAAGTCCTGAATAATGTTATAACCCAATAGTTAGAACTCACATGAATTATTTAATTTATATATTCGTAATATATAATAATATTTTTAGTCTTGAGAAAAAATAAAAACAAATGAATATAATATTCAGAAACACCCCTCTCCTCCCATTCTAAATACCACCCCTCAACACTCCTTATACTCGAAACTTATAAGCGTAGTGGATTTTAAAATTTAAACTCAATTACATTACAAATCCTCTCCCCCATTTCATTGTACTTTTATTCTGTTATAATGATCATTCTAAGGTGCCTTATGGGGTAGCCTAAAAGTAGGCAACCAAGGGGGAGGTAAACTCAAAACTAAATTTATTCTAATTATATCCATATTCTACTACCCCCATATGTTCTCCATACACACAAAAAAGTAGAATATTTATACTAAATACAATTATATTCTATTATTGTAGTGTAATATCCATCTTCTACCCTCCCTTATTTTGTTTCTAAAACGATAACATTGTTCACAATATGGTTGGTTCCCCACCTCTATGAACAACCTACATCATTTTTATACTGTACTATCATGGATGGATGTAAAAATATTTTAATGGTTAAATAATATTATAAAGAGTCTATTATAAATTATTAATTTTTTTTCAAGAATATATTGATATAATATTAAACAAAATGAATATAGTTCACGAAAGTTGGTAAAACAGTATAAATAAACTTACTGTTTAAAGTTTAATTTTTACTTAATGAATAATCCCTATACCCGAAAATAATAATCTATTAGGAAATATTTAAATATATTTAATTACAAGAATACCATTTTATTTCACATTGGTAGTTGTAGTCCCATTCGATATGAATATCAACAATTATTAACAGGTGATTCAACATTGGAACCAGGAAATGGACACCCTATAAACAACATAATTAAAAATTATATCTTATTGGAATGGTTATAAATGAACATAATAAGATTATATTAAATAAAATATAAATTAAATGGTTTTGAATTAATTAATTAATTGATTAAATTTTATTATCACAGATATTATGGGAATGTAGAAAATGATTCTCGAACCTAAGTTAAGGGATCTCTCTAAAACCCCTTTTTTGGGTTATGGAATTTATCACCCTAAATCACTTTTCCTACTTATTTTATGTAATATAATTCCTTTAATTTATATATATATGTATCTCAAATATGTACTTATATAATTATCCATTCTTTCTATAGTTTAATACACACCGTAAGTTCATTTCTTAAATACCTTCTTTAAAATCAATCATTATGAATATGAAATTTTCAATCCCTTAATACATTAATTTAATTATAGTTTTATTTCCTTATTCACATTAATTATTTAATTAAATAAATTAATATTTTTTGAATAAATATTCTATTTTACCTATTATTTTCAAAGAAAATTCAATACTTACTTTTTCTTCGAAATTATTTAACTGCTTCCTTAAAACATCATTTTGAAAGTTACGTTCGATACCCAATTATCCGCCCATTATCATGTTTTTTACTAATTAACACCATTTTTAGAGACCTATGATTATGTAATTATATATGAAAATCATAAATACTTACTATCATATTCTCATTGTAATATTTATGAATTCTTTTTTGATTATGATATGAGGGAAGAAAATTAAACACTATTCTTCCAATGAGTAATTATCATGTCTATACATTATGTTTGGGTTCCTTTTATGGTAAAAATAAATTTTAACATGTTTTTATGGGTGAAACTGGGTATAAATCCAATAAAATAGGTAGTGTATTTTTTCTCGTGATACATTATCTATGGGATTGAGAATTGATCCCAATTCATGATGGGAATCTATCCCCCATGTGATGTTGTCTTGGAAGTTAACCTCGACTAATGATTTTGTGATGATATATGTTTCTCCCACATTCCTATGTTTCTATGAACATATAATTACATGTTATTAATATTATTAAACAATTATATTATTTATGAGTTTTTAATTTTATGATATCAAGTTAGTTCTTCTAACTAATATGCAATGCCTTAATATCAAGTTTATTCTATTGCTGGGATTTTTAGCTCCACTGTTTTGTCTATATATTCTTTATGTTATCCTATGTAGTTTTAGGAGCTCAAATGGATTTACAAGGTCATTATGGAAACTAAAATAAATATTTATTATTATAGTTTCTTTATGATGTATTATTAACCTATTCATACAAAGGAACTAGGTATCTTAATCCTTTGGAAGTATTTATTGGGTATTTATTTTGAAAATAATGTAACAATATGTGTAAAATGAATAGGTCACTAGGTTGTGTAAAAAAATTAATAAAACCTTTTCAATTTATTATCTTCCTTTAAATTTTATTTCTTATGTTAATACTTAGTCATATTTCATAATTGACAATTTATTTTTGTCTTATTTCCCTAAATTTTTTCTTTTAGAGTAACGGATAATTAAAAATATTCCTCTAATTAATTATCTAGACCCTATGTATAAGTGGTGTGGTTGAAATGAAATTATTTTGTGAGTAATGATTCATTAATCCTTCATTTTCCAATTATCCTTAACTGTAGAAAAAATAAAACCTTTCTACCAGTGTTATACATTCATGAATGCCATCTACATGCATCATCTGAGTCAAGTGTAATATCATAGATAACTATTTTTTTGAAATTAGTATTACTGTCTTCATTGTGTAAACAATATTCTATACCATGTGAATACCCTAATGTTAATTTTATAAATTTATATCTATTTATCAAGATAAAAACTCTATTTTTTGAATTCCAATATTATTAAAACATGTTAATCACACTATTATTTTTATGGAATTATTATTATTTTCATATTCATGTGGATAATATATGTTTAGATATATACTTATGATATAATGGGAGGGATCATAATTATAAATCCTTCCAATGCATGGGTTAATGCACTGTATCTCATGATATGGCTATCTTTATGGGTATGGGGAGTAAATCTTTTATACAATATATATGGGACTATAGATAAAACTAAATCCACTATGTTTTGAATGTCATGTAATGGATAATTGACATATAATATGATTTTAAATTTTTATGCTTGTTCTATATTCCAATGTCATGAAGAAACGGGTTACCTTTGGGAATAGTGATAAGATTTCTACTCAGGATGTATAGCTTCCCATGTAATGTTATGGACACTATATGGTTTTATTTCATGATACTTCTCCAAAATAATTTGGGATATAATAAAATATTATACTATGATGACACATGAATACATAATCAGATTTCATGTTTAGGTTTAATTAATAATTCCATTTATATTTTGATCATTTATAACATCAATTTATTAATTATTGATAACTCTTATAGAAAAACATTAATGTTTACCCTTTATTAAGTTTTGAGACCATATTAACCCAATGAGGCTTAAGAGGGGCCGAATCATGGTGATTTCAATTTAAACCATTTTTTTGTCCTTATGACATATAAATGTTTTTCCATGCTTAGTGAAACATGTTAAATCTCTTGATCATACACTACCTTTTCATGAATGACAAAACATATATGGAAAGTAAATAAGGTATACATAAGATATTTTCCATGGTCTATATAACAACCCTGATATTTATTACCCATATAAACCAGATTTGTTACATAAAATATTCACTTGATAAAAAATAGAATATAGAGAGGTCTAGTTTCTTTGGGATTAGGAATATTACATAACATCTTAGAACATAAAACACACAAAATATTTATTAAAAACATACTTTACATTACCACTATATTCCCTCGTACTTAGCATTGTAGGTGATGACTTGAGGACATGCATAAGAAAAAGGGGAGCTATAAAGCACATAAATGGAATAAACATGGAATAACAGGTGTAATACAATAAATGTTATGAAATAGTCATATCAATGGATCACAAGCGAAAAATGAACATAATGGCTTGATAAAACATGATAATCATAAGATGGAAATGTGACAACAAAAAATAACATGGAATTAGCCTGAGGAAAGGCTCATTTCACATTAAGCATGAGTAAAATATCATTGCATGTGAATTATCTTGAGTCAACACCCATTGCACATGACGTATCATGATTCTATACTTAACCCAATGCATTGGAGAGCTATTTGGGCGAACCCTTCTTAAACATTTCATTTCATGATTAAGTGTGACACATGGATCATGGAATCAATCAACATCACAAGTTATTCCACAATTAGGTAATGTGGAAAAAATAATGAATGTACCATTCAATATGTATATGTGTATAATGGTGAATACCCTTGATAGAGACATGGGTATGGTATTCACTACACAATGATCATGGCTTGGAAAAACACGGTGCAATTTTGGCAGCATAACTATGTGACAAAAGGATTCATGAAAATGGTTGAGGAGAGATAAATTTGTGGCTCATAATATATATATGAAATAGATAGTAATTGGGTCATATAGATACTTGTCCCAACAAACATAATGGAATTTAGATTCATAATACAAAATAATTACATGGATATAAAAGAGGAGAGAGAAATCCCTCAAGGAATTTTGGCATGGTAACATGTGTACATGGGAGGAATTAATGAGATAAAAAGGGGTCCCCCATCATAAAAAAGGAATGTATGGGGGAGGATTTAAATCGTACTCTAAAATTTTTAATTGAAAAAATGGCATAACAACCTCACGAAAATTGGACAAAAATGAGAAAAGAAGAAATCCCTCACTTGGAAGTGTGATCCCAAAGGCTTGGGTGAGGCTTGAGAGAGGCTTCATGGGAGATTAGGGAACCATGGGAGGATTCTAGAGAGATGAGGGAAGGGGTTGGTCGGACTACAAAGGCTTTGAGTGATGAGTAATTGGGAGCATGGGTGGGATTATATAAAAAAAGAGAGGGAATTCTTTCTTATTTAGGGTTGGGACACCTAACATTAAACTAATCTAAACCAAAAACCCGCCCATGGTTTATGCCCATGGTTTTTTCAATGCGGATTGGAAAAAATATTTTTTAAGGCCAATGGTCGAACATCTTAAAATAATTGGGTTGCTTAAGTGGAGGTGAGTCACACTCTCAAGGAAAACAATTTAAAAAGACAAAATGTTTTATAAGCCTTAAAGGGTCCACTAAAGATTTCTAAAATAAATAAAACAAACCAAAAATCACATAATTTTAATGGAAAAATATATATTGGCCGAAAATAATGTTTATATTATTTTATTACATCACTATTGGGTCATTATGATGTCATAAAACGCATTATATATTGAAACAATATTTAATTTTGACCCAAATATTCAATTGTCTCCTAAAATTATGAAACATTCAACGTTGGATAATTTCTAACTCTTAATTCTAAAAATTATAATCATTTTTTCTGAATAATTTTATAAATATGTGAATTTTTTCTTTTAAAAAAACCGATATTTACAAAAAAATTCTCGGATTTTGACAAAAACAGGTTTCGAACATTAATAAAAATTACAACTATATTAATAAAATTATATGATCATTTATATTCAATAAGAAGTAATATAATTATAATAATTTTTTATTATAAAATTATTTAATGAAAAAATCAATTAATTCATCAAAATAAATTTCTCAATTGAATATTTACTAAAAATACTATTTGTTCTTTAAAAACTATTTACAATGTAACAATAATAAAATGAATTCACATTAATTATAAAAAATAATGTACATAGTCGTAGTGGAAATGTATTGTTATATAACCCCCTAAAACACCCGTATAAGACACAAGGGTATGGTGTGCGATGGTGACAGATTCTTGGGGTGGCTCAGATAACATCGGTCGGGTGGTAATATCTATTAACTTCCAGTTCTCCTGTAGTCAGTTCTACTCAAGATTAATGTGTTCATGATCGGATTGGGCTTGGTCAAGAGTGAATCCAAAGGATGCCACTTCTTTTCCATGCTCTGGCAAATGGGCTTCATATGGGGAAAGTCTACTGGATGATCCCATCGTTTCCATTGTCTTAGTAAATTGGATTTGTTAACGCCCTATATTTATACTAATAATTTGATCACTATTCAATGACTATATTGGCAAGAGATACAATTCATAATGGTATTTTAAAATACAGAAACATAAAACCAATTACGTTCACATTTTATATAACCATAATAATCCATTAATTAGATTAAGAAGAATTTCCATTAATGATAGTTTGGGTTGTTACAGTATTCCCCCTTTAAGAAATGTCTCCCTAAAAATTTCCTTTTCCCACACTAAATAAAATGCAGGGAACTCCCCTTCATTAATTCTAATGGTTACCACTCCACTTACACAAACTTTTAGTTTCACCACAACATCTTAACGAGGGGTATTGTCTTATTTCGTAGAACATTTTCTCTATGATCTAAGATCTTTACTGGTTTCTCCTAGTAAGAAATATCATACTCTAGTTGTACTACCTCTTAAGAGACTACATGTGAAGGGTCTGATATGTACTTCCTTAAGATGGATATATTAAAGATATAATGTATATTGACCAAGGTAGTATGTAGTGCTAGTCGATAGGCCACATCCCCAACATGATCAATATTCTCAAAGGGGCCAATGTATTTAGGACATAACTTCCCTTTCTTTCCAAACCTCATGACCATTGTCCAAGGAGATATGCATATAAATTCCATGTCTCCAACATTAAACTCAAGGTCTCGTGGGTGGTTAACTTCATAACTCTTTTGTCCACTCTGGGCTGCCTTGATATCCTGCTGAATGGTTTTCACCTTCTCCACCTTTTTTCGACCATTTCTGGTCCTTGTGGCTTACGTTCACCGACTTTATCCCAACAAGCCACTATTCTGGACCTCTTCTCGAACAGGGCTTCATAAGGTGCCATTTGGATGCTCGAGTGGAAACTATTATTGTAGGAGAATTCAATTAGTGGAATATGTTGGTCCCACCCTCTGTTGATGTCCATAGAACAAGATCATAACATATCCTTTAGTGTCTGAATTGTAACACCCCAACCCCAGTTACCCAGAGTCAGTGCATTATTTCATAAAATTGGCATGATTACAAGGAATCATGTCCTGAAGGACTGATAGTTTAGCTATCTTGGAAAATATATTACGTATAATAAGTTCAATATTACAACTTGAAAAGAAAAACAATAGTTATTTATTCCATTATAAATGTTCAAGCCTCCTAGATTATGCCTGCAAGTCACTCATAACTAAATTCTTCATATATTGGGATAATAAAACATAAGAAAGGGGTGAGCTCAGATGCTCAGAAAGGGTAAATAATTTAGAGGAACCTATAAACTTTTAAGGCAATATGTTTAATAAAACAACTACCGTTTAAACATAAACTTGAACATAATATGGAAAAAATAAATAAAAAATTACCAAATAAACAAGAACATGGATATTATACAAGTCGAATAATCACATGTAATAACTAATTTCATTATGATGGAATGTATAGTACCAGACATTAATTTATGAGCCAAGGCCTCGTGCCAGGACCTATGGGCTAACTGTAACTGGACCCAAAACCGAAGAGCCTCTGTAACCGGACTCCATCCCAGAGAGCCTTTGTAACTGGACTCCAACCTGGAGAGCCTCTGTTACTAGACTCCAACCCGGAGAGCCTCAATAACCAGACAACAACTCGAAGTTTCTTCTGTAACCGGACCCCAACATGGAGGGAAAACATTTACTCGTCCCCAACCTAGAACATTCTAGTCCAACACATTAATCTTAATAAGTGGTTGAAATATAAACATTCGTATTTAAAACTAGCATACAAAATGTCAATACTTTAACCATAAAACATGAATGGCATAAAAATAAAACATCCATTTTCAAACATATCACAAAACAATAATTACAATATAGATGATTTGTATCATAATAAATCATCTTCAAATAGGTGTAAAATTTATCAAAGGATGTTGACATAGATGAAATAAAAACTATTTGATAGAAATATATCTTTCTATTTTGAAATCATTTAAAAGTCACATAATTACAAAGAAAATATTTTTTCTAAAAGTATTCATATAAGCTTTTTGGGGATACTTTGAAGATTTCATAATGGTGAAAAATAGACACACCCACCATATATGATAAAAAACATTCATACCTTAATTTTGTCAAAAAGGTCATAATGTACCTTGTTTGGAGAACGACGGAAATATTCATTTCAGAACATATAAGGTAAAATAAAGGTTAAAATAAATTTAAAACATTCTCTATTAAATTTTAAAAATGTTTTGAAATACATTTTTTTTATGAAAACATGGTTGTGGGTGATAAAGAGGTCCCAGTATATTCTTACGTAAAAAAAACCTCGGATAATAAAGCGATTGTGAAATTAACTCTAACCACGATATAATCAATCGAGTCGTATGACCAAAAGTTATTAACCACCAAATAATTCGTAGAATACCATGAATATAAAGGGGATAATTATAATATATATAAAATGGAAGTACACAATACACCACATGCAATAAGTGGTGAACAATGGAAATCTCACGGAATTAAAAGTGAGATAAGAAACCCCTTACCACATGTCCAACTTGACTCGCTCCTATGTTCCTTGTTATTCTTGAATAATAAACATAAGTTAATTTATAATTTATTAATATTATTTTCACGTTTATTATTAATTTTATATCACTTATTAGTATTCTATAACAATTAGTTTATAATTTGAGTTTATATCGAACATTTTGTCGATGTTGGCAACTTGAGTCAAAAATGAACTTGTTATAATTATAAATAGTTCATGTGTTAAAATTCCATTATATATAGAATGATATTACTTATTTAGATTTCATATATATCATATATTTCAATTATATTTATTTATTTATAATAGTACATAACATTTGGTGATAAGAAATGAAATGCACTGTTCATGGAGACGGTAAGTTGTACGTACGCATGAACGGTATTTTCATTTCTATTTTGTATTTTAACGGAATATAAACATAATGATAAATAATATATTATAATAATTGTATAATATCATATATAATATCATTAAATCCATACTTTATACATTGCAAAAAAGTCATTAATGAGTCATATCACTTTGAGGGGGCGGTAGTCCGCACTTCCTCAAATAAAATTATCGCATTTTACCCATAACGGAAACCATAAAAGTATGATATAAATGAAAAATAAATAAGAAAAAAGAAATAATAAAAATAATATATATCATATATAAATATAGTTCTATCTTAATGGCCACCATGAGATGTGGTAGGAGATAATCGAACAATCATTGTTTCGTGAGGCGTTTGTTTGCCAACCTCAGAAACAGTTTTTTATTCACCCATTAGATGGAGGTGTGTGTATGTGTACTTCTACTACATCTCATAAAAAACAATAGTATATTTAGGATACTAATTGTTTCATAAAATAATGGAATAAAAATATTTTATGTGGTTGGAGAAGTAAAATAAAACAAAAAAATGAAAAAACTTTAAGAGAAACTGTTACCTTTAATTTGTGTAACTTCCTTTGGTTTGAACCAAAAGGACTTTTTGAAGTGACTTATGCCTTAGGTATAGCTTCTACATGTAATATTTGGATATTTACAGCTTATTTGGGTAGGGGTTGGCCGAGACATGGGGTTTGAGAGGTGTGTGGAATTGGTTAGAAGTGGTGTCCTTTTATAAGGGCGAGGAGGGGCCCCTTAGGAAAGTGTGAAAATATTATTTTATAATATTGTGATATTCAGTATCAAATGTTCCAAAACCACTTAAAGTATAATACACGATGAGTCATGGTTGAAATAAAATCATCCAATAAGAATTTTACAGGTTTTGTGTATAGTTTAAAAATTAATAATCTTATTTATTTAAATCATTTATTAATGAGGTAAATACTACATAATTATTGTGTCATAAATAATTTAATTTATTTATGTCTAAAAATTATAAAACAAATACCATAATGTAGGAAAACATTTTATCTTTCCAATTAATATTTATAGTTGAAACGATGACATATATTACCCCATTTAAAAATTTATTTACTAAAAGATATTTATTTTTGTCATTTTTTACTTTACTTTAAGTTAATTAAAATAAAGTGTAATTATCATTCATAAGTGTTTCCATGGTGTCCCCAAAACAACCCAAGGATTTCCATGGTCTTCCATGACTTATCCAATAAGGTTAGAACAAGTGTTAAGGAAATTGTTTATTATTATATTATTCTGTTTACCTTGAATTATCGTGTTTACCTTTAACCGCGGTAAATAAAAGTGAATGGTTACAATTCACAAAATATTATTTTCAACTTATTGAACCACATTTTAATTACTCAGGTTAAATGTTTCTCTCATATTTGTTAAATTCAACTCATAGAAGCGGTAAAATTATGTTTTAAGAAAATTTGCAAATGCACCTAGGAGGGGGGTAAAAGACGGTAAAATGTTATATAACATTTCTATATATATAAAATTATTATAAAATGACGCCAATGAATTATATTGACCTTATATAGGAGTTATGTATCTATTTTGACCTAATGTAAATTTAAATAAAATAAATAATTATTTAAATAAAAAGTCTGTTTTAACCAATAACTTAGTGTTTTTCACAATTCATAAAAAATTGGAAGTTTTCAGAAAAATTCCAAACTTTTACCCTAAGATAATTTTGAAATTATGAATTCAAAAATTAACTCTATTTTAACAAATTCAAAACATATAAGGTGAATTTATTAATTTAAAATTAATTCATTTTGCCTTCACCATAAAGCGTGTTTTTAAGAAATAATAACTAACAAAATATTGATACTTGATTATGTTTAATTTAAAAGTGAAATCATTTCCAATGAATAGAATTGGGTTTAATGATAATAATATAATCTATTTATACTTCCTAACCATTAAATTTTATTATTTAACACTAAAAATTATTGTGATTAAATATGAAGTTTTCATTTAAAGTATACTATTTTTCACTATTAACCCAAATATGAAAGTAATCAGAAAAACACCAAATATTTATTAAAACTAAATTCATATGTCCCGATTCTAAAGATAATGTTTATTTTGACAAATTGATTATATAAAAGATTCAAATATTGTATTTAAAAAGGTTTTACAATTAAATGGCGGTAAAATTTCAGTTTTAAAAAAAATACATCTTTTATTTGAAAAAAATGAATCAGTTTTTTTATATTATGTCTATGAAACTCATAATATGGAATCTAAAATTATAAGTATTGTATAAAGATCTATATTAAGTTAATACTATTCATAACCACTTTTGAACGGTTAGTTTGGTAAGTCATGATGCGCTTGAACTCGGTGTTGCGTGTAGTGGATGTTATTGAATTACATAGAAGAAATAACGTACTATGAAATAATGGGGTATTATATTCTTCCCTCCTTCAATAAATTTAGTCCTCGTAATTTGAAATTTTTCTTCAAAAATAAATGTTTGAAAATAGAAAATTCCTTTGAAAACACACAGCGGAAATTGGTTTAATAAAATTGACTCTTGGTAAGAGGGAAAGGGGAATGAAAAATTTAACCCCAAATTATGATCTTGATTAAGAGAACATTAGTGGAAATTAGAGAAACATTACTAGAGGAAATACGTAAATATTTATAGGGGTGATTGAGGTTATCAAGTACAAACAATTTTAGAATTGAGGGCCTCAACACCATCAATCTATGATGATTTAAAATATCATCTTTTCAAAAAAAAATGTATTAGGATAACACATTTTTATTTTTAAGATCTATTACTTAATGTTTAATAATTAACATCTTTATAGAATAAGAGAAGATGAAAATATATACTTGACAAGTAGAGTTCCATCCGTTAACTAATTACTACCACAAACTCATCTTTCACTCTAAAAGATAATAGAACATAAAAAAATATTCTATTTATCCTATTCGTATGGGGTTCCTAAAAAATTAATTTATACTTTATCTACCAATCTTTTAAAAAAATATACATTATTAAATCTCGGACATCATGTCTGTTGTACCCCACACTCTTTGATTTTCATGATCACAATCACTTTCATATGTGTTTAACCTTGTTTTTAAGTGTTGTGAATGATAGGCAAAAGATTGCCAAAGGATTGGCCCAAGAATGGACAAGAAATGGACTGAAATTCAGTCCACCGGCCAACCGGTGTGATAGCACCGGCCAGCCGGTGGAACTGGCAGAGGGATTACCCACTGCCAGGTTCCACCGGTCGACCGGTGGCTCTGTCACCGGTCGACCTGTGGCACCCAGCTCAAATAGTATTTGCTACTGTCTTGCCACCGGCCAGCCGGTGGCTCCTCCACCGGTCGACCGGTAGAGCCTGGATCAAGTCTCTTCTTCTCTACCAAGGCACCGGCCAGCCGGTGGAGCTGTACCGGCCAGCCGGTAGCCCAGTCAAACTAGCCGTTGGGTTTGACCAGTCAACCCTCTTTTGGCCTCCAACGGCTCCGAAGACCTCTCCAACGGCTCCGAAGCCTCCCCAAGGGTTCCATGCCTATAAATAAAGGCCAAGGAAGCCCCGGACACTACCCGGAACTATTGTGAAGCCCACGGACATATTTTGCATCAATTGGCCAACCTCCGGCGACTTCCTCCAAGGGAACCCCAAGTGCTCCAACAACTTCCACATCCAAGGAGCTCCTCCAAAGAAGCTTGGAAGCGGCCTTCAACATCTCCAATCATCAAAGGCGCCCAAGTCTTCTCAAAATACGGGTTTTATTGTTTTATCTATTTTGAGCTTTAAAATTGGGTTTGTGCCTACAAACCCCAAACCCTTTTCTCATCCCCCTTTCTTTTGGGTTTCACACCACCACTAAGGTGTGAAGAGGTTCACAAGCTTTTCCTTTAAAAAGCTTGAGAAAAAGGTGAGCTATCCTTCACCTGTAAGAAGGATAGTGGGTTCTTGCTAAACCATCAAAAGCAAGTGGGTTCTTGCTAAACCACAAAAGCAAGCTGTAATAGGTCCTAGTGCTACCTCAAAGCCTAGTGGGTTTCTTACTAAAACCATTGAAAAGCAAGCGGTAGGAATCTCTCAACGGTTGAGTTGGGAGCGGAGACGTAGGCCGGGTTTTGGCCGAACTCCGTTATCAATTTCTTGTGTCTTGCCTCATTTATTTCCGCTGCATCTTAACTTTGATTTTTAAATTGTTAATCATTTTTTAAAAGGCAATTCACCCCCCCTCTTGCCATCATTCCTCGTCTTTTTTCCGACCCAACAATTGGTATCAGAGCGACCTTTGAGTAATACCTTAACCGGTTTCAAATTAAAGATCCTATTTTTTGATGGCTTCTACCGCTTCTTCCTCTCAATCCCCTGAAGGCTTTTCTTTGGATCGTGCTCCATTCTTTGATGGAACCGATTATAGTTTTTGGAAAACCCGCATGACCACATTTCTTAAAAGTATTGGATATCCTATTTTTAGAATTTTTATGCATGGTTTTACTCTCTCTTGTAAAGATGAATCTCAATGGACCCCCGTAGACATTGCAAATTTCGAGCTTGATGGCAAAGCCATGAATGCTCTACATTGTGGGTTAGATCGTAATGTTTTTGATTGTATTTCTTCTTGCACTTCCTCTTATGATATTTGGAAATTTTTAGAACTAACCTATGAAGGTACTAGCGAGGCCCCAAAGCAAAAATCCGCTCAAATGCAAGAACCCGCTCAAAAGCAAGAACCCGATGCAAAATCCGTACCCGCTTGCCCACGTCACAAGAAAAGGGCCAAGAAGAAGAAAAAGAAGAAGGATTCAAAGGCATCTTGGAGTGATAGCTCCTCCTTCTCCTCCTTCTCCTCGAGCGACCAAGGTACAAAATGCCTAATGGCAAATCATGAGGTATCATCTTCCGACTCTTCTTCCTCATCTTCTAGTTCTTCAAATTCTTTCAATCATTTGTCATATGAAGAACTCCAACACGTTAGAGATCAATTAGAAAATGGTTTTCATGAGATTTCATCAAACTTTGTCGCTTTGAAAAAGAATTTCAAAAAACTTTCCTCCGAAAAAGACCAACTTCTCAAAGAGAAGGAGGAACTCACCCTTAAAATCCAAAATTTCCCAAATGTTGATTCTATGGAATCAACCATCAAGGACCTTAGAGAAACTCTAGCGATGTTCACCCAAGGGGAACAAAATTTGAACAATTTTCTTGGTTCCCAACGTATATCTAGAACCACTCAAGAACTTGGCTATACCAACCAAGCTTCCTCCTCCCATGCACCCACTATTTTTGTAAGGGGGAGCTCCCAATTTAAGTTTTGTAATTATTGTAAAAAACCCGGGCACATGATATATGAATACGATTGCAAAAACGCCCGGTATGGTCAACCCAAAAGTATTTTCTTTTCGGTCGAATTTTATAGGAGAAGACCCGCTATGAGACAAGTTTGGATTGAAAAATCCCTTCTTGCGAGTCTCTCCGGGACAAAATTTATTTCCTCTCCCCGGTGATTTATTGTATTTATTTAGGGGGAGTTAGGTTCTTTTAAGCCTTTTTTTGTGAATTAAAAATTTTTCATGCAAAATTCTCATTTCAAATTTTCTATTCAAACTTTCAATTTCAACTCTTGGTTTCAAAATTTTCAATTCAAAATTTTCTATTCAATTTTTGATTCAAAACTTTCAATTCAAACTGTTATTCAATTTTCATTTCAAAATTTTCAACAATTGGTATTATTTTCAATTGGTTTAAAATCTTGATTTTCAATTTTTCCCTCAATCAAGTTTTATGCCCCATTCTATTTTGATAATCACAAAGGGGGAGAAATTTCTTGATTGATTGGGGGAGAATATTTTCTCTCATGCTTAGTATTTATTTTCAATTTATCATTTAAAGCATGCCTTTCATTTAAGTTTTTACATTGCTTAGATAAGTGATTGTGATCATCAAAATAGGGGGAGATTGTTGTACCCCACACTCTTTGATTTTCATGATCACAATCACTTTCATATGTGTTTAACCTTGTTTTTAAGTGTTGTGAATGATAGGCAAAAGATTGCCAAAGGATTGGCCCAAGAATGGACAAGAAATGGACTTAAATTCAGTCCACCGGCCAACCGGTGTGATAGCACCGGCCAGCCGGTGGAACTGGCAGAGGGATTGCCCACTGCCAGGTTCCACCGGTCGACCGGTGGCTCTGTCACCGGTCGACCTGTGGCACCCAGCTCAAATAGTATTTGCTACTGTCTTGCCACCGGCCAGCCGGTGGCTCCTCCACCGGTCGACCGGTAGAGCCTGGATCAAGTCTCTTCTTCTCTACCAAGGCACCGGCCAGCCGGTGGAGCTGTACCGGCCAGCCGGTAGCCCAGTCAAACTAGCCGTTGGGTTTGACCAGTCAACCCTCTTTTGGCCTCCAACAGCTCTGAAGACCTCTCCAACGGCTCCGAAGCCTCCCCAAGGGTTCCATGCCTATAAATAAAGGCCAAGGAAGCCCCGGACACTACCCGGAACTATTGTGAAGCCCACGGACATATTTTGCATCAATTGGCCAACCTCCGGCGACTTCCTCCAAGGGAACCCCAAGTGCTCCAACAACTTCCACATCCAAGGAGCTCCTCCAAAGAAGCTTGGAAGCGGCCTTCAACATCTCCAATCATCAAAGGCGCCCAAGTCTTCTCAAAATACGGGTTTTATTGTTTTATCTATTTTGAGCTTTAAAATTGGGTTTGTGCCTACAAACCCCAAACCCTTTTCTCATCCCCCTTTCTTTTGGGTTTCACACCACCACTAAGGTGTGAAGAGGTTCACAAGCTTTTTCTTTAAAAAGCTTGAGAAAAAGGTGAGCTATCCTTCACCTGTAAGAAGGATAGTGGGTTCTTGCTAAACCATCAAAAGCAAGTGGGTTCTTGCTAAACCACAAAAGCAAGCTGTAATAGGTCCTAGTGCTACCTCAAAGCCTAGTGGGTTTCTTGCTAAAACCATTGAAAAGCAAGCGGTAGGAATCTCTCAACGGTTGAGTTGGGAGCGGAGACGTAGGCCGGGTTTTAGCCGAACTCCGTTATCAATTTCTTGTGTCTTGCCTCATTTATTTCCGCTGCATCTTAACTTTGATTTTTAAATTGTTAATCATTATTTAAAAGGCAATTCACCCCCCCTCTTGCCATCATTCCTCGTCTTTTTTCCGACCCAACAATGTCGGCCAGTGGTAGGTGATACACCTTTGTCACCCTTCGGTTGCGGGTTCATGTCTCGCAGCCCTGCCAAACGCGACGGGTTGCCGCCCGACCCCTAGGTTGTCCTTTTTATGGGATCCAAAAATAATCTCAAACATGACTTATCTAAAATAATTCTATAAAAAATCACACTCCACAATTTGTAATGAAATTAATCATAATAAATATCCTTTTTTCCATGTAATAACATGTGAAAACCTTCATCATGTATTCTATTAAAACACTGCAACATCCTGAATTACCATTAAATCTTATGGATTACATTCATGCTCTATTATTCCTTATAGAATATTGGATATAATCCTTAAATCCAAAAAATTTTTAAACTCCAACAACAATGGAATATACAAATCATTAATCAGTTTCAAGCTATTCAAGAATATCCATTATAATTTATCCAAATCAACCATGTATTATTCCAAAATCACTATCTCGGTATCAAAACCATATTATGGTTTATCTTTCTCTCAACCATATATTTTCCAAAAATATAACCTAATATTGAGTCACTTTTCTTGGTTCCACGTAATCTCAATTCCTTATTGAAATCGTACTATAGTACAATCCTTATATACTCTATAATTCATATAACATGTACATCATTAATTTAATACTCAAATGACTCAATACTTTAATAACAACGTAAGAAATCTAATCATTCCTATTCATCTTCGGTAGTATCATAACATTATTATTATCCAACATCAACCTTTGGGGTATACTCTGATGATTTGGACATTGATTCGAATAGTGTTCCAACTCCTTTTAGATGAAGCATTGTACATTTGAAACTTTTTTCTTACCCTTGAAATCACGTACATGGGGTCCTTTTTCTCAACACATATAACAAACTCACATTCCATTAAAGAATTTACCAAGGTGATTCTTTCCATAGTTCTCACATATGTGAAAATAATTCTTTTCTCTCTTCCCTTTATCCATCTTTCTCTCTTAAATCCTTTTCTTCTCTTGATTCCCTTCAAATCCATAGGACTCGGAGAATTCATTAGTTATCTTATTAACATGTGATACTATTTCTTCATATGTTGAGAATACATGGGAGACTATTTCTCTCTTAAATGTAGTCTTAATACTATGAATGATATGATCCTTTCTACTCTTTGGATCATACATGTTGCAGGAGTTCACATTCCTTCTATTGGGTGCCATTTCTATATAATGGAATACATTAGGTGTGTTTATGAATTGCAATGAATAATTCCGATGTAGTAAAATACCTAATGTAAATTGAACAGTTTGTGTATATAATCCATAATCATAAAAATATTTTCTTTGAGGAGGTATATTCTTGTAAATATTTCATAATGATTTGTAAAGAAAATGAGAATTATCCTAAGCATATCCCCTGAGAGTGTCCTAACCAAAAGTGCAGCAAGGATTGTTGTTGTGCACTAGTTCCTGTTTGAGTCTAGATCAAATAAGTGTTTTTGGGTTTCACCCCTAGGTACATCTATTCCAAAGCCACCTCTACCTGCTAGTATCTAGACATTGATGTATTTTCTTGGAAAACTCACAAAATCTTTACATTACCAAAATTTTAGGATTTTATTCTATACAAATCTATAATTTCTATCTTAGGGTAATGTGATCTAATCAGAGTTTATCTAAATCTAGTTTCTATGGTTTTCGCTAAACTTCCTCTGATACTAACTATAACAACCCAACCACAGTTATCCAGAGTCGGTGCATTATTTCAAACCATTGGCATGATTACAAGGAATCACATCTCGAAGGACTGATCAGTTTAGTAGTCTTGGAAAATATCTTACATACATGAAGTTCAGCATGACAACTTTAAAATAAAAACAATATTAATTTATTACATTATATATGTCCAAGCCTCCTAGATTAAGTCGGCAATTCACTCATTACTAACTTCTTCATATCCTGGGAAAATAAAACATAAGAAAGGGGTGATCTAAAATGCTCAGTAAGGGTAAATAATTTTGTAGAAGCTATAGAAATTTAAGGAAATATGTGTAATAAAACAACAGCCTTTTAAACCTAAACATGAACATAATATGGAAAAAATAAATAAGACATTAGCATATAAACATGCACATTGATATTCTACTAGTCGAATAATCACATGTAATAACTAATTTCATAATGAGGGAATGTATAGTGCCAGACATTAATTTCTGTTTCAAGGCCTCATTCTAGGACCTATGGGATAACTGTAACTAGAACCAAACCCAAAGATCCTCTGTAATAGGACTCCATCCTGGAGAGCCTCTGTAACCGGATTCCAACCCGGAGAGCCTCTGTAACTGAACTCCATCCTGGAGAGCCTCTATAACCAGACTCCAACACGAAGGGTCTATTGTAACCGAACCCCAACCTAGAGGGCTTACTTTTACCAGTCCCCAGCCCAGAACATACTAGTCCAACACATTCATCTTAAGAAGAGGTTGGAATATAAACATTCATATTTAAAACTATCTTACAAAATGTTAATACTTTAACCATAATCCCTGAATGGAATAAAAATAACTCTTCCATAGTCAAACATATCACAAAACCTTAAATACTATATATAAGATTTGTATCATAATAAATCAACTTCAAAAAATGTAAAATTTATCAATGTATGCTGACATAGATGAAATCAAAACTATTTTTGAGAAATATAACTTTCCATTTTGAAATCATTTAAGAGTCACATAATTATCATGAAAAAATTTATTCTGAATTTATTATTATATTTTTGAAATGGTAGCTTTGACGATGTTGTAATGACGGAAAATATAAACACCCACTGTATAAGTTAAAAAACATTCTTACCTTAATTGTTTCGAAAAGGTCATAATATACCTTGTTTGGAAAGTGACGGAGAGATTCATTTCAAAACATATACGGCCAAATAACTATAAAAATGACTTTAAACCGTTTTCTTGTAAATAGTAAAATTGTTTTGAAATACATTTTTTATGAAAACATGGATGTGGATGATAATGTGGTCCTTGTAGATACTTACGTAAAAGCAACCTTACTTCATAAAGAGATTATGATATTAACCCTTACCACATTGTAATCAATCGAGTCATATGAAAAAAAGTTAATTACCACCAAATCACTCACAGAATACCATGAATATAAAGATAATCATGATAATATATATCAAATGGAAGTACTCAATACACCCCATGAAATAAGAGGTGAACAATGGAAATCTCATGGAATTAAAATTGTGATAATAATCCACTTACCACGTGTCCAACTTGACTCGCTCGTCCTTGTTCTTACAAAATAATAAACATAGGTTAATTTATACTTACTTAAGAATATTTGGAAGTTTATTATTCCTTTTATATCACTTATTACCTTGATATAAAAATTAGGTAATTATTTGAGTTCATATCCGACATTTTGTCGATGTTCGGAACTTGAGTAAAAAATGAACTTGTTATAATTATAAATTGTCCATGTGGTAAAAATTCCATTATATATAGAATTATATTACTTATTTAGATTTCATATATATCATATATCTCCATTTTATATATGTATTTATAACAGTACATAACATTTGGAGATAAGAAATGAAATGCACTGTTCATGGAGGCGGTAAGCCGTACGTACGCATGAAAGCTACTTTCATTTCTATTTTGTATTTTAATGGAATTAAAACATAATGATACATATGTATATTTTAATTCCAGTATAATATCATATATAATATCATTTACTCCACACTTTATACATCCCACGTAAGTCATTAATGAGTCAAATCACATTGAGTGGTCGGTAGTCCACACTTCCTCAAATGAAATTATTGCGTTTTACCCATAATGGAAACCATAATTGTATGTTATAAATGTAAAATACAGAATCACAAAGAAACCATAAATATATATATATATATATATATATATAAAGTTCCATATTAATGGACACCATGATAGGCGGTAGGAGATAATCGAACAATCATCGTTTCATGAGGCGTTAGTTTGCCAACCACAGAAATAGTATGGTCCTCACCCATTAGATGAAGGTGTGTGTAAGTGTAGTATGAATACAACTCATAACAACATCATAGTATATTTATTATACTGTATTTGTCATAAAATAAATGAATAAAAAGAGTTTAGGGGGGTTTGAAAAGTAAAATAAGACAAAATAAAATAATATAATTTAAGAGAAATTGTTACCTTTAATTTGTGTAACTTCCTTTGGTTTGAACCAAAAGGACTTTTTTTAAGTGAGTTATGCCTTAGGTAATGCTTCTATTTGTTAGATATGGATATTTAGAGCTTATTTGGACAGGTTTTGGACGAGCCCAGGGGCGTGAGAGGTGTGTGGAATGGGTAAGAAGTGGTGTCCTTTTATAAGAGGGAGGAGGGGCTCTTTAGGAAAGTGTGAAAATATTATTTTATTATATAGTGATAATCTGTTTCTAATGTTCCAATACTAATTAACATCTACTTTTAGATGACTCATGGTCGAAATAAAATCATCTAATAAAAATTGGACTGGTTTTGGATATTGTTTTAATGTTAAAAATATTATTTATATAAATCATTTATTAATGAGGTAAATACTACATCATTATTATGTCATAGATAATTTAACTTATTTGATGTCTAAAAATTGAAAAAAATACCATAATGTTTAAAATCATTTTATCTTCCCAATTAATATTTGTAGATGAAAATATAACTTATATAACCCCATGTAAAAATTGATTTACTAAAAGATATTTTTTATGTCATTTTTCCTTTAATATAAGTAAATTAAAATAATGTGTCGTTATCATTCATAAGTGGATAAATGAGGTCCCAAAATCTACCCAAGAATGACTATGGTCGGCCATGACTCATCACATAAGTTTAGGACAACTGTTAAGGTAATTTGTTATTATTATAATATTCTTTTTACCGTGAATTACCTTATTTATCTTTAAATGTGGTAAATAAAAGTCCAAAGTTTCTATTCATCGAAAATTATTTTCATCTTATTGAACCACATTTTACTTACTTAGGTTAACTATTTCTCTAATATTTTTGAAATAAAACTCATAGAAGCGGTAAAATTAAGTTTTATGCAATGTTGCAAATTCTCCTAGGAGGTGGGTAAAAGACGGTAAAAAGATCAATAAATGTATTATATATCTAAAATTATTATAAAATGAATACAATTAATTATATTGAACTTATATAGGTATTATGTATCCATTTTTACCTAATGTAAATTCAAATGAATTAAATAATTATTTAAATAAAAAGTCAGTTTTAACCAATAACTCAGTGGTTTTCACAGTTCATAAAAATTGAAATTTTAAGAAAAATACCCCAATTTACCCCAAATCTAATTTGGATATTCTGAATTCAAAAATTCAGTATATTTTACCAAATTTAAAACCTATAAGTTTCATTAACTAATTTTAAATTAATTTCCGTTGTCAAAAACAAAAAGCATGTTTTTAAGAAATAATAACTAACAAAAGATTGATACTTGTTTATGTTCAATTTCAAAGTGAAATTATTTCCAATTAATAACATTGGATTAAATGTTAAGAAAATAATCAATTTATACTTCCAAACCATTAAAATGTATAATTTAATGCTGAAAATTATTTTTATTAAAAAACAGTTTTCAGTTAAAATATACTATTTTTTACTATTCACCCAAATATCAAAGTTATTAGAAAAACACCAAATATTTATTGAAACTATATTATTTTGTCTTGATTATACAGAAGATGTTTATTTTTTCAAAATTAATATATTAAAGAATCAATTATTGGATTTAAAAATTGTTCTCCATTAATACGAGTTAAATTGCATTTTTTAAAAACAATACTAATTTTATTTGAAAAAAATGAATTTTATTTTTTTCATTATGCCTATGAAACTAAAAATTTGGATTATAAAATTATAAGGATTATATAAAGTTAAAAATTTAGTTAATACTATTCATAACTTCTTTTGAACGACTAGTTTTGTAAGTCGTGGTGTGCTTGAACTCAGTGTTGCGTGTAGTGAAAGTTATTGAATTACTTTGTGGAAATAATGTACTATGAAATCATAGGGTGTTACATGAATAGTTAGCTCAGATTTTCCATCAGTTTGAGGATGATATGCCATACTAAAATTCAGTTCATTATCCAGAGCATGTTGGAGAATCTTCCAAGGTGAATCATGGATCTCAATCGGATAAAATGGATAGTAGTACTCCATTAATCCTTACCACTTCCCTGATATATATCCTTCCCAGTTTAACCAATGAAAAATATTCTCAAATTGGAATATATTGTGTAGATTTTGTAAGATGATCCACAATAACCTAGATTTTATTATTTCCTTTGGATGTCTTCGGAAGTCCCATGAAAAATTCCATGGTGATGTTCTCCAATTTCCATGTTGGTATGGGCAATCGTTGCATCATCCCCTTAGACGTAAGCCTATCTGCCTTCACTTGCTGACACACCAGGAACATTGCTTTATACTCAGTGATCTCCTTCTTCATATCATCCCACCAATAATTCTCTCATATATCTCGATACATCTTTGTGTTTCTTAGGTGAATAAGGAAATTTGAACTATGTGCATCATCCAAAAGTTCCTTCGTCAGCTCTAGACTTGATGGAACACATAGTCTTTTCCCAAATCTCACAATTCCCATTTCATTGAAAATGACCTCGGAGGATTTACCTTTTTTGATAGCTTCCACTTTCTTATGAATTCCCACATCATCCTTTTGAGCATCCTTTAACCATTCCAAAAGAGACTGTTGAGAAATAAATTGTGAAAGGATTTATGATGTTCCATTCTTTATGACCCCATGTCAATCTTCATCAAGTCTAAAAAGATAGAATCCTTCTCAATTCTCATCAATGATAGAATCGTCGGGTCCTTTCTACTTAGAGCATCTACCACCTTTTTCACTTTCCCAGCGTTGTAATGGATTGAGTAGTCATAGTCTTTGATCATCTCTAACCATCATCAATGGCACAAGATCCTCTTTTCTATGTCAATATATACTTGAGTCTTTTTTGGCCTGTATATATTTCGCACTTCTCCCCAAAGAGATAATTCCACCAAATTTTTAAATTGAATATCACAGTAGCTTACTCCAAATCATGTGTTGGATAATTATGCTCATGAACATTAAATTTCGTTGAAGCATATACAATAACTTTGTCATTTTTCATCAACACACAAACCATGCCCTTTTTCAAAGCATCAATGAATACCAGAAAAAATGTTGCACCTGTGGGCAATGTGATCACGACGGTAGTGATAAGAATCTATTTTAACTCCTTGATGCTTTCTTCACATTCATCACTCCATGAAAACTTTACTACCTTATGAGTTAGCTTGGTAAGAGGGTCAGACAGTCGTGAGAAATTTCTCACAAATTGTCGATAATACCCAGCTAACCCCATGAAGCTATGGATATCCGTTATTGATGTTGGCCCCGACCATCCCTCAATTGCATCTGTTTTGGAGGGATCCACAGATATCCCATTGCTTGTAATGATATGTCCCAAGAATGAGACCTCCTTCAACTATAACTCTCACTTTCTATACTTTTCATACAGATTCTCCTTCCACAAGGTCTTTAGTATAGTTCTTTGATGCTCCTCGGGATCCTCCTTGGTTTTGGAGTATATCAGAATATCATCTATAAAGACTACCAAATATTTGTTGAGGTAATCCCTAAATACTATATTCATCATGTCCATGATGATTTCTAGAGCATTAGTGAGTCATAAAGGCACACTACTTGAACTCTGGGCAGTTGCGCACGTCAGTTTTAGCAGTCGCCAAATGACAGCACCTAATACTGAAATAAAATTCAGCGGGATTTTTCCTACCTTTTGGTTTCATGTATTAGCAGCCGCCATTTGGCAGCCGCTAATACTGAAGTAAACAATCAGTGGGATTTTCCCCTCATCTTCTCCAAGAAGACCTGCAACACCACCGCTTCGCCGCCCGCTGCCGGGCCGCCCCCTACCACCCCACCCCGCCTCAACTACTTCCATTCTGAACACATCAGTGCACCTCTAGTGACCCTAGGTTCTCCCCCCAACATCACCCTGCCACAAAATGACTCTCCCTAACCGAACCGACCCCTCCCCGGCCGTCGTTCATCTACCATGGCTGGTGAGCCAAGCTGGTGGACCAAATCAATGTTCCCTACTGCATCACGGGACGAAAATCGCATTTTTTTGGGGTTTATCTTTAGAGGACGCCACTTAGAGGCCGCTAAAGGCCTTATAAATAGGCCAAAAACATCTGTCGTTTGGAGGATTCTGAATGGATTTAGCAGCTTCCAAATGGGGTCACTAAAGCCATTATTTCTAGTAGTGGCATTACTATGAATTCATAGTTCCTGTATCTTGTACGAAAAGTAGTCTTATGGATATCTCCCTTCTTCACCCTTAATTGATAATACCCTGACCGCAAATACACCATGGATAAGTATGCTTCCCCACATAGGTGATTGAATAATTCATTGATTTTTGGGAGAGGAAACTTTTTATTTATTGTGATATTGTTAATCTCATGATAATCGATTCAAAATCACATTGACCCATATTTCTTCATGACGGAGAGGACTGAGGCACCCCATGATGAAGCACTTGGACGTATAAACCCTTTATCCAAATTCTCTTGAAGTCATTTCTTAAACTCCTCAAGCTCCCCAACATCCATTAAACACGGAGTCTTGGACTTTTCAACACTCTACGTATAAGATCAATTGAGAATTCAACATATCTTCTAGGAGGAAGACCAGACAATTCCTCGGGAAACACTTCAGCGAATTCCCTCACAATAGGCATGTCTTCAAGATTAGGTGTTGCCTTAGACTCAATCATCTCAACCAGATACGCATGCTCATTGGGTGGTAATATCCATGCTTCAGATGATGGAGATAAATAAAATTCTTCTTCTTCTTTGCACTTGTATAGAATCAGGGGTCCACTCTCAACATGGAGAGTGATTCCCCTCTCAGAGAAATTTATGTTGTCTCTATATAAGGAAATCCAATCCAGGTCATGAATTGCATCAAATTCCACCAGAGGATGTATAAAGAAGTTCACTGGTAAAATCAATTTACATATTAAGATAGGATAGGAGTTATATTCAGGGTATAATATGATTTCCCCATTTTTCATACTCACCGAAATCTTTTCTTCGATGATTTCAGGTGGTGCTGGGATTTTTCTACTAAACATTAGGGATATAAAAGAATGTGTAGAACCTGAATCAAAAAGTAGTTTCTCTATTCATGAATGGATAACTAGCATACCAATCAACACTTCTTTTTCAGGGTTCACTTCGGTAATATTGATGGAAAAATATCTCCCTTTCTACCTTGGAGGTTTTTGGTTGCCTCTGAAATCCCTTGGATTAGGGTAAGGATTTCCAAGATGCCCTAGTTCTTTGCAGTTATAGCAATGAAAAACGGATTAAGGTTCGAACAAAGAATTCCTCTCCTCTATTGTAGCAAAGGTATTTTCTTGTCAGAAGTTAACAACTAGGTGACCTTCTCTTCTACACCTAAATCATTTCCTCATCCCCTTCAGGCAATTTTCAGGGTGCTTCTTTCCACACCATTGGAAAGTGGGGTGCTGGATCTTCTTAGCACCATTGGATTTATGCATCAGACTCCTAGAATTGATGTCCACCGTACAATTCATATCCCCATGATACCCATGAGATTCTCTGATCTCCATTTCAACCTTGAGGGAAAATCAGATAATTTTCTCAAAGCTGTCTATGTCACTGATCGCTTGAGCTTTCCATATTCCAGGTTTCAGCTTACCAAAGAAGTTGTTAGCCTTGAATTCGGGGGTAACGAAAAATCTGGAGGCATATTTTGAAAGCCTTGTGATGTTTTCCTCGTAATCTATGACAGATTCATCTTCTTTTTTCTTAAGGGTAAGTATGTCCTTTTCCATCATAAGTCGGAGGGTGAGCAGAAACTATTTATCGAAAAACATCTTCCGGAAATCCATCCATTCCAACGCCTCTATCTCCTCCCCAGGCTTCGTATTTTTTATCAACGTCCACCATTGATCAGCTTCACCCTCCATACGATAAGTATCCAGGAGAAAATTCACTTGTTCAGAATATTGAAGGATGGAGAATATCTTTTGAATGGAGTTGACCCATTGTTCAATGATTAACGGATCAGATGATACATTAAAAGTTGGAGGACTTTATCTCATGAAGCTCTCGATAGAAACTTGTTCTTTCTTAGTGGGGGTTGAAAATTCCACTGGACCCATTTTTCTATTCAAATTATGAGTAAACTGATAAATATGTGTGAAAACATTCGTGATTCCCACTCCCTTCGGATCGGGCATCTCATTATCACAGTCGTCACATTGATCTTCACATCGGTTGTTAGCCTGAATTCCCTATTTCCGGACATTGGCTAGAATTAAAGGAAATTTAGGTGTAACACATAAAGGGTAATCCAAAAACAAAACGGATGACTTGTAAATAACTTATATTTCATTATCATATGAATCCATAGGCATAAATCTATGCTATTCATGATCTAAATTCTAACATATATTCCTAGGGGCAATTTTTTCATTCCCTTTATAATGGTTCATATTAATCCTATGAATTTACCTAATAATATCCACTAGGAGTGTCGTAACCAAGAGTGAATTAAGTCCTATTATCTTGAACTAGTTCCCATTCGATTCTAGCTCAAAGCGGTGTTTTCGGGCTTTTACCCCAAGGATATATCTATTCCAGAACCACGTCTACCAGCTCATTTCGAGACAGGGATGTATTTTCTTGATAAACCACATAATCAATACTCACCAATACTTATGGATTTTTTTATTATACTAATTATTTTCTTTATGTCTTCACTGGGGTTTTCCAAACCTAATCCCAAAAATAACTAAACCTATAATTTGATACAAACTATAACAGCCCTATTTTTTATTACACACTTCATCCTAATTTGTTACATAAAATCATCACTTCATAAAACATTGAAGATCTAGAGGTCTAGTGTTATTTGGACTTAGGAATATTACAAAATATCTTAGATCATAAAACAAACAATATTTTATTGAAAACTTCCTTTACATGACCACTACATTCCCTCGTACTTAGCATTGCATGGGATAACTTGAGGACATGGATATGAAACAGAAGAGCTATAAAGCCTAGTAAGGGAATAAACATGAAATAATATGGGGAATAAAATAAATTTTAGTCAATATTAATATCAATGGATCACATGATAAACATTAAAATAAAGTCATGATAAAGCATGATAAGCATAACCTAAAAATGTGGCAACAACACTTAAAATGGAATTAGCATGAGCCAAGGCTCCTTTCAAATGGAGAATTAGAAAACCATCATTGCACATAAAGCATGAGTAAAAGCTCATTTCACTTGAATTAGAATGAGTCAACACCCATTGCACATGATGTTTCATGATACTGTACTTTACCCAATGCATTGGAGCGCTATCAAGGCACACCCATCTTAAATATTTCATTTCATGCATAAGTGTGCCACATGGATCATGGAATAAATCAACATCAAAAGTTATTCTATGATTAAGTAATGTGGAATAAATACATGTAAGTTACATTAAATATGTATATATCTATAAAGTTGAATACCCTTGATAGAGGCATGGGTATGGTATTTAATACAAAATTATCATGGCTTGGAAGAACACGGTGCAATTTCAGCAGCATAACGACATGACATAACGATTAATGAAAATGTTTTTTGAGAGAAAAAAATGGTGTCTTAAAATATATAAATGAAATGGACAGTAATGGGGTCATATAGAGACAAGTCCTAACAAATGTAATGGAATTTAGATGAATAATACAAAAGAATAACTTGGATGTAAAATATGAGAGAGAAATCCCTCAAGGAATTTAGGCATGGTAATAGGTGTACATGGGAGGCATTAATGAGAGAGAAATAGGTCACCCATCACCCAAAAATATATAGAACAGAACGGGGAATGTGTGAAATCATATCCCACCATTTGTAATTGAAAAAATGGAATAACAATTTAATGAAAATTGGAAAAAACATGAGAAAGGAAGAAATCCCTTACTTGGAAGTGTGATCCCAAAGGCTTGGAAGAGGATTGACAGAGGCTTCTTGGAAGCTTGGGGAACCTTGGGAGGATTCTAGAGAGTGTAGGGAGGGGGTTGTTTAGAATCCAAAGGCATTGAGTGAAGTGGAAGTGGGAGCTTTGGTGGGATTATATATTAAAAGTGAGAAAATTATTTATTTTTTAGGTTTGTGAGACCTCACATTAAACAAATCGAAACCAAAAACCATCCCATGGTTTTTTCCAGAGAGGAGTGAAAAAAATTACTTTATAAGTTCAATTTCTGAACATCTTAAAATAATTGTGTTTCTTATGTAGAGGTGAGTCACACTCTCTAAGGAAACAATTTAAAAAGAAAAAATGTTTTATATGCCTTGAAGTGTCAACTAATGCTTTGTAAACTAAATCAAACAAACAAAGAATCACATTATTTAAATGTTAAAACATATATTGGAAGAACATAATGTTTATATTATATTATTAAATCACTATTGGGCCATTATGATGCCACAAAACACATTATATATTTAAATAGTATTTAATTATTACCCAAAAATTTGACTATCTCAAAAAATTATGAAAAATTCACGGATTAGTAATTTCAACATCCTAATTAAAAAAATAATATTCATTTTATCTAAATAATTTTATAAATATGTGAATTTTTACTTTTAAAATAAAAACCGAAATTTAATAAAAAGTCATGGGTTTTGACAAAAACAGCATCCAAACCATAAAACATTACAATGGTATTAATAAAATTATATGATAATATATATTTAATAAGAAGTAATTTATTTATAATAATATTTTAATAACATATATTTTATTTAAAAAATCCATTAATTCAACAAAATATATTTCTTATTTGAATATTAAAAAAAAATTCTATTTGTGATTTAAAAAATATTTACAAAGTAAAAATAATAAAATGAATGCATATTTTTTATAAAAAATTAATGTACATAGTGTTAGTTCTAGGTTCTTGTTACATAATACCTTATAACAGCCGCATAAGACCGAAGGGAAAGGTGTGTGATGGTGAAAAACTCTTGGGTACCTCAGATAACATCGCTCGGGTGGTAATCTCTATTAACATCCACTTCCCCCATAGTCGGTTCTGCTCAAGCTTAACATGTTAATGCTCATCCTAAGCTTGGTCAAAAGCGAAGCCCAATGACACCACCTCCTTTACGAGCTCTCAAAAATGGCCTTCGTACATGGAAAGTCTATTAGATGATCCCATTGCTTCATTTGTCAGAGTAAATTGGATTTCATAAATCCATATATTTATACTAATCATTTCATCACTGTTCAACGACTATATTAGCATCGGTCACAATTCATAATGGTATTTTAAAATCTAGAAATATAAAACCATTGAAGTTCACATTTTATATAACCATAATAAAAATTTAATTAGATCAAGCAGAATTTCTATTAATTAATGTTTGGGTTGTTGAATTTTACCACTAATGCATAATCCAATAATCACACACAAATAGTATACTACTGTTCCAGGGATGTAACACTCTTACTATGTATATTAAAATGGCACTGTAAAGGGCACACTATCGATCCTATGAATAGATCATATTCTCAACTCTCACCAAAAACATAATAGAAGAATTATTAGTTTATATACTTGAAGGTTTTTTCAATAGTGTTTATAATTAATGGTTTATTAAATTTTAACATACATAGTGTAAACGCATTTTATCTTTACATTGAGGTAGATAATATACAAATATCCTCTCATGCAGCTGGAATTTTCTAAAAATCGAGATTGGATCAACTCCTTTCTAAGAGTTGAGTCTCATATATTCATATTTAAAAATCACATGAGATAATCCTTTGTCATTGTTGATAAGTATTTGACTTCTAAAAAGATATATCTATATAATAACTATTTCAATCTAGATGAAAATAATTATTCACTATTTTGTTTGATTATATTATCTTACCTCCAAAATTCATAGTGATATTCTTCTTCTTTTCTTAAGCTATTGACCTTCAAGATAAAACCATTGGTGACAATTTTATACCTCTATGGGTCTTGGTATTCCAATCTCTTTAAAATCTAGATTATTCATCATTTGAAGACCACTCCTCTATTATTCCATATTATCACAAATAAGATATATAATTACATTTAGGAAATATCACCTTTTTCTTAACAGATTTTTGTATATGAAATAACCTCCACTTCCTCTCTCTTTTCCAGAACTACCGTGATTAGTTTATATAACTACTACGAATTTCGACGCCCAATAGTCAATAATTGATATTACCTAAAGTTTTTAATATTCCCCATGATGATTACATCTATCCTATGTGTAAAAATCCCATTATTGAATTTAAATAACTCCACAATGAATGGATCTATTATCATCATATAAAATATAATTTCCGTAGTATTATGGTTTTATAAAATCCTTTTCAAACATCCCATTTTAGTAAATGTTTAATATTTCCACTATTTAAACTCTGAATTAAATCAATATCATCTTATTATCTACACTACATAATTCTAAATGAACTCAAATTGTAATATCTTTATTTAAATTCCCCTTTTCAACTCTTGAATTATTATAGCATAAAAATTGAATTAAAAAACATATTCATGGCTCCTAAGTATCTAATGATATTTTATGTGTTCAATTTATTTTTTTCATATCAAATAATTCATATAATAATACCACTAAGATCATTAACATTTAATCCACTGACTATTACTACACTAATTCACCCTGATCAATATATTAGAATATATATGTTTTCCCCTCATTTTTATCCACATAAAAGTATGCATGAATCCAAAATCATCAAACTTATATAATACAAGATACATGTATTACATCATAACATCGAGATAATTTAGAATACCAATAATATTCCCCTCAAAACAGTAACATTACACTTATTGGCCACAACCTTAGGAAAACACATTTCACACAAAAAAATATTCCATGATGCGTTGTCTTTTTCATAGCAATTTTTTATTCCATGAATCTAATCAAGATGAAATATTTTTCTTTATCATTACATGAGTACACTATGTCTATCAACACACCCATTGAGGGATTAAATATTTTACATATGTAAAAACTCCAACTAAAACACCTAGATATATGGAATGGTAAATATTTTGAGTTCATTTTTTTCATTATTGAATGTGAAAACATCTCCCATGGCACATAAAATGACATAGTCAATGTCTAATCTCCATTTTATCAATACAAATGTAACAACCAAAGAATTGAACTTTTTTACCATTTCATAAACATTATATCAAAATCATGTTTTACATAAAGCATAAAACTAGAACAAGCTAGGAAATGTTTGATGAATTATTATGAAAACCTAAAAATAATTAATCCTAGAAAAATAAATATATTTTAATTTTTTTTAAAATATAAAATACTGGATTAAGAACATTATTGTTTTATAAGGGTATTTTTCAATAAAATAAGTTTTCTCAATATATTTTATTTTCCTTTAAAAGATTAATTTATAAATGTATAAATTAAAATTCTCTTCTGAACATCATTCTTGAATTCATTAGGTCAGATTTAGCTTAGTGTGTATTTTATTGTTATATAAAATAATTTATTTTCTAGGTTAATTGTGAAAAAAATTGGATTTTGATAATACCATTAGTTTTACAATATTATCAAAATACTAGAATGGAATAATTTTTTATATTTTTTGTTTAAAATAATATAAATTTATAAAGTAAAATAAATAATTTAAAAATACTATTTAGAATTTATAAAAAAAAATTAATAATTGTGATATTTAATTAATAATTTACTTTAAAAATTGTTTTTATTCAATTATATTTTAAAAAAATTCATCAATTATAGAAATTAAATAAAAATTATTTTTAATATTTTATATCTACATTTTCATATTATGTAATAAGATCAATTTTAATTTTATGCATAAAAGTATGCCTACTATGATTAAGGTTAATGACTATGATAATGGGGACATAGTTACTTCAAAGAATTGTATTATTAATATTGTGTATGTTTTATCTAATAAATGAAATTGTTATAATTTATATAATTAATTTTATATTGCCTCTATAATTTTATAAAGATATATTACCACTCATTTAATTTTTATTCAATGTTATAAGTGATTTATAATACTTAATATTAAAACAACATTATTCCATACATCACTTTTTCTATATATATATTAAATATCTTAATTTAAAAGTTCACTTATATTATTTATAAATTTAGTTATATAATATGGATTATAAATTTAGCTTTCGAATATAATTATTTTTTATGAACGGTTACCTTATATTTTTTAAAACATTTAAATTACTTGGGTAAAAACAAGATTCCATGGTAAAAACGAAAATGGTAAATTTTAATCATTTAGAGGACAATTCCACGAAAAAAGTTTAAAACATGAGTTAATTTATCAAAAATAATTAATACTTAACTATTTTAAAATTTTTGAGCCTTTGAATCATGTATAGTATCATTCCATCAGTGAAAATGTAATGAATACTTACCAAACATCCATTTGTTTTACTTATAATAGGTTTTCACTTCTTCAACATCTCTAAACCTATTAGAAATATTTGCATCTAAAAAAATTATAATATATTATATCCTTAACACTATAAAAATATCCTAGAAGTCTTGGTATTTTTAAAATACTATGATAAGCAACTATAATATTTTACCTAATTGAGAACATCAAAAAGGAGAGGAAATGTTCTCAACTGAACTCTCTTAGTACATTTCATATTATACCTCTTAAAATATTACATTTTAATGATAATATGGTAAAATATATATTTATAATATTATTAAGTGTTATTATACCAATGGAATATCAATTTTATATTATCTACTTAAAAAATTTGAAAAATGAAGGCATCATCATGCATACATGCAGACTACCACCTCCACAGACGATATGTTCTATTTATCATTACCTTGTTACATTTTTTTGATAAAAGGGTTAATTAATGTAAAAATATATTACTAACTAAAATTTTTTGTATTTAAAATGTTAAATTATTTTATTTTATACCTCTATATCATCCAATGAAAAATGTTAATGTTGTCCATGTGTACATGTAGACTATGGCCTCCACAGAACACCATATTTCCATTTCCCAAACCACAAAAATGAATGAATTAAAAAATTAGAAAATATAAAATTATTATATTTATGAAATTATTTATTATAAAAAAATATATTATTTTACATCCTATATGTTATATAGAAAATAAATGATTTTAGTAAACTTAATCTCCTTAAATAAACATATCAAGTCACTATTATTAATTTTAAAAAAAAATTATAAACATATACAAAAAAATATATTATATCCTAATTTAAAAACTAAAATAAATTCATTTATATAAATCTATAGGTTATATATATAATTTAACAAAAACTTTTTCATGGTCAATATTTTGGGGAGGTTTCAGAAAAATCTACCAAACCGCCATAAATAATAACCATAAGAGAATCTTATTTAATGTAATTAATAACATATGTCATTAAATATATATTAGAAAATGATATATATATATATATGATAATTTATCTTAATAAGGTTTTTTATAAACTTGATTTTATTATTTTGGATGTTACGTGCACACATGGAATCAAAACTCTAGCTCGGGGTTCTCACATCTGAATTTAGAGTCATTGAGATATGATTTATATACACCACTTATTTCCTTTTTGTTGTATATATTGGCCATATATTTATTCATTAAAAATATTCATTCAATTTAAGGGATTTAAAAAACCATTTCACATTATATCATTCATTATCACTCAATTTTAAAATACCAAATTTTGAAGGGTATTTGTTAACCCAACTCCCTTCATTCAGTTATGATGCATCTTCTTGAACATTTTTATTATAATATTTGCTTATTACCCACTAGGATTTTATTTCAGGTTACATTCAAATACTCTCTATGGAAAATTATTTTTTAATTTATATAATTTACCTTAATTATTTTCTACCTCAAAAAGTATATCATAGTTGAGAGTAACTCTCATCCTCTCTAGAAATAGTTTCCCATCCCTGTTCATATATTATTTTAACACTAATGTTCCTATTTAAATTTGGAAGCCCAATTATTTAATATATCATGTGAAATTTACATTTACATTTTCATTTTTTCAAAATTAAGATTTATTATCCATTTTTATGATGTTGTATTTCTATAAAAGTATTTAGTATTAAAAGTGTTTTCTTTATTAATTTTATATTTTATCTTCAACTCAAAATCTATTCTAAAATAAATTACTAACTATTATATATTACATTATTTGAGATCATTTTTAAAAGTAAAATTTATAAAAAATTTCACATAATATTGTTTTCTATGTTTATTGAATGTGACTGGTAAATTTTTCATTTAAAATTATGGTATTTTTTCTAATACTATTTTAGTTTTTATTTCAATTTTATTTTAATTATTATTTATCAACAAACCAATATAATTAATAAATTTTTTTATCATTTTATTTATTAATTATTATGAATTTTTTTTATATATATCAAAATTAAGATTCCTATATTAACAAGTTATTAATTATTTTTAAAAGGATTTTAATGTTTTTTTATTAATAAATTATTTATCAAGTGTTTTTATTTATTCTCAAATAATGTTTTTGAAATCATTTTTTTCTCATAAAATTCATTTTTTGAAAATTATTTTTTAAAAATTTTAAATAATAATTTTAAAAAAATTATTAATATCAATGTATATAATTATTAAAAAATATTTTTAAATATTTTTGATACTTATATAAAATGGGTATTTTATATTAATTTTCATCTATTTTATCCAATGATCCTAAAATGGTATTTATTATTTATTATGACACCCTTAATGATCCTTATGTTACACTACGTATTTTATAATGCACTATCGACCTTCCATACATTAATGTATTATGTAATGTTCTATGAATTTTTTCTATAAAACCCAGCTATTTTCCATTGGGTAATTAAGTGGTGTTTGATGTATAAATGCTTTTATTATATGCTATTACATACATATATGGGTTATTTTATTATGAAAGAGGTTCCTATATCTCTCTCAAATGACTTGGTTAAGGTTATTTTTCTGAGAGTTATCTTATAAACATTAGGTTTCTATAACCAAATGTACTTATGAACTATAGGTTTGTAGAACCGAAGTCACTTATGGACCATATTCTATTGAATAATATGTCACTTATAGACTCTAGTATTGGTAAAACAATTCACTTATGAAATGTAGGTTTGTGAAAACAAAGTCACTAATGGAATTTGATTTTTGATACCTACATCACTAACGTGATGTATGTTTTTTATGCCTATGCCGCCATGTTTTGACTTCCTATGATTTTTTTGGGACATAGTTTTTTTATAATACAACATTTCCATGACATGAAATATCTAAATTCATGTGATTATGATGAATAGATCAGGTTTATTATCTCATATTTTGCACACTTTTATCATGGTATATGATTTATCATATAAAATTAAACAACCTACTGATAATGACTATCTCTTATTATTAATAATTTTATTAATTATATATTTCTTCCCAGATTTTGATTTATCATATGCACATGTTTTAACGCTTGATTAAATGTCAAAAATATTTCTCTTTCTAATCGTTTGAGCTCACTACTTTCTTGTTTTCTTTCCCTAGTCTAGAAAGATTATTATAACATAAGATATGTCCCAAAGTGGATCTGATATGCTTATAAAATGGATAAATATTCATTAGTATTATAATATAAAGTGTTTATAAAAGTTATCATCAAAGACACATGACATTATATTTTTAGGATTATCTATTTTTCTATGAAATATAATCATTATATTATGGAAATTAAGTTTCATAAAGATTGGTTTATCTAACATTGTATCAAAGACGATGTTTAATGAAAGCATTGTATGTACCAAATCTGGGATTTTGGGTATTGGATCCCCCAACAAACCAATTCATAGTTTTATTTTACCCACTTATAGGCTTCACTAGTGATCTTATCATTATGTGATTCAGTCATATTTACCTTTATGTGAGGTTTGTGTTACCCCTCCAAGAACATGATCATAGCCATGAACCTCTAGTATCTTCATGTGTGTACCCTAAAGTTATTATATCTATAATTTTTTGAAGTGCATCCATTACCTTCACCCACATTGAAAAAACTACTATTTACCATTATATGACTCTCTTTTGTACCCTTAAAAACATTATTATTTAGATACCCCTTCATACAGGTGAGGCAAGATCAAAGATCTCTGTTCAATGTTAATGGATATTTTTAAACATCTAGGATGTGTATTGGGTTCTCATAGGCTATTGTAGGGCCATTTTAGTTATGGAGGAGCTATGGAGGTGTAATATTTTTCTCATATGGACTAAGGTTTTCTGGAAGGGGAAGGTCGTGATCTTAGGGGAATAGCTCTAGAAATGTTCTCAAGACATTCTCATGAACTAGAATATCAGGATGATTTGGTCTTTCATTTTCTATCACTAGAAGGCTTGTCACATGTGTCCATGATTTTTCAGATGCAATCAAGTAGAAAGTGAAACTAAGGATGTCCCATGTGGCTGGTTATGGAAGTCCATCCTACCACAATAAGATGATGGTTCCATGGGTTGGGGAAAAGTAATTGAATGGGTCCAATAATAAAAGAGAGATGAAAGATATCAAGAATGGTAATTGATTTTAATGGTTACTAGTGGAATGGATGGTTTGGGAGAAGGAACATGCATGAACATCCTTCTCAAGTGGAGGTCTAGATGATGAAATCCTGGTTCATTAATAGGGGAATTCGAGATAATTTGGGAAAAAAATTCTTTTATTGAGGAGTATACCTTGGGCCACTAGATATTTTCTGAGGTTGATGGTGAAGATGATATTTATTTCCAAATATAAACTAATAGTGTGGAGGGAAGAGTTGGAGGTCTTCACAACCTAATGAATAAGAAGTTATGGAAGGGGAACCACATTACAGGGGAAACAATGTGGTTAAAGGGATGAAAAATAATGGGATAAAAGACTACTCCCAACAATCTACGATGGTTAAAAAAAGATCATCTAGTACTGTGAAGGAAAAGATATTTGAACCAAGAGCTCAAGATCTAAAATATAATACGAGGTTGAACCTAATAAGTGGAAATATAATGGCCAAGTGTCCAAAAATGAATGACCAAGGGCATGGTGGTGTGGTAGGAGAGGAAGTTATAGAGAAAGAGATTTACCTCGAGTTAATTCTTAATTTTAAAAAGATACACAAGAAGAAATATTCAATGTAAATATACTAAGGGGTTATTTTGTTAAAATATTAGAATTCAAGGATTGAATTGATATGTGTATGGATAAAAGGGCCAAGAACAATCAATAATATTTCATTTTGGAAATGGGATTAAATTAACAAAAGATACAAACGGAGGAGTACATCCATACAAGGTATAAGGATGTCAATAATTTTGAAGGCTTTATCAAGGAAGACTCAAGTAAAAAGGTTAAAGCATGTATATAGGGACTATATTGGGTTAGAAATTTTATTATTCATATCCTTTTTAATGATTATGTGACTTCTTTATGTTTGGGTCGATCCATGGCATTGGACTTCTTGGTTTCCCACTTATCCCTCAAAATTGATTTTGAATAAACATTTATTTGCAGTCGCACAACCATTATCCATTACCTTTATATGAGTATTTTAGCTTCCATATTACCATAAATGCACATTAATAACTACTATAATCTATATACAACATCGATGGATTGATCTCATTAAAATTGAATCAAATACATTCATAAAAAACATAATATTTAGAATGGAATCATTGAATCAAAAAATATAATCCAACCCTGAAATCAAATACCTATCCACTAAAAATCGATAAATATATTAGTAACAAATCATATAATATAATAAACATGGTCACAACCTCACCCCTTTATATTTTGGTGATATTTTTATACCATAAATCTTTCTTCTAATTATAACTCTAATATCTATATATAGGAATTTATAGTGTATTATCCTTCTACTCCATCAACCATTTATCAATAAAATATAAATATACTCTTTTTGGCATGATTATAACATTTTTATATCATGCATCAAATGAGAAATTAAATATACATTTTTTCATATTCAATTTCTATCCCAATATTAATATAAACTTCATAAGTGTTCCTCTACATCATCTCTACCCCCATTTTCATTACATTTCTTATTCAAGATATTATTTATGTATATAATGAAATATATTAATGGTTAATGTAATCAATTTACCTAAAATACTTGAAAATAGATTTAGATAGATTTCTCCCATTTTCATTATTCATAATTTGGGTCTTTCCCCATATATTAGTACCACATTATGATACCATTTGATCAGAAATTTAGTCTATCATATCATACTTCAACACAATTTTATTTCAATATAACCCATACTTTTTCTTAAAAGTTTCACCAAGTGAATTTCCATATCACATTTGAATCATCAATAAGTCCACTAAGTCTACTAATCCAATGAACGATGTAGGAAATAAGATTCTAATATACAAATATTAGAGATTTACAATCCCCTTAATTTCTTTAAATAAATACAATCATTTGAAATTATATAATTTACAATAAATCTGTTGATCTCAATTACACTTTCAATAAATTATCAGGTTATAATAAATATTGTAAAAGGTTAATGAGACATCCAATATAATGATACAACTAAAACCACTTGTTTTTTGAGCCACCTTATATTCATGATACATAATCTATTTATAAAGAAATTATATTTTTATATAAGGTTTGTAATACTTTGAGTTATCATCATCAAAACCTCTTGAGTTCCATATCTTTATACTGAAACTAACTATTTAACTAATATTTAGTTTGGTTAAGAACTTTGTTGATAATAAATTATTTATCTATAATCTTTTATGTTTCTTAATAATAGTTATATAATTTCATATGTTAGTACAATAAAAAAAACATGGGAATAAAAAACATTACTAGTCAACCAAAAATCTCTACTCTTCTTCATAATGGTCTAATGCCTCTATCTATTGTTCCTTAGCTAAGATGTCAATGTATCAAGACTTATTCCCCATTGATAAATTGGGATTATAGATAAACCTAATTTTGTTCCCCACACTTCTACAAAAATAACACTATGTTTCCACATTGTCGTTAGTGACTTTTCTCATAGTTTTAGTAAGAGTATTCAATTTTTTGATTGATTATATATTTATGATTATTCATGAACAACATATTGAGGCTACAATGATGGGAATATCTAAACTCTGTTTCCACTTTAATGATCTAAGCATAAAATCAATCTCCATAATCATCTCACTTTCTGTTTCAATAAGGATTCCATCTCATTCAATCAAGTTCAACATTCCTTTTCATCCCTTAACCTTTCCTCTTATTGAGTCTTGAATTGGATAATGCTTTCATTATACTCTTTTTATCACAGACACGTGTTTATATATTTTTCTGTATGATTTTTATGTAAATCTATTTTATCATTCATTTTTTCAACCATCTTCTTCATTTAATATATCAAGTCTAGTTCAACTCTATTCATCCTTTTGATCCCCAAAAACAAATCGTGATTAATAGAAAGATTTACATGGTTAATGATTTCCTATTGAACAAACTATTTATATAATTATGGAATAATTTATTTATTTATATGTGAACATTATATGGACTTATGTCCAAATGGTATATCATTGTCATCAAGGTCCTCCCAAGCATCCGAGGGAGAATCTAAAATTCTATATTTTTATGAATCCCCCCAAAAAAAAATAAAAATTAGATGTAATAATAAAGTATTAATTATTATCCTCAGTTAGAGAAAAACATCCTCCCAATAAAATTCTTCTTTGTTTAATTATTCTTAATTTATTTAATTAAATGGAACTCTTCAACAATCATCTTCACTTCTTTTTGTACATGATCTATTTTACACTCTTCTTCAATAGTGGGTTATTCAACTATCTCTACTAACACAGATTATTAAAAAATTAATTCAAGGCTACTCAATATATCAAATTCACGAGCATAGTTATTAGAATTATTTATATATTCATTATTAATATATCTAATAAAGGTATTATCTTCCTTGGAATGAACAACTTTCTCATTATGATATGAAAAATCTGAATCTTGAAGAATGAATTCCATCACATCCTTTCCATAAGCCAATAGGAACATGACTATTTCTAATTCCTAAAATTTATTATTTATTCTGCTTAAAAGAGGAGTATTTATCATTGATTCAATGTGTGAAAAAAAATCCAAAAAAAGATAGATTTTTAAAAGTTAAGTCCAAAACATTTGGATTTGATGCCACATGTTTAGACTAAGTTGACCAAATAGGACCTGGGGGGAGTGAATCAGGGTGATATCAATTTAAAACATTTCTTATTTTTGGTCATATAGATATTATTTACATTTTAATAGAAATAAATTTAATCCCATTTTCATACTATAACATTCATTAAATGATAAAAAAATATAAAGAATGTAATAGAGGCCCCCACATAAGATTTTACATGGGTCACCATTATAAGGTAATATAAGATGAAAAAAACAATAGTGTGTTGGTGTGCCAGGTTTTTGATTATAATGACCCTAACCCTATTATAAAATTATTAGCCATTATTTTAATACAATGGCACTAGATATATGTTATCACATCCCTAAATAATTAATAGTTTAGTTGTCTGGGAAAACATGATACAAACATAAATCTCACATTAAATTTAAAAACATAAAATACAAAATAGTATTTTCATTGAGAATAAAAATATTCCTAGTAGAATATCCTAGAATATAAATCAAAATAACCATCATGTAATCCTAGATAAATAAACAATAAAAAATGGATGAGCGTTGATGATCAATAAGGATATCCATATAGTAGGCGCTAATAAAAAATAAAAAATATGGAAGAAATTAATTATGATCAAATTCTTCCATAAAAATATTCAAATAAACATGAAACATATCCATGGATATCATAACTATTCATATAATGAAATGGACATCAATAAATTATTTCATAATGATGGAATGGATAATTCCAGACATCTTAAACTTACTATCAAGGTCTCATGCCAAGAAATGTACATAAATGGGTGAGGTTGTGTCCAAATACCGAACCTTTTTAATCCATGATACCTTTGAATGCATCAAGGATGTATTTAATTCTTGAACCCCCACAGTTTCTTAATAAGTCTCATTCATTTATTATATGAATAAATAATATAACATAATAAACATGGATTAAAAATCAACAATTGTCCATATTTGAAGAACTAGTATATAGAATTTCAAAAACATACCTATCCATAATGATATATGGATATAAATGACCACAATTTAAAAAGTAATTATAAATGTTTTATACAAAAAAAATATGTATAAATAAGTACTTAATTTTTATTAATTTATTTATATTCTTCAAAAATAGTATTTTACTAAAAAAATTCTTATGGTTTTTTTGGAAAAATAATAAAATTATATTTTGAAACATTATAAAAATGTATTTAAAAAAATTCAATTCATTTTTGGAATAAAAAATTTGAAATTTTATGAGTGTAAATGTTTTTGAATTTTATGAAAAAATTAATTTTCTTGTGAATAGTGAAAGATATTGATTTTTATTAAAAAATGTATTTTTTCTAAAATTATTTTAAAAGATAAATATTTTTTAAAAAAAATTGATATAAATTGAGTTCAATTATATATTTATTTATATAATTCAGATCAGTATAATCAATTTTATTTTGAATTTTAATATTAAAACTTTCTATACATATTAATATTTTATGTTTCGAAAACCATTTTTTTGTCATGTGTATATGTTTTATTTAAAATTAATATTTTAAAATTCTTTGCAATTAATTAATAAAACATTATTCTATATCTTTAATTATAATAATTAATATAATATTATGTCAAAATAGTTTCTATTCAGAATGAATAGTAAAAAGGAAAAAATAAATTGCTATGTTTTAGGATAAATAGAGTTTATTATGGTTAAACTAAAACTATATGGTGTAAAATGAAAAATATATTTGTTCAAATCCAATTTTATAGACATATTTCCTATTTATATCATCTAATATTTCATAATGATTCATTTTTATCCTTTTGACATGTTTAAAATGTGGGTACACCTTTTTCTTTTCCAAAAATCAAAGTGTGTCATATCCCCAACTTCTAAAAGGGAACCCCTCTCCTCTACTATTCATAGTTAAATTGGTTCGGAAATTAAATTCCAAAATACCATAATTAAATTCCTACATACATCGTATATTCATTTTTTATTAAAAAATTCTCCTATAAAGGCTTTAGGTATAAACCTAAAGAGGTTCTCTGTTGAAGAGGTTAACTTCTTAACCTTGAATTTTGGTTTTATTTATTCTTCCACAAAATTATAATATTAATTACCTATGATAAAATAATCAAAAAAATATCCCATATAATAATATTTTATTATTTTAATGGAATAATCTATATCTATCTCATATTCCCTCAAATGGGAAATGAAATTGTCAATCAAGTGTGTGGGGGAAAACCACCTCACGAACTGATATAATTCATTTACTATAACAATCTATCATGGAAAGATATAATAATGGATTTATTTTTTATATAAGATACATAATAATTAATAATATTTTTGGAATTATAATATTACATACACCTAGTAACATCTTATTTCATGGGAATAAAATAATATTTCTTGTGTGTATGGTGGATTAACGCATTGTGATGTGATGTGATTCATTTTTCACTTATGATTTACATGGTAGGGTATAAGGATAGGTTTATGGAAAAAATATTATATATATGGAATAAAATTTATTCTATATAGGTAATATTATATTTACCTTTCTTTTGTTTCATCCAATGAGAAAATGGAAACAACAGTCATGCATACAGATAATCTATTATCTCCATGAAATGTGTAATTCATTTTCTATCTCTAAATTTTTTGGATTACTCTAAATAAATTTGTATTAAATATATATTATATTTATATAATGTTTAAAATTATTAATATTATGTTACCATGATCAATGTTAAATGTCAAATTAATAGAAAATCCATCATATTTGAAAAATAATGCATTTATTACCAAAAATTGTTATTTAAACAAGTAATTGTTAACAAAACATGTAATAAAATGTCAAAAGTATATCATATATGAAATGATATATGAAATTATTTTTTTATAATAAAATTTTATTAAACCTATTTTTATTATACTGTAGGTTCAATCATGTACTAATGAATTCAGTAATTATGGTAAGGGATTTCTAGTCCCTCTTTTATTTTTGAGAGACATATGCCATATTCACCACTTGTTTTTTGGTGGTGTATATACTACCCATTTGACAATTTATATCATGAATATAATTATTTTCATGATATTTAATGTTTCATTTTATTATTAATTTTTATTGGGGACTAGAATTCAAAATTTACTAAAGTGGTAAGGGTTTTATGATACAATCTCATTGTTTATTGGGACTGTTTATGATTATGATTCTAATGATCAAATATTATGATCTTACTCTAAAAAAATTATATGATTTTATTATCCTATTTATATTTCATGAATCTAAATTTTTAACTTTAATTTTCCTTCTTTTATGTACTTAATATACCCAAATTTTGTTTTTAAGAAAAATGGACGTCATTTCTCTCGTCCGCCATAAATCATTTATCTTCCATGTACATTTTTTTTTGAAAATGTTTTAAAGAATGTATTTAATATTTTTAAATTATTTTTAAATAAATTTTTACCCATGTTTGACTTTTAATTAAAGTTTTTAAAAGGAGTTGTCTTATCATTTACCAAATGAATTACTTTTACTTTTTACTGAAAAATTGAATAGAATCTTTCTTTTAATATGTACAGCATTAATGGTATTTTACACCATAATGAACACTAAATTTTTTAAAGAATAATTTATGATTTAAATATGATTATGAAACAAATTTATTTTCAATGGGTTATGCTATGTTGAAAATATTAAATTTAAATAAAACATGTTTCTTTTCAATGAGTTGTGCCATGATGAAATGTTAATGAAATCCATTTGTTTTAAAGGGTTCTAATATGACGAAAAAATTATGATATTGGGGCATATATATTTATTATTTTTCTTTTTTTCATGGGTGATACTTATATCTCCCTATACTAAATTGTTTAAATATTGATATCTCTTGAGATAGAAATACTATAATGGTGTGTGAACCCAGTTCAGTAAGGGACTTTGTCCAATATGATAGTATTGTGATTGAACCATAACTACTTTGATGGCTTCAGTGGTAAACCCATTCAACTATGATATCCTTGGTATTAATCATTTGATAATATAGAAATGATACTCTATAACTATGTTTATACCACAAATCTATGTCTTGTTAAAATCTTTTATTTTCATAGTTCATGTTCATTGATTTATTTAGGATTCATGTCTTATGAGATGTGATGATATATTCCATGACTTATGTTTATGATCTATGATATAGAGGGAATGGTTTCTAGATGCTATTATCATGTTTTCATACCCTAATAATCATGTTATATTGTTATCTCCCTTGTTTACCATTACTGAGTATCCAATATCACACTTTATTAAATTTACCTTACTCAGGTTATGAAGAAAGCTATTACGTATGACAAATCTATGAAGGGAACTAGTTATGAAGAACTTAATGGTAGATTATATAGTCCCCTTATGAACCAAATGTTTATATATCCATGTTTCCAATGTCATTTTAACTAAATGATTATGGCATGAATCATTATATTCGGTAATGAATATTCATCTATTAAGATTGTATAGATATGTATGAGATGTTTCGGTCTTTATAGTTGGCATCAGAGAAAGGTTTTGTCATGCTTTGGAAATTAGGATTATAAGACATTAGTGATAACCCTTATGATTATCCTATGTGTAAGAGAAATTTGTATGTTATGGTAAAGGAATGATTTCATATTACCTACAAAAATATCCCTCTATGAATAATAAAATTCAATAAAAATATAGAAATGTGTTACCTAGGGTAACTACTCAAAAATGTGCATTGATAAGGACCCAATCATCTCATGGTGTGCAACAATAGACCTTTCTGCACACTTGTTTTGACACTACCATGGTTTATACATACTTTATTTCATGTTAAATTTATGAACCATTATAAAGGATTTGAATAATGACCATGAATGGCCTAGGATAATCCTAAGGTATCATAGATTTAAAAGAAGGTTCCATTATTAAAAATTTCTATGAATGATGGATCAATCTGATCAATGATGTTTGATGACCATGATCCCTATTTTGGTTTTACAATGGGATTAAAGATGGAATAGTGAAGTTGGATTGGTGATATGTATGATAAAATAGTGAAGTGTCTTATTTTATCATAGTTATATATATTTCGTTATATCATAAAAAATATTTATGAATATTAATTAATTTCCTCAATGATTATATGTCATATTAGTTGTGAAAACCCATAATGGTATGATGATAACATCTCATGTATATAATTCTTCTATAGTTGATGTTTTTTTGGGATTGTACTTCCTTTAAATCTTAATATTTGCTAAATTGTTGAATTTGAGGTTGTCTTAGGAATAGATTTACATTCAATACATACATATGATATCAATTTTCAAGGAATTAAAGTCACATTTGTTATTAAAAACTAATATATTATTTAATATTAGTGCGGAGATAATTTTAAAATTTAGATGGAAACCAAAACCATTTTATAGGTATCGATTCTTTTTTTGAAGTGGTGTTAATCTCATATGGTTGGGAAGAAACCCAACATTGTTGATATTACAATTGTATGAGATTATGTGGATGTCTTTCTTCAAGTGTTACCTAGTCCTCCACCAATCTTTAATGTTGAGTTTTCAATAGACTTCATACCTTGTGCTACCCCAATTTCAATGTCATCCTATAGAATGAACCTGATTGAGTTGATGGAATTGAAGAAGAAACTCTTATATAATCATGATAAGGAATTAATTCTTCCATGTGTGTGACCTTGGGGTGAACATGTTATTTTTAAAAAAAAATATAGATGGATCAATGTGATTCTATATTAATAATTAATATCTGAACAACATCACAGTCAAGAAAAAGAATCATATATCCAAAATTGATGACTTGTTCGATCAATTGCATGGAGCTCAATACTTTTTCCAGATTGACCTTCATTCTAGATATCAATTAGGGTATAATAAAGAGGATGCACCTAAGAAAGAATTTTGTATAATGTATGGACAATATGAGTATATTGTGATGACTTTAATTCTTACTAATGACCATGTTATCTCCCTGGATTTAATGAATTGAGTCTTTAGTTATTATTTTGATCAGGTTTTGGTAGTATTTATATATTATATTCTTATTTATTCAATGAATAAGGAAGATCAGGAATATCACTTTAGAATTGTACCAATGACCCTAAAGAAGGGGAAACTATATGGAATATTTAAAAAGTGTAACTTTTTTCTACAAAACGATTCATTTTTGGGTCCACTAATATCAAGAGACAATATATTGATAAATCCATAAAAGGAATAAGTTACTGATCATTGGTCTAGACTAACTACTGTAATAGAGATCTGAGGATTTCTTAGTTTTGATAGATATTATAAATGATTGGTGGAAAAATTATCATTAATTGTTTTCCCACTAACCATGTTAACTCAAAAGGGATCTATGATCCTTTAGATAGATGAATTTGATGAAATGTTTAAGAAAATAAATATTAGTTTATTCTGTTGACAATTGATTACATTAACCTATATTGTAGAAGGGCATGAAATATATAGTGATGCATCAAATAATTTATTTAGATGTGTTCTATTGAAAAATGGTATTGTTATAGCTTATGCATAATAGAAATGGATGGAACATGAGAAAAATTACCCAAATCACGATTCTGAGTTAGCTATGGTACGTTTTTAATAAAATATATATAGGTATTATATTTAAGGATAAAATTAATATATATATATATATATACAAATCATAAAACATTAATGTATATATCACATAAAAGGAGTGGAATATGCATTAGGGAAGATTGTTGGAGTTGATTAATGATTCAGACTGCTCAATACATTACCACCCTAGAATAGAAAACAAGGTAGCTGATGATTTTTTTTTAAAGGATCATAAAAGATTATATATGATTAGGGGAAAATGATCCAATATTTATGGAGTTTTAAAGGATAGACCATGAAATCATGAAGGAAGGGTATGAATATTATCTTTCTAAGATTAGTGATCAACATTAAATTCATTTAAGGATAAAAGGTGCACATATTTATGATATGGATGAATAGTATAGGGTGAGAAATTTATTTGATTTTATCATTATTATGATGAAATGATAAGGTTCAAGAACTGTGTATGTGTTCCATCCATAACCGAGTTAAATAATGATTCGTTAGAGAAATATCATAATTCATCTTTCCTTATTCATCAAGGATTTACAAAAATGTATAGAGATTTGAAAGAGTATTTCTACAAGTATGGAATGAAGATATATATCGTAGAGTTTGTATCTTCATTTTTGATATATTTTGATGTTAAAAATGAGTGGAAAACTTGTAATGGTATGTTACAACCATTACCAATACCTGAATGGTTAGAGGAAAACATCACCATGGATTTTTGTCAATGGAACCCACAAAATGTATAAAGGGAACAATTCAATATGGGATGTATTTGGTCACCATACAAAGGGAGAAAAATTCATTAACATTAGAGAGACATTCTACCAGGATCATGTTTTCAGGATATAAATTTAGGAATTGGTAAGGATATTTGGAGTAATATATTCTATTTTTTCTGATCAGGATAAAATATTTACCTAGAAGTTCCAGGGAAGTCTCTAATATGATTTGGATATGGAATTGAGTTTCAGCATTGTATATCATCCTTAGATTGATGTAAAAAAATAAAATAATTAATACCCTAGAGTATATGTTATTTCTATGTATTTCAAATATGGTTGAGATCAACACCTCATTTATTTTAGTTTTAATACAACAATTGATTTTATTCATGCATTTAGATAGATCTTTATGAATCAATCTATGGAAAATAGTTTAGAAATAAAACGTACTAGGATTAGTATATATATAAAAATATATTTGGACTTGAGATAGTTGAGTAAATGATCGAGAAATTTAGAGTCATTCAATAGAATATAAACGTAGCTCAAAGACAACAAAAAAGTTGTGGTGATAATCGTCAACATGATTGGGAGTTTAATGCTGGTGAGAAGGTCTTCCTATGAATATCTACTTGGAATAAGTTTTTTATATTTGTAAATTGAAGAAAGATAATACTTATGAATAATATCCCTTTCTAGATTCATTATTATGTAGGGGTGGTTTCTTATCACTTTGTGCTTCCACCGAACTAGTCTCATGTCCACTATGTTTTCCATGTGCCTTTAATGAGTAAGTATACACCTGATCCTTCACATGTACTAAAATAATAGGATATACCACTTTGGCATGGTTCTTCTTATAAGGAAAAACATTTTGTGATTTTGGATTATATAGATAAAGTTATATGAAATCAGAACACTCAAATGGTAAGGTTTTGTGAAAAAACATCAAAAATAAAGAAGCTACATGTGAATGTGAGGATATTATGAGGTTGAAGTATCCTTGATAATGTTTATCAGACTGAAAAATTATGAAGGAGAAATTATTTTTATGGTTTTTATAATGAAACACCTATATGTTTTATAAAATATTGTTTTCTAATAAATTTAATTTCTCTGTGGCTTATGTTACATGTAACAATAAGTTTTAATAAACCATGTTAGACTGTTAATATTATTATTTTAACATGAAAATTATAACATAACGATTTAATTTAGTGGTTTGAATAGTAGTAACCTAATATTAAAAATTAATTATAAAAGTTTTTTTTAAAATAAATTATATTTATTATATTTACTTAATTTTTAGTAAAGTATTTATTTGCTTCAAAAATAAAGGTGTCTTAAAAAAATTTTATTGCATTTTCTTGAAAAAATACTAAAATTAATTTTTTACAAACTCAAAATAATTATTTAAAAAATAATTCATTTTTGGAATAAAAAAATAATAATTATATTAGGGCGGTTTTCATATAAATTTCTTACAAGATAATTTTTTCGGTGAATATTGAAAAATACATATTTTTATTAAAAATCTGCCTTTTTGTTTAAAGCATCTCAAAATGTCCATATTATTAATAATATTTTAGAGGTAAAAATATACAAATTATATATTCATTAATCTTATATATTTAATTGGAATCACTTTCAAATTGAATTTTGATATTAAAACTTTTAATACTTATGAATATTTTCTCTTTGGAAAATGACTTTTTCATCACATTTATGGGTTTAATTTTAATTTAAAATTATCCAATAATGTGAATTGAATTTGGAAAAATGGTTTCCATTTTAAGAATCATCATAATTAATATTATATAATATTGTAAACATAATTTTCGGTCAAAATGAATAGTAAAAATAGTAAATCTTAATTACTGCGGTTAAGGATAAAATAGGTTTACAGGGGGGTCAAACTAAAAATATAATAGGTGAAATCACATATAACCTTGTGAAGAAAACATATTATAGAAATATCTGAAACATATATCATATATATTTCAAAAATGATCCCTTTTTATCCTTTTTTAATGTTTAAAATGGAGTTATACCTTTTTCTTTTCAAAAATTCTATATTTTCCCTCTCCCCTACTTATAAAGGGGACCACCCTAACATCTTATCTTAACACTTCCAATCCCATTTTTTCATTACTGAATAGACCTACTACATTTTTTAATTACATAAACACATCATAGATTCTTTATTTTTACTAGTAAACCCTTCTAATAATGCTTTAGGTATAAACCTAAATAGTTTCTCCGAAGAAGTGGTAAAATTCAAAACATTGAATTTTTGTTTTATTTCTTCATACCAATACTTAAATTATTCTTAAAATATTAAAACATAAAATGAAAAGTATATAATGTATGCTTATATTTTTTTCTGATAATTTAATAACCCATATCCATATCTGTTTCCATCAAATGTGAGACAAACCCATCTATCGTGTGTACGACAGGCTACCACCTCACGAGCCAATGTAATTCATTTTCCATAACCACCTAAAAAGGATAGATATAATGATGTATTTAATTTCTTTTTTTTTTGACAAAATAAGACGGATCCATTAATGATGGAGATCAGCAGAAATACAGGATCATAACCACGATGGAAAATGATTGAACCAGAGCAAATCCTCATAGGGAGGGCCAATGCCTGCCATCTTGTGAGCGGCTTCGTTCGCTTCCCTTTTAATAAATGAGAAATTGCAGGAATTGAAGCCTTGTATCCGCGAGTGAATACACCGGATAATGGGACCGAAAGGTTGAAGCCCGCCGTCAGTGAGATTGATGGCATTGATTACAGTGAGACAGTCGGATTCGATGTGAATGGAGTCCCAACCGCAATCTTTTGCGAAGTTTAATCCAGCAAGGATGGCGGCGGCCTCCGCGACTGAGGGCTCCCAAAGTGCATAACGTGCTTCGTATTTGGCAGCGATAAGATTTCCCAGGTTGTCCCGGGCCAGTAAACCTAGTCCAACTGGGCCATCCTTAGGGAGAGAGGCATCCACATTGATCTTAATAATCCCTTCCGGTGGGGGGCACCAATGTTGGGGAAGAGGAGGGTGGGTGGAAAGTCTTTGTTGTTCAGGGTGGTTCTGCCAAACCGCAATCCATGACAATGCCCGGTCAATCCAAAACCTGGGGGGCCTCCGGAAATGATTGAAAATGGCCTCGTTCCGCCTATTCCAGATAATCCAAGCCAAAATGCACAGGGCGCCTGCGTTAGCCGGCGAAAAGGAGGAGCACCATCGCATCAGGAGAGCTGTGAGATCTGAGGCAGGGTCCGGGAACAGCTCTAAAGTTGATCCCCAGCCATTCCAAATCTCCTGAGCCCCGGGACATTGAACAAGGGCATGGAAAGGGGATTCAGTCACAGAAGGGCAGAAAGGGCAAGAGTTGTCGTCTGAAAAGTGTCTGTAGACAAGGAGGCTCTTAGTTGGGAGGATACCAGTACACACCTGCCACCAAAAAAAGCGAACTTTAGGGGGAACATTAAGCTTCCAAATTGATGTCCAGGGCCTCGCATCTCCTTCTGAAATCTGAGCAGAAAGAGCTCGCCGGTAGCCGGCTTTCACTGTATACTCACCTGAGCTGTCGTTTGTCCAATAGAGATGATCTGGCCCTGCGTCTGACACACAAGGAATACTCAGAATAAGTCTCCTATCCCTCTCATTAAACCAGGAGTAGAGTTTTTCCAGACACCATCCCGCCCCTTGATCATCAAAAAGACAACATACTGTGGCATGTTCGGATCCGGGATAAACAGGGGATGACGCCTTCGTGCCTGTCTGATCAACAAGCCAAGGATCGGTCCAAATCTTGACCGTAGAACCATTCCCAATCCTCCAGCCTAGCCCTTTCCTCAGTAGATTACGACCGCCCCAAATGCTTCTCCAGAGAAAACTGGGTCGATAGCCAAGATGGGAATCCATAAAATCCTTATGTGGGAAATATTTAGCCCGGAGAACACGCGTGCAAAGGGATGATGGGTTATTAATCATACGCCAACCTTGTTTAGCCAGCAAAGCATCATTAAACAGAGAAAGGTCCCGGAAGCCCATTCCGCCTTCAGATTTTGGTTGACAGAGAGCAGACCAGGCGATCCAATGGACTTTAGTTTTTACGTCCTTTCGTCCCCACCACAAGTTAGATGTACTGGATTGAATCTTTGAAAGCACCACATCAGGGAGTTTAAAAATAGACATCAAATAGCTGGGGACAGATTGCAGTGCCGCCTTGATGAGGATTTCCTTGCCGGCCTTGGAGATTTTTTTAGGGGTCCAACCTTGTATTTTTCTTTCAATTCGATCCACAATAGCTGAACAGATTTCTTTCTTTGACCGTCCAACCACCGTCGGGATCCCAAGATACTTCTGGTGCTTATCGACCCCAGGGATGCGTGCTAAAGAGCAGAGATCTTCTCTTTTCGGCTGGGGAACTCCAGAGCTGAAAGAAATTTCTGATTTACTCTGATTGATCATTTGTCCTGAAGCCCGTTCATACTGTTGAATCGCCTGGCAGATTGCGGTACACTCATTAGGGGTAGCTCGAGAAAAAAGAAGGCAATCATCAGTGAAGAAGAGGTGGGATATCGGTGGGCCCTTGCGACACACTTTCGCCCCATGGATTATGGAAAGCGAGGCTGCCCTGGAAAGGAGGTTAGAAAACACATCAGCCACTAAAATAAAAAGGAAGGGTGAAAGAGGGTCTCCCTGGCGAAGCCCACGGGATGGGGAGAAGCCTCGGGTGAGCACCCCGTTGACATTAATGCAAAAGGAAACTGACGAGACGCATTGCATGATCATGGAAATCCATTTGGTGCAGAAACCCATCTTGAGCATCACATATTCGAGGAAGTTCCATTCCACTCTATCATAGGCCTTAGCCATATCCAATTTCCACGCCATGATCCCTCTCTTCGCTCGTGTACGCGTTTTCATGGAGTGGAAAATTTCATGAGCAATAATGGCATTATCAGTGATTAACCTTTTTGCCACAAAAGCGCTTTGATTCTCTGAAATGACGTCGGGTAGCCAAGGCCGCAACCGATTCGCCAGGATCTTCGAGAAGATCTTATACGAGACATTGCACAGACTGATCGGTCGAAAGTCCGAGACCCCTTGCGGATTTTTCATCTTGGGAATGAGAGTAAGAATAGTTTCATTAAGAGAAGACAGGTCTGTTTTCCCCGCCCAAATATCCCGCATTAAATTGCAAATGTCTGGACCGATAATGTGCCAGTAATTCTTGAAAAAGAGGGCGTGGAATCCGTCTGGTCCCGGGGCTTTCGTAGAGTGGATTTGCTTTAAGGCCCTAAGAGTCTCATCATTCGTCACATCATTAGAAAGTTGTCTGTTCATATCATCAGAAATCACAGGTTTGATGCAGTCCTCAATCTCGGGAGAGATGTAAGAATGGCCTGCCGAGAAGAGTTTCTGAAAATGGCTCAGGAAAGCTTCTTGGATTCCCCCTGTGTCTGACACTTTACTACCATCTGAATTAAGAATGCCAGAAATAAAGTTTTTCCAGCGTCTTGCTGAAGCCTTCTGGTGGAAATAACAGGTATTAGCATCCCCTTCTGCTATATGAATATCACGCGCTCGCATAGCCCAAAAACCTTCCTTATTGCGCAGGGCAACATCCAGCTCTCGTTGGGTTTCACTTATTTTGGAGAGAATGCTGCTAGACGGGGGTTTGCTAAGAAGATAGCCAATCTTCCTTTCAAGGAAATTGCATTGCCTGTCCGGATGACGGAATTTAGAGTAGCTCCATGTCTTCAGATCAGATGCTACTCGGAGAAGGTTGGTTCTCGGATCCGCTTGCCCCGTCTTCCAGCCTGAACGGATAACCGCCTCGCACTCGGGATCATTTGACCAGAAGCTTTCGAATCTGAATGGTTTCTTGGAACTAGTAACGTGCTCATTATGGGTACAGTTAATGACAATTGGGCAGTGATCCGAGCAGTTGAACGAGAGATGTCTGATATGGTACATTTTGAAGAGGCTCATCCAGTCCATTGAGCCAAAGAATCTATCCAGACGTTCAGCGATTCGAGTTCCATCATATCTGCCTCGGAACCATGTAAAGGGATTACCCGTGTAACCCAGGTCCATCAGCTCTGCCTTAAGGATCGCATCATTAAAATCAGACATAGACGTGGAGGAGCGCATAGCTCCACCAATTTTTTCCTTCTGGAAAAGGATCTCGTTAAAGTCCCCTCCAAACAGAATGGGGCTTGGCAGATCACGACGAAGTTTGCAAAGAAGATCCCAAGATTTCCACTTTTCAGACTGGGAGGGCCAGCCATAGAAGCCCACAAACGTCCAGGTGGGGTTGTGGGGATCACCAATGGAAGCAGCCACATGGCGCTGGAAAAAAGACAGGAGCCTAACATCGATATTATCCTTCCAGAGCAGACACAATCCCCCTGAGTGACCCTGTCGGGGGACCGGGAAACAACCCTGGAAACCGCACTTTAGGGCTATATTTGTGATGTCCTTGTTTTCCAATATGGTTTCGGACAGGAAAACCATATCAGGGCGACTTTGAGCGCAATAGCGCTGGAACATACGAACCGTTCGTGGGTTGCCAAGCCCACGGCAGTTCCAGCATAAAGCGATCATTGCTCTAGGCGGGGCCGGGCCTGACCCGCCTCCGCCTTTGTCTCTTGTGGGGTAAATGACGAACCTAATGCTTTCCTCCTTTTGGGGAGACTGGTGTACATACCACTGGACTCGCTTTGCCGTTTCAGATCTCCTGGTTTGGGATTCCCTGGACAATCGCCTTTACCACCGCCACGTGCCCTTCTCCAGGTTCCACGAGTAACATGTCCTGAAGGTGAAGCTTCAGTCATCCCAGAATCGGCTTGCAGAAGGGCATTCGTTGGGAACTGATTTGGACTCTGCTCAGCTTCAGGCGGATCCAAGGAAACATGTTTCTGCCTCGGAAGTTTCTCTGGAGGTTCTTTTGGTTTTGGTAGCGGCCCAATTGAGGTGAGGAACGTTAAATTCGGTGCTGTAAAGGCGAAGTCGGCTTTTGTGATACCCTGAGTCAGGTGACTGTCTTGCCGAGCCCCATCATTACATCTAACGATAATCTCTTGGGAGGCGTTTCCATTTCCCCTGAGCTCGGCCGGGGATTCTTTAGGGAAGACAGGTGGTCCCATCCTTATGATAGGAGGTTGTTCAGATTCCGGTCGCCTTAGATGGGCTGCAATCAGACGGTCCCGATCAATTTGTCTCTCCGCCTCAGGGATATATGCCTCTCTGTGTGTTTTGGCCCGGAGCCACGGACCGTATTGAAAGGTAATATTTTCGGTGGAATTCTCTGGCCTTGCCCCACATGCTTTCTCCATGTGGCCGATACGTCCGCAAAGGAAGCAGAAGATTGGTAGTTTTTCAAATTCGAACGAGATCCAGGTGTTGGAATCATCAATTTTTAGGAACATACCTCGCATTAAGGGTTCAGACACGTCGATCTCAGTCTTTATTCGAACCCAGGGGCCCCATTGTATTGGGTCCGAGCAATCCCATTCTAGGAAATGGCCGATCCGGTCTCCAATTTCTTTCATCACATGTGTTGATCTCCCATGGAACGGAATTCCTCTGATTCTTATCCAGAACGGGGATCGGGTAAGTGTGCAATTCTGAATCTCGTCACCCCCTTTAAATTCCTCCATCAGGATGAGATGATTGTCAAAGGACCAAGGTCGTCCTCTGAGGACTTTATCTTTGTCTTTATCGTTGAAGAATTCAAACACGAGGAGTTTATTCTCAATTTCCCGGATGGCTACTCCAGCTTCCAATTTCCAGAGATTTTGAAGAGTGGTCCTGAGGGCCTTTAGATTAAAAGGTGCCTCGGTCGCCAGTCTTCCGACCACTAATAAAGCCATTCGTTTTGTCAAAGTGTTGTCTTCATTTCTACGGGTTGCAAGTGGCTCTTTTTCTTTGTCTGTCAATGTGAGGTTCTTCCATTGGTTCACCAATTCCGTCTCCATGTAAATGACTCGAAAACACCTAGGGAGGGGTTGACCAAACTGGGGTAACACTGGCAAGTCCCCGCGCGCAGGTCCCCTCACGCAACCAGCCCTGCGCAATGAAATCCAGCCCTGCGCAAGTCCCCGCGCGCAAGTCCCCTCACGCCGGCAAAACTCCTCACACCGCGCGCAAGACCCCTCACACCGGCAAGACCCCGCGCGCAAGTCCCCTTACTTCGCACCCAGCCCTGCGTGAAGATTTCCTTCGCGCGATTCCCCTCACGCAAGTCCCTGCGCGCAAATCCCCTATCCAAGTGGTGCGCGAGGTAACACCGGCGGGTTCGCGCAAGTCCCCTCGCGCAAATCTCTCGGCACAGTGAATCTTCGTGGAAGGAGCTTCGCAAGGCCAGACCAGTTCGCGGTGGATACTTCGCGAACAAGGGAGAACAGATCCGACACAGAACACCGCCCGCTTCGCGGCAGCAGGGAGAGGAACCAAAGGGTGAAGAAATCCTCGAACACAAGGAAGTCCCTGCGCGCAAATCCCCTGTTCGCGCAATTCCCCTCGCGCAAGTCTCTCGGCACAGGGAATCTTCGTGGAAGGAGCTTCGCAAGTCAAGACCAGTTCGCGGTGGATACTTCGCGAAAAAGGAAGAACAAATCCGACTACAGACCACCGCTCGCTTCGCGACAGCATGGAGAGGAACCAAAGGGTGAAGAAATCATCGAACTCAATGAAGCCAGCGGAGGGAGCTTCGCGGGCTAGAACCACTTCGCGGTGAACACTTCGTGAAAAAGGGGACCGAAAACCTGCAACAGGAAAAACCCACTCCACTGCAGTGGGAAGAAGAAACGAACAGGGGAAAAATCCTCCGAATCGAGTAGTCCTCGAGACACAGAGCACGAGGATCTGACTCCGAAGGAGACTTGTTGAAAAGAGAAATTCCTCAAGAAGATGGTGAAGCTAAGAGCCGCGTGCGAACAGATCTGGAGTGCTGGTGAAGGAGGGTGGGGATCTGGCGATGCGTTCCCTCACGCAGATCTGAAGCCGACGGGGGAGGCGGTGACGGACGGAAATCCAGGGCCTCGAGGGAGGCTTGATCCAACGCTTGAGGTCCAGGTCAAGCAGATGAAGAAGGACCTGGCTCCTTCCAGAACACAGACGGTGGAATCCAAGAGCGGGCGAAGGTGAAAGGAGAGGTACCGCCGGAAACCGGACGGACAAACGACTGAAACCCTAGGAAATCCTAGGAGAGAGACGCTCTCACACAGGAGAGACTTCAATACTGATGTATTTAATTTCTTTATGGTATATATATGACACAATAATACTTCTGTAATTATAGTATCACATATACCTTCTTACATTCCATTTTTTGGGAATACGACAACACCAATCATGTGTACTCAGACTACCACCTCGTGAAGCTATGTGATTAATTTTTTACTTATGGTTTACATGGAAGGTAATAAGGATAGTATTAACTAAAATATGTGATATTTATGAAATAATTATTATTATGTAGTTTTAATATATTATTTACCTTTCTTTCATTTTATCCTTTTATAAAATGGATACAATGTTCATGCGTATGTATGAGTTATCATTTCCATGAACGATGTAATTCATTTTCGGTCTCTAAATTTTATGGATTACTCTAAATACATATTTAATAAATATGTATGATATTTATATTGTGGTTAAAATAATGGATGAAATTGAACAATGGTCTATATAAAATGATTGAAAATACAAATTCCAAACATACAGGAAAAAATGTAGTTATTGCACGAAATATGATTTTAACAAGGAATTGATAAAAAACAGGTAAAAAAGGTCATAAGAAAATCATTTATTGTATGATCTATATATGTATTAGGTTTTAATATATTTATAATAAACATATATATATTATAGATAATGTTTTTAAATGTAAAAAAGGGTTTTGATACTTAAGGTAATATATTTATGGTTGTTATTTTATTTTTAAGAGACATGTGCCATATTCATCGATCATTTATTTTATGTGGTGTATATAATGCCACATTGTAATTTTAGATAATTAAAGTGGTTATTTTTTATATTTAAAGTTTAATTTTATTATTATTCTTTAATGGTATTACAATTTCAATGTCACCAAAGTGGTAAGGGTTTTAAGATACAATCTAATTCTTTATCAGAATTATTTATGATTATGCTTCTAAATATCTAATATTATTTAGTATAACTTGAGAAAATCATTTATTTTATTATCCTCATATTAATTCTTGAATTTATTTTAATTTCATTATACTCCCTTTAGGTACTCAAGAGTCCAAAATAAATTTTTTATGAATAATCAAATTTATTTATATATTCATTCAAAAAAAAAATTTCTTCAATTCCAACGTTTTCTAAAAAAATGAATGAATGTTTTTACGATTTTTCAATGATTTATTAAATATTTTTTTCCCATTTTTTACTTTTTAAAAATAATTTTAAAACAAATCTTCTTTTTATTTTCTGAATGACATAATTTTTTACTTTTTATTGAAAATGTTAAAGACGTGATTGCTTTAATATGTATGACATGAGTGAAATTATCTACAATAATGACCACTAAATTTTTCAAAGATTCCTTTATAAGTTTTAAATATTTTTTTAAAATTTTTTATAAATTTTTTGTGAACATTTAGTATTTAAAAAGGTTACATTCAATGTAAAGAGATTTTTTTCATCAAGATAAGTTTTATATGATCATTAAAAAAATTATACATAATAAGAACTCCATTGATGTAACTTAGTATTTACATGGGATATGGTAAAATGATACCATCGTTATTATTTCTATATATGGTTAATTTTAATAATTCCAATATGTTTTTGAAATCCATTCATTTTACATGGGTTATGATATGATAAAAGCATGAAATGTTTATGAATCATGTTTCTTTTACATGGGTTATTCCAAAATGAAATATTTATGAAACCCATATCCTTTCAAGGGTTTGGAAATGATGAATTAATTATGATCATGTAACAAACATATGTATGATTTTCATTGAATAATGGTTGGTACCTATGTCTCCCTCCAATGAATTGGGTAAATATTATTATCTCATGAGAAAAACATGACTAGAATAGGGAGTGAACCCAATTAAGTAAGGTGATTTCTCAAGTACAATAGTCTTGGGAGTGAATAATGACTATGATGATGGTTTGGGAAGTGAACCCATACCATTATGGTTTCCTTGGAAGTAATCCATGTCAGTTAAGGAAATTATATTCTATGTTTATGTATATGACACAAATCTATGTCTTATGCCTTTATTATGTTATCATGGATCATGTTTTAGGATTTATTTATGATTCATGTATTAGTAATAGCTGATATTTCTTCAAATTCTAATTTTTATTATCTATGATATATAGGGTATGTTTTCAAATGCTATTCTCATGTTCTCATACTATTATTCTCATGTTATATTGATATATTATTTGTTTAATCTTAATGATCATCTGAGATCATCCATTTTTATGTTTCCTTTCACAAGGTTATGTAGAATGGTATTATGCCTAAAATTTATAAGAGTGATAGTTATGTAGAAATTAGTAGGAAATTAAATAGCTTTCATATCAACCAATTATTTATGCATCTATATTACTAAAGGTACTAGACATAAACGGTTCTATCATAGATCATTATATTTTGAAATGAATATTCATTTATTAAGATTTCATATATATATATATATATATATTAATTTATGAGAAGTTTGGTTCTTTACATATCATTAAAAATATAGAAAAATATAGTGGATTAAAACATTAGAGTATATCCTCAGTAAACAGAAATATTCGATAAATTATGTTGACATAGATGAAAATAGTTTTAAAACATTGACATAAAATTTCTTTAGGATAATCCAATTTTCACCTTCAAATCCTTAATTAAAATAAAAAAATTTCATTGATATTAATTATTTTTTTAAAAAAATTAATATTTGTATATTTTAAATAATGATTCAATGCATTAGGTGGTCATGATGATGAGAAATAATGTTTATCCCTTGTATGTTGAAGAAAGAGTTCCTTTCACATATAATGTAAGAATTAAAAATTATCTCATTCAAACAAATGACATGAATATTCTTTTTAAACCACTTTGAATAAAGTAAAACATGGGATGAATGTCTTTAACAAATAATTGGGTATTAAAAAAATTCTTTAAATTTTTTTATTGAAAATATGGAAATGAACAAAAAATATTCCCGACCATGTAGAAATATATTTGTAAATATTCCTTAAACAATTATTTTGTATCAAGAGTATTTGAAGGGATTAAATTTAAAATTAAATCTTGTAATTTCTTAAAATATGTAACTTCTTAGACCCAAATATGGCTGAAAGGTTCCCTGAGCCAAGTTGGCCACATGGCCTCAAGGGCATCTCCCCACAGCCAGACACTACTGGAAAAGAAGGTTATACCAACAGTTTTAAACTATTGGTATAGGCTGGAAAACTGTTGGTATAGCCTATAACAACAGTTTTCCAAACCATTGCTTATTAATCCGTGAGCAAAGCCTTATACCAACGATTTTATCTAAATCATTGGTATATTGTTCTATTAAATTTCTCCCAATGTATACCAATGGTTTATAACCGTTGGTAATGCATTTGAGAATTGTTATACCAACGGTTGAAAACTGTTGGTAATGTGATTTTACAGACACATTTACCAACTGTTTAGAACCGTTGGTATTGTGTTTTTCCTGAATTCCAGAAAACATATACCAACGGTTCTAAACCGTTGGTATATGTGTTTTTCCATAATTCCAAAACACCTATACCAACGGTTCTAAACCGTTGGTATTATGTTTTCCCAAAATTCGAGCACTCTTATACCAACGGTTTAGAACCGTTGGTATTGAGTTTTTCCAGAACTACTGCACACCAGCCCCCTCTAGTAGCCCCTCCACCATACACCTACACTTGAATAAAAAATATCACAAAAACCACATACAAACTTAAAAAAGTATAAAAAACACCTAAAATAGCACAAAAAATACACATAAAACCATCAAATTCTTCCAACCATGTCATGTACTACAATTCTCTATTTCAATCTTCATATGACAACAATCATCTGATAGTAATTCACCTCACCCCTGAACAACCCCCAAACCAGCACAACCCCCCCCACCTCCCCATAAAATTCTAATAGGCATAATAGTATTAGAAATACCTATTAGAGTTGAATTAGAGTTTAAAATTGGGTCATATCCCATTTTTTTTTCTGATCCTAGATTTGGGTAAATAATGATTTGTGATGAATTCTGCATTGAACTTGTATTGTTTATAATATATGGTGAAAAGGTATTTTCTTAGGAGTCTCTTCACTTATGAACCCATGAGTGAAACTACCCAACTCATGAAAAATAGTTTGCAACTATCGCTGATGAGTGTAAATTTCAGTTGTATTTACTTAAAATGATGTCCTTTTCAAACAAAAGAGAGAATTTGAGCAGTGACATCCACACCATGCCTCAGATTGAGGTGGGGTTGACTCGTACATGTCAAATTTGACCCATAGATCATTTTCCTAATGTTTCAACAGAATTCGAATGCATTTGGTCGGTTTTTCGTATGTCAGTTGTTGTTTTCACTTAAAAGCCTTTCCATTTCAAATAAAAGTGAGACACTTTGAGTGGTACTGGCCACGTCGTGCCTCAGATTGAGGCAGGGTTGACTCGTACACGTCACAAATGACCCATGGGTACTTTTCCTAAAGTATCAATAGAATCTGAATGCGTTTGGTCTGTTTTCTGTATGTTCGTTGTTGTTTTTACTTAAACTGTTGTCCATTTCAACGAAAAGTGAGACACTTTGAGGGGTGCCGGCCACACCGCGCCTCAGATTGAGGCTAGGTTGACTCATACACATCAAAAATGATCCATGGATAATATTCCTAAATTATCAACACAATCCTAATGTGTTTGGTCTATTTTTCGTATGTCGTTTAATTTACTTAAAAGCGCATCCATTTTAAAGAAAATAAAGACACATTGAGAAGTTCCGTCCACATCGTGCCTCAGATTGAGGCGGGGTTGACTCTTACACGTCACATATGACCCATGGATCGTTTTCCTAAAATTTCAATAGATTCTGAATGCATTTGGTCTATTTTTCGTATGCCGGTTGTTGTTTTCACTTAAAATCCCGTCCATTTCAAATAAAAGTGAGACACTTTGAGTGGTACCAGCCACACCATGCCTCAGATTGAGGTGGGGTTGACTCTTACAAGTCATAAATGACCCATGGATACTTTTCCTACAGTATTAATAGAATCCTAATGCGTTTGGTCCATTTTCCGTATGTCAGTTGTTGTTTTTACTTAAACTATTGTCCATTTCAAAGAAAAGTGAGACACATTGAGTGGTTTCAGCCACACCGCACCTCGTATTGAGGCGGGGTTGACTCGTACACATCAAAAATGACCCATGGATCGTTTTCCTAAAGTATCAACAAAATCCGAATGTGTTTGGTCTATTTTCCATATGTCGTTTATTTTACTTAAAAGCCCATCCATTTTAAACAAAAGAAAGACACTATGAGCAGTTCCGTCCACACCGCGCCTCAGATTGAGGAGGGGTTGACTCTTACACGTCACCTATGACCCATGGATCGTTTTACTAATGTTTCAATAGAATCCAAAGGCGTTTGGTCTGTTTTCCGTATGTCGTTTATTTTACATAAAAGTGCATCCATTTTCAACAAAAGAATGACACTTTGAGCAGTTTTGTCCACATCGCACCTTGGATTGAGGCGGGGTTGACTCTTACACATCACATATGACCCATGAATCGTTTTCTTAATGATTCAATAGAATCTGAATGCGTTTGGTCGGTTTTCTGTATACCGGTAGTTGTTTTAACTTAAAATAATGGCCATTTCAAATAAAAGTGAGACAGTTTGAGTGGTATCGGCTACACCGTGCCTCAGATTGAGGCGGGGTTGACTCGTTAACATTAGAAATGACTCATGGATACTTTTCATAAAGTATCAACATAATCTGAATGCGTTTGGTCTATTTTCCGTATGTCAGTTGTTGTTTTGACTTAAACTGTTGTCCATTTCAAAGAAAAGTGAGACACTTTGACTGGTGTCGGCCACACCGTGCCTCGGATTGAGGCGGGGTTGACTCGTACACGTCACAAATGACCCATGGATCGTTTTACTAATGTATCAACACAATATTAATGTGTTTCGTCAGTTTCCAGTATGTCGTTTATTTTACTTAAAAGCTCATCCAGTTTAAACAAAAGAAAGACACTTTGAGCGGTAACGGCCACACCGGCCCTCGGATTGAGGCAGGGTTGACTCATACACATCACAAATGACCCATGGAAACTTTTCCTAAAGTATCAATAGAATCTGATGCATTTTTTTGGTTTTCCGTATGTCATTTGTTGTTTTCACTTAAAATTGTGTCCATTTCAAATAAAAGTGAGATAGTTTGAGTGGTACCGGCCACACCGTGCCTCAGATTGAGGAGGGGATGACTCGTACACATCGCAAATGACCCATGGATACTTTTCCTAATGTATCAACAGAATCCTAAAGCGTTTTTTGTTTTCCGTATGTCATTTGTTATTTTGACATAAAATGTTTTCCATTTCAAAGAAAAGTGAGACACTTTGAGTGGTGCCTGCCACACCGCACCTCGGATTGAGGCAGTGTTGACTCGTACACATTAAAAATGACCCATGGATAATTTTCCAAAAGTATCAACACAATATAAATGTGTTTGGTCGGTTTTCCATATGTCGTTAAGTTTACTTAAAAGCGCATCCATTTTAAACAAAATAAATACACATTGAGCGGTGACATCCACACCGTGCCACGTATTGAGGCGAGGTTGACTCGTACACGTCACATATGACCCATGGATCGTTTTCCTAAAGATTAAATAGAATAAGAATGCGTTTGGCCAGTTTTCTGCAAGTCGGTTGTTGTTTTCACTTAAAATCCTGTCTATTTCAAATAAAAGTGAGACACTTCGAGTGGTACCAGCCACATCGTGCCTTAGACTGAGGCGGGGTTGACTCGTACACGTCAAAAATGACCCATGGAAACTTTTCCAAAAGTATCAATAGAATACGAATGCGTTTGGTCCGTTTTCCGTATGTCAGTTGTTGTTTTGACTTAAATTGTTGTCTATTTCAAAGAAAAGTGAGACAGTTTGAGTGATGCCGGTGACACCGCGCGTCGGATTGAGGAAGAGTTTACTCTTACATGTCACATATTATCCATGGATCATTTTACTAAAGTATCATCACAATCCGAATACGTTTGGCCAGTTTTCCGTATGTCGTTTATATTACATAAAAGCGCATCCATTTTAAACAAAAGATAGACACTTTGAGGACCAAATGCATCTGCAATGAAGAAAACCTCCCTAAAGGTCTGTTTGAAGAGTAAATCATGAATGATCAATATTATTCACCTTATAAAAATATTACTTTCCAACCAAGGAGAATTTATTATAACATGTTTAAAACTCATAACTTGGCCCAAATGAGATTCCAATTCAGCAATAACCATTTTTTGCTGACTTCATATCATAAATCCCAGCAGAGGAGACCTATCATTTTCTTTAAGAGAAGACCCATCACAATGGACACATTGAACATCATAATAACCAAACTATTAATTTCCCTAAATAATTTTCCACCACGCATCTGCACAGCTAAGCAACAGTAGAAAGCATAAATTATATTGGACCAGGATTGAAAAATTTATTCTCAACAAATTGAAATAGTAATCCTGAAGTAACATACATTTAAAATAATAAAATGAAACAAAATCAATGAAACATGCATCACCTCCCCCTCCCACCTCAGAACCCCCATGCATAGCCCCTTCCACCAGCAGCCCATCCCCTGCCCCTCTCCTCCCCTCCCCCATGCCCAAAATTTTCTCCCAGCAGCCCCCTCCCTCCTGCCATCACCAGACCCCTCCCCTCCCTGACCCTCCTCTTCCCTACCCTCACCTCCAACCTGCCCAGCCCCAGCCCCTCCCCCCAGCCCCTCCCCTCCTGCCCACCCTTTTCACCCAGCAGCCCCCTCCCCTCCCCTCCCCTCCCCTTCCCCCTCCTGCCCACCCTTTTCATCCAGGAGCCCCCTACCCTCCCCTCCCCCATCCCCTTCCCTCCCCTCCCCTCCCCCCTTTCCCACCCTTTTCCTCCAGCAGCCCCCTGCCCCTCCCCTCACCCCTGCCCACCCTTTTCCACCAGTATCCCCCTCCCCCCTGCCCTACCTTTTCCCACAGAAGCCCCCTCCCTCCTGCCATCACCCAGCCCCTCCCCTCCCCTCCCCCCTACCCACCCTTTTCCTCCAGCATCCCCCTTCCCCTCCCCTCCTGACCACCATTTTTCCTAGCAGCCTCCTCCCCTCCCCTCCACCCTCTCCTTCCCTCCCCTCCCCTCCCACCTCCCCCCCTGCCCACCCTTTTCCTCCAGCAGCCCCCTGCCCCTCCCCTCCTGCCCACCCTTTTCACCCAGTATCCCCCTCCTCTCCCTCTACCCATCCACTTCCCCCAGAAGATCCACCATTACTAAAAAGAAATCATCACCTGAATAGAATGGAAATTCAAAAACAGAATGATTCACTTCAAAAGCACATTTATTTGCATGTGATTATTCCACGCATGATACTATCAGGCATAAAACTATTAGCCATAAATGACATAAAATGCAGTTCTATGGGAAAATAACATAAACATGAAATACATGGCTAACTAATAATACTAAGTAATACAAAATAGAGAAATGGGTATCACAGTACCAAGGATTACTAAAGGTATAGGTTGTAGACTAATCATAAAATAAGAATCAAGTGCAAAAAAGAGATCTGATAACAACATCCCTATGAAGCAGAGGAAACCCCCAGAGTGGAATAACAGGTTCAAAAATATAGAGTTATATAGAATTTAAAAATGTAATGGATCAATATGCCCCTGATCACCATCACCATCACCATTGTCATCATCGGTCTCATCCTCGCCTCCATCTCTATCCTTTTTGCCGTCCTTGTCATCGTCCCCATGCTCATCATCGGCCCCCTCCTCGTCCTCGTCCCCATCCTCGCCCTCGGCCCCATCCTCGCCCTCTTCCTCATCCTCATCCTCTCCCTCGTCCTCTTCAGCATCCTCTTCATCACTAGGAATGTCATCATCTCAATCGCCACTACAGTTTCCTCCTGGTGCATTGGATAATGCACCCATCGATGACATAAATGTCTGAAAAGCCGCACTAGCCTCTAGTGGAAGTGATGAAGATAAAGCTTTCATCAGTTTCATAAATGATTTGTCCCTCGTTTGACACCACTAGATGATCGTCCATCTCTGACACCACCCCCTCTTACCACCAGCCTCTCTACTGGGAGCAATATCAGGCTCCTCGTCAGATATCTCTCGTCTAGGGGGCCGATCTGGAAAAAAAAATTAACACAAAAGTAAACACATGATATTATAAGTTATTGAAATATTTATATTTGAAACAAAATACACACAATAGGGATGAGTGGAGGAACACCCATCTGTACCATGCGACGATTATTATCTGTTATCTTTTTTCATCACCTCTCTTAAATGGGTGTCATTTCCTACAATGAAAAAAAATATGGAAGTACTTAGAAACAGATAACTAATGTGTAACCCAAAAAAATATAAAAAAACTATTCTGATAAAAAAAAAGTAAAACAACAATTATGGTAGTTTGAAGGTAAGTACTATGATACACACTCTGAATGTTGTAGGTGAAACTTGTAGGTGAGACCACGACTGTATGATTCTATATATTTTCCACCACAACTTCAGGTTCACAATCAACTCTGACAATTGAGCTATTGGCATCATCATAAGTAATAAATGGATTACTTCTAATTGCAGTAGAGATAGTGTCAACTTCATCATCACCATCATCAAAAACATATCTGGGATTTACTTCAATAATTACACCGAATTTAGGATGACGATGATCTTTGACATAAAAAACTTGTTTCACCATTGATGCCAATACATATGGTTCATCGGTGGCAAGAGTGCGAGTCATGTAAATAACAAGAAATCCACAATCATCAATAAAGGTGACTTGCCTCTTCATTGAATCAAACCATTGACATTTCATCATTGTGACTTGACCATGCGAGTAATAATCCAAAATTATTATTTTCTCTATGACTCCATAATAAGCAACATTTTCAGAACGAGGTCTAGTATCTGATGAACTAGCATAACAGTCTGTTGTGGCAGTTAGCATAACACCATTATGATGTGTTCTCATGTTTCTTTCTCGTTCAGTGATAATAAATTTGTATCCATTGATCACAAGTGATTTACAAGCATGAACCATGGTATTAGGACCAAAATCCAAAGTTCTTATTTCCTTAGAAACAGAGTCTGCAGGCAAACTCGATACCTGAAATATAAACAAATAGTAAAGTTAATTAAATATTATTTTTATTTAGTTATTAAAGAAATATTTTTACCTTCTATTTCAACCAAGCAGAAAACCCTTTGCTATGCAAAGTATCTTTCCTTCTCAAAGATAAAGAATGATGATTTCTATATATCAATTCTTTATGTTCCCTGTAGATAAAAATAATAATAGTTTAACAAATATTTAAAATTACAAGAGAGAATATAAGAGATACATGTACAATTTACTTACTTGATGTACTCATCGAACAAATCAAAATTGAAAAACAATGTGCGATGTGCCATCTCTCGCTCTTCAAGGCTTAATTTCGTCAATGTATATGATCCCGGAATTCCTCCTGTCTGAGGAAGTGATGGAAAGCTGGGTTAAATTTGACCATATTGTTCTTCTTCATTTCTCATTGGTCTGTTTATTGTCATAGTAAGATCAAACAAATACATTGCATAGAAATCCATACTTTCTTGAGCCAAGTAAGCGTTCACAATAGAACCTTCGGGATAATTCCTGTTCCGAACATATGATTTCAATGTGCACATATTTAGTTCAGTTGGATACATCCAACGAAAAGCAAAGGGTCCTCCAAGAAGTATTTCGGTCGGAATATGGACAGTTAGATGCAACATGCATGTAAAAAATGATGGAGGGAATATTCTCTCTAAATCACACAAAACTAATGGTCTCTATGCCAACAGTTTTTTCAAGAAGGATTTGGACAACCTCTTAGCACAAATATCTCTAAACAAATAGCACTACCGAATAACTGAGACTCTAAAATTATTGGACAAGAGATGACAGATTTCTATTGGAATCAACTCATGCAAAAGGACATGATAATAATGAGTCTTTAAATATTTCATCTTCAACTCTTTTCTATTGACCTGTTTTGATATATTTCTTGAATAGCCATCAGGAACTTTAATAGTCTCTAGAAATTCCAGAAATTGATTTTTTTCAGCAGGTGTCATCACATAAGAAGTGCATGGAACTTTCCATTTATTTTCACTGATACAGACAGGATGCAATTCTGGTCTAATCCCCCAATCTACCAAGTCACGCCGAGATCAGAAATCATCTTCTGTATTCCCCTTGACATTTAGGAGAATCGAAAGCAACATTTCACATATATTCATTTCAATGTGAATTACGTCTAAGCAATGACATAACAAGTTGATTGACCAATACGACAACTCAAAGAATATACTCTTCTTCTTCAAATTGTAATAGGTATCATTAGAAACATTTTTCCTCTTTCTAGATTTCATTACACCCTTCCCAAATGAATAACTGAAATCTTTCAATTCATTAAGCACATCAGTTCCAGACATACCCTAAGGTGGATCGTCATTCTCCCTCGTATTGTCAAATCTTCGACGATTGTTTCTATATGGATGGTTCATTGGCAAGAATCATCGATGTCCCATAAAACTAAAACTACGATGATATTTCAGTCTTCTCGATCGAGTATTCTTCATACAAACAATACATGACAAATTTTCCTTTTGGGATCCATCAAGACATCATTGCATAAGCAGGAAAATCATTGATCGTCCACATAAGCGTAGCACACATATGAAATATGTATTTCGAACATGCATCATATGTGGGAACACCCACATCCCAAAGAAGTTTCAACTCTTTTATTAAAAGCTTCATGTCTACATCTATATCATTTCCGGGATCAGAAGGTCCAAATATCAGTATACTCAAGAAAGTGTAAGGATTTTTCATACACAACCAAGGGGGAAGGTTATGAATGTGTATGAAAACTGGCCATGTGTTGTGCGAAGTAAGAATTTGCCCAAATGGATTAAAACCGTCACATGAAAGACCCAGTCTCACATTACGCACGTCAGCTGCAAATTCAGGATATCGAGCATCAAATCTCGGCCATGCAAATCCATCTGTAGGATGAACCAACTCTTCATTATTATTTTTTTCTCTCGGTGTCATGCCATCGCATTTTTACGGATATTTCATCAGACATGAAAAGGTTCTGTAATCTGGGGATCAATGGAAAGTGCCACATTACTTTTTGTGGCACATGAGATGGTGATCCATCATCTTTTGGATTCCATCGGGAGGTTACACATTTGATACAATCATTTCTTTCAGCACTTTCCTCCCAAAATTAGCTACAATCATTCGGGCGATCATGATTTTTTTTTGAGAATCCAAGTTCATCAACTAACATCCCTTCCATATAGTGGTTTGAGGGAATATCTACATCATCTAGAAGTAAGTCCTTTAAGAAGGTAATAATGTAATCAATTGCAGTATTTGAAATCCCATACATAGTTTTCCCATGAAACAATCAGATTAAAAATTCCAACTTTTTCATTTTACCACATTACCGATATACTAGAGTCGTCGTAGAATCATTCAATTTTTTCACCCTATAAACATCATCATTTTCATTGGACACATCATGTGTGCTTGTATCGAAATCTTGTTGGCTGGACATCCTTTCCTTCTCATGATGCCGAATAAATGGAAACTAATCATATATCAAACTCTCCAATTCAGTCCTATCTTTTGGATCATCAACATTTTGAGATTCCATTTTCTCTCCATTGTGATACCACACATAATAGTTAGTTTGGAAACCATATGTGGTTTTATGATAGCTAACTGATTCACAACTCAACCAAGGTCTTCCAACACAATTAAAACATGGGTAGTGTATGCGAACACTATCTGAAGCCTTGTCAAAAAAATCTACAAAGTTGTTCAAATTATTTTGAAAATCAGTTGAAATCCGATCAGTTTCGTACATCCAACTTCTGTCCATTCTGTAAAAAAATTGCAATAAGTCATTTGAAATCTATTCAATAATATTGAAGTTTAATCAAAAAAATATTTAGGTAAATGACAATTGTTTACATTATATAAAAGCATAACTGACACATTACTCTAAATGAGAATCATATTAAGAAATACAAAAAAATACAGTGTATAAAAGAAAATAAGATAAAGAATTTCTAATGCCTATATTCAAGGATTGCCCAGTAAGATATTGGAAGTGGATCAATGAATACACAATACTTAAGGATCTTGTTTGGAGTACATGAGTTTTATACTTTAACTTCTTCAGGGAGATCAGGATGAAGAGTAGGATGAGGATTAGGGGAGTGGCGGGACGTTCCAAGGGGGGTGCGGGGTGTCCAGGGGGGTGCGGGGTGTCTAGGGGGGTGGTGGAGCCGTCTGGGGGGTCGGAGGTGTCCAGGGGGTGGGGGCTGTCTAGGGGGGTCAGGGTGTCCAGGTGGGCGGGCTGTCCGCGGGGGTGGCCAGGATGTCCAAGGGGGTAGGGGGAGTCCAGGGGGTGGGCGGGCTGTCCAAGGAGGTGAGTGGGGTGTCCAAGGGGTGGGTGGGGATGTCCGGGGGGTACAGGGTGTCCAGGGGGTGGGAGGGCTACCCATGGGGGTGGCGGGGCTGTCCAGGGGGGTCTGGGTTGTCCAGGGGGTGGGCGGGCTGTCCAGGGGGGTGGGTGGGCTGTCCACGGGGGGTGGTCGGGCTATCCACGGGGGTGGCGGCGTTGTCTAGTGGGGTTGGGGGTGTCAAGGGGGTGGTGGGGCTTTCCAAGGGGTGGGGGCATCCGGGGGGATGGGGGTGTCCGGGGGGTGGTGGGTGGGTGTTCGGGGGTGGGGTGGGCGGGCTGTCAACAAGGGTGGGTGGCTATCCAGGGGGGTACGGGATGTCCAAGGGGAATTGTCAAACCTTTAATATATGTGTTCTTTTGAAATAGCATAGATTCTCCTACTGGAATGTCAGCATTAACCAAACACAATTTCCTTCTACCACAGAACACTATGATAAATCTAGATAAATCAAGGAATTCAATCCTAATTATTGAATTCTTTTAAATTTTTTTAAGTATCTTGATATTAAAACATTACACTTAATTTATAGTTATGAAATACTTTAGAAGTATTATTACCTTTGGGTATATCACATACTCAAATCCTTAGAATATTTTTGGGGATCAATGACAACCTATAAACAGGTTTTATCATCATCATTGTCTAAATGAATAGGATTCCTAACTAATATCATCACGAGCTATAATAAAATGTTTTAATTATATTCTATTGATTTATTTGATTATGATCCCTCAAATGAAAGGATTCACTAGTAAATAGTCTATAGAACATTCCCTATATTATAAGTGACTTGTTATTAATTTAATAGGTAGGATAACTCATCCCAAGGCGCAAACTCATCCCACTATTGAAGATGTGTTGCAGATGTAGCCCAAAAATACATTTACCAGGCACCAAAATGGATATAGAGGAGAATGAAACAACATGAAATTATGTTAAAATAGATTTACACTAGATGTATGTGTGATGATCTCTCTAGTCACAGTCACACACTTCATTGGAAATAGTAATATTATCTAAAAAATAAATTAATTATTAGTGTTAAATGACATGGTCCTTTTGTAATGTAATCCACCCTATTCCAGAAAAACTATTTATTATCTATACATTTTGGCCATTATAAATTATAAATAACCCATGAATGTCATTTTACATCTCACATATAAAACAATTCTACCAATCAAATATAATTCATTTCAATAGTTTAACAACATGATAGGTGCCACATGAACAAATGTGTTCTAGCTCTATATTTCACTATCATAGTTTCACACCAATTAGTACATTCTATTGGATCATCATCCCTATGAAGCCAAGTATATAATATCCCATACAAGTAATTTTCTCTAGAGTTTGATTAACTCTTATGACTATTAATCTAGATAATGACTTCTTGATTCATCGATCAATGATTAATAATAAGGTTCATATAACCTTCTATATTTTCAACAATTCCCTAGGAATGTATAACTCACAAAATCAATGAATTCCCTGAAGCTATAACCCTTATATAGTTTCAATTTATAAAATGAGGACCCATAAATCATTGGTGTCATTTTAGAAAAAAATAACTCCCACATGGTATGAATGGTATCATAATGACACCTCTATGTTGAAGATATTCATATAGAATTAGAAATAATTTTATGTTATTAGGTTGAAAAATCTATCTATAGAATAATTTAATCATACCATAAATGAAGGTCAAAATAATGAACGCCACGTTATGGTTTTATTTAATACATTACCGAAACTCAACATTTACTTATACACAACTCAATGAAATTTGTTAAAAACATAAATTTCCAAATATTATTCACTGATTCACTGTCAAATATTTGGAATCTTAAAATTTTTTAAAATCCCTAAAATAGGAAAAAATGACGTGATCTTTCGAGATATTGAAATAAATGTGGAAATCGGAGGAAGAGAGCATGTATTTGGGAAGAGGTTTAAATAATATAACTTGGATGATGGAGTTGCAACCGATCGGATGAAAGAAATCGGGTTAGGGTTCACTGGGCGTCGCGGCTTCTGCAAATTGGGGAATGTTGTGTCGTGCGGGGGGGGCTCTGGAATTGGATATATTTCAGGAGAACTTTCCCAACGGTTTGTAAAAACCATTGGGAAACATGAATTGTCCCAACGGTTTTTAAAAACCGTTGGAAAAGGATAAAAAAACATAGGCTTTCCCAACCGTTTGAAGAAACCGTTGGGAAAGCCTTCACAAAACCATTATTTACCAACAGTTTGTTAAAACTATTGGTAAAAAACACTTATACCAACAGTTCTAGATAACCGTTGGTATATAAGTGTTGGGAGAAACTTACTTTCCAGTAGTGAGAGGCTTCCAACATGCAGTGTAGGCCTTGGTGGGTATGAGATGAGACCATTCCCAATTAACAGAGTGTGACATAGTGTAAAAAAATATTATGAATTCTATAATAAGTAAATCATATATACAATAGGTAAAAACACGAATATATAACAATGTTAAAAGGGAACTCATATACAATGATGATGATAAATGTCTATACCAAGTAGCTAAAAAAGGTACCCAAAAGTGTAATACAATACATGTATCAAATGATAAAAGGCCAAAATAGATCAAAACTAGCATCACATACCTGATCTCTGTCCCATGATCCCCTGCACCAAAGAAGTAATGAAATACCTATAGCAGGTCACTTTCCCTTATCCGTACCTGCAATCATATAATTTTTTTGGGAACCCATAGTGGACTAAATAGGGGTGTCAGAAAAATATCCCAGTATGCAACCACCCAGGGTCTAGTGTGTAGAGACCCGTATCTTGACGTACATGGACATTACATTACTTTTGCGGAATTCTTAGTACATTACAAAAACACACACACAAGGATCATAATAGTTTAGTGTCTTTGGAAACTCGGAACGTAATCTTCTAATCGTGGTGAAAGATCTTCAATATCTCCCATAAAGATCTTCCTTTTTTTATACCTAAAACCTTTCTTTATATCCTGGGGAAAAGAAAACATAAAAGGGTGAGCTCAAATGCTCAGCAAGGGCAAATAAAGGAAATAAAAATCATATCATATCTTTATGAAAATCAAAACCTGCAAAAGAGATCATAATATCTTAACATGGAATAAATCATAGAAGTGAAAATGAGATCCCCATAATCATAACATAAAACTTGAAACTTTGTGGCATGCACACATAATCATGGAAAATCATTTCTTGTTAGTCATGACTTATTGCCAAGACTATCTTAGTGGACAAAGTCCCTTTCTGAACCGAGTTCACTCCTCGTTTCAGTCCTGTATCACTGAACCGAAATAACCTTCCGTTCCAGCCATGTCTATCTCATGAGATATAAAATCTTTACCCAATGCATTGGAGGGATATATAGGTCCCACCCATCTTATAATGAATCTTTTCTTATGTGTGCCACATAATCATAAATCATACATCATCGCATAACCCATGTAATAAAAATGGGATTCTTAAACAACATGACATCATAAAAAAATTCATATAAGATAAAGGAATTCATAAAAATATTTCCATCACAACATAATCAAATCCATGTAATAATAGGGAAAAAAACAGAACCCTTTTATTATCTTAGATGGAAAATAATTTTGATAAAGTACTTGAACTCCATTCTTGAGGAAAATATCCTTTCTACTTCAAAAACATTTTTCCTTTCATAACATGTCATGCGACTTTAAAATAAAAGAAGTTGATTAAAAATAAAATTGAATACTTGAAAAGGAAGCTTCTTGGAAATAATTTTTTAGAAATCCATTCATGCCGTATAAGTTAAAAAAAACATTCTTCGTACTTTTGTCGGAAAAGTCAAAAAGTACCTCGTACGACAAAGGATTCCTTTCATACATATTACTAAAAACTCACCGAAGGGTAAAAATGGATTTAAAAAATTGTAGGTGGATGGAAATAATATTACATATTGATGAAACATGGATGTGGATGATAAAATACACCCCAGTGAATACTTACGAATAAACAATCTCGGATAAAAATGAGATTGTGATATTTCCCTTACCTTAGGTCCGATTTGCTTCGTATGTGTCCGAACCTCCTGTATAATGATTTAAATAATGTCATTGACTTATTACAGAATCATATTCATTGTTATGATGTCATATATGGTTCACTTATGACATTATATTACCTGTTCTTTTGTAAATTCCATGTTAAAGAAGCGTTTTGGGTAAAATCGTTTCATTTATCGTAGGTGTTTTGACTTGTTGTTCTTGACATAATTATTACTTATATCATGATTTACTTACTTCCAGAATATAAAATATGATTTATATATCATATATATTCATAATATATATATATATAATAGATAGATAAATAAAATGAAAAACACCGTTCATGGAGACGGTAGTCCGTACGTACGTATGAACGCTGTTTTTCTTTCCTTATTGTCTTGAAATGGAAGTAAGTAGATGAAATACATATGTATATATATACATAAATCCAGTAGCTTTATAATGTCATATATTTCATTATTATTTCTTATATATACATTATAATCATTCTTAAATGGTTAACATGGAGAATGAATCTCATCGCGTCGTGGAGACGGTAGTCCGTACGTACGCACGAGCGATGATATCATTTCTATAAATATTGAATTGAATTGGAGTGGATTATACAATATATCAGAATCAATATGATGTTGTAATAACTATGTATAGTTATTCTTTACACCATTAAACCCATCCATGTAAGGTGGTGGTGGAAAATAGATTACACCACGGCGTGGAGACGGTATTCCGTACGTACGCACGCGCGGTGATTTCTTTTTCCGTAGGATGGATAGATGGTGAAATAGGGTTGTTTCATACTTATAATAACATATCAGTATATGAGTGATACTGATGTTATTACTTCATAATGAAACAACCTAAGAAGAAGAAGAAGTGGAAGAAGAAATAAAGATGAAAGAATTGGTAACGGTAATTACCTCTTCTTTGAAGCGCCTTTTGGAGACCTCCTCTTAGGGAACTAAAATTGGTCTTTGAGTAAGACCAGAACCTCTAGGATGTTGCTAGGGAAGTGGAGAAGAGATTTTGGCAGGGGTTGGCCGAGCTTGAGTTCTCAAATTGGTGTGAGGAGGAGGGGGAGGAGGTGTCCTTTTATAGGGGAGGAGAGGGGCACCTTAGGAATATCTCAAAATATTATTTTATATTAAAGTCAAAATCGGTTTATAATGGTTCCAAAGGGTCTTATTTCGAAGCTAAAGTGGGGATGGGTCAAAATCCTATCAACCAATAGGATTTAGACAAGTTTAGGGTATTATTTTAACCTTATCAATTAGATTTAACTCTAAGTTAAATAATTTAACTTTTACCGTGTCTTTTTGTTTTCTTTCACTATATGGTTAATAAACTTACTATAACATGCCAAAAGAACCCCAAATTGTATATTATTAATACATATATCCTTATCTAAGTCATTTGGCCGAACCTTAGATTTTTAGGAATAAAATAACAATTAATAATATAATATTTTATTTAAAAACTATTTTGTGTCAATTTTGACACTATTTGATATATGATTTTTGTGAAAGTCATAACAGAATTAAATGTTCGAAACAAGTTGCTTAAATCAACATTAATATATCATAGTAACCTAGAAAATTAGTGGAATTCATAAAAAATCTCAAATTACATTTATTTTGGTGTTTATAACATCAATTATGTCAATATTTCATTAATCAGATAATTACTGCATCATCGTTGTGTCATAAATAAATTAAATTATTTGATGTCTAAAAATTACAAATAAAATACAATCATGTAGGAAATCTTTTTAGGTTTCTAATGAATATTTACAATAGAATTTATCTTATGTATAACCCCATATTAAAAATGATTTACTTATTAAACTTTGATTTTAACTATTTTAACCTTTTTTAAATAAATTAATAATAAATGTCCTAATCTAATCCAAGTGGGCCTAAATGGTCATATTTTATTCCTAAGTTTGTTTTTTGGTCGAATTACACTTGTCCAATAGAATTAGGACATGTGTTAGGGTAATAGTAATATCATATTTACCCTTAGTTACCCTATTTACTATTAACCGCGGTAAAAAAGGTAAAAAGTTACTATTCACCAAAAAATTATATTCATCTCATTGAACCACATTTTAGCCCTTGATATTAACCGTTTCTCTCGGATTTTCGAAATTCCATTCACAGAAGCGGTAAAATTAAGTTTTATGCAAAATTCAGTTTTTAACCTACCACTTAGTAGTTTCACTATTCATCAAAAATTGATGTTTTTCAGAACAATGCCAAAATTTCATCCCAAGCTATATTTCATATTCCGAATTCAAAAATGAAGTCTATTTTACCAAATTCATAACATAAAAGTTGAATTAATTAATTTTATAATTAAATCCCGCTGTTAAAACAAATAACGTGTTTTTAAGAAACAATATCTATCAAAAGATTGACACTTGTTTATGTCTAGTTTAAATGTGAAACTACATCCAATGACCGACATTGTATTAAATTGTAAAAATATATTCTAAATATGCTTTAAAACCACTCAAATTAATGATTTATCACTGTGACGCCCCGAGCCCGCTCTTTCGGACTCGTTGCTTCAAAATGTTGTGTAATAATTTTTTTTTTATAAACTTAACTTAAAAAAAATTACACAACACCTTAAACAAAATGAGGATCTTTCACCGGTCTAGGTTCTGGATGATTTAGACATAACCTTACATTTATCAGAGTCGGAACAATGAAACAACAGTCCACTACTCTTCCACTGCGCGCTACAAAAAAATGACCAATCTCTGAGATTCAAGATCACCTGTGAAAAACATTTCAAAAACGTAGGGTGAGCACAAAAGTTGCCCAGTAAGGGTTTTTAAAGCCTTTGATAAATCTCTTTTAAAAATATTACTTGATAATACATTTGAAATATTCAATTAGAAATACCCTTGTAAAATAATTCTTTGGAAAATAATTATACTCTGAGAACAATTTTAAAATAAATCCAGTGATTCAGTTGAAAATATTAAACAAGCTCTTAAAACAAAACAACTAAGGCCACTTGAAACCTTGAAGGCTATCATGGGCCTACCCACTTGAGGGATGGATTCATGATCCAACTCCCTATCATATTTACAAAGTTCAAGAACCATTTTCTTTATAAAACATTTTTCAGCTTGCCTTACTTACATATAATTTTCACTGGAGTTTTAAATTTTGGAGACATGTTACGGCACTGAAATACACATTACACTTATATATATATGATTATGTATGTATGCATATATATATATATGTACGAGCTTCTATCGCATTACACATTCATGTTTGGTTCAGACCAAACTTTTGTCCCCCATACCTTTCATATACATTTATGTACCTAAACATTTTATGGAAGACATGATTTTCATATTGTTATAATTTTAACCATTAAAATGAAATCACGAATAAAATTTCCAATGACATACTTGTTTAATTAATTTTATGCATGAAATAATGAAATGAATATATAAACTATTAATAATCACATGCAATCTTTATGTCACACATGAAATTTTCAATAGCATTTCATATGCATTCACTATTTCTTGAATATATATATATATATATAGTTCATACAATATGCATATTTATTATCCACACACGATTAGTGAAACCTATATGCACATTATAACATTAATAAAAATAATAGTCATTACTAATATGAAATCCATGAGTTAATTATAATACAATGAATGTCGATGATGAGCATAATAGCATAGCTATGTATCTATGCAAATGTGACGCCCATGATATTGATAAAACTTGATGGTATGCAATATATATTTTTTGAAACATGGAGATAATTGAAAACATTATAAACAACACAATACCAACCATATATACATATATGGACATGTACTGCCATAAAAAAACAACATAATTCAAACACTAAAGTCATACATTAAAATAATGTTTTCACTCTTAATAATTTTTGTAGAAAAGTGTCCAAAAATAAAAATTATTATTAAGCTTGATATTGAAAATCACATATAAATATATATATATATATATATATATAAATATGTATATACCAATATACATGTATATATAAAAGTAGGTTTTGTTCTTATCAAAACATAACATAAAGCACTCTTTTGAAAGTTTTAAAAGGGGGATTGAGAACAACTTGAGTATATAAAGCTCCAAATGAAATAAAGGTTTTGTAAATTGAAGATAATTGAAAATAGTCCCTTACTATATTCTACCAAAATTTTCAGAAGTGAAAAACATGCTGATTTTGAAAAAGAAACCATAGATGAAATAAATTTCAATTGCACAATTATAATTTTTGAAGAAAATAAATTGACCAAATAAATGTAAAGACCCCTTACCTGGTTTGGCGTAAACTGAGAGTCCAAATTATCTTCCTACCATTCAGACTTTCTTTCCCCCCTTTTTTCTCAACATAAATTTATCTCTCAGCATTCTCTCACGTTAGCATAACTGGCAAGCATAAAGGAAAGAGGATAGTGGTTCACTACCCTTCTAGTCTCCACATATAGAGTGGAGAATCCTCCTGGGCTATGAGTAAGAAATACATGGTTTATATAGTAGTGTTATATCTTATAAGATACGCTAAAAAAGACTAAGTGCATATGCTACAGTGTGTGTATCCTATTAAAAGAGTTTGACAAAGCTAAAAAAAATATGGCGGAAACGTCAATTCTCCTATAGTCCAAATGCAGTGTATCAATTAATAAAAATTTAATTTGATGGATTGATGAAAGAAATTTCTTAAACTATATTAAAGAACCACCAATACCCACACAAAGTGCCAAAACATATTCCAGACGCATTAATAGACAGCCGCTTGACAACATCTCAATAAACAAAATGAAACGTGGAAAAATCCAAACACGCAGTAGATTACACTGTTTTAAACATCGATATTTGAATAAAAAATTAAACTATGATGAAGATATGGATTGGAATGGGTAAAGGATTCTTCAAAACACAATAAACCACATTCATTCATATTTCGGTATAAGACAAAACCGTTGACAAAGATAAGGTTATCAATTTCCGATCATAAACACCATAGAAATTTAATAATATAAACAGATTGATATCTAATAACAGGACAAATGGAATCTATAAAAAAAGATTCAGATAACGAAAATAGATAAAAAAATATAGACTACTTGCATTATTGAAGAGATTTCCAAACCCGATGTCGATATAGATTAAGAACAAAACAGAGAAAACCACTATTGTGATTCTATTTCACTAAAAGAAAATCCTAGGATCAAATCCAGATAACAGAAGCACGACAATCATAAAAATCTGAATATTGAATCTTGGACCACATCCATACCTCAAGATGGACTTCGCAAAAGAAACCAGAACCCTAAATGCAAAAAAATGGATTTGGTTCTTCGGTCCGCGCTTGATCGTCTGAAATGAAACTCATCCGAGCATGAATCTCATCACCGTGACCTTGCTCGGATCTTTTCGTCACCCGCAGCGGACCGTGACTCCTGAAGATGAAGAATAAGATGAACCCTCACCGATGAAGCTCTCGACTCATGAACACCTCTCGACGTCGCTCTCGAGCTCGACGAAATCCGCAGCTTCGGCTCTCGCAAATCGAACGGACCCCCAACTCAAAATTTGAGATCGGCCTCCTCAAAACCCTAAATGACTTCCGCAAAATATTTTTTTTTATTTATTGTTTTTTTTATTTCGTTTCATTATATTTTTATATATCGTTTTCATTTTTTTTAACAGACTAATATACTACATTAATTTTTATAATTTCATTATTTTGGTTTATTTTAACCATAAACTTATAAAGTTCTTTATATGTATTACTATATTTTAAAACAATTATAAAATTAATTAACATTATATATATACAAAACAATTATATATAAATATATAATTATAAAATTAGTTTTTTTAAAGGCCTATATAGTGTTCGTTGATAATTTAAATTTTATTCTTAATATTATGATTCCATTATAATTTTTTTAATGTATAATTTAACATTTAATAAAATTTATTAAATTCACAAAGTTTGTTTATTGTATATTAGTTATAATAGTTAAATCAACATTGTCTATTTATTTTATTAACAGATGTCAAATGTTGGTTTTAAATATTACAGTTTCTAACGGATAGTTCCTTTTTCTAACGGTCGGATAAAACTCTATAAATATCAATATTTTATGGGTCTTTCAAATACTCAGAAGACAAATATCTCGACGCTCACGCCACTGCTTTCGGAGATGGTTTTATATGTTCCTCTTATTTTTAGTTTTATTGCTATCATCCTTGCCATAACGTTTGTTCTTTTATCAGATCCAAGAGATGATAACTACTCGATCGGCATCATTGTGTTTCTCGGTAGTCTTCCAATTGTTTTATTATCAATAGCAGTGGGTTTAATGGGTTAGTTCTTGTGTATCAAGGGTGTATTCTGGTATTTGTATGAATAAAATGCTCGCTAATTATATATTTTCATTTTATTTTATTACATCTTGGAAACATTGTCAAAACATAAAACTTAAATTTAAACCTGGGGTGTTACATTCTACCCCCCTTAAATAGAATTTCGTCCTCGAAATTCATTTACACTTATCGCTCTCAATTCTCATCTATTCTGAGTCTCATATGATGTCCCCAAGGTCTGTATAGTTGTCTTCCACGGTTTCCATGTCTTCCTAAGAAATTAAAGTTCAATGTGGCTTCGAAATCTTCTACTTCCTTTGCCCATATGCAACTAGTGCAAGAGGGGTTGTATGGATGTAGGCACCGGAAGACAGTCCTCAAGGAATGATAATCAATATAGTATCCGAGAAGTTCGTCTTGAATTTGATTCTTATAAGAAAGTCTCATTGCTTCGTCTTCGAATGTTTCAAATTCATCATAAATTCTTCCTGTGAAGCAAAAGCTTAAAAGATGACACATAAATGCCGCGCGAAGATTTCCTTCTTCAGCTGCTCTATAAAAATTTGAGATTGATTCTGGTTGCTCAAACATTGTAAAGCACCTAAAAAGTCCTTCGTAATATGCTCCTTGGCGTTGATAGAAATGACGTTGGATCTGCCTGATATCTTCGAAGACGAAACCAGAACCACGATGAAAACGAAGTATATCTGGTGTGCCTGATATATTATAGAGACGTTTACAAGAAAGTCGCATGGCTTCATAAGGCTCAGATTCTTCTTTGCATGATTTTGCCATGATCATAGCAAGTAATTCATCTGGAAGGCCTAAGAGAGTTGTTTGAGTTCTCCTTCCTTCCATCTGAAAATTACAAAGAAGTATGTTGACTGAAAAGGACAGTCAATTTATCAAAGGGTTCTAAATTTCTAGAGTTATCTAGACCGTTCCTCTGATACCAAGTGTGACGCCCCGAGCCCGCTCTTTCGGACTCGTTGCTTCAAAATGTTGTGTAATAATTTTTTTTTTATAAACTTAACTTAAAAAAAAATACACAACACCTTAAACAAAATGAGGATCTTTCACCGGTCTAGGTTCTGGATGATTTAGACATAACCTTACATTTATCAGAGTCGGAACAATGAAACAACAGTCCACTACTCTTCCACTGCGCGCTACAAAAAAATGACCAATCTCTGAGATTCAAGATCACCTGTGAAAAACATTTCAAAAACGTAGGGTGAGCACAAAAGTTGCCCAGTAAGGGTTTTTAAAGCCTTTGATAAATCTCTTTTAAAAATATTACTTGATAATACATTTGAAATATTCAATTAGAAATACCCTTGTAAAATAATTCTTTGGAAAATAATTATACTCTGAGAACAATTTTAAAATAAATCCAGTGATTCAGTTGAAAATATTAAACAAGCTCTTAAAACAAAACAACTAAGGCCACTTGAAACCTTGAAGGCTATCATGGGCCTACCCACTTGAGGGATGGATTCATGATCCAACTCCCTATCATATTTACAAAGTTCAAGCACCATTTTCTTTATAAAACATTTTTCAGCTTGCCTTACTTACATATAATTTTCACTGGAGTTTTAAATTTTGGAGACATGTTACGGCACTGAAATACACATTACACTTATATATATATGATTATGTATGTATGCATATATATATATATGTACGAGCTTCTATCGCATTACACATTCATGTTTGGTTCAGACCAAACTTTTGTCCCCCATACCTTTCATATACATTTATGTACCTAAACATTTTATAGAAGACATGATTTTCATATTGTTATAATTTTAACCATTAAAATGAAATCACGAATAAAATTTCCAATGACATACTTGTTTAATTAATTTTAAGCATGAAATAATGAAATGAATATATAAACTATTAATAATCACATGCAATCTTTATGTCACACATGAAATTTTCAATAGCATTTCATATGCATTCACTATTTCTTGAATATATATATATATATATAGTTCATACAATATGCATATTTATTATCCACACACGATTAGTGAAACCTATATGCACATTATAACATTAATAAAAATAATAGTCATTACTAATATGAAATCCATCAGTTAATTATAATACAATGAATGTCGATGATGAGCATAATAGTATAGCTATGTATCTATGCAAATGTGACGCCCATGATATTGATAAAACTTGATGGTATGCAATATATATTTTTTGAAACATGGAGATAATTGAAAACATTATAAACAACACAATACCAACCATATATACATATATGGACATGTACTGCCATAAAAAAAACAACATAATTCAAACACTAAAGTCATACATTAAAATAATGTTTTCACTCTTAATAATTTTTGTAGAAAAGTGTCCAAAAATAAAAATTATTATTAAGCTTGATATTGAAATTCACATATAAATATATATATATATATATATATAAATATGTATATACCAATATACATGTATATATAAAAGTAGGTTTTGTTCTTATCAAAACATAACATAAAGCACTCTTTTGAAAGTTTTAAAAGGGGGATTGAGAACAACTTGAGTATATAAAGCTCCAAATGAAATAAAGGTTTTGTAAATTGAAGATAATTGAAAATAGTCCCTTACTATATTCTACCAAAATTTTCAGAAGTGAAAAACATGCTGATTTTGAAAAAGAAACCATAGATGAAATAAATTTCAATTGCACAATTATAATTTTTGAAGAAAATAAATTGACCGAATAAATGTAAAGACCCCTTACCTGGTTTGGCGTAAACTGAGAGTCCAAATTATCTTCCTACCATTCAGACTTTCTTTCCCCCCTTTTTTCTCAACATAAATTTATCTCTCAGCGTTCTCTCACGTTAGCATAACTGGCAAGCATAAAGGAAAGAGGATAGTGGTTCACTACCCTTCTAGTCTCCACATATAGAGTGGAGAATCCTCCTGGGCTATGAGTAAGAAATACATGGTTTATATAGTAGTGTTATATCTTATAAGATATGCTAAAAAATACTAAGTGCATATGCTACAGTGTGTGTATCCTATTAAAAGAGTTTGACAAAGCTAAAAAAAATATGGCGGAAACGTCAATTCTCCTATAGTCCAAATGCAGTGTATCAATTAATAAAAATTTAATTTGATGGATTGATGAAAGAAATTTCTTAAACTATATTAAAGAACCACCAATACCCACACAAAGTGCCAAAACATATTCCAGACGCATTAATAGACAGCCGCTTGACAACATCTCAATAAACAAAATGAAACGTGGAAAAATCCAAACACGCAGTAGATTACACTGTTTTAAACATCGATATTTGAATAAAAAATTAAACTATGATGAAGATATGGATTGGAATGGGTAAAGGATTCTTCAAAACACAATAAACCACATTCATTCATATTTCGGTATAAGACAAAACCGTTGACAAAGATAAGGTTATCAATTTCCGATCATAAACACCATAGAAATTTAATAATATAAACAGATTGATATCTAATAACAGGACAAATGGAATCTATAAAAAAAGATTCAGATAACGAAAATAGATAAAAAAATATAGACTACTTGCATTATTGAAGAGATTTCCAAACCCGATGTCGATATAGATTAAGAACAAAACAGAGAAAACCACTATTGTGATTCTATTTCACTAAAAGAAAATCCTAGGATCAAATCCAGATAACAGAAGCACGACAATCATAAAAATCTGAATATTGAATCTTGGACCACATCCATACCTCAAGATGGACTTCGCAAAAGAAACCAGAACCCTAAATGCAAAAAAAATGGATTTGGTTCTTCGGTCCGCGCTTGATCGTCTGAAATGAAACTCATCCGAGCATGAATCTCATCACCGTGACCTTGCTCGGATCTTTTCGTCACCCGCAGCGGACCGTGACTCCTGAAGATGAAGAATAAGATGAACCCTCACCGATGAAGCTCTCGACTCATGAACACCTCTCGACGTCGCTCTCGAGCTCGACGAAATCCGCAGCTTCGGCTCTCGCAAATCGAACGGACCCCCAACTCAAAATTTGAGATCGGCCTCCTCAAAACCCTAAATGACTTCCACAAAATATTTTTTTTTATTTATTGTTTTTTTTATTTCGTTTCATTATATTTTTATATATCGTTTTCATTTTTTTTAACAGACTAATATACTACATTAATTTTTATAATTTCATTATTTTGGTTTATTTTAACCATAAAATTATAAAGTTCTTTATATGTATTACTATATTTTAAAACAATTATAAAATTAATTAACATTATATATATACAAAACAATTATATATAAATATATAATTATAAAATTAGTTTTTTTAAAGGCCTATATAGTGTTCGTTGATAATTTAAATTTTATTCTTAATATTATGATTCCATTATAATTTTTTTAATGTATAATTTAACATTTAATAAAATTTATTAAATTCACAAAGTTTGTTTATTGTATATTAGTTATAATAGTTAAATCAACATTGTCTATTTATTTTATTAACAGATGTCAAATGTTGGTTTTAAATAGTACAGTTTCTAACGGATAGTTCCTTTTTCTAACGGTCGGATAAAACTCTATAAATATCAATATTTTATGGGTCTTTCAAATACTCAGAAGACAAATATCTCGACGCTCACGCCACTGCTTTCGGAGATGGTTTTATATGTTCCTCTTATTTTTAGTTTTATTGTTATCATCCTTGCCATAACGTTTGTTCTTTTATCAGATCCAAGAGATGATAACTACTCGATCGGCATCATTGTGTTTCTCGGTAGTCTTCCAATTGTTTTATTATCAATAGCAGTGGGTTTAATGGGTTAGTTCTTGTGTATCAAGGGTGTATTCTGGTATTTGTATGAATAAAATGCTCACTAATTATATATTTTCATTTTATTTTATTACATCTTGGAAACATTGTCAAAACATAAAACTTAAATTTAAACCTGGGGTGTTACAATCACTATTAATTATTTCGATTAAAAAAAGTTGTTTTTAATTATAATTTAGTAATTTTCACTATTCATCAGAATATGAAAGTTATCCGAAAAGTACCAAAATTTCACCTTAGGCTAAATTCGATACTCCGAATCCAAAAATAAAGTTCATTTTGAAAAATAAGATTTACTGGATTTCAAAAAGTGGTTATTACTATTCATAACGGCTAGTTTTAATAATATTTTTATAGCATATCGTTGTTTCGTGAAACTCAGTATTGCGTACTACACACGCTATCGAGGAAGGTTGCGATTGCGTGTAATGCAAGGCAAGTCAAGGATGCGTGTTGTGAAAGCTCCTTTTGGTGTAGCGTACAACACAAGACATTAATAAAATTAAAAAGAATATTTTTTATAAAATCTTGGGCTGTTACATTCTACCCCCCTTAAAATGAATTTCGCCCTCGAAATTCGTCGGGGTTATAAATGGTTTACTATTTGAAAGTTTCTTTGATAGAAACCCACATCGTAAAAAGGAATACCAAAACTTGTCTTTAAAAACTGAAGTATGAAATGTAACGATTACCCCAATAAACTAATCACTGGGTTTCCACATAGGTGAAAATATGGATATGGAAGAGAAATCTAACCATCATGTTCTGATGGAGAGTGGTAGAGAACATGGCTATGGAAAAGCCAGTAATCACAAATCCATAGATTTGTGATGATATAAGGTACCATCTGATTCATCAGGTATAAGATCACTAGGACAACATTTTTGGTTTTCAAGATCATTTCCCTAAAGTTGAAAATTTGAATTAGAATAAATACTTACTTTATTTTGGTACAATCTCACTGTTGTTCGTGCCTTGAACAATTTCCACTTCATCTCTTAAATAAATGAAGTTGAATTTGTTATTCGTGAAGTGTTAGCAGATCATGTGATAGAACGACGGGTCAATCCATCTGTCTCAAACAAAAGGTTAGCAAAAATTATATACATAAGTCGATCTATAGTGAGATTAATCATATATGGTTCCTAAAATGGACTTATACCTCATATATCATACTGCTTAATATAATAAAACTAGTTTCTACTAAACAGGGACTTCCTGTAGGCCAGTGGTAGGCGATAAAGGCCAGTCGCACTTCAGTTGTGGGTTCGATTCCCACAGCCTTGTCCGACGCGATGGGCTGTCGCCCATCCTGCAGGTTGTCCTTTTTCTAAAACTATATTACTATAACATCCCATCAATAATATCGAAAAAATTTCTATCCTTAAACAATACTAACTTACATCCAACAAAATCCATTCCAATCTTTAGGCTTATCCATAATACTGCAGTCCACTCTCATAACATAGTGAAAACAATTACCAGAGATTTAATATCATCGTTGATCCCCATATATCATAAGATATGTTTTGTTGGTCACATTCCAAACATTCAAAGTCCTTAATCATGTATACTCTTGAATACCCATTGAACCTTAGTGAAAACTTGAATGCAGTTAAAAGTTAACACTTTACACATACCAAAATCCTCAAAATTATTTATACTCAAACCATGATATCACTTAGTCTTTATATCAATCATGAGCTCATGAATACAATCAAACATCTCATTATCTTCTTATCCTTTCATTATGCACTTATCATCTTCTTTCCAAAAGTATCTGAATAACCTTTCATGGTTACTGGTAACATTAATCAGACAACAATGTAACAATCCTTACATGTCTCTTTATTCCATAGTACCATGAGATTACTTATACAACATTACACATGATAAACATGTAATCATTCCACTACATTCTTAAACCATTAACCGAGCTTCAACAATTCTTTCATCTCACATATCATTTGTAGTCTCTTCATCATCATCCACATAAATACTACCCATACAGCCATACTGATTCTCTTCATGAGTCTTTCCCTTAGGACATTGGTTTGCATAATGCCCATACATTCCACATTTAAAACACTTAACCATTTTTGATGTCATAGCAATACCATTATCCTCATCCATGGTGTTAACTGAACCTTTTCCTTTGCACTTACTTGCTTTGTGTCCTTCTTTTCCACACCCAAAGCATCTTCCAGTTCCTTTGAAACATTCTCCTTGATGCCTCTTCCCACATGATTTACATAGGGGAAATTGAACTTTCTTTCCTCTATGATCATCATGAAACTCCATCTTTCTCTTATTAGCCGAGTCAGGAAACTTACCAAATTTTACTTTATTGATCATATTATGAGATTGCTGATTCGGCATAATAATTATGTTTGGACTTCCAAATCCCATTTCATTATGAAGAATATCATTCCATTGTCCATCATATCCTCCATTATCGTGAATCATCTTGTTTCCAGCCATTTTCTAAAACCCAAAAAGAATAGTGTGAGAGGCAAAAATCATGCTAGGGAAAACAACATAATAAAGGGGGAGTACCTTCAATATCTAACATCTTAGGTTTAATTCTATGATCGTTAGCGTAGTTCTTGTACTATAACTTATACGTCTACTTAACCTTAGGGACATCCCTAGACATACCGTAGAAATATCTCTAGGAATCTCACTAACGTTTTCGCATCCTAGTTTCCAAAGGTTGACTAAACCTTTCCTCTGAAACCAACTGTAGAGACCCGTATCTTGACGTACATGGACATTACATTACTTTTGCGGAATACTTAGTACATTACAAAAACACACACACAAGGATCGTAATAGTTTAGTGTCTTTGGAAACTCGGAACGTAATCTTCTAATCGTGGTGAAAGATCTTCAATATCTCCCATAAAGATCTTCCTTTTTTTATACCTAAAACCTTTCTTTATATCCTGGGGAAAAGAAAACATAAAAGGGTGAGCTCAAATGCTCAGCAAGGGCAAATAAAGGAAATAAAAATCATATCATATCTTTATGAAAATCAAAACCTGCAAAAGAGATCATAATATCTTAACATGGAATAAATCATAGAAGTGAAAATGAGATCCCCATAATCATAACATAAAACTTGAAACTTTGTGGCATGCACACATAATCATGGAAAATCATTTCTTGTTAGTCATGACTTATTGCCAAGACTATCTTAGTGGACAAAGTCCCTTTCTGAACCGAGTTCACTCCTCGTTTCAGTCCTGTATCACTGAACCGAAATAACCTTCCGTTCCAGCCATGTCTATCTCATGAGATATAAAATCTTTACCCAATGAATTGGAGGGAGATATAGGTCCCACCCATCTTATAATGAATCTTTTCTTATGTGTGCCACATAATCATAAATCATACATCATCGCATAACCCATGTAATAAAAATGGGATTCTTAAACAACATGACATCATAAAACAATTCATATAAGATAAAGGAATTCATAAAAATATTTCCATCACAACATAATCAAATCCATGTAATAATAGGGATAAAAACAGAACCCTTTTATTATCTTAGATGGAAAATAATTTTGATAAAGTACTTGAACTCCATTCTTGAGGAAAATATCCTTTCTACTTCAAAAACATTTTTCCTTTCATAACATGTCATGCGACTTTAAAATAAAAGAAGTTGATTAAAAATAAACTTGAATACTTGAAAAGGAAGCTTCTTGGAAATAATTTTTTAGAAATCCATTCATGCCGTATAAGTTAAAAAAAACATTCTTCGTACTTTTGTCGGAAAAGTCAAAAAGTACCTCGTACGACAAAGGATTCCTTTCATACATATTACTAAAAACTCACCGAAGGGTAAAAATGGATTTAAAAAATTGTAGGTGGATGGAAATAATATTACATATTGATGAAACATGGATGTGGATGATAAAATACACCCCAGTGAATACTTACGAATAAACAATCTCGGATAAAAATGAGATTGTGATATTTCCCTTACCTTAGGTCCGATTTGCTTCGTATGTGTCCGAACCTCCTGTATAATGATTTAAATAATGTCATTGACTTATTACAGAATCATATTCATTGTTATGATATCATATATGGTTCACTTATGACATTATATTACCCGTTCTTTTGTAAATTCCATGTTAAAGAAGCGTTTTGGGTAAAATCGTTTCATTTATCGTAGGTGTTTTGACTTGTTGTTCTTGACATCATTATTACTTATATCATGATTTACTTACTTCCAGAATATAAAATATGATTTATATATCATATATATTCAGAATATATATATATATAATAGATAGATAAATAAAATGAAAAACACCGTTCATGGAGACGGTAGTCCGTACGTACGTATGAACGCTGTTTTTCTTTCCTTATTGTCTTGAAATGGAAGTAAGTAGATGAAATACATATGTATATATATAAATAAATCCAGTAGCTTTATAATGTCATATATTTCATTATTATTTCTTATATATACATTATAATCATTCTTAAATGGTTAACATGGAGAATGAATCTCATCGCGTCGTGGAGACGGTAGTCCGTACGTACGCACGAGCGATGATATCATTTCTATAAATATTGAATTGAATTGGAGTGGATTATACAATATATCAGAATCAATATGATGTTGTAATAACTATGTATAGTTATTCTTTACACCATTAAACCCATCCATGTAAGGTGGTGGTGGAAAATAGATTACACCACGGCGTGGAGACGGTATTCCGTACGTACGCACGCGCGGTGATTTCTTTTTCCGTAGGATGGATAGATGGTGAAATAGGGTTGTTTCATACTTATAATAACATATAAGTATATGAGTGATACTGATGTTATTACTTCATAATGAAACAACCTAAGAAGAAGAAGTGGAAGAAGAAATAAAGATGAAAGAATTGGTAACGGTAATTACCTCTTCTTTGAAGCGCCTTTTGGAGACCTCCTCTTAGGGAACTAAAATTGGTCTTTGAGTAAGACCAGAACCTCTAGGATGTTGCTAGGGAAGTGGAGAAGAGATTTTGGCAGGGGTTGGCCGAGCTTGAGTGCTCAAATTGGTGTGAGGAGGAGGGGGAGGAGGTGTCCTTTTATAGGGGAGGAGAGGGGCACCTTAGGAATATCTCAAAATATTATTTTATATTAAAGTCAAAATCGGTTTATAATGGTTCCAAAGGGTCTTATTTAGAAGCTAAAGTGGGGATGGGTCAAAATCCTATCAACCAATAGGATTTAGACAAGTTTAGGGTATTATTTTAACCTTATCAATTAGATTTAACTCTAAGTTAAATAATTTAACTTTTACCGTGTCTTTTTGTTTTCTTTCACTATATGGTTAATAAACTTACTATAACATGCCAAACGAACCCCAAATTTTATATTATTAATACATATATCCTTAGCTAAGTCATTTGGCCGAACCTTAGATTTATAGGAATAAAATAACAATTAATAATATAATATTTGATTTAAAAACTATTTTGTGTCAATTTTGACACTATTTGATATATGATTTTTGTGAAAGTCATAACAGAATTAAATGTTCGAAAAAAGTTTCTTAAATCAACATTAATATATCATAGTAACCTAGAAAATTAGTGGAATTCATAAAAAATCTCAAATTACATTTATTTTGGTGTTTATAACATCAATTATGTCAATATTTGATTAATCAGATAATTACTGCATCATCGTTCTGTCATAAATAAATTAAATTATTTGATGTCTAAAAATTAAAAATAAAATACAATCATGTAGGAAATCTTTTTAGGTTTCTAATGAATATTTACAATAGAATTTATCTTATGTATAACCCCATATTAAAAATGATTAACTTATTAAACTTTGATTTTAACTATTTTAACCTTTTTTAAATAAATTAATAATAAATGTCCTAATCTAATCCAAGTGGGCCTAAATGGTCATATTTTATTGCTAAGTTTGTTTTTTGGTCGAATTACACTTGTCCAATAGAATTAGGACATGTGTTAGGGTAATAGTAATATCATATTTACCCTTAGTTACCCTATTTACTATTAACCGCGGTAAAAAAGGTAAAAAGTTACTATTCACCAAAAAATTATTTTCATCTCATTGAACCACATTTTAGTCCTTGATATTAACCGTGTCTCTCGGATTTTCGAAATTCCATTCACAGAAGCGGTAAAATTAAGTTTTATGCAAAATTCAGTTTTTAACCTACCACTTAGTAGTTTCACTATTCATCAAAAATTGATGTTTTTCAGAACAATGCCAAAATTTCATCCCAAGCTATATTTCATATTCCGAATTCAAAAATGAAGTCTATTTTACCAAATTCATAACATAAAAGTTGCATTAATTAATTTTATAATTAAATCCCGCTGTTAAAACAAATAACGTGTTTTTAAGAAACAATATCTATCAAAAGATTGACACTTGTTTATGTCTAGTTTAAATGTGAAACTACATCCAATGACCAACATTGTATTAAATTGTAAAAATATATTCTAAATATTCTTTAAAACCACTCAAATTAATGATTTATCACTATTAATTATTTCGATTAAAAAAAGTTGTTTTTAATTATAATTTAGTAATTTTCACTATTCATCAGAATATGAAAGTTATCCGAAAAGTACCAAAATTTCACCTTAGGCTAAATTCGATACTCCGAATCCAAAAATAAAGTTCATTTTGAAAAATAAGATTTACTGGATTTCAAAAAGTGGTTATTACTATTCATAACGGCTAGTTTTAATAATATTTTTATAGCATATCGTTGTTTCGTGAAACTCAGTATTGCGTACTACACACGCTATCGAGGAAGGTTGCGATTGCGTGTAATGCAAGGCAAGTCAAGGATGCGTGTTGTGAAAGATCCTTTTGGTGTAGCGTACAACACAAGACATTAATAAAATTAAAAAGAATATTTTTTATAAAATCTTGGGCTGTTACATAGTGCCTCCAGTAAGTTAATATATAACAACAATAGTGTGTAGGAAGTAATTTATTAAGAAATGAAATTATGAAATAAAAAATTATATAATTTTTGGGTTCTCGTTTTATATCATGCTCATTACACTAATTTCTTTTAGAAATTAATTCTCTAATTTGACAATTAGGAATGATTCATTTATAAAGAAGCTTATTTAGTTAGCCAAACTCATTTAATTAATATGATATGGGACCTAGCATGTATACTTGTGTCACAAATAGGGTTATGCTCACTGGTTTCCTAAATAATCCATCAATAAAGTGTAAGACAATGACATAATCTAATCTTTTTCTTTTTCATGGTAGACGGGCCATATAAATCATTTGATTCCTTATCCAATCCATAGCCTAAGACCATCCTTCAAATTCCTATTTTGGAATAAAGGTATTTCTCTATTTATGATGTAATCCAACACCCAACAAGACAATCCATGGTGATATTCACAAGTAACTAGGTATCGATCTTGGTGTGGTATAACATCATTTCCACTCGAGTCCACCCTTGGTGGTCCAATAATGGAGCCCATGTATCTCCCAAGGTTTATATTATCAATGTCATCATATGATAGTCCATGAAAATACATATGGAGTCCGTGTATCTATTGATATATAATAGTTATCCCCTTTGACTCTATCATTTGTATTCCAAGTATCACTTGAATATATAATAGTAATCCCTTAGGAGTTATTCCTTAAAATCCCATAAAAGAAGTCTAAGTGTCACTTGAACATAAGCAGGGTGGAAGCTAATTCAGTCTGTCCATGTAATTCATCATTTAACCCCTGTGTCACCCAAGGAATATAAATATTCATTCAAAAAAATTTTATCAACATCATTTAATCAATTCCATTATCCATGTTGTGTCCAATACCAAGAATAATTCATTTATACCTCACATAAAAATGTGGCTAAAGGCACGGGATACTTATAAGGCTCAGTCTTTAATTTACACACATGGGAATTTTATTATATCAATCATCTCTTGCTTAAAAAACCATCACATGCATAGTGAATAGGTCATGGTCATTCATCACTTTCCATTAATAAATTCAATTTCCAACTCATAACTATAATTCTAATTGTAATTTATTTCAATTAAAATTGACAATATAATATTAGTCATCCTATTAAAAGGGGTAAATAGGTACACATCAATGGTACCCAAAATCACATGCCATCGTAGTGGCCTATATAAATACACCACACACCGTAGGTTTGGTTCTAATTTAATGGTTGTAAACCATTTTTCAATTATCAAAGGACTCGTTAATGACATAGCATATACCTATCAATTAAACTAATGTATTAAAGTCCATTTCAACGACATCACTCTTTGAATTCGCATCATGGCATAATGAAATATATAAACAGTTCAAATTTAAATAAAATCATGAGACCAACTACCATATGTACGTTGTGGAAAAACCATCTAGTGTCTACTCTTGATTAGAATAATTTCAGATATAAAAACAGAATAAAGGACCCAGTACCTAATAATAGTGAAAAATATCTTTCACTTAAATATTACAGTCAATTCCTAACCAAAAGAAGAATGAAAAAAATCAGTGGATATCATACTGATGTAGATTAAATGTGGAATATGAATCTCATTTTCAAGCTTTGATGGAGGTGATCTACCACTTCTTGGGGTTTTCATTAATGAGGGGCCTCAAATGGGGAGTTTTTTTGTGGGAGATGAAGATGTAGACTTAGGTTTTAATATAATTAATTATTGAAAAAATGAGTAATTCACCCAACAAATAAGGTCGCACGGTTTGGCCATATGATTGGCCAAACCATGTGCCAACCATACACAATTTTCTTATGGAAGGGTATCCCCATATTGTTTGTATGCTAGGTTTGACTAACCATGCACGAACTATAAAAAACAATTCTGTCAAAATTGCAGATATTCATGGCCGGGTGTGCACCTCACATCACATAGTTTATCAAATTGTATGGTATATCGCTTCCCTATTTCTAGCTTAGCACGGTTAGAATTAACCATGTGGGCTGACCTTCATGGTTTATTATAACAGGGTGCCAAGCCTTTTTCACCTAAAAATTTATTTTGAGGCTCCGAACCAACCTTGAAGACCCAAAAAACCTCCATCACCTCAATAGGCATTAAAATTAGACTATATTTAGACATATAAACTAGAAATTGACTTAAAATAATGGATCCATACCTCAATAAAAATGGGTTCTTACAAACAAACCCCAATAAAAAAATTCATCCTTGAAATTCCATCCTAATGATGGTCAATAATTTCTTTGAATAACCATAACCATGACGATCGTACATCAGACTCCAACTCCAAGGTCTCATATTGTACTCAGTTGTGCTACCATATCACACATACTAAATGAACTAACCAATATTATATGAACATCATTATATAATCAACAATATAAATATGATTCTCCTCAATGGATGCATCTACCTGTAACTCATCCTCCTCATGAAATGAATCATGAGATGGATATGAATAGAATCGTTGGACCTGAGATACATGGAAGACGTTGTGCATGGCTCGGTACCTCTGATATAACGACCCAATGTTTTATCAATGGAATTATCTTCATATAATTATGCCTTATTGTTTAATAACATTGGGAATCACAATGAAATGTCATGACACTAAATACAATGTGATAATTAAAAAGTATTTTTCCAATTTTATGTTTTGAATTTTGAAAATCTTAATTGCACGGTTGCGGTCAATAAGATGATTGGAGACCGATAGGAAAAACTTATTTTTTATGAATAGTATCATACCCTTATGAATAATATCGTCCCCTTATTAACATTAATGTGACCTTTATTAATAGTAAATTGTCTAAAATAATAGTAACCATACCCATGAATGATTAAATAAAATTTAGGCATCTTATAATGTGACAATTTGACCATAGTAAATGTATTGGTATTTTTGTAACATATAAATAATTAATTATAATTAATAATTTAATTTAAAAGAAAATATATTTTCAAAAAACGTGTTCATAAATTAAAAATTCTATGTATTCTTCTAGTTTTAAGATAATAATATAACACATTATTCAATTTTTGAAATCATTATAAAATCAGTTTTATTTGTAAATACTGTATTTTTAATGTAAATTTAAATTTTTATTAAAAATTAAATTCATTATTTTTAGAAAATAATTTTGGAAAAATAGACTTTATCTTTGTATTATATATGTTGAAAAATGGTTAGGGTGAATATTTGGAATTAATTTTAAATACATGAATTTTCAGTTAATAGTAAAATACATTAATTTACCGTATAAATACATTATAATTTGAATCCAATATTACTGACATCACAGGTGATGTAAAACACCAAATATCGAACTAAATCCCGTATTTACTATTCCTTCTCATGGAATCATTTCTATTTCTACTCTAGGTGTAAATTAATACACTAATTATTAAAAAAATTAGAAAACCCCCCTCACCTCCACTATAAATACAACCTTTCACACCCTCATTTCCTCACACCTCTCAAACTTCATGCCTTATCTAAACACTACACAATAAACATCCATATCCCCTCCCCCACATCCAAGAGATTTTGGTATTATCAATAGAACAAACCTATGTTCCTTAAGGAGGATCTGAAGAGGAATATTCAATAGGTAATTCCTCTCTCTCCCTTTTCTATTAATATCATTTCAATTTCATGTTCTTTTCATAGTCTCTCCCTAGATATCCTCCTTATCGTGGTATGGTAACTACATTATCTCAAAAATAATGTAATTTTATGATAATTATAGTATAATATATTATATACCCCCCTTCCTCTCTTCTTTTTATTTAAGATAAAGAAATTTTGTTCATGAGGTGGCAATATATCACCTTTAAGAATGACATGTTTTCATTTTTCCTTTAACACCTTTAGATCTGGACATAAAACCATTTTTTATGGTTGATAGAGATTATTTTATATGTATTATATAATATTTAATTTTATGGAACTATCTTATGTTAATATTACTAAATGATTAAACAAAACAAGTTTGTTATGGTTGAAAAACCACCCAAATTAACCCAAATGATCATCATTTTATTCTTATCTAATGATTCATCCACATGGAATATAATATAATTAATTATAAGATCATTTAAACTATTTTAATATCATTAGTAATGTGTAATATCAGTTCTTTATGATTACTCATGTTCTACATGAACTTCCATTTTTGAATACAAGTGAACCGTTCAAGAAAATCATAAAAATAAACATTACTGAACAGTTGATTTAAACCCTAAAACTCATCCAAAAGCCCATAAAATATCTTAATGAATCCATAATGAACCATATTCATGTAAAAAAGTTTCTAAAATTGTTAATTAATTTTTCTAATGTTGTTATACATGATTTAAATGTGGTGAAAGCATCAGATAAAAGATAAGGGGAAATTATCTAACATTACTTTTTTTTCTTTGGGATAACCATCTTTTGATCCATTTTTGTTATGGTCACTCCTTAAAAATAACATTTTCATCATAATATTAACTTTTCTTGGATATAGATGTTTCCACTGGATTTAATGTTAAACAATTTTTTTCCAAAATATCTCTTCTTTCAAAAACACACCTTTTACTTCTCACTCAATGTGGATGGTTCTTATTTCATGTATGTTATTCCCACATTCATTTGCGAACTAAAAATTTAATAGTGTTTTCATATGAGATTAAAACAATTAATTTACATGGGTCATTTAAGTTCATTTTTCAAATATTTTCAATGTGGCATATAATATATTGATAATGTTATTATATGACGGGTGCCACCGAAATTATACAGCATTGCAATGCATTGGGTAATGTGATGAATCTCATGAGTTAAAGTGAAATGATGGGTTAAAAATATTCCATTTTTTTCATAACTATGACTGTTAATTGACCACTAGGACGTGATGTTTCATTTTTATGCATATCAACATTTCATGTCTTTTATTAATGATTCCTCTCACGTTCATTATCCTTTGCCTATGTTATGATTATTCTCACCCATTCTTAAATTGATCATATGTACACTGACTGAAAATTAACATTTTTATTGATTTAAAAAAAACACAATACATAAAAGATCGTCATGGTGGTCTAATGTAATGCATTCCCAAAGAATCATTGACAAAAAACTTTATCCCTTCGCAAGGAATAGTCCCCATGTTAATGAAGGATAACATAGTGTGATCTGTGGTTTCCATAGATTCCAAAACATCAATAACCATATTTCCATCTTTCCATGTGTGAGAGATCTCTAGGTGAATCCCCATGAGAAATTTGTATCCACTAACAGTTTGTATAATATTCTAGGGAACCCCACTTTTTCTCAGCAATGGTTTGCAGAATAACATTATATACCCACTTAATGGGATTTTATCTCATCCATTTTTTATGTATATCCTTAGGTGAATATGTGTACTAAGATGATTACAAGGGATAATAAGAGGCTGGAGAATAATGAATTATATAAATATTTATGCAGGATCTTGTAAATGTTATGTTTGGACCTTGTTTACCCAAGACACAAAAACTCTGGATGCTCATGGAGTAATAGTATTATGTTATTTATCTTTATAATGATGTAATAATAATGTATTAAAAGGTAGGTTTTCTATAGTTGGTATCAAACGCATGGTTTTGTTAATTTGGGAATTAGGATTAGTGAACCCTAGAGTAAACCTCTACCATGAGACTAAGTACAATTATGCAGACAAGAAGCTTTACATAGGGATCTCATAAGTTATGATTTTAGTTTAAATTGTACAAATGAATGTGTTATTCATGAAATGTTGACTTCTGTTTTATTCTAACCTTTTCTATTGTATAAAATGTTGTAAACCAAGAGAAATCGAGCCAATAACCAATGAAAGGGACAATGAAACAATTTCCCTCAACGACAACCCCAATGCATTGGGAAGTGGAGTTTATAACAAAATAGATATGCTTACCCAACTATCTCAGGCTATGAACAACAACCAAAATAATGGGGAATATCCTCCTTCCCCAAATAATGATCAACTGGATATCGAGTGTTTTATGTGGAAACGACCACCAATGATTAGTGGATCTTCAGATCCAATAGTTGCTGAATATTGGGATAACTTCATGGAGAAGATATTTTAGGTGCTCTACTATTTTGAGATAGAGAAGGTGACATTAGCTATTTATCATCTTGAGGGAGACGTCGATAAATGGTGGGTTTTTATTACAATCACAGGTCCAAGGTAGAAATTTGATGAGATGGAATGGGAAGACATTAATAACATGTTTCTTAACAATAATTTCCCCTCAACTCTTCATACAAATATGGAGTTAGAATTCATAGAGCACAAGAAAAAGAAAGGATAATCTATCACGACCTATGAAGTGAATTTCACAAAGCTAGAATGTAATGATATGGGTTTTGTTATCAACAATGATAAAAAACTTGATAGATTCGTTAGTAAATTAAAACCCCATATTTGAAAGGCTCTTGTAATTTGAGTCCTTGGGAGTGATGAAAAGGTTGGTCGGTGTGCCATCAAAGTGGAGACGATGCTTAGATAATGCTCCCATGGATATGGTGATAAGAAACAAAAGATTGAGTTTCAAGCCATAGGATGTAATGATAAAGGTTGGAAGAAAACTCAAAGACCCACTTGCCAAAATGTGGGAAGTTGCATCATGGGAACTACCTCAAAGGGATGATTAAGTGCTTCAGGTATGGGAATGAAGGTCACCATGATAAATTGTGTCAAAAAGACATGGAAAGGAAGGAGAATTAGGTGGAAGAAAGGAGAGAATAACCAATGGCTCAATTATATAACATTAGGGAGAAAGGGAACTATGCAAGCTAGTGCACTAAACCTCGAGTCCTTGATAGTAATCAGCGTCAGTAGCCACCAAATCCAAAAGAACAAGGGAAGGGTTATTCCATTAATAATGCATAAGTGGAGAATGATAATGAATCCATACAAGGTACACATTATATTCACTCATGAATAGAGAAAAGGCTTCTTTGATTCTAGTTCTAGGCATTCCATTATATCATGAAAGTTTGATTGAACTATAGAATCAAATCCCTAAAAACTTGAAGTGGATAGATCTGAAAAACACCAAGTTGTGAAATTGTTGAAACCAAAGTGTTTGAATATTCTCTTATTGGCATATATGGGTTGATTCTTTCATAAATTCCCATAGTACTCCCCTTGGTGGAATTTGATGGTATAATGGGAATGGATTGGATCTCTTAATATAGAGCACAAGTCAACTATCGGGAAATGTAAATACCTTTTCATTTTCTGAACCATCCCACGCTCCATAAAAAATTTATGGAAGATCAGGAATCTCCTTTAAAAAATCCTTCAATGATGTGGGTGTTTATTCCCTATAAAAAATCATACCTCAATCAAATGGTTGTGTCAAAAGAAAATGAAACCTTTCAAAAATTCCCATCGTGCAGGAATACTAGGAAGTATTTCCCGAAGAGTTACCTAGATTTCCTCTAGATCGTGAGGTAGAGTTCTCAAAAGAACTCATACTAAGAGGTAATTCTATATTACATTTTTCCTACAGGAAGGATCCTATCGAAATGGTGTAGTTAAATAAGCAGCTGCAACAAAATTTGGACAAAGGGTTCATACACCCTACTACATCACCTTAGGGGGCTTCAGTGCTCATTGTAAAGATTAAGGATGGAACAATACTGATGTGTATCGATTATTATGAACTGAAAAATATCACCATAAAGAACAAATATCCTCTTCCAAGGATTGATAACTTATTCAATCAGTTAAGTGGGTCTCAATACTTCTCAAATGAGGATCTTCATTCTGGATAACATAAGCTAAAGGTGAAAAAGGATGATATTAAGAAGACTTCCTTCCGTACAAGGTATGGTCCCTATGAGTGTCTGGTGATGCCCTTCAGATTTACTGATCCCATGGAATCTTCATGGATTTAATGAATAAAGTATTTATACATTACCCCCAACAAATTTATGGTAGTGTTTATTGATGATATTATCATATACTCCAAGAGAAAAGAGAAACATGAAGAACATATAATAAATTTATTGTTGACATTGGGAAAGGAGAAGTTTTACTCCAAGATCAGGAAGTGTGAATTTTTTATGAAGAAAGTCACGTTCTTCGAACATGTGATCACAAGTGTGGGAATTTCAGTAGACCATTCAAAAACAAAGGTGATTATGGAATGGCCCAGGATCTCTAGTGTCATAGAAATCCATATTTTTCTTGGATTAGATGGGTACTATCAATGATTTGTGAGAATGTAATCATGATTTTAAATCCAACTAACTATGTAAACAAGAAAAGGGGTAATGTATGTTTGGACATAAGAATTTGAGGAAAACATCAAGGAGCTAAAGCGGAGGCTGATCACAGCCCCTGTACTAACATTACCAAAATGAAGATAATTTTTTGTGATATATACTGATGCATAAAAGAATTTCTTGGGTTGTGTACTCGTGAAAAATGATAATGTGATTGCCTACGCCTCATGGTAGTTTAAGATCCATGATTAGAACTACCCGGCACATGATATGGAGCTGGCTGCCATGATTATTTCCTTGAAAATCTTGCAACACTACCTTTAGGGTAAGAAGTGTGACTTATAAACTGACCACAAGAGATTAAAGTTTATATTCACACAAAAGAAGATCAATATGAGTCAAAGGAAATGGTTATAGCTAATCAAGGACTACGATTTCCTATTCACTATCATCATTGGAATCCGAACAAGGTAGTTGATTTGCTAAGCAGAAAAGAACATGCTTCTCTATCCATGTTACAGATTGAGAATGACGCTATATTCATGGATATGAAAAGGATTGATTTGGAAATGATAAGGTAAGGGTATACATCCTACCATTACCGAATGATTGTGTAAACATTAATCCAAGATATGTTTAAGGAGGCACAAAGGGATGATCTGGAGATATAAAAGAATGTGAATGCATTAAAGGAAGGTAATATTCAGTGGTTCCATATCGACGATGATAGTGGGATTTGGTTTGGAACATGGCTTTGTGTGCCTTCATCACAAAGGATAAGGAATGAGCTATTGGAAAATGCAGATAGCTCAAATTTTTCTATCCATCCTAGCGGCACCAAGATGTACTGTGATATCTGAGACCACTTATGGTGGGACAATATGAAGAATGATATTGTGGAATATATATCAAGATGCTAGGTATGTATGAAATTTAATGCAACTGACAAATGTCCAAAGGGATGATGCAACCATTTCCTAAACCCATGTGGAAATCGGAGAATGTCTCTATGAACATTGTCACGGGTCTTCCAAAGAAGTCAAAGGTAAATAATGCGATATGGGTTGTGGTAGACCGGCTCACAAAGACTTCCCATTTCATCACTATTTGGGAAGATCTCTCACTTGATCAACTTGAAAATATATATGTGAAGGAAGTGGTTATACTTTATTGGGTTCCACTATTAATTGTCTTTGATCATGATCCAAGGTTCACATCTAAATTATAGTGGATCCTTCAACATACTTTGAGTAATGAATTAAATTTCATCCTGGCCTATCATCCCCAAAATGATGGTCAATCTAAATGTACTATTCATATGCTTGATGATATTCTAAGGGACTACTCTTTTGAATTATAAGGTTGATGGGATCAGAATCTCCCATTGGTTGAGTTCTCATACAACAATAGATTCTACTTTTGTATTCAGATGGCTCAATATAAAGTTCTATATGTAAAGCGATGTAGAACTCCAACTTTTTTGGTTGAAGTTGGATAAAGAAAGCTACATGGACCTGATCTTCTACAAGAGAAGCCTGAGAAGGTTCATGTCATCTAGAAACACATCAAAGCTGCTCAGAGTCAGAAAAAGTGATATGCTGAGAACCATAGAAGGGACTTGGAGTTCGATGTTGGGGATAAAGGCCACTTTTTAATATCACCGTGGAATATAGTCATGTGTTTTGGAAATAAATGGATACTAAACATAATGTATATTGGCCCCTTTGATATCCTTGACCACAAAGAAGTCATGGCCTATCATCTTGCACTTCCACCGAATATGTCACAAGTTCATGATGTGTGTCACGTATAACTACTGAGGAAGTACATACCAGACCCCTCACATGTACTGAACCCATAGGTGGTACAACTAAAAGATGATCTATCTTTTGAGGATAATCTAGTGAAGATTCTTGACTAGAGAGATAAGGTTCTAAACAACAAGATAACCCACTTGGTCAAAGTGTTGTGGAGGAACCATATGTTTGAATAACCAACATGGGAAATGGAGGAGGAGATGAAGGATAAGTACCCACACATTTTTATGAAAAACTAAATTTCAATGGAAAAATTTCATAAGGGGGGAAGAATGTAATGAACCAATGTTTTATTAATGGGTTTACCTTCTTATAATTATGCCATAATGTATAATAACATTAATAATCTCAATGAAATATCATCATACTATATAATATGAGATCATTAAACATTATTTTTCCACTTTTATGTTTTGAATTTTGAAAATATGACATACACGGTTATGATCTGTAAGATGTTTGGAGTCTGATAGGGAAAACGTAATTTTTGTTGAACAGTAACCTACCCCTATGAATAGTAACATACCCTTATGAATAGTACTATGAAACTTATGAATAGTAAATTTTCCAAAATAATAGTAACCTTAACAATTATTGATTAAATAAAATTTAGTTATCTTATAAAGTGGCAATTTGACCATCGTAAAAGTATTGGTGTTTTTGTACGTCATAAATAAATAATTATATTTAATTAATTTTTTTTAAAAGAAACTTTATCTTCCTAAAATGGGTTCATAAATTAACAATTCTATGTATTCTAGTTTTACTATAATTTTATAAGTCCTTATGTAATTTTTGAAAGCATTATAAAATCAGGTTTAATTTTAAAACGATATTTTTCCAGAAAATTATTATTTAAATTAAAATTTAAATTAATCATATATAGAAAATTATTTTTGAAAAATGATCTTAATTTTTGGAATCTATATTTATAAATAAAATTGGGTAAAATTTTGGGATTTCTCTGGAATACTTAATTTTTTGGTGAATAGTAAAATAAAAAAATTTTCTTGTATAAATACATTATAATTTAAATCCACTATTTGTGACATCACAAATGATTTAAGAACCCAAATATCAGACTAAAATTCGCTCATTACTATTCTTGGTCATGGAATCATCACTATTTCTTATCGTGGTGCAATATTAATAAACTAGTTTTTAAAAAATTTATAAAACCTCTCTCCCCTCCACTATTAATACCACTCTTCACACCCTCATTTCCTCACACCTCTAATGACTCAAGACTTATCTCAATTCTGCCCAAAAAACATACCTATCCCCTGGCCCACATCCAATAGATTTGTCTCATTATAATACCAATACTATGTTCTTTAAGGAGGATCTTAAAGAAAGATTCAATAGGTATTTCCTCTCTCCCTCACTCATCCATTATTTTTCTTTCAATTTCATGTTATTTTCTTAGTCTCGACCCACCTATACTCATTCAAATGGTATGTAACTCCCATATCTCACATATAATATAATTATATGATACTAATTCTATAATATATCATACAACCCCCTTCTCCTCTTCTTTTTATTTTAGAAAAAGAAAGGTTGTTTGTGAGGTGTTAATTTATCACCATCAAGAATGACGTGTTTTATTTTTTTCCTTTACCACCTTTATATTGGGTCATGAAACCATTTTTATGGTTGAACTGGATTATTTTATATGTATTATATCATATTTAATGTTCTGGATATAACTTATGTACACGTCAATAAATGATTAAATAAAAAATGTTTGTTGTGGTCAAAAAAACTGCCCAAATTAACCCATACGATCATCATTTAATTATTATCTAATAATTCATCCACAAGGTTTATAATATAATTAATGATAAGATCATCTAATCTCCTAGAATATCATTAATAATATCTAATATCAGTTCTGTATTTTTATCCATGTTCTACATGAACTTCAATTTATGAATACAAGTGAATCATTCATGAAAACCATAAAAATGAACATTCCTGAACAATGGGTTTAAACCCTATAACTCTTCTAAAGGCAAATAAAAACATAATGAAACCATAATGAACAACATTATTGTATGAAATTTAATTTAATTGTTAAAAAAGAATTTAATGTGGTTATATGTGATTTTAAAATGAAGAAAGCGTTTGGGTATAAGGTAAGGGGAAATTCTTGAACCCAACTTTCTTTCTTCGGGTTCTCCATCATTCACTCCAATTTTTATGGTCACACCTTAAAAATATTTTTTTCATTATAATATTACCTTTTATGGATTATAAATGTTTTCCACTAGATTTTAGGACAAAAAAAGGTTTCCCAGAATAACTGTTCTTTCAAAAACACACTTTTTAATTCTCACTCAAGGTGGACGGTTCTGGTATCGAGTGTGTTATTCCCACATTATTTTAAGAAACTAATGTTTATCAGTTTTTTCTTATGATATGAAACCAATTCTGTTACATGGGTTATTTATGTTAATTTTTGAAATATTTTCTATGTGACATGGATGATAAGAATAATGCTATGATGCGACAGGTGCACCTAGAATTATACAATGCTCCAATGCATTGGGTAATGTGATGAATCTCTCGAGTTAATGTGAAATGATCTATGAACAAGATTCTGCATTTTTTCACAACTATTTGTGGTTGTTTACCACTAAGACTTGATGGTTCATTTTTTTGCAAATCCATATTTTAAGCCTTTTACTAATGATTCCTCTCATGTTCATAATCATTTTCCTATGTTAGGGTTATGCTCACCCATTCTTATATTGTTCTTATCTACCAGATTAATGGTCTTTTAGATCTCCCCCTTTTTATGTATATCCTTAGGTGAATATGTTTACTAAGGTTATTACAAGGGATAATAAAAGGCTAGAGAAGAATGAATTAAATAAATTTTTATTCTTGATGTTGTAAATGTTATGTTTGGTTTTATTTTTTCCATGATACTATAGTAATGGATCCTCATTGTGTAATACTATTATGTTGTTTATCTTTATAATGATGTAATGGTAATGTAAAAAATTTTAGGGTTTCAATATCTGAGGTATCTGCAATCGATAGGCTATCGGCTTGACTCACTCCATAATCTCAAAGGGCCTGATGGACCATGGTGAATGCATACATTGTCTCATGATCCTCCTATGTCCCAACAATTATGAAACACTTGAAAGACCCGATCTGTGATCTCCAACTCTAGAGGCTGTCTATGGAAATCATGGAATACTGTATGTCGAGACTGAAAAGTAGCCATCCACTTATGAATTAGATGCACCTTATATGTGGTCTAATAAATAAGACAAGGTTCCATTAAAGTTGTCTATCCTTCCTCTACCAACACAAGGGTGATCAGTATGGCCTACTATACAAACCCTCATATGGTGAGATATATAAGGTATTATAAAATCTATTATTGTATGAGAGCTCTATTAGGTGTACATGCCTTTCCCAAGAGACCCCAAAATCTTGTATGCATGATCATAACATGACCCCAATTTCTTGTATCATTCACTGTGACTGGCCACTGGTCTGAGGGTGTTAAACTGTGCTCAGACGTAGATGTGTAACCATGTCCCTCTAAAAAATATTATATAAAAAATATGTAAACCATGAATCCCTATCTGAAATGATAGGGAACATGACCATATGAATTCGTATTATCTCACATATATACAACCTTCCATAGCACATCTACTGAAATGGGATCCTTGATCAGTAGGAAATGTGCATCCATTTGGATCCTATCAAAAAAACACAAAAACACTATTACCTTAAGGGGACCTCAGTATACTGGCCACAAAATCCATCACAACATCATCACATTTCAATATAGGAATGGGAAACATCTATAAAAGCTCAGATTGTCCCTGGTGTTCTTCCTTCACCTACAAACATGTGGAACATCTGATGAAAAAACCCATCTATATATCTTTTCATACCCGACCACGAGTATTGGTGATTTAAATCCTAATACTTTGTTTCTGACGCTTTCTGTTAGGGCGCGTGTGCGCGCGCGCATCTGTCATGCAGAGGACGCACGGCTTGCTGTCCAGCATTCCCGTTTTCCAAAGGAAGGTGGCATTCGCTCCTTGTTAACGGATGTTTTCTCCTTGATCGAAATGGAATGATGGGATGTCGGTTCCTCCTTCTGTGGATTCCTCCTCAGAACTCGTCACCTAGTCCGGATCTCCCTCATAGATTTAAGACGTGTTTGTGAAACTCTTCCTAGCGCTATATCTTCATGGACACTAGTTAATTATGCTGCCTCCGTTGAGACGCTCCAAGGGGTATGTTCGGGGCAGTAACCTTCGGTTAGGGGAGTGGTCACGCTGAGGCATCGTTGGAATGTCTTGACACTGGGGGATTGGCATGTCTGTCTTATATCCCTTATTATAGGGCTTCTTGAGGGCACAGAAGCCCAAGGTATCACACATCGAATGCGGGGAATTTTATGCCATAGGGTTGTATCTGAGGTTTTCTTCATCTTCCCATGTTTAACACATGGTATGCCACGAGTTAAATGTCCAGTGGAGATGGATCGAACTGAACGGAACACTGCGAGTGGATCAGATAAAAGAACCCCCTGGAGGGAATGCTGATATTAGGGCTGACACATGGGTGGCTTCCCAAATACTATGGAGTGGAATGGGGTGGCATGATCCCACCGGGATGTGGCAGCTCGGGTATGAATCAGGATGGGTGATGAAGTGTAGGGGATTGAACCTCGTCGAGGCTTCCTACGTATCCCTATGGTAGGTAATCAATGTCCACGTAGTTCGGGATGGAATAAGGCATACACTCTGAGGCGGCCCACAATGATGGATGGACGGGGCTTACACTCTGAGGCTTCCCACAATGATGGATGGATGGGGCTTACGCTATGAGGCGGCCCACAATGGTGGATCGACGGGGCTTACGCTCTGAGGCCGCCGACAATGGTGGATCGATGGGGCTCATGCTCTGAGGTAGCCCACAATGATGGATGGATGGGGTTTAAGCTCTGAGGCAGCCCACAATGATGGATGGATGGGGCTTACGCTCTGAGGCGGCCCACAAGGATGGATGGATGGGGCTTACGCTCTGAGGCGGCCTACAATGATGGATCGATGGGGCTTATGCTATGAGGCGGCCCAGAATGGTGGATTGATGGGGCTTACACTCTGAGGCGGCCCACAATGATGGATCGATGGGGCTAACGCTCTGAGGTGGGACACAGTGGTGGTATCTATAAGGCATAATCTCTGAGGCGGCCCACAATGGTGGATCGATGGGGCTTACGCTCGGAGGCGGCCCACAATGGTTGGTGAACCGACGTGAAGAGGTCGGAATGATCGGGTGGTGGGCTTGAACCTCGGAGAAGCTTCCTACGTATCCCTGTGATAGGGAATCAATATCCACGTAGTTCAGGTGTACAGTTTAACGTCATGTGGGGTGGAGGTTGGTGTCATAGTCAATGATTAATCTAATCCCACGTGAGTCATGCTCGGTGTGAGAAACAAGAGGCGGTAGAGACCAAACGATCACGTCGTGAAGGGTGCGTCTATGGGAAGCGAAGAGGGGATTACGCGTTGAGCGGCCCATGGTGCTGGGACTTACTCCAGGATGGAGGCCCGGGGGCAACAAAGTGCTGAGGGAGAGGAAAGGGTAATGGAAGACCCTTATTTACATCTCCCCCTTGGTTCTTGGAACCGGGGAAGTACGAGGGTGCATGGGTGCTACCTCCCGCAAGAAAGGGTAGGGGCTTATGCCAAGATGGCTCTCCTTCCCCCATGTACAAACGCCGCCCCAATAAGGAGGATATCATCCCCTAGGAGGGGTGATCCCATCCCCATGGAGACCAGTGGGTGTAAAGAATTCCTGAGCTGAGGAACCCCTCATAGGATGCATGGGGGCCATGTCACAGTTTAACGTCGTGTGTTGAGGACGAGGGTGCTTGGCAGTTTAACATCCTGTAGCTCGGAGGAGGTGGGTTTACTCTGCACCCATAGGACGTACATGACTGGTACCCTTTACTCTTTGTGGGACAGAAGGTACCGGAAAATCCGTCCTGAAGGGGGGTCGTAGAGCGAACGATCGAGGGGTCCATGTTAGCGTGGCTATGCGAAGAATAAATAGCCGTTAGCATGCCTATGCGATGAATCCTGGGGCAAAGCAACACAATGGGAAAAACCACCCATGGGACCTTGAGGTTACTTTGTATGAGCCTGGAAAGTCATACGGGAAAATATTTCACGGTGTGTATGCCTGGTGTGTGTGCTCGTGGCATCCCGAAGGAGAACATCGGGGGCCTACGTAGGGAGGCACCCGGGGAGCATCAAGGTGAGGGGTCCCGGGGGTTGCGCGCAAAGAAATGGTTGGCACGCGAAACACCGGGATGACACATAATCAGGGCAGAGGGCTTGCGTGCGACTTGTAGGATCATTCACAAGGGATATGAATTGCGCGCGAGTGGAAAAGGCCGCACCCAAAGGTAAGGCTACACCCAGCAAAAGGGATTGCGTGCAATTGGACCGTTTTGTGCGCAACGTGAGGAATTGCGTGCAATGGAAGAACCCTGAAGGGTTTGGAATTCTGTTTAAGCCAATGGGATCACGTGCAAAGGTGGATCCTGGGGTGAGGTGGAACGAAAAGTATTAGTACCTGATGGCCATCTTGCGCGCGCGGAAGTCTGATTTCGCACATGAGAGACTGTTTGAATTCCTCAACCCTGAAATAGAAGGGATCTCCTTCTATTTATAGGCATTCAGCGGCGCGGAATTCAGGGAGGCGCAGAAAAGATGCACACCAGAGATGGTGGAGAAGAATGTTAACTGTGCGGGGTGCGGGCGCAAAAGTATTTTGCGCCTACACCAGGGACCCTTCACGAATCTCGGACCCTTTCTGCACAGCCCTACTTTTCTGCGCGCATACCCCTTTTTTCTACGCACCACTTTCGGGCCCTCTGGACCGAGCCTCCGAGTTCGAATATGACTTCTCTTTGTCACTTCAATAATTCCTTCAGTAATTATGGACTTTTTGGTGTCTAAAAATGCCCCCCCTCGGAATTGGATCGGCAAGGGGTCGCAATGACTGGATTTCAAGGGAAACGCCGAAACGGCAAAGTGCCGGGCTCCATGGGCCACCTACACGCAAAAAATGTTGCGGCACACAAAACGCCGGCTGGCGTGGAATCATCTTTCCGCACGGCGCAGAACCCTGCCTCCACCTATAAAAGGGTCCATGGGTCCCATGCTCCGTATGCAACTTTCTCACCTGATAGTCTCAGAGATCTCGTGCACGAAATTACCTCTGCACCTGCGTGTAAAACCTGATTTGGCAGTGCGTAATTTCTCAAATGTTTTGCCGTATTTATGCACAAACCTGGTATTTTCCACGTCAAATTCTCGGATTTTGTGCCAGGCATCCGAATTTCGCACAAAAGTCCCATATTCCACGCAACACTTCCTGATTTCGCGCAACACTCTTAAAGCACTCGGTTTGAAGAAGATGGCCACAAGTCAAGTAGATGAGGGGGAATCCCCCGCTCACAGAGCTACAATGGCTACGAACGAGGATATTTATGGCACCATGGTGGTTGTCTCCAACAAACATACTCTGTTCAATCTTCTAACCCCCGCACAGAAGGATTACCCTTTGTCCACGAACCTTCCGCTATGGAACTTTGGGATTTGGGAGGAGGTTCCGCTGCCAGGCTTCGAGGTTGATACACTGCGGTCATGGGTGACTCATGAGGATGACCTTCCCCGATGAAATATCACCAAAAATGGTTGTCTTTCCAGAGAAACTAGGAACATGGATGTATATGTCCTGAACCCGAGAACTAGAACTATTGTTGGGGGTGATCCTATTGCATAGAGTTCCCCAGCCCTCTATGCAACCACGTTCCGTCAGAGCATCATGGACGATACTAAGGGCTGGCTTCAAAATTGGGATTTACGGTCCAGAGGAAAATTCACATGCGATTGGGCCTGGGCATACTGGGTTTGCCATACGTGCGACCAATTTGGGGCTGAGCTACGGCACATTGGTCTGTTCGAGGCGGTGTGGATGCCACATTTACACTTCTACCGCCAGCCTGAGCTCAGGCCAGAGTTGTTCACCCGGTGGTCTCCTGACACCAACACATTCCATATTCATCATGGGGAAGTTAGTATTAGTCTCTGGGATGTCCACTTCATCAGAGGTATCCCGCTGGAGGGCTATCAATACGATGAGTTCCTTCCCCCAATGAACAACTGGGATGACAGATCACAGACCCCCATGCTGATGTGTCATCTACTGGAGCTGGCCAAAGAGATGTTGGAGGTCAAGGACTTCCTGAAGGACATTGCCTACAATGAATGGTTCGGCCTATTCCTGGAGAAGGATCTGGTGGTCAAGATGCAGGGATGGGGAAAACGGTTCCCAATCGCAGCTCAGGGGAGAAAGAATGGATCATACTGGAGGATCGTGGAGGCAGGGCAACACCAATCACGGGGCTACACCATTATCGAGGCCCGGGACCCGAATGTTCAATATGTCGAGTTCCTCGCAACCTTCCTGAGTGGGTGGCTCCTGCCTGTGCGGGACGCAAGGATGAGCATCTGTCCAACAACTCTGGTGATGGCGGGCATCATGGCTTCCATCAAAAGGTTTAATTTGGGGATCCTCGTGCTGGATAGGATGTACGCAATTCTGGGACGCATCTCAAGATGGGGGTCACCTAGGAGGGTATGTGGCCCCTTCCAGATCTTCCATGGATGGGTGGTGGCTCATCTTGGTGGGTACATTTTCCCAAACACCATTCGTCCTTCGAGAAATGGCCTGTGACCATCTCTGCTAAACATTGACGGGGGTCGCACCGATGACGCTCAGCGAGAAGGGAGTAAGGATCTTAATTGGTAACCATGCCAACATTACCTTCACCCCATTCCCCACCCCAACCGTCCAAATGGTAGACAATGGGAAAGGCTCACTGGAGCAGCATGAATACTTTCAGAGAATCAGAGGCATGGTGCTTGTGGCTCGGATTTACAGGAAGTTCTTCTGTGAGTCTTACATGCCGTCCTGATTCGCCAGGCAGTTCGGGTGCCTCCAGAAAATGCTGAAGAGGGTATTCAGAGACATCTGGGAGGATAGAAATCCATGCGTCCTTCTCCAGATGTGGTTGATGTTCACAACTTATGGCTCTGGTGACGTAATTACCCTTCCTCCAACCGAGGCCGATGCTGGCCTATCAACCGAGTATGATGAACACTGGGCCATAGCATACCCCGAGGGGCTTTTGCGCAAGTGAGTTCGTAAACTCGAGACTACCCTCATGTAACCCAGGCGACAAGAGAGTAGGAAAGGTGCTGCTAGAAGGGAGATACTAGGGGTGTGCCAGGCAGCGAGGCCTGCGCAGGCCGGGACCTCAGCAGCGGGAGCATTGCATGGCAGGACCAACGAACATCCTCGGATAGAAGATAAGGTATCTGCTTCATCCTTCCCACGATGCAATCTTCCTAGCATTATGGTTAGCCTGGTAACCCTACGGCATTCGGTGAGCACCGACGCTCTCTAAAAGAAGATAATACATGAAGAAGTCCAGCTTCCAGAAGTCTGGCTTATCCGGATTTCCGACAGAGTAAAATTAAACCGGCAACATGCATATCTGACGGCCCTAGACACATACCCACACCAACGGGGTTGGATCATGGATCCACCCTGTCTGGGAAAGTGATACTCAGTCAAGAGCATGATCCGGAGATGATGTCGCCGGTAAAAGGTGACAGTGACGAGTCGGAGGATGATGAGATCCGAGAGGAAGTGGGAGGAGAAGGGGAAGGTGAAAGAGAAGTTGAGGGAGAAGATGAAGGAGAAGGTGAAGGAGAACCCAAACATGAGGGGTCGCGAGGGTTCCCTACCAAGGGATTCTCTGGGTGAGCGGCGAGATTGTTGGCTCTGACATAGATATAACCGAGATACTCGAGGTTTTATTCAACCCTCATCCATCCTTGTACTATCTTCCCTTTTCAACCCATATACCATATTCCTTATCTTACTCAGGATCACATTGGTGCTGATCAACTGTCTCCAGTTGAAGGGGGGGAGGAAGCATCAATTGGGCCAGGCGGGGCACTGACGCCCCTTATTGAGATGACGAGTGCTGAGGGCTCTCCTGCCATGACAGCTCTTGCATCGACCAGAGAACCGGAGGTTGATTCCCTAGATTCCTTTAAGTCCCTTTCTTCGATGATTATAATCAATGTTGAAGAACTCAACTGACCAGGGTGCTTCCTGTCTGTGCAGTGATCGCGGCATTGGGGGCCAGTCGGGCAGCTGAGCCTGGACCATCAATGGGTGTGCTGATGACAAGCACATTATCTTTCTCAAAACATGCCTCCTAAACAGAGTTGGCTCCAGCTACTGGTGAACAGGGAGCGGTAGAAAATGGTGGTGCTGCCATCGGGTCAGGGCCGGAAGCTAATGTGGGTTCCACCGAAACCGAGGGGAGAGAGGAAGGTCATCCGGAAGAACCATTTCCCCTGGGAGGAATCTCTGAGGAAGACCCTGCTGCTATGCTTTTGGCTGGATTTTCCATCTATCGGCCCTCTGATCCTGAGGAATTTTATGATTCAGATTCGGAAGCGGCCGAAGAGAGTTGGATGACGTGATGCAAGGGATGGAAGTGCATCCGATGTTTCCTCAATCATCCCCAAGCGGAGTGGCTATAGTAGATGGGGTCTCTCCACACCTGGTTGCGCTTCATATGTGCAAGAGGGGTGGATGCCCAATGTCTTCATCTGACGGTATGTGATTACATGGATGAGAGGATGCAAGAGAGCAGCCAGCGTGCCGATGTCATTCGGTTCCAGGAGGAGTCGGAGAGTACCCGGGCCTTTCTCAGGGTGGAAGAGGAGGTCCTACGCCTCAAGGAACATGCAAAGGAGAAAGAGGTGTTCATCACAACTTACTATGAGCTTGTGGAGCAGCTGAGGGCCCAACTGGCGGATGCTCAAGATCAACTCATAGAAGCGAGTCATCAGTTAACTGAGCTCCAAGCTGAACAGGCATGGGCACAGGCTAGGGCCGACGAGATGCGCCCTGTGACCGCCGATGAAGAAAGAGTTCTCAGGGGGTGGGAGGGAGTCCTGGAGGCCACTAGTGAAAAGGTGGCAGCATTGGAGAGATCCATCCAAGAAGCTGACCCATAAGGTCCCCGTTTTGGCCATACCCATACACTTATCCCACCTTACTGATTTCTGCTCTTTTGAACGATATGTATAGAAAAATTTAATTACTTTCCCCTTTTCCTGACATACTTTTCACTTTGTTTTAACATGCTCGACCACAATTCCAAAATAAATATAAATCCATCCCAAAGCTCACGTTGGACTAGAGAAACAAAGTAGGATGGAACTATTACTTCGTTTGATTGTGGGAGCACCAACCAAGCTTCAGGTATTTGAAATTTGAACCCAGATTTACAAGGAGAAGAGGGAGGCCCATCCAAAGGAAGGGGACCTCAGACCTGATTGATGTATCATCTTCTCAATGTGCTCTAATGCACGAATAGGGAAATTCTGGGGGAATTGGAATCAGTCCAAACATGGGGAGACAAAAAGGATGAATCGCGTTATCCAAATTCGGAACACTATGGGAGGGGCGTGATGATGGAGGATAGCTATGAACCATGGAGAAAATGCAGCATCCATATTGCATTAGCCTGAAATGGGGACAACAAATGAGGGCTGACCACTGACCATGTTCGCAACACAGGGCCTAACTCAAATATCGTAGATCAGTCTTCTGGAATGTTGGCCCAGGATAGCAGGCGGACCATAGGACAAGCATCCATACTGTTATGGGGTCCCCCAGACGTGATCAGTCTTCCAAAATGTTGGCCCAGGACAGCAGGTGGACCATAGGTCAAGCATCCCATACTATTAGGGGGTCCCTCCAGACTTGAAAGAGGATGATGATCTGAATAAGGGGGGAACGCGAAGCGTGGAAAGTGGAGTGATGGTTTGTTCGCATGGTATCCAACACTCCCAAAATTATGTCACTGTGGTGGAGGCACATTAGGAAGATGTATTAATCTGATCACGGATCATCCTTACTATTAGACAGGACCTCTCTGGTGAGGGAAATATCGCTTCCCAACATCATTATGGGGTATCCCGAACTTATTCGAGGCTAATTCCGTGGTTACACAACTCCCCGAGAAGTCTGGCCAAAGGGCTGTCAGTGAGGGGGGAATAGACTTGTGATTCTCGGGACTGGACCCAAGAAGAAATGTTTGGGCATTCCTACATATCCCATAAGGATGGGAATCAAGCCGCACATTGTTCTAAAAGGGGTATTCATTTAAGGTCTTATAACTCGGACCATGGGGTATGAAGAGTAGGACACATAAGATAAGGTGGTTATGAAACCCGACGTAAATGGGGACATAAGCCCTACTTACCAGGTTTTCCCTGAGGAAGTGTTCCGATTAAGGGAGTGAACATGAATGTTAGGTCGGGACCATGGGGAAGTTCCTAGGTGATCCTATGTATCCAATAATAATGGGAATCAAGCCATAAGTAGTTCTTTGTGAGTGGAACATCACGGCATGTTACCTGTGAAAAGGATGAAAAGGGGCGTTTGGGTCTGTCCCCTCGAACCAAAAGAAGCGGCATTTGATGTATCTTGTTAGTCCTTTAAGGTGAATGGTTTTTCTTTTGTGGAGCGACCGTTCTAGGGTAGAAATTCCTAGAATTTCCTAAATAGTCAAGCCGTATACAGGTGTTGACAAATGGTATGGTAAATGACAGATACCCAACGTGATGTCCTCTATGGAGAGGTCATCACATTGTAGTATCGTTTTTTGTCATGCGGAAGCGACGATATCATCACAATTTATAGTCATGTGGTAGGACCAACCATCACAGTTTAAGGTCATAGGGCTTGGACCTGGGGGAATGCGCATGATGCGATAAAGCAACCCGACGTGAATGAGGACATAGTCCCGCACTATCATCGCACGTGATTCTGGGAAAGGAGCCTCAGGCCAAGGGACCAGTGATGGTCTAAAGATAAAGGGACAAGAGACACTAGCCTCCAGCTAAGCTGGGCCTGAAAGGCAATATTTGGGTGACCCCACATATCCCATGGGGATGAGGGTCATGATGCACATGTCTCTTAGAGAAGATCTCATCCTATAGTCTTAGACCTCAGATCGCAGAAACCCCTAGAGACGTTGTATTGCAGCTTTATCTACCTACTGTGTAGAGGTGCACTAAGGGTTAGTGCAAAGAGTGTCGAGATTCCACCTTTACAATATGTGGTGGAACATAATTTGAATCATGCAACCAACATTCAGGACCTGAAGGGGCTGGCGTGACGAAGAAGGATTACTACTGACCATGTTCACAACACAACATCCTGTCGTGTTAGCCTGAAATGGGGACAGAAAAATGAGCATTGACCGCTGACCATGTTCACAATGCGGGATTTGTATCAATTTTTTGTCCGTAACCCTTGTGGGCATTGGCCCGTAATGGTAGGAGAGACCTTAGGCATTGTATGAAGGCCATTTTTTTGGGTCCCTCCAGGTATGAAGGATAACGAGGGCCCGAATGAAGGGGATCACGAACATTGTCATGTAGACGGAATTTGCCTGTGTTGAATCTGACACTCCATGTCCTAGACCAGAGTACTCTGAAAACATTATCGGACCGCTGAAAAGGGCCGAGGGGATCGATTTGAGAGCTTCCAAAAGATGGCAGATTCCCGGGAGAAGTGGGGAATGGTGCCAAAAACCCCATACCACACCTATATATCCCCCTAGTGGAGAGGGACATGCCAAGAGGCCTAGGTGACTGGGAGATCAGAGGATATCTTAAGATATGAGGATGGTCTGGAAATATAGTTGTTCATGCAGTCCTATGTATCCCATAAGGATGGGAATCAAGCCATACATAGTTCTAACAGCACAGTTTAACGTCAGGTAGGATGATAAGAGGCATCTCATCCAGGGATGCACACGGTACAACAGGTTGCCTGACCTGAACGAGGACATAATCACATACCACGTTGCACAATCCCATGAGAGAGAACCTGGGCTAGAGGCCTGAAAAGGCTGAGGGGCCTTGGATGGGCCTCGGTCAGGAAGGCCTGACCCGCTTGCAGTTTAACGTCTTGTAGTGGGGACGAGAAGAGGAGGAAGACACCTCAAGTAAGGGAGGTATACGGTGCGGCGACTAACCAGACGTGAATGAGGAGATAACCCCACACCACACCGTACTCTCTGGGTAAGAACATGGGCTAGGGCCCAGAAAGGCCATGGGGCCTATGGCTGGGCCTCGGTCAGGAAGGTCGGACTAGCTTGCAGTTTAACGTCATGCGTGACGAGCATGCAGTTTAAGGTCATGCGGGAACGGATGTAGTTGAGGGTCATTCGGGACCATACAGTTTAAGGTCATGAAGGACCGGATGTAGTTTATGGTCATCCAAGACCATACAGTTTAAGGTCATGCAGGACAGTGAGGCACAAGAGAAGTATTTCTTTAGGAACTTGGAATTGGTGGGAGGAGTTATACGCTCTCTATATATGTTCACCAGGGAGTACGATCCATTTGGATAAACCTTATGAACAACGAAAGGCCCTTCCAATTTGGGCTCCAGCGTGGGGGGTTTCCTGCCGGGGATCATTGGCGCTCTGAGGGCCAATACCAATTCACCTTGCAGGAAAGAGCGGAGGAGAACCTTCATGTCAAAAGCTCGAGCCATACTGCTATGGTGCCTCTCTAGGTTGTGGAGGGCACGAAGCATATTCTCGTCCAGTGCTTCCAATTCTTCCAGATGGATCTCAGCCACCCTATCCGGTGCTTGCTGGTCATAGAACATTGTGCGAAATGAGGGAAATTTAATTTCAATGGGTAGGATAGCCTCTATTCCAAACACCAGGGAATATGGGGTCACTTGGTTGGAATTACGGGTCGTCATCCGAGAAGCCCAAAGGGTGTTGGGGAGTTTATCTAGACAACTTTTCTTGTTCTGACCAACCATTTTCTACAAAATGTTAGTGAGGGTTTTGTTGAATGCCTTAATCTGGCCATTTTCCTGCACGTGATAGCGGGAGGTATGGTCAGAGCGAATGTTGTACATGGCATACAATTTTTTCAGCTCGGCTGCTCGGAAGTTGGTTACGTTATCAGTGAGGATAGCGTAAGGTACTCCAAATCGATAGATGATATTGGAACTCACGAAATCGACGATAGAACAGGTCTTGACTTCCATGAGAAGAATTTACTCCACCCACTTGGAAAAGAAGTCCGTAGCGGTCAGGATAAACCAACACTAGTGAGCCGTTGCCGGCGGGTATGTCCCCACGACATCTAGACAGTAGACTGTAAAGGGCCAAGAGTACTTGGTGGTATGGAGAGGTTCCAGTGGCCAATGCACACTGTTATCATGGACTTGGAATGAATGGAACCTCTTGGTGAACTCAATGCATTCATGGATCACGGAGGGCCAGAAGTACCCTAGTCTCCGAATCTTGTGAGACAACTTCGACCCAGCCAGATGGGCTCCATAGAAACCAGCATGAAAATCTTGCAGGACCTATGGAATCTTGACTCCTTGAAGGCAACAGAGGATAACACTATAAAATCCATGTTTATAAAGGATCTACTCAGGTATGGGACCGCTCTGAATGGTAAACTGTAGTGTACGGCATCAGATTCACTCATGCTCAGACCGGTCTGACGAGAGATTACCGTATTGAAGGTACTCGACCAAAGGTGTCCTCAAATCGGCAACTATTTTGATTACTGCATCTGACGTACCTAGGGATCCTGATGTAGTGGAACCAGTGTTATGAGTATTTATCCATGGTGCGTGATCATCCTCTGGGATAACGGGAGTGATGACTCTCTGGTGCGCCATGTGGATAATCAGGTCGTCCTGTTCGGGCTCCGCACGCGACGCGGCCAGAGTATCCAAAGATTCTTCTCGACCGTTCCGTGACCGAGGGATGTGAATGACCTCTATCCGAGAAGGGAATTGGGATATTAGATGGATCGTTCACTCCAACGATGGCACAAGTTCTAGCTTTCTGACAACATAGTCTCCATTGACCTTCTTAATGACCAGCTCAGAATCCCCTTTCATATGCAAATGGGCCTCGTCGATCTCATGGGCCAGCTCGAGACCAGTAATGAGAGCCTGATACTCTTCCTCGTTATTGGTGTAGCCCTCTAACAATAGGAATGAGTATGGAAGAGTGTCTTTCTCTGGGGTGATGAAGACGATACCCAGACCCACTCTTTTGAGTCTAGAATCATTGAGTCTCCTATCGGTGGGGCTTCGAGAGGCACCGTCGAAGTGCATTTCGAAACATGGGACGACATGATCGACTGAGAAGATTTCCTCATCTGGAAAACCTAGGTCTAGAAGCTCATCTGAGGTGGTTGGGTGGGCAGGTAATAAGTCTTCCAATGCATGCCCCTTGATAGACTTATGGGACACGAACCTGATGTAAAACTGTTGGAGGATCACCACCCACCATGCTAGTCGGCCAGTCAACGTGGGGCGGTTTAGAATGTACTTCAGCGGGTCCACTCGAGAGACCAACTATACCTCATGTTGCTACAGTTAATTCCGCAGTTTCTGCACGGAAAATACTAGCGCAAGGAAGATTTTCTCATGGGGGATTATCTGGTCTCCATTTCAAGGAGCATACGGCTGAGTTATTAGAGGCTATTTTATGTCCCATAATTGTTCTTCTGGGAAAGAAGGGTTCCCAGGGATCGTTCCAGGGTAGTGACATAGAGAATAAGTGGCTTCCCGGAGATGGGTGGCATCAAGACCGGAGGTTGGAGAAAATATTTCTTGATTTTATCAAAGGAATTATGGAACTCCTCATCCCACTTATAAGCGGTTCCCTTCTTCATGAGACGAGAAAAGGGATTACAATTTCTGGCCAGATTCACAATGAATTAGTGTATGTAGGCTAAGTGGCCTTGAAGACCTCGAAGCTCCCGAATATTGCTTGGCGGAGGCATCGGGCTGATGGCCATGATTTGTTTGGGTCTATCTCAATGCCCTGGTACTTGACAACAAAGCCAAGGAACTTACTGGAGGTGACCCAGAATGCACACTTCAACGAATTCATCTTCGGGTGGTGGGAACAGAGGAAACTGAACCCTTTCTCAAGGTCCTTGAGATGGTCCTGGCGTTGGCGAGATTTGAACACCAGATCATCCACATAGCATTCCCCCAATGTTCCCAAAATCAGCTTGAATATGCGATGCATGGCCCGCTGATAAGTGGCACCCTAATTCTTCAGGCCGAAGGGCATAACCTAGTAACAGAAAGTACCTTGGGGTGCCTTGAAAGCTGTGGATTCATCATCCTTGGGGGCCATTCAGATTTGGTTATACTCAGAGTACCCATACATGATGGAGAGGTCTTGGAACCCAGTCATGGAATCAATCAACAACTCTGTCACTAGAAGGGGAAAATCATCCTTCAGACAGTAACTATTGAGGTCGCAGAAGTCAATACAGACCCTGCTTTGTCCATTCTTCTTCCTGACTGTCACAACATTGGCTAGACACTTTGGATACTGGAATTCCTTAAATAAGTTGGTTTTGATAAGCTTATCAACTTCTGCCTCGACCATGGATCCATGAGAAGGGTGCATTTTACTAGGAGGCTTCTTGAATCCACGATGACTTTCCGTAAGACCGAGGTGGTGAATGACTACTAGAGGATCCAATCCTGGCATCTCATTGTAACTCTAGGAAAACACGTCACGGTGCTGTTTGAGGAAGTCCACGTACCGCTGTCGCTCCTCGGGGGGCATGGAAGTACTGACCAATGTGGGTCTTGGGTCCACCTCGCTACCGAGGTTCACCTGTACCAACTCATCGACCGTGGTAGAGAAACCTTGTTCGAAGGTGGGGGGAGCATCCTCTAGGTCCTCTTCTCTGCTTGTGGAGGGATCTTCAACTGGGGGGGAGTTGTCTCTGAACTACCAGACTCTGATGGGAGACTGGTGCTGGCTTGAGCGGCAATGGTCATCATATCAAGATATTCATGTTCCACCGAGACTATAGAGATTAAGGCAGTCGATCCAATCCCATCTGGTCTTCGACCCATGGGGCCGTGCTTGATAACGACAAAGCAGTAATGGCTCGTCCGCTTGAGCTGGTTTATTCCAGCCTGAAGATACAGACACGTATGATGTACCGTCGTTTCCATGATCCTGACATCCCGATACCGTAAAGGGGTAGGAGGTTCCAGGATCACCCGAGCCTGGTTGGTGTAGGTGTAAGAGGTGATTCTCCGCCGCTGTCGGGAGTTGGGCGGATGGTTCCTTCTTTTCCCAGAAATAATGAAGCATTTACCCATATTGGGGGTGGTGTCTTCCAACCGATGGATTGGGATGACTTAAGCATCATTCAAACCTTCCCAAGGGTCGGTCATAGCAGCGACATGCTCCACTTCACTTTCTTGGACTTGTTTATCCTTGCTCTTTTAATAGTCACCATCTAAGTAGCGGGCTTCACAAGAGGCGAAAGGAGACATGTCACCTTTAAGGACACTAAATTGACCATTAAGGGAGTATTTGAGGCAATGGTGATATGATGAAGGTACCACCGCATGCAGGTGGAGCCATTTCATGCCCATCAATGCATTGTACATGGTGTCCTGGGAGACAACCATGAATTCAGTATTGGAAACTCGGCCACCGAACTGAGTCTTCAAGCAGATCTTGCCGACTGGGGTTTTCTAGATCCTATCATATCCCTGGATTCTGAGGTCAGAGGGAGTTATATCAACCTCAGACAAACCCATCATCCGCAATGTCTGAGTCGATATTAGGTTAATCCCAGAACCCGTGTCAATAAGATAGCGGTGGACTTCCACGGTATTGAATTAGCCGGTGATATACAGAAGAAGAATATACCCATGTACGGGGGAGCCCTCATCCTCCACGGAGAATGAAATGACATCCTAGAATTCGAAATCCTCAAACACATCAGTGTAAAAAGACTCTGCAGCTATTATCACTCTCTCAAACTAGAGGGGGCTTCTTAAAGCCTCTGCGAGTGAATCACACATATCTGGTGATAGAATAAAGGCTTCAAGAATGGAAACCCTTGCTGGGATACCTAAAATGTGCTTAATAACATTGTACGTCCATGCCAGGCGTGATCCTCTTCTTGCAGGAAGTCGCTCCGTGACTGGAGGCAGGGCAGGCCCTGCCGGCTGGGCTAGCGGCTGACTGGTACTAGGCATATCTCGTTGTTCACTAGTTGAAGCCCAGAGAGTGGCTGCTGGATGTGGACTGAAAGGCTGGGTTCGACTTGTGGTAGGGAGAAGTTGGTCGCGGAACTACTGATGTGGTTCCTCCTGGTCCCGTAACACAAACGGTGGTGGAGGAGGACCTGTCGACACCAGATGAAGGGGCCTCATGTGTTGCGCTCTGCACTGGGCCTGCTGTCTGGTCTTAGTGGCATGCATGGCCTGGCTAGAGGTGCCAACTGTCTTTCCCCAACTATTCAGGTAACCACGGCTCCGATGATGTTGGAAATGGATGGGGGCATTGGGACGGTCTACCTGGAATTCCCCATCGTCGGGAGTCAAATAAGGATTTACCAACTCTACGGTGTTAACGAAAGTGTAACCCGGACTGTCACTTGAAGATTCATCCACTACCGGGTGTAATCTTGGAGGGATCCCCATTTCTGGGGGCATAAAGTTTCCAAGAGTGCGGGACGACGACAGTATTGGAAGGGCACATTGTCTCTTCTTGCGTCGCCACTTCTTGCTCTTATGGGAAGAGGCTGGCATAGATGACGATGCTGAATTAGTAACCGCAGAATATAAGGGCACTTGATAATTCAGGCATGCATGGATGATTCCATGGGAACGGGTGACTGCCTTGCGGTCCATCCAGTTGTTATACTTCTGGGACCCATGGTTGGAAACCTGCTTCCATTCACCTTTGTTGCCGCTACTGCCACCTGACCTCAGAAAGACACCTGCCACTTATGCTGGGGCTAGGCCCAACATGACTATATTGTTTTCAATCTGGTCTTATATCTAGTTCTTGAACACATATCATCACTTGATGGTGTGCCCCAGGATCCATTGATAAGGGCAGTAGTTGGGGTGATCAGTGAGATGTGCCTCTTCTGGCTTCCGGCACTTAGGAAGATGCACGATTCGTTGTTCCAAGGCACTACGGAAGTAACCGGGACCTGAGCCTCGTCATATGAGTAGGTCCCATTACTTCTTTCCAGAAGGGGCGTTCTAGGAGGCTGACCCTAATGGGGGGTGGAGGAGCATTCCAAGGAGGTAGAACTTGATTATCTTGCACAAGCGGTGGCGGCACATTACACGGAGGCGCTTGCCGATTTTGAGACAGTCGTTGCTAGGCTGGAAGTTGTGCCTGTGGGGGAGGACCCCTATGGGGCTGTGAAGCTGGCTCCACTGGTAGCAATTCTAGCTGCCTGGGGGCCTCTATTAGGGCCACAGTAGTGGGCTCGGCTCTAGCAGCTCTCCTTGCTGGGATTACAGGAGGCAGTGGGCGTGCCTGATTGGCCTATTGCAGGGCTTTTTCTAGGAGATGGGCCTTGTATGAGAAGACCCGAAACCCTCCAGGGTAATTCTGAGTGATCAAAGAAGGAACCAGATCTACCTTGATGTTATCTACACACATTTTTAGTAATTTATCTTGAGTTAGTGGCTTGTCAAAGGAGTATGTGATCACTTTACACCGGGCGATGAAGTCCGCGACTCGCTCATCGGGCCTTTGCCTTCACCTGAAGAGGTCTGAGATGTTCGTCTTCCGGGTTGTGGAACTGAACTGGTAGAGGAATTTCTTGCAAAGGTCCTTCCAGCTAGTCATGGATCCGACGGGGAGCTGGCTGTACCAGACGAACGTCGGCCCCTCTAGTGTTGGAACAAAGAAACGGATCTTGGCAGCCTCCTGTAGTGCTAGAGTCCCTAACATAGGCCCACACCTTGAGTTGATGTGGGCCAGGTGTTGTGGCGGGTCTCCTGTCATGTTATAGGGGGTGAAAGTGTGGTTCCCAAAACCTGGAGGTGCTGGCATATCATCCACCCATGCTGGGTATGGCTTGCCGTCTGGTGGGATCGCCACCTACCGAGTTTCCAAAGCCTCTAAGCCGGCGATGAGTGCTGCCATCAAATCTTCTGGATGTGGGTTCCAGTCCTGACGGGGATCCATTACCACAAGCGCATTGTCGAGCTCTTCAATTATGTATACAAGCTCAGCAGCTCTTGGAGCGGCTGGTGGAACGACCCTTGGGGCGGCGGGAGGAACCTGTGCGGTGTCTCTTTGGTGGTCACGCCGCTCAAGAGGATTTGGAGAAACATATCTTGCCCTATTTCCATGAGTTCCGACCTCTCCTCTATCAGTGAACACAGCATGATCGAGGTTTCTTGGGAAAATCTCGCCGAGGGGTAGTAGTTCTTGCGCCTACTGCCCGGGCCTAGGATCACCATAGTCAGGTCGCTGCTCTGCAATGCATTTATCCAGAATCTCATCGACCAACCTATTCTGTACAGAAAGCTATTGGTGCTGCGTGGCCTTCTCGGGATCTTCCACTACATTCTGCACTGAGGCAGGTGGGTCTGAGAGCATGACAGCCCCATCGTGCTCTTTACCCTTTCTGATATGCCGGCTCAGTATTAATTCCTCAGTGGGTGTGGGGAGACCTAGGAAGTTCCTCTACTGACGAGTAATCCTCCCTAATGGGTCCAGTGGAGGATTTTACTCAAGGGGTATGTCCCCATCAAGAAGTTCTAGACCGTTCCCCTCTCCGGACAGATAGACCATGTTTACCGCCGCTACCCTCGCGGGCATGTCCTCTGAGCTTCCCAGTGAGTCAGGCTGCCGGATAATCCCATTGAAGAGAAGGGCAACATGCTTCCCCCATCCACGGACGTGCACATGGGGGTGGCCTCCTTGAAAACTTTGCAGAGTACTTGAAAACTCTGAATGCATTATTGTTGGAGGGCCCTATGGTGGCCAAGTGACTCATGGTGCTGGACCGCAGGGATCGTGGTCCGGTCGACCCGACGACATTTCTCGCTGATATCCTCGAGGTGTGCTTGGCTACCGAGATAAGGCACTTTCTAGTGTCAAAGATGGGAGTGAGTCACCTGGAGGGTCTGGCGGAAACATTCAAACTCTCCTGGGGTGAGCGATTCTAGTGTATCAAAATCCGACCCTACGGCCAGCCAAAACTTCTCGGGGAAGTGGCATGCTGCGAGGATGGTCTAGAAGCTCCATGACTTAGGATCCGTCCCTTGATGGCCCTGCTCATCAATTGGGAGGGGCTGGGGAACTGGAAGCGGTGCCGAGGCCGGCCGCTGGGCTGGTGGGATGGCCGATGGAGAATACGGCCAGCAGGCTGATTGGCCGCCGAATCCATGGTTGTCCTCTAAGGGTTGTGATGACCTGGCTTCCACGTCAGGATAGAATGGACCACCGAACGGGGCTCCTATCATAGTGTCGGTGCTTTCTGGGGGTGTTCTATGTCGTGGATCTTCCGCCATCGACCCCCAAAAATTCTCTCCTCCGTATCTAGCTGAGGTGGAAGGTTCTTCCAGAGAGGCTGATGGTGACTTCAAGTTCGATCGCTGGGGGTACGCCCAGTAATAGTCTTCCTTGATATAGCTTCGGAGGGAGGTGGGGATCATATGGATCTCACATTCTAGGAGTATGAGGCTGACGCGCCGCATCCCTATCCCAGTCCTTAACTCAGAGGACTGTCGAGAGTGCTCCATCTCCGATTCGTACTCTGCCTCGGAGTCTGAGAAATGGGCTGGTCTAATTTCTGTCTGGCCCTCCCTGTAATTTCCCTTATGGTGATGACGTCCCACCTTCCTTCCCCTGGGTGGATCCTTGGGGCTGGGATGATTTCTTTCATGGGGTCCTCTGGCCGCACTGGTGCTGGGGCGGAGAGGATTGAAGGCCGGGGTGCGGGGAGCACCGGGGCAAATGTCGAAAGGGACAAGGGGAGGATTACCATGTGGGTGAGTGACTGGATATACAATGGATCCATAATCGCGGTCTGCGGTAGGGGAAGTGACCCCGTACCCAGTGTAGTGAGCGCTGGAGAGAGCCCCACCTGGAGTGTTACTGTCACGGGGAAGCCCCTTACATGCGGCAAGGGTGGTGCCAGGTAGGCCTCTGGGATGAGGTTGGAATCAGGGAGGGGTCACACCTTCCAGAATGGTGGCATGGAGTAGGCCTTCACAATAGATGACACTACCACAAATTGGTCTGCAGCGGCCATTTTCTGTGCCGGAGACTGGGAGAGTCAACCAAACCTACCCGTGGGGCGGTTAGGGCCTCAATCTGGATCGGGCATATAACTTCCCCTGCTCAAAATGTGTGGGGGTTTGATGAAAGGAGTCCGCGGTGGCTCGGGCCATAGTGGTTGCTGACGTTGATGCCCCAGGGCGACCATCCTCTTCCGCTCGTGCCTGACGCTGACATCGGGTCAGATGGGTCGGAGCTGGTGGTGCGGGCACATCGATTGCCAACTCCTCGGCTCGGGGAGTCGGGCGGTGGCACCGACGCAACCTGAAAGGGGCCCTTTCTATGAACCCTTCAAGCAGGTCTCTGATTGGTCCAACCCAGACATCCCCTACATCGTCGGTGTAGGGGAGGGAGGTGTCAAGGCATTCTAGGGATAAGCTCCCAAAACAGTTGAATGTCGGGGTGGGGAGCAGTGGCTCCCTATGCGGCCCTTGGGGGTGGTGTTGGCAGTGAGGCACAGCTGGCTCAAGGTCCAAATGGGCCATTTCCCTGGTGTGGATGACCCCCTCCTCCTCGTACCTATGAACAAGGTCGTTGATCACCCTTCGTTGGATAATCTTTGATGGTGAGAGGGGGCATGAGTGACCAGTAGTTGTCGCAGACGAAGCAGCTGTAGAATAGGCATAACCGCATGTGGTGGTCATGTCGGTATTGGCCCTGCCCCTGCGCCAGTGGGAAGGTGGTGATCGTGCTCTAGATGCAGTGATCTGATTTATGAAAGCAGGGAGATGAACCCAGTAACACTGATAGAAAAAGAAATCGACAACCAGTAGCCCATCTCCATTCCGTCTTCCGTGGTCGGTAAGAGGGATCCACACTGACAACGTCGCAGAACAGATTGCTCAACATCCTGACTACCTCAACCCCTAGTGGGTTTCTCCTCCTACTGCTTGGTTCCCTTACCTGGTTACATGATAATCTTCCGACGCCCCTAACGCTAACAGTATCTGTATTGAGGAGAATAGTTTCATGTCGGGTTCACCATTTTCTGTTTCTGACACATTCTACTGGGCGCACGCCCATGCACGCATCATTCACGCAGAGGACATGCGGCTTGCCGCCTCGAATTCCATCTTTCCAAAGGCGGGTGACATTCGCTCCTTGTTTAGGGACGTATGCTCATTGATCGAAATGGGATGATGGGATGTCGGTTCCTCCTTCCATGGATTCCTCCTCGGAACTCTTCACCTATTTTAGGTATCCCTCATAGATTTAAGACGTGTTTGTGAAACTCTTCCTGGTGCCCTACCTTCATGGACACCAGTTAATTACGTTGATTCCGTCGAGATTCTCCAAGGGGTCTGGTCATGGCAGCAACCTTCGGTTAGGGGAGTGGTCACACTGAGGCATCGGTGTCGTGTCTTGATGATGGGAGATTGGCATGTCTGTCTTATGTACCTTTTTATAGGGCTTTACAAGGGCATGGAATCCCAAGTCATCCCACATCAAATGCGGGGAATTATACTCCATAAGCATGTATCTGAGGTTTTACTCATCTTCCCAAGTTTAACACAGGGTATGCCGCGAGTTTAACGTCTAGCAGAGACTGATCGGACAGATCGTAACACTAAGACTAGATCAGATAAAAGAACCCCCCTGGACGGAATGCCGATATTGGGTCCGACACGTTGGTGGCTTCGCGAATGTTGTGGAGTGGAATGAGGTGGCATCACCCCACCGGGATATGGCAGCCTTGGTAAAAATCAGGATGGGTGATGAAGTGAAGGGGCTTGAACCTCGTGGAGGCTTCCTACCTATCACTGTGGTAGGGAATCAAAGTCCACGTAGTTTGGGATGGAGTGGGGCTTATAATCTACAGAGGCCCACAATGATGGATGGATGAGGCTTACACTCTGAGGCAGCCCACAATGATGGATGGATGGGGCTTACACTCTGAGGAAGCCCACAATGGTGGATCGATGGGGCTTACGCTCTGAGGTGACCCACAATGGTGGATCTATGGGGCTTATGCTTTGAGGCGGCCCACAATGATGGATAGATGGGGATTATTCCCTGAGGCGGCCCACAAGGATGGATGGATGGGGCTTACGCTCTGAGGTGGCCCACAATGATGGATGGATGGGGATTATGCTCTTAGGCCTCCCATAATGATGGATGGATGGGGCTTACACTCTGAGGTGGCCCACAATGATGGATTGATGGGGCTTACCCTCTCAGGTGGCCCACAAAGGTGGATCGATGGGGCTTACGCTTTGAGGGGGCCCAAAATTGTGGATCGATGGGGATTATGCTCTGAGGTGGCCCACAATGGTGGATCGGTGGGGCTTACGCTCTGAGGCGGCCCACAATGCTGGATCGATGTGGCTTACGCTCGGAGGCGGCCCACAATGGTTGGTGAACCGACATGAAGAGGTCAGAACAACCAGGTGGTGGGCTTGAACCTCGGGGAGGCTTCCTACGTATCCCCGTGATAGGGAATCAAAGTCCACGTAGTTAAGGTGTACAGTTTAACATCATGTAGGATGGAGGTTGGTGTCATAGTCAATGCTTACTCTAAGACCACGTGAGTCATGCTCGGTGTGAGAAACAAGAGGCGGCAGAGACCTGACGATCTCGTCGCGAAGGGTGTGTCCGTGGGAAGCGAAGAGGGGCTTACGCTTTGAGCAGCCCCTGGTGTTGGAACATGCTCCAGGATGGAGGACCAGGGGCGAAAAAGAATAGTGGGAGAGTAAAGGGTAACAAAAGACCCCTATGTCCATCTCCCCCTTGGTCTTTGGCACCGGGGAAGTACGGGGGTGCATGGGTGCTACCTCCCGCGAGAAAGGCTAGGGGCTTATGCCAAGATGGTTTCCCTTCCCCAGTGGACAAATACCGCCCCAAAAAGGAGGATATCATCCCCTGTGATGGGTGATCCCATCCCCGTGGAGACCAGTGGATTTAAAGAATGCCCGAGCCGAGGAACCCCACATAGGATGCATGGCGGCCCATGTCATAGTTTAATGTCGTGTGTTGAGGATGAGGGTGCTTGGTAGTTTAATGCCATGCAGCTCAGATGTGGTGGGTTTACTCTGCACCCCTATGACTTACATGACCGGAACCCTTACTCTTATGGGAGGGAATGTACCGGCAAAGCCGTCGTGAAGGGGGGTCGCAGAGTGAACCATCGAGGGGTCCATGTTAACGTGGCTATGCAAAGAAGCAATTTCCGTTAGCATGCCTACACAATGAAGAATGAGGCAATGCAACGCAACAGGAAAAACCTCCCAAGGGACCTTAAGGATACTTTCTATGAGCCTGGAATGTTGTACGGGAAAACAACGCTTGGTGTGTATGCCCGGTGTGTTTGTCCAGGGAATCCAGAAGGAGCACATCGGGCGCGTACGCAGGGAGGCACCTGGGGAGCATCAAAGTGAGGGGTCCCGAGGGTTGTGTTCAAAGAAATGGTTGGCACACGAAACACCAGGATGAAGCGTCATCGGGATAGAGGGATTGCACTTGACTAGTAGGATCACTCATAAGAGATATGAATTGCACACGAGTGGAAAAGGCCGCACCCAAAGGTAAGGTCGCACCCAGCGAAAGGGATTGTGAAGAATTTTACCATTTTTCACGCAACGAGAGGAATTGTGTGCAAGTGAAGAACCCTGAAGGGTTTGGAATTATGTTTAATCCAACGGGATTGCACACAAAGGCGGATCCTGTGGTGACGTTGAATGAAAAGGATCAGTACCTAAAGTCCATATTGCACGCACGGAAGTTCGATTTCGCACACGAGAGATGGTTCGAATTCCTCAACCCTAAAACGGAAGGGCTCTCTTTATATTTATAGGCATCTGGTGGTGAAGAATTCAGGGTGGCATGCAAAACATTTGTTCTAGAGACAGCGATGCGGAATGTTTACAGTGCAGGGCGTGGGCGTGAAAGTATTTCGTGTCTGCGTCAGAGACCCTACGTGAATCTCATACCCTTTCCGCACGGCCAAACTTTTTAGCGCACATACCCCTTTTTTCACACCACTTTCAGGCCCTCCGGACCGAGCCTCCGAATCCAAATATGACTTCGCTTTGTCATTTCAAAACTTCCTTTAGTAATTACGGACTTTTCGGCATCTACATATTTTTTGGTGATGCTAGGGTGCACTGCCCATGTGAAATCATTAATGTCTCTCATCATATCCTCACACATATTTGATGAAACCCACATGTGACCATGTATACACAGATTCCCATCCTCGCATATGGTCCAACCTGGACGAGGGTCCTCACAAGCCACACTCTCCCACAGAACAAGGCCCTCATAATTTGTTAACCATCACATCTTATCTCTATAAAATATGGTATAGGTCACAACTAATTATGATAGAAAAAATGTCCCTGATTGTCCTTCATCTCCCATTGCATCTCAGTGAACAAATCAATAAGCTTCCACTCACTACTGGCCCAATGAACATCATATATAGGAGTCCTACTCAGTGCATTGACCATGTAGGGTCCTAGAATCATTTCAAAGGAAAAATAAATACTGCCATAATTTGGGAAATGAAGAAAAGAATTATTGGGTAATGGATTTATTGAAAATTGTTGAATAAGTGAAAGCTGGAAAAAGAAAATAACCAGTCTGCATACAGAATACTGATAATAGTATGTGAAAGGCACCGACCGCGAACCGATAATTATCAAAAACTCATGAGGTGTTGGCACGTGGAGCATTGAATAATGAACCAAGAAATACATAGAATGAATAAAATGATCCCCCCCCCACCAAGAACAATGTCGTTGGTGGAATCAAGGTGGAGAATTTGGCATATGCATTCAACACCCACCACAAACCATGTCGTTAGAGAAATGGAGGCAGAGAAACTCACACCCAAATTCCATTCCCATAAACTCAATAGTTAGTTGCTAAGGAAAACACATCAACACCCAGAAAACAAGATGAATTCATTCATGGGATTGAGGCGGCGATTTTCACCATTATGAACCACAACCCCACATGCCTCTGTTGATCGAGTTGTCTATGGGTCGGGTGATCTCCCCCTGGGTTTACATAAAATGTTACATGATATTTACTGATAAAAATCCCCAAAAGATTATAAAATGACTTTGAGGGGATCCAAAAAAAGAACCAGACTGTACCTCAGAGGACTGGATAGACTTTTGAGAAGGATTTCTTAAGAGATCAACTGACGCAATGTGGAACTCTTTTGATTAATATTCATAGGTATAAACCCACTGCATAACATCAATAGATGGAAACATAATATTAATTGGCAGAAGGAGAACATAATTTTTGAACTAACCACCATATCCAGGGGGTGGATGAATTTCCCACGAACCAAAGGAACAATTCCCCTTCTTCACTCTGGTGCCCCGGGTAGCATAAGGATACATTGGTGGAACCCTGTGAGACATAGCACCTTGCTACATGGATGGAACTCAGTGCCACATAGCCTCCATCCATGTGGTTGGAACTTGGTCCCAGGTAGAAAAAAACTAGGTAGACCAGAAAATAGTACATGTACCATTAGTTTATGCGGATGGTCCCTCCACCCGTATAACAGCACGCTATTCGTAGGGCACCCCACCCTGTATGAAAAATGGTACATGGAATGGGGTACCTTTTGGAACACTACCCTATGTCTCTAATCATATCCTATAATTTGTATCGCCTCATCCATAGACCCTATACGAAAAAGTCCAACAACATCATTCCAAATCCTCTTCCAAAGCAAGAAGACCGGTATGATAAAACCATCGAGTCCAACAACACACCCTTTTGAATTAACATGCCCATGGTATGAGGAGCCATTTGGGTAATCCCTACAATGGTGCGAACCCTAAAAAATTCCATAAGTTTATATTCCCATGGTAACCCGGGGTTTATCCTTGGGATACTCATATGAACCTCCCCGTTCTAGGGATTGAGGGTAATCAATGGATATTCCATTCAATTAGGGATAGTGATATGCCAAGGGGATCATGCCCTATTTTCTTTTTAAAGGGGAGCCATGATTCTCCACTTTCCCAGAACATATTTCAAGGAACTCCTCTTAAGGTAATTCCCAAATCATTACATGAGAGGTGTAACTCTTTCTCTACTTAGGATGAACCCGAGACATGTATGGATTGATTATCGGATATGTCTGTCCTGGATATCAACATGGGGGAGAAAATTGGCACCAGAAAATCCACCCACACACTCCTGTTAGGATCTTATACCATCTGTCAATAGATTATGCTAGATTTCTGATCTTCAGATATTCTTCATCCTCTTGTTTCTCACATCGAGCATGAATAGCTTGGGTTTAGAGGTTTGTGGTGATCATGAAATATGAATAACCCAATATCACAGTCATACTCTTAAGTATAATCCCAAAATTAAATGATCTAAAAGAACTCTTATTCCATCCCCAAATAGGATATATAGGGAACCTCTATAAGGCTCGTGCTCATGGGATATTCTCATTAGAAGTTAGTCCCAATAAAATTCTAATAGACTCTCTAGGGTATCCTCATGAGGATTATGCCCCAACTTATTTCTCTCAATTGGGAAAATACCATGTGTAATATCCAATCATGCCTATAAAAATGGTCTACCTCAAGGGTGTAAGTCATAGATCAATCCAAACTACAGGGGCTTTGATTCCTAACCTACCGTGATATATAGGATGCCTCCCCGAGGTCCAAACACAACACCAAAGTCACCCAAATGTTCTTCGTGCCACATCCCTAGTTGGGTCATATTAACCCAAGAGGTTGAATTTCTTCTGCACATCCTAATCCACATTGGTGTATGCCACACATCAAATATTTATCCAGCTCTTTTTTCCTAGATGTCCTTGTTGAATGATGTTAAACTACATGGATGAGTCCTTATCAAAAAAACATAAAAGGTGATGCATCTAGTTATGCTAAACTGAACTACATGGGTTCTAATACCTTTCATGAGGATATGTAGGAATTCCATATTATGGGTTTGATCCCAATAGAGAAACAACTTCCTCCCCCTTAAATGATGATAAAATCTAGAGGTCTCCATCACATAGTTTAAACTAGAGTTTTCTTAGTAATTCCTGATACATGTATATTCGTGATTTATTTCACAATCCAGGCTTAATTCATGGACACAAACAAGGAAAAGAACCCAGGATTCATGAACATATGAACATTGAATAAATATATAAGTTATTCCTATATTATGTATTCATATTCCCCAAAAGGGTTTGATGAGCCTGACCTCCCTTACTCTCGACCAGTGGAGTCCTTAAGTGTTGTTGGACAAATGATCTAACAAGAAATTGCCTTTAGAATGTAGTTCCATGAATCATGTATAAAAGGGGTTTTCGGTGTTTTTTTATTTTTGAATAAACTCATTGGAGACAATATGAGGAAATCTTGTCTGACATGGGCCAATTTTATAGACACTTAACCACTTGCAATCCCCAGATGGGACCATTGAACCGTGGCACATCCTTCACAACATAAAAAGGACTCACTGCCTAGTCCCCACAAGAACACCTTCTCACACAACCTCCATGTGAAGAGGATATGATGAAAATTATGTTGGAACAAAAAAGGATGTCCCAAAAAGAAACGCTCTATAACAGTACTATTTGTTTTCATCCATTAGACTATTTATTTCACCCACACATGACAGGAATCGGGTTGAAACTGAAATGGTGAACCCAATGTGGATCCTTCACCAAGGATGTAGGGTACCCCACCTGAAACCCCTATTTCATTCGATAGAAACAAGGCCAAAAAATATAATCAATTTTACGTATTACAATGAGATACTACATTTATGTGGCTTTGTTATATGTAAATAACATATATGTTGTAGGCATTATGAAGAAATTCATTACATCCAATGGCTTCTAAAAATTTTTCTCATACAAACATGTTAACGGCCACAATGGTGGTAAGGTCTACAAAAAAGAACATGAGTCCCTCACCTACCTAACATATTCAACACTAAGTTTCAAACATATTGGTCAATGAGTAAAACCAAAACGATACTCTCCCCATAGTGGGGGCTATAAGGTATGACCACCAATCGGTGATAGATTGCCATATTGTTCTTAAGTCGTGGTAGGACATCCAACATTGGAAGACCCCATTGGAAATCTAAAATTCTTTTTGAAGCTTTTCCCTGGAATATGACAGGGAATATCTCCCTTATCACAGAAAGTAGAATGACATCGACACTAATGAATTCATCCTAGATGCATAGGAACTCTATTTGATGGATCATGACCAGAGAAGTTTCCTATAGTAGCATACAACTTAATATCCTCACTCTGAAGAGGATCTCATGTCAAGGGAACTTGCTGAAGTCCAACAGACACTGGCCCCTTGGGATAACCAATGAGGTTGGTGAATTCATAATCATGAGCAGGTCCTCACCCTAATTCATGAGTGAGAGATCCACTATAATATTGATGCAGCATACCATGAGCATACATACAACTCTGGCCCCTCTTCTAAATCCCACCATAGAAAAAATATTGGAAACCTATGAGAAGATACATATCCATAGCCCCTCTTATGAATCCAACAATGGAAAATGGTGGTACATTATGAGAAAATGTATATTTCTAATAATGAATTCAAGTACAACCGCACAATCAGGGTAACAATGTTTCAGTAGATGAAGTTATCTGTCGATGTGAAAAAATCCCTCCATCCAAATAATGTAATAACTAGCTAGAAGGAGGCACAAACCACTGATGAAGCACACTATGCTCACTATCTAAATAAGTAATAAAACCATGTGCAGTCATTCAACACTATCGTTGAAAATGAAGCCCACAATTCAAATATGATGTTAATCAATAGGTAGAAACAATTTATTTCCTATCAATATCAATCCCAACAGTCAAATACGGTGATACTAAAATATAAAAAGTGTCAAATTTTTTTGGATGCACATTAATCGCATGAGACAAAAAATAGAAAACATGTAGATGAAAATTCCTGACAACAAATATAGAGAACACTAGTAAAATACAGCAGAAACTTGAGAATGTATCTGGCGTATCCCAGCTACAAGTCAAAGGTAGACTTGTTCCTCTTCCCTGACAAAGGATAACTGCCAGTACCAACTAGGAACACATGGAGGAATAGAGCATGAACACACTCTCTATTAAAAATCAGAATGGGAATTTATACCTATTCCATCCAAAGAAATATCTAAACACATCCTTTAAATGATCTAGGATCAGTGGTTGATTCTAGACCATATCCTCCAATCATGTTAATAAATACTTTCATCTACAAAAATAATGAGGAGTTGGGCCCGTGATCCCATCTACATGGGTTGGGTGATTAATCCACAAAATAAGATGGTTACAACAGAGAAAACATGCATCCCTACTCTCATCTAGGATGGTCGATGACTATATTCTATGGTACAATGACAACCAGATTGAGAAAAAACACTTGTTCTAATTGGGGGACACTGGTCCAACATGGTGGCCATTATAGGGAAGACAAATATCCCTTTTAGAACTCAATATGATCATCAGTATATCCCATGGAAATTTGGGAACCAAAAAAACCGGAACCCATATATGAAGGCCGTTACCATCAGCAGGCGACCCAAGTTTCCCATAAGAGAGCACCCAAAAATGAAAGACACGGAAGGCAGCTAGAAAACAAAGTGCAGATTAATGATTTTATCTACATAAAGTTGATGTTCTTAATTTTATAAGACATCAATCAGTAGAGTCTGATGACTCTGTCAATCCATTACCCAATTATAGATGTATAGGTTGAAGTTTCAATGTTCATTCCCATAATATTGTTGTAACGCCCCGACCCTAGTTGCCCAGAGTCGGTGCATTATTACATAACATTGGCATGATCACAAGAAAGATCAAATCTCGAAAGACCGATTGGTTTAGTAGCCTTGGAAACACTAGATAAATTCATAAGTTTTACATTACATCATAAAATGAAAAACTACTACAACAACATAATGTCCCCATAATCCACACTCATTTCCCCACATAATATCCCTGCAGGTCATTCATAACTTACTTCTTCACTTCCTAGGAAAAATAAAACATAGAAAAGGGGTGATCTCAAATGCCAAGTAAGGATAACAATATAGCGGAAACTTTCATAAATAAGAATAATCATTTAAGGCAATGTATAACCAAAACAAAAGCCTTTCAAAAATGAACTTTCAACATGGTATGGCATAAATAAAATGAAATAATTCCATTTACTTATTCACATGTATATTCTACTAATCGAATAATCACATGCAAAAATAACCAATTTCATAATGTTGGAATGCATAATGATGAACTTTAATTTCTTTTTCAAGGCCTCGTCCCAAGACCTTGGGGCTAACTGTAACCGGAACCCAACCCGGAGTGCCTCTAATAACCGGACACCAACCCGGAGTGCCTCTAATAACCGAAAACCAACCCGGAGTTCCTATAATAACTGGAGACCAAACCGGAGTTCCTATAATAACCAGAGACCAAACCGGAGGGATTACTTTTACCGGTCCCCAACCCGGAACATTCTTGTCTAACACATTCATCTGAATGAAAGGTTGAAATATAACATAAACATTTGGATTAAAAATAACTTATGAAATGTCAATACTTTAAACAAAAACCATGAGTGACATAAGAATAACGTATCCACTGTGAAAAATATCACAAAACCTTCAATAAAATATGGATGTTTTGTATCATAATAAATCAACTTCAAATAAGCTTAAAATCCATCAATAGATGTTGACATAGATGAAATCAAAACTATTTTGGAGAAATATCGATTTTTTTTAAAAATCATTTTAAAAGTAACATAATTATAAAATAATACATTCAATTTGAAAATATTATTATAAGCTTGTAAGGGAAGCTTCGACAATTTTATAACGGCGGAAAATAACTGCACCCGCCGTATAAGTTAAAAAAACATTCTTACCTTAATTCTGTCGAAAAGGTTAAAAAGCACCTTGTTTGGAAAACAACGGAAAGATTCCTTTATAAACCACTTATAAAAAGTCAAACAAGGGTATAAATGACTTTAACCCATATTCTTGTAAATAGTAAAAATGTTTTGAAATACATTTTGAAGAAACATGGATGTGGATGATAAAGAGATCCCAGTAGATTATTACGTATAAACAACCTCGGATAATGAAGAGATTGTGAAATAACCCTTACCAATTTGGTAACTTATGAAAAATACAACCCATGAAAGAGGTATCATACAATGAATATGTAAATACATATAAATTAAAGTGTATTACACAAAAATATAATTATGGGCAGTACATACACCACACAAAAGGTAATGGTGGCAATATGACATGAATCTCACAGGAATAAGGAGTGAGATGAAAACCCCTTACCTTGTACTTTTCCTTGGATGGGGTAGGTTAACCTCCTGTATAATGGTGAAATAATTGTTATTAAATTATACAAGAATCATATATATATATATATGATATCATATATGATCTTTTAACATTGATTTGTTAATAATATCTTAGAATTATCGTCGTTTCGGGTGTTAACGTACTCGTTTTCTTTTATATGTTTTGTTATATAAGACATGTTTGTAATGGTTAGGTTGTATATTATTCATATCCAGAATGATATCAAGTCCTTAAACATCATTTTTAAATCATCAAATGATAATTATACTTGAATGGATACGATGGAGAATGAATCTCATCGCGTTCGTGGAGACGGTAGTCCGTACTTACGCACGAGCGACAATATCATTCTTTTGATATTAAAATAATATATAAATGGATGGTATATCATATATACAGAATCATTAACATGTTATATTTATTATTTACATGAGTTACACATCATTATTATACCCATCCAAATAATAATATATTGAATAACAATTACACCACGACGTGGAGACGGTAAGCCATACGTACGCACGTATGGTGACATGTTATTCAAAGGGTGGATAGAATACTGAATATGGTTGTACCATATTTATAATAACATCACAGTATATTTAATATACTGGAGTTATTATTTTATAATGGTAAGAACAAAGAAAGAAGAAGTGGAAGAAGAAAGGAACTTGAAAACGGGTGGTGAAAACATTACCTCTTCTTCGGGTTCTTCCTTTTGATTTGATCAAACGGGCTCCTTAGGTTGGCTTTATGATCAAACTAAGGCCTCTAGGTTGTAGTGAGGGATGTTGGGAAAGTATTTGGGCAGATTTTGGCCGAACCAAAAGGCTTTGAATGTGTGAAGAAATGAGAAGGAGGAGTGCCCTTTTAAAAGAGGGGTGAGGGGCACCTTTGGAAAATCTAGAAATATTAATTTATAATAAATTCATATTCGGTTTCTAATGGCTCCAAATTTGATTATTAAACGTTTAAGGTGGGGATAGGTCGAAAACCACTCAACAAATAGAATTTAGACAGGTTTGGGTATTTATATTAACCTTATCTTTAAGTATTAACTCTAAGATAATTAGTTTCACTTTTACAATGTCTCTTTGTATTTTTATATAATATGGTTAATAAACATAATATATACATCCACGAGACCCCCAAGTGGTCCATTAATGATGAACCTATCATGAGATAAGTCTTTTGGCCGAACCATAGATTTTTAGGAATTTAATATCAATTAAAAATATAATATTTGTTTTAAGAACTCTTTTATGTCAATTTTGACACTATTTAATAGTTGATTTTTGTGAAACTCATAACAGAATTATTACTTCGAAAAAATTAAATTAAATCAATCCTAATATATCATATTATCCTAGAAAATTAGTTTAATTCATTAAAAGTTTCATATTATATTTATTTGGGTATTTATAATATCAATTATTTTAATTTTTCACTATTATAGTAATTACTGCATCATCATTGTGTCATAAATAAAATAAATTATTTAATGTCTAAAAATTATAAATAAAATATAATTATGTAGGAAATCGTTTTATCTTTCTAATGAATATTTATAATCTAAAATCCAACATATATAACCCTATGTAACAATTGTGTTTCTAAAAGATATATGCTTGTGTTATTTTTGTATTCATTTTAACTTAATTAAAATAAAGTGTCATTATCACTTACAAGTGGATCCATGGGGTCCCAAAATCGACCCAAAGATGCCCATGGTCGACCATGTATCAACCAATAGGGTTAAGACACGTTTTAGGGTAATTTAGTATTATTATAATATTATTTTTTAACCCTTATTTACCAGATTTACCCTTAACCATGGTAAATAAAATATTTACCGCAGTAATTATTCAAAATGTCTAAAAATAAAAGTGACCTATTTACACAATTTGAACATCTGGATTCCAAATATGGAATCCATTTTTCTAAATTCAAAACACAGAAGTGGCAGAAATTAATTTAAAATTAATTCCCGCTGTCAAAACAAAAAGCGTGTTTTTAAGTGATAATAACTATCAAAAGATTGACACTTGTTTATGTTCGGTTTAATTGTAAAATTATGTCCAATGAACAAAATTATATTAAATGGTAAAAATATATTCTAAATATACTTTAAAACCACTCAAATTCATAATTTATCACTATTAATTAGTTTGATTAAAAAAGTTGTTTTTAATTAAAATTTAGTAATTTTCACTATTCATCAAAATATGAAAGTTATCCGAAATGTACCAAAATTTCACCTTAGGCTAAATTCGATATTCCGAATCCAAAAATGAAGTCCATTTTGAAATAAAAAATATATATAATTTCAAAAATTAGGTATTACTATTCATAACGGCTAGTTTGATTGGTTGTGGTGTGTGTTAAAACTAAAGGTTGCGTACAACACACGCTACTGTATTATTCAAAGAAAACATACCGTGGAAGCTTGGGATGTTTCATTTTAAATTTTTTATGTCCCCATTTAGTCAAAAATTTTAAAATATTGTACTTAAAAAGGGTTCACTATTAAAATTTGATAAAAGTGCAATACTGAAAATGAATTTGTTCTTACATTATGTCTAAGATACTCATAATATTGAAAAATTATAAGGATTATATAATGTTTAAAATTTATTTAATACTATTCATAACCTCTTTTGAATGGCTTTTTGGTAAGTCATTGTGCAAGTGAACTCGGTGTTGCGTGTAGTGCAAGTTATTGAATTATTTTGAAGAAATAACACATTATGAATTCTTGGGGTGTTACATTCTCCCCTCCTTCAATAAATTGCGTCCTCGCAATTTGAAATTGTTCTTCGAAAATAAAAGGTTGAAAGTAGAAAATATATTTGTGGGAAAACCCACATTGGAAATTGGGTTACTAAAATTTAGTCTTAATATGAGGAAAAGAGAAATCAAAGGGTCACCACCAAATTATGATCTCGATTAGGAGAACATTGGTGGAAATTAAAGACATATAATTGGAGGAAAAACGTAAATATTTATAGGTAGTGATTGAGGTCATAAATCACAAACAAGTGTAAAATTGAGGTCCTTAAATTCATCAATCTATGATGATTTGAAATACCATCGGTTCAACAAAACATATGGTATTAGGATAACACATTTTTGACGTTTCAAAATATCTTAGTTGAAATCCCACATCGAAAAATGAATTAATGAGGCCTCTATTTAAAATAAAGTGTCGAAAGTATGAAGATTACCGAAAATAACACATACTAGGGTTCCATGTAGGAAAATATGGATATGTAAGAAAAATATAACCATCAATTATCTGATGGAGAGTGGTGGAGAACATGGCTATGAAAAGGCCAACAATCCCAAAGCCATAAATTAGTGATGATTTAAGGTACCATCTAGGAAAACATTTTTGTTCTAAGTTGCTTTTCTTAATGTTGAGGAATTTATTTATGAGATTGGATAAGATCATAAGGAGATATACTTACTTTATAATTAGAGTTTTATCACATAATAAATTTCTACCACAAACTCATCTTTCACTCTAAAAGATAATAGAATGTAAAAAAAATCAATTTACACTATTCGTATAGGGTTCCAAAATAAACGAATTTATAATTCATCTACATGATATTTTAATAAAAACTACATTATTTAATCCAGGACATCTCATGGGCCAGTGGTAGGCGATACACCCTTGTCGCCCTTCGGTTGCGGGTTCAAGTCTCGCAGCCTTGCCGGACGTGACGGGTTGCCGCCCGACCTCCGGGTTGTCCTTTTATGGAAATCCAAAATAATCCAAAGTAGAACTATCCAAAATACTTATGTCCAAACTCATAGTCTAACATTTATAAGGAAGGTAAACATAATATAGATCCTTTTTACCCCGTAATGGCATATGAATACCTCCATCATGTATTACCATATTCCTTATTGATTACATTCATGCTCCCTTATTCCATATAGAATGCTGGATATACTTCATTAATCCAAAAGTTGTTTTAAACCCCAACAATGATGGAATATACAAATTATTAATCAGTTCCAAGGTATTCAAGAATATCCAATATAATTTATCCAAAACAATCACATATTATTCCAAAATCACTACCTCAGTATCAGAACTATATTATGATTTATCATTCTCTCAACCATATATTTTCCAAAAATTTATCCTGCTATTGAGTCACTTTTATTTGTTCCACACAATCTCAAGTCCTTAATGAAATAGTACTGCAGTACAATCCTTATATACTCCATAATTATTATAACAAGTACATTGTTGATACAACACTCAATTGACATAATCAACATAAGAACTCTAATCATTCCTCTTCATCTGTGGTAGTATCATAACTTGATTATTATCCAATAAAATCATTTGTAGCATAGTCTGATGACTGGGACATAGGTTTGCGTAGTGTCCAAACTCCTTGCAAATGAAGCATTGTACATTTGAAACCATTTTCTTACCCTTGCAGTCACGTACTTTGTGCCCTTTTCCTCCACACTTATAAAAAACTCCCATTCCTTTCAAAAAAGTTCCAGGGTGTTTCTTTCCACAGTTACCACATATGGGAAAATTCTTCTTTTCCCTCTTCCCTTTATCCATCTTTCTCTCTTCCATCCTTTTCTTCTCTTGCTTCCCTTCAAATCCATAGGACTCAGTAAACTCTTTACTTATCTTATCAACACATGATATTATTTCTTCATATGATGATAATACATGGGATACTATTTCTCTTATAAATTCTATCTTAAGACCATGAAAGATATGATCCTTCCTTCTCTTTGGATCATGTGCATTTCTGGAGTTCTCATTCCTTCTACTGGGCGCCATTTCTAAACAATGGCATACACTAGATCAGTTTATGAATCAAAATACATAATCCCATACTTATAAAACACTTAACATAAATTGAAATATTTATGGATATAATCCATAATCATAAAAATGTCTCCTTTGAGGATGTATATACTCATAAACCCTTCATAATGGTTTGTAAAGAAAATGAGAATTATCCTAAGCATATCCCACAGGAGTGTCGTAACCAAGAGTGCATCAAGTCCCATTGTCGTGCACCAGTTCTCGTTCGAGTCTAGCTCAAAGCGGTTTTTTCGGGTTTTACCCCTAGGTACATCTGTGCCAGAGCCGCATCTACCTGCTCGTATCCAGACAGGGTTGTATTGCTCGTAAAACTCACAAAATCTCTAAAATACCAAAATTCTAGGAAGTTCTTCTACACTAATCCTCAAAGTTCATCTTAGGTCTACGTGCTCTAATCAGAGTTTATCTAAATCTAGCTTCCAAGGATTGTACTAAACTTCCTCTGATACCAACTGTAACGCCCCGACCCTAGTTTCCCAGAGTCGGTGCATTATTACATAACATTGGCATGATCACAAGAAAGATCAAATCTCGAAAGACCGATTGGTTTAGTAGCCTTGGAAACACTAGATAAATTCATAAGTTTTACATTACATCATAAAATGAAAAACTACAACAACAACATAATGTCTCCATAATCCACACTCATATCCCCACATAATATCCCTGCAGGTCATTCATAACTTACTTCTTCACTTCCTGGGAAAAATAAAACATAGAAAAGGGGTGAGCTCAAATGCCCAGTAAGGATAATAATATAGCGGAAACTTTCATAAATAAGAATAAACATTTAAGGCAATGTATAACTAAAACAAAAGCCTTTCAAACATGAACTTTCAACATGGTATGGCATAAATAAAATGAAATAATGCCATTTACTTATTCACATGGATATTCTACTAATCGAATAATCACATGCAAAAATAACCACTTTCATAATGTTGGAATGCATAATGCTGAACTTTAATTTCATTGTCAAGGCCTCGTCCCAAGACCTTGGGGCTAACTGTAACCGGAACCCAACCCGGAGTGCCTCTAATAACCAGACACCAACCCGGAGTGCCACTAATAACTGGAGACCAACCCGGAGTTCCTCTAATAACCGGAGACCAAACCGGAGTTCCTCTAATAACCGGAGACCAAATCGGAGGGCTTACTTTTACCGGTCCCCAACCCAGAACATACTTGTCTAACACATTCATCTAAATGAAAGGTTGAAATATAACGTAAACATTTGGATTAAAAAAACTTATGAAATGTCAATACTTTAAACAAAAACCATGAGTGACATAAGAATAACGTATCCACTGTGAAAAATATCACAAAACCTTCAATAAAATATGGATGTTTTGTCTCATAATAAATCAACTTCAAATAAGCATAAAATCCATCAAAAGATGTTGACATAGATGAAATCAAAACTATTTTGGAGAAATATCACTTTTTTTTAAAATCATTTTAAAAGTAACATAATTATAAAATAATACATTCAATTTGAAAATATTCTTATAAGCTTGTAAGGGAAGATTCGACGATTTTATAACGGCGGAAAATAACCGCACCCGCCGTATAAGTTAAAAAAAACATTCTTACCTTAATTCTGTCGAAAAGGTTAAAAAGCACCTTGTTTGGAAAACAACGGCAAGATTCCTTTATAAACCACTTCTAAAAAGTCACACAAGGGTATAAATGACTTGAACCCATCTTCTTGTAAATAGTAAAAATGTTTTGAAATACATTTTGAAGAAACATGGATGTGGATGATAAAGAGATCCCAGTAGATTATTACGTATAAACAACCTCAGATAATGAAGAGATTGTGAAATAACCCTTACCAATTTGGTAACTTATGAAACATACAACCCATGAAAGAGGTATCATACAATTAATATGTAAATACACATAAATTAATGTGTATTACACAAAGAATATAATTATGGGCAGTACATACACCACACAAAAGGTAATGGTGGCAATATGGCATGAATCTCACAGAAATAAGGAGTGAGATGAAAACCCCTTACCTTGTACTTTTCCTTGGATGGGGTAGGTTAACCTCCTATATAATGGTGAAATAATTGTTATTAAATTATACAATAATCATATATATATATATGATATCATATATGATCTTTTAACATTGTTTTGTTAATAATATCTTAGAATTATCGTCGTTTCGGGTGTTAACGTACTCATTTTCTTTTATATGTTTTGTTATATAAGGCATGTTTGTAATGGATAGGTTGTATATTATTCATATCCATAATGATATAAAGTCCTTAAACATCATTTTTAAATCATCAAATGATAATTATACTTGAATGGATACGATGGAGAATGAATCTCATCGCGTTCGTGGAGACGGTAGTCCGTACGTACGCACGAGCGACAATATCATTCTTTTGATATTAAAATAATATATAAATGGATGGTATATCATATATACAGAATCATTAACATGTTATATTTATTATTTACATGAGTTACACATCATTATTATACCCATCCAAATTATAATATATTGAATAACAATTACACCATGACATGGAGACGGTAAGCCGTACGTACGCACGTATGGTGACATGTTATTCAAAGGGTGGATAGAATACTGAATATGGTTGTACCATATTTATAATAACATCACAGTATATGTAAGATACTGGAGTTATTATTTTAGAATGGTAAGAACAAAGAAAGAAGAAGTGGAAGAAGAAAGGAACTTGAAAAGGGGTGGTGAAAACATTACCTCTTCTTCGGGTTCTTCCTTTTGATTTTATCAAAAGGGCTACATAGGTTGGCTTTCCGATCAAACTAAGGCCTCTAGGTTGTAGTGAGGGATGTTGGGAGAGTATTTGGGCAGAGTTTGGCCGAACCAAAAGGCTTTGAAGGTGTGAATAAATGAGAAGGAGGAGTTCCCTTTTATAAGAGGGGTGAGGGGCACCTTTGGAAAAGCTAGAAATATTAATTTATAATAAATTCATATTCGGTTTCTAATGGCTCCAAAGTCAATTATTCAATGGTTAAGGTGGGGATAGGTCGAAAACCACTCAACCAATAGAATTTAGACAGGTTTGGGTACTTATATTAACCTTATCTTTAAGTATTAACTCTAAGTTAATTAGTTTCACTTTTACAATGTCTCTTTGTATTTTTATATAATATGGTTAATAAACTTACTATATAAATCCAAGAGACCCCCAAGTGGTCCATTAATGATGAACCTATCATGATATAAGTCTCTTGGCCGATCCTTAGATTTTTAGGAATTTAATATCAATTAATAATATAATATTTGTTTTAAGAACTCTTTTATGTCAATTTTGACACTATTCAATAGTTAATTTTTGTGAAACACATAAAAGATTGATTACTTAGAAAAAATTCAATTAAATCAATACTAATATATCATATTATCCTAGAAAATTAGTTTAATGCATTAAAAGTTTCATATTATATTTATTTGGGTATTTATAATATCAATTATTTTAATTTTTCACTATTATAGTAATTACTGCATCATCATTGTGTCATAACTAAAATAAATTATTTAATGTCTAACAATTATAAATGAAATATCATTATGTAGGAAAGCTTTGTATCTTTCTAATGAATATTTATAATCTAAAATCCAACATATATAACCCTATGTAACAATTGTTTTGCTAAAAGATATATGCTTGTGTCATTTTTGTATTCATTTTTACTTAATTAAAATAAAGTGTCATTATCACTTACAAGTGGATCCATGGGGTCCCAAAATCGACCCAAAGATGCCCATGGTCGACCATGTATCAACCAATAGGGTTAAGACACGTTTTAGGGTAATTTAGTATTATTATAATATTATTGTTTAACCCTTATTTATCGGATTTACCCTTAACCATGGTAAATAAAATATTTACCGCAGTAATTATTCAAAATGTCTAAAAATAAAAGTTACCTATTTACACAATTTGAACATCCTGATTCCAAATATAGAATCCATTTTTCTAAATTCAAAACACATAAGTGGCAGAAATTAATTTAAAATTAATTCCCGCTGTCAAAACAAAAAGCGTGTTTTTAAGAGATAATAACTATCAAAAGATTGACACTTGTTTATGTTCGGTTTAATTGTAAAATTATGTCCAATGACCAAAATTATATTAAATGGTAAAAATATATTCTAAATATACTTTAAAACCACTCAAATTCATAATTTATCACTATTAATTATTTTGATTAAAAAAGTTGTTTTTAATTAAAATTTAGTAATTTTCACTATTCATCAAAATATGAAAGTTATCCGAAATGTACCAAAATTTCACCTTAGGCTAAATTCGATATTCCGAATCCAAAAATGAAGTCCATTTTGAAATATAAAATATATATAATTTCAAAAATTAGGTATTACTATTCATAACGGTTAGTTTGATTGGTTGTGGTGTGTGTTAAAACTCAAGGTTGCGTACAACACATGCTACTGTATTATTCAAAGAAAACGTACCGTGGAAGTTTGGGATGTTTTATTTTAAATTTTTGATGTCCCCATTTAGTCAAAAAGTTTAAAATATTGTATTTAAAACGGGTTCACTATTAAAAGTTGACAAAAGTGCAATACTGAAAATGAATTTGTTCTTGCATTATGTCTAAGATACTCATAATATGGAAATATTATAAGGATTATATAAAGTTAAAAATTTATTTAATACTATTCATAACCTCTTTTTAATGGCTTTTTGGTAAGTCATTGTGCAAGTGAACTCGGTGTTGTGTGTAGTGCAAGTTATTGAATTATTTTGAAGAAATAACAAATTATGAATTCTTGGGGTGTTACAATTGCTACCATAATCTCTGAATGCACATTCTAGATTACTCGCGAGGGCTTACTTTGTGGGCCAGAGATGATCATTCGTGAAGCCCTATCTCCTGATGAGTTTCCAAACATATCTCTACTTAACAAAAAAAATTATAAATAGGTCCTCCATTTTTTTGTTCACCCTTATTGTCCTACCTAGGGTATATGATTTACATATTATTCTTTTTGTAGGCAGACGTCAAGATGTCATGGTAGTCCTATACAAAATGGAAGCCACTACAAAGGTCCTATCTATAGTGAGGCCAAGAAATGGAAAGGGCATCTCTTTATTGAAGTACAACCTGAAGGTCCTTCCTTGAATATACACTATAGATATTATCCATGCATCCAGAGCTATGATGGCAGTAATTGCAATAATAACAGTTATTCTAAAGGCCCTCACCTGAATTATTTCAGGAATAAAGAAGGTTCTCCCCATACTGTGTCCTTCCATGAAGGTCCTCCCAAGGGTATATTCTATAGAAAATATCTATATGGCTAGACATTAATGCATGATGGTTTTCCTCTCCATCACAACAACAATGTGAAGGCTCTCCCTATAGTAAAAATTCACAATGGCAAGAAGGTCTCCCCCCCGGTCCAAATATGAGAATGCCCTCATATTCTTAGGCACATCGAAGGACTGTGTTAGATATGATAGATAACCTGTCAATGATAAGATAGATTCTTTCTCATCTAGGAGACGGCATGAAGCCACACTTATCCTCAGATCCACCCCGCACCATTTATGCCTCAATGAAGTCTCTACTAGCCTCTCCAGTCTGGATAAAATCATCACAAAGAATCCCAGTTGGGAACAATAAGTAGATAAATCCATGGTAGAAGAACCATTAAGAGAATCACCAAATAGTATACTTTCACCCACTCGGATTAGTGAGGCCATGCCATTCGAATAGAAAGAGGTATATACCTGCTTCCTAAAGAAAAACTGGTATTTTTTCACCTAGAATTACATAGACATCTAGGCCTCTATCTAGATTAATCCACTCACCACATAGGCCTTCTATAAGACCACTGCGATTACATGAAAGCCACCATAATGACGCACCTGACACATGCCACCAAAATAGAGGCTCAATTAGATAGGCTCATGAATCCCTACATCATTTTGGAAGTACAGTACCACATCAATCTAGAAAATAGTTTCCTTGAAAAAAAAGAGAAATTGGAAGATTAGAGTATGCATTGATTTCAAGGATCTCACTTGGCATTGCCCAAAATAGGATTTCCCGTCCCCAATCAGAGAATTTCTAATCGATGAAACTGCCAGATAAAAAGATCTCTCCTTCATTTATGACCATTTATCATAAAATCAAATCTGAATGGTCCAAAAAGATGAATAGTCCACTACCTTCATCCCCCAATGAGTATTCACATACAAGGTAATTCAATTTGGGTTAAAAATTTCATCACCACATATCAACGTGCCATGAAATACATCATCAAACCATTCTTGGGGAAGTTTGTTGAATTCTATGTGGATGATTTGGTGGTTAACTTGTGAAAATGCTTGGATAACTTATCAGATCTTGAAATAGTTTTCAGTAAACTATGATAACACAATCTGAAAATGAACCCCATGAAGTGTGATTTCGGTGTTACCTTCAGAAAATTCTTTGGCTTCATTGTACTCCATTATGGCATCAAAGTCGACCTCGATAAGAAAAATTACATCCTTGTGATATCACCTCCTCAAAACCACCCTGATTTGAGAGGAAATCAAGCCAATTAGGCCTACATTCGAAGATTCATAGCCATGCTCATGGGAAAAGTATTTCCCATCACTAGGATGGTGAATATGGGGTAGAATATCAATGGATGATATATTGTAATGAATCATTCTACATCCTCAAGAAATACCTCTTGAGCCTAATAGAGCTAGTGCCTCCTATCAATGCAAGACCACTCAATATCTATGTGACCTCCTTGGAGTGATCCCTAGGATCCTTCTTTGCATAGCAGAATGATTCTAACAGAAAGAACAACCTCTATCACCTCATCCGCACCAAGATTAATGTTGATAATCAGTATTCAAACTTTGAGAAGAGATGTATTGCCTTCAAATTTTTAGTCTAGAAACTGAGGAATTTCATGAATCCCAACATGGTCTGTTTGGTCTCACATAGTAACCTAATCAAGTATATTCTCAACAATACAATGTTAACTGGATGCCTTTCATGATGGGTGTTCATCCTACAATAGTTTGACAAATGATTCGTGCATCAAAAATCCATCAGAGGCCATGAATTAGCTTCCATTCTAGTAGAGAACCTCTCAGCAGACATGACTTCATTGGATGTTGAACTACCAGATGAAGATGTGTTCTCTATTCAAGATAACTCCAAGTAATGGGAAATTCACTTTGATGGTGCTTTTTAAAGCCTGACTGGAAAAATAGTAGTAGCCCCTTGACTCAAAAAAGTTGGGTTGGGAGTCATACTCAATTACCCCGAAAATGCAGTCCTACCTTATTACTTCCTACTATCAAAGGGGTTCACAAAAAAATAAGCCATATACCAGGCCCTCATCGTAGGACTGGAGTTCGAACTCGATGTGAAATCCAAAAAATTGAAGATACAACGTTATTCATAACTAGTCATTAAGAAAGTCAATGGTGACTATTCTATCAAGAAAGATGAGATGATCTATATGATAAACCATTTTTTAGAATTTATGGTAGAGTTAACATTAGATCCATCGTTGAATTATATCCCCTAGTTACAAAATGAAAAATCTGACACATTGGTAAATTCGGTTGTGAATCTAGAAGATCTAGAACAGAACAAAATGATCATAGGTATTTCCAACCAACAGATGGTATTACAATTAATTCTATTCAATGTAGAAGAAATCAATGAAATTATTCCCATCATTGAGCCATATTTTCCTACCATCGGATATATGACTCTCATCATAGAATACCTTCAAATAAGAGAGATCCCACTACGTATGGCTAAAAGGGAATAAATCTGGGTATGTGCTACCAACTTACTCTTCTATGATGGAAAAAACCATCCAAAGGATCTCTATAGGAGAGGCCTCAATGAAGTCCTTCTCTAGGGAATTGATGGAGTAGTGGCTGATGTAGTGGTGAATGAAGTGCATGAAAAAAACTGTAGAGCGCATCATTCAATATCCATGCTACTGTAGAAGATTCAAATATTGAGTTCTATTAGACCACCATGATATAAGATTGTGCCCCATTCTCAAAAAAGTTCCATTCCAACCATGTTCATGAAAATTTCATCCAGCACTCTCTAGAGGTACATCACATAGGCAAGTACTCAAGGCCATTTTCCATATGGGGAATGGATTTCATAGAACCATACCCTCCCTCCATGAAAATAAAATTCCAATATATTCTCACAACAACTGAATTATATTCCTAATATGAAGAAGATATAACCCTGAAAGAGGTTGAGGAAAGAAGCATTGTAAGCTTTCTGAAAGCCAAAATCATCACCATATTTGGTATCCCTAGTACAATATTGACGAACAACGACACCAATTTCTGCTCTATATAATTGGACAAGCAATAACAGGAGTATGACTTCAAGGCCAACTATTCATCATACTACAATGCAACAACCAATAGGCAGATGGATTCCTTCAACAAGACCCTATTAAATATACTCCAGAATATGGTTGACAAGGATAAGAATTCATGGCCTAATAATATGTTCCATTCACTATAGGATTACCAGGCCATGACTTGGACCACCACTCAAGAAACCACATCCTCATTAGTATATGGGATTGAAGAAGTTTGTCCCAAAGAAGATCTACTACCATCGCTCCACACAGATTTCTGTGATAAAAAATCCACAGATGCGTAGTCCCAAAATTGATTTGATGAGATGGAGTAGTTGGATGAGAAAATATTACACTCTCAAGGCCATTAGGTAGTTATCCAGAATAAGATGTCTCGAGCCTCCAACATAAAAGTACACCTTTGGTCTTTCCTTGAAGGATAAATGGGGTTGTTCATTAGAACACTAATGATACTCAGAAAGAAACCTCTGCAATTGAGCCAAAATTGGAAAGACCATATGTTGTACATAAGGTATACTCCAATGGAGCATACTACTTAATATCAATGGAAGGAAATCACAACACAACTCCCACCAATGTGAGATTTCTGAAGAAGTACATTGTGAACTCATATAGATGTTTTCATAGATTCATGATGTAAAATTGTAATGTGTCACCTACATCCATGTTGCATGATGTTAAAATACATAGAATCGTCGCCCATACCACATGATGTTATGATCCATAGTAATCATTGTGTCCTAAATAAATATTCATCACTTATGAGTAAAATTTGTGAATGGGAAAGATAAAAATGTCTCTTCCCATGTATGGGTAAGACCAGCATAGGGAGTGTATCTTAGAACTAAGTTTGGCTTGATTCTCATTCATTAATGAAAAACATAGTGACACCTCAACCCAACAACCTATTCCAACCACAACTATAAGAAAATAATGCACCCCCTCCTTGTGTATGGATCATGCCTATGCATAGAAGGCCATATCATAAACTATTTGTGGCATGATTCCTTCCCTCATGAGATATGTAGTGAAGCCCGAATTCATCATCTTGGTCTAGACACCGCAAAAAAATGCCCCCTTCCCTAACTGTGGGTAATACCGGTAAAGGGAATATGTTTTATATAACTACATATGGCTTGATTCTCATTCATCAATGGGATATGTAAAGATTCATCAATCCTATATCTTGGTCCAGCCATCCCATGACATGAAATACCTCTATTATGTCCTTGTTTTCCCCATATACTATAGGGGAAACCATCTCCGCTCCTTATTTATCACACCAAGAATAACTCATGTGTGTTTAGGAATGGTTTTAAGGGTATCATCACAAGGAAATTTTTTAGAGGAATATGATAATCTCATCATACAAAAATAATGATACAAAAGGCTCGCTATCTTTTCACTGGTCAGACTAGAATGGTATGTCAACAACAACTAAATTTATCATGAATCCTACCATCACATGATATGTAGTGACACATGGATCCTTCATCCTAATATTTCCAGCATTCAAAAAAATCACTCTCCCTCTATAGGGGTCATACTAGTATAAGGAGAATGCTGTTAGAACTATGTCGACATTGATTCCCAACAAACTAGGACACATAGGAATCGTCACAAAGGATAAATCCCGGAACTTCACCCTCATAATACTTTTCACAATGGTTCACTCTACTCCTTACAATATGAAATTAACCTATATAGGATACCAGAACTATGTGTGGCTTAATTCTTATCATCATTGGAAACGTAGTGTCGCCTGAATCCCATATATTAGTCCATCTACCATGAATAAAATGCCCACTACACATAGGTCATACATGCGTAGGGAAATTCTTGAGTTCTAATAGCATGACATTAAACTACATGGACAAATAAGTCCTAAATACAGGACATTAAAATGTATGGTATCCCAAGAACTATGTGGTGCTTGACTACCATAATGAAGATATACATAGAGACACTCAAACCAAAATTCTATGGTCCATCCACACAGAATAAAACTAAAATGTTCCAATCGTTTTCATGTGAAATTCAAAGTGATGCAAGGGATCTTGAATATGTATTCTTATATCCAGAAAGTGTCCAAAGACCATGCTTCCCCTTATATAAAAATCGTATCTATGTAGAGAATATCATATCTCATAACTAATCATCATTTGGATATTTCTCACATACCAAGATATCCCCTTTTCATCTATCAAACTCCATGCCCCAATAAATATTGAAACCCCATAATCACCCATGACAATAAGAAAAGGATATGTGACATCTCTGTGGAAGATTTTAGGATTTTGAGAAGAATTTGGGTTGTTTCATTTTCATCTATCTGAGATGCACGTTTGATGTTTTCTGGAGACCACCGTTCCTAGGGCGTATTAAGATCAATGGGGACGGATTCTCAAATCAAAATCCAGGTCCCACGGGTTGCGTCACCATCTTCAAAAATCAACCTAGTCAGATCATTGGGTTATTTTTTGGATGTTGCGCAATCGAAACCTCTCTAGAAGACGTAATACTAAGTGCGATGCATTCCATTTTCATTGCATGCACCATGGTTAGAATAATTTGTGTATTGAAAGTGATTCTACTACATTAGTGCAGGCCAATTAGAATGGGGTGAATCAACTAGCTTGGCTGCTTACTACACACTGGAAAAATTGTATACATTATCTCCAAGACATCAATTTCATTGCAACTCATACTTATAGTGATGTGAATATGGTTGTTGATGGTCTCACCAATAAATGGGTTGCACAAGAAATAACCTGGCTGGAGGATCTCTCAGAAAACATGCTTCATCTACATGTGAATGATTTTAATATGATCATATCTTTTATACTCTTATAATCTCTTATTTTTTAATGTATTCTTCTTTGTAATTTTGAAAAAAGTTCCACCTTCTTTAAAAAAATTGGTTTGGATATTTCTCACATATCCATATATCCCATTTTCATCTATAAAAATCCATGCCCTGAGAAATCTTGAAACCCCATAATCACCCACGACTATCATAAATGGATGGATAGTGTCATGCAAACACCTTTGTTTGACTATGAATACAATGCCCCGACGGCTCTGCATATGTTTCACATAAAAATGGCCTATCAACCAATGTAAAACTCATCCATAGTAGAGAATTTTCAATCTTATATACTCCAATTGGCTCTTAAGCCATGCATCATCCTTTTGGATTTGAGGGCTTCTAGAATCAGGGTTTATATTTTCTTTCCCTGCTTATGTCCTAGGCATAACAAGGATATCCTAGCGTGATTAGCCCATATTTATTCATGATCCCTTTGAATTTTTTTCCCTACAACACGACATTGAACCTTATTTTCCATGTCCTACTAGTAAGATACAAAACTGGATGTACCCTAATAGATATCTCATTCACGTCGAGTCACCCACGTCATCCTCACATGGCGTTAAATTACATGGCACCAAAATTCCCCCTTCTCCGATCCTTCCATACCAAGGTGGTCGAGTTAAACCCTTACCTCCCCTTGTTTCCCATACAGAGCATAACATGGTTCTAGGAATTCTTGTAGGGGATTCCACATAGAGCTCGATAAAATCAATCTACAATGGTTGATCCTATTGGAACAACATTGAAAGGCCTATTACTGTTTTACCTCACTGATGGGAAACCTAATGTCCTAACCATATGAAATTAAACTCATAGGTATCCCAAATATATCTAAAATCTCTTAATACTTATGCACAGTTCAACCCTATGTAGGAATCCTAATTTTATGACACTAAAATCATCAAAATTGGGTCCTTCTCCACCAAGGGAACAAAAAATTCCTCACCCTACGTGTGAGGTAAATCTATGTAGGGGAGTTCCAAACTCTATGGGTGATCACAGCCTGAAAATTTCTAACATATCTTGAAAAATATTTTCCCCCAATCAAATTCGTCACTATGATTAATTTATGATCCTCATGCACCTCCATGGCCATCATTAATGGATAACCATTTTCATGTGGAAATCTTTTCTCAACTATGAAAAAATGCCCCGATGGATCTGTATATATTTCCAACAAAAATGGCCTATAAAAAAAAGGAAAATTCATCCTCAGGAGAGTGTTTTCCTATTCATGTATGCTCAATAGCTTCTAATCCTGGTATCATGTCTTTTGATCTAATATCCCTTTAATGCATGGTTAACACCTTCCTCTATACCGACATCCTAGACATGTATGAACATCCTGGCTCAATCACCTTCCATTTACAGAGGGCTTCTATATCAAAATGTCTTAATCACATGGCATTTAAACTTCATCATACTCAATACCCAGTATTCACCCTTGGGCCATGTCCTGTCAATGGATATCTCCCCCATGTTCCTATGTATGAAAAGAATCATTGTAGGAACATTCAATGTGGCCCACCACATTCGTGAATTTGTATCCAAAACAAAGATACCCCATCTATATGCATTAATTGGATTTGGATACATGTAAAATTTAAAAATGACTATGAATGGATTAATTCCTATCATCATATGTTATGTAGTGACATCCAAATCTCATATTTTGAATCCTACAATGAAATTGAATTGTACCATCCCTTACTATTCAAGGGTTAGAACTTCCTAAGGAAACAACTCATATGGATAGGATAAAATGTTTTCCACTTCATCACAATATTCTCGAAAATTTCAACATTAAATGATTCCCTTTATGTTTAGGAACCCCTCTTTACACACCATTATTTGTGTACAGAAAGGTCCAAATCCCCATAACCATCCATGGCCATTAGAAATGGATAGCTAGTATCCAACTAACACCTTTGTTTAAAAATGAAAAGAATTCCCTGAGAGATATACATATGTTTCCCACAAAATGGAATATCGAAAAATGGAAAATTCATCCTTTTGAGCTTATTTTCAAACCTCCATACACCCCTAGGATGTTTACGTCTCACCTCATTCCTCAGTTTTGAAACCCCCCAAATTACAGTTTACATCATCTTTCCCATCACATGCATAATGTTGATAGGAAATTTATAGTCAGATAGTCATAGACTAGAAATTGTTTTACCACATATGGTAAAATAAATATACTTTAATACATAAGTCTCAAATTTTTGGGTTGTACGACATTAAAATACACCATGAATCACCCTCCTTTCACAAGTCATATTTGTGTGGGGGAGATTTCTAGACTAAATCCAATTTAAATTCCCCCAATATTTAAGACAGTATTCCCTCAACATGCCATAAATTGTGGTCTTCAACAATACAACAAACACATATTTCCCCATAATTTCGTGACCATCAGAAATGGAACGGTGGTGTCTTAACGACACCTTTGTTTAACCTATGCTCACAATGACTTGTGGGCTCTACATAAATATCCCCAAAACACATCCTATTAACCAAAGGAAAATTCATTTTTAAGAGAGACATTCCCTAATTCTGTACTCCTAATAGATTCTATGCCCTATATCATGCTTCATGTATAAGAACAAAAGTCAGTGAAAAGAACAATTACTTGTTTAGGTCTGAATGTTTTTGGGAAATTTTCAGTTAACAAGTCCTAAATTAGGTCCCTTTCCATTCAAATCATGGTCAAACCTATTCATCCTAAAACACCAACAATGATATTCAGGTATTAACGACTTTAAACCACCAATAAAAATGACACGATGATAACATGGATGAAACCCATCAAAGGGAATATTGGAGAAAAGTCAAGTACTAGCTCTCTAAACACAGGCTATATGTGGTCTAGAAAAAATATAAATCAATCAAGAATCAAAATATTCATAAAGCTTGTTAGGCCAAAAAACCAGTAAGGGGGGCCTTATAAATAGTCATGTTTTACCCACTAAGCCTGCATCATAATAGTATTACGAAAAAATAGGGTTATAAAAGAAAAAGACAAAATGTTTGTAGGGGTTTCCATAGAACACTAGATATAGTCAAAATACGCTCGCTAAGACCATTAGTTCAGGAATAAATTATATAATGATATGATTATTTTAGTCATCCCAGATTGTGACTAAAAATGAAAACCGGTTGAGATTTTGGTTTCATTTGTAGGGTTGATCATGGTTGTTTGACATTGTAGGGGGAAAATCAGTCTCTCCTTGATGTCAAATCAAAGAATACAATAGGACAAGATAACTTAATGGATTACAATAAAGCACAATTATCTCTTTCATGAAAATCAATAAATGTATGACATGAGCCATCAAGAGCTTTCTCCAAAGTAGTCATATGTACTAATTCTACTTCAAAAGATACACGTACTCCTTTCATTATATTCATGAGGCCTTGCCCTTTCTTCCCGATAGACATATAATTGGAATTTGAAAATGTTAGTTTCACTTTCATTATACCCATATGAAGCCTCTCAATCTCATATTTCATCTTTTTGGGTAATCACCTAGTCATGATCATTTTCCAACTAACCTATCTGCTAGTGCAGCACTGCGGTAAGATCCAAAAAGATCTATGTTTTGTTGTGTGAAGCATTAATCTGATCAAGGCTATCTTCACGAGTGGATAAATCTTCCCAAGATATTATGAAATTGTGAGCGAGTTGGTGTAGATGTTGGTAGTCGAAGCTGTGAAAACCCAAGTTGGTAAGTAGCCATTGAAGGGCATCCTCCTCATTAGTGAATTCTTCCAGAGGAGTTTCAACAACAATATTATAGATTTTATTCCACTCAAATCTCAATATGGTTCGATGTCTCCTAAAAGTGTTGGAATTCTTACTCTGTTCCATTTCTACAATATGTATATAGTCATGATATAGAACCATGGTAGATGGAGCCATCCTAGGTTAGGTTACACAAGTAGGGGAGTCTTACCAATCTATAGGTTGTTCAACATATGGAACCATGTTCATGGTGTTGACTATTTCTTCAGGGGTATACAATGATGTTCCTCTCATACCAGATTCAGTAGGACCACAAAGTGTATCTACAAAAGGTACGAGGTCAGAATCACTATCAACAAGGATTGACTAAGTAGATAAAACCCCCTCTAAATGAATTCAATGGAGAATAGAACACCGTCTTGCAATAGGTAAGGGGGAGATTACATATATGGAACAAGTAAAATGGTACTATGAATAATCAAGGGTCATTGCACTCATCAAACTAGCATGTCCATTTTGTCGTTAAGATAACACATTACCCGTTTTTGGGAATACTCCAATGATAGCTGAGTAGAGGTCCCTATGGGTGGAATAAAACTATCATGCCAGAGCCCTGATGCATCATCTGGAACCATAGTTGATGAAGAATTTATAGGTGAGTTTCCTTCTTAACCGGGGTAATTGGGAGGAATGCGAATCACTACATACATCTGAATTGCTTGGAAAACTAGTATGGCACATAGGGTTTACATATGATCATTCTGTCTATACGAGCAGAAAAGAATCTATCCCAATGTTTGATGGGGGTATGAACATGATTCTTAAGATTCTAACCCACCAACTACAATTATTATACAAGGAATGGGGTACGTTGAAAAAGAAAACTGAGAAACATCACTCAACAGTTTGACCATACCGTGAACATTTAGAGATCGAGGGTGAATGACGACAATGACGAGAAGAGTTGGTGTATGTTAAAGTTAAGAAACATTATGGTATTGTGATACTCATAATAGAGGAAATGATCTACCATCCAACCATAAAAAATTAAAACAACCCACTAATATGATTTACATGCTTCCCTTAATATATCATCCCTAATACTTCATAGATTCAAGTAAAGGTAGGTATTACTAGATTGATGGGCTGACATCTACCAATTTTTCCACTGTCATCATAGAAGAAGATCCAACACCAGTGTACACATCGTGAGAGGGGATTCTCCATCCACTCAGAAACATAGTAAAGAAGCCCGCTAATATGATATCAGGTGATATGTCTAACTGAATCTCATAACCCCATGTGGTGTATTATCCCTCCTTGAGGGTAACAACGTATGAGTATGAAATTTACTTGGACTATTTAGTTGGATGAGTTTGGCTACAATGGACTTTTGTCTTTATTTGGATCACCTGAAAGAACAATCCTATCTAGTATTTAAATGAAATTCGTGAGTGGTCATGAAGATGATGACTAAGCAGTCCCTCTACTAGGAATTGTAAATCTATCACCATTGGAGATACTAGTTCACCATTATCCAATGTATTGGTCACATGAAGAAAATCATTATACATGTCGTTAAGGATATGAAGTCCCCCTATATGGTAGACATCCCATAAACAGATCCCCCCTTCACCCTGGGACATGTGAAAGGTGTTAGTGCTCGAAAACCAGTGACTGAGTAGATCAGGACATATTTGGCTTGGTGAATAGATGGAAAACTTGGAAACCCATACTTACTTGATACGGACGGGTAGATTCCATCTGATTAGGGAACTCTTTCCAATATTGGGGCACCCAGAAGTCCCACACCCACTAATCAGAAAAGAACACTCCAAATCAAAGATCCCATGTCAAGCTCCACCCTCTTTTGGGGATTATTTGTGACAACCTGACAATAGTTAGGTAATCCCAAACGACTGATTTAGAATCTGCAGTGCGACATCTTTGGGTGCTCTGTGTCCACTTGGATCCATTCAGAACAAAAGTGTCATCATGGATATAAGAATTGTTTTTCTCCCCCATGGAAATAATATTCATCCGGTCATACTCTCAAGAAGTATCAAGATGAATAGAGAAGCTGCTCTAGTCAAACAATTCCAAAGGAACGTCATATTGGAGTCTGAAGTTATAAAGCAGCAAGTTGGCAGATATTGGATAAGCCATAGGCATTTGTTTGAGGAGATCCCAGAAGATTCTATCTTGGTTAATGATGTATAAATGAATTCTTTATTCAATGTTCTCAACCATAACAACCCTCCTCATGGTCACTTCCATTGAGATATGTGTAAGATCCATCTTTTTTCTTCACAAAACAAAACTATGAAAAAGGTCCATCCAATAAAATCTTTGGTAAAAAGTCCAAAAAAATGAAAAAGTACTAAAAGAAGTCCACACAAAAATTCATTCATGTATATAAACAAGGAGTTGGTTCGAGGAAGGCAATCCATGTGAACCAATAGTTCTTGGAAGGCCCCATGAGGTGTTGGAACATGAAGAATTAGCTAGTGAACTAAATAGTTTGCATATTGGGAGAGCCACGAACTGATCCTTGGTACATGAGTATCTAAAGATTTTAGTGTGAATACTTAATGTTTAGTTTGGAAATCATAATATTGATTTGGGATTTAAAAAAATGATTATTAGTTTGCAGATGTGGATTACAATGGAGGGATTTTAGTTTCAGGGATACAAGGCACAGTTCACAGATGAAGGACTTCGAGAAGTGTCTTCGATGCACAGAAGTAATAAGAGTTGAGTGCTGTTTTCAGAGCGCCATTCACCGAGATGTATAGAAAAAGAAAAATGAGTTGGGGTCCATTATATATAAGCATGTTACCCCTATGTTTTTACCTTTATACTGCAAACCAATTCATTTCAGGACCACTGTCAACATCGGAAAAACCTATTATTCATTCTGACCAGAACCAATTCTGATGGGGTCAATTTGTAGGGTCATAAATACTTTACCAGGAAAAAGAAAATACTCCCATAAGTTTTCGAAAATAAAGAATGGAAATTTTTTTAAAGATTTTTATAATATTTATTATGATTCCAAATTTGGTAATAGAAAATAACACATCCGTGTACTGAATCTATGAAATGTTACGCAGAAGGCACCAACTGAGAACTAATAGTTTGGGGAAACCTGTGAGGCATTGGCCTTTGAAGTATTGTCCAGCGAACCAAGAAATAAGAGGAATGAAGAAAGTAATTCCACCTACCATGAACAATGTTGTTAGAAGAATCATGGTAGAGAATTCTGTACCCACATACAATTCCCACTGCAAAACTGCATCATTGGTGAAATGGAGGTGGAGAAACTCACCCCTGCATTCAATCCCTGTGAACCCAATAGTTCATGGTTGAGGAAAATAAAACATCACCCTTCAAACAAGATGAATTTGTTCAGAGGATTAAGGCAGGGAGTTTCACTACCTCAAACCATAACCTCGTGGGCCTCTGTTGATCAAGTCACATGCGGGCCAGGTGACACCCCCATGGGATTCCATAAAAGGTGAAAAGAGATCTATAGATCGAGTATCCCTGAAACTCTATATAAGGACCCTGGGGGAGATGATAAAATTACTAGATAGGAAATTAGAGTATTGTATGGTCTAATGTGATGGATTTTTGAATAGATTGATCAATGAGGTGAGAAACTATTCTAAATAATTTCCATAGGTATAAACCCAATGCATAACATAAAAAGATGGAAACATAATATTAAATTTTATACTGGGAACAAAATTGGAGAACCATTAATAATATCCCTATATAGGATGAACATCTTTCGAACCGAATGAAGAATTCCCCTTCTTCACTTTGTTTCCCCACATAGCACAAGGCTACGCATGTGAAAACCTATGTCGCGTAACACCTTGCCATGTGGATAGAATCTGTTCCCACATAGAAAAACACTAACCAGAATACATATAGGATTCAATACCATCATTGTACATGGATGATCCATCCACCCGCATATCAACATGATATGTGGAGGGTAACCCATATTGCATGAACAAATGGTACACTGAACGGTGTACCTTCGAGTCCTCTACCATCCTGCTCCAATCATTTACTCCCATTTTCGTCTGCACATCCATTTCCCTCTCTGAACTATTCTAGAGACATTTGGCCAAATCCTCTTCCAAATCCACCAGAACGATATGATGAAACTGCTAGGTGCATTAGCGCACCTTTTTTAGTTTACATACCCATGGTAAGAGGAGTCACATGGGTAATCCCTTCAATGGTGTGGACCCCCAGAATGTATATAAGATTACATTATCATTGTATCCTGGGGTCCAACAATGGTGTACTAATATAAACCTCCCCATTATAGTGATTGGGTGTAATCACTAGCTTTTTCTATTCAACTAGGGATAGTGAAAAGTCAAAGGGATAATGACTTCTTTCATTTTTGATGAGGTGAAATGCTTCTCCCAAATCCGAGAACTTATTTCAAGGAAATACTCCTGACATAAGTCCCTAGACTTTCTACAAAAGCTGGAACATTTTTTCCTCTAAGGATCAGCCCGAGACATGTATGGATAGATCATCAAAAACGGTTGTCTTGGATATCAACATGGGAGGGAAAATTGGTAAATTAAAATCCCCCCTCCCTCCATCCCTTTGGGATCTGTTACCATCTATCAATAGATGATGTGGGATGTGTGATCTTCATATCCACCACCTCCTCTTATTTCTCAAAACTAGCATGTCTCACATGGGATTAGAAGTTTTTCACGATCAAGACACCCACATAACCCGAATTCATGGGACTCATCTTAGGTATAATCCCCATATGAAATGAACTATGAGAACTACGATTCTTTTCCCAAATAGGATAGGTAGGATACCTATATATGACCTAATATCAAGGGACATTCTCCTTATAAGTTATTCCTAATAAATTTTCCCAAGACTCATTAGGGCATCCTCATCCAATGTTATCTCATGCATATTTCTCTCAAAAGGGAGACTCCAATTTTTATGCCCCAATCATGAATACACAAATGGGTTGCTGAATGGGTGTAAGTCCCATATGTAACCAAATTATGAGGTATTTGATTCATAACCAACTCGCACACATTGGATGCCTCCCTGAGGTCCAAAAAAGACCCCCCCATGTCACCCTAATGTTCGTCGAGCCACATCCCAAGTAGGTTCATATTCACCCATGAGAATGTATCAATTATGGACATCCTGGGACGTCTCTGTTTAAGCCTTGTGTAGAATATTGATCAGGCTACTTTCACCTAGATTTCATTTCTTTAGGATGTAATACAACAAGGATGAGTCCCCTTCGCATGAACATAAAATGTGATGTGTCCCATTAAGAGCCACCAAACTAAATGGATTCTATTTCCTATCACAAGGATACATATGAATCCCATTGTATGGGTTCGATCCCAATAGAAAAAAATCCTTCCCCACTGGATGATGATAAACTCTAGAGTGACACATCACATGGCATAAACTGGCATTGTTTGAGTAATTCCTGATCCATGTATATTCATAATTGATTTTCAAAACCAAGGATAATCCAAGGACACATTACTGGGAAAGAACCAAAGATTCAAGAACTTATGAACATTTCTTAAATAAATAAGAGAGTCTCAGAGTAGGAATTAATTTCCCCAAAATGAGGTTATGATCCCGACCTCCCTTCCACTTGACCAATGTATTACTTATGTTTTGATAGAATATCATAAAACAAGCTCCTATGTTTAGAAAAAAGGTCCATTAATCCTGGATAAAAGTGTCATTTGGTGTTTTTGGATCCGTAAATAAACCCGTTGGAGACTATTATCGGAAATCACATCTGACATGGGCTGATTTCATAGACAATTAACCCAATTCAATCACCCACTAAGACATTTTAAATTTTTCACCACCTTCGCAACACAAAAATGACACACTTCCTAGTTCTTACGGTACTGCCTTCTTACACATCCCCTATGTAAAGAGGATAAGACACGAATTGCGTCGAAATAGACCTCTACATTTCCATTATGATTCATCTAGGAAAACATTGAATTGAAATAATGTAGGAATTTAGCCAAAATTATCTATCTTTGATTCAGTTCACACTATATAAGTATGTACATTAGGTTGTTGTGGTCCGTGTAAACCAAAAAAACACTCTCAAGGTATGTTATGTCTCCAATAGTGCAATGCATGTACAACTGTAGCTTACTCGAGATCATGAATCAGGTAATTACTCTACTATGGCCTCAATTAGAGTGACTCATATGCAACGACTCTATCTCCATGAATACAGACTATTCCAAGCCTGATACTTGATGTATCAATGTAAATTGTGTAACTACTTCCTAGATATGGTAAAATTAGTTTTGTCCAATATGTCAATCACCATTTTAGTTATAGAAAAGTTGTCTCACTATAATTAAAGCATAAAAACTCACACCCTTTTTATTCAATCCCATAAAAATATTGATAATTTAGAAAATTCCTATATTAAACACTTGTAGTAACTAGCTAACCCCTAGAGAATCCTTACGTTAAAGAAATTCTTGGGATGCTCCCATGAAACTACAAAACTCACCAACTATGGGTCAACTCACACTTCTGTCTATGAGATAACATGACCTATGAATTGAATTTGATACAGCCAAAAGTGGAACTTGGATAACTTATCATATAACAAATTCTCAGTCAATGCATCCTATATGATCTCAGGATGTTTGGCATGGTCGTTTTGATTATGATAATGACCCAAGATACCATCCATGAATACCACAAAAATGGGTCCAGATAAGTACAAAATACTCATTTCATCAGTTCTATTAATTCTACTAGAGCGCTAATGAGACTATACGACATAATGAAATACTCAAATAGACCTTACCTACTATGAAATTCCGTGAGAGTTATGTATTATGGTTTAACACACACATTATGATAACCACCTCTCAAATCATTTTTATGTATACCTGATCTCCTTAGACTGGATCAAAATGGTAATCTATCTGGGACATAAGATATCAGTACATAATTGTATGTTGGTTCAATTTTCATTGATATACACACAGCCTAAGAGTCTCATCCTCTATTTTCACAAATGGACCAGTGAACTCCATGGAGAAATACATGTTTGGATAAACCATTACGCCCCTAAATCATATAGTTGCCTCTTAAGATACTGAATCTCAGTATTATAAATCTTACAAGGTAGAATGGATACGGGTGCAGCTCCTAGCTGTAGTTAGATAGATAACTCTACCTCTCATAGGTTACAATCTGTGATAAGCACCTAATTCACTATTCTAGAAATGATAGTAGGCCTGAAGACCTTTACTTGTGATCAGATTTCATACATGATACAATTCTCAAATATCCTAGATTTAAATGACTCATCACCCATAAAAATAGGTGTGAAATGATGAATCTCAATAAAACAGAATGAATAATCCACAACTGATTATTCCCTCTACTATATGTTCCTGAACACTTTTTCTCTATCAACCATCAACATCTCGGGATTGAACTTTTCATAGAAGGATATATGAAAATATATCCAAGACATCTCTCAGTGATGTTTCATCTATGTAATTACATATCACCATCTCTTTGTGTATTCACACAACATATATGTTGTGAAATTTACCATCCTCCTAGGACGTTCCTATAAATGATTTAAGATAGATAGCAATATCTCTAGCCATTAATTTGAAGTCTGTGGTTTACCATCCACCCAGATATGTGGCCAGATGAAACTACTAGAATTAATGTGTCAACAATTCCATAATCAGGTCCGGATGTAGTGATCTCAGAATGACCTGTATAAAGTAAAAATCCACTATGGAAATATACCTCAACACCATTTTCTAGTACAACCATTGGTGCCTCAACTGGAACTACTGGAGCATACAATGGTATCCCATGACCTACCACCTCTACAGCATCATTATTGAAACCTTTTTGGTATATTAATGGAGGTTATTGTTGACTAATTCCTGTACAAATTCCTATCAGACTCCTCAAATCAATATCATTATCAATGTTTAGAGTAAAAAAATGTAGATACTGAAATAGGATAGGTAAAAGACTTCATATATAATAACACATACATTTTCTTACTCCTATAGTTGGGTATGGGTGATGTATAGATCACAAAAAATCAAGAGATACTACCTACTGCACACAACTATGGTCGAGACTATTTCATGTTCACTATTAAAAAAAATTCTAGTTTCCATTTATTCCCATAATAATTTTCCATTTCATTTAACTCCATGTTCATTTCACATTTAATTTATATAATCATTTACATTTATTTAACTTTCCAAATAATTCCTTTTAAAATGTCAAACTGGTGGCTCACCAAATTTTGATCCATAAGGGCCCAAACAAATCATTAGTCAAACTGTGGTTCCCGCCTAATCCACACCATGACATGTTCCAGAATACATATCACAATAGTAGGTATATATATCACGAAACCTATCACAACAAAATGGAACAAGTAATGCATCCTAAATGGAATGACATAATGCATGACATGTGATTCTTTAGAGTTTCTATAATGATGGATGAGATAGAATACGCTCATCTAATTGGGTTGAAAAATAAATATAACCAATAATCATAACAATAATAACATTTCAATTCAAGCGCATCACCCATTAATGGGTTCAAATAAATTGTAATAGTAAAAATATAGAAAAAAATAATTTCATTTGAGGCAATTTAGATTTTTCTTATACATGAGATAAATATTACTAGGAACAATCATTACCAATTTCCTATTCCTTCTTATCCCTTTATATTGTATTTAAATAGTAAAAAAATCATAAAAACTCTTTATGATACAACTTTGTAACATCTTAGACATAGATTCCACTAAAATGAGACTCAATCCTAATTGTCTATATGGAATCAAAAAAATCTCCCCAAATTTCAATGTATGTTGACTAGAAGTGAGGGCCTAGTTGTATATACTGGGAGACTATTCTCTCTAACTAGGGTGGGACACAACAGAATAAAATACATTTAATAGTGGATGTATTAAATCATATAGCGATCAAAAAATTAAAATAATATATAAAAATTCTAAAAGGAAACCCATATATAATTATGATGATACATGTCCCAACAAAAAAGAAAAAATACGTAACCAACTGTACAATAAAATTCATGTATCAAAATTAGGAAAGGAAAAAATTATCCCAACAATCATCAGGAGACTCAGCTCAGTCCCATGATTCCCTTCTCTTAAGCTGTAATTAAGAACCTATAGAAGGGAAATTTCCATTACCCATACCTGTATTCATATTGTCTATTCATGTACCCCTGGATGCCCAAAAATAGGTGTGAGACTAAATCCCAGTAGAAAAACACCCATGTTATAGTTCCATCTAAACATTGTATATATAATAATAGAAATGTGAAAGAATTAATGTAATAATAAAAGAATTAGTAAAAATTAAAAACCTATAAATTATAGGTACTCATTTTATATCAAGTTTATTTCATCAATTTTGTTTATAAAGTAATTCCCTGGCTTAATAGTCAATAATTTGTCATTTATAATCAATATCATTTAATTATCCAACTTCTTTTAATTTATATGTACTGAGACCTAAATTTTAGCCCAGTGTACCGAATAGATATATTCTCAAAGGATGTGTAAACATGACATTCACAGGTGTAAGACAAAGACCAAATCCAGGCTTATGCTTAGTCTTGGTAGAAACATCATATCAATCATATTAATCATTATTCTAATCTAAACCTGGTCATTTTCTTGGCATTCATAATTTGGAATCTACATATGCTATTTGTATAATGTAAATCAACACCCTATATGCCCATATACGGTGATACTAACAAGAACTCAGGTATCACTCTATGTATGGAATACCATCATAGCCACTCAAGTTCATCCTTGTCAGTCCACTAAGGGAGCCCATGTATCACCCATTGAATATATAATAATATTCCCTCTATTTCCACCCTTGGAAATGTATATGGAGTACATGTATTACTCGACATATAATTTTCAAACACTTTGAGTCCATCCTTGAAAGTCCGAGTATCCCTCAGGCATATAATTGTAAGCCCCCTGAGTATGTCCTTGGAGGTCCAAAGAAGGAGTTAAAGTGGAACTCATGCATAAGCATGGTAGAATCCAATTGATTCTTTCCATGGAATTCATCATTGAATCCATGTGTTTCCCAATAATATTCATAATCATTCAAAAAAATTTAATCAAAATCATTTAATAAATTCCATTCAACTATGTCAAGGTCAAAACTATAAATAATTCATTTATAACACACCTCATAATGGGTCTAAAGGTATGTACTACTCTTTGAATGATTGGTCATTAATTTTTTCACAATGGAATTTCATTATATCATGCATCTCATACTTAAACAAATGTTACATGGTATGTGAATAGGGCATGGTCATTAATCCCTTTCCATTAATCGATTTAGTTTCTAGCTTTTAACATCAATTAAAATTATAATTATTTTTAATAATAATTTACAATTAAATATTAATCATCCCATGAAACATATTAAATAGGTACGCCTCAATGGGAACCAAGTCCATTTTCCATCGAAATATTCTATTTAAATAAACAACACACCCAAGGGGTGGGTCATATTTGAAGGTTCTTAACCATTTAACATTTACCACTATCCTCATTTATTTCATATTATTTACATATCAATTCAACTCATGGATTAAAATACATTTCAAGGGTGTCACTCTGAGGATTTGGTACATGGAACATTGGTATATATAAACATGTGGAATTTAAACCAAATAGAAGAGACTATCAACCATAGGTTTGTTGTGGATAGGTCATCTAGTATCACATCCTGATTTGACTCAGATAGGGAAAAAATAAAACAACATATCTAGAACCTAATAATATGGAAAATTATATTTCACATTAATAGTAAAACCAATACCAAACAAAACAAGGAACGACTGTAATGTAATGGGTATATTATCAATGCGAATCCAACGAGACAAATGAATCTCTATAACATGATCGAGAAAAGGATATATCCCACTTACTAGGATAGTCTCCAATGATTTCTCACAAATCACGATATTTTTATGAAGGAGGAGAAATAAATTGAATTAGGTTTTAATATATTTAATTAAGGTAAAAATCATAAATTCAAAAACAAAATATAGGGCCACTAAGTTTGGCTGCACAGTTGGCCAAATTGTACACCAAAAATGCACTCTTTTATATAGAAAGGGGCCCCACATGGTTTCAATGAACAATATGACTTACCATATGAAACCCATGCAAAACTTGTCTATCAAAATTACAGAAATTCTTGCATAGATGTGCTCCTCACATCACACTGTTTATTAAATTGTGTGTCCTCTAGATTCCCTCTATGAATATTAGTATGATTATAAGTAATAGTGTGGCTTAACCTTCACAATTTCTAATAACCATGTGCTAGAAATGTTTCACCCAGAAGTTAGGTTCTGAGCTCAGAACGAGTCCCTAACATCCCCGATAACTCAATGACCTCGTTGAGAATTAAAATTAGTCCACATTTAATCATTTAAACTAAAGAGTGATGGATGATAAAGTATTAGTAACTCAATAAATAACAATATTCTTAATAAATATCTAAAAAATAATAAAACATGTAGTTATTAAGATATAAAGATCAAATAATTTCCCTTGTACCAACTTAAACACAAACAATTCTGAATAATGATGAGATTATGAAATAAACCATTACCTCAGGTCTGAATTCATTCATATGTGTATGATATTGTCTTATAAATATTATATATTCAGTGTACTTAAATTCTAATACAAAACTCATATATATTGTTCCATTAATGGTTTATAAATAAACTTTATCACACTTTTTTCACTTTTCAACTAATGGAACGAAAGAAAAAAATCAATTACTTTATTCAATATTATATCATATATATCATATATATACTTATTACATATAGCCTTACTAAAATCCATGTAAAAAATAAATATAAAATTAATCACATCACTTCATGGAGGTGGTAGTCTACATGTACTCATGAGCAATGTTATAATTTTTCATTTGATGGAAAAGAAGTTGGATAATGGTGTATTTATAATCATTATAAAATTTCATTATATTTAGTATATTGATTTTTATATTTTATGATAAATTACTTATATTAGGAGGAGTTGAAAGAAGTAAAAATAAATTGAACGGCTTAGGTGATTACCTATTCATTGAAATAACTCCATTAGATCTCCTCAGAAGGACCATGTGGTTTGTATTTTGGGAAGACCATCACCTATAGGAAATGCATAAGGATTTTGGAGAGGGATTTTTTTAGGGGTTGATCACAATAGAGAGATGAAAGTTGTATAATGAAAAGAGAGAAGGGTTTCCCTTTTATATGGGAAATGACACACAAGGAGATACTAAAAAGAATAAAATATAAAAAATCCATTCTCAAGAGAAATGATTAAATATGGATAGATATTTAAATGAAAAGAGTAAAAGGTATAAATATAATAAAAAAATTAAATTTAAAATGGTTTTGTAGTTGTTTTAATCCTTATATTTGTGTTTAACCACATGGTTAACAAATTTTAATATTAATCATGGTAAGAACTTTTTAATATTAAAGGGTTAAGATTTTACATAGAAGGTAAAAATAGAATTATAAATGAATAAGGAATGAAGTTTTCATCCTTTTATAACCCTATATACAATATTTAAATATTTTTATGATTTTTAAATATTTTTATAAAATATTTTTATAATAATATACTGTTACTGTCATTTTAAGAACTATTAAAATAATATGTCTTTGAAAATAATATACAATCAAGGGAATTCCAAAAAAATTTAAAAATATATAATTTGTTATTTTTATCTAAAAATTCTCATATAAAATTTATTAACCCAAATTTTATTACTTTTATTAGTTTTGAAACAATTTATTTTATTTTTATTTTAATTGAAGAAATACTATATTGGATTTGTGTAAGTATTAAATGTAATTATAAAATCACAAAAATTAGAAATAATGTACCATAATAAAAAATTATTAACCTTTGAAATAATTTTTTTACTTAAAATATTATATATTTATCCTTATATAAACTGTTTTGTGATATTATATTTAATAGAATGAAATTTTTTATTTATTATTTCCTTAAAATAATATAAATGTCACAATCAAATAAAAATGGCTCAAAATGGCCATAAATTGAATAATTGGATGGAAAGGGAATACATCATCCAATCCAACATGATAAATTCACGTTTTGGTTTTATTTTGAGACCTTATGTCATATTTTTAACCCTAATTTTTCCACTTTACCCTTATATATGAGACAAATGTTTACCAAGGTAACTATTCATAATTAAAAAGAGAAAAGGGAATTATTTAAAAAAATAAACCTATTGATTTCCAATATGTTATCTATTTTTATGATTAAATCTATATATGTTTTAGATATACGCTTTAATATAAAATCATAAAACACAATAAGAAACAATTTTTAGAAAAATGTGTTTTATGGGTAAAAATGGTTTTATTTTTATCCCAAACCTAATATACAAATTATATTAATGTTAAAATTTTCTATAGAATATACAATAGATATATTTAATTAAAATCATTTACAAATAGTGATTATTTTAAATTATTATGATAATAAAAATTCATGCATAAAAATAGTTTTCAGAAAAAATCATCACTTTTACATTAAGTTATTATTATTTTGTTTTCTAATGAATTGAAAACCGATGATTCAATTTTATAAATGTGTGATATATAATTATTTGGTAATTTATTTATTCCTATTAATAACCAGAGATCCACTATTTAGGTGACAACTATCACATTAAATAAAAATATTTTAATAGTATTTCACGGTTCATTTAAACCTAGTGTTGTGTGTAAATAATGTTATGAGAGAAATAAAATTTATTTATATAGAACTAAGTCATGAAATATTAGGGTATTATATTATAATCCCCTTAAAAGGGTTTTCTCCCACAAAATTAAATCACTATGATATAAATAATAGATAATACTTCTACCACATCTCATCCTCTAGTTCTGATATAGCTTTCTCAAATTTATGATTTTCCCACAAAACTATCACCAGATAAGTATTATAGTTTCGTAAATTTTTCCCTATATGTTCTATATCTCCACTAATTTTTTCTCCTAAGAGAGATCTTACTCTAAAGTTATAACTTCTGAGTATAGTACATTTAAAATATCTTATATGTACTTTCTTAGGAGAGACACATAGAAAACATCATGAACCTGGTAGAAAATTGGTAGAAGCTCCCTGAAATATGCTACCATTTGGGTATGAACAAGAATCTCAAATGCTCCAATATTCCCAGGAATAAAGATTCAATTATTTCTAAATATCATTACCATATTCCAGATATATATTCATATGAATACCTTATCACTAAATTGAAACTCTTGATCTCATCTATGTTACTTATAATATATATTTTTGACACTGAGATACCCATATCTGTTTTGGAATGAATGTAAGCATCTCTACCATATCCTTAGCTAGATCAGGTCCCAATAATATTCTTTCTCTAACTTCATTATAGAACGTTGGAATTATACACATATTTCTATAGAGGGATTTATATGTATACATCTGAATATTTTTGAATAATCTAATATTGAATGTAAACTATATTAAGAAGAGGTTTCACTCCAAATAGACTTTGAAATACATAGATAAATCTCTCAAAATACATTCTGTAGTTTAAATGGTCCGTTTAGACTGACCATCGGTGCAAACTCTCTGACCATAGTATTCCAGAGATTGTGGTTGCTTCATTAAATTTAAACTAGATACAAGATATAATATACAAAAAAATCTATTAATTTTGTAGTATTAGAAACACAGATACATACACGATTTTCACATTAAAATAGAAAACAGAAAATACATTATGATATTTTATTTTATAGCAACATAGTACCATTTATGATATCCCTATGTATCAAACCTAAAAAACTTCCTGGTATCCTGGGGAAATGAAATATAAAAAATGGTTGAGTTTAGATTTTTATTATGGGTATTAATATAGTCGAAGAAAAACAAGAAATAAATAACATGTAAAGTATAAATGATGATCAAATAATTCTATAAAAATAATCTACTGAGATAAAAACATATCCATGGATATCATAACAAATCAAAAGATCCAATAGACATAAATAAATTATATCATATATATGGAATGTATAATACTGGATATCATAATCATAAAATTGAGGCCTCAACCATGACATCTGAAAGTACAATCATGGCCTTATTCCAGTACATCTACATAAATCTATAAGGCCTTGGACAAAACCAAATCTAAATTTTACCATGAGATCTACCAATGCATCAGGGGATATATCAGTCTCTTCCCATCACTTCCTAAGTCAAATTTATTCATCACATAAAATGGGTGAAACGTAGTCAACAAAATATTCATATTGAAAAACTATCATACATAATGTAACTACATTCCCATAATCATATACCACCAATTTTAAAACCGTGAATGGTAATAAAATAGTACATCCCTAGCCAAACTGATCACAAACCATCTAGAAAAAAAGGATACTATCCCTATGACATATCCTATATGGAGCATAAGTAAAGTAAATTTAGTTTTTGTTGATGAATAAATATACTAAAAAAATGTCATTGATATAATTCTTGAGGAAAATATTTTTTTTAATTTGAAAATAATTTGTTAAAAATATATGTATACAAGAAATTAGAAAAAAAATTTAATTTAAAATGAATAATGAAAAATTTTATAGTATGTTAAAAATCAATTAATGTTCATGATATTGGGAAATTTTGTTCATGTCGTATAAACTAAAGCAAATAAAATTTTTCACATTTTTTGTGAAATGAAAAAAGTACCTTGTTCCGAAAATAATAAGAATATTACTTTTAAAAACCTTTTATAAATATTAACATAGGGGTAAAAATGAATTTCATATATCATTTTGAGTGTTATGAAGATATTCATGAAAATAATTTTAGAAAACATGGGTATGGAAAAAAATTGATATTCAACCAAAGATAGAAATCACTTCAGATTTTCTTATAGAAAAATATTCTCAATAAATATATGTAAAAATGATTGTAATTTGTTAATAGTACTATAAAATTTCATGAATAACCATATAGGTATAATATATATTTTTTTAAGACATAAATAATTAATAATCCCCCAATGGGAGACTGAAATATAAAAAATCTCAAATACTGTTAAGATTGTAAAATAAACCCTTAACACATTGGAAACTTTTGAATAATAAACCCATGAAAAAATTACATAAAATTAAAATTTAAATAGCATGAAGATAAATAGATTCATGATACAACATATAAAAGGTGCAGTATATACACCACATAAAATAAAGATGTGTTGAATTTGGCATATGTCTCGTAAAAGTAAATGTGACAGAAGAACCCCATACCCCAGGTCCTATTTCATTTGTATGTTTTTTGAAATCCATTATAAAAAATATACAATTACTTTAAATATATTCTAGAACTATAATAATATTATCATACCTTATATTATTTACTTATAATCTTTTAGAACAAATTTATCAACAATTCATTGTTAAAATCATGGTCCCGAGTAATAAATGCTTCATTTTTCATGTATGTTTTTGTATTAGAGTTCTAGTAATTTTATTTTAATCATGGTTATATAATATATAAAACTTTAACTGTGATATAAGTATCATATATATTCATTATTCCTATCCTTATTTTTATCCATGTAAAGCATAAATGAAAATTAGACCACATTGCTTTGTGGAGGTTGTAGTCCACACATACACACTGAGAAACGTTATCATCTTCCAACAAATTATAAAGTAAGAAGGTATATATTATAGTATAATTAAATAAGAATATATATTTCATAAATATCATATATATTCATTATTTCCATATTTAGAACCATCTAAGTGAAATGGTGATGAAAAATGAATTACACTTCCATGTGGAGATGGTTAACCAAACATTCTCACAAGAAAGGTTTTAAATTTTGGTAGGGTAGAAAAAGATATGGAATACATTTTTAACATAATCATAAAAAAATATTACTATATTTATGATACAATTTTTATTTTCTTGTATGGGTAAAACATTTTAAGAGTAAGTAGTAGAATAAATAAACTTGAAGAACTCGGTACAGATGATTACCTATTCTTCATTATAAGTCCTTCATAATATTCTTAATAAACATAGGGCATGTCTTTTATGTATTTAATCCCCTTAGTAACTTGTATAATTATGTTTAGAAGCATAATTATAGGTTTTTTTTTGGAATTAGATAGCTCAAAATGGTGTGAAAATTTGAGAGTTGGGTATCCTTTTATAATAGAGGGGAGGGGAAATTTTGAAACTTCATAAAATTTTAATATATAATAAAGAAATTATTAAGGAAAATGCACTAAAATGGATATATATTAGAACATGAGGTAGGATATGGTTTAAATGTCATGAAAAAATAATATTTGGACCAGTTTGGTTGATGTTTTAAACGTTTTATTTTGGTTTAACCCCTTAGTTACCAATTTTTAACATTTACCACAGTAACATATTTTTCACTCTTAAAGAATAATAATTTTACTTATATTGTATCTATTAACTTATAAATTAAAAAGTTCTGAAATTTTTTACCATATCATACCACTTTTTCATATTTAAATATTTTAATTATTTCGTAATAATTTAACTTAATATTATTTTATTAAATTATTTTTAATGTTATTTTTGACACTATTCACTTAATTTGACTTCCAATATATCAAAAATATGTATTTTAAATATTATTTAATATTAAAAAATCATATATGACTATAAATCACAAAAATTATATCACGTTTAATATTTTTAATAGAATTTATTTTATTTTTTATTTAATCAATATATATTGTATAAGTGTTGCAGAAGAATTATTGGTAATTATATAACCATAAGAAATTAAAATGATTATGATCATGAATGTAATTTCACTATACAAAAATAGGTATTTATATTAATTTATTAATTGATTTTGTCCAAAAGTGTAAACTTAATAGATATTTTATACTATGATAATGACATTTTGTAACATTATTTGATTTAAATATTACATTTTTCAATTTCAGGGAAAAGTTCCATTAAACATATAAATTATGATTCTATGTTGATAAGGGTTGAGTTGACGTCATCCAATTATTAATAAGATGAAATATTACGACCTTATCACTTTTTTTAAAATTGATTTACCAGATTTACCCTTTACCAATGTGATAAACTTTATCACACTTACAATTCATATTGAAAACAAGTAAATGAGAAATATTTACAAAATTTGAACATTATAATTGTAAATATTGTGTAAATATTATTATATTAAATACCTATATGTTTTATTATTTAAATTATATTTAAAATAAAAAAATAAATTAAATGTATTTTTTAGAAAAATGTTCTTTTATGTATACAAGAATTTTTTAAACCAAATTCAATCACAAAATTGATTCTAATTATCTTAATTAAAATTTATTAAAATAATATTACAAATTTTATTTTAAAATAAATTTGTAAATAAATTGAAAATTTTAAATTCCTTTAACAAAAAAGAGATTTTTCAATAAACAAATCACAAATTTTCTCTATTCACTGAATAATCAATATTTCCAGTGTAAATATGAAAATTTCAACCAATCATAATTTGGATATGATGATTTAAATAATTATATTATTTTTATGAAATATAAATTATATAATTTAATTAAATTAATTATAATATATTATAAAAAAATAATAATCAATTTTGAAGAAAATACATTTTTGAAGTAAATTAAAACTTTGCTGAATATTGAGTACTTGTTTCCTAAAAATTATTCAGTTAATTTTATTGTGTATTTCTTATATATACATATCAAATAATTTGGTTTTCATTATTCATACCCACTATTTCAATAACCAGGTTATAATGGTCATATTTAAATATTAATATTTTATGGTTCATTTAAGCATACTATTGTACGTTGTGTATCCTATCAAACCTAATTTTTTTCATTTAAATTCATAGGGTTATACATTATTACCCTTTAATAAATTAAATCCGCACAATTTTATCTTTTTTTCATAAATTAATGCTTTTAAAATTTAAAATTCTTAGATTGAAATCCCACATCGTAAAAAGGGCTAATAAAAATTCCTCTAGAATAGATGGAAAGATATATACAAATGTCATGTGGAACAACACATAAATATGATTCCACATAAGATAATATTAGTGTAATATGAAAATATAGACATATAAGAGAATTTTATTTCCAAAGGATTATTAGATATTGATAGAGAATGTGGCCATGATAAAGTTAACCATCGTAAAAATGTAAATCTATAATGTGTTGAAATACTATTGATTTATTAGTAAGAAAAGTAAACATATAAAGTTTTATATTTCGAGGTATTTATACTAAGGTAGATGGGTTGTTTTATTATCTATATAAAGTACTCTATAAAATAAAAGTACTTGAGTTATTTCCATAACCTAAGTATAATATCATCCTTTGGCTGTAGTTCAATCAATTTCCACCCAATCTCTTACTTTGAGAAATGAATATTAAAGAAGAATTTTTTCTTTCATTAAGCACTAAAGTTGACTTTTAACAAATAATAAGATTGATAAGTTATTTTTTAATCCTCTAAACAAATACCCAATCGAAAATGGTTGTCATTGGTTGTCCAATAGGATAAATAATACTTTAACCATTAACAATAATATCGAAATTTCAACTTCATCCATTTCATAAGTAGTTAACCAAAAGTGTCCCACAAAATATTTCCAAAAATATTCAAAACCCAAAAAATAGATTAAATATATTCCATATACAACAAAAATTAGTCCATAATGTTTCATTCAATATATGTGAATAATATTAATATAAATCACAATTAAATTTATCATTATTCCATATATCCCTTTAATCTAAAATGTGGTAAAGTCCTTCAAATCACTAACCATTTTCAATGTCACCAATACTATACCATTTACTTGTTTAATTCCAATATTCTATTTATCCCAATTTTTTATTAACTAATCTTTAGTAATATATTATGGGTTATTTTTCCCTTATTTATGTAATCTAAAAAAATATCACCTAACCATGCAATCAATTTTCTTTCTTATCAGTACCATTCAATATATGCATTCAAATCATTAAATAAAAATTAATTCATATAACTAATTATTATTATAAGTGGAATATAATTGATAAAATACTTCTACAAAAAAAATTCTTGAATCCAAATACTCAAGAACTTTAATCATTAAACGAATAGTATTATAACATAATATTGACCTTGATCACTTAGTTTCTTTTTAGGTTAAATTCCTTTGAATCATGTAGAATTAATTTGTGAAGTTGTGAATATACATACATTTGAAATACTAAATGTAATGGGTTTCATTCTCACCCATGAATTGATGTCCCCTATAGACTTTCTCCCCACACACGAATCAAACTGTCATTCCCTTTAAGAAGGTACTAGTGTGATTCTTTCCACAAATTTCACATGTGGGAAAAACATTCATATTCTTAGTCCCCTTAACAATTTTTTTATTCTATCCCCTTCTCCACTATCATTCCTTCAGAACCATAATAATTGGAAAATTATTTCTATATCTTGATAGCACATCATAATACATCCTCATATGGAATGATTGTTTGGGACATTAGTGCCCATCGATGAATTTGATTTAACCCATTAATGAAATGTTCAATCTTTCACTTATGATTATATAAGTTGTACCAATCAAGACTCTATGACCATGTAAATTTAGTCTTATACATAGAAACATTTTATTATTCTTTTTTTCATAGAATCAGGAATTGTATCTCCATATCTGCATGTTTTTTTCGAGGAAAAATTTTTTCTAGGAAAGGATTCTTAAAATCCATCAATTCCATGGTTTTTATTTCCTAACAATCCTTTGTTTTTTTGTATCAATGAACACCATTGATATGTATCCTCTTATAGATGATAAATATCCATGAAAATGCTCTATCTCTCATTACATCCAAATGGAAGAAATATATTTTCAATAGAAATTATCCATTTCATAGATAAAATGGACTTTTAGTCCCATTGAATGATGAATTTAATAAAAACATGTTTCAGTCTTTCATTGTTACATCGCATTGTAGACCATTAGGAAGTTTCATGCATGGAAGGTTATTTCTCATAACCTGAGATATATGCCCCTCTATAAATATAAATTGTTTATCTCTAGATCTAGATTCATTATATTTATTCAGAGTGTAATCATTATATGTATTTCATGCATTGATATGGTTTCTATTTATTCAAGTTGGTGTCATTTCTCAATTATAGAATACACTAGGATAGATCATATAATTATAAAAAATATTATATAATTCAAAAAACAAGTGAAACCATTAACTTAATTTTAAAATTCAGATATAACTAATACCTAAATAATATGATTTTTTTCTTTTGGAAGATTTCCAACGTCGGTCATAGGGTTTTGTTCCCAAATCTATGTTTTCCTAAATATAGTTCTTAAGGTTTATACTAATCATTATATGATACCAACTATAAATTCCCCAAGCTGAGTATCCCGGAACTAGTGTTTACAATATTACATTGGCACTAGATACAATAGATCACATCCCAAAGGACCAAATATTTTAGTATTTAGCAAAAACCGATACAAACATGAGTTTCACATTATATTTGAAAAAATAAAATGCAACATAGATCTTTTTGGAGAAAACCATAGTTACCTTTAGCACATACCTATATTTTAATCATAAAAACATTCTGTTATCGTGGGTAAAATAAACCTATGAAAAGGGTGAGATCATATTCTCATTAAGGGAATTCATACCAGAAAATCTAAATAATGCATAAATTATATGGAAAGAATAAAAATTTATCAAATAATTCCATATAAAAAATTTTATTAGTTAGAAACTTATAAATGGATCTCATAATCATTCAAACAATAATGTTTAAATTAAAAGCCTATTTCATAATGATGGAACATATAATTATGGATATCTAAAACATACCATTGAGGCCTTGAATACGGAATATGAAAATACCATCATGTTCTTATTCCATGAAATCTTAATAAATGGTAAATATTTTAGCTATAACCTAATCCAGTTTATCTCATGAGAATTACATATGAATATTGGGGATATAGTGGGTCCCTCCCATCACATAATAATTCTAATGCATTATTCATATGAATAGAGTGAAACATAATTTTTTCTGATTAAAATAATTGTCTTATTGATTGATTATAGGAGTTGAATTTTTTTAAATCATTCACATCAGGATCACTATTTTGAAAAGGTTTCCAAATATATTTTTTTTGGAACTATAAACTACCAATGATTATATATATATGTAAAATTAGGGACCAACTTTCCAATGAGATGTTCTGATAGGGAACATTGGACAATAATACTTAATAACTCACATTGATTTAGGGGATGGGACTTCGGGATCCCCACACCCTTTTTAAGGTAATTGTTGCATGCTCTAGGATGGTATTATAGATTTATGATATGTTTAATAATCATTCATTAATTCCCAAGTATGACGCGGGTTTCCCTTGAAATTAAAAATGAATAAATACCATGTATGGAACATATAATAATTTGTATGTATCTGAGGTTCTTTATTAAAGGAGATATCTATACGTTTCTGAGGTTCTCTATCAACGGTACCCTCATATATACCAATTCTTGATTCCTTTTTCTTTTATTATTACAATGCAAGTTTTGAGCCATAAAATGGGATTCTATGAAGTGAACCATTATCCATTGTGATGGGAGTTGTTTTGATGTCAGGATTTGACCCATAATATAGGATTTCTATATATCCTTATGAAAGGAATTAGATGCCATGTAGTCCGGTGCCAATTAAATGGAAACATCACAACTTTTATGGTCATGCGATAAGGATGAAAATACATATTTTAACATCTTGTGAGAAGTAAGGATTAGAGAAAGATGTGTAGTAAATGATTTAGGTGGGACCAATGATGTAGTGGACAAGGGACCCTAGAAGAGATATGGGATCCCATGTTGGATGTGACCCTACAAAAAATGTGTCCACGATTGAATTGGGGTTTATTTGGGTTGTTTGTTTTTTTTTCTCCAGGTAGGCTTCCAACATATCTCACATGGATGGGAATCAAATCCATTGTAGTTTGATTGTGAGGACCCATACCCATGGAGGTATTCTAGAGGATTTCCTCCTAGGGGGTATGCCCCCATTTGAGAGGATTGAGTTGGGTATTATTTCCTATTAGGATTCTAAGATGGTTTGGGAGACTTGATTAGGGTTTATTTATGAGGAGGATTACATTTTGAGCTCAGGCCTTTGGAATCTATCGTATGTGTCCTGAATGCAACTTCGATTTGAGTTCTCATAGTCCAATTTCGTAGGGATTACACCCAAAGGATTTCTTTGGATGCGATTATAGAATGGATGCATATTACAACTGGAATGATTATCAATGTTTTTTGGGGGGAATATATTGAATATTGGGATGCCCTAGGGTTGGATACATGGCCTTAATTACCCACACCTATGGAGGCCCTCTATAGGAGGAAAAAATTAATATTTGGAAGAATATTTTATGCCAAAACATGTATCTAACTAGGTGGATCTAATGATAATAGATAACACATATTCCCATGCGATTCATGTTCAGTGTGAGAAATAAGAAGAATTACTTGATTTGGTAAACTTCATGATCATTCGCCCACTAGTAGAAGAGGATGGGGTGATGAAAGAAGAAGAAGGGGTTATGATATACACCTACCCTCCTCTCATTGTACTATGGTATGGATAAGGAGGAAAAAATGAAATAGGAGTGGTCGTGTAAGAATGTTTAGGGACTTACTCTAGGATGGATTATATGAAACTTGATATGGGGGTAGAGAAAATGATCTCATTCATTGTCACCTTACCTAGAACCAAAGGATGTTGTACTTAGAAATGACAAGTTAAATACATGGCCTTAAACCTCATAACCAAGGATGAGGGATCCCTGACACCAAACCTAGGGTCAAGGTCCTCTTGACCGACGGTATTCATACTCACATGCACACTAAAGACCCTGCCCATTAGGTAGGACAAGTGAAGAACACATCCAATTGATGGAATAATTACCCAAATGTGAGATGCCATCATGTGCCTCTTTATATGGGTTTTCAAGTATAGAGTCTTCATTGGAGGTCTCAATATTATCCCCATAGAATAGGTATCCAAAGGAAGAGAAGCCTTGCAATTGCTGTCTAGGAAATTTTATCAATGAGGGGTTGCACAAGTCCTGGCTTGGAGAGAAAAGGTTATTCATGCAGAAAATGAGAGGAACTAGATGCGATTTTCACGAGGGGGTTGGAATACATGAAATAAATATTCAGCGGGCATTAGGAAACATAGGAAGCAATACATGATAGATGGTTTAGCCTAGGCACCTTGTGTCTCTATAGGTGTCCTTGGATGAGTCTCACAAAGATCCCTGGTTAGGGAATGAAGCCTTGCGCAATTTATTTACCACTAGGGGAAATTAGTCCATCATATACGTTTATTGAATTTATAAACCTAAATAAACATTATCCCTCATATCCCCATTAATTTTCTCGTTTATTGTGTTGTATAGGGCTACCTTAGAGATTTTGAAGGACCTAGGTGATGGGGCTGCATGACCAGATTTTCAGGCCTTCTTCTTATTTATTATATATGCAATTGAGGAAACTTGGGTCCATATTTATATAAAAATATGGAACCTTGGATTAATGGTAACTATTCAGGGGAGGCCAATTTTCAGTTCTGCACAGGGGGTCTGCACAAGCCTTTTGATGAGCATGGTTGATCATGCTGGCCAGCTAGGGAAGGATCCTCTGACTATCCTCATGGTTCATCACATCTTTATAATTCATGAGGTACTCATTATAATATTTTTCACCCCTATTAAAAAATGTAGTGACAAAAAATCCCCTCCTTGGGATTGGATATTATTGGAATAAGAGGGTCTAGAACGGAGGTAAGATGTAAAAATTTTCTGATGGTAGTGAAGGTCAACCTCCCCGAACACTCACACAGGTTTGTGACATAAGACTTGTGCACACGTGTGGTGTGTAGATCATCTATGCCTATAAATAATTCTGACCCTTATGTGAAAATTATATTCCATGCATGTGCCTCTTACTCTCCTCACAAAGGTCATCCACTAACCATGCTACGTTTTTTATTTGTATGGGTCTTTTGAATGACTTATCTGCACACATAATTGATGAACCACCTAAACAACATCCCTACATGAATAAACATACCCCAAAGTCTATGTGGGACCACTTTGTTGAGGAAACATGGTATTACTAGTGTGTCTAGGGGTCTTCTTGTAGGACTTGATAAAAGGGAATGTGCGAAGCCCATTCAATTAAAAAATGAATTTTTCCAAGTCGAAATTTTATCTTCTCTAAGTCAATGTTTTAAATAATTGAGAAAAAAAGATTTTTTTCATACAAGTTTTCAATTTCTAACTCAATGACTTCCCCTGAACTAGTCAAACACATGACTTCGGGAAGATCAAAATTTTTTTCCAAATTACTATGATGTGGATGAAACCACTTTTCTAGATTTTTTGAATCATTCAAAAAAGTATTAGTGAGAATAACAAGGAATATATTATCTTCCATCCTATGATAATAGAATTTTGAGGGATTCCAAAATCCCTAGAGATCAGTGTCACTTCCTAATGACTTTGTTCAGGTAGCACACCAACTTCCCTTCAACCATGGTTTCTTATAAGGGTGTTTATATCAAGCAAGTAAGTATTTCCCATTATTATTTCAAAGCATTGCATCTACAGTACTCCGGATCTTAAGTCACATATCCATGAATTAAATCCTCCCTCTTATGAATCAAATTTTTAGGATTTATAGATAGATTAGATTTAGTTTTGGAAGGTGGATTTAGAATTTCATATTTGAGGGGGAGTCAGACCTGAGTGGATGTGGGTGTATTGGGTGAGCTAGACTTTTGCATTGTTTAATAAGGAGATGAAAGACATCAACATATCTGATTCTATTTGGGTAGTAAAAACATTTGTTTATAGGAAACCATATATCATACCTGACATGATGGGTTGATATAGTCCTCATAAAAATTCAATCCACCTAATGCATGTTAATGTTTGAATTAGGTAGTGGGATATCTACAATATTTCTAGAGCCCCTATTGTCAAGGATATGTATGAAGTTTTATCCCACAAAAAAATGTGGGATGATGTTGAACAAATAGTTCCCTCATCCCAATAGATTTTTAAGGTGAAAAGTAATGTTTATAACAAAGGCCTTTACCCCAATGGTGAAATACCACCTGGAGTGTGGCTAAAGTCTTTCCCATAGTTGGTAGGCGGAGGTCCCACTTATAGGTTCCCTATAGGTTGCCCCACATCAGAGAATCGGGCTTCTCCTGAAACATTTTGGGCTACATTGGAGATGGTCCAGTATACGCATTGGGGTTACAATGTAAATCATGAAGTTTTTGTGAAGACCCATTTGGACGAATTTCTCATAATGTAACTAAGTAGTGACCTGATTTCCGTCGGTGAATCCAATGGTAGTGTGTGGATAGATACATTTTTATCACAACTGAACTAGTATAAGGGTGTAATATAGGGTTGGATGACACTATTCTGGTGAGAGTATACCATTTTTTCTACATATGTATGCTTGGAAGTCCCCAATTAGAATTGTAAGCCTATTTTATATACTATAGGTGTGGATTATATCACAGTTCATTTCTTATATGGTGTTATGTTGAGTTAAATTCCTTGATAGGTGATTTTGACCTTTTTCCCAGGATGTTTCTAGAATCCATCATATGATCCTGAAGTATGATGAAGTGCTTGGGATGATGAATATATCTAGGGACATCAAATTTTTTCTATATGTTGATCTACCGATATGAACGTTTACCGATGATGGAAAAGAGAAAGATAGAGAACTAGGGGAGTATATGATAGTTTTTAGAGATAGTGTACTGTAGGCTCACATTGAAAGAAATATAATCTGGGAGGCCTATGGTCCGTATTTATTTTCTCACCCATTCAACTTCCAATAATATTTAAGCATATTTCCTCTAATCCATGTTATAATTGAGAAAAATACAATGGTATCCTGACAGTTCTGGATCATGATGGTTAAAGATGTGTCCAAAATTTCAATCAAACTACAACTATCAGTTGCATAAATTGGGATAGAGGATGGTTATCCTTGTGCATGGATCTCTTCAAACCATTAAGGTGTATTAATAGAAGTCATTCACTAGGTAACGACCATGAAATATTCTGGTCATCACATGTGTGGTGGAAAAGTTCGAATCTAAGGTAACAATGCTGAAGCTCTATATCCATTAGGGAGGACTTAGAAAAAGACCACTGAGTATGAAAATTTTGACAAAAAATCATCTTTAGAGGCAATGTGTTATAGATTTCATTTATGGGAGGAGACTTTTGTACTATTCATCCATTCTTTTTTGAGATTAGAGAGGCCTAAAAAGGAACCCAAGTCAAAAGGTGTCAGATCATACTCACAACTAGCTGCATTAATGTCTAATTATGTGAAAAAATAGCAACATGAGCATGGCAGAAAATATATAATGATATCATGGATTCATGGGTGTCTCTATAGGTCAGCGTTCTCAACCCAGTTAATGGAGATAAGCAAGAACCCTTTGTTTTCCACCCAGATGGTGGCTTAGATGAGATAGGGAGATATATTATAGAGTTGGATGAATTGATATAGGCCACTGATAATAATATCCTGAACACAACACAACTATTTGAAAGGCTAAATTGAGGAAGACTTGAGGGGGTAGCTAGTACAACTAAAGAGGAATGGGATGAACAACTTGATTATACTCATGTTTTTCATTATTCTCTCTTCCCTTTTGATCTATTTCATTAGATATTATTAATTTTTGGGGGGTTTTATATTACTTTTCAGGGGAGAATAAGGAGAATAATAATTGGATAAAAATATTCTGGAATAACCTAAATATGGGCCCAAAGGAACTCCCATATGGGTAGTGGATGAGGCCCTTGTGTCCCCGAAATTATCCTCAGGTCAGAGGAAAATGGTGGAGGAGAAAGCAGTGGGAATTTCATGACATCATCTCATGTTCCAATTTCTAAGAGGACAGATAAGGACCATTCACCATCCTGAGATAAGAACAAAAAGTGTGAAATAAAATTGTCTAGGTGTATATATCATTGTATGTATTTATGATTTCATTTGATCCCATTAATTATCAAGATACTATTTTTACTAAATTAGTATTTTCTCGAATCTGCCTCACTTTCCACCATGAAGGGATATAGAAATGTTCATTCAAGGATCATGGGGGTCACCCTAGGGGAGTCACAAATACATACTGATGAGTCCATCATATTTATGGATGGACCATCAAGATATCTAGCCATATCATCTCCCATTAAATCATATAGGGGAACACAATAAATGGTTTTCCTCTTCGGAGAAACTGCGACTACCACACCTCTTCCATTATAGAAGTGGCCACTGTGCATGTTGAAAGTGGGTGCCCTAGACCCAACTTGTTTTGTACTTTGATTACTGCTACATGTATTCAGTTTGTTTTATACATGTATTTATCTTGTCATGATAGTGTATATACTTCTGCATCCACTTTATTAATGGCAATGTCCTTAGATTACCTGTCACATCAAATGGTTATAGCAGGTCCCAGGCTATAATGAGAACCCTGAAATGCCATGACAATAATCTTAAAGTAACGTCCTATGGTCCAGTTACATCATTCTGAAAGGACACAGATGATGTGTGACCATCAGGTGCTGGGGGCTCATAAGCATTGAGACTTCATCTCATGAATTTCTCACTTGATGATCTCTAGCTAACAAGATCATGAGGACAGACCCGCTTAATAGGAACACCACATGTTTCTGGTGTCATTGGTCGTTCCTATCCACGGACATGTGTAATGGTCTCGTAACTTGAGATTATTATTAGTGAATGTCATTTAATTACTTACATTTGATATAAGGAGAAAACCATGATGACAAGTCGTGGTGAGGTAGTTTATATCGGGTACATAATTAATGGCATGACATTGATTGAATGATCGAGAAAGGATTTGTCACTTCTGAGTTTAGAAAGAGATATCTCTGTCCTGGTTGATTAGGATGGTTGCACCTTCATTAAATCCATGGCCATGGTAGTGGAAGGTAAGACCATCCAGACAAATCAACTAACAAAGTAAAGAAAATGAAGAATGATGACACTGATTATGCAATCTACTTTATTGAGATATCGATGACGAAGAGATTAGATTACACAGACTGTGTTCGTGGGAAGGTAGTCATTGCTTTGAATTTGCCTTATCTCTATAGGTGCCTCGATGGGTTGCTAGACCCCGCTCTAGGTCGGTGATATTATTCACTACTATTGAGATAAGGGACTAGTGGGTCACACACAACAGCGCTTTGACAATCTGCCCTATTTTGATGAATAGGATTATAGGGTTTGGTGGGCCCCACCATGGGGTCCGGGGTTTATCCAAGTCCTATCGATCATCAAGTAATAAATAAATTCTTTTATTATTCATGTTTGGAATAATTTGATGAATTTATTTATAACATGTATTTACGAGTGATTAAGTAAATACATAGATAAATGTTAATCAGACAGATATTTATGTCTTGGGTTTGAATAATATTATCAGGAGGTGCGGGCCGAGTTAAACTCATGTTTATCACGTAATATATATATATATATAATTATATATATATATATATATTGTAGTTTAGTGATAAATAATAAATATAATTTATGGCATAATTTTATTTGTCATAAATAATTATTTATAATATATATATAGTGAGTGTTTAATACATGGGGGCCGGGAACCCATACCGTGTATAATAGATATTCCCTATATATATTTAAAGAGTGGCTCTTCCCTTAAGACTATTCATCCGTTGGAATTGAGAGCCTCTCTCTCCTCTTGAGTTCTAGATAGAGACTCTCTCAAACTAGCAAGTTCTTCAAGTACCGCCTTCACGGATCAAAGATGATAGTTTTGTGGTGATCATCGCTGCGTCGAAGTGTGCGTCGAAGATCCGCGCTAGCACCTGGATCTTGACGAACGGCGCGCGTGCAGATTTGCAAGGTGTGTGTGGACGATCTAGAGGGCTTCGTCATCGGATTCTTCGAGCAACGATCACCGACATCCTGCATGCCAATTCTGAACAAGGTAAATGTTCAAGTTTATTTTTGTGCTCCTAAAGAACCTTGCGAGATTATCAGACCAAGCCGGGACACGATCACCGGAGCTAACAAGGTTATGTCACTCCGTTAAAGCAGACAAATTTTAAAATCTCGGCCCACAGGCTTCCGCTGCGGAGTCCCAGAACCTAAAAGTGGTATGAAAGGGAGCACAAGGTTTTTCTAAGTCAAAAAATATTAAATTGCATTAATTTTAATTGCGGGGCGTTAAAACGGTTTAATCAGATTCGACCGCGCGTCATTTCGATTTCGAATGATCAAGATACAATCATTTGAAAAAATTTAATCGGATCAACATTGCAAGTTCTTGTTCGTTTGATGTTATTTCTCAAATAGAGATAAACATCAAAAATATATTTTTATTATAATTTATAATAAATATTTTATCATATTTTATAATAAATTTTATTATAATAATAAAATATATAAAATATTTTTCCACAAAAGTGTGTGGAAAAAATTTTATAATAAAAGGAGGAGACCAAGACTTGGGGTCTTCCACCTTTTTGTTTATAAAAAAGGAGTGGAAAAGACCCCAAAATAGGGTCTTATCCTTTTTTTTAAAAAAAATGGGCTTGAATTTTGTTGTAAAAAAGAGGGGAATGGGGAGGAACACCCTTACAGGTCTTCTCTCCCGTGGCGCACCAGGGGAGGCCAAAACCCTAGGCCTCCCCTCCTCCGGCGGTCCAGCACCACGGCGCACCTGCGCCGGTCTTCCCCGAGGCGGACCGACCTCGCGCCGGACCTCCCGCCGCCGGATCGCTCCTCACGCCGGACCTCCCCTCGCACCAGCCTCCCCTCCTCCGGCGGTCCAGCACCACGGCGCACCGGCGCCGGCCTCCCCGCGGCGGACCGGACCTTGCGCCGGCTTCCTCGCGCCGGACCGGACCTCGCGCCGGCCATCCCTTCGCCGGACACCCCTCGCGCCGGCTTCCCCGAGCCATACCGGACCTCTTGTCGGCCTCTCCTTCGCTGGACAGCCCTCGTGCCTGCCTCCTTTTCTCGAGACGCGGTCCGCATCAGACCGGCCCCGTCCGGCCGCCCTGAACCATCACCAGAGCAGCGGGCTGTTGGGAGATGCAAACGTCGCAGGAAGCACTGGACACCGTGGTCACACCGCGGTCACCCTGCAGTCACGCCACGGTCGCTCCGCGGTCACGCCGTGGTTCCAGGACGACATCCCGCGGCGGTACGCAGAGTCGCCGGACTACTCTCCTGTTAGAGGTAACCTGCACTGAATTAATTTTAATTAATTTAGTTTTTTAAATTAAATTAATTGGGATTAATTTAGGGGTTTAGATTATTTTAATCCAAGAATATTAATTTAATATATGATTAGAATTAAATTAATGGTTTAATTTAATTTAATTTTGGAATTAAAATTAAATTAAACAAATGGAACCGGTAAAAATAAATTATTTGAATTTAATAATTTTTTTTAATTTATTAGAACACCCTCGCATAATTTAAAGTTATTGAAATTTAATTTTTATTGCACTTTTACCCCGACTGGTCGTGAGCTTTTGACCGACATGTGTATGTTTGGCATGTATGTATGTATTTAATTATTTATTCAATGCGTGCGATGATTGTAATATTTAATTAGATAAATGACGGTCTGCGAATCGTCTTTTAATTCAAATATGTATAAGGGCCTGCGTGTCCATTGCACCACTTGTATTTTGTACCCCAGACCCCCCTCCTGCGTGCGAGTATATTTGTATTTATTCGATGACGATCCGAGAGGAAGACCTCACCAAAATGAGGCGGTAGTCCAGACAGGAGTTGGACGCTTTTCACTAGGGCCAGCAGCGGCACGAGTCTTGTATTGACTCAGGTATGGGTACCCCTAGGTGATGATTGATCAGTTATTGATCAATCATTATATAATGCTCAAGACTAGTCGGAAGGCTTGATTTACTTTATGCACAGTTTATTATTTTTATGCGACTGCATGATTATTTCTTGATCACATAGGATAGTAAACAAGAGAAAATGCATAAAGTTGTGACAAATAAATACTCTTTTGAATGTTCAGTTGTGAGCACGACAACCCAGTTTGAACATAATAAATAAAAAAGGGATTATATTCATCAATTAATAATTTAAAAAATCCCTCAAAAATATATTAAGTCATAATGCCTTCCATTTCTCATATCTAAACAAAACCGGCTGTTTGGGTGCTCATCAGCCTCAGTTGAGAGTGCCTCTTACTACCGGGGCATTTCCATGTGAGAAATGGGTCGACTTAACTAAAGTGAGTTGTCAAGGATTAGCCTTAGCTAAATTGATATCACTTTAGAGGCGAGAGGTTGAGGGAATCAAGTACAGATTCCCAAAGCTGGGACTTTACTCAACAATACAAGGAACCACAAGAACAAGTGGTTGGCCAGCATAGAGCCTACCTTGAAACACTTCAAGTAATGTCGTAGCCCTAGATTGTAGATTACGAAAGGGGTTTCAAAGGATCCTTGCCACTAGAATGGTCAAGCGATAGAGTATTCCGAATCTAATGGTCAAGGCTATTAAGGTTTGTTAAAATAGTGGGAGACATTAAATGATATTTTATTAATCATAAAATGTAGAAAGGTAATCAAGACAAAGGACTAACTACTAAATGTTTATCTGATGTAGATTCAAAATGGAAATCACCAACACCACTAGTACTTTATCACTGCGATCGATCTTGGATAAAGAAAATATCCTGACTGGCAATAACTTCCATGAGTGGTATAGGCGCTTGCGCATAGTACTACGCCAAGAAAGGAAGTTATATGTGCTGGAATCCCCAACTCCTGCTGAGCCTCCTCAGGGAGCAAGCAAGACGGAAAAAGATAAGTGGAAAAAGCATGTAGACGATGCGCTTAATGTACAATGCATCATGCTATCATCCATGTCCAGAAAATTGCAAATAATTCATGAGGAAGAGGACACCTACAAGATGCTTTCACATATCCAAGAACTATATAAGGAGAGGGCTAGGCAAGAAAGGTATGAAATCTCAAGTGCGCTTTATAAGTGCAGGCTAGAAGAAGGGCACTAAGCTGGTCCTCACGTACTCAAAATGATTTGGTATGTTGAGAGGCTCGAAGCCCTTGGGTTCAAACTGATCCAAGAACTAGCAGTGGATCTCATCCTTCCCTCTTTACCGTCAAGCTTCTCGACTTTCATTGTCAATTATAATATGAATGATATGACAAAGTTGCTCCCGGATCTTTTGGCTTTAGTTCGCCAAGCTGATAAGGACATGGAAAACACCAATACATCTATCCTTATGGTGAACAAGAAAAACAAGGGCAAGGAAAAGGGGTCTAAATCCAAGTCAAGGCCAAAGACACCAATGCATCGTCCTGCCAAGAAGCCAAAGATTCAGAGGCAGAGTAATGAGCAGGAAGTTGTCTATTTTGGATGTGGCAAGAAAGGCCACTGGAAAAAGAATTTCAAAGCTGGGAAGAAGAAACAAGCTGATGCTTCTGCTTCAGGTATTTTTTTCATTGAATGCAATCTATCATTATCTACAAGTTGGGTATTGGATACGGCATGTGGCTCACACATCTGTATTCATATATAGGAACCAAGTATGTTTGAGAAGATTGCAAAAGGTCAAGTGGATCTTCGAGCTGCAAATGGTGCAAGTTTGGCGGCAATGGCAGTGGGAGACTATCACTTGACTTTACCAACTGGTTTGGTTCTCGTTTTAAACAATTTCTATTATGTACCGTCTGTTACCAGAAACATTATCTCCGTGTCATGTATAGACACTAAGGGTTTTTATTTCATGTTTGGAAATAAAAGTTGTCTCTTTTATAGGGATAATATATTTTATGGTATGGCACATCTTAACAATGGTTTATATATACTGGAACTAGAAAACTCAGTAATGGCTATCAATGAAAAAAATAACCAGCATGACTCAAACAACACCAGCCTATGGCACTTCAGGCTTGGTCATGTAAACGAGAAGCGATTACAAAAATTACATCAAGAAGGGTATCTAGACTCTGTACGGTTAGAACCCTTAGATGTATGTCAAGTTTGTTTACAAGGAAAGATAACCAATGTACCTTTCTCAGGAAAGGGAGAAAGAGCCAATGCAGTACTGGAATTAATACATACCGATGTATGTGGTCCATTTCCAGTAGAGGCAAGGGGTGGTTTTCTATACTTCATCACTTTTACCGATGATTATAGTAGGTATGGCTATATCTACTTAATGCGTCATAAGTCAGATTCCTTTCGTTTCTTTAAGGAATACCAAAATGAAGTAGAAAACCAACTTGGTAAGAAGATAAAAGCACTTCGCTCAGACCGAGGCGGAGAATATCTTAACCAAGCTTTCATTGATCATTTGACGGAGTCTAGGATAGTATCTCAACTCACTCCTCATTATACACCACAATGGAATGGTGTTAGTGAAAGGAGGAATAAGACCTTTCTTGACATGGTCAGATCAATGATGAGTCATACAACTCTTCCAATATCCTTTTGGGGATACGCCTTACAAACAACAGGATATACCATTAACCGAGTACCAACTAAAGCCACAGATGGGATTCCATATCAGTTTTGGTTTGGAATGAAACCCAATCCGACACACATGCATGTGTGGGGGTGCGAGGCATTTGTCAAGAATTTACCAAGTGATAAATTAGAATCCAGAAGCACTAAGTTCCTCTTTGTAGGTTATCCTATGGAAACTAGAGGATAAAACCTATATAACCCTTTAGATTGAAAAGTCATTGTGGAAAGATACACCACATTTCTAGGAAGGGATCACATTTCTACTGGAAATAGTGGGAGCAATATTGACTTCGAGGAAGTCAATGCTCTAGATGCACAAGAGTTGGTAGAGGAACAATCTCTACAAGAACAAGTGGAAGAATAAATTGTTCCTGAGACACAGATACTGCATAGGTCTACGCGAGAGGTTAGAGAACTAGAGCATTATTGTTTTCTTGTCACCGAGTCAGGTGACACAATAATCCTTGAGGATGATGAACCTCTGACCTACAAGGAAGCAGGAAAAGGCAAAGAAGCTGCAACATGGAAAGATGCCATGAATTCTGAAATGGAGTCCATGTACCAAAATCAAGTTTGGATTTTGGTAGACCCTCCAGCTGATGTAAATCCCATTGGTTGTAAATGGGTATTCAAGAAAAAGCTGGACATGGATGGTAAGGTTAATACCTTTAAAGGAAGACTGGTTGCAAAGGGTTTTAGACAACGTCAAGGCATTGATTATGATGAAACCTTCTCACCAGTGGCAATGCTTAAATCCATCAGGATATTGCTTGCAATAACAGCCTTTCATGATTATGAAATATGGCAAATGGATGTCAAGACTTATTTTCAAAATGGGAAGTTGGTTGAAGACGTCTATATGACTCAACCCGAAGGGTTTGTTAAGTCAAAGAATGCCAATAAAGTATGAAAGTTGCAGAGATACATTTATGGATTGAAGAAGGCATCAAGTTCATGGAATGTACGATTTGATGAGGCCATAAGAGATTTTGGTTTTGTCAAAAATGAAAGCGATCCTTGTGTCTATAAAAAGGTTGAAGATAATGCTATCGTTTTCCTAGTTTTATATGTTGACGACATATTAATCATGGGAAACGAGGTGCAAGTCTTACAGTCCGTTAAGACTTGGTTAAATGAATGCTTCCCCATGAAAGACTTAGGTGAAGCAGCCTACATCCTAGGGATCAAGATATATCGAGATAGACCTCAAAGGATGCTTGGCCTAAGTCAAAGTACATATTTTGACAAGGTACTCAAAAGGTACAATATGGAACAATCCAAAAGAGGATTGTTACCTATGTCACATGGTGTAAATCTATCCAAGAAAATGTGTACACAAACACAGGAGGAGATTGACAGAATGAGTAGAGTCCCTTATGCTTCGGCGATGGGTTCTATCATGTATTCCATGCTATGTACTAGGTTTGATGTTGCCTTTTCTTTAAGAATGGTGGGTAGATATCAAGCCAATCCAGGAGAGCTGTACTGGACAGCTATTAAAACTATCTTTAAGTACTTGAGGCATACTAAGGATATGTTCCTAGTGTACGGAGGAGATGAGGAACTAGTTGTGAGGGGATACACTGATGCTAGTTTCCAGACAGATCATGATGATATGAAATCGCAGTCAGGATACATCTTTTTCCTGAATGGTGGTGCACTGAGCTGGTGAAGCTCAAAGAAAGTTGTGGTTGCTGATTCTACAGTAGTGTCTGATTATATTACAGCTTCCGATGCAGCAAAGGAAGAAGTCTGGATACGTAGCTTTATCTCAGACATTGGTGTTATACCTAGCAGTGAAGACCATGTTCCAGTATATTGTGACAATACTGCTGTAGTGGTTCTTGCCAAGGAGCCCAGGTCTCACCAGAGGACAAAGCATATTTTTCGGAAGTTCCATCTCTTGAGGGATTTTACTCAAAGAGGTGAAGTGACAGTTAGCATAGTAGCCACAGAGGACAACGTGGTAGACCCCCTGACTAAAGCCATTTCTCAGCAGAATCATGATTCACATGTGAGAGCTAGCGGATTGAAACCTGTTAGCAGTTGGCTCTAGTGGAAATGGGAGTGTTGAAAGTGGGTTCCCTAGACCCAAATTGTTTTGTACTTTGATTACTGCTACATGTATTCATTTTGTTTTATACATGTATTTATCTTGTCATGATAGTATAGATACTTCTGCATCCACTTTATTAATGGCAATGTCCTTAGATTACCTGTCACATCAAATGGTTATAGCAGGTCCCAGGCTATAATGAGAACCCTGAAATGCCATGACAGTAATCTTAAAGTAACGTCCTATGGTCCAGTTAAATCATTCTAAAAGGACATAGATGATGTGTGACCATCAGGTGCTGGGGGCTCATAAGCATTGAGACTTCATCTCATGAAGTTCGCACTTGATGATCTGTAGCTGACGAGATCATGAGGACAGACCCTCTTAATAGGAACACCACATGTTTCTGGTGTCATTGGTCGTTCCTATCCATGGACATGTGTAATGGTCTCCTGACTTGAGATTATTATTAGTGAATGTCATTTAATTACGTACATTTAATATAAGGCGAAAACCATGGCGACAAGTCGTGGTGATGTAGTTTATATCAGGTACGTCATTAATGGCATGGCATTGATTGAATGATAGAGAGAGGATTTGTCACTTCCGAGTTTAGGAAGAGATATCTCGGGCCTGGTTGATTAGGATGGTTGCACCTTCATTAAATTCATGTCCATGGTAGTGGAAGGTAAGACCATCCGGACAAATCAACGAACAAAGTAAAGATAATGAAGAATTATGACACTGAGTATGCATTCTACTTTATTGAGATATAGATGACGAAGAGATTAAATTACACAGACTGTGTTTGTGGGAAGGCAGTCGTTGCTTTGAATTTTCCTTATCTCTATAGGGGCCTCGATGGGTTGCTAGACCCCGCTCTAGGTCAGTGATATTATTCACTACTATTGAGATAAGGGCTTAGAGGGTCACACACAACAGCGCTTTGAAAATCTTCCCTATTCTGATGAATAGGATTATAGGGTTTGGTGGGCCCCACCACGGGGTCCGGGTTTTATCCAAGTCCTGTCGATCACCAAGTAATAAATAAATTCTTTTATTATTCAGGTTTGGTATAATTTGATGAATTTATTTATAACATGTATTTATGAGTGATTAAGTAAATACATAGATAAATGTTAATCAGACAGATATTTATGTCTTGGGTTTGATTAATATTATCAGGAGGTGCGGGCTGAGTTAAACTCATTTTTATCACGTAATATATATATATAATTGTATATATATTTCAGTTTAGTGATAAATAATAAATATTATTTATGGCATAATTTAATTTGTCATAAATAATTATTTATAATATATATATAGCGAATGTTTAATACATGGGGGCCGGGAACCCTTACCGCGTATAATATATATTCCCTATATATATTTAAAGAGTGGCTCTTCCCTTAAGACTATTCATCCATTGGAATTGAGAGCCTCTCTCTCCTCTTGAGTTCTAGAGAGAGACTCTCTCAAACTAGAATGTTCTTCAAGTACCGCCTTCACGGATCGAAGATGCTAGTTTCGTGGTGCTCATCGCTGCGTCGAAGTGTGCGTCGAAGATCCGCGCTAGCACTTGGATATTGACGAATGGCGCGCTTGCAGATTTGCAAGGTGTGTGTGGACGATCTAGAGGGCTTCATCGTTGGAGTCTTTGAGCAACGATCGCCGACGTCCTACACATAAATTCTGAACAAGGTAAATGTTCAAGTTTATTTTTGTGCTCCTAAAGAACCTTGCGAGATTCTCAGACCAAGCCGGGACATGATCACCAGAGCTGACAAGGTTATGTCACTCCGGTGAAGCAGAAAATTTTTAAAATCCCGGCCCATAGTCTTCTACTGCGGAGTCCTGGAACCTAACAATGCAGGTCCCTATCCCACCATTTGAGAGGGACCATCAACATTCATAAAAGGTGGTGTCTCCTCTTTCACCCTCTGTTCTTACCCTGACCTTATTCACCCTTTTCCTCTGGTTACGTTGTGTCTGAAAGTTCCAAATTTGTTATAAGGGTGCCCAAATATGTGGATCTCGCTCACGGAGTTTATCGACGCCACTATGCCAATTAATCTTACTCTAATTTATTGGTTCAAGTAGTGACACCCCTCAGTTGATTCTTTTGTTAGGCATGTCCTCACGACATGGGATTTATAGGATCGAGTGACCATGGGTTTGATTGATAGTAGGAATATGCTGATTCATTTTGTGTTGGAGTATGATTTAATCAATGAATGGTCCAATGCTTCATGTATCTTAAACAAATTCCATTTCTACCTATTTTTATGGACATAAAACATCCATATGTAGCGTGATTCCCCTACAATGGAGACTTGGATGAGTATCCTTAATCTTCCTCCACCATTTTGAAATCCCTTGGTTATTAGTATGATTGGTAATAGAGTTGGTAGATATGTGTTATTCGGTAGCCTCTGAAGGTATTTCTTCCATACTATTAACCTACATGTATTTTTATAAGTTTATGCGTCCAAATTACCATTTGATTATGTTTTGACCACAATGAGTGAGGTGTTTCGGTGAAAACAAAATGTGTTATATGAATCATGGTTTGAGTTATCTTTGGTCTGTAAATGTTAGGGACATTCTATGGAAAACTGTCAGTGGGGGGATAAAACGCATTCAAAGGATATGGGTGTGGATGAGGATAATGGAAAAATGTATAGAGCTGAGATATGTTAGTATGGTCAGATGCTTTATGGTCAGGTCTTTGAGTTGAAATTTGCAACTGTTGTGAATAGTGGATCGTTGGATGCTAATTTGATGGTGTCTGTAGTTATCAGTAGCTTGAGAAAAGATCTGGGTGAACATCAGCATACTCTACCTTCTACATTAGGACATGATGGTTATGTTGCGAAGGAGGATTGCATTGGAAGAGGTCTCAACCTAGTGGATACCCATATGGTGGATGGTGGAGGCTCCAAGATACCAGAGGCTGCATCTTATACTGAGGCAGTGAGATCAAGTACTAGTACTAGTGTCAACGGTCTGGTAAAGTCATCAAACTTCAGCCGGATAAAAAAAAGAGATAGTTAAACCCCTACCTCATGTGCATCTTTCGTGGGTGGATTTGAGATTCAATACGTTGATATCTATTGGTGATTTATATTCCCCTCTTGAGGTTCCCCAGGGCGTCAACAAGAATTTATCTGATGTGGAACCAAATAAGATGGATGAGGGTGGTCCCAATACTCCCATAGATGTCTCATTTTCAATAGGTTGCAAAGTTTTGGAACATGTTAAAGGGAGTGAGGAAGTAGACCCAAGGAGTTCTAAGGAGGAGGAAGGTATCGCGATTGGAAACTGTTTTGATCTATTTTTAAATGATGATACAGTATAGAATATTAAAAATGACATGGTCAAAACCTTTGTGGTGGAGAAAATTCTAGAGAATGGCTCCAATGATGAATGATCTAGCCACTTTTCCGGTGATATAGAGGACAAGGTTCAGGGTATCAGTTATCAATGTCCATGGAAGAGTAAGACCGGGATGGAAAACCAGAAGAGGAATAAGATTAATCATATTTCCCTATATCAATGGAGACTAGATCTGTGAGGAAGGCGAAGGCATTGCAAAAGGAATGTGTCCCCCACCTATCCAAGGTGATCTATTAGTAGTAGACTATTCCCAAAAAATACATTGTACTTTCTTATGAGTTCTGAAGAGGAAATGTTTTAAACTGTTCTAAAAATTAAATCTCCCAACAAAGAGGCTGAAATAATGATAGGAAGGGATCTAAGGGGGAACCCAATTAAGAATAGGGAACTTGGATAGATAAGTAGGACCAGATCCTATTAAGGGGATTCTACCTCAGCGTGGCGTGACGGCGCCGCGTAAAATAATTGCACGGTAATCCGCGTGGTGCGACGGCACCACGCCACTTTGCTTCTACCCGCAAGAATAAACAAGAACGATATAGGGGGGTTCGGCCGTGTTCGTGCAGTCCGGCCCCCCTCGCGTTAACAATAACACTTTTATAAAATATTCAAAAGCCTCACGTAGACATGAGATCCACGAGCAAGAAATGGAATAATTAAAGAATAAAACAACAACCCCTACCTCAGGTATAAGGTTCGAAGATTATCAAGGATCCGCGGAAGACGAAGTCGCGGAGGTCGGCGTCGCGGTAGCCGTTCGTCAAATCCGATGACGAAGGGATGCGTTCGAAGAGACACGTCGTTGGCGAAACTTGTACGCCGACGAAGGTTGTCCGAGGAAGAAGTGGCGTCCCCTTTCGTTGACACGGTAAACGAAAATAATTCCATATTCACACCATAATGTTTCATGTTCTACTTTTGAGGTTCCACTTCATACAACATTTTAGATTTGGTTCCTATACAAGAGGACCTTAGAGGAGTCAATGCCTATCTAACGGTCACTCAAGAATGGGTTGATAGGGTCTTGGGCGGTTTGATGAAGATGCTGATGATGACCCTGACTATATAGTGCTTGACGATGTTGTTGCAGCTGAGAAGTTATTAGAGAATATTGATGGTGAAGAAAATTCGGGTTCAAAGCAATGCATCTTGGATACTGATAAGGGTGAGGATGTTACAAGACATGACTCCATGTATAATGAAATGATGAACAGATTTAATCCGGGCATTGATGTCTCAAGATCCCTCAATGAGTTGAATGATTTTAGAAAAGAATTGGATGGATGTGAGTCATTGTAATGACCCAATGTTTTATCAATGGAAATTACCTTGTTATAATTATGTCATATAATCACATGAAATCACAACATAATAAAAAACTAATAAATATATTACCATTAAAAATAATATTTTCACTTCAATGATTTGAATTTCAAAAATCTTATATATACTATTGGGATCAGTAGGATGTTTGGAGCCCGATAAAAAAACTTAATTTTCGGAAAATAGTAACATAAGCTTATGAATAGTAACCTACACTTATGAATAATATATGACCTTTATGAATAGTTAATTGTATAAAAGAATAGTAACCTCGCACTTGAATGTATAAATAAAATTTAGGCATCTACTAAGATATAACATGCCCATAGTAAAAGTACTGGTATTTTTGTAAGGCATAAATAATTATTTAAATAGATTAATTTTTTTAAAAAAATATTTCCCTTAAAGTTGTTCATAAATTAATAATTTCAAATCCTCTAGTTTTCTAATAATTTTATAAGGCCTTATGTAATTGTTTTAAAGCATTATATAGTTGATATTAATTTTTAATTCTATATTTTTCAAGTAAATTATGATTTTAATTAATAAATTAAATTAATCATATTTAGAAAATTATTTTCGAAAAAAGGATTTAATTTATCAATTTTACACATAGAAACAAGTTTAGGAAGAATATTATGGTATTTTTCTAAAATAAATGAATTTTTGATGAATAGTAAAATACGATAATTCATAACAAATGCTAAAACATGAATTTCTGCATCATGAATGAGTCATGTATGATTTAAATGGCCATTGGTTTGAACTCAAAAACATATATTACTGTTTTTGGTAACAATAATCATTATTATTTCTTATCTTATGGAAAAATAATAAACTACTTATTATATTAATAAGAAAACCCTCCTCCACTCTACTATAAAAACCATCCACACTCCCCTCTTCTCTTCACTCTTCACATGCCTTGTGACTTGCCTATTTTTTACAAAATTCACTCCCCAAGATCCTTCCCTACATCAAAAACCCCTTCTTCTCCTCAATAGACCAAATCCTCTTCCCTTAAGAGTCTCTCAAGTGAGATAAACTCAATAGGTCATTCATATCAAGTGGATAACACCACTGGACTTAAGGTGAGGCATCCTCTCTATTACACTTTTAGTCAAGAATGTCCTCCTTGTTATGACATTTTATTTGTAATCCCTAATGATGTGGTACTATTTACCACATCCCACATACTTCCCTCATGATTTATAAGTGATGAGAAATACATTTCTCTCTTATTAATCCCTCTTAAGTACACCTGATAGAAAGTTGATAATCCTTAGAGGATTTTACTCGAACATCCTTTGTCCCATCAGGTGGTCTCATATTTCTTATTACCAAAATAAAGTTATCTTATCTTGTTATGTGAATAATATAAATTATATGTAGATGTTCCAAATTCATTTATCAAGACCCTTTAATCATTCTATTTGGGGATATACATTTTTCTACGTGATTCCCTCCTCAATACTTTTTGATAAGCAAACCTGTCTTGAGGGAACTTCCTAAATTCATACCAAATTTCAAGTGAACTCTATCTTATGTTTTAAGCCACCATTTTCAATATAAATTAAGTATTTATTTTATGAAAACCGACTTGGTTCACTTCTTCTTTTATATAAAATATATTTCTCTTTTATATTTTAAATGCTCAATAGCATTTTCCATAAAACCGTACAAAAATGTTTTAATGCTAGAATTTGATAAATAATTTTCTTACATGTTGTCACTTATAATTTAAATCACATACCATGATACATTACTATTTTATCTTATTTATTTCTCATGTTTATTTTAGTTCCTTTCATTCATATACACTTTTATGATATGACCATTTGATATTCTTTTGGACATGATTATAGTACCCAATTGTTTCCATTGATAACCCTTGTATTTATTTTAGATTGATTATATATGATAATTTATTTGGAAAAAATATTCATGAAATGTTATGATGGGAGCACACAAATATCACTCCAATGCATTGGGTAATGTTGATTTTCATGAGACGTTATGTGCAAAATTTTTTGTGGTTAGATTTGGCTTGTGCCATTATGTGTGACAGTTTTGGAAGTTATCCACGGATTGTTCTAAATAGATAAATAGTTTTGGTCTCTAACCTTTAATAGTGAAAAAATCATGTTTTATGTTTCTAACACATTACTATGACTCCATTTTTATATGATTCCATGTTTATATGTTATGATTCATTTTGTTACATGTTTCTTTATATCATTATGTAATTCCATTTATCACATGTGCTAATGATTTGTTATTTTGGTTATTCCCTTACTAAGATTTTAGTTCCTTCCTTCGTTAATGTGATCCCTAGTATAGCCTACATAGATGTAAGGGCTCAAAGTAATTTAGGAGCTCTTTATGGAGATTAAATAAAGAAGTTATTTTTAGTCAATTGTTTTATGTTTTATGTACCTAGTCTTGAAAGAAATTTTGATTAACAATCCCTGATTTATAATCTAATGTTTTGTTATGCTTAAAATCATGTAATTATATATTTATAAGGATAGGGTCACTGTTGTAGGAATCATAGTATGGTTTATTTGTTCTTGTAGATTATGAATAGATCACTTTAGTAATAAACTTAAAAAAGAGATTAAGTAAAAGAAAACATCCTTACATTGTGGTAAGTATATAGTAAGTAGTTTATCAAGAAAATAAATCCTTGTAGGATATGAATAAGAATAGGTGGTTCTGGAATAAGTGTATCTAGAGGTAAAACCTGAACATACCGCTTTCAGCTAGACTCGAACGAGAACTAGTGCCCAAAAATGGGCATTTATACACTCTTAGTTTGAAACTCTTGGGGGAAATTCTTTGGTTAATTCATGAGATTAGTATAAGAAATTATTATAGGAATGAAAAAAAAATCCCTTACGAATATATGATATGAAATAGACCAAGGATAACCTTGAATGAAACACAGGGAATCCGAATTTTGGATATACTTCACCTTTATTATTTTATCCTCTAATGTTCAATATTTTATTTTTATGCTCTATAGCTATGTATTCAAACCCTGTAATATTACATTGTTTTTCTTAGTTAATGGAGGGAAATATAAGAACACACTCCAACAATAAATTTGATAGGGAATGTGAATATTTCCGTAATGATATGCCTGATATGCTAGGAACGAGTGCTCAAAATAAAATGACTATACTTGATCAGCTGGCTCAAGTTATGAATAAAAATTTGAATAATGGGGAACACCCTCCTCCTCCATGGAAATTTCAAGTTACCATTGAATCCATTATTCTGCAATAGACTCCCATGTTTAGTGGATTATTTGATCCCCACCTTACAGAATAGTGGATTAACACCCCTGATAAGATAATATTTTTCCTCTAGTGCTCAGATGAAGAGAAATTTGTGATGGGGATCTATGGTTTTGATGGGGAAGCTGGTCAATGGTTGAAACTAATCAAGAACAAAAATCCCCTAGAGTAAATTGATTCCATGGAATGAGAGGAATTCAATTGAAGGATTTCAATAAATATTTTCCCTAAAACCTCCATCTCAATATGGAAAGAAAGTTCCTTAGAAATAAGAAGATGAATGTTCAGTCAATCAGGGTGTATAAAGAAAACACAACAAGGCTTGAGAGGTATGCCTCTAAATTTTTTTTAACACTAAAATAAAGGTGGATCACTTCTTTAGTGTAATAAAGCAGAGTCTACAAAAAGTGCTTGCGATTTGAGACTTCAACAACTATGGGGAGATTTTTTTTTTTGTTAATTGAAAGATTAAATGGAGATCAGAGACTCTAATTGGTATCATGGGACCATCAAAAAGAAGATAAAAATGGAATCTCAAGAGGGAGGTCCCAGAAATAAATTCCAGGATGGGAAGAAGCTCGATCATCCAACATGTAAAAAATGTGGGAAGAAGCATCCTAGGAACTATCTAATGGGAACCAAAATTGAAACCAATGTAGAAATTTGGGACATATAGAAAAAAAAATATCGATGTCTTATGAAGAATCCTACTGATGTTGTAGAAGAAATGATGGTTCAGATTAACAGTCAACATATAGTACATTTTTAACATGGTAAGGAGAAGGGGAATTATGTGAAAAACTGTCCTATGCCAAGGGTTGGAAGAGGTAATAAAAAAACCTGCAAGCCAACAAGGAAGGTCATATGTTATTACTACTATTGTGGTAGAGGTGGAAAACGATGTGCTGAAAGGAATGCAAGTTATTCATTCAATAATAACAATCAAATTACTTGATTCTAGTTCTACACATTCATTCTTATCGTGCAAGATTAGTTTAACTATTCAAACACCACCTCTAAATTTGGAGGATAAGTTATCTTTGAGAACAAATAATGGGGAAATTATGGCGTCCATGGTTTATAACTCATCTCTAGATAACATTTGTGTACTAAAACTCCCAAAAAATCTCTTCATACTTCCGTTAGTATAGTTCAATTATATCTTCTTCATGGATTGTATACCATTATACAAAGCCTACAACAAATGTCTGAAAAGGGATCTCACTCTTTACATCCAGAAGCATCCTCCAATATTTTATAAGTCTAATGGGGAAGTTGAATATCATTTATAACCATTTTCTCAAGTGTGGACATTAATTTCTCAAGAAAAATCATGTCTACATCAAATGATTGGGACAAAGGAGAGAACCATGCTTGAAGACATTCCTATCATGACAGATTACACTGATGTATTCCCAAAGGAGTTTCATGGTCTTCCTATTGATCGATAGGATGCGTTCAAAATTGAACTAATTACTATATATATGCATATATCATGGACAACTTATTTAATTGCCACTGTAGATCTTGAAGATCTGAAGCAGCTATTATAGAAGAATATAGAGAATGGTTTTATATGATCGAGTGCTTCACCGGTGGTGTGCTAGTTATCTTTGTCATGGAAAATGATGGATCAATGCACCTATGAACTGATTATTGTGTGCCACATAAAATCATGATAAAGATCAAGTATATTTAGCCACATATTGATGACATGTTTAATCTACTTTTTCGGGCCAGTTATTTTTATAAGGCAGACATTTGGTCAGGATATCACTAATAAATGGCGAGGAAGGAAGATATTCCCAAGAATGCCTTTCAAAAAAGCTATGTACACTATCTTTTCATATTTATTCACTCCAGACTCACTAATGATCCTTCAATTTTCATGGATTGAATGAATAGTTTTATTAGGGATTACCTTGGAAAATTTGTGGTAGTCTTTAGCGATGATATTCAGAGATACTCTAATATCATGGAGGAACATGAGGATCATATGAATACTATGTAAGACATTGAAGAGGGATAATCCAAATGAAAATTATTATAAATGTGTGTTATGGATGGTGGAATTATCATTCTTAGGGAATGTTATCACTAGCTAAGGGATATCTATGGACCCTTCCAAGACAAAAGAAAATTGAATTGTGTCCTAGTCCAACATCTGTAACAGAGGTCCCTAGCTTTTGGGGTCTAGCTGTGTATTATAGACGATTTGTGAAGATCTTATCATGATTTTCAAACAAATGACACGGATGACATGGAAGAGGGTGATGTATTTTTGGACTCAAGAATGTGAACACTACTTTATGAAGTTGAAAAAGAGACTAATCACTATGCCAGTACTCACACTCCCAACAAGTGGGGAACACTTTGTGGTGTAAAGTGATTCATAAAATAATATATTAGGCTATGTGCTGATGAAAAATGATAATGTGATAGCCTATATCTCAAGGAAGATGAAAATATATGAGAAAAAATATCCTACACCAGATCTAAAGTTGGGAACTGTGATCATTTCATAAACAATATAGAAAAATTATCTCAATGGGGAGAAGTGCGAGATATATACTGATCAAAATAGGCTCAAATATATATTTACAAAAAAGTATATTAATATGAACCAATTAATATGGATAGATATCATAAAGTATTCTGACTTCTCAATCCACTATTATCCTTGTAAGGCAAATGAGGTTGTAGATTCTCTAAGGAGAAAGGATCCTACTTCTTTATCACTGATGAAAATAGAAAAGGATACGATCATCCTAGATTCACAGAGGATGGAAATGGAAAATATTAATGGAAGAACATCATCAATCCTTTTTCAAATGATTTCTCAACCATCCCTCATGGAGAAAATATATAATAATCAAAGAAAAGATGTGGAAATTATGAAAAGGGTGGAAGCTATCAGAAATGGGAAATCATATGAGTAGAAGATTGAAAAGGATGGATTCCTAAGGTTTAAGTCATGATTATGTGTAATATCTGATCTAGAGATAAAGAAAGAGCTTTTGAATGATTCACATAGCTCAACCTTCTCTATTCACCGATGGAGCATAATGATGTATCGAGATCTCTAAGAGAACTTTTGGTGGGACAATATGAAGAAGGATATTATTGAGTATACATCAAATTTCATTGTATGTCATAAAGTGAAGGAAAAAAGGAAAAAATTTAATGGGATGATGAAACCGCTACCCATACCGACATGGAAGTGGGAGAACATAAACATGGACTTCGTCACTAGACATCCATGGACATCTTGTAGAAACAATGCTCTATGGGTTAGTGTGGATCATCTTACAAAGACATCTAACTTTATCATGATTTGAGAGGACTTCTCATTGGATAAAATTGCATGAATATATTTCAAAGAGGTGGAAAGGATGCATTGAGACCACTATCTACTATATCTGATTGAGATATGAGATTCACCTCGAAGTTATGGTAATGTCTCTAACATTATCTAAGAACTGAATTGAACTTCAGTACGACCTATCATCCTCATACTAATGGCCAATATGATCAGATTACTCATACACTAGAAGATATATTGAGAGAATATTCTATGAAATTTCAAGAAGGATAGTTCCAACATCTTCCACAGGTTGAATTCTCCTACAATAATAGTTTCCACTAGAGCATCTGAATGGCACCATACGAAGCCCGTTATGGGAAAAGGGACGGAACACATGCATGTTGGGATGTTGTATTTGAGTGTAAGAACCCGGTTTTTTCTACGAAAGACTTTGGAATATTCTTGATGATATTCCCGAGCAGTGCCTTCAGACGGCGTGCGATTCTGATCCCTGGAGTGGCCAGAGTTAAATTTTCAGTGCGTTCACACTGGAAATGCTATATAAATGCGATAACTCCTAAACGGTGATCTGGATCAAATATCCGAGTGTACGGATGGGTCCTTAATGAGGTGTTTACCCTAGGAACAACATAAAACTTGTCGGTGCGGGATGTTTGGACCCCTCGCTCGCTTCCGGAAGGTTTAACGGATAAATTAATAAATTAATTTATTCGTTTAATGGTGAAATGCTAGTATCTCTTAAACCATGGCTCGGATTGGAAAACTGAGGGCACTGTTGACTTCAGAGCGTGTCGTTTACCCTAGGAAGGGTGTAAGTTTTGTGGGCGCGGGCCGTCTGTGAAAAATGGCCCCAGGGGCGTTTTCGTAATTTGGCGGCTTTGGGCGTCCAGATTTATAACATTAAAACAGAAGCTCGGAATCAAATTCCGAGACCTCCTTTGTGCTCGGGAGGTGGTGTTTACCCTAGGGGAGGCTTAACCTTGACCTCGTCAGGAGTTTCGGATGCGGGTCTTTTCGGGGTTTTTAAATTAATTAAATTATTAATTAATTTATTTAAACCCTCCCCCTCCCCCTTCTCCCTTGAACCCCCCTGGAGAAACCCCTCCCCTATCCTTCTCCATCTCAGGCGAGACAGTCCAGTGAGGTGACTCCGTAGAGGCGCAGTGGTGTCGGCGGATCGACGCGAAGCTCCGAGCGAAGCCCAGCGAGGTAGGAGGTTTCGTTGTGTTTTCATTTCCGAACCGCACTTTTAATTCAATTCTATGCATTGATTTGATGTTTAATCTTCGAACAAATCCCATACATGCGTAGTACATTTTTTGTTCTTCCAATCGCCTCTTTCGGATCGAAAATATGAGTTCGGACATGGTTGCAAACACCCGTCGAAGTTTGCGGGTTTTGGGATTTTGCGGTGGCAGCGTGGTGGTCTGGGGAGCTCTTGGGCGGCGCGGCTTCTGTCCAAGGGGGCGGCGAGCGGCAGAGGGCGCAGGGGCTTTGGCTGGGCGAGCCAGGTAGCGGCGCGGTGAGCCGGACGGCGGCGGAGCGGCTCCAGGCTGAGGCGGCACCTCGGCAGCGGGGCAGCGCGGGCGGTCGGCTGGCGATCAGGCAGAGCGGCCGCAGAGGAGGCCGGCCTTCCGGTCGCGTTCGGCGGAGGAGGGAGGACCCGCGGCGCGCGGGTCTTCCTGGTCAACGAGGACCGGCTTCGGCCGGTCTGTTTCTGAGTAGGCAAGGACCCGCATGAGGCGGGTCCTGCGTTGCAACAGGAGACCGGCCATTTGGCCGGTCGGTTGAGGAGGGCCGGACCCGCTCGGGTCCGGTGGTTTGTGGCGGGCCGCGGCCAGCAGGCCGGTGGATGGGACCGGGCCGGCCGTGGTGGACCGGCCCGGATAGGCCCCCTGCATTCGGGGGGCCGTAACTCAAAAAACGGCGTGTCCGTTTGATGCGCCGTCTGCGACGGTGCGACCGTGTTTACGAGACGGTCCTTCTAATGTGGTTCGGAACCTTTGCGGGTTGGTTTCGTTGCTCTGCTGCACGAAACACGATGTGAACAATTAATTAATTATTTAACTAATTAATTATTCTTACGTCGGACTGAACTCCCGCTTGGGATGTCCGTTTTGCCCGCCGTCAGCGGCAGCGCGGACCTTGCGTCGTGGGGAATGTTTAGAGATAGATTCGGGAATTTTAAATTCCTGAAACGAGGGGCCGCGGAGGCGCTAGATGTCCTTAAGTGGGCGAGCGTATTCCCCGAGTTTCTTGTTTTGGACGGCGCGGACGCATGCGACGTCCGCTTGGAGTGTCGTCAGTTGCGTTGGGACCCTGGCGCAGGGGTGACGGTTTCCAAGGCGGTTTCGGGCGTTGGGACTGGATTTGAAGCATGGGCCCCACGACCCGTCTTTTGAGCTGTTTGCAGCTTTTAATGACTTTTTCCTCGGACGTCCATTCGGGGCGTGCGAGCAGTCGATGTCAGGTGTTTTTCCGAGGGCATCGCCTTGGCGCAGTCTACCCGCTGTAATTCTGCACGATGGTGCGGGGCCCATGAGGGCCGTTTGTGCATCGACAGTGATTTTCTATCTCCATCACCGGGAAACCATTTTGGACAAGTGAGTAGTCCATCTTATGTACTTTTTTTAGAAGATCACAGCGGTGCGATCCATTCGTTGTGCTTCGGGACCAGGGTGCGGGCCCCGTGTGGTACTGCTCGTGCGCGGGGAGCCGGAACATATCTTTTTATCCGGATATCCGTTGCACTCAAGTGGGTAGTGCTTTTGACATGTTTTCCGGAGGGGATCACAATGGTGTGATGCACCCGACTATTTTTGGGGCCGAGGCTCGGGATCACGGGACGTCGTACGGGCGTGAGGCGGTGTTGGTGACTTTTCCATCCGATATCTGTTGGAGGCGAGTGAGTAGTCTATCTCGCGTGATTTTCTGAGAGGATTACAATGGCGTGATCCATTTGGTTGTGCAGAGCCTCTCACATTATCTTGTTAAATTTGAAAGGCGCTCTAATGAAAGTTCTTCTCGCCGTGTTTGCAGAGAACCCTTGGCGTGTGATCGCATGCACTCCCATGTGAGTGAAGAGATGTGGTTGGTTGTACCTCAGCCGATGAGGGGGAAGGTTAGAGTTGTTACGTCATGCCTTCGCATTGACGTTGGGTGTCGTGTGCACGATAGCCTTTGGGCCAGAACGAGGTATACTCTGGGAGTATACGGGAGCGCTTGGAGGTACGTGTGGTTTGTACCTGAGACTGTTTGTGTGCTTGGTTGGGGTTTGACATGGAGCCACACGTCGTGTGGGCCCCATGTGCGTGTTGTGTTTTTCTTAGCATACTTGGACCTCTCACGGCGTAGAGGGTCCCTCTGTGTGTTTGTTTGACCCGAGGGGTGGAGTTTTTCCCCTGGCTCTGTGCTCGTTGGTTGACCAGCAGGGTTGAGTGGTCTACCACCTGGTTTCGTTCTCGATGGATCGGCCGGTAGCGGTGTTAGTGACACCCAGTGATGGAACATGCACTGAACCTATTTTGGGAGAGAGTTGTTCTGGAGTTGGGTGGTTGTGTGATACCCACTCCTTGTTCGGTTGGCCAGTATTGTACCCTCGTATAGAGATGGCCAGAGTAGTTCCTATTTTTACCCTCCAGCGGGGCTGGGCAGTGGGTTACTCATCGACTTCCTCGGGTTTACCCTCCAGCAAGGCTGGGTAGTGGGTTGCTCACTGAATTCTAGGGTATACCCTCCAGTAGAGAGTGGGCAGTGGGTCACCCGACACTATTAGGGTCTACCCTCTAGCAGAGAGTGGGAAGTGGGTCACCCGGAGACCTCTTAGGGTTTACCCTCCAGCAAGGCTGGGCAGTGGGTCACCCGTCGTCTGGTTCTGGGTCTACCCTCTAGCAAGGCTGGGCAGTGGGTCGCCTGTCGACTTATTCCAGGTCTACCCTCCAGTGGGGCTGGGAATTGGGTCTCTTGATGATGATGTATTAAGGTCTACCCTCCAGTGGGGATGGGCAGTGGGTCACCTGATGATGTATTAGGGTTTACCATCCAGTAGGGCTGGGCAGTGGGTCACCCGATATCTGATTATGAATTACCCTCCAGCAGGGCTGGGCAGTGGGACACCTGTTGGCATTCCAGACTTAGTACTTTCTACTAGGCTAGTCTGTGTCTTTCCTCCGTGATTACCGGAGCGGGACCCTTGGTTGTACGAGTCGGTGGTGTAATGGATTCACTTTGAGGAGACCTCTTGACTGCGGGGAAGTGACGAGGCGCGGTTTGAATTTCCCTATAACTCTCAAGTACGAGGGACACTTTCCCCACCGAGACGCGTTCTTGTGACGCGATCTAAAACCATGCGGGCGAGTCAGTGCCGCCCCAAGCGGATAGTGTCAAGGTGTGGTGATTGAGCCCCTTGTCTTGCGGTTCGGGGAAGACGTGCGAGATGCTGGGCTTCAATGATGGTGTTAGCTTCTGGGACTGTTGGATACTTTTTCTTGGGCTGTGCTACGAGACGGAGATCCCCTTACGATCTTGTTCTGGATTCTTGGTAGAGCATATATATGTATATACCTTGTTCGAGTACCAACTTCTTGGGCCTGGTTACTCTCCCTCCAGGAGAGGCGAAGACGCGCGGTGTATGCCACGTGCTTTCCGTGTCTAGCTTCTCGTGGTTGGATGAGTCTACTCTCCTGCTATAGGTAGTTAAGACTCGACGGGAAGTTCATCTTCTCACCGTTTCCAGCTCCTTGTGCCTGGATGAGTCTACTTCCTTTCCCTTGTTGGGTTGATCTGGACTCTTAACTGCACTCCTTGTTGTACTCCTCTACTTTTTCTATTCTCTCTACTGCTCACCCTTAGGTACCTCCTTTGTTTCTCCCTTGAGCCTTCGGGGTATCCTACTGAGTATTTTTATACTCACCCCTGCTTGGGCTTTGCCCGCACTTGGTGTTCCCTTGTAGATGACGAACAGGTGGAGCGTGACTTCAGTGGAGCATTGGAGCTTGGGAGCTTGGACCGCGTGCGGTGGTCGTGTCCGGGTTCCAGGTGGGAGACCCGTCAGCTATTCCGTTTTGTTTACCTGTGGCCGGGTTGTGGCACCATTTCTGGTTGGGCGCGTGTTTTTACCCTTTTTCCTTTTCCGCACTGTATTTTTGTACTATTAGAGGTCGATGCACACTGTGGTATATATATAGCAGTTTCCCTTTACTTTGCTTGTCTTTACTTTTACTCTGCACTGTTGCATTGAGTTTGCTGCGTGTGTGTGTACAGGTACTTAGGCAAAGGCCTCCCCGAGTTATTGTGCCTTCGGCGCTGGTCGCCAGCCCCTGGCCTATGGAGGCAGGCTTTGGGTAGTTGCGGCTCGAGCCCGGGTAGGGTCGGGTCGTGACAAAGTGGTATCAGAGGTGGTTATTTCCTTGGGACTTTGTGCGGACGTCCCTAAAAGTGGAATTGGTTGAGATATAGGGAAACAATGTTAATGTGTCTTGAGAGCGGCTCTCAGGCCAGGGAGTCCAGTGATGGTGCGGCGGCCGACGTATCCATTCACCAGGACCTTGATAACCCGCTTGTCGACTCAGCATGCTGAGACACTTGTTGCACGGAAATTTATTTGTGCATCACATAGGACCGAGTCTTGACTGCCCTTCTTGAGTCAGCTCCCCCATCGTTGTTGTTGTTGGTATATACATATATGCTCATCTGACCGTGACACTCCTTGATAATATTCAGGATGTCTCCGCGAGGACAGACAGCCAGGATACCAACTCTGGTTCGTGACGATGACCCTGGGAGCTACGAGGCCACATTCCAGGACCCATCGTGCGAGCCCTTTTCTCCGTGTGGGCCGGTAGTAGCACCCCCACTTATTGAGCAGCAGGCAGCTTCAGCAGAGCAGGATGAGTTTGAGCGCAGGTTGAGCGCGCTCCATGAGTTCCTGCGGAAGAGACCGCTGAGGTTCAGTGGTGAGCCAGACCCTCAGGCAACATAGGTTTGGCTCGAGGCAGTGGTTAGACTTTTCAGGCTTTTTCAGACACCGGCAGATCAGAGGGTGGCTTTGGCAGCCGACCTTTTTCGTGGGGCAGCTTGAAGTTGGTGGAGTCTGGTGACTCAGCTTCTTGACGATTCGTCGCTTTCATGGGGAGACTTTCAGTTGTTGTTTCTTGAGGAGTTTTTTCCCTCCTACTTGTGCTCCTTTCGGATTTAGGAACTCCTGCAGTTTCAGCATGGAGGGATGACAGTGGCCGAGTACGCGGCTAGTTTTGCAGACCGTGCACGCTTTTACCCAGACTTGGTCCATGACGACAACTTCTGAGCGTGGAAGTTTGATAAGGGTCTCCACTAAGAGATTTGTGCTATCAGAGTACCCTTGGGCATTTCCACATATGCCGGGGTGCTAGAGTAGGCGCTGGTGATAGAGGGCTTCCTGTCATGTTTTGCGGTTTGTAGTGGTAGTGGGCGCGACGGAGCCAGAATGTCTGTCGTAGCTAGTAGGCGCTAGAGGACAGGACCTCGATGTAGGTGGCCTTCCCACTGCCAGTTTCGGAGACGTGGTCGTATACCACTATGGCGAAAAGGCGCAGGGCCTCAGGTGAGGATGCCCTTCCTTGAGTGGATATTGGGCCTTGGTCGTACACGACAGTGGAGCTGGAGGGCACCAGGGTAGCCCAGAGAGTGCCGGTGCTATGCTTGTGATGGGCGAGGTCACTTGGCACGAGGCTGCCTGAACCGAGTTGCTGGTAGCTTCGGGCAGGTAGCAGGTGCATCCCCACGGCAGAGGCAATGCCGTGATCGGAGTAGTACCCAGGGAGGAGGTGCTAGCAGAGGAGCGGGAGGAGCTGGTAGTGGGGGGATGACTTTACGAGATCTCCCTATAACCACTAGGCAATCCACGTCAGGCTCCGAGAGTTGACGGTTGGGACTGCGGGTATCCGCGAGCTTTGGATGTCTACAATCCTGCAGAGCATGGGATGGTGAGAGGTACCCCTTGCGACTCTTCTACTTCTTGCAATAGAATTGTTAGGCTCTACGTGTGAAAGGATTTTCTCCCTACTCCTTGTTTGAGGTGTTACACGGGTGACGCAGGGCGTTGGGTGTAACCCTGTGTTGGTAAGGAAAAAGGCGTGAGACCTTTTCCTTTAGTCTATGGTGTGACTCCTTCGCTTCCGAGCGTGTAAGAGAGTTTTGGTTGAGAGACATTGACTGTGAAATCTTGAGTGATTAGATATCCTTGGGTGTTTCACCATATGGATATTCTGAAGGAGGGAATCATCGGGCCTTGTTCCATGTGCGGGCGGTGATTCCAGTCGCGGCGTGCGATGTAAGGGTTTGGTCGGGGAGGTGAGCTACCCCCGAGAGCCTTCGGGCCATTTGAGACTCTACAAAGGGATGGCGAGGTTCCCTACCGCCTTTCCCTAACCCCAAAGTCTGGAGTGGGTGCACGACATCGGCAAGGGCCGACCTCAAATGAACAGATCAATCCTTTGGTCTGTGTGCGGTGGCACAGAGCTGTGTGTGGGTTCTTCTGGGTATGGGAAAGCCAGTTGTGGGCTTAGTACCCTGTGCTGTTCCCTGGTTTTGCTTTTCAAGGATGAAAAGATTGAAGGAGGGAATGATGTAAGAACCCGGTTTTTGCTACAAAAGACTATGGAATATTCTTAATGATATTCCAGAGTAGTGCCTTCATACGGCGTGCGATTCCAAGCCTTGGAGTGGCCAAAGTTAAATTTTCAGTGCGTTCACACTAGAAATGCTATATAAATGGGATAACTCCTAAACGGTGATCCGGATCTGAGATCCGAGTGTACAGATGGGACCATAATGAGTTGTTTACCCTATGAAGGACATAAAACGTTTCGGCGCGGGATGTTTGGACCCCTCACTCGCTTCTGGAAGGTTAAACAGATAAATTAATAAATTAATTTATTCGTTTAATGGAAAAATGCAAGTATCTCTTAAACAGTGGCTCGGATTGGAAAACTGAGGGCACCGTTAACTTCAGACCGTTCAGTTTACCCTATTAGGGGTGTAAGTTTTGCGGGCGCGGGCCGTCTGTGAAAAATGGCCCCAGGGGCGTTTTCGTAATTTAGCGGCTTTGGGCGTCCAGCTTTATAACTTTAAAAATGAAGCTCATAATCAAATTCTGAGACCTCCGTTGTGCTCGGGAGGTGGTGTTTACCCTAGGGGATGCTTAACCTTGACCCCGTCAGGAGTTTCCGATGAGGGTCTTTTCGGGGTTTTAAATTAATTAAATTATTAATTAATTTATTTAAACCCTCCTCCTCCCCCTTCTCCTTTGAACCCCCCTGGATAAACCCCTCCCCTCTCCTTCTACATCTCCGGTGAGACAGTCCGGCGAGGCGACTCCGGCGAGGCGCGGTGGTGCCGGCGGATCGACGCGAAGCTCTGGGCGAAGGCCAGCGAGGTAGGAGGTTTCGTTGGGTTTTTATTTCCGAACCTCCCTTTGAATTCAATTCTATGCGTCGATTTGATGTTTAATCTTCTAACAAAGCTCGTATATGCATAGTACGTTTCCTGTTCTTCCCATCACCTCTTTCAGATCAAAAATCCGAGTTCGGACATGGTCGCAAACACCAGCCGAAGTTTGCGGGTTTTGGGATTTTGCGGCGGCAGCGTGGTGGTCCGGGGAGCTCCGGGGCGGCGCGGCTTCTGTCCAAGGGGGCAGTGAGTGGCAGAGGGTGCAAGGGCTTCGGCCGGGCGAGCCAGGCCGCGGCGCGGTGAGCCGGACGGCGGCGAAGCGGCTCCAGGCTGAAGCGGCACCTCGGCAGCGGGGCAGCGCGGGTGGTCAGCGGACGTTCAAGTGGAGCGTCCGCGGAGGAGGCCGGCGCGCCGGTCGCGTTCAGCGGAGGAGGGAGGACCCGCGCCGTGCGAGTCTTCCTGGTCAATGAGGACCGGCTTCGGCCGGTCTGTTTCGGAGAAGGAAAGGACCCGCATGAGGTGGGTCCTACGTTTCAACAGGAGACCGGCCATTTGGCCGGTCGGTTGAGGAGGGCCGGACCCGCTCGGGTCCGGTGGTTTGTGGCGTGCCACGGCCAGCAGTCCGGCGGCTCGGACCGGGCCGGCCGGGGCGGATCGGCCCGGATAGGCCCCCTGCATTCGAGGGGCCGTAACTCTTAAACGGCATGTCCATTTGACGCGCCGTCTGTGACGGTGCGACTGTGTTGACGAGACGGTCCTTCTAATGTGGTTCGGAACCTTTGAGGGTTGGTTTCGTTGCTCTGCGGCACGAAACACAATGTGAACAATTATTTAATTATTTAATTAATTAATTATTCTTGCGTCGGACCGAACTCCCGCTTGGGATGTCCATTTTGGGCGCCGTCAGCGGCGGCACGGACCTTTCGTCGTGGGGAATGCTTAGAGATAGTTTCGATAATTTTTAATTCCCTAAACGAGGGGCTACAGAGGCACGAATTTTCCTTAAGTGGGCGAGCGTATTCCCCAAGTTTCTTGTTTTGGACGTCGCGGACGCATGCGACGTCCGCTTGGAGTGCCGTCAGTTGCGTTGGGACCCTGGCGCAGGGGTGAAGGTTTCCAGGGTGGTTTCGGGCGTTGGGACTGGATTTGAGGCGTGGGCCCCACAACCCATCTTTTGAGCTGCGTGCAGCTTTTAACGACCTTTTCCTCAGACGTCCATTCTGGGCGTACGAGCAGTCGATGGCGGGTGTATTTCCGAGGGCATCGCGTTGGTGTAGTCTTCCCGCTGTAATTCCGCATGATGGTGTGGGGCCCACGAGGGTCGTTTGGGCATCGACGGTGATTTTCTATCTCCATCACCGGGTGACCATTTTGGACAAGTGAGTAGTCCATCTTGTGTACTTTTTCGAGAGGATCACAGTGGTACGATCCGTTCGTTGTGCTTCGGGACCGGGGTGCGGGTCCCGCGTGGTACCGCTCGTGCGCGTGTAGCCGGAACGTATCTTTTTCTCCGGATATCCGTTGCACTCAAGTTTGTAGTGATTTTGACATGTTTTCCCAATGAGATCGCAATGGTGCGATGTGCCCGACTCTTTTTGGGGTCGAGGCTCGGGATCACGGGACGACGTACGGGCGTGAGGCGGTGTTGGTGACTTTTCCGTTGGATATCTGTTGGAGGCGAGTGAGAAGTCTATCTCGCGTGCTTTTTCGAGAGGATTACAACGGTGCGATCCATTTGGTTGTGCGGAGCCTCTCACGCGATCTTGTTAAATGTGAAAGGCACTCTGATGGCAGTTCTTCTCGCCGTGTTTTCAGAGAACCCTTGGTGTGTGATCGCATGCACTCCCGTGTGAGTGAAGAGATGTGGTTGGCTGTGCCTCAGCCGATGAGGTGGCAGTTTGGAGTTGTTACGTCACGCCTTCACGTTGACGTTGGGTTCCGTGTGCACGATAGCCTTTGGTCTAGAATGAGGTATAGTCTGGGAGTATACGAGAGCACTTGGAGGTACGTGTGGGTTTTACCTGAGACTGTTTGTGCGCTTGGTTGGGGTTTGACATGGGGCCACATGTCGTGTGGGCCCCATGTGTGTGTTGTGTTCTGCTTTGCGGACTTGGACCTCTCATGGCGTAGAGGGTCCCTCTGTGTGTTTTTTTGACCAGCAGGGTGGAATTTTTCCCCTGGCTCTGTGCTCGTTGGTTGACCAGCAGGGTTGAGTGGTCTCCCCCTGGTTTCGTTCTCGATGGATCGGCCGGTAGCGGTGTTAGTGACACCCAGTGATGGAACATGCGCTGATCCTCTTTTGGGAGAGATTTTTTCTGGAGTTGGGTGGTTGTGCGATACCCACTCCGTGTTCGGTTGGCCAGTGTTGTACCCTCCTATATAGATGGCCAGAGCAGTTCTGAGTTTTACCCTCCAGCGGGGCTGGGCAGTGGGTTACTCATCGACTTCCTCGGGTTTACCCTCCAGCAGGGCTGGGCAGTGGGTTGCTCACTGACTTCTAGGGTCTACCCTCCAGCAGAGATTGGGCAGTGGGTCACCCGACGCTATTAGGGTCTACCCTCCAGCAGAGACTGAGCAGTGGGTCACCTGACGACCTCTTAGGGTTTACCCTCCAGCAAGGCTGGGTAGTGGGTCGCCCGTCGTCTGGTTCCGGGTCTACCCTCCAGTAAGGCTGGCCAGCGGGTCGCCTGTCGACTTATTCCAGGTCTACCCTCCAGCGGGGCTGGGAAGTGGGTCGCTTGATGATGATGTATTAAGGTCTACCCTCCAGCAGGGCTGGGCAGTGGGTCGCCTGATGATGTATTAGGGTTTACCCTCCAGCAGTGCTGGGCAGTGGGTCAACTGATATCTGGTTATGAATTACCCTCCAGTAGGGCTGAGCAGTGGGACGCCTGTTGGCATTCGAGACTCAGTCCTTTCTAATAGGCTAGTATGTGTATTTCCTCCGTGATTACCGGAGCGGGACCCTTGGTTGTACGGGTCGGTGGTGGAATGGCTTGACTTTGAGGAGACCTCCCTACTGCGGGGTAGTGACGAGGTACGGTTTGACTTTCCATAGAACTCTCAAGTACGAGGGACACTTTCCCCACCGAGACGCGTTCTTGTGACACGATGTAAAACCGTGCGGGCGAGTCAGTGCCACCCAAAGAGGATAGTGTCAGGGTGTGGTGATTGAGCCCCTTGGCTTGCGGTTTGAGGCAGACATGCGGGATGATGGGAATCGATGATGGTGTTAGATTCTGGGACTGTTGGATACTTTTTCTTGGACTGAGCTACGAGATGGAGATCCCCTTATGATCTTGTTCGGGCTTCTTGATAGATCATATATATGTATATACCTTGTTCGAGTACCCACTTCTTGGGCCTGGTTACTCTCCCTCCAAGAGAGGCGAAGACGTGCGGGGTATGCCATGTGATTTCCGTGTCTAGCTTCTCGTGGTTGGATGAGTCTACTCTCCTGCTATAGGTAGCGAATACTTGACGGGAAGTTCATCTTCTCACCGTTTCCTGCTCCTTGTGCCTGGACGAGTCTACTTCCTTTCTCTTGTTGGGTTGAGTTGGACTCTTTACTGCTCTCCTTGTTGTACTCCTCTACTTTTTCTATTCTATCTACTTCTCACCCTTTGGTACCTCCTTTGTTGCTCCCTCGAGCCTTCAGGGTATCCTACTGAGTATTTTTATACTCACTCCTACTTGGGATTTTCCCGCACATGGTGTGCCCTTGTAGACGATGGACAGGTGGAGCGTGACTTCAGTGGAGTGTAGGAGCTTGGGAGCTTGGACCGCGTACGGTGGTCGTGGCCGGGTTCCAGGTGGGAGACCCGTCAGCTGTTCTATTTTGTTTACATGTGGCCGGGTTTTGGCACCATTTCTGGTTGGGCGTGTGTTTTGCCCCTTTTCCCTTTTCCGCACTGTATTTTTGTACTGTTAGAGGTTGATGCACACTGTGGTATATATATAGTAGTTTCCATTTACATTGATTGTCTTTAATTTTACTCTACACTATTGCATTGATTTTGCTGCGTGTGTGTGTACAGGTACTTAGGCAAAGGCCTCCCCGAGTTATTATGCCTTCGGCGCTGGTTGCCAGCCCCTGGCCTATGGAGGCGGGCTTGGGGTAGTTGGGGCTCGAGCCTGGGTAGGGTCGGGTCGTGAAATTGAGTGTAAGAGGCTAAGACGTGAAATCATTGAAGAAATTATGGAGAAGGTGAAAGCCATTTAGAATCACATCAAGGCATCCAAAATTCGAAAATAGAGTTATGAGGACAATCGTCAAAGAGACCATGAATTCAATTTGGGAGACTTGGTATTTCTACACATTTCTCCCTGGAATAAGGTCACGAGATTTTTGAAGAAAGGACAGCTAAGAACCAGGTACATACTCCCCTTCGAGATTATTGATCGAGTTAGAGTTGTGGATGATTGATTGGAATTTCCACCAACCACGTCTAAAGGAAACTATGTTTTCCATGTATCTCTCCTAAGGCAGTACATACCAGACCCATCACATTTATTCTCTTTACAAGTGGTACAGTTGGAGAATGATATTTCATACAAAGATCACCCATTGATGATCTTGGATCATAGAGATATTGTTCCCTGTAACAATACGTCTCACCTGATCAATGTACTATGGGACAACCATAAGTACGAAGAGGCAACATATGAAATGGATGAGGCAACGAAGTAAAATCACCCACTCCTATTTATGGAATTGAATGTAAAATGAAATATCAAGGGGGAAATTTCATAAGGGGGGAATAATGTAATGACCCAATGTTTTATCAATGGAAATTACCTTTTTATAATTATGTCATATACTCACATGAAATCAAAAAACAATGAACAACTAAGTAATATATGACCTTTAAACACAATATTGTCACTTATATGATTTGAATTTCAAAAATTTGACACCTACGGTTGCGATCATTAAGATATTTGTAGTCCAATAAAACAAATTTAATATTTAATGAATAGTATCCTAACCTTATTAATAGTAACCTACCCTTATGAATAGTAAATTTTGCAAATTAATAGTAACCTCACCCTCGAATATATAAATAAAATTGAAGCATCTTATAAGTGATAATATGACCTTAGTAAAATTATTGGTATTTTTGTAAGTCATAAATAAATATTTATATTTTTTTAATTAATTTAAAATAAAATATAATTTCATAAAAGGTCTTAACAAACTAATTATTTTTTGTCTTCTGTTTTTATGATAATTTTGTAAACATGTATGTAATTTTTAGAAGCATTATAATGTCGGTTATGTTTTAAAATCCATATTTTTCAAGTAAAATATTATTTTAATTAAAAATTAAATTATTCATATTTAAAAAATTATTTTTGAAAATTGGATTACAGTTTTATATTATAAACATCGAAAAATTTTTTGGCTGAATTTTTATATTTTTCTAAAAAACATGATTTTTTATGAATATTAAAAATTTGATAATTCACAATATATGATAAAACCAAAATTTCAGCATCATGTTGGATTCATGGATGATGTAAATAGCCATTTGATTGAACTCACCTAAAAATATTACCATTTTTTTGTCACAAAAATCTTTACTATTTCAAGCCATATGAAAAAATAATAAACTAATAATAAGAATAATAAGAAAAAACCTCCCCCTCCACTATAAAAATCACCCACACTCCCCTCTTATATTCACTCCTCTTAGGCCTTATGACATGCCAATGTTCATCCAAAATCACACCCCCAGATCCTTCCCCACATCCAAAATACATTGGGTTTCCTCATAAGGCCAAATCATCTCCAATTAAGAGGCTCTCAAAGGAGATAAAGTCAGGATGGCATTAATATCTAGTGGATAACACCATCGTACTTAAGGTAAGTGATCCTCTCTATTTGACTTTTATTCAAGAATGTATTCTTTGTTATGCCACATTATTTGTAATACCCAATTATGGGGTATTATTTCACACCCCCATACTTCCCTCATGATGTATAAGTTATTTGAAACACCTTTCTCTATCATTAATCCCTCTTAAGTACACTTGATACCATGTCGATAATCTGTTGGGGATTCTTCCCAAACATCCCTTGTTACTTCAGGATACATCACCATTCTTATTACAAAAATGAATTTATCTTATATTTTTATGTTAATAATATAAATTATGTGTATATGTACCAAATTCATTTATTAAGACACATTCAACATTCTCTTTTATGGATATTCATGTTTATATGTTATTCCCTCTTCAATACTTATTGATAAACAAACCTATTTTATGATAACATCATGAATTATTACCTGATTTCAGGTGCAATCTATCTTCTATTTTAATACACCATTGTATTTAAATAATTCGTCTTTTTTATGGAACCTTTCTCGGTTCACTTCTGATTTTATATAAAAGAGTGTTCCCTATTTTATTTTAATGGATTTATAGAATTTTCCTTAAAATCATACAAAAATGTTTTAATGGTAAAATTTATTAAATAATTTTCTTACATGAAGTCACTTATACTTGACATCACTAATCATGATACATTACAATTTTCAGTTCTGAATTTCCATGTATATTTTAGTTCCTTTATTTCATGGACACATTTATGATATGACCATTTGATATACTTTTTGAAATGATTGTGGTACCCAATTATTTCCATGGGTAACCGTTATGTTTATATAACATTGATTATATATGGTTCTTTATGTGGAAATAATATTCTTGAAATGATAAGATGGGTGAACCTAGATAGCGATCCAATGAATTGGGTGACTTTGAGTCTCATGAGACGTTTTCTGTGATGGTCTTGGAGGTTATCCTTGGATAGTGAAACTATATATGCTGGTCATGGCGGTTAGCATTCGATTGTTCTACCATGGGGAACAGTCTTGGTTATTAACCTTGAATCATGCTAATTTCATGTTTTATATTACTTCCACATTACTATGACTCCATGTGTATATGATTCCATGGTTATATGTTATGATTTCATATGTTAAATGCATTTTTATTTCATCATGTCATGAATTTTATCGTAGTTTTAATTATTTGTTCTTATGGTTATTCCCTTACTGGGATTTTAGCTCCTTCCACTATTCATGTGATCCCCTGGGAACCCTATGCAGATGTAAGGGCTCATAGGATGTTAGGAGATCTTTATGGAGATTAAATAAATAAGTGTTCTTAGTCCCATGTTTTATGTTTTATGTACAAAGTCTTCAAATAAACAACACTTAATGATCCATCACTTGTAATATGATCTATAATTAGGATTAAAATCATGTAATGCTATATGTAAAAGGGTATGTTTGATATAGTCTTATAGTTTATATTTTTTTCAAACATATTTTACCTTATTTTATAGGATTCTTTACATCAAATATCAACCTGTGTAGATTTATCTACAAAGAGAGTTGTCCAAAAACATCAGAATAAAATCATCCAAGTCCAGAATAATTTTATTTTAGAGGGAGTGATGGATGAGAATATTTAATTGGGAGATTTTTAAGAGCCCATGATCCCAATCATTGCGAAAACCAAGGTGGATGATCCCCATCTAGAATTAAATTCTCTTGAAAATGATTTTGGGAGTATTGGGGAGATGTAAATTCCAATGGTTGATAAGAAATGGGAAGGTGTTATTAGCCACTTTAATTGTATTATGAACATTGTTGTTTGCTGATAACCTAATGTTTAAAAGTGGTGTCAATCTTGATTCTGTGTTAGTGACTTTGGAGACCATGCCTGATAAGGGTCTTCTATATCACATCCACCAACATTGGTTGGTAAAACTGAGGCTCTTTCAAAGGGGGTTAAAAAAGGTGACTCATTAAGTGCACTAATCCTAGAATATGTATCTCCCTTAGAGAGTGAATTTTAATTGGACTTGGAGGTGTAGGATTCTCTACACACAGTGTGCCAAATTTCATGGTAGAGGATCAAGAGGATTGTTGGGGAGATCTTCTAAAAGACCTACCATTATGAATTCATTAATGTATGTTATTTTTTTCATACTATGATATGGAATATTTTATTATTATGAGATCCCTCCAACAGTGAATTCGATCTTCTATAAAGGGGATGTGGAGCGAATATCACATTGGTCTAAGGCACAATTAGAAGTCTAGTCAAAAAATCCCAGGGCTGATATATCCCAGGCTAAGATCTTCCATACTAATAAGAAATATAAGAATCAATATCATCTTGATAATAAATCTCTTTAAATGGAGAACATTTAATAATAATTAAATATCATGTAGGGAGAGATTGTTAAATTCCACAGATCATTGGAAGAGGCTTCAGAATAAAGAAGATAGGTCGTTACAACAGAATAGGAGCCGCTCTATAATGCTGAGGAGAATAATGCTACACAATCATGTGGTATCCTATGTAACACCCCATGATTCCACGATATACTTCTCTTTGAATAATACTATAGCTTGTGTTGTAGGTAACTTCGAGTTCAAACACAGCACAACAAATCAAACTAACCGTTATTAATAGTAATACCCACTTTTTAATTTTTTTTAAATTTTAACATTCAAAATGGACTTCATTTGTGGATTTGGAAAATAAAAATTGGCTTAGGGTGAATTTTTGGTATTTTTCTGAAAACATTCATTTTTGAGGAATAGTGAAAATACTAAATTTTAATTTAAAACAACTTTCTTATACGAAATAATTTATAGTGTAAAATTATACATTTTAATGGGTTTTAAGAATAATTATATTATATTTTTTTAATTTAATATAATTTAGGTCATGGATGTAATTTTACATTTAAACTGTACATAAAAAGTGTTATTCTTTTGATAGTTACTATTTCTTAAAAACACGCTTTTTGTTTTGATAATGGTATTTACCTTTAAATTAATTTCATCCAGTTCTACGTTTTGAATTTGGAAAAATGGATTCCATATTTGGAATTTGGACATCTAAATTGTGTAAATAGGTGACTTTTATTTTTAGTCATTATGAATATTTACTTCAGTAAATATTTAATTTTCAATTGTTAAAGAGGTAAATCTGGTAAATAAGGGAAAAATATATTATAATAATATTAAATTACCATAACATGTGTCTTATTTCTATTGTTTGATACATGTCTAACAATCGGTATCCTTGAGTCAATTTTGGGACCCCATGGAGCCACTAGAGAGTCATAATGACGCTTTATTTTAATTAATTTAATGTTAAGAAAAAATGAAAAAAACATAATTCTTTTAGGAAAAAAATTTTTAGAATGGGTTATATAACCTAAATATTTGACTAAATAAAATCATTAAAAATATAAAAATATTTCCTATATAATGGTATTTTATTTATAATTTTTATACATTAAATAGTTAATTTTTTTATGACATAAAGATAATGTTGTAATTACCTTATTAATGAAAGATTAAAATACTTGATATTATAAATATCTAAATAAATGTAATTTGATACTTTTGATGATTTAAATTAATATTCTAGGTTAATGTGACATGTTATAGTTGAGTAAATAAATTTTATTCGAAGTAATCCCACTGTTATGACTTTAACAAAATTAAAATACCAAATAGTTTATAAATTGACATAAAGGAGTTTTTAAAATAAATATTTTATTATTAATTAATATAATTTTCCTAAAAATATATGCATCAACCAAAGGACTTATATAATTATTGGTATATAATTTATCAACCACTTGAGGTTCTCTTGGAATTTTATTGTATGTTTATTGACCAGTTATTATAATAATACAAGAATACATTGTAAAAGATAAACTATTTAACTAAGAGTTAAATCTAAAAGATAAGGTAAATATAGTGACAAAAACCTGTCTACAACCTATTGGTTGTGATGTTTTCGACCCATCCCTACTATTTCCTATAAATAAATCATTTTTAAGCCATTATAAACCGAAAATTATTTCATTGTAAAATAATATTTCATGCTTTTCCAAAAGCGACCCTTACATTTATTATAAAAGGGTAGTTCCTGTTCTCTTAATTTAACACCGCCGAAGCAATTTGGTTCGACCAATCCCAGACCAAATATCCTTCTAACATCCCTCACATCAACCTAGAGTCCTTAATTTGATCATAAATCCAACCTATGGATTCGTTTTGATCAACTCAAAATGAAACGCTCGAAGAAGATATAATAATTTCATCACCCTCTATCAAGTTCTTTTCTTCTTCCACTTCCTTATTCATTGTTTTTTCCATTATAAAATAATAACTCTAGTACATACTACATACTATGAATTTTTTATAAATATATTACAACCATATTTGTTATTCTTTCCATCCTATAAATGAATAAGTCATCATATGTGTGTACGTACGGCTTACCATCTCCATGTCGTGGTATAGTTGTTATTCTATACATTATTTTTTGATGGCTTTAATAATGATTTATAATTGATGTAAATAATAAATATGACATGTTAATGATTATTTATATATGATATACCATACAATTGCATAGGATTTCACAATCAATATAATGATGTTGTCGCTCGTGCGTATGTACGAATTACCATCTCCACTAATGTGATGAGATTCATTCCCCCATCATAATCAACCAAAAATAATTTTCATTTTATGATTAAAAATAATGCTTAAAAACATAATACCATTCTGTATAAGAATTAAATAAATCATATCCTTAAAAAACACGGCTTATGTAACAAAACATATAAAGGAAAACGAATCAGTTAACACCTGAAACGACATTATTACTAAAATATTATTAACAAAGCAATCTTAGAAGATCATATATGATATCATATTTAGGTTTATTGTTCGTGAATAATTTAATAAAAATGATTTAACTATTTTACAGGAGGTTAACGTACCCCTGACCAACAAAAAGTACAAGGTAAGGGTGAATTTCACAATCTCTTTATAATCAGAGATTTTTTATATAAGTATAGAATGTGACCTTTTTTTCATCCACATTCGTGTTTTCATAAAAATGTATTTCAAATTTTTTTCTCTATTTACTCTAATATGGGTTAAATTAATTTTTTCCCATTATTTGACATTATATGTTTTGATAGTAATCTTTCCATCATTTTCCAAACAAGGTACATTATGACTTTTTCGACAAAATTATGGAAGGAATGTTTTTTAACATATATGGTGGGTGTGGCTATATTCTTCTATTATAACATTTTCGAATCTTCCCATACATAATTATAATAATATTTTCAAAATAATGTTTTTATTTTATAATTAAGTGACATTTAAATGATTTCAAAATTGAAAGGGTTATTTCTTTCAAATAGTTTTTATTTCATCAATGTCAACATTATTTTGATTGATTTTAAACTTGTGTGAAGTTGATTTATTATGATACAATTAATCAATATTATATTGAAGGTTTTTTTATATATTTGACTATGGATGTGTTATTTTTAGACCATTCACGGCGTATGGTTAAAGTATTGACATTTTGTATGCTTGGTTTAATACCAATGATTATGTTCTGTTTCAAACTCTTCATATGAGGAATGTATTGGACTTAGTAAGTGATGGATGGAGCCCACTATTGCTCCTCGGTGCATCTGTAGGTCTCATAAGAAAATTAGACATGGAATTTTCTGAGGCATTTCCTAATTTGATATATTGTTATGGCCGAGGCCTAAATCATGTTTTAGATTTCTTGGACAAGGCATTGACAAGATGTTTCATAATGTCTGACATTATACATTATTTCATTATGAAAATATAATTTATGGTTCATGTGGTTATTCGACTAGTAGAATACCAATGACTGTTTTTTATGGAATTATTTACCCAACCCATATTCTTTCCCTAATTTGTAAATATTTATTATTTGTAAAGGCATGTGTTTTTAATTATTCACCATGACTAATGTTTATGTTATCTTCCATTTTATTGCATACCCTTATTGAGGGTTTGAGCTCACCCATTTCTTATGTTTCATTTTCCATGGATATGAAGAAGTTAGTTCTGAGAGACTTACAGGTATAATCTAGGAGGATAGGAAGTTTTTAATGGTATAAATTAGTGTTGTATTTCTTTTCAAGTTGTAATGTTGAACTTATTTATGTATCTTGTTTCCAATAATACTGAACTGATCAGTCTTTTGGGACATTATTCCTAGTATCATGACATTTTAATGTTATAATGCACTGAAGCTAGCTAACTTGGGTTAGGGCGTTACAGTTGGAATCAGAGGAAGTTTAGTACAAACCTTGGAAACTAGATTTAGATAAAATCCGATTTGATCACATTACCCTAAGATAGACTTTGAGGATCAGTATAGAAGAACATCCTAGAATTTTGGTAATGTAGTGATTTTGTGAGTTTTCCAAGAAATTCATCCATGTCTGGATATGAGCCGGAAATGGCAGCTCTGACACAGATGCACCTACGGGTAAAACCTGAAAACACCACTTTGAGATAGACTCGAATGGGAACAAGTGCATGACAATGGGCCTTGTTACACTCTTGGTTACGAAACTCAAGGGGGGGGGTATGCATAGGATAATTCTCATTTACTTTACAAACCATTATAAAGGATTTATGAGTATATAACTCCTCATAGATAACATTTTTTTGATTATGGATTATATACACAAACTATGCAATTTGTGTTGAGTTTTTTACATGTTTGGAGTAATGTATTCTGATTCATAAACTAATCTAGTGTATGCGATTGTATAAAAAAGTGGCCTAGTGGAAGGAATGGAAATCGTATCAACGCACATTATCCATGTAGGGATTTCTATCCTAATCAAGATAATTATAGTGGAGATGGTGATGCAATTGGTATAGATCAACTTATCACTATACTGGGACAACTCACTCAGGTTACGAAGAATAACCTTATTCGTATAGAGCACCCTGATCCACAATGCAAAGGATCAATGTTAGACCAGCTCATAAGTCAACAGCCACCATCATTAAATGGGTCTATAAATCCATTTGTATCTGAAGAATGGATAAGTTCCTTATAGAAAATATTTCATGTTTTGGGGGTAGCGAAAGGGAAAAAGTTTTCATGGAAGTTTATCACCTCACTAGAGATGTAGATCCATGGTGGTCATTATTTGAAAACAGAGAGGATGATAAAGAAGTATCATGTCTGTAATTGAGGGATTTTAAAGATATTTTATTAGAAAAATAATTTTCTCCTGACCATCAAGAAGATGTAGAATGTAAATTTCAGAGCCTCAGGCAAAAGGAGGATGAGAATTTCAAAAGTATGAGGCTAACATTACTAGGTTAGCAAGGCATGCTGCAGATTATATACATAACCCAAGAAGTAATATTGATAGTTTCTTTGATGGGTAAAACCATTTTTAAATCAAGTATTTGTATCATAATCCTTCTCATCGTACAAAAATATTATCTCATGTACTGTCAAGACAGAAAATAAATTTTCTAAGACTTACAACTTTAAAGAAAAGAAAGTGAAGAAGAGATCTACTGAACACTCTGGGATAGGAAATAAGGAAACAGTGAAGAAGGGAAGAGTTGAATTTCCACCCTGAGATAATTGAGAATGGATACACCATGGGGCCTCTCTATAAGTAAAATGAGTATGCTAAAAATGTGGACAGAAATTCCATCTTGCTGGAGATTTTAAGGGGAAGAAAGAAGCTATCAATGTTCAATGCTACAATTGTACGGAGATGGGACATTATGAAAATGAATGTCCTAAGCATAAAAAAAATACCTCAGAAAGTGCCAAGTGATCAAGGCCTATCTTTTGCAATCACTACTGCTGAGGTTGTTGCTCTGAAAGACATGGTGGCTAATAATTTAATGGTTTTCTCATGTTTAGAAAATGAATTATTTGATTTTGGATCATCTCATTATTTCATATCTTCCCAGTTTTCTATGAAAATTATATATTTCTAATTTTATTTAACAAGAGTGTTGTCAGTCAAAACACCTCCGGGAATTATCATTGCAACAAAGTCTTGTGAATCAGTCCCCATTAAGGAATAAAAATGTTATTTATCTTATGATCTCATCATCATTCCTCTGATTTAATTTTATATAATCATCGAAATGGATTGGATTTCAGACCATTATGTGAAAATTTAATGCCTGAAGAAGGAGGATACAATTTTCATTGATGATAAGGAGTACCATATATTTAGAGCAGAAACATCACCACCTTATTCTTATCTAGATCTTCCCCCAGTAGCTCAACTAAATTCAATTATTGGGGTGCAATTGAATTAAATAACTATGGGTGGGGAAAGGAATGTTCAAATATGGGATTTACCTATTGTGCAAGAATATATTGATGTGTTTCCCAAGGATTTACCTAGACATCCATCAGAATGAGAAATTGAGTTTTCCATTGACTTAATACCTTTTTCGAGGCCCATATCGAAGACACCTTATAGAATGGCCACTTTGTATTCAGTGGAACTAAAGTAACAAGTATAGGAGTTTACTAATAATTTATTTATTATCCGTATTGTTTCTTCATGGGGATCCCCTATTCTTTTTGACAAGAAGAAATATGGATCTATGAGGTTGTGAATTGGCAATAGGGAGATGAATTTTATAACAATAAATTACAAGTATCTCATACCTTGCATTAATTATTTATTCGACCAACACGATAGAGCTCAATATTATTAAAAGATTGACCTTCAATCTGGATATCATTATTTATGTGTGAAGAAGGATGACATTAAAAAAACATTTCAAACTAGGTAAGGGCATTACAGTTTATAGTAATGACTTTTGGACATACTAATAAACACTCTATTTTCAAGGATATAATGAACATAGTTTTCAAGGAATATCTTGATGAATTTTTAGTGGTATTTATTGATGACATCTTATTATACTTGAAAATCCAGGAAGATCATGAAAATCACTTACGCACCATTCTGAAAACTCTCAAAGGAAATGAATTATATGTGATGTTTAACAAGTGTGAATTCCGACATCACAAGATTTCTTTTCTATGCCATATTGTCTATAAGGATGTAATCTTCTTTGATCCTTCTATGATAAGAGAACTCAATGCATGGCTAGCTCCGATGAGTATAACTGAGGTGCACAGTTTTATTGGTTTAGAGGTTATTATCGGCGGTTCGTCTAGAATGTTTCCCAATTGGTTAACCCATTAACCAAGGTCACACATAAAGAGGTTAAATTTGTTGGTACAAAATAGTGTGAAGAAATTTTCAAAGAACTGAAGATAATATTAGTCAATGCTACTGTATTTACTCTACCATCGAGGAATTATGGGTCTGTTATTTGTAGTGATGCTTCAATGAAAGGACTTTGTTATTTCCTCATGCAGAATGATAGAGTTATTTCCAATGCATCATGATAGCTAAAAATTCATGAACAAAACAATCATACTCATGATCTCGAGTTAGAATATGTAATCATTTCTTTGAAGATATGCAGACAATATCTCTATGGTGAAAAATGTGAGATATATACCGATCATAATAGTTTGAAGTAAATTTTCTCACAGAAGGAACTCAACATGAGGCAAAGGAGATGGATTTAACTACACAAAGATTATGATTTCACTATACAATTCCACTTGGGGAAGGAAAATAAGGTGGAAGATTCTTTGAGAAGAAATTATCATGGAGTTCAGAATAATATGAACGTAGAAAGGGATCCTATGTTCCTAGATCTAGTAAAGATGTATATGGGAATAATCATGGAAGGTGAAACATCAATAAATTTTCAAATGATTTCCAAACCATCATTACTATAAAGGATAAAAATTTCTCATACTGATGATGAGGAGTTTCAAATGAATATTAAAATTTGAATGATGAGAGATTGATTGACTTTATATATGAAGACAGAGTTTTTAAATTTGGGAGGAGACATTCTGTTCCTGATATACCTGATTGAAAAAGGGAATTTTTTGATGATGCAAATAGCTCCAATTTCTCTATAAATCCTGGTTGCACTAATATGTATAGATATTTGAAGCAACATTTTTTGAGGGACAAAATGAAGTGGGAGATTGTTGATTATGTGTCAAGATATACGGTTTGTTAACAAGTGAACGATGGAAGGCAACATCCTGAAGGAGTCATGAAATCACTTCCCATACCTGAGTGGAAATGGGATAATATTATGATGGACTTTGTCATGGGACTACCAAAGACTCCTATAAGGAATGATGAAATATGGGTCATTTTTTATCTTCTTACCAATTCAACCCATTTTCTTTCTATAAGAGAATATTTACCACTTGAACGTCTGACAAGACTATATATTAATGAAGTTTTAATACATCATGGTGTACCACTATCGATTGTTTTTTATCGTGATCATCGTTTTACATGATGATTTTGGATAAGTATTCATGAGGCCTAGGATATTGATATTTGTTTGAGAACTGCCTACCACCCTCAAACCGATGGAAAATCAGTACGAACTATTCAACCCTTAGATGACATGTTGAGATCATACTCACTAGACTTTCAAGGTATGTAGGATCAATATTTACCAATGGTAGAATTTTACTTTAACAATATCTTCCATTCAAAAATATATATGGCACCATATGAAGCATTATATAGAAAGAGATATCACACACCAACTTGTTGGGATGATGTTGGTAAAAGAATACTTGTAGGCCCAGAACTTGGTGAGGAAATGATGGAAAAGGTGAAGGATATCCAAACCCACATCAAAGCAGCTCTACGTAGGAAAAAGATCTATGAAAATAACCAAAGGACGGATTTGGAATTTAAAGTAGAAGACCATGTTCTCTTGAATGTATCTCCATGGAAGGGTGTTATATGTTTCTCCAAGAAGGGTAAATTGAGTCCCAGGTACATCGAAATAATAGAAATTCTAGAATGAATTGGAGTTGTAGCTTATCATTTGGAAATGCCTCCGAGCCTATCCAATGTTCATGATGGGTTCCACGTATCACTTTTGAGAAAATAAATGCCTAACCAATGCATGTACTCAACTATTAAAAAATAGAACTGGAACTAGATCTTTTTTATTGCGAAGAGCCTATCTGAGTTCTTGATACCAGTGAACATTTTTTGAGAAATCGGACGACTCGTCTGGTAATTGGTATATGGAGAAACCATAAGATGGAAGAGGCAACGTGGGAACCTAAGAAACTTATGATGAAAAACCACCTGAATCTTTTTGGGCGGTAGTATTTTAAAAATTTTGCGGATGAAATTATTTGAAGGAGAGGAGAATGTGACACCCCAAGCTTTCATGGTATTCTTGTATTTGATTAATACAATATCTTGTGTTTTACGCAACTTTGAGTTCAAACACACCACAACCAATCAAACTAACTGTTATGAATAGTAATACACACTTTTTAAAATTTAATAAAATTTATCTTTCAAAATGGAATTCATTTTTGTATTTGGAATATCAAAATTGGATTATGGGGATTTTTTTTACTTTTTTGAAAACTATTAGTTTATGATGAATATTGACAAATACAAAATTTTAATTAAAAACAAATTTCTTAATCGAAATAATTTATACTGTTAAATTATACATTTGAATGGGTTTTAAGTTTCATTAAATTATATTTTTATCATTTAATATAATTTAGGTCATTGGATTTAATTTCATGTTTAAGAAAGACATAAAAAGATGTCAATATTTTGATAGTTATTATTTCTTAAAAATACTCTTTTTTTTGACAACTGGAATTAATTTTAAATTAATTTCTGCAACTTTTGTGTTTTGAATTTGGAAAAAAGGATTCCATATTTGGAATCAGAAGGTCCAAATACTATAAATAGGTAACTTTTATTTTTAGACATTATGAATATTTACATCAGAAAAAAATTTATTTACCATGGTTAAAAGGGTAAATCTGGTAAATAAGGGTAATAAAATATTATAATAATATTAAATTACACTAACATATGTCCTATTTCTGTTGGTTGATACATGTATGACCATGGGAATCCTTGGGTCGATTTTTGGACCCAATGGAGCCACTTGAGAGTGATTACGACAATTTATATTAATTAAATTAATGTTTAGACAAAAATGACAAAAACATACATCTTTTAGTAAATCAATTTTTTCAAGAAGTAATATAAGTTTTACCTTAGACTAATAATATTCATTAGAAAGCTAAATAGATTTAATATATAATTGTAGTTTATTTATAATTATTAGTCATTTAATAATTAAATTTATTGATGACACAATGATAATGTAGTAATTACCTTATTATTGAACGATTAAACTAATTGATATTATAAATATCCAAATAAATGTAATTTGAGACTTTTGATGGATTCCCATAATTTTATAGGTCAATATGATATTTTAGTGTTGATTAAATAAATTTTATTCTAATAAATCATCCATTTTTGACTTTATCAAAAACAAGATACCAAATTGTGTCAAAATTGCCAGAAAAGAGTTTTTTTAAAAAAATATTATATTATTAATTGATATAATATTCCTAAAAATATAACGTTCATTTGAAGGAATTATATAATGATAGGTATATAATTTATTAACCATTTGAGGTTCAATTTTCCTTTTATAGTATGTTTATTAACAAACTATTATAATAATACAAGAATAAATTGTAAAGGATAATCTGTTTAACTAAGAGTTAAATCTAAAAGATAAGGTTAATATGGTGATCTAAACCTGTTCAAAACATATTGGATGAAAGGTTTTCGACTCATACCTACCTTATCCTCTATATAAATCATTTTGGAGCCATTAGAAACCGAAAATTAGTTTATTATAAAATAATATTTCAAACATTTCCTATAGTGACCATCCTCTCTTTTATAAAAGGGTACTTCCCCTTCTATTAATTTCACACCACCAAAGCCATATAGATCGGCCAAACCCTACCCAAATACCCTACCAACTTCTTTCAAATCAACATAGTGTCCTTACTTTGATCATAAATCCACCCTACGAAGCCCTTTTGAACCACTCAAAAGGAAACACCCGAAGAAGATGTAGTAATTTTACCACCTTTTTTCATGTTGTTTTCTTCTTACACGTCCACTTTATTTGATGTTTCAATTATAAAATAATATCCCCAGTACCTAATACATACTGTGATGTTTTTATAAATCTGTTACAACCATATTTTTTATTCTATTTTCCAATAAATGAAAATGTCACCATATGTGCGTATGTACGGCTTACCGTCTCCTCGTCGTGGTGTAGTTGTTATTCAATACATTATTTTTTGGATGGTTATAATAATGATATATAATTTATTTAAATAATAAATAAATCATTTTAATGATTCTGTATGTATGATATACCATCCAATTACATATGATTTCACCATCAATATAATGATATTGTCGCTCGTGCGTATGTACGGATTACCGTCTCCATGAACGCGATGAGATTCATTCCCCATCATAATCATTCAAGAATAATTTACTTTTTATGATTAAAAATAATGTTTAAGAACTTAATATCATGATGTAAATTAATCAAATACATTATATCTGTAACATAAAAGCTTATGTAACAAAACATATAAAGGAAAATGAATCAGGTAACTCCCGAAATGATGATAATATTAAAATATTATCAACAAAGCAATATTAGAATATAATATATGATATCATATTTATGTGTATGGTTCTTGTATAATTTAATAGAAATTATTTAACTATTATATAGGAGGTTAACATACCCTTAACCAAGTAAAAGTACAAGGTAAGGGTTAATTTCACAATCTCTTTATTATCTGAAGTTGTTTGTATGTAAGTATCAAATGGGACTTCCTCATCATCCACATCCATGTTTTCTTAAAAATGCATTTCAAAACATTTTTACTATATCTAATACTATGGGTTAAATTAATTTATAACCTCATTTGAACCTATATGTTTTGAAAGGATTCTTTATGTCATTTTCTTAATAAGGCACATTATGACATTTTTTGAAAAATTAAGGTAATCATGTTTTTTTAACTTATACGAAGGGTGGGGCTATTTTCCGCCATTATAACATTGTTAAATCTTCCCTTAGATGATTATGAAAATATTTTAAACATTAATTTTTTCTTTTATAATTATGTGACTCTTATATGATTTCAAAATAGAAAGATTTATTTCCATAAAATAGTTTTGATTTCATATATGCCGACATCATTTGGTAGATTTTAGCCTTATTTGAAGTTTATTTATTATGATACAATTCTTCTATATTGTATTGATGGTTTTTTGATATATTTGACTATGGATGTGTTATTTTTGTATCATTCATGGTATATGTTTAATGTATTGTCATATTGTATTATATTTTTTATACATATATTTATGTTATGTTTCAACATTTTGATATGAGGAATGTATTGGATATAGTAAGTGATGGGTGGAGCCCGTTATAGCTCCTTGGTGCATCAGTAGGTCTCATGAGACAATTAGACGTGGAATTGGATAAGGCCTTTCCTAATTTGATATATGGTTTGGGCGAAGGCCTAAATCATTTTTTAGATGTCTTTGTCGAGGGCTTCATAAGATATTTCATAATGTCTTGAATTTTACATTCCCTCATTATGAAAATATTATTGATGTTTCATGTGGTTATTCTACTAGTTGAATACCCATTACTGTGTTTTTTAATGGAATTATTTACTCAGCTCATATTCCTTGAATAAAGTGTTAATGATTATTATCTGTAAAGGCATGTGTTTTCTATTATTTAAGATGCCTAATGTTTTTGTTACTTTCCAAGGTATTTCTCACCATTAATGTTGGTTTGAGCTCACCGCTTTCTTAAGTTTAATTTTCCCAAGATATGGAGAATTTACTTGTGAGTGACTTTCAGGAATAACATAGGAGTCTTGGATGTTTTTAATGGAATAAATCAGTGTTGTATTTCTGTTCAAGTTGTAATGTTGAACTTATGTATGTATCTTGTTTCAAATAATACTAAACTGATCGGCCTTTAGGGACATGATTTATTATTTCATGCAAATGTTATGTAATAATGCACCAACTCTGGGTAACTGAGGTCGGGGTGTTACATCCTACATTTTATGAAACATGTTATAGGTATAGTTTAACATATCAAATCCTATGTATAGGAAACACTATACAATTTTGTAAAGATGATCTTATATTTGGAAGTTACCATGTGCTTTGGATCATAAATGAAAATTATTTTTGTTTCCAATCACTTTTTCATTCATTTATTTCATCCAACGTAGCACAATACAACATTGAAAATGGCTCATTTGATAGAATGTCATCGCATTATAATTACAATGAAAAGTTTAAGGGATCACTCAAATTAATTTCTTATGTCATGGGGCATAGCGATCATAGTGTGACTATTTATATGGTTATATGGTAAACCTTAAAAAATTCATGTATTTTTGTTTCATTTCCCTAATTTTATCCTAATTCCAATGAATAAGACTTAGCGAGCGAAACTCGGATTTTTCTTCAGCCACGTTTTTTGGGTTTTCAACGTAATATTTTCTGTGTATTATTCATTTTTAGTGCTCAATTTTTAGCTAAACCATAAATTTCATTAGTCTAGAAAGCTAGGAATTGACTTTTATCCAGAGTTCTTTTTGCAGGTATTCAACCTGGTGAGTACGGTTTCCCTTTTTGTGGGGAGTTTAATGTCTTGAAATCCAGATTAATGAGATTAGTGTTCTTTTCAAACTACTTTGACCATAAGTTTTCAAATGATAACCCAAGAAATTCTTTTAGGCAAAGAATATTCTGATATTCTTCAAATACACAAAGGGGGATTTTGGGTCCCATTATAGTGATTTATGAATCTGAAACATGATACAAGAAAAGTATTTAAATAATGTTCACCTATAGAGTTTCAAATGTTTTTTATTACAGAAAATAGTAATTTATTAGGGGAATAGAGGATGTATCTTCTAAGGATGAAAATACCATTGGTTGAAAAAACCTATTTTCTAGGATACAATCTTCAAATCCAACTGGGCCGTGTTTCTACATCGTCAAATATTTTCACCATATGGATGAAATGCATTTTATGAGGGTGAATTATGAAAATCCAACCGGGGAATGTTACTAAATCATCATAAAAAATGATTTATTAGTAATTATAACATTCAAATTCCATTTACTTAAGGAGTTCATGAAGATTCATATTTCTTAAAACCAGGATGGGTGGGGTTCTTAAGGGAAGATGTATCAGAATGAAGAGAGAATCTTTAATGGAATTGAACATGTAAGGGAAACTACACCTACGTGAAATTTGATTTTGTGATGAAGGGTACATTTTATCAACTGAATGATATTAGAGGGGAAAGATACTTTTTGACAGGGGTTAAAGCATTATGTAGTTTAATGTCATGTGACCAAGACATGGAGCATGAAACTTAATGTTTTATGGTGAGGAAATAGAGGTACAATTTAATCTATTATGACTAGGTTTTTATATTATATAGTTTAATTTCATTAAATAAGGACATTGGGAGGGATATAATTTATGGGCTTTATATTTTACCTAAGAGTTATTAATTCTAACTTTTCATGGTAATTTATCTGCGAATATGCTATCATTTTCATGTATGAGAAGGGTGATGTTGTTAACTATATTTCGGGGATCCCTGAATCAATATAGTGTTATGGGGAAATGAAAATATGGTGATAGAAGAGGTATCTTCTATGGATGTAGTAAAAAATTAGTTTACAAAAAAATATATTCTGATAATTTATGAAAATAAAACTAGGATGTGTTACTAATTAGTTAAATATTGACATCCTTTGGCTAACATGAATGAAATAATTGAAGGAAACTTATGAAAAGAAAATTGGGGAATGTTACAACATAGTCATGAAATTTTGTTCCTTTGAATTATGAAATTCTATTACTGAAGGAAAAAAATATTTTACGGAGATTCATGTTTCTCTAGAAACAATATTAGGTTTGTGGAAGGAAAGTACATAAATAAGGGAGAAGCATTCCAAGCAAAAATTACTCAATAATGGAGGGAAATTGTTCCTATGATGTTATCACCCAAAAATGGTAAACACGGTGAATTTGGTTTTAGTTCATATGAATATGACCTTGTATTAGGTAAATTACATGTAATATATGGCATATCAGATCAATGTTTTTATAACATACATTGGTCATGATAGAAGGAATTAAAAACCCCAATTATGAGGGTTCCCATATCAGGAGTAATGATATGGGACAAGTCAGTGGGATATGACCACAGATTAAATCTGATTAACAGACACCAACATAATGTCATCATAGCTTATAGAGATATAATATTCTTCTCCCATGGGTGAAGTTATCATTGGTTGACCAACTCATTTTATGTAATACATTATTCAAAGCTAATTGGGGAATGTTACTACATAGTCAAATAATGGTTTCCTCTACTATACATGCCCATTATGTTGGAAACATATGAAAATAAAACAAGGGTGTGTTAATGTATATTCAATAAAAGGAGTCCTCAGTTATTAAAAATTCGATTTCCAGTAGATCTAGAAAATTTATGAAGATACGAAAGTGTCAATGATTAGTATTATGACATATGGAAGGGATTTTTTTGAGAAAAAAAGGTAGAATTTGGATGGATATTGGCCATGAATTTTTGAGTCCCCTACACTAATCTGTCATATATGTAAGAGTGTATATCTCAGTTTCCTTGGTGGACCCAAAAAACATTAGAACCCAAATTAAGAGATCCTACAAATTTAATTGATTTTATATCGGAGAGGGTGATTTTTTTGCATACCCCTTGGCTGGGATTTGGACATAAGGATATGGTGTCACTATATATCTCAGTATAATGATAATCAATCCAAATTAAATTGTTTAGGTACTATTTTGTTTTAATTCATGTGGCCAAGACATTAGCCTTGTTGTTTAACATTGTATCGTAAGAATGAAGGTTAATAGATGTGAAAAAAAGTAATATTGTGGATGGATCAGGGTACTGGACCCAGGAGTCACTACGTATCTTGTTGGAGAAATAATCAAGACACATGTTTTTCTAAAAATTACTATCCATACATAAGAAATTCACATTTGGAGAAATGGGTTTTTAATACATACCCACACATAGGATGAGTACCCATATTGGATCTTCATATGTACATTTGACTCACATATAAAAGAGTGGAGAGGTTTTCTATACTGTGTTGTGTACGATACTAGGATTGAAGATTTGGAAAACACTTTGTATCTTGTGGAAATAAGAATCAATCCATTCATAGTTCTCATAGAACTCATACAGTTTAAAGTCATGTGTTAAGGAAATCTGGTGTGCCTTTTATGGTCTTGTATTAATGACCATGATAACCCCGATACAAATTGATATTCCATACCTATGAAAGGAAACCCTTTACCAAAAATCATAATCCCACATGAGCTATGCATAGTGTGATGAATAAAAAGTTCTAATGGTTTCTCCGTCCATATAAGGGAAACATAAAATAGCATCTCGAATTTGTGGTGCCTTGAAAAGGATTTGAGTTCTAGGTTTCATGACGTATCTCATTAGAATGAGAATGAAGCTGTATGTAGTTCATAAAATCTAAATGTGATTAACATCATCAGGTGATGATGAAGAGGACCTGATGTGAAAGGGGTACATGTTTTTTATTATCTGAAGAATAAGAATATAGGAATCACTACATATAATATAATTGGAAGAATCAAGTCACTTACAGTTCTGTAAAGGATTCTCGTAAAGGACTGAATTGAACATAGGGAGTGGGGAATTTTTTATTCCATATGGACATTAGATTGAAGATTTTATAATCACTACATATCTCATTGGAATAAGAATAAATAACCACATTGTTCTTGTAGAAACAAGGTAGTTTATCATCATGAAACAAGGATGATAAACTTGAAGTTTAATGTTATTCTATAATTATGTGGGTCACCCGACGTGGAAATGAATATTTAATCTGGACATTGGGGTAAGAAACAGACATTATTACATATCTCATTGGAGAAATAATCATCCCACAAATAGTTCGTAAAAACTACATCCAACATCAAATAGATTTTAATGCATGGAACATGGGGATTTAATATTTTTCTTAATGATGGTTAGGTCCATTAAACAAGTTATAGGAGTTACTACATATCTCAATAGAATATTAATCAATCCATACACAATTTGGGAAAATATCCCTATGTAGATTTGATTCATACACATGGGAAGGATGAGTTTTTGTGCCAATGGATCTATTTTGGAAGGTCTAAGAGTCACTACATATCTCATTGGAATGAGAATACATCCACATATAATTATTGAATAAAAGTGTGATTGAGGAAAAGGCATAAAAGATTGTGATCTATTGAAATGGAAATCAAAATGTTATGCATTTTGTGTCCTATAATAAGGATTTGAACCATTCAGTTTAGCATTATATTACCAGAATGATATTCCATGTGGTTTAGAGTCTTATAGCTTGTACTAAATAGTGGTTTTTAGTTTAACATCTCCCCGATAGGATAATATGTCATGCACTTCTAGGATATTTGGCAAAGACCAACTACTTAATTTAACCTCTTGTAGCTTAGATAAGCATCATGTAATTACATTAAATATTTATTATGGAACATTATATTGTTTGGGGTCGTAATGAGGTGTCCATCCATTAAGATCACGTAGTAATCTCTGTTAGAGTAGAACTTCTGTATAGAGTATGATCCCTCCAACTATGCATCATGCTTTGGGGGCTTTTTCCCTGGTATCATTGGATTCCTAAGGACCAACACCGATTATCCTTGGAGGAATTAATGTAGGCAGGCATTTTTGTTGAAATATAATTTTAGGCAATTTTGATAAAACTCCAAGTGATGAAAGGGGTAAAATCTTTTATCATAAATCCACATCAATTCATACATTCATTTATAGGATTTATCATCTATGGATAGTTAATCACCTATAAAAACATGGAGTGATGGCAACTAGACCTCAATGGGAAAGACTGCCTCTACCCCATATGCCTGTGAATACATGGTCACCAATGTGGAGTTTGGGTTTGAATATGATAATCTCATAAGGCATGTATGATATTATCATGAAGATACATTTTATATTTATCCACCATATTCTAGAGTATGTTCTATTTGGTCTTATTGAAGGCCTCTATTCATCCAAAGCCACTACATGATAGTAGGATGAATGGTTGGTTTGATATTGTACTCCGAATATAGAATTTCAACCTTATTTGAATAGAAATTGGTGCTAGTTTCCATTAGTATTGTATAAGGGACACAAAATCTGGTAATGATGTTGTGATTTATGAAGATGATAATGTTTTTGGAAAGACTTCGTTGAATGGAATTTCCTCATCTCTATTGGAGATGAATTCAACAGTAGTTAAGATAAATTTGAATTGCGTAGTCATAGATGGAGGTTGTGGTATCACAATATCCATTACCACTAGGGAAATAGTATATGTGTATTTGAATGTTTTTAGAAATGCTGAGGTTTTATGGATGAAGTTAGAATGCACTTGGAAGGAATGACATTTCATCATGTATTATGTGCAATAATGTGTCATTATGGGAAAGAAGTACCCAATACTTAAAATTTGAGGAGAAATCTTGAGCCCTAATTTATGGGAACTGAATACTCACATGATTAAGTATTTCATGATTGGAGGGGTCTATTCCCCATGAAAATAACTCAGGATTCCATCAAATCCTTGTTTATTGAGTACTATTTTGAGATTAAGACTATTATAAAGAATAAAGTTGGTTGCTCATGGTCATATTTTCTCTTTCCCAGCCCTGTACTATATAAGTACTCTATTCTATAGGTTTTCCGTGATGGGAATCATCCACATAGTGGCAGGACCATACATATCAATGATATGGATGATTTCGTTGATCTCTTTAGTTCTGACTTGAACGGAAGGTGAAACCATTCGGTGATGGGTGATACTTGTGATTATTTCATCCTAGTTTGGGACCACCAAAACAATAGATGTATTATCTAATTCATGTTCTTAAGTATTCTATTATCATGGGATGTGAGTCAATATTTTTTCTAAGGGGAACTATGCCATTAAACCTCTAACATAGTCAATTCGGTGGATTACCACTTAATTTCTGGACTCATATCCCCTAAAGATTTGTTTTATTATAAACTCTTAATCAAAATTCACATATAAGTGTTACAATGGAATTTGGAGTGGTAGTTAAAGACCTATAATGGGGGAATAATACTCTGCCTTATTTTTTTACATCCCTAAGAATGTCGGAAGGAGTAAGGTGAAACTAGCTTCACTAGGGAAATGAGAGTGATCCCTAACCCAAATTTTTTGAGCATAGGGTCTTATTTTATCTTCCATTTATAGATAATGTATGATCTGTAAAAATATATCTCCCACATTTGGGGGATATCTTGAGTAGATAATATCTCTTCATCCTTAAATTTAGTATTTAACGATGTTTCTTATAGAGATGAGTGTATTGTAAAAAACTTTTCCAAGGATGGGCCTTAAATTCAGAGGCAGAAATTATATATCAAACTACTACAGGATAGACACCCATAATTCCAAATAAATACATTCAATATAGGATGACTGAAGATATATTTTAGTAGGTTATTGTGAGAGGAAAAATGGAACTCATGGTGTGGAAAGTAATGACTCAGTTTCTAAACTAAAAAATTAATTACAAGAAGCTCTTCTCGATGTCTGAATAATATGTCATAGCATCAAAAATAGTTTGATTGACATAATAAAGAATTTTTCAGTACAAACATTATTATTTTTAGTAATAAATGCCCCTAGTGATCAGTCGAGTGATGTCACATATAAAATTATTCGCATTACCTCAACCAGATGCATTAACACTTGGAAGATAATGTGGTATTCGTTTAGGTTGTTGAATTATTTCTAATTGAAATCAGTCCGTACACATGTGAATCCTTTCTTCATCCATTTGGTAAATGATAAAATTTTCTTGAGAGGTTGATGATTAATTACATGATGTAGGACAAGTGTAGTTTTATTCTTATCGACTCCTTTTGGTTTCAAGGAGGTGGCATGATAATGATATCATTTTTATCTCAGGGTCTACTTTGAGGTATTTATGGTGCATGAATAAGATGAGATATTATCACATGGTTACAATAAAATAAAATTATAAGGGGTTCCCCATTAGGATATGATATCATAGATAGTGAAATATAGTCTCAAGATCAACCAGATGGTCAGAACAGTTTTAGGACATAACCACCAAATCATCAACATTGAATTCAACGAACATCCCTAAGAAGGGTTTGATGATATTGTACAAGACAAATTTTTTGTGGAACCAATGTTCATTAAACCAAATCCCATTATTAGATAGTATAATACTCCCCAATGACATTTAATGTGGTTTCATTTTCATCTTATAGGTCCATAATTTATCTTTACCCTAAATATAAATCCATGAAAGAGAGGGATTGATAAAAATTAATCACATAAATCAGTAGTTAAATGATTTTTTTGTGGAAGTGACCCTTTATATTGGGCCACTTGATATTTATAAATTAAATGAATTACATGATTTTCCCATTTTTATTCTTTTTTATGTTGATATGGTCTATCAATTTAAATATTAAACATCTCAGTTGATGTTTTCCTTGATGATTTTGTCCACTTTGGCCTCAATTTTGGTGGTGTGAGGTAGGTGTGTCCTTTTGGATTTATATTTATCTCCCCATAATTCTACATGCAAGACCATGTAATGGGTGGCCACCTAAGGATCAATAAATTACATCTCTATGTAATTCTAGGAGAACAAATACCAGTGTTTATTATGGATGGAGTTATATACCACTTTTTTGATATAATTCAACGATGCACTGATCAAAGTGGGTCATGGATCATATTCATTTCCCATATTCATTTCCCTGAGTTCCACAAAAATGGTGGAGAAACCATTATCAAATACTGGAGTATAATCTTTAAATTATTCATTTTATTCATCTCCCCAATTCCTTACCTATTCCACATTTTCCTTGGATGTTTGTGATGAATCTATTTTCTCAGAGGTAGGGGATGAGTTGGCATTTGGGAAATTAGAATATGAAGTAAATATTTCTAACTAGATTGATGGTGTGAGGCCTTTTTAGAGCCCCAAAGGGGATATGAGTGACTAATAGTGAGCATCTTCATTTTCTCCCATTTATATGAAAACGTATCCCAGTCTAGATGATGTTGCAAGGATTTTTTCAAGATCAAAGGATGTAAATAATACATTTTAATTTGATATTTCTTTTCTTAGTAGAGATTTTACATCTTTTATAGCATTGTCAAGATTAATTTTGATGATTTATATCACAAAAGTTACTAAATGTGTGCTCGAATTTGGACCCACCTCTTAGATTTGATTGATGGGAAGTGCATAATCTACAAAGACATACTTGGATGAATTATTCATAATCATCTTCAAACAATTTAGGGATATGATTAAAGCCACACCATTAGTCATATATGGTTTCCATACCCTCTTGTAGAATCATGTGTTAATGTACTGTGATTCAGAGGATTTGAATAGGGATTTTTCACGATGAAGTGTCCCAATTTTTCCATTGATATAATATTTGATGTATTGGTGGAGTGATTAGTGTATATACACATGATGATGTCACCAAAGTCTTACCTACAGAATGTTGAAGGCTATATCATTCTAAACAACCATTAATTATGATTTGAACATCAGATCCATGAAGAAATTCCTTATTTTGATTTTCCAAAAAGCTTTATCACATACATTTCAAAACCCTATAACATTAGAGTGGATAGGGATGAGTGAGATTCATTGTAACCTTGTTGAAAAAGTGTTTGGGATAGAATGATGTTTAATCCTAAGACATTTCCAATGAATTAATGTTAAATTTCATATATGTAACACCCTAAGGTTCCATGGTATGCTTCTCTATGAATAATTCAATAGCTTACGTTGTATGCAACATCAAGTTCTAGCACACCCCGAACAATAAAACAAGCTGTTATGAATAGTAATTCCCACTTTATGAAATTTTTATAATTTTGTTTTTCAAAATTGACTTCATTTTTTGATTCAAAATATCAAAATTATCGTAGGGTGATGTTTTGGAATATTTCTGAAAATATGCAATTTTTGATGAATCGGGAAAAACATTGTGTTATTGTTTTTAACCAATATTTTATTTAACTAAATATTTATTTTATTTAAATTTATTTTAGTTCAAAATAGGCACATAATTCATATATAAGTTCAATGTATTTCTTTGCAGTCATTTTATAATAAAATTAGATGTATAAAATTTTATTGAATTTTTTAACGTCTTTTACCAACCTTCTAGGCACATTTGAAAATTTGAATAAAACTTAATTTTACCACTTATATGGATTAAATTTTAAAAACATGAGAGTCATATATGACATATGTAAGTAAAATTTGGATTAATATGATAAAAATAATTTTTGGTGGATACTACGTTTTAAATTTTTTTTACCATGGTTAAAAATAAATAGTGTAATTAAAGGTAAAAATTATATTATAATTACCCTAAAAAATATCTTAATTCTATTGGATAATTTTATTTAGACCCTACTCAACCATAGGAAAAAATATATGATAATTTTGGTCCATATGGATTAGATTTGGATATTTATTATTATTTTATTTAAAGAATAATTAAAAGTGTTAAATTAAATGTTTAATAACTAATCAATTATTAATATAGGGTTATACATAAAATAAATTCGATTATAAATATTATTTAGAAAGATAAAAATATTTACTACAAAATTTTATTTTATTAATAATTTTTAGACATTAAATAATACAATTTATTAATGACGCATTGATGATGCAGTAATTACATTATTATAGAACTATTAAGATAATTAATAATATAATTTTTAATATAATGTTAAATTGAGACTTTTTATGTATTACAAGAATTTTATTGGTTAATATGACATGTTATGGTTGATAAATAAAATTATGTGATAAAGATGTTACTAGTTTCACAAAAACCAAATAATACATAGTGTCAAAATTTACATAAATGTGTTTTTAAAACAAATACTATATTATTAATTGATTTAACATTTCGAAAAATCAAAAGACAACCCAAAAGACCAATATAATTATGTATATATATATATATAATTAACTACTTGGGGCTCTATTGGGTTTTTATAGTTAGTTTATTAACCATTTATTATAATAATAAAAGAATACCTGGTAAAAGTTAAACTACTTAACTAAGAGTTAAATCTGAAAGATAAGGTTAATATGGTGACCTAAACCTATCTAAAACCTATTTGTTGAGATGTTTTCAACCCAGTTCCACCTTATCCTTGAAGTAAATTATTTTTGAGACATTATAAACTGAATATTAAATTATAATAAAATAATATTTCAAGGTTTTTCAAGAGTGAACCTTACCTCTCTTATAAAAGGGTTCTTCTCCTTCTCTAAAAATCACACCTCCAAAGCTATTTGACTCAGACAACCCCTGTTCAAATATCCTCCCAACTACCCTCACTTCAACATAGATTCCTTAATTTTATCCAAAGCCTACCTAAGGATCCTTTTTAATCATATCAAAAGGAAGCACCTGAAGAAGAGGAAATTATTTTATCACATCTTTCAAAGTTCTTTTCTTCTTCCACTTTCTATTTCATTGTTTTTCAAAAACAAAATACTACTTTATACATACTCGTATGTTAATATAAATATGGAACAAACATATTCATTATTTTTTCCATCCTATGAATGAAAAAGTCACCATACGTGCGTACGTATGGCTTATCGTCTCCACGTCGTGGTGTAGTTTGTTATTCAACACTTCATTATTTGGATCGGTATAATGATGAGTATAATTGAATTAAATAATAAATACATAATGTTAATAATTATGTATATAATATATACCATCCAATTACCTACGATTTTACCATCAATAGAATGATATATGTCGCTCATGCATATATACGGATTACCGTCACCACGAACGCGATAAGATTCATTCCCCATCGTAATCATTCAAGAATAATTTTCATATTATGATTAAAAATAATGTTTAAGAACTTAATATCATTATTTATATGAATCAAATATGTCCTATCCCTAAAAACCATGACTTACGTAACAAAACATATAACAGAAAACGAATCAGTTAACACATGAAACAATGATAAAATTGAAATATTATTTACAAAGAAATATTAGAAGATCATATATGATATCATATTTATGTATGTGGTTATTTTATAATATAATAACATTTATTTAACTGGTATGAAGTAAGTTTATGTACCAACAATCAAGGAAAAGTATAGGGTAAGGGTTAATTTTACAATCTCTTTATTTATCCGAGGTTGTTTTTAGGTAAGTATCTACTAGGACCTCTTTATCATCCACATCCTTGTTTCCTAAAAATGTATTTCTAAACATTTTTACTATTTCCTATAATATGGGTTAAAGTCGTTTATACCATGTTTTTACTTTTTATGAAATCTTTTGAAATGAATCTTTATGTCGTTTTCCAAACAAGGTACTTTATGAAATTTTCGACAAATTATAAAAAGAATGTTTTTTTAAATTATATAGATTTTGAATATATTTTCCACGGTTATAAAACCATAGAATCTTACCTTAAAAACTTATAACAATTTTATCAAAAAAAATGTTTTCTTTTAAAATTATTTGAATATTAAATAATTTCAAAATAAGAAGTGATATTTCTCTCAAATAGTTTTGATTTCATCTATGTCATTATCCTTTAATGGAATTTTACAATTGTTTGATGTTGATTTATTATGATAAATTCTTCCATATTGTATTTACTATTTTGTGATTTGTTTGATTTTGGATGTGTTATTTTTATACATTTTATGGTTTATGGATGAAGTATTAACATTTTGTATGCTCGTTTTAATACGAATTTTTATGTTATGTTTCGACCTTTTCAAATACAGAATGAATTCGACTTTCTAAGTGACAGGTGGAGCCCGTTATAGCTCTTAGATGCATCGTTTGGTCTCCTGGTACAAACTAGTGTCTTGGCTAAGGCCTTGAAAAATATTATTTGTAATTTTGGCACACGACCTTGACCATGTGGTTATGATGTCTGGCATTATGCATTGCAACATTATGAAATTGGCTATTGATATTACATGTGACTATTAGACTAATATAATATTCATGTGAACAAGTAAATGGAATTATATGATTTATCTTTCCCATATTATGCTGAATTTTATGTTTAACAATCTTTTGTTTTAGTATTATACATTACCTTAAATGTTTATGCTTATTTATGATAGTTTCTGCTATATTGTTATCCTTACTGAGCATATGAGCTCTCCCCTTTTTATGTATTATATTTCCCACGATGAAAAAAAGTATAATATGGTTAACCTTCATGAATAGGCTGAGGGATATAAGTGTGTTCAAAGTGGACACAGTCTTGTGTTTTTTATATTTCATGATGTAATGTAAAACTTATGTATGTATCTCGTACTTCAAGGCTACTAAACTAATCGATATTTTAGGACATTATCCCTAATGTAAAGACCCGAAAATTTCAATGAATTTTTTTAAAAAAATGAATTGGAATTTTAAGAGTCTGTGGCTTCGAAAGGCACTTGATTCAGAGGCCCGGTGTGCTCGGAATCAATTTTCAAATTTTAGCTCGGGTACGTTCAGTGAATGAATGAGCGGGTTTTTTTAACATTTGAACCGGTGCTCAGAATTAAAATCTGAGGGCACCGATTAACTTGCAGCTCCGGTAATTGCTTAAGGGGACACTTACCGTAGTTGCATTCGCAAAGGAGGAGAATATAATTTTGGGGGTTTATTCAAGAAGTAAATAAAATTGACAAAACAATTTTTATTTTTGTAAGGTGGTTTTTCCCTCCCATGGGTAGTTAATGGTGGGGCCCACTGCCACTTAACTACCCAAGTGTGGGTGTTTGAGAGGAGGGGCCCACACGACCCCCACCATTTAATTCCCCCTAAACACATTAGTAAACCTCCCCATTAATTGGAAACCCCCCATTTAACTGCCAACACGTTTAATAATGGGGAACCTTCTCTCACCATTATTTAATTTATTATCATCACATTATTAAATGTGGTGAATTAATTCTGCGAGTTTCATTGTGTGTGTAATTAAATAATAGGAGGAACCTATTATTTAATTTGGGGAAAGAATGTTCGTTGTGCGGGAGAGATTTGGAGCATTAGGAAGAACTTCGGTCTCCGATGAAGAATGATGAAGAACGCCGGTTTCTTGAAGATCGACGACGCGCCACCCTTCCTCTTCTCCACAACAAGAATGGATATGTCGCTTCCTCCTCGGTGCACTCTGAAGGAAACTGCGAACCCTATTCCCCATGACGTCATCTACTACGATGCCGTCTACCACGACACCATCTACCACGATGTAGACATTTGTCTTCTTTTGTTAGGTAGGGATTTTGGTTTATATTTCATTATGTGAATTAAACCCTCTACATGACGTATAATTGTTGGGAGTTGTTTTGAACCACTAACGTGATGGGTGTGGACCAACGAACAAGTCCGAACCCACCGCTATTCTGTTATTGATGCACAAAATGTTTGGAAACGTCGAAGTGGGACCGAAATGGCGATTGGAGGCCTTCGCAGTAATGTACGGGTTCCGAGATGACCGCAGGTGCAGATGGAAGCAGAATCGGACCACCGGAATGACTCCAATGGCCCGCGGAAACCTCCTGTGGCGCGCCGCCGACAGAAGCCTGCCGCGGCTGAAGCCGCGGTTGTAACGCCCCGACCCCAGTTACCCAATGTCGATGCATTATTTTAATACATTGTCATGATTACAAGGAATCAAGTCCCGAAGGAACGATCAGTTTAGCAGTCTTGGAAAAATAGATCACATACATGATTGCTACATTTGCACTTTAAGACGTAAAAAACAACATAAATAAACTTTATGAACGCCATTATTCGCTTGTCTTAACCTTTCATATCCAACACATTACACTTCTAGGAATCCCGGGAAAAATAAAACATAGAAATGGGTGAGCTCAAATGCTCAGTAAGGGTAAGCAATACAACAGAAACATTCAAAAATAAGCATAAACATTTAAGGAAATGTATAAAACTAAAACAAAATCCTATTAAACATGAACTTCAGCATAATATGGCAGAAAAAAATGAAATAATTCCATTTTATTATTCACATGGATATTATACTAATTGAATAATCACATGCAATATCACTAACCACTTTCATAATGATGGAATGCATAATGCCAGACTATCATAAGCACATATCCAAGGCCTCGTTCCCAGACTAAAAAAAGATTTTGTCAAGGCCCTGTTCCAAGACACTAGTTTGTCTCATGAGACCTACTGATGCATTGAGGAGCTATAGTGGGATCCACCTGTCACTTACTAAGTCCAATTCATTCCTCATATGAATAGGTTTAAACATAACATAAACATTCGTATTAAAACTAGCATACAAAATATCAATACTTTCTCCATAAACCATAAATGCTATAAAAATAACACATCCAAAGTCAAACATATCACAAAACCTTCAATGGATTTTTTTTATAATAAATCATCTTTAAATGTGCATAAAATCCATCAAAGGATGTTGACATAGATGAAAACAATGAGTAAATTTTTTTGAGAGAAATATCCTTTTTGTAAAATCATTTAAAAGTCACACATTTATAAAGGAAGTAATTTTAAAGGGGATTTTTGAATCAAAGTGTTCCATACAACTTTTAAACTTATGAAAATAATTATCATTTCAAAACATTCATGTCCATATAAATAAATCCTTAAAATCATTTTGAAAAAATGGAAATTAATTAAAAATATTTAGAAAGATAAATCTTTAAAACATTTGAAATTATGATCTTGATAAATATTACCTTTCAAAATCCTTAAAATATTCATTTTGAAATCATTTTTATGAAAAATGGTCAAGGATGATAAAAATATCTCAGTAAATACTTACACATAAACAATCTCGAATAATGATGAGATTGAGGAATTAACCCTTGCCATTTTGGTAACTTACAAAACATACATCCTAGGAAAGAGGTATCATACAATGAATATGTAAATAAACCTAAATTAAAGTTTATTACACAAAGAATACAATTATGGGAAGTAAATACACCACACAAAAGGTAATAGTGGCATCATGGCATGAATCTCATGGGAATAAGGAGTGAGATGAAAACCCCTTACCTTGCACTTTCCTTTAGTCGAGGGTACGTTTAACCTCCTGTACGAAGATCGTAGTATGTTATTAAATTATTCCAGAACCATATTAATATTTATGATATCATACATTATTCATTTATGACTTTATATTACCCATTTAATAATAATTTCCATGTTAAGTTAACATTTTGGGTAATAATCACTTTCTTTATCGTACGTGTTTTAACTTGTCACTCTTGGTTGTATCACATAGATCATGATTTAAATACATCCAGAAAATAAAACATGTTAAATATATCATATATATTTAGAATATAAATACCTATAATAGACATATATATGAAACGTAAAACACCGTTTATGGAGATGGTAGTCCGTACGTACGCATAAACGATGTTTCTGTTTTCATATGCTATTGAACGGAAGTAAATGAATAAGATATATGTAAGTACATAAATACTTATATATATATATATATATATATCTCCATTATCATTATTATGTCATATATTACATACTTATTAGTAATATATATTTTTATAATCGTCGATGAATGGTGAACTTGGAAATGAATCTCATCGCGTCGTGGAGACGGTAATCCGTACGTATGCACGAGCGAAAATATCATTATTTTGATATTAAAATAATATATAATTGGATGGTATATCATATATACTGAATCATAGTCATGTTATATTTATTATTTACATGAATTAAAAATCATTATTATACCCATCCACATAATAATATATTGAATAACAATTACACCACAACGTGGAGACGGTAAACCGTACGTACGCATGTTTGGTGACATGTCAATCAAAGGATGGATAGAATACTGAATATTGTTGTACCATATTTATAATAATATTATAGTATATAGTAGATACTGGATTCAATATTTTATAAAGGTAATAACAAAGAATGAAGAAGTGGAAGAAGAAAGGAACTTGAAAAAGGGTGGTGAAATCATTACCTCTTCTTCGGGTTCTTCCTTTTGATTTGATCAAAAGGGATCCTTAAGTTGGCTTTATGAATAAAGGAAGTCCTCTAGGATGAATTGAGGGAATTTTAGAGAGTATTTGGGCATAGGTTGGCCGAACCAAAATGCTTTGAAGGTGTGAGTTAATGAGAAGGTAGAGTACCCTTTTATAAGAGGGGTGAGGGGATCCTTTGGAAAAGCTATAAATATTATTTTATAATAAATTCATATTCGGTTTATAATGGCTAAAAAGTGGTTTATTTAAAAGTTAAGGTGGGGATGGGTCACAAAAAACTCAACAAATAGATTTTAGACAGGTTTTGGTCATTATATTAACCTTATCTTTAAGTATTAACTCTTAGTTAATTAGTTTCACATTTACAACGTCTCTTTGTAATTTTATATTATATGGTTAATAAACATAATATAAAATTAAAAGCGACCCCCAAGTGGTCCATTAATGATACAACTATAATGATATAAGTCTCTTGTCTGAACCTTAGATTTTTAGGAATTTAATAACAATTAATAATATAATATTTGTTTTAGTAACTCTTTTATGTCAATTTTGACAATATTGATTTTTGTAAAAATCATAACAGAATAATTACTTAGAAAAAAGATAATTAAGTCAATCCTAACATGTAATATTAACCTAGAAAATTAGTTTAATTCATAAAAAGTCACAAATTATATTTACTTGGGTATTTATAATATCAATTATTTTAATTTTTTCACAATTATGGTAATTACTACATTATCATTGTGTCATAAATAAATTAAATTATTTAATGTCTAAAATTTACAAATAAAATACAATTATGTAGGAAAACGTTTTATATTTCTAATTAATATTTATAGTCGAATTTATCTTATGTATAACCCTATATTAAAAATGATTTAGTTATTAAACTTTGATTTTAACTATTTTAACCCTTCTTTAAATAAATTAATAATAAATGTCCTAATCTAATACAAGTGGGCATAAATGGTCATATTTTATTCCTAAGGTTGTTTTTGGACGAATTACACTTATCCAATAGAATTAGGACTTGTTTTACGGTAATACAGATATCATTTTTACCCTTAATTACCCTATTTACTTTTAACCGTGGTAAAAAAAAGTAAAAAGTTACCATTCACCAAAAATTATTTTTATCTCATTGAACCACATTTTAGTCGTTGATATGAACCATGTCTCTTTAATTTTCAAAATTCCACTCATGGAAGTGGTAAAATTAAGTTTTATGAAAAATTCATTTTTTTAACTACCACTTAGTGGTTTCACTATTCATCAAAAAATGAAAGTTTCCAGAAAAATACCAAAAATTAGGCCTAAGATATATTTGATATTATGAACTCAAAAATGATGTCTATTTTACCAAATTCAAAAAATATATCAGTTTCATTAATTAATTTAAAAATTAATTCCCGTCGTCAAAACAAATAGCGTGTTCTTAAGAGATAATAACTATCAAAAGATTTACACTTGTTTATGTCTGGTTTAAATGTGAAATTACATCCAATTACCAACATTGTATTAAATTATAAAAATATATTATAAATATACATTAAAACCACTCAAATTAATAATTTATCACTATTAATTATTTCGATTAAAAATGTTGTTTTTAATTAAAATTTAGTAATTTTCACTATTCATCAGAAAATGAAAGTTATCCGAAAAGTACCAAAATTTTACCCCAAGCTAATTTTGATACTCCGAATCAAAAAATGAAGTCCATTTTGAGAGATAAAATTTCAATTATTTTAAAAAGTAGGTATTAATATTCATAACAGCTACTTTGATTGGTCGTGGTGTGTGTTAGAACTCGAAGTTGCGTACAACACACGCTACAGTATTATTCAAAGAGAAGCGTACCGTGGATGCTCGGGGTTTTACATTCTCCCCTCCTTTAATAAATTGCGTTCTCACAATTTGATATTGTTCTTTGAAAATAAAGGATGAATATATAAAATATCTTTGTGGAAAAACCCACATTAGAAAAATTTGGTTAATAAAATTTAGTCTTAACAAGATGAAAAGGGAAATGAAAGGGTCACCACAAAATTATGATCTTGATTAGGAGGACATTGGTGGAAATTATAGACATATAATTAGAGGAAAAACGTAAATATTTATAGGTAGTGATTGAGGTCATAAATCACAAACATGTTTAAAATTAAGGTCATTAAATTCATCAATCTATGATTATTTAAAATACCATCAGGTAAACAAAACATAAGGTATTAGGATAACACATTTTTGATGTTTCAAAATATATTTGTTGAAATCCCACATCGAAAAAATGAATTAATGAGGCCTCTATTTAAAAAAAGTGTGGAAATTATGAAGATTGCCAAAAATTACACACACTAGGGTTCCATGTAGGGAAATATGGATATGGAAGAGAAATCTAACCATCAATTATCTGATGGAGAGTGGTAGAGAACATGGCTATGAAAAGGCCAACAATCCCAAGGCCATAAATTAGTGATGATATAAGGTACCATCTAGGAAAACATTTTTGTTCTAAGTTTCTTTTCTTAATGTTGACGAATTTATTTATGAGTTTGGCTAATATCATAAGGAGATATAATTACTTTATTATTAGAGTATTATCCATTAATAAATTTCTACCGCAAACTCATCATTCACCCCAAAACATAATATAACTAAAAAATACTCTTTTTATCTTAATCGTATATGGTTCCAAATATAATGAATTTATAATTCAAATATCAGACCATTTATGTAAAGAAACTACATTAAACCATCCAAGAACATCATGTAGCACAATGGTAGGTGATAAATCCCAATTGCACTATGGTTGTGGGTTCGATTCCCGCAGCTTTGTCCGACATGACGCGTCGTCACACGGTCTGCATGTTGTCCTTTTATAAAAATCCAAACAAAATTAACCCTTCAAACTTAATCCATTCCAACCATTATATTTATCCAAAATACTATTATCCAAACTCACAGTCCTAAATTTACAAGGAAGGTAAAAATAATGAGGATCCTTTTTGCCAGGTAATAACATGTGAACACCTTCCTCATATATTATTTTTACAACACCACAACATCCTGAATTACCAAAATCAACCATCTCTTATTCCAAAATCACTACCTCAATATTAGGACCATATTAAGGTTTATATTTTCTTCAACCATGTAATTTCCAAAAAAAAATTTTAACTCGCTGTAGAGTCACTTTTCTTAGTACCATAAAATCTCAAATCCATAATTAAATAGTACTGTATTACAATCATTATTTATTTCCAGAACATCATTGATACAACACTTAAATGAAATAATTCTAAAATAACAACATAGGAACACTAGTCATTCCTCTTCATCTGTGGTAGTATCATAACTTGATTATTATCCAATAGAATCATTTGCGGCATAGTATGATGACTGGGACATTGGTTCACGTAGTGTCCAAACTCCTTGCAAAGGAAGCATTGTACATTTGAAACCATTTTCTTACCCTTTCAGTCACGTACTTTGTGCCCTTTTCCTACACACTTATAACAAACTACCATTCCTTTCAGGAAAGTTCTAGGGTGTTTCTTCCCACAGTTATCACATATGGAAAAATTCTTCTTTTCCCACTTCCCTTTATCCATCATTCTCTCTTCCATCCTTTTCTTCTCTTGCATCCCTTCAAAGCCACATGATTCATTAAAATCTCTAGTTATCTTATCCACACATGATAATATTTCTTCATATGATGATAATACGTGGGAGACTATTTCCCTTCTAAATTATGGATTAATACCATGAAAGATACGATCCTTCTTACTCTTTGGATCATACATATTACTGGAGTTCACATTCCTTCTACTGGGTTCCATTTCTACACAATAGCATAAACTAGGTCAGTTTATGAATTTCAATGAATAATTCCTAACACAAATTGAAAAGTTTATGGACATAATCCATAATTAAAAAAATGTTTTCTTTGAGTAAGTATATACTCATGAGCCCTTTATAATGGTTTGTAAAGAAAATGAGAATTATCCTAAGCCTATCTCCCGGGAGTGTCGTAAACAAGAGTGCAACAAGGTCCGTTGTCATGCACCAGTTCCCGTTCGAGTCTAGCTCAAAGCGGTGTTTTCAGGTTTTACCCCAAGGTATATCTGTGCCAGACCCGCCTCTACCTGCTCGTATCCAGATAGGGATGTATTGCTCGGAAAACTCACAAAATCTTTACAATACCAAAATTCTAGGAAGTTCTTCTATACTAATCCTAAAAGTCTATCTTAGGGCTATGTGCTCTGATCAGAGTTTATCTAAATGTAGTTTCCAAGGTTATTGCTAAACTTCCTATGATACCAACTGTAACGCCCCGACCCCAGTTACCTATATTCGGTGCATTATTTTAATACATTGGCATGATTACAAGGAATTAAGTCCCGAAGGACCGATCAGTTTAGCAGTCTTGGAAAAATAGATCACATAAAAGAATGTTACATTTGGACTTTAAGACATAAAAAAACAACATAATTAATCTTTATGAACACCATTATTCCCTTGGCTTAACCCTCTATATCAATCACGTTACACTTCTTGGAATCCTGGGAAAAATAAAACATAGATAGGGGTGAGCTCAAATGCTCAGTAAGGGTAAGCAATACAGCGGAAACTTTCAAAAATAAGCATAAACATTTAAGGCAATGTATAAAACTAAAAAAAAGCCTTTTCAACTTTCACTTCAGCATAATATGGAAGAAATAAAATGAAATAATTCTATTTACTTATTCACATGGATATTCTACTAATAAAATAATCACATGAAATATCACTAACCACTTTAATAATGATGGAATGCATAATGCCAGACTATCAGAACCACATAGCCAACGCCTCGTGCCAAGACTACAAATAATATTTTGTCAAGGCCTTGTGCCAAGACACTAGTTTTTCTCATGAGACCTACCGATTAATCGAGTAGCTATATAGGGCTCCACCTGTCACATACTAAGTCCAATGCATTCCTCATATGAATAGTTTTAAACATAACATAAACATTCGTATTAAAACTAGCATACAAAATGTGAATACTTTCCCCAAAAACCATGAATGGTATAAAAATAACACATCCACAATAAAACATATAACAAAACCTTAAATGGATGTTTTTTATAATAAATAAACTTCAAATGAGCTTAAAATCCATCAAAGGATGTTGACATAGATGAAAATGATGAGAATTTGTTTTGAGAGAAATATCCTTTTTGTAAAATCATTTAAAAGTCACACATTTATAAAGGAAGTAATTTTAAATGAGATTTTTGAATCAAAGTGTTTCATACCTCTTTGAAACTTTTGAAAAGAATTATCATTTCAAAAATTTCTTGTCCATATAAATAAATCCTTAAAATCATTTTGAAAACATGGTCATTAATTAAAAAGATTCAGAAAGATAAATCTTTAAAACATTTGAAATTCTGATCATGATAAAGATTACCTTTAAAAATCCTTTAAATCGTTATTTAGAAATCATTTTTATGAAAAATGGACAACGATGATAAAAATGTCCCAGTAAATACTTACACATAAAAAATCTCGGATAATGATGAGATTGAGGAATTAACCCTTACTAATTTGGTAACTTACGAAACATACAACCCATGAAAGAGGTATCATACAATGAATATGTAAATACAAATAAATTAAAGTGTATTACACAAAGAATAAAATTATGGGCAGTACATACACCACACAAAAGGTAATAGTAGCAATATGGCATGAATCTCACGGGAATAAGGAGTGAGATGAAAACCCCTTACCTTGCACTTTTCTTTAGTCGAGGGTACGTTTAACCTTATGTACGATGATCGTAGTATGTTATTAAATTATACCAGAACCATATTAATATTTATGATATCATACCTGATTCTTTTAAGACTTTATATTACCCATTTAATAATAATTTCCATGTTAAGTTAACATTTTGGGTAATAATAACTTTCATTATCGTACGTGTTTTAACTTGTCACTCTTGGTTGTATCACTTAGATTATGATTTAAATACCTCCAGAATATAAAAAATGATAAATATATCATATATATTTAGAATATAAATATGTATAATAGACATATATATGAAATGGAAAACATTGTTTATGGAGACTGTAGTCCGTACGTACACATAAATGTTGTTTCTGCTTTCATATAGTATTGAACGGAAGTAAATGAATAAGATATATGTAAGTACATAAATGCTTAAATATATATATATATATATATATCTCTATCTAGTAGAATTATTATGTCATATATTACATACTTATTAGTAATATATTTTTTTATAATCGTCGATGAATGGTGAACTTGGAAATGAATCTCATCTCGTCGTGGGGACGTTAATATGTACGTACGCACGTGCGAAAATATCATTATTTTGATATTAATATAGTATATAATTCGATGGTATATCATATATACAGAATCATTATCATGTTATATTTATTATTTACATGAATTACAAATCATTTTTATACCCATCCACATAATAATATGTTGAATAACAATTACACCACGACGTGGAGACGGTAAGACGTATGTACGCACGTATGGTGACATGTCATTACAAGGATGGATAGAATACTAAATATGGTTGTACCATATTTATAATAATATTACAGTATATAGGAGATACAGGATTAATTATTTTAGAATGGTAATAACAAAGAAATAAGAAGTGGAAGAAGAAAGGAACTTGAAAAAGGGTGGTGAAATCATTACCTCTTCTTCGGGTTCTTCCTTTTGATTTGATCAAAAGGGATCCTTAAGATGGATTTATGACTAAAGAAAGGCATATAAGATGAATTGAGGGAAGTTGAGAGAGTATTTGGGAAGAGGTTTTCCGAACTAAAAGGCTTTGAATGTGTGAGTTAATGAGAAGGGAGAGTTCCCTTTTATAAGAGGGGTTAGGGGAACCTTTGGAAAAGCTATAAATATTATTTTATAATAAATAAATATTCTTTTTCTAATGGATCAAAAGTGGATTATTTAATGGTTAAGGTGGGGATGGGTCGAAAACCACTCAACCAATAGAATTTAGACAGGTTTGGGTCATTATATTAACCTTATCAATAAGTATTAACTCTTAGTTAATTAATTTCACTTTTACAATGTCTCTTTGTATTTTTATATTATATGGTTAATAAACATACTATATACATCCAAGTGACCCCAAAGTGGTCCATTAATTATACACCTATCATGATATAAGTCTCTTGGATGAACCTTAGATATTTATAAATTTAATATCAATTAATAATATACTATTTGTTTTAAAAACACTTTTATGTCAATTTGGACACTATTGATTTTTGTAAAAATCATAACAGAATGATTACTTCAAAAAAGGTTAATTAAGTCAATAATAACATGTCATATTAACCTATAAAATTAGTTTAATTCATAAAAAGTCTCAAATTATATTTATTTGGGTATTTATAATATCAATTATTTAAATTGTTTCACAATTATGGTAATTACTGCATCATCATTGTGTCATAAATAAATTAAATTATTTAATGTATAAAATTTACAAATAAAATACCATTATGTATGAAATCTTTTTATATTTCTAATTAATATTTATAGTCGAATTTATCTTATATATAACCCTATATTAAAAATGATTTACTTAGTAAACTTTGATTTTAACTATTTTAACCCTTCTTTAAATAAATTAATAATAAATGTCCTAATCTAATCCAAGTGGGCCTAAATGGTCATATTGTATTCATAAGGTTGTTTTTGGCCGAAATAAACTTATCCAATAGAATTAGGACATGTGTTAGGGTAATAATAATATCATTTTTACCCTTAATTACCCTATTTACTTTTTCACCGTGGTAAAAAAAAGTAAAAAGTTACCATTCACCAAAAATAATTTTCATCTCATTGAACAACATTTTAGTCCTAGATATTAACCGTGTCTCTCAGATTTTCAAAATTCCACTCACAGAAACGGTAAAATTAAGTTTTATGAAAAATTCATTTTTTTATCTACCACTTAGTGGTTTCACTATTCATCAAAAAATGAAAGTTTCCAGAAAAATACCAAAAATTAGGCCTAAACTATATTTGATATTATGTACTCAAAAATGATGTCTATTTTACCAAATTCAAAAAACATATCAGTTGCATTAATTAATTTAAAATTTAATTTCCGTCATCAAAACAAATAGCGTGCTCTTAAGAGATAATAACTATCAAAAGATTGACACTTGTTTATGTCTGGTTTTAATGTAAAATTACATCTAATGACCAACATTGTATTAAATAATAAAAATATATTCGAAATATACTTTAAAACCACTCAAATTAATAATTTATCACTATTAATTATTTCGATTAAAAAGGTTGTTTTTAATTAAAATTTAGTAATTTTCACTATTCATCAGAAAATGAATGTTATCTGAAAAGTTCCAAAATTTCACCCTATGCTAATTTCAATATTACGAAACCAAAAATGAAGTCCATTTTGAGTGATAAAATTTCTAAAAATTTAAAATGTAGGTATTACTATTCATAACGGCTACTTTGATTGGTCGTGGTGTGTATTAGAACTCGATGTTGCGTACAACACATGATACTATATTATTCAAAGAGAAGCGTACTATGGAAGCTTGGGGTGTTACAATGGCAGTGAAGGGGGAGTATCCCGCGACTGTGAGGGATCTGGGATGAACCACGACGCCACATTGGCGTCGCGTCTGCGGAAAGCGAGCCCCCCCCCCCCCCCCCCGCTCAGCCAACTGGCCGAGCATGCGCACCCCCCTGGCCGGTCCGGGGCGGGTTGCACAGATCAGGCCGCGCCCTTCTAGGCCAGACCCGGACCCGGGTCGAGTCGCCCCGGTTCGGGCCGACCCGGGGGGGGGGGGGGGGTTGGGCCGGGTCGGACTGGGCCCAGACCCCCCACTTCGGACTGTTTTCGGTCCTTTTCCAATAACATGAGATAAGGACATCCGATCGATGCACTGTCAGTTGAATAGGAATCCTTGGATTGAGACGGTCATTTTGGTATATTACACATGAGGATTCAGAAAAGTTTGTGTATGGTCGGGTCGGTTCAAACCTGAAACCAACAGGGCCCTTGGTGCGGAAACGCTTATAACATAAGGACCGAACGTTCGTTTGACTTTCCTTCAAATGCATTGAATTACTCTTGATGAGATGGACATTTTGGCTTACTCTTCTTGAGTTTTTAATGTAGCTGGAGTATGGTTAGGTTGGTTTTAACTTAAAAACCAACCGGGCCCCTGGGACGGAAAAACCAATGACTCTCAGACCGGGCATCCGATTGACGCCCCTTCTGCCGCGTTGGGTTTCTTTTGACGAGACAGAACTTTGGGATAAATCAAATATGGTCTTCATGATAATTGATGTATTGACTCTCTCTCTCTCTTGCTCGAGGAGAGGACCCTCCCGGAATCGAGCATGCTGTGTGCGGGAACCCTAGAGCTGGGTACGACTAGGACGATGGCGACTGCAATTGGATCCTCCATGGGTTCGGCAGCGAGGACGACTATACTTGGATCCTCTATGGGTTCGGTAGTGAAGATGACCGTACTGGGATCGTTTGTGGGTTCGACAGTGATTACTACTGTTCTTGTATCCTATGTGGGTGCGGCAGTATGACCTCTGTACTTGTATCCTGAGTGGGTCCGGCAGAGTAGCTGGTCTTGTATCCTATTTGGGTCTGACAGCTTAGCTGGTCTTGTATCCTATGTGGGTCCGACATCTTAAATGAATTAGTGGATACATCTGATCATCTCTATCGCCTTACGAAGTGTATACCTGTGTGAGATGAGTCTTGACTTCAATCATTATCATCGATGTGATTTACTTGCTTTCCGGTATGGATTGGGTTGTGCTTTCCTTTATGGAATGGGTTGTACTTGGGCTCGTGAGATGGATCTGAACTGGAATTGATGACTTAGGTATATGTATGGGTATATACCTATGTAGATTCGGTTGATACTTCGTGATTTTATATTTCCTTTTTTGTTTATACTTTGTGGATTATGAGAGACCTTTGAGGTCTCGGGGTCCCTACTGAGTATCTTATACTCACCCCTGCACGGGCTATGCCTGGACTACAATGTGTTGGTTACAGACGACAGACAACACTGATAATTTCTTCTCTATGATGAAATAGTGCTAAGAGTATTGAGTGTGGTTTTCAGTCCAGGGAGTCCAGTGTTGGTGCGGCGGCCGACGTATCCATACACAAGGACCCTGACTTCTAATTTCTGACTCAGTGCACGAAAACATTGATAACATGTGTGTTTGTGTCAGCTCACCAGGCAAACTATATTAACCATGGATCACCTGTTTCTTTTCAGGATGACCCCATGAAGACAGCCAGCTAGGGTTCCCAGTTACGTACGAGATTGCAGCCCACCGAGTGATGAGGCCTCAGTGTAGGGCCCCATTACAGCAGAGGCACCAGCGGTACCACTACCCGTTGAGCCACTGATGCTACCAGCCCCAGTGGTGGAGAGTGAACGCCGCCTGAGCACGTTTCATGAGTTTCAGAGGCAGAGGCTGCCCAGGTTCCGCAGAGAGATGGATCCTCAGGCAAACGAAGATTGGATGGAGGCTATTGTCAGATTCTTTAGACTGGTAGGGACACCGACAGATCTTATAGTGGTCCTTGCCGCGAGTCTCCTGCATGCAGTAGGAGGTAGCTGGTGGAGCCTGATGCTCCAGGTGCACAATGAGGAATCTCTTCTATGGACGGGCTTCGAGAGACTCTTCAGCTCGGAGTTTGTTCCAGCCACCCTCCGTGCGGTGCACATCCAGGAGTTACTACAGCTGCGGCAGGGCATCATGTCAGTAGCCCAGTACTCGGTGAGATTTATTGACCTGTCGCGCTACTCCATGGACATGGTATGATAACCATTATTCCGGGCCCATACCTTTGAGTAGGTACTGAGGCATGATATTAGAACGTTGACGATTCCCCCTCAGAATTCTGACGCAGGCGGGGGAGGTGGAGCGAGCCCTATTAGTGGAGAGTTTTCTCACCGAGCAGCCATCAGCATTGAGACCCACCATAGGATGGCACGTAGAAGAGTCTTCTTGCAGCCAGAAGTCGACAGACAACGCAGGGGTCCAAGAGGACCAGGACGACAGGTGGGAGACCTCAGGATATAGGTTCGGATGTGCAAGGCACACGATGCAGAGCCAGCCTTATAAGGAGCAGACAATGCTATGCATGCGCCGGGCAGGGCCACATGGCTCCTGAGTGCCCGACCTACCATGAAGACAAGCAGAAGACAGTGGATGGACCTCCCAGGTAGAGGCAGAGGATTGATCGTGGTAGTCCACAGGGAGAAGGAGGATAAGCCAGAGGAGCTGGTCGAGCAGCTGGTGGTGGATGACGCTTCAAGGTTCTACAACCACCACCCCCAGGAGGTCCACCCAGACCATAAGGAGATGGTAGGCAGAGGCAGGCTCAGCTCCAGGCAGTAGAGGCTTACGACCACGGCGCACCTGAGATTATTCGAGGTACTATATGTGTATACTCCACCCTTGATGCAGTACTTATAGACACAAGTGTGAGTCATTATTTTATTGTCGCTACCCTTGTTCGGATCTCGGATATTCCGACGGAGCCGTTGGCTCGATCCTTACAGCTAGAGACTCCTACGGGAGCAGAATCGACGATTACGCACTGGTTCCGACAGTGTGAGCATACTGTATGAGGTGAGAGCTTCGGCTGGGAACTTCTTGTAGCGGGGTCGAGGCCTTACGACATCATCTTGGGTATGGACTGATTATCTACAGTCCGTGCTCAGATCGATTGTATTAGGAACAAGGTGCGGTGTGTCCACACGGATGGGACCAGGTTTACCTTCACCGGTGATAAGGGAACCCTCACAGCACAGAATGGACTCACACATAGGAGAGGGCAGCTGATCACAAATCAGTTGGCTAGTCTCATCCTCGGAGCAGTTGACGTGCATAGTCTGAGTTTTCATGTAGTGGTAGATCTGTATATGGACGTTTTTCCTGACGATGTTCCAGGACTACATATTTTCAAGGAGGTAGATTTATAAATAGACCTATACATCGAGACATCACCGATATCTACTCCATCATATCGGATGGCTCCCACCGAGCTTCATGAGCTGCGAGTACAGCTAGAGGACTTACAGGGGAAAGGTTTCATCTGACCCAGTGTTTCACCCTAGGCTTCTCCAATTCTGTTCTCCAAGAAGGTGGATGGGATATTGGGACTGTGTGTTGACTACCATCGCCGGAACCAGGTGACCGTGAGGAACAAGTATCTACTTTCGAGGATTGATGACCTCTTTGATCAGCTCATGGGAGCATGTTGGTTCTCGAAGATAGACCTCAGGTCAGGCTATCATCAGCTCTGAGTTCGGGATGAGGATGTGCCGAAGACGAACATCAGGTGTCAGTATGGCCACTATCAGTTCTTGGTCATGCCCTTCAGTGTGACCAATGCTCCAGCAGTGTTCATGAGTATCATGAACATGATCTTCCAGCCCTACCTCGATCGGTTTGTCGTAGTCTTCATTGATGACATACTGATTTACTCGACCACCGAGGAGGAGCACGCCTACCACATACAGGTTGTACTGCATACACTCCGAGAGCACCATCTTTATGGTAAGCTCTCAAAGTGTCAATTCTAGATTCGAGAGGTTCAATTCTTGGCTCACGTCATCTCAGAGGCAGGAGTTGCAGTGGATCTCGTGAAGGTTGAGGTGGTACTTTCTTGGGAGCCACCAAGGAGCGTGACGGAGGTGCGGATTTTCCTAGGTCTGGCTGGGTACTATCGGAGATTTGTGCCAGACTTCTCCAAAGTTGCAGCGCCACTTACAGCTTTGAAAAAGAAGGGGAAACCCTTCGTGTGGTTAGACAGATGTCAGCAGATCTTCCAAGAGCTGAGGCGGAGATTGACCAGCACACCCATCTTGACGCTACCGGAGGAGGGCATAGGGTACGTAGTTTACATCGATGCATTAGGTAACAAACTTGGGTGAGTCCTGATGTAGGAGAGAGAAGTGATCGCTTATGGTTTACGGCAGTTTAGGCAACACGAGCAGAGCTACGCAACCCATGACCTGGTGTTAGCAGCAGTGGTCTTCACCCTGAAGATATGCCCGCATTATCTCTTGGGCGAGTGCTTTACAATATACTCTGACCACCAGAGTCTCATTTACATTTTCTCACAGAAATACATGAAACTATTACAACGGTGATGGATCGAGTTCCTCCAGAATTATGACTTTTAGGTTGTCTATACTCCTGAGAAGGGGAACGTTGTGGCTGATGATCTCAGTAGAAGATCGAGTATTCAGCTACTTGAAGAGGCGATGAAGAAGTTATCCGCTTTACAGATATTATTCGTGGATAGAGATAGGGAAACCTATCTATATTCCCTCATAGTCACTCCTCCACAACTTCAGCGGGTTAGAGAGGCACAACGTGGAGACATCAACTGTGAGGTTTGACGTGCTCAGATATCCTCAGGGCTATCACCCGATGGATTTTCTGAAGGCGGGGAGCACGCAATCCTCTTCTGGGGATGTACCATGGTAACAGTTACACTAAAGCAGGAGGTGATGAGGGAGTTCCACACTTTCCCTCTAGCAGTACATCCGGGGGTAGCGAAGATGTACCAGTACCTCAGACGACAGTACTGGTGTCCAGGTATGATGATGGTTGTAGGAGAGTTTGTTTTACGATTCCTCACTTTCCAGCAAGTGAAGGCGGAGCACCATGTACATGCGGGCCTGGTGCATCCCTTAGTGGTCCCATAGTGGATGTGGGATGGTATATCCATGGATTTCATGATGGGGATTCCACATACTTCCAGAGGACACCACACCATCTGGGTGATTGTAGACCGACTCACCATATTGGCCCACTTACTACCGATCAGAGATCATGGCTTAGTAGAGAGCTTGGGAAGCCTCTACGTCCAGGATATCATACGAATTCATGGTGTTCCATCATCTATAATCTCCGATCGAGATGCTTTCTTTACTTCCCGGCATTGGAAGGGGTTGCATGAGACATTTGGGATGCAACTATGCCTTAGAACTACCTTTCACCCACAGACGGATGGCCAGACTGAGAGAACCATTCAGACACTCGAGGAAATGCTCCGTGCATGTGTCTGTGACATTGTCCATAGATGGGAGGATCACCTACCCTTGTAGGAGTTTTCGTACAACAACAGCTACCACTCCACCATCGGGATGGCACCGTACGAGGAATTGTAAGGCCGACCATGCAGATCACCTCTGTGCTGGAATGACCCTGGGGAGTCAGCACTCGTAGGACAAGAGATGGTTCGGACTATGACAGAGAAGGTGCAGTTCATCCAGGAGCGGATGAGGACTGCATAGAGCAGACATAAGTCCTATACTAATTGGAGGTGGAGGCCACTAAAGTTTGAGGATGGAAACCACGTTTTCTTACGGGTCACACCTCGATGTGGATTACAGAGATTTGGCCGGGGTGACAAGTTATCTCCACGCATCATCGGGACTTTTCAGATACTCAGTAGAGTAGGCGAGGTGGATTACCACCTGGACCTTACACCTTAGTTGCACCGGGTTCACAACGTCTTCCACGTATCTCAGATGAGGAGATACATGCACGACCCGATTCATATCATCGACCATGTGGAGATGGACACCGATGAAGGGGTGACTTTTGCGGAGGTCCCAGTGAAGATCGAGGATCGATAGGAGCGAGTCCTTTATGGATGGTCAATATCTCTGGTGCACATTTGTTGGCAGCACGGGAACCTCCAGGAGAGCACAAGGGAGCGGGAGGCTTAGATGTGTGCTCAGTATCCTCATTTGTTCCCTTAGGTTATCTTATAGCTTTACGAGGACGCAAATCCCTGAAGTTGGAGTAATTTAAAGACCCAAAAATTTCAAGGATTTGATTTTAAAATTCATTGTAATTTAATGAGTCTATGTCTTCTGAAGAAACATGATTCTAAGGCCCGGTATTCCCTGAATCAATTTTCGAAGTTTAGCTCGGGTACGTTCAGTGAACGAACGAGCGGGTTTTGATAAAGTTTGAACCGGTGCTCGGAATTAAAATTCGTGGGCACCGATGAACTCACAGCACCGGTAATTGCATTAGGGGACACTAACTGTAGTTGCGTTCACAAAGGAGGAGAAGATAATTTTGGGGGTTTATTCAAGAAGTAAATAAAATTTATGGAATATTTTTTATTTTCGTAAGGTGGTTTTTCCCTCCCATGGGTTGTTAAGGGTGTGGCCCACATCCACTTAACTACCCAAGTGTGGGTATTAGAGAGGTGGGGCCCACAAGACCCACACTATTTAATTTCCTCTAAACAGGTTAGTAAACCTCCCCATTAATTAGAAAAACACCCCATTTAACTGCCAACGCGTTTAATAATGGGGAACCTTCTTTGTCCATTCTTAAATTAATTATCACCACGTTATTAAATGTGGTGAATTAATTCTTGGAGTTTCTTTGTGTGTTTAATTAAATAATAGGAGGAACCTATTATTTAATTTGGGGAAAGAATGATCTTTGTGCGGGAGAGCTTTGGAGCTTTATGAAGAATGCTGGTCTCTGACAATGAACAATGAAGAACGCCGGTTCCTCGAAGATCGACGACGCGCCACCCTTCCTCTTCTCCGTGACAAGAAAGGAGACGCCGCTTCCTCCTCTGCGCACTCCGAAGGCACCTATGAACCCTATTCCCCGCGACGCCATCTACCGTGATGCCGAAGTTCGTCTTCTTTGTTGAGGTAGGGGTTTTGGTTTTTATTTAATTATTTGAATTATACCATCGGCATGATGTATAATTATTGGGAGTTTTTTTGAACCACTAACGCGGTGGGTGCAGACCAACGAACAAGTCTGAACCCACCACTATACTTTTATTGATGCGCGGAATGCTTGTCAATGTCGAAGAGGGATCGAAATGGCGATTTGAGGCCTTCGCAATAATGTACGGGTCCCGAGATGACCGCAGGCGCAGACAGAAGTAGAATCGGACCACCAGAATGACTCCGGTGGCCCGCAGAAACCCCACGCGGCGCGGTGGCGCTGGTGGCAGGAGGTGGAGGGCGTCACTAGCCGGCCTCCCAGAGGGGGATCTCATGGCCGCACAAAATCCAGGATGAACCGCGGTGCCACCCTGGCACCATGGCAGCGGAAAGCGCCCCCCCCCCCCCCCGCTCGGCCAACTGCCCGAGCCAGCGCACCCCCTTGGTCGGGCCTGGGCGTGTTGCGCGGACCTGGCCGCACCAGCCGGGCCTATCTGTGCCCCGCCAAGCCAGGCTGCGCCCCTCCGGGAGGAGCCGCGTCCTCCCAGGCCGGATCCGGACCCGGTTCGGGCCGACCCAGGGGGGTTGGGCCGGGTCGGACCGAACCCAGACCCCCCACTTCGGACCGTTTTCGGTTTTTTCCCATCACATGAGCTACAGTACTCCGATCAACACACCGTCATTTGCGTAGGTATACTTTGATCTAGATGGTTGTTTCGGTATATTAAAATTGAGGTTTCGAGAAAGTTTGGTTATGGCCAGGTTGGTTCGATCCCAAAACCAATCGGGCCCTTGGAGCGGAAATGATTATAACATAAGGTTCGGACGTCCGTTTGACGTGCCTTCAACTTTGTTGAATTCCTCTTGATGAGATGGTCCTTTGGCTTACTCCTCTTGAGGTTTGTAAGTAGCTGGAGTATGGTTGGGTTCGTTTTATCTTAAAAACCAACGGGCCCCCTAGGCCGGAAAAACCAATAACTCTCAGACCAGGCGTCCGATTGACGCACCGTCAGTCGCGTTGGGTTTCTTTTGACGAGATAGAACATTGGGATACATCAACTCTGGACTTCATGATAGGTGATTTATCGACTCTATATCTCTCTTGCTCAAGAAGCGGACCCTCCCGGAATCGAGCATGCTATGTGCGGGAACCCTAGAGCTGGCTACGACTGTGACATTGACGACTGCACTTGGATCCTCTGTGGGTTCGGCAGTGAGGACAATAGTACTTGGATCCTCTGTGGGTTCGGCAGTGACGAAAACCGTACTGGGATCTTCTGTGGGTTCATCGGCGATGACTATTGTTCTTGTATTCTATGTGGGTCCGGCAATATGACCTATGTACTTGTATCCTGAGTGGGTCCGGCAGATTAGCTGGTCTTGTATCCTATGTGGGTCCAACAGCTTAGCTGGTCTTGTATCCTATGTGGGTACAATAACTTAGATGAATCAGTGGAAACATATGATCATCTCTATCGCCTTACAAAGTGTATACCTGTGTGAGCTGAATCTTGACTTCAATCATTATCGTCGATGTGATTTACTTGCTTTCCTGTGTGGATTGGGTTGTGCTTTCCTATGTGGAGTGGGTTTTACTTGGGCTCGTGAGTTGGAGTCGAACTAGAATTGATGACTTAGGTATATGTATGGGCATATACCTATGTAGAGTCAGTTGATACTTCGTGATTGTATCATTCCTTTTTGGTTTATCCTTTGTGGATTCTGAGAGACCTTCAGGGTCTCGGGGTCCTTACTATGTATCATATATTCACCCCTGCACGGGCTATGCCCACACTACGTTGTGTTGGTTGCAGATGACAGACAACACTGATCGAGGTGGAGGCTATGGAGCATGGCATTACCCGAAGGTGGACCACTTGGTGGGATGTACACGGAGAGGACGGCCAGTCCCGAGGAGATGAGGAGACAATCTGTACTCACCCTTCAGGTGGGATTTCCGGTGGATGAATTACTCGATTGTTGATTTACTTTTCGGTTGCTGTACTTTTTTTTAGTTGTACTGTACTTTCAGTTGGGTTTGTATTCTGGCCCATTTACTTTTCAGCAGATAATTTTTTAATCAGATTACTTAGTGTTTACTTCACTTGTGTACTCTGTTGTGTTTGTATACTTTATAAAGGCAATGCCATCCCATTTTTCGGGATTTAAGCCTTTGGTGCTAGTCACCAGCCACTGGCCTATGGATGGCGGGCTTGGGGTAGTCACGACACGGGCCCTGAGGACAGGTCATGACAACCTGTATTATTTCAGTGTTATGAAAAAATTAACTGACTCTAGGTAACTAGGGCCTGGCCATTACACTTGGTATCAGAGTATGTTTAGTACAAACCTTGGATGCTAGATTTAGAAAAACTATGATTAGAGAACATTACCATAAGATAGACTTTGAGAATTATTATAGAAGAACTTCCTAGAATTTGGTAATGTAGATATTTTGTGTATTTTCTATGAAATGAATCCCTGTCTGGATATAACTAGGTAGAGGCGGCTCTGGAATAGATGTACCAGTGAGTGAAAACATCGACAAAGAGTTTTGGGCTTGACTCGGGGTATCTTGGTACACGACAACGGGCCATGTTGCATTGTTGGTTATAATACTCCCTAGTGATATTCTTAGGATAATTTACATTTTCATTAGAAACCATTATGAAGGATTTATTATTAAATACTTCCTAAAAAACATTTTTTATGGTTATGGATTATATGCATTAATTATTCAATTTATGTTATGTATTTTACTATATTGGAATTATGTATTGTGATTCATAAAGTAATCTAGTGTAGGGAAATATTTAGAAATGGAGCCTAATGGAAGGAATAGAAATCCTATAAACACACATAATACATGTAGATATTTCCCTTGTACTCAAGATAATTATTTTATAGATGGTGATGCAACTGGTGCTAAACAACATATAACCATACTAGGACAACTCACTCAAGTTATTAATAATAACCTTACTCATTTTGAGCAACATTACCCACAATGTGGAGGATAAATGTTAGAACGCTTCATGAGGCAACAACCAGCAACATTAATTTGGACTAAAAATGCATTTTTAGTTGAGAAATTAATCAGTTTCTTATAGAACATATTTCATACTTTGGGGTGTAGAGAAATTGAAAAAGATTTCATGGATGTTTATCACCTCACAGAAGATGCAGATCAATGTTGATCATTAATTCAATACCAAATGGGGGATGAAAAAGTATTAAATATTGAATTGAGTGAGTTTTAAGATCATTTCGTAGAGAAATACTTTCCTCATGACCATGGAACATATATGGAAAGAAAATTTCTAAGTTTGAGGAAAAAGGAGGATGAGAATGTCGAAAAATATGAGGCTAACATTACATGGTTACCAAGGCATGCAACATATTATATATGCAACCCAAGGAGTAATATTGATCGATTCTTTTATGGGTCAAAACCATTTCTCCATCGAGAATTAGTCTCCGAATCCTTCTAATCGTACGATGAAATTGTGTCATGTGCTATTAAGACAGAAAAGGAATTATCTAAACCTTATGACTTTAAAGAAAAGAAAGAGAATAAGGGATCTGTTGAACAATCTATAAATGGAAATAAGGGAAATGAGGGAAATGTTGAATTTCCATCCTATAGTAAATGTGGGTAGAATCACACCAGTACTTCCCTAAAGTGAATGGGAAGTGTGGAGAAAAAGGCCACCAAGCTCATGATTGCAAGAGAATGAAAGAGGCTGTCAATATTGATGCGACAGTTGTAGAGAAATGGGGAATTATGAAAATGAATGTCTTAAGTGCCAGTGAAACCTACCATAAAAAATGATAAGGGGAATGGCCAAGAATATGTGATCACTAATTCTGAGGTTGAAGCTCTGAATAACGTGGTGGTAGGTAACGTAATGGTTTCCTATAATTTATCCAATGCTTTATTTGATTCGCGATCATAGAATTGTTTCATATCTTCCCAGTTTTCTAGTAAAATTATATATTGTCAATTTTATTTAACAAGGGATTTGTCAGTAAATACTCCAAAGGGAAGTATCATTGCAACAATGTCTTTTGAATCATTTCCCATTAGGGCATATAAATGTTCTTTTTTGGATGATTTCATCATCATACCCATGATTGAATTTGATATAATATTCTATATGGAATGGCTTTCCCACTATGATGCAAAAATTAAATGTAAGAAGAAAGATGTTACAATTTTTTATGATGACAAAGAGTACCTTATCTTTAGAGCAGAAATGTCACCATCAGATTCTTATCTAGATCCACCGCCAGTAGCTCTACTAAATTCAATTATTTTAGAGGAATAGAATTAAATAACTATGGGTGAGGAAAAGATTGTTCAAATAGATCATGTACCTATTGTGAAAGAGTATGTTAATGTGTTTCCATAGGATTTACCTGAACATCCTCCAGAATGAGAAATTGAGTCTTCTATTGATTTAATTACTGGTTCAAGGCCTATACAAATACCAATAATAGAATGGACATAGTTAGATTAGTCAAACTAAAGAAACAACTAGAGTAATTTAGTAATAAATGATTTATTCAACCTAGTGTTTCTCAATGGGGATCCCATTTTCATTTTGTTATAATGAAATATAGATCTATGAGTTTGTGCATCGACTATAGGGACATCAGTGATATTACAATAAAGAAAAACTATCCCCTACCTTGGAATTATGATTTATTCGATCAATTTTATGGAGATCAATATTTTTCAAAGATCGACTGTTGATCTGGATATCATCATTTGAGTGTGAAGAAGGAAGACATTCCAAAGACATCATTTTATAACAGGTATGGGTATTATGAGTTTAAAATAATGCATTTTGGACTGTCTAATTCACGATTTATCTTCACGGATCTATGAATACTGTTTTCAATGAATATCATGATGAATTTATAGAGGTATTTATTGATGATATCTAGGGTTACTCCAAAATATGTGAAATTCTTGAAAATAACTTGTGCACTATTCTAAATACTCGTAGATGAAATGAATTATATGGGATGTTTTGCATGTGTGAATTCTGGCTTCAAGAGATTCCTTTTCTCTTTCATATTGTCTATAAGGATAAAATATCTATTGATCATTCTATGACAAGAGAAACAAAAGAATGGTCAGCATCGAGGATTTTAATTGAGGTACACAGTTTTATTGGTTCAGCAAGTTATTATCGGCATTTCATCTAAGATTTTTCCAGATTAGCTAAACCATTAACCAAAATCAGACATAAATGGTTTGAATTTGTTTGTCAAAAATATTGCGAATAATGTTTTGAAGAGATGAAGAGAAGATTAGTCAATGCTATTATCTTAAAACTACCATTAAGGAATGATGGGTTTGTTATTTATAGTGATTTTTTAAAGAAAGGACATGGTTGTGTTCTTATGCAGAATGATAGGGTTATTGCCTAAGAATCAGAATAGCTAAAAATTCATGAAAAAAACTATCCCACTCATGATCTTGAGTTAGAAAATGTAATATTTTATTTGAAGATATGAAGACACTATATCTATGGTTAAAAATTCGAGATATATGCTGATCACAAAAGATTTAAGTATATTTTTTCCTTTAAGGAACTCAACATGAGGCAAATAAGATGGCTTGAACTACTCATTGATTATGATTGCTATATACACTACCAACCGGGGAAGGTAAATAAGGTGGAAGATGCTTTGAGCAGAAAGGATCACGGAGTTTTGAACAAGGCGGGAGTTTAAAGAGATTATATGTCCATGGATCTAGTAATGATGGACATAGGAATAATCAAGGAAGATGAAACATCAATACTTTTTCAAATTGTTTCTAAACCATCATTAATAGAAAGGATAAAATGTTCTCAGACTGATGAAGAGGACTTTCAAAAGAAAATTAAAGCTGTGAACGATGGGAGATTGATCAACTTCATATATGAAGATTGTATTTTTAAATTTGGGAAGAGACATTGTGTTCCTGAAATACCAGATCTAAAAAGGTAATTGTTAGATTTTCTCAAAACTGCAATTTCTTTATATACCATGGTATCACTAAGATTTATATAGATTTGAAGGATCATATGGTGGGACAACCTGGTGGGGGAGATAACTGATTATGTTTCAAGATGTATGGTTTGTAAATAGGTTATGTCTCAAAAACATCATCCTAGAGGAGTCATGAATCCTCTTCCCATACGAGAGTTGAAATGCGATGATATTACGATGGAATTTGTCATGGGATTACTAAAGACTCCTAGAAGGAATGATGCAATATGGGTCATTGTTGATCATATTACCATGTCATCACGTTTTCTTGAAATAAGAGAATATTTACCACTTTAACGTATAGAAATAATATATATTAATTACGTTGTAAGACTTCATGGAGAACCCTATCGATTGTTTCGGATCATGATCCCTGTTTTAAATCATGATTCTGGAAAAGTATTCTAAAGGCCCTAAATACTGAACTTCGTTTGAACAGTGCCTACCACCCTCATACTGATCGACAATCAGAACAGACTATTCAAACCATAGAATACATGTTGAGATCTTTCTTACATGACTTTTAAGGTATGTGGGATCAATATTTACCTCTAGTAGAATTTTCCTATAACAATATCTTTCATTCATGAATTCAGATGGCACCATATAAAGCATTATATAGAAAGAAATTTCCAACACCAACTTTTTGAGATGATGTTCGTGAAATAAAACACATAGGCCCAAAACATGTTGACGAAACAATGGAAAAGGTGAATATTATCCAAACCCATATCAAAATAGCTCAATGTATGAAAAAGAGCTACGCTGATAACCAAAGGAAGGATTTTGAATTTCATGTAAGAGATCATATTTTCATAAAGGTACCACCATGGAAGGGTGTTTTATGATTCGATAAGAATGGTAATTTATGTCCCGGGTACATCAGACATTTCAAAATTCAAGAACTAATTGGAGTTGTACCTTATCATTTGACAATTCCTCCACGTATCTCCAATGCTCATGATGTGTTCCATGTATCACGATTGAGAAAATACATGCATGAATCAACACATGTACTAACCTATGAAAAAATAGAACTGGAACCCGATCTGTCTTATTATGAAGAGCCTTTCAAGATTATTGATACCAGATAACAAGTGTTGAGGAACCGGATGAATCTTTTGGTAAAAGTTCTATAGAGAAACCATAAGATGGAAGAGGAAAAGTAGAAACCCAAGGAACATACGATGAAGAACCACCAAAATATTTTTACTATGTAATATTCTATAATTTTCAAGGAAGAAATTATTTGAAAGTGGGAATATTTTAACACCCCAAGCTTGCACGATATGCTTCTCCTTGAATAATGCAATAGCTTGCGTTGTACGCAACTTCCAGTTCTCGCACACCACGACCAATCATACAAGCCGTTATGAATAGTAATAAACACTTTTTGAAATTTTATAAATTTTATTTTTCAAAATGGAATTTATTTTTGGATTCTGAATATCAAAATTAGCATATGGTGAATTTTTTGTATTTTTCAGAAAACTTTAAATTTTTGATGAATAGTGAAATATACAGTGTTACTGTTTAAAACATACTATTTATTTAAATATTTATTCATTTTATTTAAATTTTTTTTTGTTTAAAATAGATACATAATACCTATATATGTTCAATTTAATTCATTGGAGTCATTTTATAATAAAATTAGATGTATAAAATTATATTGAATTTTTGAACAGCTTTTACCCACCTTCATGGAACATTTGAAAATTTCAATGAAAAGAAATTTTTCCGCCTATGTGAATTGAATTTCAAAAATCTAAGAGACACAGTTGACATTAATAAGTAAAATTTCTTTCAATAGGATGAAAATAATTTTCGGTGAATAATAACAATTGAATTCTTTACCACGATTAAAAGTAAATATGTTAATTAAAGGAAACCATTATATTATAATTAACCTAACACATGTACTAATTCTATTTGATAAGTTTATTTCGTCCAAAATCAACCTTAGGAATAAAATATGATCCTTTTTTCCAACTTTTATTAGAATATGACATTTATTATTTGTTTATCTAAAGAAGAGTTAAAAGTATTACATTCGAAGTCTAATAACTAAACCATTTTTTACATATGGTTAGATATAATAGAAATTCAATTATATATATTCCATAGAAAGATAAAAATAGTTCCAATATAATGGTGTTTTATTTATAATTTTTAAACATTGAATAATTAAATTTATTTATGACACAATGATGATGCAATAATTACCTTATTATTGAATGATTAAAATAATTGATATTATACATTTTAATATAATTGTAAATTTAGACTTTTTATGTATTACACAAATTGTCTATGTTAATATTATATGTTAGGGTTGATTAAATAATTTTATTCTAAATGATAATGTTGTAATGATTTTTAGAAAAACCAAATACTTCCTAGTGTCAACATTGACCTAAATGAGTTTTTAAAACAAATACTATATTATTAATTGATATAATATTCCTAAAAATCTAAGGTTTATAAAAAGGACTTAGATAAGGTTATATATATCATTAATTAACCACTTAGGGTATATTTGGTTTATATAGTACGTTTATTAGCCATTTATTTTAATAATACACGAATACATTGTAAATGTTGAACTATTTAACTAATAGTTAAATCTAAAAGATATGATTACTATGGTGATATAAACCTATCTAAAACCTATGGGTTGAGAAGTTTTCTACCAAGACACACCATACCCTTGAAATAAATCATTTTTGAGCCATTATAAAATAATTATTATTGTATAATAAAATAATATTTCAATCTTTTCCTAAAGTGACTCTCATATCTCTTATAAAAGAGTACTTCCCCTTCTCTAAAAATCACACCTACAAAGACATTTCGATTGAAAAATACCTTCTAAAATATCCTCCCAAATACCCCCAATTCAACCAAGATTCGTTACATTTATCAGATGCCACCCTAAGGAGCCCTTTTGATCTAATCAAAATGAAGCACAAGAAGAAGAGGTAATAATTTCATCACATCTTTCAAGGTTCTTTTATTCTTTCACTTCATTTTTCTTTGTTGTTTACATAACAAAAATAATAAATCAAGTAACTTATTATTGTTGTGATGGTATTATAAATATCTTACAATCATATTCATTATTCTATCAATCCTATGAATGACAATGTCCACATACGTGTGTACGTATAGCTTACCGTCTCCACATCGTGGTGTAGTTTGTTATTCAACACTTTATTATTTTTAAGGGTATAATAATGTGTACAATTAATGTAAATAATAAATATAACATGTTAATGATTATGTATAAATAATATATGACCCAATTACAAAGGATTTCACTATCATTAGAAATATATTGTCACTCATGCGTACATACAGATTATTGTCTCCACGAACATGATGACATTCATTCCCCATCGTAATCCTTCAAGAATAATTTTAATTTTATTATTAAAAATAATGTTTAAGAACATATTATTATTCTGGATATGAATCAAATACATCCACTCAATAAAAAACATTACTTATGTAACAGAACATATAAAAGAAAATTAATCAGTTAACACCCGAAACAATGATACTACTAAAATAGTATTTACAATGAAATATTATAAGATCAAATATGATATCAAATTTTTGTATTTGGTTTTTGTAAAATTTAATAACAATGATTTAACTATTATATAATAGGTTAACATAACCTAAATCAGTGAAAAGTATAATGTAAGGTTTAATTTTAAAATCTCTTTATTTATCCTAGGTTATATATACGTATGTATCTACTAGGAGTTATTTATCAACAACATATATATTTCATCTAAATGTATTTCAAAACATTTTTTCAATTTAATATAATATGTGTTAAATTAATTTATACCGAATTTTAAATATTTATAAAATGTTTTGAAAGAAATATTTCTGTCATTTTCCAAACAAAGTATTTATGTCCTTTTCGACGAATTAAGGTAAGAATTGTTTTTAACTTATATGGTGGGTGAAACTATTTTCTAGTGTTTTAAAACTTTCGAATATTACCTTACAAGCTTATAAGAATATTTTAAAAATAAATTTTATATTTTATAATTATGTGACTTTTAAATTATTTCTAAATTTAAAGAGATATTTCTCTCAAAAATTTTTGATTTCATCTATGTCAACATCCTTTAATGGAATTTTACTCTAGTTTAATGTTGATTTATTATGAAACTATCTTCCATATTGTATTGAAGGTTTTTTTATTTGTTTGATTGTGGATGTTTTTTTATACCATTTATGGTTTATGGTTAAATTATTAACATTTTTTTCTTGTTTTAATATGAATGTTTAAGTTATGTTTCAAAAATTTCATATACGGAATGCATTGGACATAGTTTGTTACATGTGGAGCCAGTTATAGATCCTCGATGCATTGGTAGGTCTCACGAGACAAACTTGTGTATTGACATAAGGCCTTGAAAAATCTTATTTGTCAACTTGGCACAAGGGCATGACTATGTGGTTATGATGTCTGACATTATGCATTCGATCATTATAAAATTGGCTATTGATATTACATGTGACAAGAAGACTTGTATATTATCCATGTGGATAAGTAAATGGCATTATTTGATTTATCATTGCCATATTATGATGAATTATATGTTTAAAAGACCATTGTTTTAGTCTTATATATTTCTTTAAATTTTTATTCTTATTTATGATAGTTTCCACTGTATTGTTATCCATACTTAGGATATGAGATCGCCCCTTTCTATTTTTATTTTTCCCAAGATGGGATGAAGTGTATTACAATTAACTAGCAGGAATAGGCTAAGGGATATAAGAGTGTTCAAAGGGGAGACAATGTTTTTTTATATTTCATGATGTAATGTAAGACTTATGTATGTATCTATTACTTCCAAGGATACTAAACTAATCAGTCTTTCGAGACATCATTCCTCGTATCATTCCATTGTTATTAAATAATTCACCTAATCTAGGTAACTGGGTTCGGGGCATGAAAAATGCTATTTGTCCTTCCTAATATATAAAAAAGATTTGAAATGTCCCTATAGGATTACATCATCATCCTATTATATGAAATATATAGTTGTGTGGAATTATTTAGGATCATTCAGAATACGTTATACTTTGGCAGCATTAACTTCGACTTAAAATTCCTACATTTACTATCATGGGGATGATATTTTGAATGTTTTTTTGGGAATGGAAGTACCTTATTTGGATGGATTAACGCTTGGAATATGAACAAGAGGTGCTTCAACTCTTTATGGATTAAATCTACTAGTTCTGCCTAAACGTGGAGTATGATTAGACAATGATGTGTACTTTAGCCAATATTCATGGATGATCATGTATGTACCTTCTCTAAAATTTGGGTGGGGAACATCCATGAACCTACTGGGCTCACTAAAGAGATCTCCCTTGATTCTGCTGTGTAGATGGTTTTATGAGGGACACAAATAGAGCAGTGAATCATGAAACAACTAAATCATCCCCTATACCATGACTCTGATGGTCTTTTCCCCCTGTTCCCCTATCAAGAATAGGGAATTCGGGTTCCTAATCACAGTAACCATCTGAAAAGGAATCTATTATGTGAATGAAATTAATGGAAGTGATGATCAGATCCTCATCAGATGATAATTCCTCCTAGAGGGTTGACACGTATTGTACCATTTGGTGGGGTAGTGCACATGTTTCTAGTAATGTATGCATGAATTTTAAAAAAGTTAAAGACATATTCAACATTGGATGTAGCTCATTTTCTTATATTTTATTCATTAACTTCCATCCATGTTGATTTTTGGATGACTGGACTTCGAGGGATTGTGACATTGATCTATTCAGCTTTGTCATAGAGTAAGCAGTCTAGGGAAAAATAGGCTATTTCAAGTGTGATAGGAGGATAAAAAGAATCATTATTATTGTTTTTTTACTATCCAAACAATGAACATATGCATACCCATGCAGTTAAATTCATTTCATTCATTCTCCTCCTCTGAATAACTGTTACAAACACATGCTATTTGAACATGTTTTCTTCCCAACTTCACTTTCATGGAGTCCTCCAACTTTTGTAGGATGTATTTGAGAACAATTACTAGATTGTTTTGAAAAAAATTATGATAGAAGGAGAAATAGTTTGAGAGATCTTCATTACCATCGTTTTAGGGCTTCTATCGCTTTGGAAACTTGATCATGTTGTTCTCCAATGATGAGATGAAGTAGCTAGGGACTTGGTCACTTGGATAATAATAGAAAATTTTTTCATCACCTTAAACTATTCTTTCCACTAACGCCTTTTCTCATCTTGAAGTGGTGGGAATTGATTCGGTTGTTCAAAAGGAAGACTTGAATGATATATTGCATGATTTGTAGCAGGAGATGGTGTAACGGTTTTCTTATGTCTAAGAGTGGTATCCTCTTCTTCCCATGTTCTCATTCCTTGGGTTGATGGAATTACCATAGACTTATCAAGGGTCATCATAAAATAGTATTACACTATTAGAGAAATCTCGATGATGCCCCTAAAACCTCTTGTTTATTTTATAGGGATTCTTGGTGTGTGAAACTCGTCAAAAGATTAACCATATAGTTGGGAAACAAGTCTTCTTGAGGAATATTTTGGTTTATGAAGTATGTCAACCATTTCCAATAAGAAATGAATATGATATCCTCTCATTATTATAATATTTTTAGTTTGATAGGTTGAATACTATTGTATTATGTAATGTCAAGCTTAGTTGTATGAGAAACGTCTAGTGGATATCTTACCACCATGTAATTTACTAATCTAGAAAACTATTGTACCATAAAATTTCTGGTACCTACATTGATTTCACAATGCACCTAAATTTCTCTACCTCTTACTGTTTAAGGGGTCCCCATCATTGGATCATAGTGGGACATGAAATATTCCAAATGCTACTATGGGTTTCCATAGACGTTGAAAATTGGAAATGTGGGATTCATGATGTTCTATGATGGAGATTCAGATCGAACAATTTGGGGTAAATATTTTTCTCTGGTAGAACTAAAGAACATCATTCCTACATGGATTCTAATCAATCCATTAATAGTTAAATATTATTTATGAGCCCTTGGGGAATGTCTGGATGAGTAGGATCTTAAACAAGGGCAGTAGTCGATAGAGCCATTTGTGGCGGTACTACAGGTATTTACAATGGGTAACCTATAAGGGAAGGCCGGTAAGGATGTGCCTGGACCCATTCTAGACTTGAAACCAATGTAGGGAACTATCAATATACTATTATGGGATCTATTTATTTTGGTCATTGGAATACCATGTTGATCGGATGCTCTATATTCATATTAGTTACAAATAAAATCATCTTTGATGAGGTTCTTTAATAGGGAATGTGAGGTGAGGATATTTCTACAAATCATCTCTAGAAAGAAGGAATCCGTTGAGTAATTATGCGTTGAATATCCTCAATTATTTTATATATTCCTTTTTATAAGAAAACCATTCCACTAGTGTAGGGGATAAACCTCTTCATGAGGTAGGTGAGGCATAACCTTACCCTTACACTTTTGATTATTATTTACTCCTTGAGGACGTAATAATGGACTGATCAAGGGATTTACCAAATTCATGGAATGTCTCATGTTCTTGGTATACATACCTTCATAAATTGTTTCATTGAGTTCTATATTATGAATTAATAATTCTTCATACTGTTCCTATATATTGGACTGATGTTTTGTAGGATATTCTTGGGTGGTATTAATGATATTCACTTCTTCATTACACATTGCAGATATTTTATCAGTTTCTTTTTGATAATTTATTTTTTACGCCCTCCATGAGTCCTTTTCCCCATATTAAATTATTTTTAGTATTAATTTGGTGGATGGTAAACTTAATTGAATCTTCAGATAGTTTAGTAAGGTATGTTCTGAATAAAGATACTGAATCAAAGGATGAAAAAAATTAAAACGATCTATTATGTGCCATTTCCACTAATATAGAGTTGTCAAGCATCTGCTAATGCGGATGTTTTTTTAGGTGAAAACCCCCCATATTCAAGGGATGGGGATGTTCCCAATCCACCTTCACAACTCTTCAGTCCTGGTTTACTATCCTTGAAGGTTTCTTCAAATATCCCCCAGCCTTGTAGGATGGGGTTGCTCTGGGATTACTGTAGCTACTACTTCCATGACTTCCATTTTGATTTTATATAGATTTTATTCAAACATTATATGGGTGCATCATTTTGTATCCACTTAATAACCCACTTATGAAGATATTTGTTTTATTTTTGACATATATGATATCTGATGGCTAACTTCTCTAAATCGGGAGGCTTTCTTGGTATTTTTATATTATTGATGAAAAAGACATTCAATACAATACTCTATTATGGGACAACATCTCTTAGATTCAATCATAGACTATTTTTTTGAGAATATCATCAGTTGGGGTAGAGTCCATTTTTTGAAGTTGGTATGAAGTTGTTACATTTTATGATACCACCTTTGTCGAGCTTTACTGGATGTGAAGATTAGTGAAATCTAACACACTGTTTTCACCCCACCCTCTAATATGTACACCAGATGGGGTATCTAATATCACCTTTCTTAAATTTTTTAATGCATTGAGGCATGTTCTTTGATGGGATCCTTTTTGATTCACCAACGTTGGGTGTTGTGCTTCCATTAGAGCTGCTAAGTAAATTTTTCAATGCCTTTCTTCTATTACCTAGAGGTGACTATGATACTCATCATAGGTTAATTATTATTTATCATGTGAAAGAAATTGTTCCATATATTAAGGTGGATATTGGGTACAAAATCTTTAAAAAAAACCTCTGTAATAATATATTAATGAGTGGATAATGGCTAGAAAATGTCTGTTATGTCATCATCATCCTATTGTTTACTTATATAAATCATGTCTTCTTCTTCCTTTTCCAGATTCTCTTCAACCTTATCCAACAAAAGAAGTAGATTCCCTTCTACTTTATTCAAAAAAACAAGATTAGTTTGGGATTACACTACCCTAATAGAAGGTAGGTGATCCATGGGGGGTTTTGATAATGAACTTCTCTTTATGTTTTTTTCCATGTGAAAAAGGGTTTAAATTATTAATGAAAAGGCATCAGGCATGACTGTCCATCTTCACCCATGTACCTCGTGGTATAAGGGCTTTCTCATCATTAAATAATCAAGAGGAATACCCAGTTAATGAAATGAAACACTACTGCTGAAAAAATATTTACAACAAATGAAATCAAAAGGGGATTACCATGGTGTATTATATAATGGGTAAAAACCACATTTTCTTTGATCTTATGGCCACATAGAAGGATTTTGTGACTCTCATCAAGAGATGAGCTCTCGAGACTATTCATATAATGTACATGATGTAATCCTTCATGTTTAAGTGTCTAGGGAGGACCTTTTTAATATCTAAAGTTGATCCCTTAATTTAAAATTAGGATAGTATGATCTTGAGCTTCCATGGATATGCATTTGAGGGATTAAATAACTCAAAAATTATGTTGATTGGTATCTTAGATCGACACTTAATTTTCCATTAGTTTCTTCGGAGGATACTTTTTTGATTCCTTCTTGTGTGCGACTAGGGTTACTTGATGGAGAAATAGGTTTTTAGATATGAATGATTGTTTAATGATATCTCATGTCACTGTAATAATTTTCTGAAAAGTTTCTGTAATTTTTGAAGGGGTTTATGCCCACCTTGGAGTTGACATTGGAATAGGCTAGTTACCTCCCATTGGAACAAAAATATATTCCTAATCCAGTTATTCATATATTACAGTGGAGTCTTCCCCACACCCATATTGGATGAGAGAAGATGTATGTGTCTTGTCCAGGGTGACATATTGATGAGCCACCCCATTTATGAGGAGAGAGTTGTGTTTTCATCCCTCATTCACTATTGTCGTCACTATTATGGGGTCCAAGTTGTTTTGTCGGATGTAAGAATGAATTTATGTCCTCCATTTCACCATTATTAGGATATTATAAGTAACTTAAATGACTATAGTTGTGATATATCTTTATTCTACATCATGCGTAGGGGTATGTGCCTACTACTATACCCCATTTCCAACCAGTGGATACTGATAGTACATAGGTTTGGGGGTATAGTGTCGAGTCTAGACCCTATTCGTCACCGGGAATTTCTGACTGACTTCTCATGGAATTCCTATTTGAGACTATTGATAGGCATGATAAGTGTGGGAAGGTGTGTGCACCTGATCATGGTTTTCCACAGGATTTGACCAATGAAATTCTTTGGATACCACAGCACAAGGCTGCAGTTGGGATTGAATAATGTGGGAGGGTATTTGTATCCACTCACAACATGCTGTCGAATATGAAATACAAACATACTTTGATAATTTCAGATGAGGATACTGGCATGCCTGGTTATTTCCTGAAGATGTATGTTCCAAGTCATTGTGTGTTTCCAGATTTAAACTATGGGCTTCCTTGGATGATTCTAGATGAGTTTTCAGTCAAACTAATTTATTTTTGGTAGGGTGTATGTGCCAACTTGTATTTCTCCCCCAACTTTTTTTGGCGGTATTCTGTAGAGGGGATATAGGTGTGTCCCTATTTCTTTTCGGCTGGTTAATTCCCCCGAACGACAATCTATTATTCCCAATTTATGATGACCCATTCTGGATTTCTGAGGATGTAACCATCATCATGTTGAGGGTTCACTGTCACACGATGTTCAAAGGGGTGAATACAAATAGGATCCCCATGTAAGGACCATGTGTCATTGATATGAGTTTCTATGCGGCCTCTTGACCCGCCTCCCTAAGAAAAGGGAAGAATGTTTTGTTTCATTCTAAGGATAAGATCCTGAAATGGTTGAAGATGGTGATAGGTTTTATCCGCTTCTATAATACATATCAATGTTTGTTGGGAAATTATTGGGGATTTTAGAGCTGTAGGGCATGTCGAGTAGCCTCTAAGGGAAGTATTGTACCATTTTATAGATACTCCTTGGCCATGAATTCATGATCCATCATTAAACACACTGGGTTGGTGACAATGTCCTTCGAATGGATGAAGACCTGACAAGAACTGTAGCTATGAAATTTTTCAATGAGAGTCAGTGAACTTCCATTTGGATAAAAGGGATAATATATTAAATTCTTATGAAATATAGGTGACAAACACAAATAAGAAAATCCTATCAAAGCAGTAACTCATTCAAATTATCAATAATCTAGTGCTATATATTCACAGAGTTTGGTAATTTTGTATATAAATTCCCTCATCCAAGAGATAGCGAGGAGAATAAGACAGATAACATTTTTTGTAAATAGAGAAAGGAAATAAATTTCAATTAAAAACATTTGAAGTGAGTCATGATAATTAGGGGACGTTTATTCTCTAGGGTTGTGGATTTTATATTGAAGTTTCTATGAATTATCTGAGTGAAAATAATATTTTTCATCCATTATATAATTTTTATACGCTTATGAGAAATTATTAGATATCACTACATAGATTTTGGAACATATAAATTAGATTCTAATTTAGAAATCAATATATCAGTCTCTATTAAATCATGGATGAATCCATAATTCCAATATAAATGTTTTTGTTTAATCATAGATCTTATTTATGAAAGAAATTTTGAATAATCTTTTTAAATAATATATGATTTTAATGTGAATTTATTTTAATAAATTATTATGTTATATAAATTTTGTGTTGATAATTTATTAGTGATTAAAATTAATTCAACATTAATATTATGTTGATCATGAAAGGAAATGAGATGAAATCATTCCAATATTCAGGATTTTATTTTTTAATGTCAAATTTTAAATAAGTGTTAATTTTTACTATTTTTAGAATGCATTAATTTGAACCTTGGTTGCTATTTGATAACTTCTACTAGAAATTTGGTTTCTGTAAATATTTAGAGGACCATGAAATGACTTCTACATCATAATATTCATTAAATGAAATTTTTAGTGCTTCAAGAATAAAATAATTAATTTTAAATATTAATTTCATGTAGTAAGAGTTGATGTGTAAATTTATCAAAGCATAACCAAATGATAATATTAGATAACTAAATATTGTGTTATGTAAGATATTTGAGGAAATGAAAGATTAAATTAGATCCACTCAGCAGCACATCATGGAAGATAAGAGTAGACTGAATTGTTATGTTTATAGTCTTTGATGTGTCCTAAAATTTAAATTTTATGAGAAGGGTTTTCTGAAAATTTATCCTTATACGACAGTTATATTATTTTAAATGATAAGAAATAAAATACCTATATATATTACCCCATATTATATTCTTCAATGTGTATGGATAGTGATTTTTCGCATATCGCATCCATCACACCTCTCTCAAGTTCAAAATATGTTCCATGTATCTTTATGGAGGATGTAATTTATAGACCCCTTACACTTAAAAATCCCAAACATAGTACCACTAGTACATGATAATTAATATGGGTAAAAGAAATAAAAATCATTGAATATAGAGATAAATAGATATGGAACAATACTACTCAGCAGATGAATGCTCTTTCGAGAAATATCAATTTTGATGGAGCAACATAACACCCTGAGTATGTAATGAAATGATGATTTCTGAATTTTTTGAATCAGAGTAATGAATTTCAAGAATCAAATTAATTTTAATTGGGTATAATTTAACACCCTACTATTTTACAAAATAATGTTTTTCAAATTTATTTAATTTCATCGATTTTATATATTACAGGAAACATAATATTTAAAAAACCAATGATATGTTTTTAAAATATTATTATGTAAAAATTATAACCTAGCCATTAAATTGGTTTTTATGAATATGACTAAATACTTTATATGATAAATAATGATATCCTACTCAATATAAATGTATTTATTAGTTTGTAGGATTTATATATTCAATTTTTTTAGCAATGTAATATTATGTTTAAAAAGTAGAAAAACATAAGAATTTTTAATTAATTTTATTGGATAATGTTTTATTTAATTGTTAAATATTCTTTTAAATTAACTATATTTATAATTTATCTTATCAAAATTTTATTAAGGTAATTTTTTTCAAATTTTCTAAAAATATAAATTTATTAGTGAATAGTGATAAATTCTGATTTTTATTTAAAATTATATTTTTTGTTTCTTGAATGTTATCAATATAATTTTGTTTACAAATATTTCATAATTAAATTATTTATATTTTATTTTTAGTAAACCATTCATGTTCATTTGGAAAAAATTATGGTTTTAATTTTATATAAAATATTTTTTTATATTAAAACGACATTTTCGCAAAAAACAACTATTGTGCAGGCTATGTGTTCTTATAATAATAAATTATATTAATCTGTATTGATAATTTCTAATGAAATATTTGTTATGTATTCAAACAAATGTTTTAATAATTCATCTAATAATTTTACTATGCATGGGATATGAATAAACCCAGTTTTATGCTAAAAAATTTCAATTTTATAAAATTTGTTTTCATCACATTTTGTAGACATATTTAGGAATTTATTTCATCCAATTATATTTATTAGATATTATAAAATATTTTCCATTTTTGTTATTGGGATATACAATTCTGGTGAATATTCCTCATTTATTTTTTGTCAATATGAAGAGTAACTGAGGAAAAATTTATCAACTCACTAAAGGGTAAATTAGGTTGATCATGGTTAAAATTAAGCAATGAGGCCATAAATTTTCATCGTAACTATTAATGGGTGATGATAATTTGACCATTATCACCTTATTCTCAAAATTTTGTTTTAATGGAAAATTATACCTAAAAATCCCATATGTACTATTTAAGTTAAAGAATATTACTAATTGTTACTCTCAGAGTTTTATATATCTCTTATGTATCCACATTGGGAATAAAGAATGTTTTAAATGAATATAAGTTTCTATTTTGAGCGCTATGAAATTATTTTACTAATAAAAATGTATTTATAATTTTTAGTAATTATATATTGACCTCCAGTTCTTAGAAAACACCAACGTAGAATCAATCTATCTAATAAATAAATAAAATAAACGATTAAAAAAAGTTAAAGGTAATTCAATTTGAGTGAGTTAAGGTTTTATGAAATTTTTTATATGAACATAAATTATTATACATATGTTATAGTATTATATTTGAATTACAATTTTTTCAGTACGTATTTTATGTAAAATTAGGTGAACAACGTATAAATTGAAAATAATGATATTTTATGAAAAAACTAATTTATTAAATTACAAAAATATCTTTAAAATATTATGATAGGATAATGGGGATAATATCTATTCTAAAATAGCATCCCATTAACCTTTATCAACCATCATGATATTTTTGAGATTTAATATAATATATTTTAATCTTTTAAGAAATTCAATGGATGCCCCTCTATTAATTAAAAAAATGGAACCCCTATTTTATCCTATTCAAAAAACATTTTTCCTTATATATATAGAACAAAAACTAAAAATTAATCTTTTACACATATTAGAGTTACTCGTATTCTGAAAAGAATAGCCCTATATCGCTAAGTGATTTAAAGGAGTTATTTCAAAGAAATGGTAATCACCTTAATCAATATATTTTTTAATTATTATTTTACATTCTCTATCTCTATATAAAGTAATCTTTAGAAAATAAATCACAGTGTCTAAAATATATTAAAATTTTATTTTTATTACGAAATAACTTATATTCATCCTCATTCCATCAAATGGGAAGTGAAAGTATTACTCATGTAAACACATATCTTACCATCTCCACATAGTGATACAATTCATTTCTCATACTAATTTTATATTGATTTGTATTATATTGGTTTTGATTATTATATATGGTATCTATTAAATAATTATACTTATTTAATGATAAATGCATATATAACCTCTTAGCTACCAAAACATTGGATGATGATGAAGTGAATCGTGTGTATGTGTGGACTACCACCTCCATGAGGCGTTGTCATCAATTTTTCATTTAAATTATACATGGATGGTAAGTAGGATTTTTTTAATGAATATATATATGATATATATGATAAAATAATATTAATAGAAAGGTTATTAATTATTTAACATTGTTTTATTCAATCCTTTAAAAAACATGTAAACGTTGTTAATTCTTATGTACAACTTACCGTCGATATGAACATTGAAATTCATTATTCCATCACTATTATTAATGAATGAATCTAAATGTATATGTAATTAATATATATGACATTTATATTCTGATTAAAATTATTTAGATGATATAACCAAGATCAAAATTGAAGGACCATAATTAAAATGCAAAAAAATACATGAGAAACTAACAAGATGTCCCCAGAAATAGTGATTTAAATAATGCATTATTAAAAAACCGGTGATAAAATGTAATAAGTTAATATTATATATCATGATTTTTGTTATTATATTTATGTAATATATTTAAAATAAATATAGATTTATTATAGAAGAGGCTCTTATGAGTGTGAAGGAAATAAGAAATAGTGTTATGGATTTTCCTCTCCCTTTTATTACCATGGGAGACTTCCTTATACACAAATTGTTCTTTTCCATAGGGTATACACTACCAATGAATGTATTTTATGATTATTCATATGAATTTTAGGGGGATTTATAATTCCATTTACGTGCCTCTCATTTATATGAGCAATGATTTAAATTTAATTAATGTAGTAAGGGTTTTATTTTGAAATTTAATTAGTAATTGGGATTGATTATGGTTTAGTGTAGAGAATTTACTTTTATGATATATCTCTCAAAAAACACGTAAAATTTAATCTTCTATAGTGATTTCATGAAAATGCATACATTACTTTTTTCACCAACTTATGTTTACAAGATACTAAAACAATTGTTTTAAGGATAACTCAGATTATTTAAATCGTTGGTAGAAAAACTACATTCCATATATATATTTTCTAAAAATTATTTAAATATGTTTTCTTATTATCCAATTACTTTTTAATGTATTTTATTTATATTTATATTTTTACAAAAAAATAGAACAAATATTTTAATCATTTTCGGAATGAGATACATTTTCAAAAGTAAATTTTTTTTTTATTTGAACATATCCAACATGAATGCTATTTACCATCTAATTAATTTCTTATTGAATTTAAGGCTCATTCACAAGATTTCATATTTTTTATAGAAATTTATTACAACTATATTTAGTATCTTTTTAAAATTTAATTATGGAATTTCTAAATGGAAATATTATCTTTTTAGAAATGAATTTAATGATCTTTTAATCGTATTTGTATTCATAAAAGCCAAAAAACCTTCATTTCACTTTTGATTTACAATGGATAGAATATATATATATATATAATCTTTATAATTATCAATAAGGTTTAAGTATATTATGGAAATATTCCTATGAAACCTATTCCATTTTAATGGGTTATACTTTAGTGAAATTATTATGAATCCCATTTACATTCCATGAGTTATTCTATAATCAACGATTTCTGAAACTCATTTATTTTAAATAATTCTGATGTTATGAAAAGTTTATAAACTTATGGATATGTATCTATTTCATTATTTGATGGTAGTTACATTATAATCTAGGATGGTGGTTATGTTATAATGAATGTTGGTGGTTATGTTATAACGAAGGATTTTTTTACATCACAACCAAGGAAATGTGGGGCCTATAACTCCCTCAAATTAATTAGGTTGATATTATTGTCTAATGAGATTAATAGTATTGAAATAATGAGTGGAACAAATTCGGTAATGTACTATGTCCACTATGTTAGTAAAGGGATGAATGATAACTACTACTATAGTTTAGAGAGTATAACCAATCTACTATGATTGTCCTGTAGTGATCCCTGACTACTACTATGGTTGGTGTAGTGAACCCAATTCACCATGATAGTCTTTTCTATGATCCTTGACTATAAAGGAAATTATTTTCTATACTTACATGAATGTAAAAAATCCATGTGTTATGAAAGTGTTTTTCATCCATAACTCAGGTTATTGGAATACTTATTATTAATGACCTATGAGATTCTATGATATATTCTATTACTCATTATTATGAATTATGGTACATATTGTATTATTTTAAAATGTTATTCTCATGATCTTATACATGTTGGTTCATGTTATTCTCATGTGATCATTGATATCTCCAATGTTTACCACTATTGAGAATATGTGATCATACTTATTTTCATTTCCATTGCACATGTTATGAAGAGTGGTACTATGTTTGCTTTTTTCCATGAAGGATTATAGTTATCAATAACTTAGTGATAGAAGATTTATATGTTTTATGGAAATGTTTTTTATTTGTCCAAGTTCCCATATGCCGAGGACATATACGATTCTTTTGTGGACTATTTTTTGTTATATAAGGACTATTCATCTGAAAATATATGATGAATTTATATTAATATTATGGGTTTTTATAAACCATATTGTTGTTAACATCTTAGTAAATACATTTATCTCTATGTACTCAAGACGTAGGATGAGTTATTTTAACTTGGTTGGCATTATACGATTTGGGGGAATCGAAATTGGATGCGTAACTATCATGATTTTTATCTCAAAATCTAACCATATATCATATATATTCATTATAAATTATTATTGTCATACATCATGATGGATATCCAAAACTAATAGAAAATATGTAGGATCTACCTGTAATATTGTTGGATGACTCAATCCCACAATCTCCAACATGATCATCGCAATATTATTCATATGGAGACAAAATATACATACTCATAATTCCGAATCGTCATTGATCAAAAAAATTTATCCCTTTTATGATATGAAATATACCAATCTCTTAATTTGATATAGGAATCTAGTTACCCTCTCCATACTAAGAATCACTTCAAAACTCATGATCTCTAGAATCATGTAGTCTAAAAGATGTCCGTAACTAGAAATGCCTATATGATACTATGGGCATCACAGATGATGTTCCACTTTAATTCCCAATAGTTTATCAATGGATAATAACTCAGAATACAAGTTCAATATTATGTCAGGTCAAATAAATTAACAGAAATGAAAAAATAAGGAAGCATGAAAGAAACTAGAATAAAATGTTTGTCCATTTATGACACTACTTGGTTTAACAACCACAAAATGATTAAAACCAATCCTCAAAAACCTGTGGTCGTTCAGCACCCAAGAAGGATATATAATAATGTAGTTTCAATTAACATCATATTCAACCATAGTTTTGGACTACTATTCTAAACACATTCACCATGTGAAATACTTCTGGAAGAAATACCACTGCCACATAAACTACAGATATTATATGGCAGTATGGACAACATCATTCTCCTACATGTATAGTGGTAAAGTAGTAACATGCTCTGTTGATGGAGTTTTCTTTACCACTTCACATGCAGTCCAAAAATAGTATTTTGAGGTAAAATTATACATAATATAGAAAAATTATTTAATTTATTTTATGTTTTTAGATCAATGGAGATCAAACAAGTATATGGGATCACACTGGTTTCTACTCAAAGGATACCCATAACCCAAGGTACAAGCATCCTAGCATTAAATATGTTCAACTATTCCTACACATTAGTCACTTTTACAAACATAACAATCACAACAAAATAATATCGTTCATCTAATTAATGCTACCATAGATATATCACAATTATAGGAATCACAAATATATCAGATAATCAACAAATACAAGTCTATCCGGAAGAGACATTACATGCCATTAAATAATATAAAATAAGTATTATACCTCAAAAAATAGGTATATATATGGAATGTGACACTACATACATAGGAAGGATACATGAATGCACCCAAAATATACTAAAAATTCAAAAAAAAATATAGCTAATTTTTAGTTATATGTACTTTAAAGATAAAATGGATAATTACAAGGTAACTACCCTACTCGAGTCCCACATAGCCTATCTCTTTTATATTTTATCCCAGGTTAGTCAAAAGAAAATACTTAAATTTTCATTGAATTATATTTTTAACATACCAAACTAAACATACGTGTCTCATTTAGAGTGTAGTATGAACATATTCCCACATCCTTATACATATGAGGATCTTGACTAGAAGAAAGAGTACGAACACCACCCATATTGGAACTATACCCTCATTATTATCTCTTCTTTATAAAAATTAAATATAAAAATAAAAACAAAAATATATAATCATAGTAAAAAGAAGAATTAAATTTTCTAGTACACATGTCATACATGAAAATACACTAGTCTTCCATTGTGGCATGAAAATTTTGAATATAAATAAAATAAAATGAAATACAAATATATAGAGTCCACCAATGTATGTTTTTGTTCATTACCATATCCACATGCCTCTCATCATCCATCTACCATAGTCCTCAATCCCTTACTAATATGAATATAAATATTTATTAGAAACCCATCGGGAGGTCGGAACTGGGAATGAGTACTAAAACCCAGTACGACACCACTAATGCATCCCTGAAAATTATTCTCTTTTATAACAAGATTATTCCATGATAAAAATAAATGTGTAATCAAGTATAAAAAATAAAAAATCACTCACATAGTTGTCATTCTCTAACCAATCCACCACATACCCAAATCTATAAGTTCTTGGGCACCATGTATAAAGGATTAATAATGAGAAATTAGAAGTAACCAAACCAAGTTATAGAGATAATAAACTTATCCCCTAGCATCCTCATGGAATCATGAGTACATGGATGTCATAATTCCATAGGCATCATGTTTTTCATCACAAAAAAGATCAACATGAGATCTAGTGGTTGTAAAACTCATCATTTACCTAAGCATTGATTAATTTTGTACATGGTATCCAGTGGTCACTAATTGATTCCAGTTGTCACGACCCATCCTCGGGGCCCATTCCGTGACTACCCCAAGCCCGCCATCCATAGGCCAGGGGCTGGCGACTAGCACCAAAGGCGTAAAATCCCAATAATTGGGGAGGCATTGCCTTTATAAAAGTAAACAAATCACCATAGAGTACAAGAGGAAGTAGAACACTAAGTACAAGAGAATGTGGTGAAAAGTAAAAGGGACAGAATACAAACCCAACTGAAAAGTATAGCTACAACTGAACGAAAGTAAAACAAAAAAGACAAACAGTTGGAAGGATAGAAGCATCTCCTGGGTTGTTCACCTTGGATACTACCTGAAGGGTAGGTACAGATAGCGCAACTCCGAGATCGTCCACCACGGATCCTACCTGAAGGGTAGGTATAGATAGCGCAGCTCCTGGATCGTCCACCACAGATCCTACGTAAAGGCTAGGTACAGATAGCCTCCACAACTCTCTCGCCCATCAACCTTCTCCGAGTATTGTCACGTCGTGAATTCCACCACTGGATACTGAATCGTCGTGAGATCAACCTCTGGGTACCGTCCAGTCCTCGAACACTCGGCCTCTGTCAGCGCAGCCCGTCGTCTACAACCAACACAACGAGGTGCGGGCATAGCCCGTGCAGGGGTGAGTATAATGATACTCAGTAGGGACCCTGAGACCCTCAATGTCTCACTAAATCCAACAAGTACAACCAAAAAGAAAGATCTCAATAGATAACATCTACTTAGGTATATGCACATACATATACTTATGTTATCAAGTAACCCATCTCAATCATGAGGAAACACAAATATTATGAAATCAAAGGATACCCACTACCCAGGTATATGCCCATACATATACCTAAGTTATCAAGTGACCCATCTCAATCATGAGGTAATCACAAAGTTCATAGACTCAGCTCAAACCAGGATTTTCATTATCGAAACTGTAACTGCTGAAGAGCCCCAACTCTATCGAGTACAATGATCCTGTCACGACTCCAAGGTACTGTTCACTAACCTAAGACTGCTGAGTTACTCCTCCTGTCGAGTACTGCGGGCCAGCCACCCAAACACAGTAGTGCTTCCCACTGGGGTCTGCCACCCAAACACAGTAGTGCACCCCCCCTAATAACCTACAGAGGTACTCTCTGGTCGAGTACTGCGGGTCTGCACCCAAACATAGTAGTGCTCCGTCTTCCATGGGTCTACACCCAAACAAAGTAGTGCTCCATTAACTGGGCTAGTCGACTCACTCCAAGTCAAGTCGGTCAGGCAGTCTTCAGGTCTCCGCCGGCTACAAGGTCTCCGTACTCCGTACGCTCGTCTCTGGGAGGGTCCGCTCCATGAGCTACTAGTCGATACTCCAAGTATCAAAAATTCACATGAATAAGTATTTCAAAGGACCGCCTCATCATAGGGGTCTCAACGCAATAGATGGCGCGTCAATCGGGCGCCCGGTGTGTGAGTTATTAGCCTTTTCGTCCCAGGGGCCCGATTGGTTTCGTGTGAGAACCAACCTGGTCGTATCTCAACTTTACCCTGAACTATAATCGGGTATACTCATAGGGACCATTTCACAACCTGATCACCAACACCGCTGACGGTTCGTCAAACAGACATCCAGTTTGAATGTTATCAGCTTTTCCGTTCTAGGGGCCCAGTTGGATTACGGGTTCAATCCAACCCGGCCACTATCCAACTGCGTCCAAAACTCGGGATAAGTATTCCAAAAGTTCTGTCTCATCAAGAGGAGTCCAACAAAGTCGACGACACATCTATCAGACGTCCGGAGCTCATTTTATAAGTGTTTCTGTTCCGAGGTCCCGATTGGTTTCCTGTTCGATCCAACTCGGCCATACCCAAAGTTGTCGAAAACCTTGAGTGTAATATACAAAAACGACCGGCTCGATCCAAGGATTTCATCCCAACTGACAGTGCGTCGATCGGAGGTCAGTAGCCCAGGATATGAGCATTTGAACGAAACTGTCTGAAAATAGGGGGTTCGGGCCCGATCTGACCCGGCCCGATACCACCCCCGGGTCGGCCCGAACCGGGTCCGGGTCTGGCCCATTAGGGCTCAGCCCGACCCGGTGGGCATGGTCCGACCCCTCAAGCATGGCCCGGCCTGGCCTGGGCATGGCCCGACCCAGCCTGGGCGCGGCTCGGCCCGGCCTGGCGCTGGTGCTGGCGCGGCGCCCGCGTGGCCAGCAGGTGCGGGGTGGGGGGGGGGGGAGGGGTTACAACCCCCCGTGGTCGATGTAACCGGCGCGACATTAAGCCGCGCCGCTCAGCCTACGGAAGGGAGAATCCGTTCCGGTTTGGCCCACCGCTGCGGCTGAGTCGCGGCGGTTCCGTTCCAGCGGCACGCCACCGCCATCGGTCCCCGGCGCCGCTGCGCTGGCGGGGCGCGCCGACGCCACCTTCTGCGGACCACCCGACGCGCTCCGGTGGTCCGTTTTTCTCACCGGCTTCACCAACGGTCCTCTCGGGACCCGAACTTCACTAAAGAGGCTTCAAAATGACTTTGCGGCCCCATTTTTCATCGCTCGTCAATCCGCGTACAACGATCAACCAGCGGAGTCTTCGAATTTCCCCCGTGGCCCCAACTCCAGCCGCAGTTTCGTTCACTTCAATGGTGCGACACAACTGCGCCGCACATCCTTGCCATATATGTACATGATTTCATGTGGTGTCATTGCACCGTGCTGCCTTCGTTCGAGCCACAACATAATCAACAACAAGGGGGAGGAGGGTCGGCCGTGTTCGGGCAGTCCGACCTCCTCCCATTAAAACGATAACAAGCAGCCCAAAAATAAAGACGAAGAACGACAAAGGATATGTCACGAACAAAAAGTAATCAACCCTTACGGGTTTTCCCGCAATCAAGAATTCCCAACCTGCAAACATACTCTCTACGGATCAACTTATTATTTAGTTGATCTGCATTCTTTGTTTTAGAAGGAAATAAACATGGGTTCATTAACATTCACAAATTAATTCCCTACCTTGAAAATGGTTTGTTCTTCGAAGACACCAGAAGCGATGTCACTCCGTAAACACTGGAAAAGAACCGTCATTGATGGTGAGTTTCCCCGCGGTTGAGTCTCATCCCTTGATGTGGAGAAAGAAAAGTATTGGAGAAGCGTGGAGCGTTCTTTGCCGAGTCGGAAGGCCGTTCTTCATCGGAGAGTCGATGAACTTCAAAAACTCAAGAGCTCTCCCTCAAAGTTTTTCCCAACACACCAAAAGCTCCCAAAATAAAATAATTGCTCATGCTATTATTTTTATTCACACAAAAAGACTCAAAAATTCAAAACTCAAACAACTTAAATTAATAAAGTGAGTTGGCATGATTAAAGAGGAGAGAGGGGGAGGTGAGTGGTCTCACATTAAAGGGGTGTTTCAAGGGGTTATGGGGAATGTGAAAAGGTGGGTGCTTGTGTGGGCCCTACCTCTCATTTATTCTCCCAAGGGAATTTACCAACCAATCTTCTACACAAAGGATAAAACTACTTAGAAGAAAAATAAAATTGGATTACAAATTTTATTTTACTCTTCACTTACACCTAAAATTTTAATCAACTCCACCTGAGAAAACGCACCTTCAGAAAAGGAATTCTTAAGAAATTATCGGTGCTGCAATTCCATTGGTGCCCTTGGATTTTGATTCCAAGAAGCAGTTTAAAAGTTAGAAAAACCCGCTAGTTCGTTCACTGAACGTACCCGAGCCAGACTTCGGAAATTGATTTCGGGCACACCGGGCCTCAGAATCAGGTGCCGTCAGAAACTGCGTTCATGTAAAATCCCAAAGAAATTATGAAAAAAAAATTTCCTTGATATTTCCTGGTCCATACACTAGTAACATGTCATTACATGTCATAATCATACTTACACCTTGTTCTTAGGTCCATCATCACTATATATGTATTTTATCTACACTCACCCTATATGTGAAAATATTATCATGACATTTTACCAATTATCATCAACTATAAAATTTCCACTGAAGGCATGGTGATTTACATAAAATGGCAGAGCATATAAGGTAAGAATATAATCATGATAATCAAAAAGAAAAATATCTATACGTGATTAATATCAAAAAAATTAAAATACTATAAGTGTATTACATACGGAATCAATATTCATAAATGAGTCTCATATGATACACAAACCCCCATATATTATCATAATCAATAAAGATATCATCTTATTCCTACTCATGAATTATATAATAGAAAACTACTATATATGGGAGCCCCAAATGGTAATAAATTTCATACCCCAAGATTTTCAATGTTAATTCAAATATTCTCTATGGAATCATCAATCGGATAATTTATGTGTATTTCTTTATTTAAATATCTCTCAAATTACTCATATAACAAATTCTAATTATTTTATTTTCTAATGAAATAAAAACACAACATGTGATAACAGTTTATCTCTCATGGATATTTTCACTATTATAAGTTTAATATATGGAATTTTATTAAAATTTATTACTAAATTAATAATTATGTACTTTTTTATAATATTATATATCTATATAATATATAGGGATACACATATCGTATTTCATGAAATGTGTTACAAATGACTGGAAAAAATCAATGGAAATTTGATTTATTTCCCCTAAATGGGTCTGATTTGGGATATAAGAATTTATATAATTATAGGATGTAAAATAATATTAATGAATACAACATTAGTCCTAGAATAGTTTTTTATAATTGTGTTGGATTTTTGTAGAATTATGAATCATTTTAAATTTAGTGTATAATTTAAAACATAATAAATTAATATTTATTTATACATGTTCATTCGGTTATAAATATTGTTTAGAAAAAAATATTGGCATTCTAAATCCATGTATGAGTCTATAATGTGATTTTTCCTTGGTGATTCATGATGTTGTTGTGGGAACCGAGGATAAGACCGATCCCCATTTTCTTTTTCATTTCCATTCTCTCATTTTTTTCAATTTCATTTATTTCTATTATTTTCTCTACTCAATATATCTTCATAATGTGTATTATACTCTTTTTGTGATTCTATTTGTTTATTTTATGATATATATGAGGACATATAAGGATATAAGGTGTATATATTGGGGGGTGGTTCTACTACAGAGCTTGGGTCACACCATATTTTCATGTTGTAGCTGCAAAACATAGATTTGACCGAGGGTTTATCTGTTTGTGGATAGATATAGGTAGATAATGATATTTTCTTGAAAAAATTATCTTATGTTATATATTTTTTATGAGTTAATATTATTTTTGTGTATTTGGGGACCCCTAAATGGTTGATCGGGTGAGTTATAGGGGGAATCAAGTGTTTTATGAAGAGAGTTGTAGATGTTTCCCAACTTGATACCCCCATCACAAGACATGTGCCTTAAATAACATAGATAGTGATATTTTTGTCTATATATGATGATGTCTTTGGGAATTACATGTCTTTTACATGGATAACACATCAAATAGTTTTTCTTGGTAAGGTCACCGAGAACCTGGGAAAATCCCATGTGACTTTTTTGTACAATAATCCCTATACATGGAGTACACTTCATATAGTTTTACATATCCATTTAGTATAGTACATGGGTAGGTGGTGTTTTTGGAACATCCCATCATGAACTTAGATTACACATCGGGTTGTAGTACATGGTCATGTGGCCATCTACTTGGTAAAACACCTAATATGGGGGGTACATTTCTATGTAGTACCTCACTCTCAGACTCCACGTATGCCCTAACCACGAATTATTATATGGAAAGAACATGGGTGTTACTTTTTTATATAGAATTTCATATCCTGGTGAATATTTTATAATGAACAATTTATACTTTAGAGTACACATTATATAATTTTTACCTCAAGGGATTTTTTCTATTGCTGTTCCCCTGAGTCAAAATTGTAATTAAGAGAAGTCCATTATGATAATTTTCCATCATAGATTATGATTCTAGTATTATTTTATCATTTAGAATATTTCATCGTTTTATATTGATTTATTTTGGTTAGAGGATTCCTTAATGGTAGTTTAAATCGAATCCTCCATAGGTTTGGGTTGTGAGTTTTGAGTTCCATCTAAATGTTTTCACTGATTGACCAAATTGGATCGAGGATGTTGAGTGAGTATTGTTGAGGTTATTCAAATAGATTATATAATGATTTATTCATCAAATTATTGGATGAATTACGGTATCTTTTTCCTTGAGTCATAGTTCATTGGGAGGAATTTGCATGAGATACCAATGTTGGATGCTAGGTATGGATTGGTTCTGTAATGTATGGTATGATAATGTTTTTATTATCCTATTCATGGAATACACTTCCTGGTGTGGTTTGTGTTAGGTTTTACCTTGTGGATGTTGTGTCTCTTGAGGATTCACATTAGGACATGTGATCTTCATGTTTTCTTATGATAGGAAAGTTTCCCTTTTTGGATTTATCAATCTATATATTTGTTTCAATAGTAGATCCCCTGGATAGGATTCTATATTGAGATGAGGTTTTAATAACCATAGAGGTGGTATTTTGCTTTTCCGCCTTTGATATAGTCAATGCTAGTTTCAATTATAGGGTTTATTTATTAGATGACCCTAATTATAGAATGTTAAACTTGGAGGTTTAAGGTTATTATTAATTTGGACTGAATGAGGGATGATGCCATTGGTATATAACTAAAATCAGAATTTTCCTTGAGGACTATTACATTTATCTCATTTATTGGATGGTTATTGTGAAGCATTTCTAGAGAGAAAAAGGTAAATCTATAAATATGAATCCATCATTGTCTATCTAATCACCCTTTATAGATTTATAGGACTATGAAATATAATGTACTCAAATGGCATGTCTTCGTATGTTTGGGATTTTTATGTACGTACTATTCTAATAGATCGATTATATCATAGTTAGTTTTATAGGACTTCTAGGACATGGGTAGGATTATCCCAAGGATTATTGGAGTCCCTTCCACATGTTTAGAGCATTTTGTGGGCTTACAAGAGACGATATATGAACTTTTTTTAGGTTCCTAGGATGAGATAGTATGGTGAAAAATTCATACATTTTATTACATTTTACTTCATATCTACTTCTTGGTTCATAGGATACACATGATGTATAGGTTTCATGGGACACATTTTGTAAATCCTCTAGATTAGGGATGAGTAATTGTTGATATACCATAGGTTTCACGTTTGAATGTATGGTTTGCTATTTCCCTTTTTATAAATCACATTTTTCATTTAATCTAAATCTGGTTATTTTTTTAGTATCATTTACTATGCTAGGCTAGAATATGACATATTTCCATAATATTTCATTATTTTAGATATTAGGACCATCATTGGGGGTGGCCTACTGATATTTTTTCACTGCTATACATGCACCAGGATATAAATATAGACTATAAATCTATAGTTAGGATTTAGAAAAGGAAATATTGAATCTATTAGATTCCCATTGTTTCATGATTGATTAGATTTTATTTTATGAATTTTAAGGAACATTGTTTACTAGATTGAAAATCATGGTTACCATGTATATGGTTCACCATGGATTTTTAGAATACCGTAATGAATTTATTTTTATTTTTCTTACTATGTATATGTGGTCATCCAAGTGGGTGACCGGTGTCTCTATGTTTTTTCCTTGAGTTTTTAAACATTCATCCATTTATTATTTATTATTTTATTTATTTATGTGTACTCTTATGTTCATGTATGTTTATTTTTTTAGTTTACATAAACACTTATTTCAATCTAATTTGAGAGAATATTATGCCCAGTATATCCCTCAAGGCTCATCCCACTAGTTGGTAGCCTATCACCTTTGTGGAGGCATTATCTAGGCCTTGTATTATTCTAAATAAGGTTTTGGTTCAGGTTTACTCATGTCAATTATAGATAAAATGGAATCAAATAATTTTTAATTAGTCTTACGATTTGCGGATTTAGTATAAAGGAGATCTAGAAATGTGTAAGAGCTTGTGATGGATATTAAACTCATATGTCACAAACACATGTTCTAGTAAACATTCTAAAATAGCAGTGCTATGGTATTATTATTATTGGTTTTATTAATTATTTTAGTATTATATTCTGTCATGTTGATGGACTTCTGTATTAGGATTATGGTATTTATCAGTTTTTTGACTCTTAGCCCTGGTGGTAAGACACCCTTGTTTATACGTCATGATAGGTATGTAGGATCCTAAAGGAATATTCTTAATAATGTGTATTTATAATGATTTGTTTTTCCCATGTATTATTTTTTGGATATTGAATGGATTTTTTAGACCAGGAATTGAGACAGTTTGTAATTTCTAGACCCCATGTTGCAAAAATAAATGTTTAAATAAATTAAATATATTAAAAAGAAATGAGAGATGTTTTCCTAAAAAATTTAACTATCATCTAAATGGTTGTATGGATTGAAAATATGTTGAAACCTTATAGTTTAAAACATGGTTTTTACCTTTTTGAGACATAACCATTGTTTGGTCCTATAGTTTGGGAAAAATTCATCAAAGGTGTAACATGAATAAAATAATTAAATAAATTAATTTATCATTTTTTTGATGTAGTGACCTATCATATACCAAAAATAAACACTAATACCCAATATTTAAGTCTAATTAATATAAACTATACTATGGAGATAGTATTGGATAGAAGTTAGAGAAGAATCCATCGATGAGTGATGACCATATCGAGGATCAAAAATTGGCATTAAATATAACCACAAAATATTTCCAATGATAAAGACATAACATCATTCTTTATCATAAATTGGTCTGAATTGAGGTAGGATGTTTTTTTTGCACATATCACCATTTAATGATTAATATAATAAATAGGAATCAATCAACTATGGAATTGATTCTGGGATTTTGCGACTTAAAGGTACATGTCAGATTCATCCATGAATTGGTGGAATTGATTTGTGATTAATTATTTATCTTCTTATTCAGTGTAAAAATGGAAATGAATTAATTCAAAACAAACATTGTAAAATGTTAATTCCTTATGATTGTGTTTTTATTTTCATCACAATTTATTTCTTTATCGTGGGATAATATATTTGACCATGGTTCAAATAATTCCATTAAATTAAATTTTTCAGACTAGTTTCCTAGTGATAAAATGGGATAACATAGATCCAAGCTCATATCATCGATGATATTGAGAAAGGTTGGATGAATCATCAGATCTTGCTGATTTTGGATACCCAATTTCATGGTCTATGACATGAGATAATGAATGATGTGTGAGGAAATTTTTATAAAGGATTTGATGGAATGAATCTAGTTTTCAATTCCAGTGATACTTGGATGGTGTAGGTCTAAACTTCTCAGCCCAATTCATGAGGGATCTGGTGGCTAGATTCGTGGACGATGATGTGGATAAGAAACTCATTTGATCTCTTGAATCCCACGGTACATGATGTGTGTTTTAGAGGAATACGTGGTGTAGGATCCCTATCCAGTAGATATGGATTCCAAATGAAATTATGTATCACAAGTTGTTTCACCTTGTCCCACAGTATGTGAATCTTCCTGGTTGTCTCTTTGTGTACCTTGGAGGGTATATGAACACATCTTGGAGTACACGTTCAAATAAACACCATGCAATCTAACACATATATGGTTGATAAAATAGTAAATGGTAATATTCGTTTTCATGGACACATGAAGATGTACATAGTCATAGAAACTCCATGTACTTTTACACAGACACTGACATTTTCCATTTAAACCGGAAAGACCCATCGCTGGGGAGAGATGCCATGTACTACTAGTACAACCCATGTACTTCACCAAGGATGTCTTGGTGCATTTTTAATCTTCATCTTAGACTAGTTTTGTTTGGGTGTGTTCTCAATATCCATTCTCTGAGGGTTAGTATGATGTTTCATCTTATACATAGGATCATAATCACTTTAGTAGGAGTTATTAGGTAGAGTTTTTGAATCCTTCTATGAGGTCCAGAGTGAGATCCCCTAGCATATTTTAACCATAGTTAGAGTTCTTGTTATCTTCATGTCTAACACTATGTGGGAACTGATCTAATACATAGAGGGTTATTTCTTACTAATGTATTGGTATACCTCATGGAATTGGTTATGAAGTTCATCTGTGTATTATATCTTCCCATACTTCTAGTGTTTTCTTTCTATGTAGATAATTTTTGTGACCAACCCCATGGATGGACTTCATCAGTGTTATCTATCTTAGGGGGTGTGTTCTCCTAGATGAGTGGTATGTGGATCCTTTGAGAAGTATTCCTAGGTTGTCATTATGGTTTATGAATTTACCTTGAGGAAATATATAATTTTTTAATATATCTGGATATTCTAATTATATGTGTTTTGGACATATACCGGTTTATATGAGGAGTTTAATTTTTATATGAATAGTAATTTTAGGTGTCCTTCTAGATATAGTTATACTCTCCCCTGAATGGGATTTGTTTTCACATGTAAGGAATTTTGTAGATGATCATGCTTGGGATGGAGTTCTAGAGAGACCAGGACCAAGAGATGCATAGTGATCTATAGAGAACAATGTTTTTCCCATGGTTACCATGTAAACATTACTCATAATAACATGCAGTATTGCAATGTTTTTCATTTTTTTGTTCTTTGATTATATTTTTCCCTTTTTACATTCTGTTTCTTCTAATTGTACTATGGTTGTTGGAGTTAGATGTACACATTCATGGTTTAAAAGTTTTATTTCATTTAATTATTATATGTTCTTGATGATGACGTGTGTGTAGGAAGATTTGTATAAGGTATACCATGTTAGTTATAATCCTACTCGACACTAGTCACCATCCCCATGCCTTTTGGAGGCAGGCTTGGGGATCCACAGCATGGGTCCCCTTTGACACTAAAGCCTGTGATAATGGTTTGGGGAAACAATGTTAAGTGTTTCAAGATCTTATTTCAAGCGATGGACTCTAACTTTGTTGCATGGGATAACATATACATACACATTTACTATAAAAACCATCCTTTAAACATGTTAAATGAGGGATCCAATTGTATGGGGAATATGGTACGTGCATTATATAGAAATGGGTTGTGGTTTCCATGCCCCTCCCGATTCATCTCTCGATACTTACTCATTGACCATGACACATCATCCATATTTTATGATACATACACGGCATATTCCATCTTGGATTCAGAATTAATATCAAGAGTATGATCTCTTCAATGACGAGTCAGCGATATAGGGGATAGTTCAAAAAGAGTTACCACTTGGTGGTGCACCAGCTATACCACCACATTTAGATATATAGATGGTACATGTAGTACCAGTGGATGAGGTGAATTGTCTTAGCATGCTTCATTATTTTCATGATAATTTACCCACATGCTTAGGGTTGATCCCAAACCAAAGGAGAATTATTATAGAATCAAGGAGGTGTTCTGTGTTTTCTATCTTGATTAGATCCCAACTAATCATAAGGTTATTATTGAAGCGATCACTCTATTTGAATCATCATGATGATGATGGGGTTTAATGATGTAGTCATATAATGAGGAGACTCTAGCATGGTTATATTTTTATTTCCTTCTTAGAAAGGAGATCTCTTCAACTATATAGATGGTTGTACGCATCCATGAACCATTAAATCTTCTAAAGGGTTGTAAAACTGTATCTACGTATTAATAGTGGTTTACTAATCTCTCCTTGTACTCAATGGATATAGTTCATGATCAATTATTCTAGGTTCAAAAAAATTATGAAGGAATATGTAGAGTTATTAGAGCTATTATTGTACTTCTTTTGATTCCTACATATGTTGGGGTGCTTGTGAGATTTTGTAGATGATATATTCCGGCATGAGAAGATGTAGAGAGTGGTTGCTGGTAGTGGGAACATATGAGCAGAGGAATCGGCATCAGGGAGCTAACCATAGTCTCCGGGACATGTGAATAAAAGGAATTATTGGATGATATTTTTGGAAAGAGGTTACATGGATTTTGGCTAACTAGATGGATCGATTAAGCCTAGGAAGATGTGACATTATAAATGTGATGGGAGGAGACAAATTTCACAAAGTTGTCAAAACTTCCATAAAAAAGAGGTAGTGGATGGTACGACAATGTATATTCATAGGATATAGATGAATGGTAAACAAGTTATCATTCATGTAAGAGTATCTATTAGATAATTTGTAGGTGGTCAACACATCAAATTGTTTCCACCACTTCCCCCAGGTGGTCCACACTATGCATAGGGAGCTGGGGGACTTGGGTGGGTAGAGTTGCAGGTGGTTGAGGATTTTAGAAGAGAGGATTTGGGGATTATTTATAGTATGATTTGTGAATTTTCTACATTATTTATAGAATATATAGACATAATTTAGAGTCATTACATTCTTTAAACATGTATATTTTGAGACATAGAGATTCTGGTTCAGCCCTTAGCTCGACCCTTGTTCTTGGAGAATCTTAATAGAGATGACTCAGAAATCAAACAATTGTGCTGATAGTGTGACCTTAATCTTAAAGGTAAGAGTTTTTATTGAGGTATATTTGAATCAGGGATGAGTCCTTATGATTTCATCTATGTATAGAATTCTTATCCACAATTCCTGCTAAGATTGATTTTTTTGGGTGAAGGATGTTTTGTGACCATAGTGATGGTACTGTGTTTTCCTTTTTGGGTGAAAAGGAAACCAAGGGACCATAGTATGGACTCTTTATTATTTGGGTATATCAAATTAATCATATGTTTTCAAGGTTAACCCTTGTTGTAATGGGAGTTTTGAGTTTTCAGTTCCGTGTAGTGCCAGTGGGGAATGAGGATGTAATTCCTAAGGACGTTCCATGCTAATCTACCAACTGAGAGAGAGAATTTTGTATTTATCTACATAGTGGGAAGTCCTTCATATCTTCTATAGAATTTTGTATGGATCATTTAGAGCTATAATATAAGAGGTTGTAGTTTGAGGATTAAAAAAAGGGGTTTCTTAAGCCAATTGTTTCACAATGGGAAGCCCCAGTGTTGTGCACCAAGGAGGAGAACATGGGATTGTGGTTATGTGTGGACCACCAGTGCCTAAACCAATCTAACATGATAAAAAAGTATCCACATTCATTTATATATCTACTCATTGATCATTTTATATGCGATCAATTATTTTTGAAGGCTGAAATCATATTAGGAGATCCACCATTGCAAGTACATGACATGGATATAGTGAAGGCATTATTAAGATGTCCCAACATTGACTATGAATACTTAGTGATTCCATATGGTTTGACGAAGACCCCATAAGTGTTCATGGGACTCATGGAACGCATATTTTATATTTTTAGATCGTTTTTTGGAAGTATTCATCGTTGATATCTTAATTTAGTCAGATTTTGGGGAGGAGTATGTGATACAATTGAGGATGGTTTTTGAAAATATTCAAAAGAAACATCTTTACATGATGTTCAAGAAGTGCTAGTTCTGGATTCAGAAGCCCCACATTCTGGGAATTTCTTTCCCATTGGATGGTTGATCAGTGGACCCACCAATGGTCGAGGTAGGGTTACCATGAGGACCACACAAAAGCATGATGAAGGTGTGGAGCATCCTTGGGCTGGTAGGCTATTACCAGATATTCATTCATGATTTATCCTAGAAATCAGTTTCTATGAAAACATGAACATGAATGGGGAAGCCATTCATTCCTAAAAAGTGGTTCATATAGAATTTTTAGGAGTCGAATCACAGATTGATGATAGATACCATCTTATATTTACCAGAGGAGGGTGTCGAGTATGTAGTGTTCTTTGATGCATCAGGAACCAGGCTTGGTTGTGTTCTGTTGCATATGTGGTTGGTGATTAAATATGGTTCACATTAGTTGAAACAACATTAGAATAATTATACGACCCATTATATTGAGTGATCAATGGTATTATTCACATTGATGATATGGAGACACTACTGAACGGGGGAGCAATTTATCATCTATTGTAACCATAAGATTATCAAGTATATTTTCCCAAAAAAGGATCAAATTTTGATATGGGGATGATTTTTAGAGTTATTCTAGGATTATTGATTTGATATTATCTGTAATCATAGAGAGGAAGTCATTGTAGTGGATTCTCTCGAGAGGATACAATTTTTGCAATTTTTTAGCAATGTATCAGGGTAGTTATCGACATTGATTTTATCCTTTTTGGATTGTGATATAACAGTTTACCTCTAATAAAATGTTGTCACTCTCCTATTATAAAATGATTAAAGGAGACACACAGTGGGGATTTAGACTATGAAAACCTGTCTACTGAGATTTACATAGGAACTATTCCTAATGGATATTTAAGGTAGGAAGCATGTCATTTTTTTATAGGATACACAATGGTACCGGTGATGCTGTGGGAGGTGGTTTAATGTGATTCTCAATCACAACCTTTTCCAGTATATACACATGTCAAAAAGATTTAAATGGAACTCAGATGTCAATATTGGTGGATAGGGATGAAGAAGGAAGTAATAGAGTTTGTCTCTTGATACCTTTCTTTTCAGTTGGTGAATGTCGAGGACCAATTTCCAACAGGTTTAGTTCAACCCCTTGTGGTGAAAGAGTGGGTGTGGGATACGATATCCATGGAATTCTTGATAGGGTCACCAAATACATCTATATGGAATGATTCCATCTAGATGAACCTTGATAAACCCACCAATGCAACCCACTTTTTAGCTACCCCAGAGTAGATTTCAATAGTTGGAATGGGAAACCTCTATGTGAAATACATAGTGCAAATCCATGGAGTTCCCTAAATTATCATTTTTTAATGTATTTAACCCATCCCATATCTATTGTGTAATGGGTTATTCGAATATTTTGGGAATCAGCTATGTTTGGGAATGATTTTAACACCTATACTGATATCCATACTCACTATACCACTCAGGTTCTTGAGGGAATTGTGTGATCTTTATTGTTGGACATTTTCCATTGTTTTAGGATAAAATAAAATTGGTGGGGTTTTCATAAAAATAATAATTAAAACTCCACCATCAATATGGAACCATTAGAGTCCTTGTAAATGACAACATTTAAGTAACCACTCTGTTAGACTGACCTAGGAGAGTAATCACTCGTGGTACTAGAGATGGTAAGAACCACTACAAAGAAGGTCAAAATTATCCAAGAGCATATCAGTATTGAAAATCACTATAAAAAATATTATGTTGATGAAATATAGAGGCATTTAGAGTTCAAAGAGTGAGACCATGTGTTCCAAGTTTTCTCATATAAATGTTGATTACTGATATTTGGTCGGCGAATAAATTTTTCACTTAGATTAATTTTCCCATTATAGATACTACATAGAGTTGGTGAGGTTGTGTACCTATTAGATCTAATTCCTCTGTTATACTAGACGCATGAGCTATTCCTTGTTTCACTCTTGAGGAGGTATGTACGTGAACTTTCAAACATCATCAACTTGGGAAATTTGCATATTGAGGATTGATATACATTTACTGAGTACCCAATAGAGATCAAGGAATGACATGAGATGATCCTTTAGGGTTAATAGATTCATTTAGTATGTTTTATTGGGAAGCATGATAATATTTAGGAGATCACATAGGAGTAGGAGGCCTAGACGCATGCTTAGTACCCACATCTCAATATGTAGATACTTTTTGTGGGATTTTTACGATGTAAAAACCCATGTTGAAGAGACTGTAATGACTTTGATTTTCCATATATAATTTTTGGATATTATATAGATTATGTTTTATACCATGAATAGATGTAGTGTGGGATTATGAGGGATTTTTTGACTATAATAAAAGATTAAAATATGTTAAATATATTCAATGCATGTACATATAATTTTCGAAAAATAGTGGAAAAAATTCTAAAGAGAAGCCCATATTAGAAATATGAGGGCACTATTGAGTTCATAATGTGGGTTTTATCTTTGGTATGACATAACTATTATTTTTTCAGGGAGTTCGTCAAAATTTATCACTATCATAAAATGTATAAAATTATTAATAAAATTATTTTATGTTTACACATTGGTTTAGTGACCAAGTTTCTAACATAAATACATTATTATATACAATATTGTTGGGCTATCCAGATAACCCTCCAAATTCAAGAGAGTGTTATAGGTACATTTTATAAAGATCCATTAATGAATGACATCCTGATAGAGGATCCTCGGTTAGCAAGAATAAAATCAGTGGATCTCACCAATAATAATGTGGTCTCTTAATTCATTATTAGTGATCGACCAGAATCAAGGTAAGAAGTTGTTATTCATGGATTTATTCCAATTTTATGATGACATATGAATAATGAAAATCAATAAACTAATTAATTGATTTATAGATCGATCGTCTTGCGGGTATGGGCTAACATTATCCAGAAATTGGGGGAATTGATATGTCATTAATTATTTATCTCATCATTATTAATTCTAATGGAAATGAATAGGGGACAACATGAGAATTTATGCAAGTTAATTCTTTATTTTTATGATTTTTCTTTTCATTATTATTTCTTCATTCATCACCAGTAGTATCTTAGTTTGGGTTTCAAAAAATTCTAGTAAATAAAACACTAGACACCCATCTCCAAGATAAATGATTTGATTTTAAAGATTCTGTCTAGTATAGATGATGATATTAAGCTATTATGGAAATAGAAGTAGATCTGATAGATTTTGGATACACAATTTTTTGTTCTATAGTGCGTGAAAATGAACAACATTCAAGTATGTTTTACGACTAGATTCGAAAGACAAAATGTGATGTAAAATGATGGTGAGGACCATCTAGAGTAGATCCTCGCTTCTCTGAAATATTCAAGAAGGATATGATGGATGGAGGTGAAGGATAAAATGTAGAGAATAAACCAATAGGATCTATGAATTTCCATGCTACACAACATGTGTTCGGGTGGGAAATTCCATGTGGGACCCATATGTGGTGACTATTGTTTTAAGATGATGTTATTTTTAACAAAGTGTGTAATTGTGTCTCACAATGTGTGACTCTCAATGGTTGTCATGGCATATACCTCAAAGGGTACACTGATACATCCCAAAGTACACGGTCATGGTCACACCATATACTCTAACATAGAAAAGGCTAGACATGGTGTACATGGTCAAAATAGTATACATGGAAAGTGTTATATGTACATGGGAATAGAAACACTATATACTTTGACACAGAAACATCATGGAAATTTTACCCTGATATGACCATGTTTTGAATGGTCTTTCCATGTACTACTATTACTAGTCATGTACTCTATCAATGTTAGATGAGAGACCTTTTCATGTTCATCGTTGATAAGATTTATTAGGCCATGATCCCTATATCCATTCACTGAGGGTTATTATGTAATCACATACAATAAATAGGTTTGTGATTACATCAACAGTAATTCTTGGAAACAGTTATTGGAATCCTTCGATGAGGCATGATCTAAAAACATCTATCAAATTATTACCCTAGGTAGAGTTCATGGTATCATCATGGCCAACACTACGTGTTCACTAATCCTATACATAGTATGTTATTATATATTGATTTTTTTGTATAGCCCAAAGCCTTTTGTGTGATCCTCTTATGTGTAGTGTATATAATAACAGTTAAAATGTATCATTCCTATAACGATACCCTATGTGAACTAACTATCAAATATTTGTCATCAGTGACTCATGAATTTTCTCTTCCTAGATATGTGCTATAGGGAACCTATGAGCATATTCCCTAGGATTACATTGTAGTTGTGACTTTACCTTGAGACAATGCCTCTTTGGTGAGTATATCTAGATGTAACTGTTATATGCATTAGAGACATATCCCTATGTAGAGATAACTATTATTATAATTGTTATATGTTTTTTTGAGGTGTCCTACTTGGTATTGTTATACTCAACCCTACGTGGGATTCTCCCATAGTTGAATTGTCTTTTGAAATTGATTTACCTTTTTATGGAGTCTATGTGGGACTAAGACCATGAAAGTCTGAGTGAGGTGGAAAATATGTGGAGTGTTTCTATGGTTAGCTTGACCATAGTCCCCATCGTTACATTCATGTTAGAATTTTTTTTCAGATTCCTTTGATTGGATTAGATTTGGACCTATTTAGATTCCACTGCTTATTGTCATATTCTAGTTGTCATATGTGGATTTATGTATGCATCCCTTATAAGTTTTTTTACATTTATGCATTGTATGGTTTTGAAGATGGGTACAAGTGTATACGTAATTTTGGATATGACCTCCCATTTAACCGATGAAGGAATGAATTCCTGAGAGATGTTTGGAATGTGATCATGTTTACCTATGGTAATGTTTTCCCAAACTAGTTATGTTGGGAAGAATAGGATTCCATAGGGTTGTAATTTGGTTTAGTGAAGGTGAATTTGGGTTTTTATATTCCTTGATATAGAAGGTTTGGTTGGACTTCAAGGAAATTGTTTTCTAATTGATTTTTTTTGAATGTTGAGAGCATGGTTAGGGGACCCTTGTTTTAGATCAATTATCAAGTGGAAGGTGGTTGTGTGTTTGATCATAGAATGAGGTTGATTACTTCTATTTTATGAGGGGTTTTAATGGTTTTTTGGTTTATTGGATATTTAATATGTGGGGAGAATAGTTAGTGGTTTATATAACATCATATATGATCATTATTTTACAGATCATTTGAGAATAGGATCAGAAGAGAGGTTTTTTAGGAATCAAACTTTCTTGAGTATGAGAGTGGTATATAGTTTGGAGTTTTTGGAATGTTGTTAAGTGACATCATTTGTGAACTGTCTAGGTTTATTTCCAATTGGTTAGTGAGGTTAAAACTCAAGGTTTGTTGTAGGAGATTCCTTTTGATGGGGATTTAATCATATTCTATTATAGGTAGTGATCCTAATTTAAATGATTTCATAGTATATTAGTATATTGTTCTTAGTGAGCTTGGAATTGGCGTCAGTTGGTTTTTTGTGTAGGTACTATTGTGTTTGTTTTTTGACAACATCTTACCATATTTAGGTTGTGTATGAGGCATGTTTCAGTCTATTTTCTATTTGTTTAATGGAAGGCAATAAGAATACTCTAATGTTAGGGATCATCCGATCTACTGTGGAGGACTTTTCATCTATTTGGGGGATTTTTGGGCATTGTGAAACTAGTTTCTAGATAGTTGAGGTAGTGTTTGAAGTGATAGTGTTTTGCATAATTCATGGTAGTAGGTTGAACATCAAGTCCTAATGTTGGAGAGAATATTTTTTGGTGTGATGTTTTCACAAAGCATGTTATAATCATTGAAAAAATCATAGAAAACATAATTGTTTCTCTTAAGTGGTTTCACTAATCATAAGTCCACATATAACATTTTTACCACATTTTTTGACAAAAAAATGTTTTTACACAATATTGGAGTCTGGTTGAATTTTGATCCAATTAATGTTTAGCGGAATAGTAATTAATTAATTAATTAAATGTTATTCATTTCAAAATTCTCGTTTAGTGATATATCTAGTTCTGAATATTGAATTGAAACTCCAACTCTCCAGTTATGTTTGGAATGTAGGGGTTTCCCCTAGGAGGGGATAAAATTTCATTAGGCACTAAGGCAGATCTTGGGACCCTTTTCAATTTTTCATTTATGTTATCTCAGATTTATTTTAAATCATTTTCCAATTTTATTTTATTTTAAATCCTGAAACCCATTTAATCATGGGTACATCCCCTCATTGGGGACTCCCTTTGTCTTTAGAAAGATAGAGGGAGATATAGAGGGAGAGAAGTGGTTGAGGGAGAAGGGAGGTGTTTTTGTGGATCATAGGTCATTCCAAATCATCATGAAGTAGTTACAGAAAATAGAACGAATTGAATAATAATTAGTTTCCACAAGATGGTATTATATCATTAATTATATCATTCAAAAATCCTATTTTTTTAGTATTGTTTATGTTTTAAATATTTTATTAGGTTTTTAGGGATCCTTATATGGTCGATCTGGGGTTCTTCATTAGAAATTTGGGGTTTTAGGAGGTCTTTAGATGCATGTTGTTCTAAAACACAATTCCCATGATTTGTGGTACCAAGAACATTGTTTACATGCTCTCTATTTTTGGGGAAGAAAATAATTTTGGAACTGCACATTGTGTACATGCAGTACACATTGTGTAGTGTTATATTTCTATATAACTGATCACGTCGGAAGACCCTATGTGATATTTTCAAACTATACATATTTTACTTAATGGACACATTATATAGTAATACGTGGATACATTAAAAATTAATTGTATAAGAGGATTTTTTGAAACTATAAATAATGTATTTAGTACACACACCATTTAGTAGTAGTATATGACAATGTGGCTGAATAATTGCATAGACACCCTATGTGAGGGTAACATGGTCATGAAGTAATAAACAAACATCACACATGTTTTTCATGGATATTAAATTGTATATGGATTGGCCATGAGTGTTTATTTGTAGGTTTATAATTCGATGGCCAAGAGAAAATTTTACAGTACACATCGTGTACTCATAAGTACATGTCATGTATTTTTTTCCTTCATGGAATTTTGGTGAAATTAATGCCATGATGTCCAAAATAGACATAATACGAGTCTATTATGATTATAAATTTTCACATAAATCATGATGTTGGAATAATTAAGCAATTTATAGTACATTTAGCAAGTTTCTAAACAAGTATATTTTTAAGGATGATTTCTTTGTGGTTATTGTTCTTGAATACTCATAGGGGTTTTATATTAAATTGGGTGGTATGGTGAGGGTTGTGAACTTTTTTATTACCTCTTATTAAGGAATCATGATTTTATATAAATAATTTTTTATAGAATTTGGAAGAATGGATTGAGTGTCTTCTTTGATGAGATTTACTATTTTGATTCATAAGTTTTAGTTCGTTTGGAGTATTTGGGATGGGATAACATAATGGAGTATTAGGTATAAGTAGATTAAATTATGTAGGATTTTATATATTTTTATTGGACATATATAAGGAAAATCCTTATAGTGTGTTTTTCCTTGATATTTCTCTTCTGGTATAATTTTTTTTCAGGTTTGACTTCCAGATAGGTTCTCTTTGGGTTGTGTTATAGGATGCTATCTAGGGATATTTTCTACAGATTTGGGAAAGGTGTTTTCATGATAGGGGGTCACCATATATAGTTTCCTATGTGAAATTAGGTTTTGGAAACATGGAAGTGTTAATTATTCATTATGACCTTTGAGATGTTTGGTGACAGTTTTAGTGGTTTTAGTTCAATAGAATTTGTGTCAGATAACCCTAATTATATAGCTTATGGGTTGGTTGTATCATTCTATTCATGTTTACGACTGGATGTGGGAGGATGCCTTTGGTGTATTACTTGACCAATAATTTTTATTTAGATTGAATATGAACCTATTAGCATTTTGGGGGTTATTGTGAAGAGGTTCTACGATAATAATTGATAATATTTATGTATGAAACCAATCATGTTTAGACGATCACAATTGACAGGTGTTGTGTTATAGGCAGGCTATTTCACTAATGGATCTCAATTTTTGAGTTCTTTCATGGTCACAAAATAATTTTTTAATGGTTTGATTATTTCCATGCTAATGATTTTGGACTTCTTATATAATTTTATGATTCTTCCAGTGTCAACAAGAGTTCATACCACTAGTTCATATAATTCAATTGTAGTCTTAGATCATGGAAGATCTATGTTGTTGTTTAGATTCATATGATGATATTTTAGGTTATAATATTTGTGCATGTCCTTGTGTTTAAAAATTGTTCTCTTTCTCAAACGGGATGATGCGGTTGAATTTTCCAGTTATGTAGCCACATTTCCTAATTTCAATTGATTAGGCTTGGGTGATGGTAGAATTAACATTTTTTCATGATAGAACAATAGGTTATGTTTTTTCCTATTTTTATCCCTATTCATTTATTTTATATATGTTGTTATTTTGATTCTTGTAGTCTTCATTAATTTTTGATTGGTATATCACACATTTCAGGCATATGTTTTTACAATAGTTTTTAGGGCCATCATTGGGGGTGGTCTAAAATTATTTGTTTCCAAACCCCATTAAATAACCCTCATTGCAAGTGAAGAAACTATATATGACATTAGAATTGATGATTGGAAATATTCGATTTTGGGTGAGGTCGAGAGTTGTAGGATCAAGTTGAGTTTCCCATGTTGGTTTTATGGACCATGCTAGATAAGATTGGTAGTAATAGAAAATGTGTATGTGGATCAGTATAGAATATTTGTAGAGACTTAGGTATTTATTTTAATTTATATTATTCCATATATCGGTTTAGAAGAATGGGTGACCCATGTTTGTATGTACTTTACATGAGTCCGTATGATATTATCCATTTATTACCGCATGTTTCTATTTTAGTTATTTATTTCTATAAACAATGACGTGTATGTGTATAGTTTAATTATATTTTCATTTCAATTTCATTGAATGTTGTTATCTCCCAACCGTATCCTTTTATGACCTAACTTCTAGTCATAATCATATGCCTTGTGGTGGGCCGTGCTTGGGGACATATTGTGGGTTGAATCAAGATATGGTTTTGGTTGACTAGAGTTGGTCATGGAAAATGTTATCATAGAATTAAAATTATAACTATTTTTGGATTTGTTAGAATTTATTTTAAGTAACGTATTAGATATTGTGTTGGATATCAAAGAGGTATGTCAAGAACACATTTTCCAATAATAATTCCACGATACATGGGTGATGGTATTATTATTCTTGGTTTTCACTATCATAGTTATTTGAGATTCATCTTCAGTGATGCAATTGTATTTTTGGATTTTGTGATTTATGATTTTTTTGGCTTCTCTCCCTTTTGAAATAGGTATGTGTCCATGAATCATGATAGGTCCATATGATCATCTTGAAATAATCCCCACTATTTCTATTTTTATAGAAGATGGTTGTTTAGTTTTTTATAGTTTCAAAAAAACAAATGTAGTGTTTTTTCATAAAGTTACATGTCAGAATTCTAGACAAATGAACTTCAAGTTTTATTATTCTAATGAAATGTCATTTGGATACTTTGGTGAGGCGTTATCTGGTTGATTAAATGATGTGCCTTCATTGAGTAATTTATGGAGACCCTTGTGGGTTTTTATGGTCTTTGGGAATCCCTAATACTATAGATCACTCACTATATGAATGGATTCCATAGAGATGTTTGTATTAGGCACAACATGACATAATTTCTATATTCCATGAGATGTGTTCTGGTGAGGTTGAGTTCACCTTTGGAATGTATAGTAGTTAAATAAGGGCGATCTAGTTTTTTTGAAATTGATTATGCAGGAAGGTTCAGTTAGATTTTTATAATAGTTGTTTCTGGTTGTACTTTTGGTTGTATAGTGTAAGCATGGTTTGATTCTCCTAGGTTCGGATCCACACCAATGTCAAGGGTGGTCATATGGTGGACCATGGAATGTGGGAGATGTCATTTTTATGAATGAGAAGTCCATGGATGACTTAGTTTATAAGAAATTGTATTTGTCTAATGCATGTTCTATTGTTTTAGGTTTGATATCCTAGGATACCTGCATCATGCCTTATTTGAGAATGGAATATTGTGACTGATAATTTTTGGTAATTAGTATTCTTTAGGAAGTATTTTGGTGATTAGTTCTGATTTTGGTGAAAGTGTTCTTGAATTATGAAATATGTGATATTTCAAGAAGTAGTGCCGGTTCATTCATGTGTTTTGTGATCTAGATTTTGTGTAAGGGAAGCATGTTGGTGGGGAGTTCACCATAGGACTTAAAAGGTGGTGGCCTAAATTTTATGTCGTATATAGAGTGTGGTAATTTCAATCCTAGTGAGATGAGAATGGATGGACGTTTCAGTTCTACGTTGGGGAGTATCTGATCATTTGTATTGGAATATATAACTTTTTGATAGAGCTTAGGGTGATGAGATACAAATTGATATGACTACCATTGTATCATTATAACCACCTATGTACCGGGTGAAACATGGTATTTGGTTGACTACTGATGCCTTAGTGTGTTTGTGAAGCATTTATAGAGGGTAATTTATAATTAACTACATCATGATGGATTTTTAAAATTAGGACAAATTAAAAAATATAATATCTTGTGGGTTTTAGTAGAAAATAGAAATTTCATCATACATAATATCACATATTATTTTTCAAACCACCGTTGTTTTCTTAGAGTAACCTGAATTCTCTAGGGTAGAAGTTTCATATAATTTTCTAACACTATAATTTTCACATAAAATATAATAACTAATTATGTAATAAAATATTAATTATTTTCACATGCATTCTGAGTAATATATTCTTTTTGGAGTTTCATATAGAAATTATTCCTCCATGGTTGAGTTTTGAATGGTGTGTGGGGTGTTTCCTAGGTAAGGCATAACCTTGCGTCGAGCACTGGGATCATGCCTCATTTTATTTTTAATTTCTGTTTTATCCATTTTTTTATTTTATTTAAATTTTATTTTCACTCATCTCCCCATTTTCATCCCTAATATTCCCCTAACATGGGTATTCCCATTGTATCTTTTGATAGTGGTATATAAAGAGGTAGATAACATAGATAGGGAGATGCAAGGTGTTTTTGTAGAGCACATGTTATGCTAGATTATCATGAGGCAGATATGGAATACATACTGGATTGACTACTAATGGTTTTTATATAGGAATAGTCTTCATTTAATTTAATTTACCCAAATCCTTATGGGGTAGTTTTTTATGATTAATCTTCATTTTTTGTTGATGGTGACCCCAATGGGTTGATCTAGTCTATTCGGTTGAAATTAGTGGATTCTGGTTGTTCCTTAGGTTTTCCCATTATAAAATCCTAATCAAATGACATTTTTTTATAAAAACACACTACTTGTTCATCATGTTTACGTAATTTTACATACTTGGAACTATATGTTGTGTACTTAGGATACATATTGTATAGGGGTAGATGTCTAAGTAGTAGAGTATGAGGGCAGAATACATGAATGTTTTTGGAAGACTGGGCCATGTAGTGGAACTTATCTTCTTAGTTGTGTACTTTGGAAGGTAGAGTATTTGGAACTAATCACCATTTACTGAGAGTAAGTCGTGTGTAGTAATACATGTACATGTGGTCGAGTACATAGAATGACACCACATGTTAGGGGTATGTGGCCAAGTTCTAGTACACTGCCATACACCATGTATTCCATGGCATGCAATAATAAACAATTATACCATAAGTGTGTCCTAGACATGTATAAATACATTTCCTTGTGTACATTTGAGAGTGCACATCATATAATCAGAAGTATATGTAAAATACATTTTTCATGAAGCCATTTTGACTGGTTTAGTTCCTGATAGTTAGAATAAGACATAAAAGGATTATATTATTTTCCTTTTTTCACATATATTGTGATGGCGGAATATATTCGAAATTTTGAGGCCATATGGATGGTGTTTTGGACTAAGTGAGTTTTTCATAGGATTCCTTTGAAATTATTGATCTATAATCCCCCTAGGGTATAGGTTGTATGTTTTTAGGTCAATTTGTGGATTGTTCACTTACTAATCACCTTGTCTTGAACATATCTTGTGAGTTTTCATGATGTAGTTTGGAAAGATTATGTAATGTGGGATTGATTGGACTCATATATGATCTTCGATATATTTTTACCTAATGTGTAGGTATCTAGGAGACTTTATTATTGTGATGACATCATGTGATGTATGGTATAACTATCTTTTATAATGTAAGGCTTGATACAGTTTTTACTGACATGTTTTTGGAATAAACATATGGTTTTGGTGTCTCTTGAGGTTTCCCATTTAGGCATGGGGTTTCTTGTTCTTTCCTTTCTAGGATACTGGATATTGGGGTGTGTTCTAGGAGACTATTTGTTGTTATATTTCGGAAGACTATTTCCAAGGCATGTTTTTGATTTCAGATCCACTTGTAGGTTTTCCTATATGAGATATGGTTTTGGGAGAAATTTGGGATGCCTCATGATTTTCTAGACTTCTAGATGGAATATTCTAGTTATAATAGATTCATTTGTCAGGTTTTGATGTTTCAAGTCACTAGTTCTTTAAAATTTATCTTTGAGGTTCATGGATTTTCTTTTTTCGGATAGGATTAGGTAGGAGACTATTATTACATTACTATACTCGACCTTGGTCCTGATATTGATTTGTTTGGTTTCATATTTTGGACGTTTCCTCTGAGTCCAGACATTGGAGATAATGGATGGTCTTGATGGGTGAAACCACTCTTCTTTCACAGGTCAAATAGTCTTTGTATAGTATAACATTGATGATATTTCACTACTAGTTTATAGTTTTTTAGTTTTTGAATATTCTAGAATTATATTTCAAACATGTAAGTTAAGGCCCAATTTGTTCTAGAAGGCTTCAAGGACATGTGTTGGATTCTACGAGGGTTATGAAGATTTCCTAACATAAGTTATGATCATTACATTAGAGTACAAGATCAACTAAGATGATTGTTATTATTTAGACTCTTAGGATGAGAACATAGGGTCTGATATTTGTTATTTTCCTTAGTATGGAATGTGTATATTCATCATGATTAGGAATATGAGCTTAATGGTATTGATATAGAAGATTTTTTTTATTCCTATGAAATATTCCACAAAAGGTGTAGATTTACCTTCAGTGTCTTGCTAGAACGTGAGGTTTATGTTTTTTAACCCACATTCTTTTAGTTTATATCATTTTTTTATTAATATTGTCATTGTATGGAATGACTAGGAATATTACATGTTCCAAAAAAAGTTTATGACATTAGATATTAGGACCAACATTGGGGTGGAATACTGATAATTTTCCTCACCCCCTATTCATGTACATTTGTGTACTTGTAGACCTTATTCCTTTTTGAAGACTAATCACTTGAAATAGTGGAATGGGTAGAGGACCAATTTTGGATGATCATATAGATTTTATCATGTAGATTTTGAGGCTAAAGTTGGAGAAATATGGAAGTCATGGATTATAGGTTTTTGTATCATCTCAGATCAGTAAATGGGTGTATTATATTTATTTTTGTTTATGTTATTTTGTATACGTGGTCATCTATGCGAGATAATTGGTCCTAAATTATTTTTCGACAAGTATGTATGATGAATTTGAATTATTACAGAATATTTATATTTTAATTATTTATTTATGAAAACATTAAGGTAAATGGATGTGTATGTGTTTAGTTTATTCAACTATTATTTCACTGAAATCTTAGGAAATAGTCTCACTAATATGTCCTTTTAGTCCCTATAATCTAGTTTTCTACCTCTGGTATAAAGAAGGAATGATGGAGACCATCATGCACACCATATTGGGTGATGGGATATGTTTACCCCAACTAGTTTTTAATGTGTATTTATTTATTTATTATTATTTGATAATCTAGGGTTACAACAATTTAATAAAACATTATCAATTTTCTATAATGATTTGAAATTCATAATTAGTAAACTAAAAAAAAGTGGTTCCATAATTTTATTACATAAAAAACACTACTCTCAAAAATATATGGGATAAATAGAGAAAGAGTACTACCAAAATTGGAGACTTGGATAAAAAAATCAATCAATTAAAGAAGATTTTATAGATCTTTAAAATCTTGATTTTTGTATTTCCATTACTCAAAATAATATTTTAAAAACAATGAAGCAGTAACCCTGTAATTTTTTTAAACACATCTTATTGTAGTTTGCATCATTAAAAAACCCAAAATTAAATTAATCATTTAAATTTCCATTTAATTTCTTATTCATTACAAAATTTTTAAAACAATAAATTATATGATTCAGACACATTAATTAATCAAAGAATGTATTTACATTATTTTAGTCTTTAAAAATCAATAAAATAACATGTGTGGATTTCTCTAGTTTATTAATAAAAATAGACATAAAAGCCACATTTTTTCTCAATAGGGGTGTTGAGTAAGGGTAAAACAGTTTTACCAATATGCATATACAATATTTCCACTAAAGGAATGTGTTTACCATTAGAAAATATTTTTAAATTCCTTTATACCTTTATGTAGCTCATAGGTTACCCCTTGGTAAACCTTAGAAACATAGGGATACCATAACAGAACACATAGAAAATGATATCTACCCATACATAGTCTTTTAATGTAGGTTTTTACCCTTTTTAAACAATTTAGATACCCTTACACATCCATTGAAAACACAGTCTAGCCCTTATGAAGCCCTTAAAAAATAAGGGTTACCTTTACAAAATCTTTTTCAACTTCCTATTAATAATAAAATTTAACCTAACGCCCAGTGTAAAGGTATATGAATTCTACCTTTTTCATAGGCCCTACAACAAATGTAGGGAATCTTATTTAATTTAAAACTCTAAATTTAATGAAATAGATATATTATTTAAAATAATAAAAGTGTTTATATAATTGAAGATGCAACGCACATAAATCATATGGAATAAGGTAACTTATTTTATAGTTATTTATATTAATAAAAATAGAGTTTCATATAATATTGAAATTTTTAAATTAAAAAAATTACATTTTTTTGATTAAAGAGATTTAAAATCCACCAAATCATTAATTGAAAAAATTAGGAAATAATAAAGAATTTCAATTCCCTCAATTAATATTTACATAATAGAAACATATTCCAAAAATCGAGAAGATCAGTCTATTATAAATTTTATTTTAATGAAGGAAGACATATTATAAGAATATTATGGTGTTATTGAATATTTAGGAATAACTCCATTGAGTGTTGTTAGAATATGTTCACATAGAAAAACAATAAAATTCATGGATTAAGGGTGATCATACCTTGATTAAATAGATGATCTATTTTATTAATTTATATTTCTTGAAAGTGGAAAAATATGTCTATCAATAAAATATAGGAACGTTTTAAATATTCTGGTGGTTATTGTCAAAGATGTGGTTATGGGGATGAAAAAACCATTGTGTACAAACCATTCACATGAATATACTGATTTCAAAACAAAAAATCATTATAGTGAAAAATGATAATGATATTAATCTACCATGGTATTTAAAACATTCAGAAGAATATTTTAAACAAAATATGTATGTTGAAAAAACTAGACCCAAGCTGAATGATGAGAATTATTTCAATACAAATATTATATAGAACTATTATTACACGAAATGCAACATCGAGGATCATTCTAAATTGGCTATATATACTTAATATTATAAAATAGATATGGATTAAAAAAGAGAATCATCCCAATAAATGAATTGAAGGATTTTTCATATATAATTCTTCCATGGATAATAATTTTCTATATTTACTAAAAATTATAATCCAACTATTGTAGAAGAGTTATTTGGAAGGTAAATATAGTCAATGTTTTTTAATAAACATAGTATGAAATGAATTATTATTCAAAATGAATATTTGAATATTAGAGGTTATGCACAATTTATTCCATGTAACTAGGATGCTAATACAATGGAATAGTCCTCATACAATAATATTACTAAATATATTATTCTAGAGTGCCTAAGAATATGAGAAGAATGTTTCAAATTTCCTATAATGATAGAATAAATTGAAAACACTGGATGTTCTTTTATTTTTGAAGATACAGGCCTTCTAAACTTAAGTAGAATGCTAAAAAATGTTGGACAAAAATTTTATACATAGAATTCCATATCTGAAAATTCATCAGTGAAGCTACCATGATGTGTTCTAAAAAACATATAGATATATACAAAGGATATCATGTAATAAAATAAATGTCTAATACATGTTTTACTTAGTTAATATTTGAGGGTCATATGACTTATTTCCATATATTTTTATTGTTATAATTATTTTCAATAAATTCAACATGATTTTTGAAAATAGATAAATTTATGAAAATTTTAATCATTATAAATTTATAAGATGAATCCATCCTATAGTATTTTGTTCCTATAAGGGTCATTTCCAACAAAATCACTAGTTATTTGTAGTTTATTATATATATATATAATATTCTATGATAAAATGATGTGGGAGTTTATCCCTTAAGGAGGATCCATCAAAGAAGAGAAGATTCTAGAGTTCTGTTATATCATTGATAAAAATTTAATTTTGGACCGAAATTAAAAAATTGAAGTCAGTGGTAAACACAAATATTTTAAAATATAATTATATGTACCATATGAAGTTAAATCATTGATAATTTAAATTTAGTGATGTTTATGGAATTATATATTCTCTATATTTTTCATTTTTTTCTACATTGACAATTCATGACATATTCATAGAGTGGATTAGCTGATGGCTCATTCATAAAAGAAATGTGATGTTATCCCTATCTCATGAAAACCAGTTCATATTTCACTAAAAATGTATATTTAAATAATAGTGGAGGACAATGAATGATATATAATGAGGGTTATTGTATGATTTTCAAATCATGTGTTTTATAGGGACATGCATACTTTTTTTTACATTATACTAAAACATTTGATTTCATATTAATAAGGTGAAGAGTAGTTCAACTTCAAAACTCTTATTTAAATAGTCATTTATATAGAATATTAAGTTATTTAGATAAAATATAAAGTGGGTGATTAAATATCCTAATGGAATATTTTTATTTTTTTGTCAAGATGAATTTGAAAATATGTATTGGGTAGTTGAAGAAGTGCTTAATTTTTATGAATGATATTGTCATTATGTAGAATTGAATGGATGAAATGAAAAAGGATACTATTGTCTTTGAGAGAAACATTCAAGGAATAAAAGTCGGTAAAATTTAATGATTATAAATATGGAATATAATAGGTTTGAAAAGAATGGGAAGATCACTACTGAATGACCATGAGAGTTGTAATTAACTATGTAAAATATAATTTTAATATTTAAAATCCATTTGATGTTTTTTAGAATGGATTCATCTATATGTTGAGAAACAAATATAAAAAATGAATGGTAGAGGAATGATTAATTACATATTAATCGAATTAAATGGTTACGGTTCCCAAAAAACTAAAAAATGGGTGCTCATATAGTTTTAAAAACATGGTAATGGTATAGTATAGGTTTGATTTGGACTGATAAAATCCAAAATTTAATTGACAATTTTCTGATGTTCTTTGGGATTACCTGAGAAGATATGATGTGGTTAATTAGTTTTAGATTATTTTGAATTAAAATTTATGTTATATATCCTTTATCATAATTGAAATATTGCAAAATAAAAATATATTTCCTATATAAATTTGATCCCCTATATATAATACATAATAGTTCCATTAAGATGTGGCTAGAAAATTTTAAATGGGTAGATATAAGGAATGTGTTAGTGTGAGATAAATACAATAGCTTTAAATAGATTATATAGTATATTTTTATTATTTTTGAAACAAATACCATGTAAAAACATTATTTCAATACATAATAAGTGAAACTTCTTACATATGAGACATTATAAAATATGATACAGTTAATTTTTAATAGTAATATGTAATATATATTATTGATATTTATGTTTTTAGGTAATATATAAACGTTTTTTGACTAATACATATGATATGATGATATATAATGAAAAATTGAAATATAATACTCATTTTTATAATACTTCATATGACTAATTCACATATTATTGAAATACAAGAAATAAAATTTCCACTATATAAACCTACAGTTGGAGAAATATTGCATTTCTAAAAAATGAGATATCTGAGAATTTCAAAATGAATTATTTTGAAGGGATGTTTAAATAGTTCTTATAAAAGATTATATTAAAATAATAAACATTAAAGTGAAAAATATAGAGCATTATTCAATAATATTGTTTAGAAAATAATTTTATTCATATAATGGAATAGTTTACCCTAGTATGAATACTGTCAAATTTTAGGTTCTAGTGAACATTGAATTTGTCAATCGAATGACAACCATGTAAAGAATAGTATTTTTTATCAAGGATTACATGAATGAGAATCAATGCTCATTATTAAACGACAATAATATAATATGTATCATAAGTAATTCCTTAATAACCGAATTGTTTCATTTTTTATTTATTAGGTAAAAGTTGACGTAATAGTGGAAGTAGTAATTTATTGAGTTATTTTTGAATTCATCTATGTTGATTATAGTATATCATGAGAATGAATGGTCATATAAAATGAGAATAAAAATAGGAAATGTTTTTAAACAATTTAGAATAATTATATCAATGGGGATTTGATACTTCGACCAAACAATGAATATTATTATATTTTTTTTGATAATATACACATGTTTTTTAATATATATTGAATATAATGAAAGATAAAAATAAATTTAATATAACACTTATTTCCTAAATAAATGTACTGTTATTGAAAAATAATTAGTGAGTGGGGTGAATTTCATATTAGATCACATTATTCAATGAATACATAAGATGTATAAAAAAATGTGGAAGAAGAAAAATTGGGGAAAGGGATTATATTATTCTATGTGTTCTTTACATGGGTGTCAAGACATTTCAATTAATTATTAATTTGGTTTTGAAGAATAGTTTTGGATCATTTCATGAGAGACTCAGGAGATAAGATTTTTTAAATGATCAATGATAATAAATGGTAATAATTAAATTCAATCATGAATTTAATATGGATATTTATAGGTAGTCAAAAAATATAATGATGAAGTAGATATGACTAATTTTTGAAATGATATCAAAATTAAAATTTTGATACACATCGTGAGGTTTGGAGGAAGGCTTGTAAACTAAGAAGATACAGTATAATCTTTAAATAAATATCATAATATAAAAAGTTTTAATTAGTATATAGCCATGTATAGAGGATTAAACTCCATATATAAGGAATTCTATTAGTCATTATAGTGTCAATTCGTTGAATAAGTGTAATAATTGATTATAGTTTTGAGTAGGTACCCACATTGGGACTGAACCACGGAAAATTAATTTCTACTTATTTATACTTTAGTTTTTATGTTACCAAGTGGTATTGATTATTGGGTTGAAAATAAGAATATCCACTTATATCCAAATATATAATAGGGGATAAATATTGAGGTAGGATTTTAATGATTCACTAAATAAGTATAAAAAATGATTCACTAAAATTAATCACCTTGATTCAACCAAACCATAGATTGTTAAACAGTCGACTTGGAATTTAACCTCTACATCTACCCCAAATACCACAACAACCATATGTGTTATAATTATAGATATTAAAAAATTGTATGGAACTTCATAACAAATCTTATAAAAACAAAGCATTAATAATTGTATAATAATTTCCATTATGGAATGAAATGATTCTTTACTCCAATATAAATATATGAGAGAATAAATACTAGTTTTCCAATATATACTAATTACTTAATCAAAACATGGAATGTATCATATAATGAAATCCCAGATGTGTCTAAATTTTATCATAAAAAATACACATCCTAAGATATTTTATAGATACAAAGGTATCAAAAATTGACACTTATAGGGTGGTGGAAATTTTGTTTTACAGTTTTTCATTTATTAAATAAAATATTTTTCATATAATAGAAATAATGAAATAAACATTCCATAAACAATAAAAATTGTGATTAGATTGGATTTTAGCAAATGTATGTCCCACTGAGTATACCATAATGATATATTGACCGAATAGTGTTATCACAACTTAGGGTATGTGATTGGATGTTTTTAAGGGCTTTATATTAAGCCCATGGTCACTCTATCAGTCTATATATATCATAACATTGTATTGTAACCATTTTATGGAATAATATGAACCAATGATCAATTAAAAATGATCTCTATAAGAAAATAACAATAATTAACCCTCATGTGTGTTAGCATTGTTGTTTAACATCCTCTGTCACAAACCATATTTTCAACAAATTCCTTCTAATATCAAATACTATATAGAATATAACATATACTAGTTTTAATTACTCAATTCATAATCTAATAATATCATTTTTAATATCTACATTAAAAATATCTTATATAAGAAACAAAATTCCTTTAACCTTGAATCGGATGAATCATCTTTCCACTAGTCATATTTATCTTTCATTTTCCATGATTTAATATCCTCAATTATATACAACTATTATTTATAGTTAATCATTTAAAAATAAATAATTTATTATAAATAATCAAGAACCATGTAATTTATGGGAAATTAAATGGAAAATATGTTTTCTACGCATGAAAATTACTATTGAAGACCATAGCATTATTATATCCCAATCACCATAATATTAGGTGTTTTTTAAATTAAAAATAATTCAAATCAAGAATGGTGTATATATATAATAACTATATAGTAATAAATCCCTATAAAAAATTAATTTTGCATATATCTTCTCCATGTTATATTACATATTTTCAATATACAAGATCAAAAACCAACAACATAAATACCATTCACTATGGCATAGACAATTCCCATTCCACATTTTGGTTATTCCTACATTAAGACAAAAATTTCAATATTTGTAGCTAATTCTATGAATCAAATTACATAATGGATGTTAAAAAAACAAAAATATCTTCTACTATGGACTATTTTCCTCATCTATATTTTGAATTCATCCTATAAAACCACTATTCTATTTATGGATTATATAATAGAGAACTTTTAATTTCACATTCCAAACAAAAATATAATGAAGAAAATTTTACTACTATGAAATAGACTACATGATAGTGTGATGTTAATCATGTTTCATAAAAATAATTCCTATTTACACTATGTTCCCCAAAATTAATTTATCCATGATTACATTCACATTTTTATCTCCACCATGCCATAAAATATATTCCCATTATCATAACGAAATTGAACTTTTAAAAAATAATTTTTAATATCCTCAAAGTCTCAATATGATTCTCTAAGGCCAATAATATACTGAATAATAACAATAAGAAATCATTTACCACAATTATTGTAATAAAATACAACACAACCCTTCTAAAATGCTTCTTTTACTCCAATATTCTCATCAATTGAAATCTTTGGTTACCAAATTCTCCCACTATGAGTTTTATATTAATGAAATTTATCTATAGTGACCTTTTTATTTATAAAAACTATAATACGGATAAAATAAACCATATAAATAGAATATCTCATCCTTCACTCATTGAATATGTGAGATGTTCTCATTTTAGAAAACAATATACCCTGATATAATTAACACACACTATTAATATTCTTCTATATAAACCACTATTTATGAAATTATTAAGTTTTTTTTAAAACACCACCTGTGTATAACCATAGAATTCACTACATTCACATTCATTGTATATCCCCCTTTCATTCATAAATAAACCCCCACCAATGATAGATTCCTCCCATGTAAGAAAATAATTAATGAATTGACTTGAATTGATTTTTCATCATGAACATTGATATCAAATTTCACAAACATCATGTCTCGATGTTTGACTATAAACATTTATAGAAAAATATTTTCCAGAAATTTGAATATAGATTATATATTGAATTATATAGTTATAGGGGATTATCATACATCCTCAAATGGGGGTAGTGGTTGGACCTCAAGTTTTCACCAATGATTCTCAAATTCATGTGTGGATAAGGGTTTTATGAAAATGACTTCTATTTTGTGATTTTTATTGATTTCTTCCTTCATAATAAATTATTAATCTACTATTTGAATAATAAATTGATTTATAATTTTAGTATATACCTTGAATTAATATTTTATAAGATTTATCACTATTTCAATTGATAACATTCTGTCATTATGATTCACTATAAGAATCTCTATATCCTTTTAATGAATATTTAATTAGTATATCATATATAAAAACATGATACATGCCTCAATGATATATATGTAATATAATTTTCCAATATTAATATACATTTCCTATTTGATATTGATAATATATCCCATAATTCATTGCATAATAAGTAATGTTCATTCGCTTATGGATTTTCAATCAAAAATATATCTACCATAAATCACTTTTGAATACGTCAAAAATTATTAGTTTTTCCATAAAAAATTCACCGAACCCTAATTAATATTAAATTGAAAAAAACACATAATTCTATTCAATTTTGTTATTTTTTTCGTCTTTTCATATAATTTGAAATAATGTTGAAATTATTTAACCATAAATGATTTTCAGAATCATTACTATTAGGCAAGAGAATATTTTTTTATCATCTGGTATAATGTTTGATCAATATCGGTTCACTGATTTTTTCCCAAACATTAGTTCCAAATCCAATCTGTGTGGATTTTATTTCTCTCATATGAATATATTATTAAATATTTATCTTTCAATAATAATTTTATATACACATGTATATCATTTGTTTTACAAATCTACATACCTGGGATGTATGAAATCCCTCCAATAATCAATATATCAATATTAATGTGCATTATGATTATAAATTCCACAACTATGTTTAGAATTTTTATTCCAAATATGATATCATTAACATAAATTACTTCTATATACTTCTATTCCTTAGTAGATTTGAAAAACAATTGTTACAAACATAACCTCTATAATGATCCAGATACTTTAGATAATTATCAAAATGAATATACCACATTTTAGGTTCTTTATTTAATATATATAATAACCTTTTTATTAAAAATATGATTAATTGTTTCTTAATATAAATTTTACTAGTCATTCAATGAAAACATATTTTTCGATCATAATTTTCTTTAAAATCATCCACATATCCATTTTAAATGACATTAATCCTATTTACAAAAAAATTAACACGGAAAATAATTACAAAAAAATGCATTCTATTACTGAAAATGGAACCTAAATATCAATGAAATTTATTTTCTCGTATCCCTTACACACAATTTAAAATTTGTTTAATTCCCATTTTCAGGATATTATATTTTATCATGAATTCCCAATTAATTTTGATAATGTTGTAAAAAATAGATTCATGACAAGATCCATTGTTTGGTTCTTCTTTATTTTTGTTTTCCCTTGATTCATGGACTTTACCAATTATTCATCTTCAACTAATTCCTAAATTTTTTTGGTGTCCACATGAGATAATATATTGTGTTATTGTAAGAAAATATTTTCAACAGATTAAATTTAACTCATTAATACCAACTCTTTCATTCATTCTTTATAATGATAGTATACTCTATTATATTGTTTCTTATTATCATAGATTAGTGATTAAACCATTGTCTTACTCAACATTATAATACAATTCCTTCATTAAAACCTAAAAAATATCTATAATTAATTTGAATACCGTATTCTTTATTGAACATATATTTTAAAAATTTCTTTCTAGAATAATTTGTATCCCTATCCTAAATTATATTTTTATCTCAACTATATTAATTTTTTACTCAACTACTAATTGATGTTTTTGTCAGCCTTACTCATAGTTGACTAGTATAAGAAGATTCTGTCATTTACTTTATCTCAAAAAAAATTCCTTGTCTATTCTAGATTGCGAACATACTTCCAAACACTATATTTTTTATATTATGGGATTAATTCTATACCATATCTCATTAGGTGTTCTCTTCTCTCAAGGATTTAATAAATTCAATTTTTTGGTAATGAAAACACATTACACAAATTCCTTCTAATAATACTATGGGATATTACTCTCAAAAAGTAAAGTATTTTATATATTATTTACTAACCCATTTTTCCTTTCTAAGAGGCCTTTTTTAAGGATCCCATATAGATTAAACATTATGATATATTCCAATCATCTATAATTATTTTTCATCATAATGAAGGTTTAATTCATGTAACTATGCAGTTATTTTTTCATCAAAATATTCATTAAATAAATTCAATCCATATAATTGATTATGAATTTCTTTTAGTTGAATATGAACTTGAACCTTGATTCACATTGTTATCTAATAGTAAAAATATTGTGTTCAATGAAATCTATAAAAATCACATCCCTGTTTCTAAAATAATCCCTAAAATTATATTCGTTTCTATATCCTTAATTCTGTAAAGGATAATTTTTTCCATACCTTATCATAATATCTACATGACGGTTGATTTCATAAAAAATTCATATTTATCGACGTTTGGGATGATAGTTAACAATTTATAATCAGTTTAATTATATTCTTCATCCCCTTCATTAATAGAATCATCTGGAATTGACATCTTTTTAATATTCTTTGATTGCTTCTATGAAATTCTTTGGTTGAGTGAGGAAATGTTATTGTATTTTGTCATTATCTTTATTGTAGAAAAAATAATCATATCATTACCCTACTAATGGGAAATGTATACTCCCTAATGGAATCATGTTTTCATGACTTATATCTACTTTTCATGGACTAACATATATGTAATGTATAGTTATCAATTAACTATACTACATTGATCTGTTTTTGAAAATTTATGTAAAAAATAAATTCATATCAAATGTTTCATTTATGTGTTAGATATTTTCTCATTATACCTTGTTAACTCATGAGTGTGTCTCTATTCATGTACCTATTTAACCCATCACTGTATGTCATTATATGGCCAAGGTAAACAAAAAATAGACACTTTATCAAGGGAGATGTTTTTTTGATCTCATTCCCACTAGTGGTTTTATATCCCTATAACCAATTTTATTTTTAACTAAAAAAATAAGAATATATATTCATATCAAATAGTGATTATTCTTTTTCACATCACTAATTTAAAAATGTCCATAGAATAATTCTCATTTCATTTGTTAATACTAATTTCCACATTTTAATGAAAAAAGATAGATGATAAAAAAATATTATTAAATAATATTTTCATATGGTCCATATAGATATACCTGACACGACATAAATGATTTTTGAGAATAATATTTTGGGAGCTCAAAATAATTGAGACTTCAACTCCTAGAATTGACTCTTATTGATCTCTAAGGATTGATGTCAGGAGGAAAGAACCATGTATTGGAATTCTGGTTTCTTAGGTGTTATTTGATATTCCAATATTTATACATGTGTACTGATTTTTAATGTATGTTCACAATTAATATTATAAGGAAGAATATAATTTTATGTTTGGATGAAACACATGATGTCATATTCCCACAATTTTGTAGATAAAACCATGTTTGTCAAAATTGAAAAGGCTTTAGCTGAATTGTTTTGAAATCATTTTTCCTTTCAGATTAATTAAAGAAGATATTTAAACTATTTGATTAAAATAGATCTATTTAATGAAATCCATAGTCATAGAAGTTTATAATTGAGTTTTTAATGGGGAATAAACAATAATGATGTTTCAAAATGGTATGGAATATGTATTTTTTCCTTTTTAATGATTTTAAATTTTATAAATTGATTATATTACATTATATAAGTCTTGTGATGGTTTCTTTTGTTTTATCGCTGATAAAAAATATAATGGGTTCACTGATGTGTTTCTAGAAACAAAATTTCACAGTAGGTATGTTAAACCTATTTTTATTTGAGAAAGTGGCCTAGGGGTCACCTAGTAAATATAATAAAAATCTTATAAAAATATGTTAAAAATATATTTCATAATGAAATAATTATTAGGTTTTTAGAAGAACATTTAATCAAGTAAAATTATTTCACATAAATTCAAAACTAATACTTGAAAATTTAAAACAAGTGAGTTTAATATTTTATATTGTTTATTTTTTCAAATTACACAAATATAATATTTGTTTATTTAGAGGTATAGTGTATTAATTGAAATTAATATCTAGTCTAGTTATGTGACCAATTTTTAGTCCCATTATAGTTGTGTAAGTATTCCCCTGAGTATAATTAAACATATCCTTTGGAATGTTTCCAATTGGGTTTATTTGTAGAATTAGAAACACACAATGGTTCACATAGTTGGGGATAACTACATACATACTTTTATAATGTTGTCGATCAATGGGGGTTTTTCAAATGAAACTTAGGAACTCAAATTGGATGAGATATGAGTGTTCAGATCATACCATATTTCTATGAATAATTTACTACAATGGGATCTTCAATAGATTTATTACATGTTTGTAAATCAAAAAAAATATAAATATAGTATTGTTCAACTATATATATACAATGATTTATTTACAAATACAAATATAAAAATATTTATGTATCATAGGATCTCCAATAATGATGCGATGTTTATATATCATAGGTTTTATATTAATAATTCCATCTATTTTTATAATTGGTTTTCAATAAACAGTATCATAGGTATGAATCAATGTTTCTCTTTCTAGTTTTGTTATTATTTATTGATGAATAAATTAAATTAATGATGTTATAAATCCAAATAGTTGTGCACTATATAATTAATCATAACGTAAAGGGATGATTTTTTAATGTTGTAATTTATCCCCTGACGGGGTTTCCAATGTAAGATAGTGAAAGGAATCAGAAACCACATAGATCAGTGTCACTTATTTTGAAAAATCATAGATTTTATGGTCCATTGAAAAGGAGAAAACGATGATTTTCAGAATCATGTAACAATTATATCCACGAAAAAGGTTCGTATAAAATACTAGTGTGGGACATATGCTTGAGTGTCCCAATATATATTAATGTACCCAAAAGATATATGAACTTTCTCAATGGGAGCATGATCTTATTTGGAATATTGAATAATAAATATGATAACGAGATGAATATCTATGAAATGAATTATAGGGAGGAGTCCTATGTATATCATCTATATGGGAATGAAGGTCTACATAGTTCATTATGGTTAGGGATTATACAATAAGATGAGTCTCTTGAATAAATTTTTTATTATTATAGTGATATGTTCAAATCAGTTCCCTAATACCATGTGATGTATGCTCATCGGGAGTAAAATAAACCATAAGAATATCAATCACATTGTCTGAACAGTTTAAAATGGGACTTCAATAAGAATTGGATGGCCAGTGTTAAACTTACACCATTATATGCTAATTGATGGAGTGGATATGTATGGTATGTGGGATATGAAATCATGCAAGAATATATAGATGTTTAGTCTATACGGGATTCCTCGATAAATATACACATCATCTAGTGATGGATGAGGGAGATGATATATTATGTTTTCTAGGATTAAAGGATAGGTGATTACACTTTGAAGGATGACTATTTTCATCTTCTCTCATATGTTTTAAATTTTAATCGAGGATAAAGAATCCAATGATAGGGAAAACATATTCAGGTGCAACAAACTCACTTCATGTTTTAGGAATCTTGCGTTTTGTAAAAATTGTTTCTCAAAACATTATGGTTTCCACACCCACCTTTATTATTGGATTTCTCATTACAATGAGGATAAAATACAGAAAACACCCTAAGGGCACTACCAATTTCAGAGGTCAAAAAGTGGAAACGATTTACCAAGGGAATACATGATTAAATGGGGACATGAATGTGTGCAAAAATACAGTGATCATATAATTTAGATGGATTTTGTGGATGTCTTGATAATTGGATCTCAATAATGAAAACACGGATGAATGAGTTCTCTATCATTGAATAATAAATTTTTATGAGTTAATATTATTAGTGGAGGGTTCCTCCATATAGTATTAATGGGATAATAAGGGTTTCACCCAAATAGAAATATTGATATTTCATTATGATTTTCCAAGATAACATGTAAGAAAGTAAAGGAAACATCAGCCATGTAATGATGGGGTGAAGATATGAAGGTTTCCTTAAATTGATGACAAATAGAATGTTTGAAGAATTTAAGAAGTGATATAATTGAAAAGTATTGTATAAGTTATTTAACATTGGAAAATATTCATCCAAACTATAGGGGTATTATCAGATGATTTTTGAAGAATGATGTGTATGTATTGTGTTAAGTAGCGGTCCACATCCTAGTGCTCTTGGACTCGTGTGGAATTGGTTTCAGGAAAATTTTCTCAATTCCTTAAACAAATTGGGAACTCAAACACCCAATCATTGGGTCAATCTCCTCTCATTGTATATGTTAACTAATCCACATGAAGGTTTTCAGAAAATTTTAAATCATATCTTATGGATGTCTCTGAATCATCCAAAAGGTTTGAATGAGAATCCCAAATTACAAATTCATCGGAAAATTAAGATCCATGGGAAATGGGGAATATCATAAAAGTGAGACACATATGAAAAATATACATGATTGGTAGGTTATTTGTATGTTTAGTGGAGCTTGTAAATCTGTGAGGTACTTTTCGCATTAGATCAATGGGAATGGTTCACTTGGGATAGAATTAGGGGTTTTCTGGAAGATTTTATGGCCATTACCTTTTCATTTTACTTAATGAGTTTTTTATACTATTGAATTAATTTTATTTTCCTGAATAGTAAATATAGAGAACCAAAATAACCCCCCTCAAAATTGGACTTGATTAAAAGCATGATGATTTAATTTGGTGGTAAAAGTGATAGTAGTGTAAAAAAATTATTAATATAGATTCATTTAATGATTCAGAAATTTCATATCTTTCATTTTGTTCTGAGAATGAATTTTCATAAATATTATCATGTTCTTTGATCACTCAACCCACATAATTTGGTCTCTCAGTAATAATATGAATGTTTTTCAAATGTTCAAATAAATTTCTATGGTTAAAACAACATGGATGGTAGAATATTGGTGGCATTGGATATGTGATGAATTTGATTCTAAGATAAAGTTAGTCATCATATTTGGAGTTTTTTTTGTTTTTTATATATATGTATATAAGATCACCAGTCTAATCTGATAAATTTAACATTGATAGATCCCCAAGACTAAATTTTTTTACCATCTACAAATGAATGTCAGAAACAATTTTTGGGGTGTTTATAATGCCTCAAGGGAACCCATTCTCGGGTACATGTTTAATTAGTTCATCATGCCAAGTGAAATATGGGACAGTTCCATAATAATAATTTATTTAACAAATGATTTATTATATTTAATCTTTTCGATCACAAAAAAGGACCATCTCCCACTATAAAATATTCATCATGATGTATGGATCACACATTTTTTGAAAACACATGTATAGTGGCATATATATAAGCTTTTATTAGGTTAAAAAATAATGGATTGACATATAATCCGTCAATGAATTGGACAATATAGAATAAATTAAATATAAAAATTGGGGTTTCACTGTATATCCTAAATTCCTTGTAAGGACATATCATACAGAATTACTAGCAATGTGGTTGCGAATTTACCTTCTTCTAATTCATGCTTCAAATCAGGTTGTGAGACAAGAATAATTATTTATGATAGAGAAGAAAGAAAATGGGAGAACATGGAATTTTTGGTCCCAATCATAGTAAAAACCAATCATTACTTTGTCTATGTTTATATAGGGAAGCCCACTTTTTGTAATTCAAGACTATTCCGAGTGTTTTGGGGATGGATATCAGTTTATTTTAATGCACATATAGAACTCAAAGATGTTGACACTCCATATTGTCAAATATTCCCATTCATGAAAGATGTCTCTATAATTGGGCCGATTGTAACACCCCGACACCAGTTAACCAGAGTCGGTGCATTATTACATAACATTGGCATGATCACAAAAGATCAAATCTCGAAAGATAGATTAGTTTAGTAGTCTTGGAAACATTAGATATATTCATAAGTATTACATTAGATTATAAAGTAAATAAAACTACAACAACATCTTGTCTTCATATCCACTCATACTATCCCTACAGGTCATTCATAAATTACTTCTCTACATCCGAGGAAAAACAAAACATTGCAATGGGTGAGCTCAGATGCTCAGTAAGGATAACAATATAACAAAAACATTCATAAATAAGCATAATCTTTTAAGGCAATGCATAACTAAAACAGAAGACGTTTAAACATTAACTTCAGCATAATCTGGAAAAGATAAAATGAAATAATTCCATTTACTTATTCACATGGATATTCTACTAGTTGAATAATCGCATGCAATATCAATAACCACATTCATAATGATGGAATGCATAATGCCAGACTATCATAACCACATAGCCAAGGCCTTGTGCCATGAATAAAAATAATATTTTGTCAAGGCCTTGTTCCGAGGCACTAGTTTGTCTCATTAGACCTATCGATTCATCAAGGAGCTATAGCGGGCTCCACCTGTCACTTATTAAGTCCAATGCATTCCTCATATGAACAGGTTTAAACATAACATAAACATTCGTATTAAAACTAGCATATGAGATGTAAATACTTTATCCATAAACAATGAATGGTATAAAAATAATACATCCACAATCAAACATATCACAAAACATTCAATACAATATAAAAGATTTGTATCATAATAAATCAAATACAAATAAGCTTAAAATCCATGAATGGATGTTGACATAAATGAAATCAAAAGTAGCTGAGAGAAATATCTCTTTTTTTGAAATCATTTAAAAGTCACATAATTATAAAATAAACCATTTACTGTGAAAATATTCTTGTATGATTGTAAGGGAAGCTTCAGATATTTTACAACGGTTGAAAATATCCGCACCCGCCGTATATGTCAAAAAAATACATTCTTACCTTAATTTGTCGAAAAGGTTAAAAAGGTCCTTGTTTGAAAAATGACGTAACGATTCATTAATAATCATATTATAAAAAGTCAAACAAGGGTATGCTGACTTTAACCCATATTCTTTAAAATAGTAATAATGTTTTGAAATTTGTTTTTAAGAAACATGGATGTGGATGATAAAGATGTCCCAGTAGATATTTACATATAAACAACCTCAGATAATGAAGAGATTGTGAAATAAACCCTTACCCTGTACTATTCCTTGGCTTTGGGTAGGCTAACCTCCTTTATAATGGTTAAATAATTGTTATTAAATTATACAAGAGTCATATACATTAATATGATATCATATATGATCTTTTAACATTGTTTGGTTAATAATATCTTAGTATTATCATCGTTTCAGGTTTTAACTTACTCGTTTTCATTTATATGTTTTATTACATAAGCTGTGTTTGTTATGGATCGGTTGTATGTTATTCATATCCAAAATGATATCAAGTCCTTCAACAATATTCTTAATCATCAAATGAGAATTAGACTTGAATTGATATGATGGGGATTGAATCTCATCACGTTCGTGGAGACGGTAGTTCGTACGTACGCACGAGCGACAATATCATTATTTTGATATTAAAATAATATATAATTGGATGATATATCATAAATGTAGAATCATTATCATGTTATATTTATTATTTACAAGAATTAATCATCATTATTATACCCATCCAAATAATAATGTATTGAATCACAATTACACCATGACGTGTAGACGGTAGGCCGTACGTACGCACATATGGTGACATGTCATTCAAAGGATGGATAGAATACTAAATATGGTTATACCATATTTATAATAACATATCTATTTATAGTATATACTGGAGTTATTATTTTAGAATGGAAATAAAAAATAAATAAGAAGTGGAAGAAGATAGGAACATGAAAGAGGGTGGTGAAAACATTACCTCGTCTTCGGGTTCTTCCTTTTGATTTGATCAAATGGGATCCTTAGGTTGGCTTTCTGATCAAAATAAGGCCTCTAGTTTTAAGTTAGGGAAGTTGATATAATACTTGGTCAGGGGTTGGCGGAGCCAAAAGGCTTTGAATGTGTAAATTAGAGAGAAGGGGAGTCCCCTTTTATAAGAGGGGTGAGGGGCACCTTTGGAAAAGATAGAAATATTATTTTATAATAAATTAATATTTGGCTTATAATGGCTCCAAAGTGGATTTTTTAAAGGTTATGGTTGGTATGGGTCTAAATCCTTTCAACCAAAAGATTTTAGACAGGTTTGGGTCACTATATTAACCATATCATTTATTTTTAACTATTAGTTAAATAGTTTGACACTTACAATGTCTCTTTGTATTTTTATATTATATAGTAAATACACATACTATATACTTCCATGATACCCCAAAGTGGTCCATTAATGATACACCTATCATGATATAGGTCATGTGGCCGAACCTTAGATTTTTAGGAATACAATATCAATAAATAATATAATATTTTTTTTAAAACTCTTTTATGTCAATTTTGACACTATTGGGTATTTTGTTTTTGATAAATTCATAACAGCATTATTACTTAGAAAACAATTTATATAAAAAATCCTAATATGTCATATTAATTTATAAAATTAGTTAAATTCATAAATAGTCTCAAATATTTTTTATTTTGATATTTATAATATTAATTATTTTAATATTTCATTAATTAGGTAACTACTGCATCACAATTGTGTATAAATATATTAAATTATTTAATGTATAAAAATTATAAATAAAATAAAATTATGTAGTAAATCTCTTTAGATTTCTAGTGAATATTTATAATCGAATTTATCTTATGTATAACCCTATATTAAAAATCGTTTAGTAATTAAACATTGATTTTAACTCTTTTAACTCTTCTTTGAATTAAATAATAATAAATCTCCTAATCTAATCCAATTGAACCTAAATGATAATATATTATTCCTAAGGTTGTTTTTGGTCGAGATACACTTGTCCAATTGAATTAGGACCTGTGATATGGTAATATTAATATCATTTTTATCATTAATTACCCTATTTACTTTTAACCATAGTAAGTAAAAGTAAAAAGTTACTATTCACGTAAATTATTTTCATCTCATTGAAATAAATTTTACTCTTTTATATTAACTGTGTCTCTCGGATTTTCGAAATTTCACTCACAGGAGAGGTAAAATTTAGTTTTATGTGTATTTGCAAATTTTCCGAGGAGGTGGGTAAAAGACGGTGAAAAGTTCAATAATCTTTTTATATATCTAAAATTATTATAAACTGACTCCAATGAATTACATTGAACTTATATAGGTATTATGTATGTATTTTGACATAAAATAAATTTTAATTAAATAAATAATTATTTAAATAAAAATTCGGTTTTCAACTATAACTCAATGTTTTTCACAATATTCATCAAAAAATAAAAGTTTTCAGATAAAAAACAAAAATTTACCCTAAGATAATTTTGATATTCCAATTTTAGTAATGAAGTTAATTTTACCAAATTAAAAACATATATTTTGCATTTATTAATTTAAAATTAATTCTCGCTGTTATAAGAAAAAAGCATATTTTTAAGAAATAATAACTATCTAAAGTTTGACACTTGTTTATTTCCAATTTAAAAGTGAAATTACATAAAATGACCAAAATTGAATTAAATGGTAAAAATATAATCTATTTATACATCCAAACCACTAAAATTTATAATTTAACATTATAAATTATTTTGATTAAAAAGTTGTTTTTAGTTTAAATATAATATTTTTAATTATTCACACAAATAATAATGTTATCAGAAAAAAATCAAAAATTACTTGAAACTAAATTTTTATGTACCGATTCTAAATAAGAATTTTATTTTGTCAAATTGAATATATAAAAGATTCAAATATTTCATTTAAAAATATTTCACCATTAAAAGGCGGTAAAAGTGCATTTTTTGAAAAATACTTATTTTATCTGAAAAAATGAATTAGTTCTTACATTATGTCTATGAAACTCATAATATGGATTCTAAAATTATAAGGATTATATATTGTTCAAAATTTAGTTAATAATATTCATAACTGCTTTTGAACAGCTAGTTTGGTAAATTGTGGTGCGCTTGAACTCGGTGTTGCTTATAGTGCAAGTTATTGAATTCATTTGAAGAAATAATGTACTTTTAAATCATAGGGTGTTACATTCATCCCTCCTTCAATAAATTTCTTCCTCGCAATTTGAATTTTTTTTCAAAAATAAAAGGTTGAATATAGAAAATACCTTTGTGGGGAAACCCACATCGGAAATTAGGTTAATAAAATTTAGTCTTAATAAGAGAAAAAGGGGAATAAAAAGTCACCACCAAATTATGATCTCGATTAGGAGAACATTGGTGGAAATTAGAAACATATAATTGGATAAAAAATGAAAATATTTATAATGAGTGATTGAGGTCATCAATCACAAACAATGGTAGAATTAAGGGCCTCCAAGCCATCAATCTATGATGATTTAAAATATCATCGGTTCTTCTAAACATAAGGTATTAGGATAAAAAAAATTTAGTTTTAGGATCCCTTAACTAATGTTTAATAATTAATTTCTTCATATAATAAGAGAAAGAAATATATATATATATATATATATATATACTTGACAAGTATAGTTCCATCCTTTCACTAATTTCTACCACAAACTCATATTTCACTCTAAAAGATAATAGAACTAAAAAAATTCCATTTATCTTATTCATATAGGGTTTCCAAAAAAATTAATTTATAATTCATATAACAGAACCATAAAAAACTACATTATTCAATCTAGGACATCACATTGGTTAGTGGAAGGTAATACACCCTTGTCGCCCATCGGTTGCGGGTTCAAGTCTCACGGCCTTGCTGGACGCGACAGGTTACCGCCAGACCTCCGCGTTGTCCTTTTTCTAGAAATCTATAAATAATCTCAAACTATACTTATCCAAAATAATTCTATCCAAACTCATAGTCCAAAATTTATAGGGATGTTAAATATAATGAAGATCCTTTTTTCCACAGAATAACACGTGAACACCTTCATCATGTATTCTTTTAAAACACTACAACATCCTGAATTACCATAAAACCTTGTTGATTAAATTCAGGATCCGTTATTCCTTATAGAATACTGGATATACTCTTTCTATCCAAATATGTTGTAAACTCCAACAATTATGGAATATACAAATCCTTAATCAGTTTCAAGGTAGTCAAGAATATCCAATATAATTTATCCAAATCAATCAAGTATTATTCCGAAATCACTACCTCGGTATAAGGACCATATTGTAGTTTATCTTTCTCTCAACCATATATATTACAAAAATTTAACCTACTATTGAGTCACTTTTCTTGGTTCCACATAATCTCAAGTCCTTAATGAAATAGTACTGCAGAACCATCCTTATATACTCCATCAGTACTATAACCAGTACAACATTGATACAACACTCAAATGACATAATTATTTAATAAAAACATAAGAACATTAATCATTCCTCCCCATCTATGTTAGTATCATAACATGATTACTACCCAATAACATAATTTTCGGAATACTATGATGATTTTAACACTGGTTGCGTAGTGTCCCAACTCCTTGCAGATGAAGCATTGAACATTTGAATCATTTTTCTTACCCTTGTAGTCACGTAATTATTGTCCTTTTTCTCCACACTTATAACAAACTCCCATTACCTTTAGGCAAGTTCCAGGGTGTTTCTTCCCACAGTTATCACATATGAGAAAATTCGTCTTTTCCATCTTCCCTTTATCCATCTTTCTCTCTTCCATCCTTTTCTTCTCATGCTTCCCTTCAAAACCATAGGACTCATATAATTTTTTAATTATCATTCTAACACATGATATTATTTATTCATATGATGAGAATACATGGGAGAAAATTTCCCTTCTAAATGTTGTCTTAATACCGTGAATGATACGATTCTTCTTACTCTTTGGGTCATACATATTTCTGGAGTTCACATTCCTTATACTGGGCACCATTTCTAAACAATTGTATAGACTAGGTTAGTTTATGAATCGATGTACATAATTCCAAACTTGTAAAACACTTAACAAAAACTGAAAAATTCATGGATATAATCCATAATCATAAAAAAAATTCTTTGAGGAAGTATATACTCATAAACCATTCATAATGGTTTGTATAGAAAATGGAAATTATCCTAAGCATATCCCCCGGGAGTGTCATAACCAATAGTGTAGCAATGCCTGTTTTCACGCACCATTTCCCATTTGAGTATAGCTCAAAGTGGTGTTTTCAGATTTTAACCATAGGTACATCTGTGCCAGAGCATCCTCTACCTTCTCATATCCAGATAGGGATGTATTGCTCGGAAAACTCAAAATATATCTACAATACCAAATTTCTAGGAAGTTATTCTGTATTATTCCTCAAAGTTTATCACAGGGATATGTGCTCTAATTAGAGTTTATCTAAATCTAGCTTCCATGGTTGGTAATAAACTTCATTTGATACCAACTGTAACACCCTGACCCTAGTTACCCAGATTCAGTGAATTATTACATAACATTGGCCTGATCACAAAAGATCAAATCTCGAAAGACCGATTAATTTAGTAGTCTTGGAAACACTAGATATATTCATAAGTCTTACATTACATCATAAAGTAAAAAAACTAAAACAACATCGTGTCTTCATATCTCCTCATACTATCCCTGTAGGTCATTCATAAATTACTTCTTCACATCCTGGGAAAAATAAAACATTGAAAGGGGTGAGCTCAGATGCTCAGTAAGGATAACAATATAGCAGAAACTATCATAAACAAGCATAAACATTTAAGGAAATTTATAACTAAAACAAAATCCTTTTAAACATGAACTTAACCATGATATGGAAAAGAAAAATAAAATAATTCCATTTAATTATTCGAATGGATATTTTACTAGTTGAATAATCACATGCAATATCAATAACCACTTTCACAATGATGGAATTCATAATGCCATACTATCATAACAACATATCTAAGGCCTCGTGCGAAGTATAAAAATAAGATTTTGTGAAGGCCTTGTTCCAAGACACTAGTTTGTCTCATGAGACCTACCAATTAATTGAGGATCTATAGAGGGCTCCACCCGTGACTTATTTAGTCCAATGCATTCCTCATATGAACATGTTTAAACATAACATAAACATTTCTATTAAAACTAGCATACGAAATTTAATACATTCTATATAAACCATGAATGGTATAAAAATAACACATCCACATTAAAAAATATCACAAAAACATCAATACAATATGGATGTTTTGTATCCTAATAAATCAACTTCAAATAAGCATAAAATCCATCAAAGGGTGTTGAAATAGATGAAATCAAAACTATTTGAGAGAAATATCTATTTTTTGAAATGATTTAAATGTCACATAATTATAAAATTAAACATTTTATTTGAAAATATTATTATAATCTTGTAGGAGAAGACTCAATGATTTTACGATGGTGGAAAATAGCCGCACCTGCCGTATAAGTTAAAAAAAGACATTCTTACCTTAATTTGTTGAAAATGTTAAAAAGGTCCTTGTTTTGAAAATGACGTAAAAATTCCTTTATAAACTTCTTATAGAAAGTCAAAAAAGGGTATAAATGACTTTAACCAATATTATGTAAAATATTATGAATTTTTTGAAATTAATTTTTTTGAAACATGTATGTGGATGATAAAGAGGTCCCAGTAGATAATTACGTTTAAACAACCTCAGATAATGACGAGATTTTGAAATAAACCATTACCTTTTACAGCGCTTTGGTTTAGGGTAGGTTGACCACCTATATAATGAAGAAATAATTTTCATTAAATTATAAAAGAATCATATACATTAATATGATATCATATATGATCTTTTAACTTTGTTTTGTTCTTAATATCTTAGTATTATCGTCATTTCGGGTGTTAACTTACCCATTTTCTTTTATATATTTTGTTACATAAGACGTGTTTTTTATGGATTTTTTATTATTATTCATATCCAGAATGATATCAAGTCCATAAAAATTATTTTTAATCATCAAATGAGAATTATACTTGAATGGATATTATGGGGAATGAATCTCATCGCGTTCATGGAGATGGTAGTCCGTACGTACGCACATGCGGAAATATCACTCATTTGATATTAAAATAATATATAATTGGATGGTATATCCTATATACAGAATAATTATAATGTTATATTTATTATTTACATTAATTAAACATTATTTTTATACCCATCCAAATAATAATGTATTGAATAACAATTACACCATGACATGGAGACGGTAGGCCGTACGTACGTACGTATGGTGACATGTCATTCAAATGATGGATAGAATACTGAATATGGTTATAACATATTTATAATAACATCAAAGTATATAGAATCTACTAGAGTTATTATTTTAGAATGTAAATTACAAAGAAAGAAGAAGTGAAAGAAGAAAGGAACTTGAAAGAGTGTCGTGAAAACATTACCTCTTCTTCGGGTTCTTCCTTTTGATTTGATCAAAAGGGCTCCATAGGTTGGCTTTAAGATACAAATAAGGCCTCTAGGTTTATGTTAAGGAAGTTGATAGAATATTTGGGCAGGTTTTGGCTTATCCAAAAGGCTTTGAAGGTTTTAATTAGAGAGAAGGGGGAGTGCCCTTTTATTAGAGCGGTGAGGGGTGCCTTTGGAAAATCTAGAAATATTATTTTATAATAAATTCATATTCGGTTTAAAATTTCTTTAAAGTGGTTTATTTAAATGTTAATGTGGGTATGGGTCGAAATAATTTCAACCAATAGATTTTAGATAGGTTTGGGTTACTATATTAACCTTATAATTTATATTTAACTCTTAGTTAAATAGTTTGACATTTACCAGGTCTCTTTGTATTTTTATATTATATAGTTAATATACTTACTATGTAATTCTAGGAGACCCCCAAGTGGTTAATTAATGATACACATACCATGATATAAGTCCTTTGGTTGAACCTTAGATTTTTTGGAAAACATATCAATTAATAATATAATATTTTTTTTAAAACTCTTTTATGTCAATTTTGACACTATTGGGTATTTTTTTAAATTCATATCATAATTATTACAACAAAAACAATCTATATAAAAAATTATAATATGTCATATTAACCTATAAAATTAGTGTAATTCATAAAAAGTCTCAAATTACATTTATGTTTATATTTACAATATCAATTATTTTAATATTTCATTCATTAGGTAATTACTACATCACCATTGTGTCATAAATAAATTATAATATTTAATGTATAAAAATTATAAATAAAATACTATTATTTATTAAATCGTTTTATTGTTATAATTAATATTTATAATCTAAATTATATTATGTACAACCCTATATTAAATTTTTTTTAGTAATTATACATTGATTTTAACTTTTTTAACTCTTCTTTGAATTAAATAATAATAAATTTCATAATCTAATCCTTGTGGACCTAAATGATAATATATTATTCCTAAGGTTTTTTTTGGTCGATATAAAATTTTCAAATAGAATTAGGACATGTGTTAGGGTAATATTAATATAGTTTTTACCCTTAATTACCATATTTACTTTTAACCGTGGTAAATAAAAGTAAAAACTTACAATTCACTAAAAATTATTTTCATCTCATTTAACCACATTTTACTCCGTGATATTAACTGTGTCTCTCGTATTTTCAAAATTCCACTCACAGGAGCGGTAAAATTAAGTTTTATGTGAATTTTCATATTCTCCTAGGAAGTGGGTAAAAGACGGTGACAAGTTCAATACATTTTTTATATAACTAAAATTATTATAAACAGACTCCAATGAATTAAGTTGAACTTATATAGGTATTATGTATCTATTTTTAGGTAAAATAAATTTAAATAAAATTAATAAATATTTAAATAAAAATTTGGTTATAAACTATAACTCAATGTTTTTCACTATTCATCAAAAATTAAAAGTTTTCAGAAAAATAACAAAAATTTACCCTAAGTTAATTTTTATATTACAAATTCAATAATGAAGTCAATTTTACCAAATTAAAAACATAAAATTTTCATTTATTAATTTAAAATTAATTATCACTGTCATAACGAAAAGGCATATTTTTAAGAAATAATCACTATCAAAAGTTTGACACTTGTTTATGTCCAATTTGAAAGTGAAATTACTCAAAATTACTATAATTGGATTAAATGGTAAAAATATAATATATTTATACTTCCAAACCATTAAAATGTATAATTTAACACTATAAATTATTTTGATTAAAAATGTTGTTTTTAGTTAAAATATAGTATTTTTAACTATTCACCCAAATATGAAAGTTATAAGAAAAACACCAAAAATTTATTGAAACTAAATTCATATGTCCTAATTCTAAATAATAATTTTATTTTTTCAAATTGATTATATATAAGTTTCAATTATTGGAATTAAAAAGGGTTCACTATTAAAAGGCAGTTAAAGTGCATATTTTGGAAAAATAATTCTTTTATCTGAAAAAAATGAATTAGTTCTTACATTATGTCTAAGAAACTCATAATATGGATTCTAAAATTATAAGTATTATATATAGTTTAAAATTCAATTAATACTATTCATAACTATTTTTGAACGGGTAGTTTGGTAAGTTGTGGCACGCTTGAACTCGGTGTTGCGTATAATGCAAGTTATTGAATTATATTGAAGAAATAACGTACTTTGAAATATTGGGGTGTTACAACCATGTTATTAATTTATGTACCATCTTTAATGATTTAATTTTCTTTCTTTAGAGTTCACATTCATGCCATTTTTTTATCTACTCATCGAGATAATTATTGACAATGGTCTCAATGATTGTATGCCAATGTCATATATAATGGCCCTCACATACAATGTGTCAGTAATGAAAATATATGGTGAGGTAATCTGGGAATATTACAAAACACACTGTATTGTGAAAAAAAATTCATTTGTATCTAATCATAAACTATATCACCTCCAATTAATATCTTGAATGAAAATAATCCAATGTTAGAAAAATAAACTGTATGTACTGATGGATCAGGAATAATCTTAGATGGTGATCAAGTTTCCTTAATAGAGCACATTTTTTGGGATAACTCTTATATTTTATAATTATTTATTTATTCATATCCTGAAGGGAATCTAAAAATAATATTTCCTGGATTTTTTGATATTACAGTTATAGGATAATGAAATCCTCAAAAAAGTATCATCTAGAAGGTGACAATGATGATGTTTTAGAATGACCTAAATTACTCCAATAGTGGGATAGATTATAGGTTAGAGTGGAAGAACCATTAGAAACTGAAAATTTTTAGGGAGGATATCATCACCATAACAATAAAGATACTTAATTAAAAGTTTATTAGTATTCTAATAATGATTAATGTCCTCAAAAATTAATTATGCTTAAGGATTTCACATCCTCTTCAAAATCTGCAGAGGATTCATTAGACAATTTATAGACTAAGTCTATCAAATATTAACAAAATATGACTTATGATGTTATCGAAAAATGTGTCTCCTAAATATGGCATAATTATTACCCAACAAAGATATATGTGGCTTCCATAAAACATTAATTATGATACAAATCTAACATCTATGTAATTTTTTATTAGTGTGTTGGAGATTATTGTTGATTCCACTAATAGCCAAATACCTACCATGATATTAGTGAATGTTGTAAATGAAAAAGGCATCACTAATTTAGTGGCTTAGAAATATATCAATGAATGGGAGAAATTTAAGGATCCCAATGATTTAATACTCATAAAATTGTAAACAATATCATGATATAAAAAATTAATGATAAATTGGAACTAAAATAAAAAATAAACATTATTATTTTAATATGGTGGAGGAAGAATCTTAATTAATAGAATCACCAAGATAAACTACAGATGGAATATCTATCACGGATGAAAGGTAATATCTGCTTTTGATAGGGAAATTTTCTATTTTTCAAAAGGATCATTGAGGAAGAAATACATGGGATTCTTCCTAAACTACCTCCTCTAATTGTTTGATAAATTCAATGATGTGTGGGGAGACCTAGACTAACTATATGACCAATCTATAAGTAATTATTAAAATGTCCTTTGATTCACCCTCATTTAATTCTTCCATAACCTAAATTATTGTTTTTTATATAATTATCAATGACATTAGCATCCCCTGTAGGGACATAAAATGATTCCTATACTCCAATTTTACAATCAATATATGCTAAGTCAGAAGTCACTACTAGGGATACCTACAATGATGTTTCCCTTATAAAATCTATTATGTGATCTAGATATCCCCATTATACTATTTATGAGTTGAACATGGAATCTTATGACACATTATTTATATCTCATTGAATTATTTGGATGGAAATATAGATAATAATTTCAAATATTCAACTGGAATACCTATCATCATAGTTTTATTTACAATATATTTTCTTAAACAATTATAGATGTGGTGTGATTTACTATATAGAGATTCATTAGTAAATAATGATTCTCTATTGATGATGTAATCATGTTCATAATGAATTTTTATCAATATTATATTGATTATAAATTTTACAAATTTATAACCATAATTAAATGTGAGAGAACATAATTATACTAATGTACTAGAGGAATTACATTTTCTTATTGATAGGAGTGATTTTCCGTAGATACATCTCAAAAAATATATAGATTCTACCTAGATGGATCTAATATATATTCATTAGTCTGTATTATAAACTTAAAAATTGAGGGAAATATATTTTTTATTATATAAATGAAAATATCCACCTTACTAAGTGGATTTGATCTATAGAGTCGGACTAGATTCAATACTGTTTGATGAGATTCGAGAATCGTTCCAATGAAACCATGAATTTTTCAATGGTATTTTTTAGTGTATCACTATAATGTTGAATGATATGTTATATTTTTTGTGATCCTCCATTTTGGACCCATGAATGAAAAAAACTCGATGTTCTTCATTATTCTATTTTATCCTGTCCTCTTTGAATAAATAAAATTCTCCAGTATTCAAGTGAGATGAGTTCCACCTAGACCTGGATGAAGGACGAGTATAAACGTAATTTTATATCACATTAACACTAGAGTTTATCCCCTATGAAGAGTAAGTCAAATTTATATGATGATAATCGAAATAGGAAATTTGAGATATGAAATCTATATTTAGAAAGTATTTTGACATATTGAAGCTTTTCCACTATGATAAAAAGTTGACAAATGTGAACATGAATGCTCTATATTTTTATTAGTCCATGGGGACTATCAAGTAAATCCTAACTTTTACTGGCACTCATAGTTGGAGCATCCATATTTTTTCTATTTTATCAACTCATAACCATAAATTTATCAAAATAAACATTTAAAGAATGTTATGTGAGTAAGAATTATTTCCTAAATGAAACTCCTATTACAGGTTTTATTTACCTAACTAGTTTTGTGCATGCATAAACTTTCATGTGCTCGATTGTTCCTAGAGCATGTGTTGTTCATGTTTGTTGAATAAGAATCATTTTTTCCTAGTGTTAAATTTGAGGGTTTTCATTAGAGAGTATTGTATGTCTCTATACATATGTATCTTGATTTCATGTATGTCTGGATAATGTTTATTAATGTTTATGTTCCTAAATATTTGACCAAAGGATGGTTCCATTTTTTGTTCTATAGATTTGACCACTAATTCATATCTTGAAAATATGTATGATACACTATTGTGAAATATTTAATGTTATTAATATAATATAATAATTTGATTAGGGAATGTGTAAATCATAACCCATGATGACCTGATTCAATTGTAAATGGTGGCATGTCTGAGTAGGCCCGATGTTACCACACATAGTCTAGGGATAACATATGGGGTTCATGTGGATAATGGTAGTAGTTGAACAACCATTAGAAATGGTGTAAATCTAAATAATATCTTATTTAATATAGACTAGTGGGATAAGGATTGTTTTTACCAAACTCAGTCCATACATATTTTCAATTTTGTATATAATGGGAGAACCAAAATGATTAATCAACTAAATGTTTGGGTTGTGTTGACTTAGACATCAGATATTTGTTCACAAAGAAAATGAATATTCTACAAGATTTAAAAAAAACAATAACTACAACATTTTTTATGGAAAAAATATTCATGGTTTGAAGATATCATTAGTATCAATTCACACGAAGGCATTCCAATTGATTAAAGTCATTGTTATAAGACAATTTATGTGGGTATAATTACCAGAATAGGGATTATAGGATAAGAATACTCCAAAACATTATGAAGATGATGGGAGATATCATTTTTTATAACATGAGGCTCTAAAATCCTAAGTTATATCACTAAAAATGTATGCAATGGATGTCCGCATAGAAAATTCGAATGATGGGTTATGATATATGGATTTTAGTGAATATAGAGGTAAGAGGATTCACTCCTTAGTGTAAAAATTATATTTTATTAAGGTTCTATTAGGGGTTCATATGGAGGTTAAAATTCAAGGTAATATTCATATTTAAAATAGATTTTCCCCATAGAGCCTATTTTTTTTATAGTTATTGACTAATTTTTGGAATACATGTTTCAAAAGTTATATTGATTTTATTTTGAAAAGTAGATATTTATAAACTACGATGAAAGTATTTAAGCATGGTAATTAAATAAGTGGGGAATTATGATCTTATAAATATGCGAATATTATAATCCAAAAGGATCTTATATGTTTATCCCCATATATATCTTGTTCATATGAAAGGAGAAGGGTAATTTTAATTTTTTATTGGGAGGCATAAGATATGAGATATATAAATTACTATATAATTTTTTTGAACAAGAATCCATCCACATGTAGTTCTTAAGAATAATCCCCCAATATATTGCTATCTCGTACAAAATGGGAGGGAATTTGTGTTGGAATTCCTATCTTGGAATATAATATGGCATCTATATGTAACTACATATCTATTTGTAATGAGAATAAATCCCTAAATAGTTCTTATGATAAAGTGTTCCCCTACAGAGATATAACTCAAGTATATAAGAAAATGGTAAATTATATTATATAACATCTCGGAATCTGATGAAGGATCTAGGAATAACTATATACCCCACGAGAATGGAAATCAATACACGCATAGTTCATTATATATAAATTCCTATATAAATACAACACATATTTAAGGAATGTTGTATTTTTTGACCATGGATCTATATATTAGAGAAGTTTTGATGGAATCCCCTGAATGGATATAGTTAATACACATAAGACATGTCATTTTTATTAATTTTGGGAGTCTACCTATAATGAGGTTTGATATATCACTATGTATCTCCCCGGGATGGTAATATAGACACATATAATAATTTTGAAGCACCTATACACATAAAACTAGTTCATATTTTGGGAATGGTGTATTATTTTCAAGAACAGGTCCATTCATGATAGATCCCATGTTAGAGTCTCCTACAAGGATTTGGTTCATACATATAATAGTGGTATTTTATATTCTGTGGTTGGGAGAAGAATAAGTTATTATTATATCACTATATATCACCAGAACAAGAATGAGTCCAAAAATAGTTCTTATTGGATTTCAAACATAGATTTGGATAATAGGAATGGAATAGAGGGTCTTTGGGATCTAAGTATTGAATTGGCTATGTAACAATTTTTTTTACATAGACATAGATCTTAGGTATGGACAAAGAGGAAGGAAGGTAATTATCCACCGAGAGAAGTTTAGAATCACGTCAGATAGAATTCCAAGTCATAGTTTAATGTTATATATAAGAGAAATAAATTCTTTTTAGTACAAGGTAATACCCCAAGTAATTTTATGTCTAGTTTTACATGGTTTGTATTCAATTGAAATTTATAGGATTTCAGTTGAGAACCTAGTAGTAGAGGCCTGACATAATTATCGATACCTTGTGAGGGAATTATAAATATTGATTTTTACATCATCCCAAGAAAAAATATAGATGAATCAATATGTGTATAATAAAAATATGAATCAAGAAGCACATATATCATGAGGACTCCATTTCATAGATCTATCTCATAGGAAATAAAATATAAGGCCATACATGGAAGGCCATCAAAATAATTTTATGGAAATTTTGGATATTCAAAATTTTCCCATGTGTATATTAATTATCCAAATTGGAATCATCAACTCAAACCATTATGACTATGTGAATCATACATGGTGTGTGAAACATGAGGGAATTGAAAGATTACCAATATTTTTTTTTGATTCATTAAAGGATTCTTCCTGATGTACACTTATTGATTTGACACCATATAATAAAGATATTATCTCTATTTTAATGTCATTAGAAATAGACATCTTACGAGTTGTTTAACATCATACATACTAAAAGATTATATCCTACAGTTCAATATCATTTGAACATGATGTTTTATATATAGTTTAATTTCATTTTATTGAGATTTAACTTCATATAGATGAATTTCACATAATGATGTATGTTTTTAGTGGATTAAGGTTATATATATTTCATCCATAGAAGTAATTTTAAGGTATTAAACCCCGGACCAAATATATTTGAATATATGATGTATTTCTTGAGAAATTATACATTTCTATGGTGAACAATCCCCTCACAATATATTGAAATAAGCTAATAGGATCTATTGATGTAGAAAATATTAATTTCAAAAGGCCCCTCCCATTTTAGTTCAATAATTAAAGGGTTATTCCTATATATCATAAGCTTTCTATGAACCAATACCAACCCCCCATTTAGAAATTTACAGAAGAAAACATTCTTATGAAAATATCATTTGACTTGGTTTTAGTGAACATCAAAATGGTGTAACATTATTTTATTCCAACTCTTTTAATATCTTATGATATTAATTTTCTATGGACTTCAGTTAAAAAATTGAAATGATTATTGAAGTAAATTGATCCTCGATGGGTAGAATAACCACTGTTACATATAAAAGTAAATATAATAATACCTATGTATAGAGATTATTATAGTACCATATTCCCAAAAAGAATGAATATATTTTTGGGGAACAATTTAATATATATATATTCCCCAATCATAATGAAAATATTTTATAGAGTTTTATTGGAATACATTATTATGGAAATTTCCTCTTCATGGTTGGAGGATGAGTGGTTAGAACAAATACCAAATTACTGAAACATACTTGTTAGTTTGTAATATTTGAATATTCTTCCATTTTCTATTATTACTATATGATATAAACCAAATATACTAATGATGATTGTATTCCAAAAAATAATTATTTCCAATGCCCTAACTTCTTTGATATATATAGCCTTATTCTACATGGATAATAAAGCACTTGTAGTATGTATATACTTTGATAGACTAGATTTTAATAGATGATAAATTCGCAATACATTGATTACCCAAATAGAAAACTGAAATGATTATGGGGTGAAATGAATAAATTCAAGGGCTCAATGGATTAATCTAGAATATATCTGATTGGAATGATATATCATGGTGAATTCTATACAATTTTAAATCAATGAATTCCTGAAATACCAAATCCATACAATTTAATTTTATGTATTGTTCCCTAAATTATGGGAACCACATTAACATGCAATAACATCTTATATATCAGTGAGGGTTTCTCTTATATCATTGAATATTCTAAAAATTCCACCAAAGCCTTATTGGTAGAGGAATTTCTATGAATCTAGGATTTCATAGAGAGTAATGTTGACTTATCATCATCATATTTCCTCTCTTCATACTTGGTGTAAATTAATAATCCTATTTTAAGGTATTAAATTATGGGATATATCCATATCATTGGAAAATAATCTAATTTTGGGATGTAATTAAACTATTTGATCAATTTCAGGCTATTACGAATTAATAGTGATACCATTATGGGATGTAAAATTTTTAGCATTATTTTATCCTAGTTTATATCTTCAATGGATGTTGTTTTATTTTATAATAAAATTTTCATGTTATTTTATGTATGTAGGACATGATTTTCTGTAGGATATGAGGTGAATTACAACATCAAAACACGTACATATTTAGGTATTGGATGGTCTATTAAATTACAACAACATAATCATAGTTGATCTTGTCATTCTCCAACTCTAAATCCCATTTGACTCCCTAGTGGCATACCATTAATTGTAATAATAGTTCTAATAATGAAATGAGAGCATGGTGGTCTTCTACATTATTTTGAAAATATATTTAAAATTCAAGGCCTTGGATAGAGAAATAATCTTCACATCCAAAACAACTCTATTGAGTTTGGGATATTCCATTATTTTCCTCATTGTTAACCTTAGAGAATCTTCATTTTAATTGTTGCATGGTTTTTAATACCCTAAAAAAGATAAAAACTCTTCCCTAGGTAACTCTATGTATAATTTATCTTTTTATATAGAAGGATTCTATAAAATAAAATATGTTTCTATATTTCCTTTTATATTGTTTTTAGATTTCAACCGAATGTCATACTACTATAGAATAGTAACCCACTAGGTTAGGCATGCTATCAACATGAGAGAATTTGGGATATAAATGAGTGGTTAATTTGGATAGACTGAGTTTACATATTGGTGTTAAAGGAAGAACATCAGTTCATGAACTAAAAATCATAACAATTGGTAAATATTTTCAATATTTGAATATTGAATTTCAATATCAAGTATAGTTATTTTGAGATAATTGAATTTATTTTCATACCCTAAATCATTTATATATATATATATATATAATAAATTTAATGATAACTATAATTTTAACATATAGAATTAGTGGATCTCATTCATAAGGATGAATTAATACTGCTGGACTCAAATGGTATTTATTGAGATCATTAAAAGAAACCAAATAATTATCAGTCCATTGATAGGATACTCTATATATCATCAGTCTAGTGATGGGTAACGATTTTTATACAAGTTTCACTATATATCATAAAAAGTAAATTGGGAATGCCTGAAGTCCACTAGACTATTTGAGGTTTTATAAGGGAAATATTTCAAGGATATCTTTTTTTTCTTAAGATTGACTTTAATTTCATTGTGGGAGACTGTAAAGTTGAAAAACGTTATTTAGTGACCCACAATGAGAATTTAAATGGGTTCAATATAATTCTATTATATTAAATATTAATAAAAATGAGATAAATATTATAAATATTGTAATAAAACTAAAGGTATTTGAATCCAATATTTTAGACATATCATTCAATGGTAATCCATAATAATGTTTTCAAAACATGGTTCATAGTGTATTGATATATAGTTCCAACATTATTAAAAAAAGGTTTGATTTCATAATATTATATCACTTAGAATCCCTTAAATTTCATGTCCACCTAATCTTTAGGATCCATACAGATTTAGTAGTATCTTAAATATCCATCTAGAAAGGACATGTTTTGATGGCTGATGATTTTACCAATGATATTTTCTATAATGAGGAGAAAGAAACCATCTTTTGGGAAATTCCCATTATGGTATATGATGTCATTGAAAACTAAAATATACACATTACTATTATTTAATGTGGAAACAACAATTATAAATTTCCATTATTGGACATCCAAAATGGTGTTGTTTTTTATAATCAAACCAAATTTGGTTTCAACATTACCATTATAATATAATTTTGTTTTTTTAGATTCATAATTTTAATGGTAGTGATCATATTTAATTTGAATGTTTTGGGTTATTACATTTGAGTTGAGGTTTTTAATTTCACTACACTTCCATGAAATCAAATCTCAGTTCTAATTTATAAAATATGAATATACATATTATTCATAAATAATCATGTCTGCATTAATCAATGTGTATCAGGGGTATTCCTTTGTAACTAGATTTATTTTCTAGATGTAATAACTATTATCAGATACACTGTCCTAAAATTATTGAGTGGAATATATTAGACCATCATCTTCTTCTTCAACGTCTTTAGTGTTATATACACTGGGTAATGAAGGGAACCCATTAAATATATAAGGTATATATATGTTATCTTTGGTCTTTTTGAATATTGAGAAGGATTCCCAAGGATTTAAGGATATTGTCATGCCAATGAAATCATAAATGAGTACCTAAGTGGCATTTCTTTCTTGTATATTCAATTTATATTAGGGGTAAAAGTGGTACCAACATCTTAATATTTTAGAGTAATGAAAATTAAATTCGTACTCTCTATTAGTAAAATGAGATTCTATCCTTATTTAGTTGATGATGTAGGGATATTTTGAGAATCAAGGGAAAAATATGTCATTTTAACCTAAGGTGTTGTCACCATTATGGAGATTAGAAACTTCTTCCATGTTACAAGGATCAAATGATGTGACTAAGATCAAGAAAGTTGGAAAAAACATAAAAAATTGAAATTGGATAATTCATTTTATCGATAGTCATTGCATATTAATCATCAATATCCTTAAATTTGTCTTCCTTTATTATTTATAAACAATTCAGAGTAGTTACCTGACTGAAATCAAAAATCATGAGCTATTTTCTATCACTCTAGTAGAAATTATGGTTGATGTATTTGGTATTTCATCATTTAGAAGGATCATTATCACTTTTAAATGTCCCAATTGTCCATTAACATTGTATTCAACAAATTAATTTTATGATTACGTGACATCACTGTGTTGATGCATCCATTGTCACTATAGAAGGACATTGAATTCAAAATCCTTCAAAACAGCCATTAAATTAGAGTTTGATACAAAATCCAAAAATTGGACTTTATCATTGATTAGGTCGAGTGGATTCTTCTCACTATTTTCATAACCATGAAGAGTTAAAGAGGATTGAGACAAATCTGAATCATCTTAGTAAAACTGATGGAGCATTCAAATATGAATGATTATAATTCTTAATACACAATGAATAAATCATTAATGTATATAAATATAATTCCTTTTTAAAAATACATAAAATATTATTAGTTGTCTATAAGTAACAATATTTTTGTGATGAAATTTTAAAAAAATGATAACATTCCATTCTATAGAATCAGTCTTTGTATTATATATTTGAGAAATATTTACCTCGTCCTTGAAAACATGGGGTATTAATTGTGCCTCCCCATAAACATCATACACTGAAATCATTGTTGGGACTATGGTAACCCATTTCCTGATCCCATATTTTGTACGCAAAATTATATGCATCCCACTGTGGGGTTTCTTGTTACTAGATTCCATAGGGGTGGAAGTGTTTGAGGTAGACTATTTATGAACTTGAGTATAAGTTGATGTAGTTCCTATCATGAAAGAACATGGTCATCCTTGTTTTCCCACTAGTTTGGATTGATCCTATAGTTTGAAACTCATTATATTGTGTTGAAAAATAAATGGTTTTGGGTGAATGAGATAGATTTATAATTGTATCTTAATCCCTACTGGTCTTTTCTATGTTCTATCCTATGGGTATATAGATTTGGATAGGATTTTTCCAAGATATTAGTTGTAATGATGACCATGAAATCACATATTTACTCAGCTCTTGTGACTACCATCCTAGGTCTACTAAATTGGAATAATAGTGTTTGGTTTATATAAATAATCCTCATTATGGAATGAATATATTAAATTAGAGAAATTAACAGAAGTTAAGATTAATTATTCATTTTATGATGAATTTTTTTGGTGTGGTGGTCCCCATTGTACTATTTTTGGGATGGAACTCATAGTCTTAGGAATGATTGAATGAATTATATAAGGTTAGAGGATAGATTTAAAACATGTATAGTTTTCTTCCAATAAATTACATATTTCATTCCTTTTATGTACATTTTAAAATGATGGATCTGGTAGTACTATAGTTATAATGGGGTTGTTCACACATTATAATTAGGGAATGGGGGAACAATGTGCTAATTTATCCATGGTTTGAGTATTTCATGTGTTCCATTAATTTTTATTCCAATCATCCAATTTTAAAAAATATATAAATCATTACTTGTGACTTATTTCCAAATAGTTCTCACCTATTGTCGTACAATTGAAATACATTCCACTAATTATAGTGGAAGGTTGAATTTTAAATTTCTGGAATCAACCATCTTCGGTAGGATGTAGTTAAAAAAACTAATATTTGTTGTTCCAAAATTTATTCTTAAATGGGATGTAATTGAAGTGATCATTATGAGAGACCTAATTTGGAATTTTCATACCTGGAAACCATAACTAATTATTATCCACGGGTGCAATGATATATCCAGATACATGCCAACTTGAATAGAATATTCATTATTCTTTATTTCCACATAGATAAAATGTCTCCTATACTTTTTCACAAACAAACAAAGGAATTTAGGTTGTTTTCCTAATTTTTGATGAGGTTATAAAGAATTTTGTGCACGTTTATCTTCCAGATCTATTATAGGTTAATCCTCAAGTGTAATACATGTCTTTCACAATATACATACTATGTTTATTCAAGTTTATTATGTTTATCAAGGCATGGATTTTGTTTTCCAAAACAAATTCCAATATTTTCACAATTGGGGCTAGTTTTAAGGCCCACTAGGATATTTTGACTCAAATCAATAGTGTCTACAACAAATCAAGGTGGTTTTGTATACATATACTTAATAAATCATCATTATGGGGTTATAGATTCAAGGAATAGTATAAAGACATTATCTTAGTAATTAACCATTATACTCTCTTATATTAACTAAATTTTTAATTTGAGAGGTCAATTAATGTATTATTATATAGTAGATATTTGAATTAAAAAGGAAATTGTTGGTGGAAGTCCTTCCATATATTAATAGCCATAGCTGATAAGTAATTGTACCAGATAAAGTTTGACCCCTCTAGTGTCTATATGGATAATTTGAGTTTGGTTGATTCCTTCTCAGGGGTCCCCTTCATGTGACAACAAAGAGGCATGATATGATTCAGCTGTTATTATAGACCACCAATACCCTTGAATTTAGGGAACACAATATTACATAAATTGTATGGGGGAAATGATACATATAACTATTTAGAGAAATTATTTCTCTCTAGATTAAATAATATACATCATCCTTTTATATATCTTAGTTGGGCTGCATGTGACTCAATTGATTCAAGTAGTTCAAATGGGATAACTAGTTGATTTGGACCATAAATTAGGGTAGTGATGGGTAGGACATGGAATTGTGGGCTTGGAATCGTTTGTGGATGAAAGCTGGTATGGGATGTCCTCTGATTATTTAGTTTTAATAGAACTAACTATTATCCTAACAAAGGGAACACTGGATATCCTTCCTCCACTGTATCTATGTAAATTATATTCATGGATGATAGATTAGAATGATTCACATGAAATACTTTTTCTAGAATGACGAGTTCTTCCTACCAAGGGAGGTCTATTATAGAGGCGTAATAAGGATCTACCTTTATAATATACTAAATAAGGATGTTTAACCAAATGTAAATAATCATTGAATATAATCAATGTTTTTTATTTCTTCATGTTATTAATTTTTTTTCACAATTAGTTGAGGTATGATTTATTTTGGTAAGATATGGGACATATCCAAACATTAATGTTCTAATTATTAGAATCCAGTTCAAGAGTTGGAAGATTAATATTCAAGGGGTGCCCAAATTTTCCATGTATGTGTTTGATTTCAAGTACACTCATTGTCTTCTTATATTTTTGTGTGGACCATATATCATACAAAAAATTCATCCTCATGCTATTATATAGTATCTTAATGTTTTTTAGAATATGATAGGAATGTATGGATGGAATTTATTGATTCATTGGGAATTTATTGTATCACATAAATATCAAAATTATGTGAGGATGAGTCTCCCTTGGAGCACCTATTGATTGAAAAGTCATAATTATTTGGAGCGGATATCTTCTGGATTGGTATATTTGATTTCTTATTTCTAAATGTCTATATGACTCATTTATAGGATTATCCTAGTGTTTTAAAGGTTAATATGAACTGAATCTTTATAAAACCGTGATATGTGCATTACCCTTGAGAAACACAGGTTACATAATGAGACAAACTATGGAGACTAATTTTTCTATATAGATCCAAAATGGGAAATCTATTAACTCTATTGGGGGTGAGGATTATTTAAAATTCCCCCCATTCTAACAAGATGTCCCCGCTCTGGATCCAATACTCCAATATTTCAGACCACATTTAATGACCTTGATAGAGGACGCTATGATAAATATTTCACAATCCTAGCTGCTAATATTGGATTTCTATTTCCTCACTCTTCATTTTGTATTTAATTTTTTGGGTATGATTCGGGTGAAATGCATGACCTCAATGAAAATTTATTTTCTTTAAATGAAATTTCACCTCTAAAGGATTGTCTCTCCTCCAATGAAAAACATTATCAATATTTTCAGAGTCGTGATCTATTAGTAATTCAATTGAATGATCTCTTTGGTTACAATTCATTAGGGATATATTTGTTCCCCATTCCTACTATTCATTATACATATCATTTGTTGAGCCTAATTTTTATAGTTAGTCTAAATTGATAAAAAAGAATTAGGTCCCATCTAAATGTCTTTTATATACAGTGAGTGGGTGAAATTAAAATTTGTATGTTCTCCCCACCCCAAGATAGGGATATCAGATGGGTATTCTATGATTAATTGACATAGATTACTAAAATTAATATTTTTATTTGATGTCCCTTATGAAGGATTAATAATACTTGGCATCATATAAAAAGGACAGAATCTAATCCAATATGATAGATAAATTATTCTATACCCACTATGATATTTAAACATCCTTCATAAGGAAATATTTTTTCTGTAAAATGGAAATGTTTCATCAATAGATTTATGTGGATATGACATATGTATTATTCTATTATTACTTTTTGGAATATTATACTAAGGGGTGGATAATGGCTAAAACATGAGTATTTTGTTATCATTAGAAAGTTGTCTCCTCATAATAAATATTTTCTCTTCCTCTTATTTGATATATTCAAATAATTTTTTAGACCAATGTTATCATTTATTAACAACCATGTTTTTTGTAAAATGTATAAATGGAATCAACTATATTATAGTGGATAATATTTGATCCAAGTTATATTTGATGAATAAAAATATCCATGGGTTATATTCTTGATGATAAAAATGTAACTTCTTATACACAAAACATTAAGTGTGGATGGATTCATCACATCAAGTGCCTCTTCATATGAGTGATTTCACATAGTTAATTTACCAAGGGAAGGATGATCATGTGGAACAGAATTATTACTTATGGTAAATAATTATTAGAAAAAATCATCTCAGGGATTACTAAAATCCATAATTAATATATAGATATATAAAAGAGTCTTTCAATATATTCCCTCGGGAGAAACATCAGGGTGGATTTTGGAAAGTGGAGGAAGTTTTTCATATTTTATATTCTCATAAAGAGGAAATATTTCATGGTGACCATCTTAATAATATTCATCATTAATTATATAAGTATTACAAATAAAGAGTATTTCATTGTAAATTTTTAGGGGTGGTAATTTGGAGTTGTTGATAGTGAAATTATGAGGTGGATCTTGCCTATTGTAACTTCTCTAACCAGGATTTGGAAATGAATAAGTAGGACCATAAACTACCCTTATTAAATGATTGACATACTCATGAACACCATCATAATGAAAATTTAGGAAGTGGTCCTTCTTTTATAATTTATATTTCCCCAAGAGATATATTTTATTAGATGTTCTCCAATTTGATGTTGGAGTCACTTTTTGCGAAAGTGAATTTCATGAGTTGGAGTTGACCAAGGTGACACTATAGTTGTTGTATGATTGTTCAAAAAAAAAAATAATGGATGTGGATAGAATTTTTCATTTTAAATAACAGTCTACTAGAATGGCAAGAAAATATCACTTTGGAATAGAAAATTGTGTCACCTCTTATTGTGTATTTGTAGTTAGTTATTTTTGAAGACCCTCTTATATGGGAACATAAATATGTTCATTCTGTTGGGTAGCCCTTTAAGTACGTTTATGAGATAATTTTATGGTGGGATGGGGATGTTTTCCTAGCCCATTAATACTAATTTTATCAATATACATTTGGATATTATTATAATGTGGTTAGGGATGTATTCATATACCTTATTTCCACCTGGATGTATCAATAATCATCTGTAGGAAGAATAGGAATGTTTCCATACTCTTATCCTTTTAATCCCACAAACATATTCCAATGGGATGATTGTGTGAAGCTATGATAGTAAATTTATTCTAGTTTGCTGTCAAGACTTGTAGATAAAAATATATGATTTCTTCCTGAATGTATTGGAAGTCATAAAGAGTGTTTATGGTGATGGGAACCTACTCAATGGTTTCCTCAATTTTATATTAACATGAATATTATTAGAAGTGATTAATTTGTAGATTTATTATTTTTGATACAATTATACCCTTTATGGGTAGTCCTGGGTGTTCATATCTGGCTAACCAAATATGGGACCATGGGGTCACATCCTTAGTTGGATGAGGGATTGAGGAAGCATAATGTTGGTAGTGATTCTTATTGGAATAATCCATACATGGTGACTCCATGGCTTTATTTAGTATATTATAGACCTATTGATCCACCAAATAGATATAATGGAGGTATCTATTACCTCCTTATATGGAATGGCTCCCAAAACAATTTTAAATGACAAAATGAACCACTTAATTCAATTCCACCACACATTATAGGGTAGATAGTTGGTGGGGATCCATTTTCTTTATGGATTCTCAAGAAAGATCTCGTGTCAATATGGAACCATTCACATGGTACTCTAGAGTTAGCATATTTTCATCCCATGGATGAAGGGCTGGGCGAGTGATAATGTCCTAAGAAATTCTGAGGAATCAACTCATACTAGAGAAGATGTAAATGATTGATATGATTGGTAGGATTCTATTTTGATTTAATAGAGATCTGTTAGATATTACAGAGTGTTTAACAATATACTAAAATAATAGGTTATGGAACTTTTATTCAAATGGTGGGATATTTTTTGGTAATTTTTCCATTGACACTTAGGAAAACACATTTTTAAATATGATTGTAGGTAGGAATCATCATTCCGTTTTGTGTAAAATTTTACCCTCTCTTAGTCATCCTAATAGATTTAATATAAGTTTCAGAAAATTTCCCAAACCCAAATATGGGGATTATCTCCCATATTTCTACATTTAATTATTAACAAATGAAAATTTGACTATCTGTATGTATCAGTGTTTCTCTATTAATGGTACAATTCGAATATATGATATGTTCTATATCAATGGAACCATCTAGATATATTAGAGGTTTTTAGTTAATAGTTCCATCTATAAAAATATGACGCTATCTTGATTTTTTTTGTTATTATTATTTTTTCTTCCTTGAATTATTTAACTTGGTTTAAATACACATAGATGGGATCTTTGGAATTCATCATCATCTGGGGACACAATTGTTTCTTCGATGTTTGGATCAAGACCTTGACATGGTTCCTTATATATTTTCATGAATGTAATCAAAAAATGATTATTTTAGTGCAAATTAATAATACAGGTCATACATTTTATAGTCATGTGATGAGGGAAAAACAATATAGTTTCACATCATGAGACAAGTATGTCCACCTGAAAGGTTCCTTCAAAATACCAGTGTGAGGATTAGAAATGATAATAACATTATAGTTGAATGTACACTAATGAAATTTCTACTTTTGAGTGGGGGTTTGATATTGTTTAGAATTTGAAATAATAAATATGTTACGGGATAAACATGTTGGGTTTTAACCATAGGGATGTGTGCTACATATTCTTTGAGGGTTAAAATAATAGACAATATATTCTAGTGTGGTTATTTATTACACATGAGGAGGAGGCACTAGATGAAATTTTATTTATGCAAGAGATATGATCATCTTTAATATTGAATACAATGTTTTTCATGATTAGTGTGAGAATCAATTAACACTTATATATTAGTCACATTACATAATTAGTTTCAAATATGACATTCAATGGATCTTGAATATGGTAGTTTAACATATTTCCCCATTCACTAATGTACAAGAGATATGATATGGAAGGCCAAAGTGATATTAAATTAAATAATATACGTTATGGATTACTTAGAAAATGTATAACAATTTGAATAAATTCCACATATATTTATTGTTGAGGTATAGGATATGGTTGAGTATATAAGAAGGATGATTTTGGGATTATTCCAAGAGTGATTCCCATTTTTGCCTTCTAGCATGTTTCTAAACCCCAGATTTTGGTATACAGATAATCCATAAAGGTGTGTGTACAACACGATTCAATTAATCTTTTAGGAATCATTATGGAATTTAATGTTAATATCTAAAATAAAAAGGATCCATCCACATTCAATAGTATTGAGTCCCTAATTACCTTGAGGATTAATAATCACAAATTGTATGAGGAGCTTTCTCATTAGTAACATAAAGTGTGGGAGATATTTTACTAAGGGATTTCATGAGAAATGGAGGAAACATTACTGTGCAATAATAACATTATCATGTGAGTTTGAATCCGTTGGAGTAATTCTTGGTAATTGGAGCTCTATATAGTAAAAATAAGCAAATTATATCCCTTCCATTTAAGAATAAAATTTCTTGACCTGAAGAACATGGAGAAGGGTTTTCCCTAGTGGTATTAAGGTTTCATGAAGTATTTCACCCTTATAAAAATTTTATATATTCTTGAATCATAACCTAGATAATAGTAGGGAAAATTTAAGAGGCTTTTCTGAGGTAATACATGGTATATGTGATGGAAACATCACACAAGTGATACCTAGGTGTAGTGATAAATATTTTTCCAAAGTGATACATGGGTAAAGTATGACATAGTCAATAGAAAATGGGTGAAGCATTTGCCTAAATATATGGGGTATCCTTTGGATGAGTTTTGAAGAAGGGAACACAATGGATCATAAGTTTTTATAAGATAGTTTTTTATAATTACCCATATATTTAAAACACCGATAAACATTACGAGGAATAACATCATCTATATTACAATATTATAACGAAAAAAGACCCTAACCAAATTATATACTTGTGTGACATTATTGAAAATGACTCTGAGGAGACCCCACATAATTGTGGAGAATCATCACCTATGTTTTGTCACCTAGAACATAATTGGCCCACGAATTATTTGAGGGATATATTCCTCACATGGCATATGTTTTATTTTAAAAAGTCCTTTATCACATTATATACGAATAAGTTTGGAGAATTCACCTTCACATTTCATATGTATCACATGAGTGATTTCCTATTCATTTTTTCCAATAATAATTTAGAGAATCTACTTGAATGAACTAAAATTTAACATGGGTGGATCACTTAAAGTAAACCTAATACATCATGGTGAAAACATATTCCAATATATTTTAATTTATAACCATTCATTCTCTAGTGACATATCCACCATTTATAGATGTTTACCATATGGTGATCGAATTAAGAAGGCATGTTCCCAATCTACTTGACTATCCTAAGCACGGTATTAGGGAACACATGTTTTCCCCCATCAATCATGTATTTCTAGGAAATAATATGCACCGAACAAAATCTACCTAATAGGTATAGACCTTGAGGTTTTTTCTATAATGAAACAAAATGCTAACGATGGTCTCAATCCTGGTGGTAGGGGTGGTATCCATTTTCATTTTAGGTAATACTATTATCTTCTGAGATGGTTTATGAAATATGAAGTGAATCATGCAGAAACATCCCCTTTTTCCCCTATAAGAGGATTGACAAAAGAAAATTTGGGGTTTTTAAAGATAATTAAGGGGAATATGGTCCTACCCTTGCACTAAGCCCCTAATATTTCTTCTCGTAACATAGCCTATTTTTCATCCATCAGCTGAAGAGGAAGATAATATTTTTGGTATCCCTTCTTGTATAAGCCACGATACATTCATGTAGGATATCCTATTCCTCCTGCATTCCATATCCTATTCCACAAAAATTATTGGATGTGAAAGTAACATCCAATATAGTCATACTATTCAGTTATAAGTCCAATTTGAAACTATACATACAATGTGTCTTTTATAATTATGTTAATTATTTATCACATCAATAATAACTCATGTGGGATTAGACACATAGGTTGATCAAAACATTAACATAACCAAAATTCCATTTAATGCTGCCACCTTCAATGCAAGACCCAACCACACTAAACAATGTGGTTTTGTATTATCGTCCCGATGGGATATTAAAGAATCAACAATAAGATTAAAATTTGGATTCATCTTCCCATTGACATCGTTATTTTTTCATACAACCAACAAGATCATTCCACCCCAACAAAATTCCAATTTTTTGCGTCCTTTCATCAATGAATAGTTACGCATGCGTATGTCCCACACCAATTTATTCTGGGCACCTTTACCTACATATCCTTTCCATATGATGTTGAGCTACATGGCTTGGTACTTATCACATGACCTTAAAAGATATTATATGTCTCATTATGTTTCATTTAAATACAGAAGGTCTAATACCATTCAAGAGAAAATATTGGGTGCCCCATCTGGACCTTGATCCCTGCATAAAAAAATCTACCCAAAAATGATGATAAAAACCAAATTGCCAACATATGTGGAATTAAAAATATTTATTTAAAAGACTTATTTCGAAAATCCAAACTGAAAAAGATATAGAGCCAATGATACCTATAGATTGTACTATTATTAGAAAACAATTGATAAAAACTTTTGGTTATATTGATGTAGATAATTTGATAAATACAAATGGTTCCTTTGATAGAGTCCCCCTGATATGTATAGATGGTCACACACATAGACACACATATATATATATGTTAAAAATATATTACAAAAATATGTGAGACCAATCCCATATAGGGATTTGGAATGTTTTAATTAACATATCTTAAATCTATACAAGAGTCTTTGAGTAGGAAATAATTTATCCAAAAGGGTTTGATGATAGAGACCTCTCATTCACTTGACCAGTGTGAGTTCATAAGTGTCACTAGAAAAATACCCCAATGAATACTTACCTTTGGACATTCGTTCATATATTTTCAAGAATGTTGGAATCCTTCTGTATTTCAAGTTCAAAAAATATAGAATTATAGAATACTTATAATGAATTCATGTAATTTATATCATTTGAATAATTACACTCCTCTTTAGGGTTTAAAATATAGTGAACACGAGGGGAACAACTCGAAGTTGTTCAAGGTTCATTAGAAAAATTTTCAATGGTTTTTATTAATAGGAACAAAATCACCCAATTCATCCCTCAATATAAATTATTATAAAATTTATGGAAGGAGGTCATAAAGTTAATTTTTAGTGAAACATTTGAAGTCACAGTGTTAAAAAAGATGGGATTTAAGGGAAATTTTATAGTTTTGGCGTGAAATGTTTCCTCCATTGAGACCCTCCATCATATTTAAGGATTGTTCATGTATCCTTCCCAAAATCCTAATAATGGGTGGGTCACCATTATTTTTCAATTAGTTATTAATATAATCATATGAGACCACCTATAAATACTAGGGGTTCTCAGTCAATAGTACCAAATGTATCTATTAGATTTCCTCCATCAATGGTACCATCTATATTCATCAGAGGATATCCATAAATGGTAACATCAGTATGTGTTAGAGGTCCTACATATCATTTTGTTATTAATTTATCATTCCTTGATTTATCTTGTTTTTTTTAATCCATATTTATTTTGACTCTTAAAATTATCATCATTTTGACAGATATTTTTTTTGAGGTTGGGATCAGGACGTTGATGATGCTTCCTTTCTTTCCTTGTAAAAGGAATTAGTACCCTCATAGTATTATGATATATAACATGAACATTTACCTTTTAGTTTATTTAAAAAGGTCCAAACCATGAGTTTTAAGGTCATGTGGAAAGGACATCCAATAAAGGGGTTCTTATAAATGATATGTGTGATACATATTCATGAGAGTCCCTTTGTACTTGAAATAACCCATAATAAATGAGTTATTATGAGTGGTGAGGATTATCATATTAGGTATATGGACTAATCGGAAATTCAGTGGTGGATGAAGTTTGGTTTTAACCATCAGGAGGCATCCAATGTATCCCATTGAGGAAAGAAATTCCTACAAAATTTCATATACTAGGTGATTACACCTAAGAAATAGGTCCAAGAATGAAATTTTCTCAAGATAATGATATGATTTACTCGACTACTTAATCACATGACTTCCATGATTGGATTGAGAAACAAAGATCCTTATAAGAAATATCACATTAAATAATTTCTTTCTATTATTACTTACACCTAAAATGAATTCCCATATTTAAACACGATTCTTAACCTAATTTTGGATGTTGGAGGGGATATTGATGGTAGAAGATATAATATATCCGATAAGAAAAAATAGGTGCTTACTCTAGAATGGATTCTTGAATGAATCTATTCCTCATCTACTGATGGAATAGGACATGGAATTGGAAGGGTATCTATAAATAAATACTCTGGTGTTATTTCAAGAGGAGTGAGGTCATGATGGATCAAAACTATTTCTTATTTCATTAAACTTTTACATAGGTATTATACAAATAAATCAAAAGAAAAGTACCTCTAAACCTAGTAGGGAAGATAACCACAATATTTATTTTTTATTATATTCTTTTGGATTCTTTCTCCATCCTCTATAAATAATTACACTAAAAGTTATTTTACTAATCATTCCTTATTAAAAAATTGAGGGTGTTAGAAAAGAATAATTTCTTATTTAATCTCTCTTTATAAAGAGAGTGATTATAAAATCTTCTTTCCAATATTTATTGGAGATTGTTGTTGACCCTTTTGGATTGAAAATTTAATATTTTCCTTATTCAAAGTGACACTTGATGTTTTTTGATGAACTACTGTGGTTGTGGTGGAAGTGATATGTGTCTTACCCCTTAATACTAATTCTGTTAAAAATTATTGAAATCATTATAGAATCTGTGTAGGGATGTGTGACTAATCCTCTATTATATTATTATGTTATAATAGGCTTATCCATCCAAAATTAAAATGTTTACCCATTTCATTGTTGAAATATAAATTCTTTCATATTCTATTCCTCTGATTCCACCAAAATATAACTGTTGGTCGGAGTGTATACTCAAGAGGGGGGTGGTGTGAATTGATTTCAAATTAAAAAATTCTGTTGAAAATATTTATATTGATACTCCAAATTAATAAAACAAGTTAAACTATAGTGAATTTATAAGGATTGTAAATGTTCAATCAGTTTCTCAAAGATTGATTACATTTCTGTTAACTTAATCAGAAGATTATGTTTTATTTTGAAACTAACATACAAGATAACAAAAATTACAAACACTTTCTAGTTTAACTATCAATGTTACATTAAAATAGATTTAAGTTTCTAAGTGAATAAAAGCAGAATATTGAAAATAGTTTATGCTTAAAATAAGATGCACAACAGTTTTAAAACAAGTGGTTCAGTCTCAAGCTGATACTTAGTCCTCTCAAAATGTTTATATAAAACATTGATCCACACTTAGGATTGGGGTTTACAATGGTACGTAGACTATCCAGGTCCTCAGACCTCTACCACAGTTCTATGTGGGAATAAAATAATAATAACAGCTCACATGTGTCGAGGTCCTCAGACCTCTAAAACTATCCACAGTGGGATACAAGAGTGTAAGGGAAATATTGAGTGTGGAATTAGAAATCCTCCATTTCTTCTTAGGAGTCGCTATGTGTTCAAATATAGATAAGCACACACTACTCGTAATGTAGAGAAAAAACGATCACAATCGAGCGAGAATATAGAGATGAGTTTAGAATTCTCTTGTGTGATGTTAATAAAGGTCTGGAATCCTTTTTATTGAAGGAGATGAAGCTTTGTGTCCTCCTCTAGAATTTAAATGAAAAAAAAGTGTCGTGATTCTTATTGTGTTGTCTGTGAAGTTCAGTCAAGTGAAGATGTTCTTTATGATTCAAATATGCTTTGTGTGTCCAGCCGTGTCAAGTTGCAGGCGGTGTGCCTTTATTCTAAAACATCCTCCAAGTATGTTCTTTGTTCTTGTGCTCACTTCCTTACTTTCTGTTTCACTATCGCGCGTGTATATGATTATTGGTCACACTTATCTTTTAACTTTGAATGCACTAATTGGAGCCGACAGGTTTCATGTGTTCTGTAACTCTTACCTCGTACTATCTGATGATATTCATACAATGAAACCTTAATTATGTCAAAGAATTAATGTAATAAAATATGACTGTTAGAAATTAAATTGAAAAAAAGTCAAATTAGTTTAAGAAACTATGTCATAGTAAGTCGTGGAAATGGTTTCTCCTTCACATGGTGTCTAGGTTGATCACGGTGTCTGAGTGTCATGGTATCTCATGGTCACGATGTCTCATGGCCACGTTGCCTTGTTCACGGTGTCTGGCATCGTAGTGTCTTGTTCACAGTGTCTGGGTTCATGGTGTCTTGTTCATGGTGTTTGGATTCACAGTGTCTTTTTCACGGTGTCTGGATTCATGGTGTCTTGTCCATGGTGTCGGGATTCACAGTGTCTCACTTCACGGTGTCAGAAATACATAGCCAGTGGCAAACTCACAGTGTCTTAGACTTTCCAATGTAAATATGTGAAGACATAAATAAATATGATAATAGAAAGGATTAGACGTAAGGATTTGTTAAAGAAGTTATTCTGAGAGTAGATTAAAGATAATATAAAGTAAGTAAACTAAATATCGATCAATTAAGATCTTGCATGGCTTTACCTAAAACATGAGAAAACCTTAGATATAAATACACATGATCTATATTGAATAAGATGTAGAATCATTAATACATGATTAAATAAGATTTTTGATCATTAAAACATGATTAAATATCGAGGAGTCCAACAATCTCCCCCTTTTTGATGATCAAAAGTCATATATTATTAATGTGCATATTAGATTCAACTATAAAGATAAATTGCTAACATAATATATACAAACTTATCCCCCTTTTGGGATTGTCAAAAGGATAAACTAAGAGATGGAAAAAAGGATCACTGTCCATTATCAACAAATAATTGACAGTACAACAAACAAGATCAAGACAAAATCAATATTATCCCTATCAAAAAGAGTAAACAATGTTCTTCATCAAGGGTTGGCCTTCTCTTTGCCTTTTTCATTAGAAGAATAAAAAGCCATAGGGGTAGAGGTTGAGGTATAAGAAGGCAGAGATGTGGTTGATAAAGAGGGTAAAGAAAGGCCTTAAAATACTAAGGGGGCCAAGGTCAATGTAGTAGAAGATCTAGGTAGTTGCTGATCAAGAATCACTGGCCTGATGTGACTGAGTGCTTGGTCGGCAGACATGGTGGTTGAGTCTAGGGCATAGGTGAAGGTAGGAATCCCATTTCTGAGAGGTGCAGCCGCTAGTGTATCAATGGCAGTACTCTGAACATGAAAATAGGGCTGGAGGAGTTTGATGAAATCTGCAATGATCACTCCACCATAATGAAAGGCTTTCTCAAAATCTTCCCTCTTCTCTATAAACTTGTCCAACAAATGAGTAAACTCTGTGAGTTTCTCGACTTGGTTCTTCAAAGAAAGAGTCACAGGAGGAGTCCGCAGATTTTATACAAGGTACATGAAATGATTTATCATATAGCTCATGGAAGAAATTCTATTTAAGTAGAAATCCACATTATTGGAAATCTCTTGCTGAACATCATAAGAAATTTTGGAGTGGATTTGAACTAAGTCAATAATTCTATCACTGTTTTGTACTAATTCAGATAAAGAATCCGCATTAAAGCCACTGAAGACATTCTGAAGATATTATTTAACTAAATATATCATATCACTATCCAAGGATGGTTTAGAGGATTGACTAGATTATTTGATAGCTATGTTCATGGAATTTAGTTGATTTATCACCTTTTAAAGACATCTGGTGTACTCATCAGTGAGTTTATTGAGGTTGGAAACAAGATCTTTCATTTCCTTCACAATTTTCTTGCACTCTTCAGCAATCTTTTCATCTAAGGATTCAAGATAAGGTTGAATCTGAGACACAACAACTTGTGTAATTTGAGGAGTAGCATATTCTATAGGTGGAGAAACAGATTCAGATCTCGAATGCAGCTCTATCTGTATGTCTTCAACCATAATCCTTTGGGACTTAACATTGTTACTGAGTATCTTATTTTCAACTCTTACCTCTTGAATCTCATGGAGCATCTTAGGTTTTATTTACCAAATGAGCTTCTCTAATAATATTGAGGCATCTCACTCACATAAATTTATCACAGGAAGAGGTTTTTTATTCATGAGCATCTCAACTCCAGATAAAAGAGTATCTCCAAATTACATCAAATCATCCTTACTCACAAAGGATGGATGTTCAGATATGGGTTCAAGACTATGAACTGGTACAGGTTCAGGTTCCTTCTCAGGTGAAATATTTGAGATTGATTTCAACTGAAAAAGGAAGGAAATATCCATCCCAGTTGTTGTAACCTACTGAGACTCAATCACATCATAGAAACTAGGAAATTTGTACAGAGTCTCTATGGGACTTGACTTAGTTGGATGTGAGGCTTCACCAGACTCAAGATTCGGGGATTTCTCCACCTCAATCGGTGCCTCCTTCTCAAGAATGTGAGGATTAAAATCGTGGTTTAAATCTACAGACTCAGTTCTATGTTCCTTAATCCTTTCCTATCTCTCCAGCTAAAATGCTATCTCCATTTTTTCTTCAGCAGAATGTATAATTTCAGGAATAGATTATCCCACAGGGAGTTCCTCAAGATTTATCTCTTGCAGAATAGGAAACTCTTCCACTATAGGCTCTTCCAAGGCATGCTTTTCTGAATCTTTTCAACTGATTTTGTTACTGCCTCGGGTTGAGTTTCCAAACTAATAGCTTCTTTAGGAGCAGGTACTTCTTCTTCAAGAACATCATGAGAAATAGTAGCTCTATCTTCCTCAACAACAACAACCTCCTTTGGTGGCACTTCAGCCACTTCTTCCTCTTCTTTAGGATAATCAAAAAACCCATATAGTTCCAAGAAAGGATCAGAAATGTCTTTCAGCCTTAAAGGATAATCCATAGGATTGAATTTCTCATAAACATTGTCATGATCTTCCACCTATTCCTTTTTACAAGGATTCAAGTTTATCATCATTATCTTGATGGTGGATTTTGAGAGACAGTACTTATAGTCCATAATTACTTCCTCATGAGGTCCAACCACACATTTTCCTAGAATCATGGATGATATAAGCCGATAGTAGAACATAGAAGTGGACTTGGATGTGACTTGGATAAACTCACACATGAGACGTATAATATACTTGAAAAAGTTGATCTTCTGTCCATTTTTCATGAGGTGAATCAAAAACACATCATGATATTTTAACATAGAAAAATCACACTTTCTTGGACATACCAAATTCTGTATAAACATAAACAGAAGCCTTGTTTCTCCATCTAATTCAGCAGTGGTCGCTCTTCTCTGGGTTCCATTTTCAGTTAGGGTTTTCAGAGAATCTTTTAAATCAATGAAGTTGTTTAAAGGTGGAGGTCTTCTTTGATAATCATCACAAATGCCTTAATGAGGTATCCTAAGGCATGCAACCCATATAATTGAAGATAAATAGCATCTATCGCCATTGAACCAACTCCATACAACATAACTTTCACCAGAATAAAATGAGAACTATACGTAATGGTAAAATTCTGCCACTACCCTAGGATAGATTGGTCTATCCTCCTTCAAGAATCATTCTAACCAACCTTGTTGTTATAAAACATTCAATACTAGAGACATACTAGATAGAATCCACTTGGGGAAAATTTCTTTCTCAGGTACAACACTGCAGTTTTGCATATTCAGATTTAAAGGTCCTTCGGGTGCCAGCTTAGGTGCATTCTTCTTCTACTTCTTTGAGATGTGCTTATCCGGTGTCGATGATGATATATGCTTCATCCTTTTCATTTAATTATGGTTTGAGTGAGAGAAAGGTTGCATGGATGAAGAAGGGTTCTAAAAGGTAGGTAGAAGAAACCTCCAGTGAAGAATCAAGTGATACTTACATTGTTCTATCATTTAGGAATACCAAAAGTCGCTAAATTAGAAATGATGGAAACATAAAAGAGGTGAAATAATAATTTCCACAATATGGGTTAAAAAACTTAAAAGGATTTTTACTGTGAGACCATGACTAGTCATTATGGTGAGACAATGAGTGATTATTACATTGAGACAATAATTGAGTTTCACAATGAGACCGTGAGTGAGATTTTTAGTGCATGTTACAGTGAGTCAGTAAACATCAGATCATAAGTACAAATTGATAAGGTTAGACCGTAAGCATAAAACATCACAGTGAGATAGTAAACCTCAGAGGTAGTAACTGAGAAACCATAATCATGAAACAGTAAAGTATAACACAGAAAGATACCGCACAGTAAGACCTGAAATAGTAACTAGTAAGGTCTCTATTTGAGATTTATCATGCCTAGTTCATGTATGATGCAGTATATTGTCTTAGAATTTAATGGTTTTGGAAATATATCAGCAAGTTGATATTCATTACCAATGAATTCGGAAGGGATATCCCATTTTTGGTAATGATCTCTCAAAAAGTGATGTCTTACATCAATATGGTTTTTCCAAGAATGTGAAACATGATTCATTGAGATGTTAATAACACTTGTGTTGTCACAATTTATAGGTAGATGTCTGAATTCATATCCTTAATCTATTAATGTGTGTTTTATCCAAAACATTTTTGCACAACAAAATCTAGAAGCTATGTATTCAGCTTCTGTAGTAGATAGTGCAACATATTTTTCTTTCTTACTACACCATGATACTAGTGACTTTCTTAAAATGTGTCATGTTCTAGAGATGTTTTTATATCTAACTTACAGCCACTAACGTCAGCATTTTAATAACTAACTAATTAAAATGTTTTTTCCTTTAGGATAAAACAGTTCTTGATTGGGTGTATGCTTGAGTTATTTGAAAATTCACTTTACAACATTTAAATGAGATTCCTTATGGTTTTCTTGAAAATGAGCACACATACACACACTATACATAATGTCTGGATGACTAGCAGCTAAGTAAAGTAAGTATCCAATCATTCTTCTATAAGTGGTTTGATCAACAGATTTTCCATCTTCATCAAGATCCAACATACAAGTGGCACTCATGGTAATGTCACTAATTTTAGTTCTATCCAATCCAAAATGTTCTAGAACATCTTTTGTATATTTATATTGATTTAAAATAATACCATTTTTATTTTGAAAAACATGAACTTCAAGAAAATATTTGATTTCACCCATTAAACTCATTTCAAATTCGTTTTGCATCATTTTAGAAAAATCAACACATAAATAATTCATCAAGGGTCCAAAAATAATGTCATCTACATAAATTTGAAAACTAAAACATAATTTGAATGTATTTTTATAAAGATATTAGGATCAGCTATTCCTTTTATAAATCCTTTGGAAAAAAGAAAAGTACTTAATCTGTCATACCAAGCTTGTGGAGCTTTATTTAAACCATATAAAGCTTTTGATAGTTTAGAAATATGATTTTGAAAATTTGGGTTTATAAATCAAGGGGGATGTTCAACAAAAACATCCTAAACTATATTCCCATTTAAGAATGCACACTTGACATCCATTTGATATAGTTTGAAATTCAGATGTGCAGCATTGGCAAGTAGGATTATGATGGCTTCAAGTCTATCTACTAGTGCAAAGTTCTCTTCGTAGTTAATTCCTACTTCTAGACTGTATCCTTGTGCAACAAGTATAGCCTTGTTTCTACCTATGTTACCAGCTTCATCAAATGTATTCCTATAAACTCATTTACTGCCTATGGTCAAAGTGTCCTTATGTTTGTCTAACAATTCCCAGACATTATTTCTTTCAAATTGATAAAATTCATCTTGCATAGCCATCACCCAAAATTCATAATTTATTACATCATTGATATTTTTAGGTTCATGCTGTGAAAGAAAAGCTTGATGTTCAACCTGATTTCTTAGAGAAGCTCTAGTTTGTGTTCGTCTATCTAAATATCCTACTACAACATCTAAATGATGGTTTTAAGGGACCCAATTGGTCTAGAAAAGATAGTTCTAGAGATTTCAGGTTCATTTATAGGTTCGGGTTCAACAGAAGCAGATTCTGAAACATTTTCAGAACTGGTTTTCTTAACAATATATTTATTGTTTTTGTCATTAGGGTCTAGAATGGACATATCATCTTCAAACATTTCATGAGGGGTCTTAGGTTCTTGTGGATTAGTTTCATCATATTTAATATGTACATATTATTCCACACATTTATTTCTCTTATTGGATACTCTACAGGCTTTACATGATATTGAGTAACCATGGAAAATTCCTTCATCACATTTGGAAGCAAATGTTTCCAGATTATCTTTAGTATTATGGATAAAGACATTGAAACAAAAAACTATAACATAGTTAACCTTAGGCATTCTATTGTTCCAAATCTCATAAGGGGACATTTTATGAATTGGTCAAATCAAGAATCTATTGATAATGTAACAAGCTGTATTAAAGCATGTTGTTTCTTTAAGGATTTACACTTTTCTTTGAGTAGTTGAACATTCTTTTCGTTTTTTACTTCTAGTACAGATTTGAAAGTACTAGTTAAAGCATGTTGTTTCTATAAGGATTTACACTTGTCTTTCATCTCATTGCAGGTATCCTCTAGCATGTTACAGTATTCAAATAACTCGTTACTAGACATGTATTTAGAATCCGAATAAGAATTACCACAATATTAATAAGAGTTTAAAGAAGGAATATTCAATGTCACCTCAGATGTGTTTAGCATGAAACATGTATTAGATTTTTGAGATTTTTTATCTTTAGTGGAATTAGAATCACTTATACTGTCTTCTAAATCACTCTAGGTATCTTTCATAGCTTTCTATTATTTCTTGTCCTTGTACTCATATTTATTATTGTACTTTAACTTCGGACAATCAGCTTTCACATAACCTTTCCTCTTGCATTTGTGGAAAACTATGTCATCAATTTTATCAATCCTTTTCTAATCCTTCTTCTAATGACCTTTGTTTTCATACATTTTCATGTAACAGGATTTCTGAAAAAAATTCTTCTTTTCTGTAAATCTTTATAAATTTTCTGGATATCTGTGCCATTTCAGCATCACTATCATATGCACTCTCTTCACTACTAGAACTATCACTTGAAACTTCAATTTTCTCTTTGTCCTTGATTTTTGAAGCAGAGGTATTGAAGGATACTTATTTCTTTCTTAGTTTATCATATTCTTCTTTATTTACCTTCAATTATTCTTCATAGATCATCAACTTACCAATCAGCTCCTCGATAGCTAGCATGCCAATGTCACATGATTCCCTAATTGAGACTGATGTGCCTCTCCATCTTTCTGGAAGGCATTTTAGTATTCTCATAATCTTCTACTTTGCTGGAACAACAATTCCTAGTGAGATCATGGTATTAACTCTCTCATTAAACCTGAGATACATATCAGAAATAGATTCATCCGATTTCATTTTAAAATAATCATACTTAATAGTGTACATATTTAGTCTCATTTCCTTGACATTGGTTGTTCCCTCATGGGAAACTGTCAAAGTATCCCATATTTCATTAGCAGTCTTACTCGACGATATTTGATTAAAATTTTCATCTCTTAAGGAACAATGTAGGGAATTCATTTCTTTACAATTATTATTGAAAGAACCATTAGTAGGTTCATACCAAGTAGTTCTAACCGTTTCTGGAATCTTATACTGAGTCTCTATAGATCTTCAAATGTCAAATACCTTACTTTGTAAATGAATATTCATTTTTATTTTCCATTGGGCATAATTAACACGATTAAATAAGGGTGTCCTATTGGTATCTAGCCCTTCTAGTCTGTTGTCCATAAAAATATTTTAGCAAAAATATTTAAAGAGATAACATTTAGAAATAACATAAATTTTGAGATCTTTAAGATACAACTAAAATCACAGCTGAAAACTTTTCACAATCATACTGTTTTGAACAAGTTTTAACACACCACTGATACCAAATATTGGCCAGAGTGGATACTAAAGAGATGGGGGGAGGGGGGTTGAATTGAGTTCCAATTAAAAAATTCTGTTTAAAATATTTATATTTACACCCCCCAATTAATAAACCAGTTAAAATATAGTGAATTTATAAAGATTGTAAATTTTCAAGGAGTTTCTCAATGATTGATTACTTATCAGTTAACATAATCAGAAGATTAAGTTAGCTTTTGAAACAAACATAATAGTTAACAAAAATTAAAACACTTGCTGTTTTAACTATCAATGTTATTTTAAAATGGATATAAGATTCAATGTGAATAGCTGTGGAATATTGAAAATCGTTTAAACTAAAACTAAGACCCATAATAGTTTTAAAATAAGAGGTTCAGTCTCAAGATGAGACTTAGTCCTCTCAAATAGATTATATAAAACTTTTATCCACACCCTGGATCAGGTTTTTCAAAAGTACCCAGACTTTCTAGATCCTCAGTCCTCTACCACAGTTCTTTGTGTGAAAGAAATAATAACAACTAACAGGTTTTCCATGTCCTCAGACCTCTACAACTCTCCACAATGGTATACAAGAGTGTAAGGGAAGGATTGAGTGAGGATTCAGAAATCCTCCAGTTCAGATTAGGAGTTAGTGTGTGTTCAAACAGATATATGCACACATTGCTTGTAATGTAGAGACAAATATGATCACAATCGAGCAAGAATATAGATATGAGTTTAGGAATCTCTTGTGTGATGTTAATGATGTTCTGGAATCCTTTTGATTAAAGTAGATGAATCTTTGAGTCCTTATCTGGAATTTGTGTGGGAAATAGAGTGTCGTGATTCTGCCTATGTTCTATGTGAAGTTCAGTTGAGTGAATATGTTATTTAGTATTCAAATATGCTTTGTGTGTCCAGCCGTGTCAAGTTTCATGTAGTGTTCCTTTCTTCTAAAACATCCTCTAAGTAGGTTTTCTTGTTCTTGTGCTCATTTACTTACTTTTTGTTTCTGTATCGCGCATGTATATGATTCTTGGTCACTCCTCTCTTTTAACTTGGAAGAAACGTGTTGGAGCCGACAGGTTGCATGTGTTCTGTACCTCATACCTCGTAATGTCTGATGATATGTATACAATGAAACATTAATTATGTCAGTGCATTAATTTCATACAAAATAACTGTAAGAAATTACATTCAAAAATGAAAATGATGTTTAAGAAATGGTGTAACAGTAAGTCTTGGAAACAATGTATCCTTCAAATGGTGTCTAGGTTGATAATGGTGTCTGAGTGTCATGGTGTCTCATGGTCACAATGTCTCATGGATATGGTGCCTTGTCCATGGTGTCTGGCATCACAGTGTTTTATTCACGGTGTCTGGCTTCAGGGTGTCTTGTTCATGGTGTCTGTCCTCACAGTGTCTTGTTCACGGTGTCTGGCTTCACGGTGTTTGGCTTAACAGTGTCTGGCTTCATGGTGTCTGAAATACATAGCTAGTGGAAGACTCACAATGTCTTAGACTTTCCAAAGTAACTATGCGCGGACAAAAATAAATATGATAATATAAAGGATTTGACTTAATAATTTGTTAAAGAAGGTATTCTGAGAGTAGATTAAAGATAGTATAAAGTTAGTAAACTAAATATAGATCAATTACGATCATTCATGGCTCTTATTAAAGCATGAAAAATATTTAGATATTAATACACATGATCTAGATTGAATAAGATGTAAAATATTTAATACACAAGTATATAAGATTTTTGATCCTTAAAACATGTTTAAAACATGAGGAGTCCAATAATAATGAAAGGATTATTATGTGTGGGTGTGATTCTACACCCCCACCTGATTTTTGTATAGGTATGGTGACAATCATATCTTAGTACAACTAGAATGTATTGGAAGGCATACTGAGGGTGGGAATGGGTGTGTCCCTACTCACATGATTCCAATTAAGTAAATTGGTGGGATTATATAGTGAAATATGGGATGTGGTCACACTTTAGGTTTTTAATGGTTTTATATGATTGACTAGCATTCCCAAACAAAAGAGATGATGCCTGTATTTTTCTAATTGTGGGGAGTTATTAGGAACTTTTTTAATGACACTTATGAACTCACATTTTTAAATATGAGTGCTGGTTGGGATCATCATAATCTTTTGTGTAAAAGTTTACCTACTCTTGGAGACCCATATTGATTTAATACATGTTTCATAATCCTTCAAAAATACAAATATGGGTCTTGCCTCCCTTATTTCTATAATAAACTATTTACAAATGAAAATGTAACAGTTTATATGTATCAGAGTTTCTCCATTAAGGGTACAATTTAGATATATGTTTTATTCTATACCAATAGAACCATTTGGATATATTAGAGTGTTTTAATCAATATTTACATATGTATGAATATGATGTTATCTATCATTTATTACTATATTCTGATTCTTGCATCATGTTACTTAGTTTAAATACACATAGGTGGGAATTCAATAATTCATCATCATCAAGTGACAATATTTTTTTACATTGATGTTTAGATCAGGACCATGAAATGGTTCTTTATTTATCCTCATGATAGTGATCAAAATAACAATAGTTTAGTGATAATTAATAAGACAAGTCATAAATATTACTGTAATGTGGTAAGGGATAAACCATATAGATTCACATCATGAGGAAAGGATGTCCAGTTGATAGGTTCCAAGAAAATAAGAGTGTGGTGATTACACATGAGAAAACCTTTATAGTTGAATGGACCCAGAAGAAATGCCACTTTTTGATTGGGGGAATAATATTGTTTAGAATATAAAATAATAAGGATGTTTTGGATTAATGATGTTGGGTTATAAATTTAAGTTTGTGGGATACATATCCCATAAAGATGAAATTCATTTCCAATGTAATACAGTGTGGTAATTTGTTACACAGTAGGAGGAGGCACTAGATGAAGTTTTAGTTATTTAAGAGATATGATCAAAATGAATCATTAATCCAAAGTGTTTTATGCTCAGTGTGACAAACCATGAACACTAATATATTAGTCACAATACACAATTAGTTTCAAATAGTAAATTTAATGAATGATGAAGCTAGTAGTTTAACAGCCTTCCCCATTAATAGATGGACAATAGAGAAGATATAAAAGTCCTTAGAGATATTTTTTTCTGATAATAAATGTTATGGATTTTTTAAATAATTGATTAAAATATGGATATATTCTGCATATATTAATCGTTGATGGAGAGGATATGGATGTGTATATAAGAATAACAATTATGGGATGACTCATAGGGCGATGTCCATTTTTTTTCTTGTTGAATGTTTCTAAACCCCAGATTGGGGTATACAAATAACCAATAAAGGAGTGTGTTCTACATGATCACTTCATTTTTTGTGAATAATTATGGAATTTAATGTTATGATATAATATAGAAAGGATCTATCCACTTTCACTAGGATTGAGTCCCTCATTACCTTGACGATTAATAGTCACAAATAGTCTGTTGATCTTTATCAATAGTGAGGTAATGTGGGAGATATATTTTACCAAGGTATTCCATGGGAGAAGAATGAAATATTATTTTTATATAATAACATTATCATGAAAGTAAAATATCATTATATTAGGTATTGATAATGTGAGATACATATAGTAAAAATAGTCACATGATATCCCTTCAATTTGAGAATAAAATTTCATGACATGATGAAAACATAAGAGGTTTTTCCCAAGTGGTACTAGGGTGACATGAAGTATTTCACCATAGTATAAATTGGGTGTATTCATGAATCATAACACTAGATAAAATATTGTAGAATTAAAGAGAATTTTCCAAGGGAATACATGGTATATGTGAAGGCAACATCATAGAAGTCATACCTAGGTGTAGTGATGAAGAATTATTCAAAGTGATACTTGGGTATAGTATAACCTAACATAGTGTTGTGTACATTGATTTGATGGGGACCTAGAACATATAAATTTAGATGAATATTTTAATCAATATCATAAGGATTCTGATTTAATAGAATGTTGTTCTGGTGGATGTGCATAAGGTTTTAACCACGAACACAAATAAGTAAACTCGTCGAAGTAGAATCAAATTTAAACAAATGTATGCATGAATTATTTATTCAAAGTATAAATGTTAAGATCGTATATATATTCAAATGAAAAAATATCTGGATTTGTGGGTGACTCAGTAATTTTTGTTAATAAAATATGCACATTCAGTTTACCATTTTTTCCAAAAGAGTTGAGAGATTATTCACTAGTGAGGAATTATGGCATTCATTGGATGGCTTCCAATATGTTTTATCTATTGAACCGTAACCACCGAATAGTAAAAAAATCCATGAATAGATGAATAACTACAATCTAAATCCACATAATCATTTCAGTATTTTATTATTGACACATAGAAATTACATTGGTAAATATGATGAGATTTTGGGCTTATCATATTCTTGTGGGTGAATTATTTGTTCTGTGGGACTTGTTTACAGATTTATGAAATTTGGTGTTTTCTTCCCAAATTAATCCTTCGGTTTGGACCCTATTTTTATTGAAATCAATTATTAACCTATGTATAAGTTACCATATGTATGTATTAGTGGTTCCCATTCTATGGTACCATATATATGTATTATAAGTCCTTCATCTTATTTTTGTTATCATTTTTTGAACTTTTATGTATGTAAATTTGGTTTAAGTCCACAAAAATTCTAACCCTTGAATTTATCATAATTCATGGAGGTTATTACTATATTAATGTATGGAATACTCCATCATGGGGTTTTAAAAGTATCATTGTGAAAGGAATCAGAATCCATGTAGTTTTGAGAATGTTGACTGTATATTTTGTACTTATAATGTTCATATGACATTGACCAAACCATATAGTTTATCATCATTGTAAAAGGATGTCAATTGTTAGTTTCATGGTAATCACTGGTTAGGGACATTTTAATGAGTCGACCTTCATAGAAGGCATGACTGAGAAGAAATTTGGTCTTTTGAGTGGAGGAATGTTCTTATTTGTAATATTTCCAATTAAGATTTTTATGAGTTGAAGATGTTAGTTTTTAACATTTGTGAGGTGTTATATGTATCTATCCATTATTAAAATTAAATCCTAAATTATTTGGTATGGTTGGGGATTACAATGATGGAGAAATTTTTAGGTAAAATTTGGTTACATAAGTGAAATTTTCGTCTTGAGTCCAGAATCCCACATGAGCTATACTGGGTGGGAGAAACAAGGATCACCAAAAAATTTGTCACAATTCATATTTATATTAGAGCATGAATTACTCGTTAACTAATGTCCCAGGGGTATAAAATCCTCCAAATATGTAGATGGATGAGGGAGGGGATATAGAATTGAGGAGGGATATAGACTCTATATATAAAGGATAAACTCGTACTCATGAGGGTATTCTTAGATTAATAATATTTTTATATACTAATGGGTGAAGGTGGAACAATATAAAGATACATAGGATAAAATTTTATGAGTTTACTATATAATAAATAAGTTATTTTTTATTCATGAATGTTTCAAAACTCTCTATTTTGGATAATGGATCCAGTGGTAATGAAACAAAAGGTGGGGTGTTTCTTGTTTATTTTCATGTTTCAAGTTGTATGAGTGATGTCATTTCAACTACCTAAAAAAGGTTTCTAAAAACTACCTCCAAAATTGGTACCCTCATTACATTGGGGATGCATAATCATAAACTCCCTTAGGACCCTACCGATTTCAACGGTTATGTGTGGAATGTATTTTTACCTAGGTAAATTATGCCACCAGGAGGATATTCTAGTGTGCTTAAATACCAAAATCATGTGATTCTAGTGGATTTAGAGGATCTCTTGATTATTTTATCTCCAAATCGGAAACTCTGGTAAAGTATTGATATTTAATTGAAGAATAAATGTTCAATATATAAATTTCATAGATGAAGCTACACCTATGTTATATTATATAAAATCATATGGTTTCAAAAATGTTTACTTGGGGAATATTAAAGGAGAATCACTAAGAAAATAATTGACTGAAGTGAAGGAGGGATCCCCAATTGATGATTAAGAAAAGTGATGAAGGCCTCACCTCAGTCATTCTTGGGAGAAGTGATGAATTTGTCACCCATGTGATAGTTGGGTGAAGTGATAAAGGACTCACCCTTTTTATACTTGTTAAAGGTCTGATCCAGGTGATTAAACATTCAAAAATATACTCTCTAATGATATAGAGACTCCTCATATTATTTATGAAGAATATAATGTATCAATATTGTCATATAAGGGTAATTTTAACAAGAACTATTGAACGAGGCTGTAATTTGTTTTTAATAATGGTTAATGGTACTTCAAGATTTTGGGGAACTCAAAAACACTCTAATTTCATTAATTTACTCATATTTTAAATACTAAATAAGCTACAGAAATGTTTTTTTTGGGATTATGTGAGAGACTAGGTTGAGTGAAGCATTAAGATATCTTTTATTCATTCATAATTTAGGAATGAGAATCCCAATGGTCCTATTTATAGGAAAATGTTCAACCATGGGTGAAGGGTAAGTCTTTTCATAGTGATATGCACATATTTAACTTGCGTGATTAGGTTTGTCATTTTAGGGAGCTATGTTGAAGATACTTTAATGAGGTACTAGGATTTACAATTCCATGTTAGGGGTTCCCTTAAAAATTATTATAGTGTATTACTGAAAATTTCATGTTCATTACTCATTTCATTTTCATAAGGATTTTTAAGTACTCTTCCCACATGATCTTCATCATTATTTTGTAAATGGGGATCACTGAAAAAGATTAAAATAAATCATTATTCTTTTGTTTAGTGAAAATAAATCTTTTGGTTGATGTTGATTGCGTTTTTTTATATGACGAATATGATATATTTAACATCATTTAAATAAATTATATATTTTTTATTTGACAAATTATGTTTGAATAAACACATGTCATGATGCATAATAGTAATATTATTTTCCTTTTTATTCGATAATTATATTGATTAAATAATATGAGATGGGCCTTTATTAACTTTTTTACTTAACCCAATTTATATATGAAAAAATATATAAATTTTTATATTTAGATGTGTTGACATAGTGGAAGAATTTTCCATAATTATCTCAATACCATGGGATAATTTCTGTTTCCCTCGCTCATGTATATAGATTGGGAAAAATAGTACATTATTGTTATCGATGAAAAATTTCATAAACGAGTTGATCCACCCACTATAAATAAAAATATACTGATGATTTTTATTTGATTAATAGGTAATTTATTTATATATTCATTTTATCATTAAGATTTTACAACACATCAACAAAAAATAGTGACAATAATGCTTTGTTTGGGAATAAAATACAAGAGATTGATAAATTAATTATTTAAATTATTAATAAATTAAATGTTCTTAATTATATCATTAACATATGGGGTGATTCCATCACCTTACTTTTGTTTTCCCCGAATTTTAATTAAAAACTACAATGTAACCCATGAACAACACATATAATATGAATATAAACCTTCCATTCAGATAAAATAAATAGAAAATTTACTTTTTCATTATTTTTTATATCATTAATTAATTTCATGAATTTTATTGTTGATATTACAATTAATTTTCACATTTATATAACAATAATTCATAGAGAACATTAATTTGGGATCATATAGCCTAGAATTTTCTATAATGTTTCAAACAACTCTAGATGAATCCACTTCTATGTGATAAGTCACTGGGCTACACATCACAATTACACGCCATGTATTGGGATTGTACACACCGTATAATAGTTAATTTACTAACCAATATACACACCTTGTTAATTGTGGAATGTTGGTTGAGTAAATACATGGTTTTATTACACGCAGTGTATTGACTACTAATATCGTATATGATTTATAGGGAGACGATGATTTGTAGATGGTGAGTATACATAGTGTAACCCCATAAGAAATACACGTCATATTTTTTATGTGGGTCAGTAGATAGGGTCAATATAGGCCACATATTAAATCCAATATGATAATGTGTCATTAAGTAGATAATTTTATGTGTAGATGTTGTTTACATCATGAAGAACATGCAACTCTACACTAGGTAACCCCAACCTTATTTTCTATATATCACGTGGGAAGAAACAATGTGTAATTACTCATAATGTATTTATTGAATGTGCATAATAGGTAATAGACAGTAAAACATTGTGTACTAGATGAAAATATTTATGGTATACACAATGTACATTAATGTCATATTGTGTGGTTATACACACTACAACGACTATATAGTTGACAGAGTGAAATAACACATTGTGTATGTGATGAAGCTCAATATAGAGTTGCATAGTATGCAGTGTGAGGGAAAGGATAAAAACCATATGTGATGCATAAAAATTTTAGATGTGGAATTTAAGATGATATTATATAAATACACTCTTTGGACATCAATATACATGAAGTGCATATAATTCATTATAAATAAATTTAAATTATTTTAATTTTTATGACAATACATGATTGGATTCTTATAAATTCATAGTAAGAAGAGGATATGAATAATTTATTATAATGATTAAATATATTTATAAATTCAAGTAAATTTATATTAAATATAATTATTAGTAATGAATTATAGGTATACAAAATGAAATGTTCAATGAATGTTTTGAATGGTTTGGGGAGTTCATTGGCTAGTGTTTGAATTTTATTTATTTAGTTAATTTAATTTTCATTTCTTGTTTAATTATATTATAGTTACAATAAAATTAAATATGATGAGAAGGAAATTATCCCTCCCATTTCCATTATGTACTTTCCTATGAATACATGAATTATTTTATGTTACCCTTATTACCTACTACCACTTACATTAACGTGAGTATACAATAATAAAATATGGAATTCCCTATTAGGTGTTATGGAATAGAGAATTATTTGAGTTTAATTCAAACAAGTTGATTGAAAATATAATTGTGTATGTTGAAACTTGATCCAAGATAAGGCTAAATTATTTTTTTTCCAATGAGTCATTATTAATTAATAATCACTAAAAATATATAGTGGAAATCACATGGACTATTTTCTGAATTTATTTATCTTTATAATAATAAGGATACATATTTATATTCCTGGTACATTTTTTTATGATTAGACGTGATCGCTTATTTTAATTAAATCATTAAGCCTCATAAGATAAATAAAATAATGTCTATAAGATGTATTTTATCTGTAATTTCTAATTATTTATATAAGATCTAAAATAATGTAATTAATTTAAATTTTAAAATATACTATATTATATATATAAATTTAATGAATACATTATTTTATTGTGAATTGTTAATTATTTATGTATATTTCCTAAATCATTTTCAATCATTTGAGTTATAAAATCAATAAAGTTTACACATACGCTAAAAAAGTATCTTAAAATATAATAGTATGTTATAAAATTCCTCCATAACATGAGATTGAATAAACAACATTTTAATTTACTAGTGTATCTCTCATAGTGTATTATAAATAATAGAGGATTTATAATGATTTTTTAGAAGCAATATAAAAATGTTAGCATCATATTTTTTTCTTAGTAAGACACGATGGTACATGGAATCAATTCTTGATGAATTTATAGTATAGAATTTCCTGATTGGGGATTACCATAAGTAGATCAAGGATTTTAGAGTTAATAAAATTAAAAAACATAAATCATACTAAAACCCCATTTATTAATTTTTGATTGTCAACGTATTGGTTATGATAAGAGAAATATGGATCATTTTCACATGAATATCCATGTGATAAGGTATTTTTTGTCCAACGGTTAGGGAAATTGGAATTTGATAAAATAATTATGATATTAATTAATATTATATATAAAACACACAATTCATGATATAATATGAGATGATTGATTACATCAATCCATCTCCTGAATTATGATGTCACTCCATTATTATTGTATTGCCCAAAACATAATAATTTCTTAATAACATTATTGATCACAAATATTTCATTACATACAAGAAACTTATCTTCTAGTTTTATAGGTTTATAGAATAAAAATAAAAATTATAAAAAATGAAATTCAAATCAAATAAATGAACAATTTTTCTACATAAATATGTTCATATAATGATAAAAATTCTTTATAAATGCAAATCTCCATAACCAAATCATGAATTTGTTATTACTCATACACATCTATAAACTAATTTAAATTATTGGAAAAATTGGGATGAGAGTATAATATTCATTATCATTTTTATAATAATATAAAACTATTTATGGCATTGAACAAATATGAATAAAAAAATTCAATATAATCACCACATTTGAGCTAATTAATAACCAGAATTGACCAAAAATTCAACATTCTAGCCAAATAAATATATATTCAGTCAGAAATGATAAATAATAATTATTAAAGTTACATGGGAAAATTTATTAATAACCACCCCTATAATATAAATTATAATAAACATTTCAATTAAATAACCTAAATTGTTATCACAAACATATTACCTGAGTGTGTAGATAATTTTCCATTGTAGCTATATCAGAATCAGCCATCATCATATAAAATTTCCATGAATAGTAAAATTATTGGAACATATAAAAGACCAGTTTTCATCATAAAACTAATAAAAATATATTTTTCACCCCATTATCACAAAATCATTTGTTAACCAAATAAGATATCTAGAAAAACACTTTACCCATTTAACAATCATTATTTGAAACTGAAAAATTTAGGGAAAACGTGAGAATATAAATTAGGTTGTAAAACCCTGAATCTATAAAAATGAATATTGTATTAGAAAATGAATTATTATATAGTGTACATGTGGTCATGTGGAACGAATTTAGTAAGATAATGTTTTTACACTTATTTGGAGAATGAATCATGATAAAAATGTTTAATGTTATATCATTCATTATTTGGTAAAGATGATCAAGGATAGTATATAATGACTAATGAAATAATATAATTAATTTAAAAAAATTACACATTATAATTAATATTCCAATGGAGGACATATATTATATTAGAAAAGAAAAAATATTTAAATTTACTGTTTATAAAAAAAACCCCTTACCTTTATTCCCCACTCAACTCATATATCTTATACCCACGAGATTAATAAAATTATATTAACTTTATAAATAAGTATATATGATTTTTAATTTTCACAATCTTATTAATATTCATTTTTTTCATCTATAAGTATGTTTCTTTCATTTACAAAATTTATATTCTTTATATCAGACAGCTTTATATCATTTTTTCATAGCAAAAACAATTATTGTGCTAAACATTAAAAGGGAATATATCCTCTTACAAAGGTAAAATAAGAACTATATTTATCATGTAATATTTTCCATTCCATTATAGAATCTATTGATATCAACATGACATGAAACAGTGATTATTATGAGAATAACAATTGAATATATTGTTTTCCATAATTAAAAATGAAATTGATTATTTATATTTAATTAAAATTTTATGAGTTATCCATTAACATTACAATATAATAATACTTAAATTAATAGAATTATAATTATAAATTAAATTAATAAAAAATAATGAATATCCAAGGATTTTATATGTTTATAAAAAAACATTTTTTAATAAGGTAACATAAAACCACGATAATGTGGGATTCTTTTCAAATTAAAATAAATGAATTGAAAATAAAAGAACATTTTAGGATTAAATAAAAAGTATATTAAAACTATAATACTATTTTATGGTTAAATTTATTGATTAAATATTTTGCTAAAAATGGTAAGAGTAGAAATGAAATGAAAATATATCAATTTTTTTAAAACATATTTATACTGGTAAAGACTTAGAGAAATAGTTTGATGAGTGTTAATGGAGAGTATTTCATAATTTATGTATCCAAAATATTAAATTAATATATGAATTGAATCAATGATTGGGAGTAAACTAGCTTTGAAATATTTTAATCAAATAGAATTTTAATTAATAATAAGGAAAATGACATTCTGACTCTCACCATGTTCATTGAACATACTTCATTAGATTGAGTATAATGAATTCCTAGAAAGGAATTTTGGTTTTTAATAATCCATTTAAAAATTTAAAAAGACATATATATATATATATGTATTTTTATAAATATGGTTTGAATAATGAACATTATATTAGTTCTTGAATATTTAGAATGACTCAAATTTTATAATAAAAGTTCAATGGTGTTTTATCTAGTACCGTCTTTTTAAACATTCCATAATTTAATTTTAAAATAGAAGGTCATTAAAAAATGAAAAATCATTCACATTATGAATCATTATCCCACACACATAACCAAATATAAAATTTAATTATTATTTTTTTTTTCAATTTATAAATTATTTTTTATCATTAAATATTGTTTAAAGACATTCCCATGTTTCTTCTCATTTATTTATTTATACATATATATATATTTGTAATTAATATTTTATCATTTAAATATATTATCTTAAATAATTTTTATCATAAAATATAATGAAATACCATAAATAATCCAAATATTTTGATTTATTATATATTCATTACAATTTTCTTTTACATTTCCCTTACTTGAACAAGATAAATTATTACCACTCTCAAAGAAAAAGTAGATGTGAATATTCAGGGAAATAGATTCCACTAGCATTTCATATTCATTTGTAATTTTGGATGAAAAACCTATCACCACCAATCCATGTTAGTAATGGAAAAAAGTCCCAACCTCATGCTATAATATTGTTTAAAACTTATTTATCAATTAAAATTTTAAGATAACAATTACAAGGGTTCCAATAAACCGATTTTCCTTTTAATCATATTAGATAAAAAATGAATCATATAACTAAACACTAGAGGCATAGAGTGATAGAATACATTTCTGGGTTCTATCTTGGATTCCAATCATAGACTCATCTAAATTTTTAAATCAGTTATAGAGAATAAAAATAAAAGATTGATCCAATAGAAAATTTATTATTTCATTATAAAAAAACATTTTTTTTCTCGAAAATATAAAAATATATTGATCTAGAGGGCCATTTCAAGGTAATTATTTAATTGTAGACACAATAATCCAAGGAGGGACTTAAAGGATGGAATATTTAAGGATGTATATACGATGTTCTAAAATTATTATTAGATACAAAACAAAAACAATTTGTCTGTCCAGATGTATTCTATGGATTCAACACACTAAAAGAGAAATATTAATTTAGAAATAATGGAAATTCCACTATTATGGATTTAAATATCCTTATGTAAATACTTTATCATGAGCATCCATATAATAAATTTCATTTTAATAGGAATGAATTTATTGAAGAATAATGATAAAAAGGTCAATATAGACTCTTATTGAATGAGATATAGGTAGTATTAATGAAACACCCATCAACAAAAGGTAAATATTACAACTAAACAATTTTAAATTAATGAAAAGTATCATAATTAGTTGAATTTTCCCCTATCCTAGACTAAATTGAAGGAAATTGGGCAATATAAATATTATATAACATTGATTTTCAATGTTAGACACCCATAGAAATAGTTCTGAGAACATATCCATGTATCATTATAAAACATTATATCACTATGATCAATAATTGACTATTCTTAATGAATTATTGAAGGAATGACTAAAAGTATCATGCTCTAAATTCTATAAGTCTATCCCCCTTACAGTAACACCCTGAACATAACTATAACTTGTTTAGCATAGTAATAATAAATATTTTATTACACATGTTCCTATTAACACTTTGGTATAGAATATTATAATATTATCAAACTCATTAAAATACAATTACCACACTTCTACTCTGTGTATTAAAAATTAACAAAATCTAATCCCCAATTGATACAGTTGTTTTATTAAATAAAAATATCCATAACTAGAATAATAATTCATTATTCTTACTACATATCTATAAAATTTTTACATTCATTGGTTTTATTGTGTTATAAAATATATCACACAAAGGGGTATAAAAATAAGGAAACACCGTTATTCCATTGAAAAAATGTGAAAACCCCTGAAATTATTTAGAGGTTAATAATAAAATATATGTTCATGAAATACTATATCACTTAAAAGGTCAATATCTTAGCCTAGTTGATTTATTTTTCTAAAATAAAGGTTAAATAATAACAATGAAGGTTAATTGGGAAATTAATTTCATAATCTCAATAAAAATCACACTTTAAATCCCACTCATAAAGGAAAAATCTATACTCTTTTCATAAACATATAATATAAATTTTTGGTTGTCATCCCAAACAAATAACTTAACCAATAAAAATATAAATAATTACTATTTATATAGTCCACAACTATAATTTTAAAAAGAAAATTCCATAGAAGAATAAGAATTGAAATTCAATTGGAAATCAATGATAAATAATATAATAAGATTATTAAATAAAATCAATAATGATTTTAAGAAAATATTTTCATGTAAAAATAATTTAAAATGACACTCCTCTAACAAATCTATAAATAATGACTTATCTGTAAAATATGAAAATAGATTTTCTTTGATATATAGTATATAAATTTAAGGAAAATTTCAAATTATGTTAATTAATCATATAGGTTTACATAAGACAATATATTACACAAGATAACAAATACCAACATAGAGGAGAAATGTTTTGGTTGAAAAAAATAAAAATATTCAAAGTAATGTTTTGTTATAAATATCTGTTACCTTGAGTCATGAATCTCCACATGTGTCCTCTACACTTTAAAATAATAAACTTTTATTAATTATTTACTAGGATAAAAATCATAATATTAAAATTTAAATTATTTCTCATTTTATTTCATTTACTACATTACTTCATTCATTTAGCATATTAGTATTCTTTATGTTTATTTTCTTTTGATCTTTATGTTCTTTAAATCCAAACCCTATGGTGTTATAATTGAATTAGTATAAGATTATTTTATAAGTGATCTAAAAGATCTAGAAATATTAATGTATTACTTCTATATACTTGTATAATAAATGTATATCAACAGGTCATGGTATAGTCAATATTTAGGGACACTTCCCTAAAAGGAATGTTTTAATGTTTAATAATAACTGTTATTATTTACCTCTAATTTCATTATTATGTGGTTTATAATAAAATAAAAAAAATAAAAATCCTATATTAAGTATAATATTAATTATATACTAAGTTATTCAATCAATGTTGGTGAATATCCATGGAATACATAAGTTTATTAAAAATTATTTTTCACACAGGTAGAGTAAAACCACAATGATGTGCAACATTCGTCACAAGAGTTTAAGACATGGGAGAACCCAATATCTAATAAATATTTATAAATATAATATATTATAAATAATATATTGGTTTTGGGTAACATTTAATGATTTTTTTAAGAAATAGTAAGAGTATAATTGAAAACCAAATTCATAGTTTTTAAAAACAGAAATTTTTATGAGAATAACAGATTATGAAATTTTTTATTGACTATTAATTGAATAACATTAGTCATTGGTAGATATTAAATATTTTAATACCAAGGTAATTATAGAATTATATAATATTAAAACAATATATAAAATATTTTGAAAACAAATATTTATAAATATTAAAGGTGAAAGGGGATTTGTAACTCTTACTTGTTCCAGAAACCACCTCCTTTGGATAGACCCAATAGTTATTACAGAAAATAATTTTGATAAGGAAAAAATACTTTATAAATATTGAAAAGGAAGAATATTGTACGAATAGGATGTAATATGTAGATTAAATAGAATATAATATGTATATTTAAAGGATTATAATTTCTCCCCTTGTTTTGAAACATTTTTCCTTGATTTAAAAACTATTTTGTCTTTAATGGTGAAGAATAATATTCTATAATGAAAATTGGATTAGAAAAGGATAATTGATGATATTCTCCACAATTCCCAAAAAACATTTTCAGATAATTTTATTAATTAATTTTTTAATCAACTTATAAATTGTTGTAAAACTATAAAAGACTTTTGATGTTATTTTTTGGGTTATTGTCATCTTTTATTTTTAAAATTATATAAATACCTATCAAATTTAAATTTAAATTTTAGATAATTTATTAACAATATTTTATAATTGAAAAATTAATGGAAAACAACAATTCATTAATATATTATGATTTTAAATAATTTTAAATCTATTTATACTTTTTTCTATTTACAGTTGTGCAACATCGACAATGTGTAATAATTTTAGATCCATGTCTTATAATATAATATATCAAACTTAATAACACTAATTATTTAGTTTATCATTAAATATTATCATCTAAATCGTTCCATTTTTTTTAAAATTTTATATATTGATATCTTTGATAAGAAAATAACATTGAATTTTCTTACATTGCAGAAGGGCAAGCCAAGAATTTTTATAATAATATTTAAAAAAAGTAAAATTCCTTAATATATATTGATATAATTGATAAGTCAAAACATTCAACACTTACATTTTTAATGTTCTTATCACCACTAAAATATTATCACATGTATTCATCATTTACTTTCCTATTTCTATGAATATATTGTGAAATCACCGGATAGTGTTTTTTCTTATTAGCCTTTCAAGAATAGTTAAAAAACTACCAAAATCAAAATATTTAAACCTAGAAACCCAAAAAAGTAATTAAAATGTTAATGAACAAAAAAAATATAGAATGAAAAGTATGGAGACATTTTGGGTGTGGTAATTCTTTGGACTATAACACTTTATTACACTACGAAATCACTAACATACAAAAAATCGAAAGGTCAGCCATAAGAACATATGAAGAGGCTGCTTGAAACCATTATAAGGGATGAACGCATGCTAACTCCATAAAATATTCTATAACCTTCACTTCCCATAATATTTGACTTCATTTGTTTTCATAAGAGATAAAACCTCAGAAACGATATTTTTAAAACAATATACATCCAAAATTTACAAATCACATTTATAACTTATATAAAATCAATCCCTGTTAATGTAAATGATGATACAAAGACATATATTGATTCTCAATTCTGATTACTAATTAACGAATTCAATGAATGCAAGATTATCATAGAAGAGTAAATAAAGTCTAATAGAAAATGGCTATCTTTTTTGAGGGAATTTTTAATTTAAAGACACTATAAGGAATGATTTTACTTTTTAATTGAAATTAAATAATTTTCATGTCAAAACATTGTTTAAATTCTCGATGAAAATTATATTTATTACTTATGTATTGTAACTATAATTCTTTTATCCAATGTTCATGTTATTACTCAAAATTCCTTAATAATAATTTAATTTTCATTCATTTATTTGTATAATGGGCTCTGGTTCCTTGTGAAATTTATTTTTATTACATAAAAATAGAGGTGGAAGAATATGAATTTTTAGTTCATTTTTTATCATTCCAAGATTAGTCCACACTAGTAGTATAAAAGTCAGGTACACACCATGATAATCCCAATGGAAATAATGCATCTTCATGGTGTGTATGGGTATTGGTAAACAACTTATGTATTGTTAGCTGAAATTAAATAAAATTATTAAAATTGAAATTTTATATTATCATTGGTGATTTTCATCATTAGTGACTTGTATTCGAAGACATGCGTCCAAAACATGTGATATTTTGGTTTTTTCTAGTGAGTGGAAAAGAGATATTGATATAATTTTTATAAACTATTTTTTTAAAACATGTGATATTGTAGTTGTTTCTAGTGAGAGGAATATAGTTTTTGAATTTTTTTATAATCTATGTAGCCAAACCATGTACATTAATACTAATTTCAAATTTTTTAAAATATATATTCTAACCCTCAATGAAATAATACCTCTTGATCCCTTATCCTACTTCACTAATACAACCCAACCTAAGGAGATACATATATATCACTCCCTCTTTTATCCATGCTTAATTGGGGATTCTATTTTTGGTTATAAGGTTATACTTCATGGTAATAAATTCATTTATTATCTCCTTATAATACCCTTTAACTCATATCACATATTCTTCATTAGTTTCCTTCCAGGAAAAACCCATGGGAGGGGACATGTCATCATTCATTATGTTCATTGATGTTAGGGTGTGTGGATTATTATTTCGGATATATTATTAACCTATTATATGGGGCTTCACTATACATACCATCCTTGTGATAGATTGTCTTAGTTCATAACTATTGAAACATAGGGTTTTTTTAGATTTTGAACATATGTTTTTAATTATTCTATGGACCTTATTAATTATGTAAAATATTTTTTTGGTAAAATAACTATTTTTTTGGTTTCGATTTTATTTAATAATTTTTTTACCTTTATAAGTTGTTTTCTAAATCCTTTTTATTATTTTATTCATATTTAATAATGTATTAAATCATAAATTGGACTATTGATTATATTTTTTGAACCCAGTTGGGTATTTTATTTTTAATCCACTATAATGTATTTTTAATAAAAAATGTCTGGCCTATGATTTATTAATTGATTTTTGTAATATTTTTAGTTTCATGAGATACTATTTCATTGTTTATGTGATTCAGTGTTAAACATTGGACATCGTTCATGGATTTAAAATTTGTGTTTGATATTACTATAAAATGTTTTTATGATGGAAATTATGGTATCATGTTCAGGTTTGAAATATATTGAAAAAGGGAATTCATAACAAGTTGGAAAAGGATTTTTTTTACATGCTTTAGCTTTATGTATCATTTCTTGATGATATACATGATCACATATATATAGTTATTCATGGAATCCCAGAAAAAAATTATATGTTAACCTATGTGGGAGGTCCTCAACCACTATTAATTCTACTGTTGTAATTTATGTAGAATCCATAATTTATAGTGATACAATTCTATATCCATTACACTAATTGAGCTCAATAACCTAATATGAGATGTTGTACCAGGTGGATATACTACAATTTTTTACATATGTCCAATAAAATAAAAATATTTATTTATCATTTTTCATATCATTCTACTGTTAATGAATGTTTACATTGTTGTTTTTGTATTTTTCTCTATCCTCATTCCTCAATTATTTAAGATATATTTACTTGTTAATAATTGTTAATGTATTTGTTTTATTAGATATAAATGATGATTAAAATAATTGATATGTCATATTTTAATTGAAAATTTGTATAGTGAAGATTCAGGAAGAAGTTTTATATATTAATAGGTTAAAATGGGATTTTAATGATTTATTTGAAAATAGTATCTCTTAAATAAAGTGAAATTATTTGTAATTAAATCAAAACCAATATTTCAATCATGAATCTTGGATTATGTAATGTTAAAATGTTCCAACGATCATAAATTTATTTTAATCTATCATAAAGGGGTTTATTAATTAAATAGTATATACAAAGTGTGTATAGGATAACAAAGAGGAAGTTCCATACTCACATATCTATATCTTAAGTGTAATATATCAAACTCTATTCTTATGATTAACATTTAATGTCAATGTTAGATTTTAAACATGGGTCTCATTTAGAATTCAATTTTAGTGTTTAACTTTTGTTTTTAAATAAAATTATATATTTTCCTTTCTAGTTATCCAATATTTTTAATCCATTTGGATTTTTTTACTCCTTTATGTTCCATCAAATATATAGATGATTTTTTTCTTGTTAGGTATTTTTTCTTTCATTTCATTTTTTGAAAGTGATTATTAAATTTGAATACATATCCGACAAAGTTGGTTAGAATGTTATGAAAATTTCTAAGTTATTATTTGAATTAATTATATTTATTGGGAGAAACCATTACAAAATTTTTATATTTTACGGATTGGATCATGTTGGAAGCCTTAAGGGAATAATAACACTACTCATGTCATATTGATGGTGGGATCATTTTCATAGTTTTGGAAAGGCATAGTTTGGTTCCCAAATTTCAAAATTATTTTCAATAATCAACACATTAACTTACAATGATCTAGCTAAAATATCATCCATTCCAAATCAATATAATACACCATTAATATATATCATGTTGCAATTCCCATCAACACATAAAAACAATGCCAGAATTAATAAATCTATGTAACAAAAAAACCTATGACTCTATATCTAGTGACTAGAGACATGTGGAAATATTATTCATGGAATAATATATTTTTTTATTAATACATTCCACAATGAAACCAAAATGATCACAATGGAACAAAAATTACATATATTATCTAATAACATTTCACACCACATACTACATATGTAAGAATAACTTTTGGTCATTTATTTCATAACTAAAAACCATCACACAACATAAAACACACAACTATATAAAAAATGGATGATAAAATTTCATATATTTTCCATCATATCACAATGAACCATACCTCAAAAAATCTAATCCAATGAAAAAATGACCAATCTCTTATGAATAATGACCATGACATGATTAAAATTTATAATAAAAAATGATTAAGTCACATTTAACAACCCCTAAAATCTCAACTGAAACCTAAATCTCCTTAAGAATATGTCATAATAGTATAGAGAATAAAATATACCGATTAATTAAATTAAAAAAATTAATCCCAATCATCATCATGTAATATCTCTTAAACATGTATCTCATCAATGCCGAAACATGAACACAACACAAGGCATAGAAACCTAAACCCTAACATAAAAAAATAAATCATTAAAATATTGATGTATAATTAGTGGAATATTTTCCTCAAAAATAATCACTAATATACATACCTTTAAAACATGACCAACATCATCCAAATGAACTATTCTCTAAAACCCATGAACAACAAAACCCTTTCAAAGGAACTATCATTTTTATGGATTATTAAAATCAATGGGAATTTCTACTAAAATATTAACCACATTAATAAAATAATGAAACACATATCCTTCTCTAATAAAATATTTCCCTAAAACACATCAACTATGAAATATAACTCTCATAACATAATATTTCTTAAAAAGGGACTCAATACCAAAAAAATCAACAGAAAACATCAATCACTTATAAAAAATATATTTTATATGATAAAAACAATGAAACCTATCATAATGAAAAATAATTCTATGTTATGTTCTGAAAAATTAATATTCTAGAAAAAATGGGTTTTCAAATACAAAATTCATCAATTCTTAAAAAATAATTATCAATTAAAAATTGGAAAAAATTCAAAATTTTTTATTTTATCATATAAAATAAATCTATTACAAATGGTTCTATCCATTAAAAAATGAATGTTCATTTTCAAAACCACATTAATTGGATTACTATGACAACTACAAAAGGAAAATACATTAAAATAGAATATATGTTTCTTTTTAAAGTGTTTATTCTAAAATCAATAAGGTCACTGATTAAGAACATACAAAATCATAGATTCTCAAACCAAAATCACACTGTACTAACCAATATACTATTAAATAAAAAAAACTAGTCAAAAAAACATCGTATAATAACAACCAATCACCATGGATAAATGATTACTCATAAAACTAATGGACCTTAAAATCACATAAAAAATATATTGACATTCCAAACAATGAACAACTCATGCTACTCAAAACAAAATAATAATTTCATATAAAATATCTTAAACACACATTAAATATCCACTATAAACTACCACAAGATCTATAACATTAGACACCACACTCAACCGTATAAATATCCAAGAAAAATATCCTCAAGTTGATATAAAATAATCACTCAAATCCAACATATACATCAATCAAAAAATCACTAACATCCACTAAATCCCACCCTTAATGAAGAACCAAAATATCCTTTAGAAACATATAAATTAGCTACATGGTCTAGAATTTATACAATAAATTCTCAAAAAAGTAATCCAAGGTTACACACACAAGATCTTTCTTATTATAACTCTTATATATCCTTCATGTGTTTTTTCATCCATAAATGTGAAAGAAAATCCTTCAAATCCATTATCAATAACTATTCCAAAAAAAATATTTATATAAATCATAATTAATATTCTATAACATTTGGGAACACCTCATTTTATACTCATCACAAAAGAAACATGTAATTGAATTGTAGTCGTTGTAAATTCAAAGTCAACCTTGGCCTCTTCACACCATATGTAAAACAATAGTCATGACACCCCCACTGAATAAATTTGTTACTCAATACAACCAAAAACACAATAAAATAACTTATAATGAATCTTCCTTCATATTTCAATAAAACAAACACCAAACATGTTGAAAAAAATTAAATCCGACACAAAAATTAGAATGGTTTATTAAACAATAAGATCAAATGAAAAAAATGAATGCATTATAATATATGCATAATTATATTCACTCATCCACCACAGAATCATAAAAATATCCAAACCACCATGATATCATATTCGTAAATTCCCAAATAATGATTATAATACTCTATAATAGACATAATAATATCACTAACTCCCAAAATACCAAAAAATAAACCATCATGAAAAAAATATATCAAATTATTCTCACTATAAGTCATGTGTTCCAAAGAAACAGAAATTATACCCCCATAAAGTGAAATCCTGAAAATTAATTTTCAGGAAAAGAAATTATTTCACGTAAATCTAATAAAATTAAAAAATTATTTTTGCTAAACATCCATGTTTATCCAAAAAATGAAAACAATTTTTGATAAAAAAAATTCATTGTATTATATTAATATATAATTCATTAAAAACATTAATGTAAGGAACCAACAATACCGTTGATAAAATACTACAATAATGTCTATAAAACCACATTACACATTAGTAAAAATATATTAAAAATAAAACCCAAATAATATATTATTTATTTTTTATAACATATTTCTAATAATTTAGATCTTAATTTAACAATGTTAAACAAAAATTACACATCAATACTAAAGATATCATTATAGATACACAAATATTTTAAAATCAACACACACAAATATAAAATAATTTCCCATGAAAATATTTCATTAATAATTACTCAATATTGATCACTCAACAAATTATAACATTTTGAAATTATGAATAAAATGATATGAATAATTTCAAAAATTTCTCTATTAAATGATTTCATACCCTATATTTTAACATCCCCCATGTTTATATAATTTCAATCATAATAAATAAAGAACATAATAATCATATTGGATATAATATCACATTAACAATGCTTATTGAATAATTTAATTTCTTAAAATAACAATTAATATATATGTTTATCATATTCTAAATCCACACAAATAATTCCTCAATAGGTGGCAATCATTTCACAATTGACATGAAAACCTACCAAATCAAAATATTTAGATTAAATCTAGTCATGATATATAATAAATTAAAGTATTATTCTTAAAACAGTTCATCCTAAGAAACTAAATGTTTCATTAGATTCCAAACATATAATAAAATATCAAGGACTCACTGATATAAAGTCAAAACACAATTACATCAAAAAAGTCTTCATTATCCATTAATTTAGTTTTAAAGTTATCATGATTTCAATTTTTCTAAAATCATAATTTATATGAAATTAATTTAATGTATATTTATAAATTTATTACAAATACACATTTAATTTAAACAATGTGAATAATTTTAATAATAAACGAATCAAAAACATGTCACTATATTTAAAAATAAATCCTGAAAAAAAAAACAAAAAAAAAAACATTTAATAGATGATATATAACATCTTGAAAATTGTATAATTAACAATAATGTAACTAATAAAACCAATAAAATCCTTAAAATAGTGATATAGTCCACTAACATGAAATCAATCCCTAATTCCAAAATATGGATCTCTATTATGGTATTTCAATTAAACATTTCACCAAAATCTCAATAATTTAATCTCAATTCAATAATAGTATAAATAATTATGACATATGTATCATACATAGGTTTCAACCCAAAATAAACATAATATATCCTAGTAACTTCAAAAAAATTATGGTCATTGTGTAGGATTAGAGGTATCCCTAGACACTAGTGTCATTTCTGGTCCCCCTTACAACATCATAATATAATGTTCTATAAAATTGTTTCAATTTTAATTCATGAAACCCTTAACTATTATTAATTTAGTGATCTATCCGAAACATCATACACATAATTTATAATACTCTATCATGACCTTCCCCATTGGTACCCCTTCTCATCTCATAGTGAAGATAAGAGTGCACCTGCAGACCAATCTATATTAGGCCATGGGCTTGGAACTATCATTATGGGAATAAAGAAACCAAAAAGGGGGAATTACCCTAATAATCCTAGGAATATAAAAGAGAACCAAGAATAAACTATATATAATATTAAATATACTTATATACCTCAATCCATGTAATTCCACATATAATGTAAACACATTAGTAAAATAAAAAAAACCTTATATACCAATACACCCAAAACACAATCCATTAACTCCTTCAGAAAATAATATCTAGATCGGTAACTAAATCTATGACTGTATAAAAAATAGATACATATGAATATATATATATATATATAAATTGGGGATAATACATTTATATCCAAAAATATCACCCACAAAACACTCATAAAAATGTGGAAGAATATATTAATTCTAAAGTGAATAAATAACGGAACCAACTCACAGTTATAAAATGCCAACTACCATTCATCCACAAAAAGGATATATCATCAAATTATTAATTTATGTATAGTAACATAAAATCAAAAATATATCAATTACGTTCTTGGGAGATCTTATATCTAATCTAGTCAATATCACTCCCCAAAAGCATATTCCATTCAATTTTACCCCTTCCATGAAATTCCATATTGATATATTCATATATCACAACCGTAAAAAAATTATAAAAGACACATCATAACTACATATATAACACATATATTATCATGGGGTGTGGAAAATGTTATTTTATTCATTGGATAAATGTTTAATTAGTGGTAGCATAGAGTTATCTCCCAGGGAGGACTGTAGAAAATAATTTACAGTCACTTATAATGTTGAGAATGGTGTTTATTGTTTTGATATTTTTTAAAAATATATTTAATTAAATGGGAGAGTGAAATAATATTTTATAAAATTACTATAAAATTACATTTTAGAGATTTTTTTATTTTTATTGAAATATTATTATGAAAAGGTGGTTCCAAAAGTGTGCTGAAGGAGACATCGTTTTTTTATGTTTTCCCAATTTAGAATCCAAAATATTTAGTGGTTCAAATTTTTTTTGAAATAGAATATTTTTTAAGTAGACTTTAAAGATGATGTGGTCATGTATGTGGTCCTTGAGGCCGTGTCTCTTGAATTTTGAAGGAATCCTACCATAGGTTCAGACATGATGAAAATAAATTACTGTATAAGTTCATAGGAAAACATAGTCTATGTAGATCAAATGGAATATGATTTAATAGGGATGGGGTGGATTGGACTTATAGGTCATATAATTGTGTGTTACGACAACCATAAAAGTTATTACATTGATCATATTACAATCCATGTGCCACATTGTGGAGTTCATGGTAACACATGTATAAACATAAAAGTTATATTTAAGTGATGCGGAGAAAATAAATTGAATTTTTGGTGTATTTGATCAAGATATTTTCAAATTAGATGAAAATTAATAAATTTATATAAAAGAGATTTAATTCCATTAGAGAGTGTAATATCTAGAGGAATTTATCTTTATAAAAATGTGTATATAAAAATTGTAGTCCGTAGAAGGAATTTTGTGGTGGTGCAACCTATGAGGATAGAGATCAAGGCATAATTAAGCATGTAATGTTTTCATATTTGAGATTGATTATGATTTTATAATGGAGGAATTTGTGAGTATAGAGTTAAAAATGAGACAATTTTTTAAATGTGGGGTAATTGTTTATGATGGTATGAAAGGATCATATTTGTATTAATGATTTACCTTGGTGATTTAGTATGGGATTCAATATGGGAGTTCAAAATGAACCTAGTCTGTTAGGTTGGATTTTTTGGTAAATAAGATTCATGAGTTTATATTTCACTATGAATAATGTTTTAAGTTCATGTTTGTGGTAGGGTGTATTTGAAATCTATGATGAAATATAGATTCATTTCATCAATAATAATATGTGAGCCCAATCATAACTGAAGTATATAATTAAGTGGATCCTCTAAAGGGGAATTTTTTGTGACATTAATTGATACTCAGGGTATTATCTATTTTATAATTATTTTAACCTAAGTGGGATAGTGGGTCTTCTCTATACATTATTATAGTAGTGAACTATTGTGAATTTGTTACATTGTAAAATTTTTATTGTATGCTCTTTTATCTGTACTGGATAAGGGTGACCCATGTAAAATTTTACTGTCTCATGCTTGGTATCATTTCCACTCAAATATTATTATGGGAAATATATAGCATGGGGTTTTATTTAATGATGATATGTGAACAAAACATAGACCTATTTTAATATATAATAATCTAATTCACTCCACCACTTATTGTATTTAACTTAGTGTGAAACATAATTTTAATCAGTGATAATGGTTAATGTTAGTGAATCTATCTTTGTTAGATCCACGATCTCTATCAATAAAAAATGGATTAATTTCTTTTGGGAAATAATAATAATATTTGGAGTAATCATTTGCAAAAATTATTACTATCACTATGAATTTATACATATACATCTAATATATATGTTATCAGGGGAAGTTTGTATAGAGAGGCATCATCAAAACCTGAATGAAGATTACTATATTATAATTCTATACGAATCGATTCTTTATATTTATTCCCATCAATATAAATCCACTTTTTTATAGTATAGTCATGCCAATAAATGAAATACATGCGTGAAAAGTTTTCAAACACCAATAAAGGTGATTCAATTGTATGAGTTGTCAGGTCTCAAGTGAATTAAAAATATATGTAGAAGTTTGGATTCACCCATTTAAATCTATTGATATATTACTTAATAGGATGAACATGATTATGGAGACAATGTGTGGAATTGGTTAAATACATCATGATTTGAAGATCATAAAATGTATTATATAAAAATTTAAATCATATTTAAATCAACAATTCTCTTCTTGAGTATTAATATAAAAAGGATAAATTTTTTATATTATTAGAGACACTCTGCTCAGATATGTGATGAGAATTGATTGTAATGAGGTTGTAAAAGATGGGAAGATAATGAAGGTTTCATTAAAGGCCATGAAGAACCTCACCATAGAGGATGTGAAGTAAAATAATAGGTGGATGACATGATTACACTCATTTCCTCCAATCATCAATGGTGAAAATAATTGTTTAATGAGAAATATACACAATCATGATTTTGTTATGTTGAGGTTGGGAATCTTGAAAAAATATTATCCATTGATATCTCATGAAGAGGAAATGTAAGATGTAATACCTAATAATACTTCTATCTCTAATATGAATGGTAGATAAGAAATTAAAAACTACTTATTTCAGAAGAATAATATTATTTCACAAGAAAATGAATGTTCTCAAGTTGTTGAGGTAGAAAAAGTTGAAGATGGAGAAAAAATAATGAAAATGTTATGTTAGAAGCTGGGGAAAATTACAAAACAATGGAAAAGAGAAAATATGATAAACGAGAAGTAAAAGGAAGAGTATATCTCATAGTATATATATATAGATAGAAAAAATTGTGGTTTTTGATTCCAAACACTATATATAGAATTTGGAATAAGATATGTCTTATATGAAGGAAAATTTTGGAAAAAAAATTGAAAAGTAAAAAAACTCGTAAGAGTGTGTTGATTATATTTTACTTTGAATAAAATTCCTTGTTTATTATTATATTGGATTATATAGTAAAATATAAACTGATAAGTATTGATTCTTTATAGGATGCATTTATCTGCCTATGATGAAAAGTTGAATATCAAGGGAGACTGTTGGCTCATTGTATGATATTTGGAAAACATATCATTTAAGTGATATAAAAGGTAAAATGAGAGAAAAATGTTCCATCAAATGGGAAGTTTAAAATTCTATTTAAATTCATTGTATATAGAATGATCATAAATATGAATATGTGGTTTAAGATAGACCATAAGGACATAGTTAATCATTGTAGGATGATTTGGTTGTAACATATAATTAGATAATAAAAAGGGAAAGTAATATTATTGTAATGACACGTTGGAATTAACATCATACCTGTTGAGGATATCTATTATTGATGGGACAATATCAACATGTATGTTATATATCCAAGAATTAAAAATGTGCAAAACATAAAAAATATCACCAAAGCATAGATCAATATTCAATTGATTCTTTTGATATTCACTCTCTTTGTGGTAGAGGATATGGACATATTTATAGATATTTCTTATGAAAAATTCATATAAATTTGCCAACAAAAACCCAAATTGGTTATACATAGAAGCTAATATAATCATCATGTGAGTTTGATAACCAAAATCAATTTGTATCTTTACATTATTATTATCATCTATCTTACTCTAATAAAGATTAGGTATGTAAATCAACACTATATGTGAAACAAAATACATAGATCATAAAAGGATGAGTTTATTTGTTTTTGGTTGAAATTATTTTCATAAAATGTTTATATCATAACAGATCATGGATCATTGATAATTGATGACCCTCAAATATTAAAAAGAAAAATCATATCACTATATCCTTCAATAATGATATTGGTGATTCCCTCAAATATAGTAATGATGATTACTATAATATTATTCGCATTGTATAAGAAAAATTTGTGGAAAGGTTATGGGAATCATTGTTGTCTCATTTGATGAACATATTTGTATGAACTTTCATAGATTCATTCAACTATGGGACTTAGGAAATGCAATAATATCTATCAAGAATATTTTTTTTTCAATGGAGACGAACGTGAGATGGTGGAAAATGGGATCTATATAAAGGTAAATATATACATTGTGAGTGGAGATGAATATATGTATTATATACCTCCCTTGTATAAATTATTTTTATCATAATCCTCATAATCATTTGATCAATCCAGCCATTGAAAATCTGGGGAAATGAGACAGAGCATGTGATATCATACCAATTCTTTAAGATCCTACTCACACGTTTGTTTCGATCCAATAAAATTATATTATAGAAATTAATCTTGATGAAAAATAATTAATAACAAAATAAAGGTTGGAATTAGTTTATATTAACGTGTCTGGACCTATCTCACTATGATCCACTGATTTGAATAGATACTATGTATTTTCATTGATTATTTTTATATAAATACATATATATTCTCCACTACCCACTAGACCAAAGTGTCCATTTTCATAAAACAATAATATAGGAGGCTAAAATGATTATTAGATAAAAAATTTTAATCTTCTAAATTGATAATGGGATATAGATCAAAAACATCCATCTGGTGGATTATCTTGAGAGGCATAAGATAAAGCACCATGTATGATCAGTAAAAACAAATCCACAAAACATTTTAATTGAGGGGGGAAATTAGATCACTTAAAAATTAATAGAATAATAAAATATGATAAATTTATTCCATATATATTATATAGAGAAGTATTATATTCATTATTTTATATATATAGTGGATCTCCATTGAGTTCTATGAATGAAAATACTGCATATGGGATATGGTACGGAATAAAATATGATGTTGAAGTAATTTCAAAAGATTTTAATTAAGTGCTTCATTATCAATAAGTATAAAAACATGATTTTTAAATCCCATGGAAATGAATCCATATATCATAGATACTATAGAATTGAAAAAAAAATGTAAATACCTTATTAAATTTTGTGTAATGGTTATGGTGATCAATTATTTTATATGATGCATAATGTGTAGAATAATTATAAAAAAATTGAAGCGTATTATGAGGTTAATGATAATGTAATTATTACTCCATGGGGAGTGTATATTTTTTAGTGTTATTTAGTTGATAGTTAATATGATAAGTATAAGAATTTATAAATTCATTATAGTAGAAGATGATTGTTCATGCTAATATTTATAGGAAAATACGATCAGTGATATGATAGTTATAGTGGAAATTAGGATAATTAAGTCTCAATAGAAAAATTTCATTATATTATTAGTTCTTTTGAAATGTTTTTAAGAATATTAAGGAGATGATAATTCTGTTTAGGGTATGCATGAGGATCATCACAAAATCAAGATGAATTAGATGTGGGATATTTTTTAATGCTAAAAGAGATTAATACCATTGAGAATAAGTGGATGTTCCATAATGAAATGAATGATAAAGGATTTATCATTAATAAAAAATATAAAATTCTGTGAAATGTGTACTTTTAGATAAAGGGTATTGATGTAGATGAAAACATTTTGTCAATTAGAAGGTAAATGGAAATATGATTATTCGTAGATATTGAAGTTTAATGAATTTTATTTTTTCTAGATTAATGATAAGTTTGTGTTTATGAATGCTGTTATAGAGGAATATGTTTAAATCGAGCAACCATAATGTTCTTTCATTCAAAATAGCATTTATGTATTAGTAATTTAATAAGGGAGTGTATGTAATGAATCAAACAAAATATGTTTGGTATTTATGAATTTGTAAGTATTTTCTAAATCATGGTTTCATGTGTTGTAGATTTTAATACAAAAATTATGTGAATAAATATAGTAATAAAATTATAATGGTGATTAAGTATTTCGATGTTATATGAATTAGTGGATCGAATGAATATAAATGTAAATAGTTTTTTGAACTCTTGAAATGAATGTTCTGAATGTTAATAACTTGAGATATGATGTTTTTATATTATATATTTCAAACACAAGGAGAGAATAAAAAAATTATTTTAGAATCCAAATATGCTTAGGTGTCTTGGAGACGATTTTTAGTGGGTATTTACAATGAGATAAAAAATATTTTTGTTACCCGGATGAAACTATCCAGTGATAATGAAGGAAATTCATTCACTGTAAAAAGAAAATGGATGTTTATTCAGATCTTGTTTTAATTAACAATAACGTATAATAATATTTTTTGAGACATAATAGGAGAAAAAATTTCAATGGAACCCTATGTAAGTCCACAAAATTTTGGTTAAATGGAAAAATATTTATATCAATGGAATGGTAGATTTCATTATTTGATTCAAGGAAAAATCACATAAATATTTATTGGGTTATATAGAAACATATTGAGTTTATTTAGTAGATAGTAAAAATAAACATTACGTGGTGCATTCATCCTTGGTGAAACATGTATATTAGGAATAAAAAGGATTCATTATTTTATTTCTCTGATCATTGGAGAATATGAATACAATATTGATAATCAATCTTGTAAATAGTTATTGTGGATAAATAATCATCTTGATTATATCAGACTTAAAGTGAAGTCTCAAGCATGAATCTATTGTGATAATCCTACTATAAATCTTAGTTGAAATTTTCTTATGACTTTAGAGTATGTTTTTATTATACTTCAAGATACATAAATATAAAATTAGGCGAAACCCAATAAATATATTGAATGGAATAGTGTAGCTCAAGGAGTCCTATGTAATCCTGACCCATGAACAATGTGGATGCAGGTCACCCCCAACCCAATTTTTGGTGTATTTTACTATATTGTTTGGTATGTGTTCTTCAAAATATATAATATCAGAAAGGCATTTCCATTTTTTTCATCAAAATGGAGAAGAAATATTGATTATGAAGAGTAAGAGATTGATACGGGAAGAAAATATGGGGTATTTTAGAAAATATTATTATTCTAAAGATGATATTTCGATAATGGAAAATCAATAAAGGATATGGGGTCATGATAACAAATGTTATTTTTTATGGTTTAGGAAGTAGAAATCATGATAGATCTACAATATGAGTTTCATCTATTATAACAATTCATCAGTATATATTCAGAAGGAACCAGTACTATTAATAATGATGTGATTAATTGATCGAATTAAAATTATAATCTTATTTATTTTTTAAATTAGGGATCAAGTGAATATATATTATGTCTTGGGTAAGAAGTAAATTATAGAAGGACTCACATAGTGTGACTAGTGTTCAAAGTAGATGTTTATATGTGGTCTGGATATTTTGTTTGTTATCCCAATGAGAGAGATTGTTGAAAAAAACTATCTTGATGTCTTTTTTTTGTTTTTATGTTTTTTTTCTATTTGATGACATTTCATTTTGAAAATTTTGTTGTAAAACATATTAATGCTGACACCATTTCTTAGTAGATCTCATGAATGATGAGAAAGAGTATATGGAAGATGATGTCATATTAGAGTAACCGTCCAATAAGCATACAGTTAGAAGCTTGTGAGGTGAATTATCCATAAAACAGCCTTATATACATGTTTATATAGTAGAATGGATTATGTCAATCTGGAGTGTAAAATTTATTTTTAAATATGAGTAATACATGTGTATATGGTCTTTTAATGGTGTTTGTTAGACCACACAAAGTATAATTCCTAGGCAAGGACCTGACCTTATGTATAACATATTATAGTGACTTTTGATTTGAATTTATTTTCAAATATGACCTAAGATCTTTTAGGTATATAGATTTTGAGAAGTATGATAATATCTTTCATAGAAAACACATACATTAAAAGTGGACAGGTATACTCAGTATACATGTTTTAACCATATGAAATGTATTTAAAATAAAAGATGATATATTTTTTAAAAAATATTAAATACTTTCCTAATTAAATATTCATGTTTTTTCAATAATAGTAGCTATAAAAACATTTTAGAACTACGGATGAGAAAAAAAGTATGCAATGGATATAATTAAATAGAATCATTAATCCAGTGAAAACATGAAAAAACCAATATAAACCTTTTCATAAAAACTATTTATCATGAATAGAAATCATTTAGGTACCTCGGTAAATCATTACATTATCAATGTTTCATTATCCATAACTAATAGAATAACCTTATGGCCAACTTCTATGTCCGGAGTGCCCAATGAAAAAGAGATATAATGGGTCACACATTTTTTTAACCTATATCAGGCTTATCCATTCTTTAGTTTGAAATAACTATGAATGAATATAATTTGTTTCTTGTTTTATATGTTCAAAATAATTCAAATATATTGAAATCATAAATCCTTTTTTATAATTTATTTTAAAAAAACATAAAATAGTTATTTTTGAATCAAAGTGTCCCATACCACATCAAAATTTTTGATGGAAATGGAAAATTTAAAACCATAATGTAATTATAAATAAATATACAAAACTATTTCGAAATCATTGACATGAATGAGATATATTTAGTTGAATATATCATTGAAATATTTTAAAAGATGTTTTAGTTAAATAGTCCTTTAACTTGAGTCAGACTCATCACATACCATATTTATATTCCCAAATTAGAAACTTAGGTTAATTTATAATTTCTTGATAATCTTATTTTCATGTTTATAATACCTTTTATATCACTTATTACCATATTATAAAAAGTACTGAATTATTTTAGTTCATGTAAGATGTTTTGACGACATTCATTACGTGAGTCCAAAATAAATTTGGTAAGTTGAATACATACAAAGAGGTAATTATTCCTTCATCTCCAAAATAATATTCAAGAGATAATAATAAATATTACAAATCAATCATACTTCTAAATCCATCCATTAAATACGGTTATAAAAATTGATCTATGTTACAATCATATAGATGGTATATCGTATGTATGCATCAATAACATTTCCATTTTTCATTGTTCATTTTGTAAAGAATGTTTTTATTATTTTATCCATTGAAAATTATAATAATATTGAAAATAACATATTAATAATATTAAATATACTTATATATATAATCCATGAAATGTGGTGATGGAAAATGAATCATATCGCTTTGTGGAGGCGATAGTTACCACGTATGTATGAACGAAATTATCATTTTTATTGGAATGGAATGAAAAGAATTTAATGATATATTTTTTTTTAATAATGATAAATATTTCATTTATATAATAAATAAACATTAATTTCATCATTATAATCAGTCCAAAAAGAATGTTATGGAAAAAATTTATTATACTAGTTCGCGAGGTAGTAGACTGTCGTACACATAAACTATTAATTATTTTCAAATTTTATTTAAATCGTGATAAGTTTAGGTGATAATATTAAAATATTAAATCTCATAATATATATGATATCATAGTTATTATTTCATCACGGTTGAATATTATTTGATGGAAGTGTTAGAAACAATAAATCATAAATACTTAATTAAAAACGATACGTCTTCCTTAGATGATCTCTTTTCCTTAACACCTTAATACTTATAAGGAAGGTATTATGTTTAAAATAATGCCTCTATAATATGTGGAGTTATTCCATAAAGTGATATTGGAATCTTTTGAACAAGAAATAGATTTCTAAGTGTGAGAAAATTTGAATAAATGGTTACATTTTATAAGAGAATGGAGGGTCACTCATTGAATTCTTAAAAAATGAAATTAATATAAAATAATTTACTATTCATAATTAGTCTAAGGTGATTATTTTCAAATATATGATTATGTTGAGTGAAATACCCATCATAAAATGAAAATTAGAAATGGTTTTACTATTTTTATCTTATCTTTATATTTTAACCAATATTGATTCTCACTCTGATATCAGGAAATTTACAATTACAGATTTAATATAAATAAAATAACATAAAAAGAGTCTTTTATAAAAAATAAAGACTAACCCAAATAATTTTGAATAAAGATAAATTTTTATAAACTTTATATCATTGAATAAATTATTATTAATTTCAATTTTGATATTATTCAATATTTGACTTCTAAAAAATATCATAAAAACTTTATATATTCTAAAAACTCTATACAACAATATATAACAATTAAAATTCATCCAAAAAATCATTTCATGACATAAATTATTTCAATGTACAATTATTTTAGTATTTCTAATATCATTTATTTGATATTTACTTTAAATGAACAGTTATTGCATCATCAATATGAATGACCTTTATTAAATTGTGTGTTCAAAAACAATTATCAAGATAAAATAAAAAACCATTCTTCCAAAATAGTATATATTTCAAAATAGATCCCATATATAACCCCTTATTAAAAATAATTCACATTTTAGAAACAAAATTGCAATAAAATTGAAATTTCATTGAATGTAAAATTTTTAATGTCATACTGTCATACAAGTGGATTCTCTAGCTAATAATTTTGGACTAAATATGATTTTGGTATAAAAAAAACACATAATATAAAATTTGGAAAAAAATTTAGGGTAATTTTTTATATTTATAATATTATTATTACCCTTAACTAAACAAATTACCTGAAACCGTGGTAATAATAAAAAATTACTAAAGTTAGTATTCATGTTGCCAAAAAATAAAAGGGACTTATTTACCAAATCATTAACATCTGATTCCAAATATTGAATCCATTTTGTGAAATTCAAAACAACTAAATTAAATAAATTAATTAAAAATTAATCTCATCGACAGAGTGAAAAATGAGTTTTTAAAGTGAAAACATTAAAAAGATCATAATTTTTTATATTAAATTTCAATATGAAATTTAATAAAATTACCTAAATTGGATTGTATTATAAAAAATTTATATAATTATACAATAAATCTATTAAAATATTAAATTTATGAAAAAACTAAATTTGATGAAAAACTATTTTTAATTAAAAATGCATAAATTTTTCATTATTCATAAAACATGGAACATATTAGAAAAATAACAAAAAAGAAAGAAAATTACATTTTAATAATCTGATATAAAATAATATTTTTATTTGTTTCATATAGGACTTATAAAAGTGTCAAAACAAGATTTAATACATGTGTGCCATCAAAAGGCTGTAAAATTACTTCTTTGGAAAACAATTATTTTATAGAGAAAACTAGATTTGTTCTTATATGATTTATATAAAACACATAATATTGATATTAAACATTATATTGAATATTAAATATATATATTGTTTATATTATCCAACAATAGTTATTTATTAATTTATGGGGGTAAAACACACTTGTTCACATTAAAATAATATTTTAGAAAGACACTTCATTTTATTTTTAAAAGTTTTTAATTATCATTTGAAATTAATCAGTCACCAAATAAGTAATTATATAAACTTATTTAAAACGTACTTTTTATAATTCAGACTGTACTATTCATTCACTATATTTTAACTACAGGTTTATAATGATAAAATTTAAATAATAATATGAAATTGTTCATTTAAGATCGATGTGGTGTATAGTGTATGTTTCCGAACAAATTTATTTCATTTTAAAAACTCAGTATGTTACATTATAACCCATTTAATAAATTAAATCCTTGAAATTTTAACTCGTGATCGAAAATTTGGGGGTTGAATTTTGAAAATAACATTGTTGATATCCCACATCAGAAAAAGGATTAATATAACTTCCACTTTTAAAAAAGTAAAGGAAAGTACGAAGGTCACATAAGATAACATATATTAGGATTTCATTTAGTATATCATGGTCATGGAAGAAAAAAATAACAATCTTGTTATGATAGATGGTGATATAAAACTAGGCTATGAAAATGTTAACAATCAGCAAACCATGAATCTGTGGCATGTTAAAAGGATTTTGATTTCATATCATGAAAAGTAAAATGCAATATTTTTTTGTTTTAAGATAATTTTCATAGATTTGAGGAATTATTTTTCTATTTTGACTATGAAAACAAGGAAACATAATTACTTTAATGGAATACTTCATCATTTAATTATTTTTCTTGACAAACTATTCTTTTTCTCCAATTGATGAGTATTCAAAAAGATTTATTTAGGAATGAAGAACCAACATCAACATCTAGTGAATTACATAATAAAAATAATATAAACTATTTATTTATTCGGTATTTATATATTAAAAACCAAAATGGTTAGTACATGATAAGATAACTCCCAAAATATAATAATCCTTATATGATGAAAAAAAATTCAATCACTAAAATTCTTCAGTAATACCCAATGTTCCTCATAGACCATTCAAGAAATAATTGTCCTTAAAATTCATCAAAATAATATTAACTAAGATTAAATCCCAAAATTCATAAGGATTTGATTAAATAGGTTTCCATGAAATTTTTTAAAATTTATCTCCTAATAACATCAATCACTCTAAATGTCTCATACTGAAAATGTAACTTCCTACAAAAGATAATCACCATATTATGATAATTAATTTCATAATAACAAAAATCACCATAATTATACAATAATATCATATATTCATCCAAAATTTAATTCAAAATTTTCTTATCTAAGAAAATTTTATTTTATTCTTTTTACCATGAATATATAGGGTTCGAAAATTAAGAACGTCTCTTGAAATAACATTAATCAATTAATCCCCAAATAATTTTTACAATATGATAAAAAAATTCCCTAAATAAAATTTATTTATTCCATAAAAACGTTTAACTAAAATGAAATGTTATAATACCCTAGGACTTGACATAGTCCAGTTCTATGTGATGGACCCTTATCGCCCTTGGGTTATGGGATTGATTCACGAAGCATTTCTCGATGCGATTTGTTGTCACCCATCATAGGGTTTGTCCATTTTATAAAACTATATGATTATTATAACACCCAAAAAATATGATAAATTCCTCAAAAATACATGACTCAAAAAATAATGTTATTTACGTTAAAAGATCATTACAGAAAGCCTAAAAATGGTTTACAAGGCAATGAAAATATATTCATCCTTAAAATTATAAAACAATTATTATATCCCTAACTTGAATGAAAACATCCAAATCTCTACAGTTTCCTAAACCCAACTCTAATACTATCATTAATGACCTGGACTTGAATATAACTAATTCAAGTCAGTTTTGACTATAATTTATTTTCTTTCATTCCCAAAGATCTTTTATGTTGATTTTTAAGCTAATTGGGGAAAACTCTTACTTAGTAAACACATACATTATAAGTGGGAACATACACTGAGTATCTATTTTTTAACCATATGAATCCAATTTAAAATAAAAATTGATTCAATTTTAAGGCATATATTAAATAATTTCATGATACCAACTTATTTCTTTTTACCAATATTATGACCTTTTGAAGACATTTTCAAAATTGGTATGATAAAAAAAGATTAGTATGTGACATTATGAAATATAATCATTAGTCCAATGATAACATGAAAATATATTAACAAACATTTCATAAAAACTCATTAGCAAGCATAGAAAATTCATGTAGGTGACATGAGACATAATTACCATATCAATCATACATTCAACCTTACTAATGTAATAATCTTACGATTGAATTCTATCTCTGGAGTACCAAATACATTGGAGATCCATGATGGGGCTCAACCTTGGTATAAGATACCTTAGACTCATCTGTTTTTCATTAGTTATATTGAGGATCAACCCTTCGTATAAGATATTTAGAGCATTCCCATGAGCTATAGTGGCGATAAAGACATTTTATATGATTTCCAAGGAAAAAATCATTAGTAAAATGACTAAAACCACATTAAAACCCATTCTTAAAACATATTCAGAGATCAAAATACCATTTTCAAGTAAAAATCACTTTAAAATATAAAACCCAAAAACATAATAAAGAAATTGAATTATATGGAATTAAATCTAAAACCATATAAATTAAACAATAAATAATTAATGTTTCATGAAATAAAGTAATTTACTTCATGTAATATAAAAAAAACATTCATTGTTATTGAAATAATCAATCTATTTTCAAAACCCATTTAAAACATTTAAAATGGATTTTGAAATTAAATTGTACTATACCACCTTGAAACGATCAAAAGAAATTTAAAATTTTAAAACATTAATTAAAATATAAATAAATACAAAAAAATTATTTTAAAAACACCTATATGAATTTTAATTATTTTGAAAAATATATCTTTAAAACATTTAAAATGATTTTTTGTCAAAGTGTCTCTTACCATGAGTTCAACATAACCTCTTTATATTCCCGAATAAAAAAATATGGTTAATTTATACATTCTTTATAACCTCAAATTATCTTTATTATTTATTTTAAATCACATATTACCTTATTAAAGAATTTATTATTTATTTTATTTCACATTGGATGTTCGAAAATTTTACGTACATGAGTCAGAAATGATTTCTCTATATTGGATATGATCAAATAGGTCATTATTCCATCATATCTAGAATTATATTCATGATATAATAATTATTATTTTAAATCATTTTTTCTTTTAAACCAATTCATTAAATATCATTATATAAAATGAACGGTGTTACAATCACGAATATGGTTGGTCATACGTATGCATGAGTAACGTTTCCATTTTTCGTCGGTCATTTTAGAAATAAGGTCTGTATTGTTTTAAACTCAAATAATGATCATTATATATTTTATATAATGTTAATAATTTTAAATATTCTAATATATATATATATCATCCATGTGATGTGGTGATGAAAAATGAATCACAACGCTTCATGGAGGTGCAAGTTCAAACGTATGTACAAATGAAGTATTAATTTTAATGTTCGTGGAAAAATCAGAATCAAAATGAAACATTATTCACCAATAATAATAATTATGTCATTGAAATCATATATAAATATTAATTTCAGATTTATAACCAGTCTTGAAAGAAGGTGATGGAGAACCAAATTATATCAATTCACAAGGTGGTACTCTATCATACTCATGAACAATTAATTATTTCCACATTTTATGAAAATTTAGATGGATTTATGTGATGATACTAATAAAATAACATCTAAATATATTTAATATACTATATTTATTATTTCATCATGGTCGAATAATATTCAAATAAATTGGATGAATAAATAAAACATAAATAGTAAATAAAAAGTATACATCTTCCTCATACGATCTTCTTTGATGAACACATTAACACCCATAGAGGTGGTGTTATTCCTAAAATAATTCTAATAAAAAGTGTCGAGGGATTATATGAAAGTATTTTTGTAGATATTTATTGGAAAAAATAGGGTTTTATGTTTTAGAAAGGGGGAAGAATGGTTGTCATTTCATAAGAAAGGGGTGGGGAACTCTTGGAATACTACAAAATATTAAATTAATATAAAATAATTTTATATTAAAATTTTTTAAAAAGTTATTTATTTAAAATTTATGATTGTTCTGGGTCAGATCCACTTCATATAATAAAAAATAAATATGGTTTTTACTTTTTTTAATCCTTATTGTTTTGTTCTAACCACTATTAATTGGAACCACGATATCATCCAATTAACACTTTTAAGGTAATTATGATTACTATAAAATGAAAAACGATGCAAAAATGATTCATATATGATATTATTAGAAATAAACCAATAAAATTATTGAAATGTTGGTTTTTATACAATTTATATTATTTAATGAAATATTATTTATTTGAAAATATCATTAATATCAGTTTTGACACTATTCATTATTACAATTCTAAAAAATACCATAAAAACTTTATATATTCGTAAAAACTATATTAACACATCAATAACATGTACAATAAATCTATAAAATTCTTGGATGATATCAATTATTTCAAATTATATTTATTTTATTATTTATAATGTCATTTATTTTTTTATTTTATTTAATTAAATAATTAATGATTCATCATTTTACATGGGTTTTATTAAATTATTTTTTCTCAAAAAATAATAAAAAATAAATTATCATGATAAAAATATACATTGTATCTTCTATAATATTATTTATTGTGTAATAGATAACCTATATAAACCCATATTAAAAATATTTCAGTTGTTAAACCAGAAAGTGTGGAAAAATTGGATTTTCAATGAAATTAATATTATAAATGCACACTCTCATCCTTGTGGAATCCAAAGGATGTAATTTCAGACCATGGATACTTTTGGTAGAAAACAATTATCCAATGAAATTTGGGCATGTTTTTGGGTAATTTTATAATATTAGTAATATAATTTTTCCCAAAATTAACCAATTTTCGTTAAACCATGGTAATAAAAAAAATCACTATTTATATTGTGGAAAATTAAAAAGGGAATAATTATCAAATATTTATCTTATGCTTCCAAATATTTAATCCATTTTTAATATTATAAACAAATAAATTTCATAAATTAATTTAAAAATTAACCCAGTTGACAAAACGATAAGATGAGTTTTTAAAGTAAAAATGTTCAAAAGTTCACCATGATTTTATATCCAAATTAAATGAGAGGTGGAGTTCATTGTATGAGTTATTATTATGGTTATGATGATTAAATTAAAGTGGTTTAATTTTTATTGAATTATTATTTAATTTCATGGAGGTATTTGTTTATTAATCATCCCCCAATTTCTTTATTTAAAGGTGGTACTATTACATTTGGGAGAATCGTCACATGAAAATTTCAAAAAAGATAAAAAGGATATCTATGAAGTGTATTATCATAGATGAAGTTTACTAATTGATGGGGAAAAAATCCCTCGAGGCATCATTGATGCATTTTTGAGGTGATTGTGTTTGTTGACAAACTGGACATCTGTGTTGTGATTGTTGACAAAGCAAACCATAACATAATTTTTTTTGAAAAAGGGGATCTCATGGTGGAATGTCGAGTTCAAGGGGTGTGGTTAATGATACATGTTTGATTCTAGAATTTTGACAAAGGAATGGATAATCTGGAGGCGGTACAAAAAGTGCAGATACAAGGTGGAACCAATTTCTAATGTTTGCCAAATTTTTTGGCCTGCAAATCAACAAATGATGAAAAGTGGTTTTTTGGAAATGAGACTTGCACGCCGTGTAGTTGAACGAGAGGAATCTTGTGTGCCATATGATTTTAAAGATCAAAGTATCAAAATATGCAATATGGATAAGGGTCGCAAAAGTTTTGGAGTCTTTCGCGTAAGTGATTTGCCCGATAGGAGACTTGAGGGTTGAGGCTTGCGCACTGAAGGGATACTTGCACATCGTCGCGCATGGTGTTCAAATGACTATAAATATAGGTAGAACTCTCCTCATTTGGTACGATTTGAAGACATAGAGAAAAGTAGAGCTCCCATCGCACATGTGTGGAGGTTTTGCAAGTGGTGGTGGGTCACGTAAGTAGAAGTTGCGTGACATTTGTTTGTTGTTCGCCAATGGTGTCTGGGTGACGAAGAAAAAGAGTTACACAGGTTCTGAGCTGAATAAGGAAGTGTCGCACAAGTGATTTGGTGACACTTGCATGCTAGATTTTGAAGAAGCACAAAAGTTGTTGGTCGCAATACAAAATTGGATTGGGTGTAAAAGGTTGTGTGTCGCGTAAGGTTGGAGTAGCAGAAGATTGATTCACACAAGTATTTGAGGTGGACTTGCACCCCAGTTTTGACTTATAGGACGAGACTTTGGCACCGACTTAGAGAAGAGCGCCACGTAAGGTTGATTCCCGGCAGTGATTTAGGGTTGCGTGGAAGATGCAAGACAGCTCGATACCTTCAGTTCAATGTTAGATTGATCTATGGGTGAAAGTTATACTTCAACAGAGCATCTAGAAACAATAGAGTATGCATTAATTAGTGATAATGAAGGGACATATAGGTTTAGAAACTCTGAGTGTCTCATTCCCATAGCAGTGAGAAAAGGAAGTGGAGGAAGGTGATCATCTCTACCAGTAGTGAGCCAGAGGGAGAGCGGGTTGGAGTAACCCTTGGGAAAGCAGTGAGCTGACCCTAAACATTGTAAAGGCAGTGAGTATGGGAATAGAAGTGATCTATCTTGAACCTTGTAAACACCAGTGCGCTCTTAGTATATTTGGTACATCGACACATTGTCGGTGTATGATCCCTGGACGTAGCCCAGTGAGGGTGAACCTACTAAAAACTGATGTATCCTGTGCATGCTTTACTTTATGTTTATATTGTGCAATAAGAAAGAAAGATAATAGTGTTCTTCTTAATAGCTAAATAAGTTCAGAATGGGAAATAATTTTAAATTAGCCATGCCCCGATTCACCACCCTCTCAGGGTATTCATCCTTGTGGACCTAATACTAATTTATATCCCTTTATCATTGATTTATGAATAAATTGATGATCAAGATTTTGAATTATAAGTGTCGAATTGAGAATATGCAAAGGAAGAGTTTTTTAATATGGAGTTAAAATTGAACATATTTTTCAAAATTTAATTAATTTTAATGTTGATCCATAAGTTTGGATTTCACAATTATAATTTTCCATGATGTATTAGTATATAAGGAAACATATGTGTTTATGGAGAACCTAATCATTTAGGTTGGAGTTTCCAATTAAATGGCCTATGAGGATGGATATTGTATTGAGTAGTTTTACAAAAGATAATTTATAGATACGGGTTGAATTCATCACCAAAAATAAAATAGCCTTCTAAGCTACGATTGATTTTCCATTATCCAAATCAGAAAAAAATATATTCAATATTGTATTTAAGGGGATCGGTAAATTTATTTTTATTGATCGATATGTTTGTTTCTAAATTGTTACTAATTATAAAACATGATAGAATGCGATCCCAATCATAACATTATAATAAAAATGAAATTTAGAGGATTTTGTACATGTGAACATTCACTTTCTATACTTATTGTACCAGTCTAGTTAAGGGTGAACTAATGCGTCATGATTTGTGGTGAATCCTCAGTCAATAGTTTATTTACCTATGCATGCAATATAGTGCACAACCAGGGTTAGTCTCAATTAGGAAGATCACACATCATCAAATCCTAATTGGAAATATTTATATTTCAACTAATATATAACTTAATAATATAATGATGTAGGTTTTAGGGATGCATGAAGAATTTATATATTTATAGTGAAATTAAAATGTATGCTGATATAATTATGGAAACCAAAAAGGATATCATCCCAGGAGAACACCAAGAGCGAAAAATATTCATCACATTATTATTTTCAAATTAACATAGTGAGTAGGATCCATTTTATTCATTAATTTCCTCTTCAACCTATGGTTTTGAAAATATAATGCACTCAACGATATCCTTGATACCACACATCCACATATTTGATCAATGGAAAATATTATAGAAGATAAATTTAAACATCATGTGGAAACTAGACTGGTCACCCAACAACATCCTTAGGTTAGTTTGTTGTGATTATGGGTATAATAGATCACAATAGAATATTACAAGGGTGAATAACAAAACATAAAAATATAAAAATTGGAGGAAGAATAAGAGAAAAATACATAAAAAATAAATAATACAATTATGTGGGAAAAAAATAAAAAAAAAATAAAAATATTTTCCAATTTTTTGAGGATACGAGATACATTTTCTTAGGTCAAAGGGGTGATATTATTTTCCACTAATATTTTCCCCAAAATAATTCATGTGGTAGACCCCATTAATTATAGAATTTATGAATATAGTATTCTAGAAAATATTTCCAAATTATCGTTCTTATTTGACCCCAGGATATTAGCTTCTTATTCCATGTGTATTAAATTTCATATTCAATTTACTACGACAATTTTTTTTGGCTAGGTAGAATATTTGAATTTTATAGATATTATTTCCCATGAATATATGGCCTCGATATTGGAGAAATCAAGTTACAATATAGTTATGAATATTATTAATCCATATTTTCTAATTATCATTTTATAATTTATGCTCCATTTTATCATTCATTTATGATATATAGGCATATATTCCAAAATCTAAAAATTTATGCATAGATTCTGAGTCCCAAATTGGGAGCTGATTTTGGGTCTTCTAATGATTGATTAAGATTTGGGCCTATAATAATGAAATTAATAAAAAGATATATATAATACAATAGAACTTAATGTCGTATTATAAATCAGTTAATAACCATATATGTCTAAAATAATTAAATAATTTTAAATATTAAAATTCCAATGTTATGAGATTTTATCCATTTACACTAAATTTTATTCTAAAACCATAAAATTTTTTACATTAACGTATCTCTTTTCAAGAATTAAAACCATTGAAATGTGTTTAAAAATTTGAATAAAAATTTAGTGTTCCAATACCCTCACACCTAAACCATGCTTTTCTTCTTCCATAAAATCTCAAAATTAAAAAACAATAGGGAATCAATGCCACCATTATTCAAATATCATGGAAATAAAATTAAAAAATCATTAATGTCCAATAAAATTTTCTTATATAAAAAAAATTATTTCAATTTCCCATTTTTCAAATAAATAATTAGCTCATGTATTTTACTATTCCCCTTCCAAAAATGATGGTTCTCCTACTTTAATTATAAAATTCCCCTAAATTCATTATTATTAAACATTTCAAATCATGATATACCTCACTTTTAAATATTTTATCTCATCACACATGATAATATTCATGTAGATTTTATTCTCATATCACGTGAACATCCTCCTTATCGCTAATATTGTAAAGGAACTATTTTATCCCCTCTGTAAAGAAGAATGTCACATAAAAATATATGAAATTTTCAATAAAGGTTCAAAATATTCTGAGGCCTATAGTTATAGGAATTGATGTTTTAAAATTAATTCTAAAAGGATAATGGATATATCTCAATGTATTGTTAATGATATCAAAAAAGAAAATCATAATAAAATTATCTCCATGAAATTAGAAAATATAATTTTACCCAAAACACAATAGAAATATTATGTACAAATAAATCATATTGAATGATTCTATCACCCTCTTGAATAATTTTTTCACACATTTCTAATTTTTTTTATTTTCAAATTAAAATTTCATTTTTTTTATTTTTAAAAAATAATGCTTATAATAAACCTCAATTCCTTAACATAACCACATATGATAATAATAAATGTTCAATTAATGGTTATTTTTGGTTTTCACATATCAATACCCATTTTCCTCATTTTATAGTTTAGTTTGTTATTGTAATTTTTTAAACTCAAGAGTGGATAATAATAAAGTATCATGATTTAATGAGAAAAATTAATTATGCCCACATCCAAAAATCCCACAAAAATTCCTATCATTTCATTTCAGCCCTTCCAACTTGATTCCCTTCACCCCTACACTTCAACATTAAAATATCATGCAGAATCTTAAGAGGAGGGTAGGAATGGATAAAATTGTCTTGAAACAAGGATCATACCTAACAAGGGAATTCATGGTTTCAATGCTTTAAATAATAATTTATTTAAATGTGTTTCTTAAGGATATGTAATTTATAAAAGAACCCTCAATTATTGTATATGGTTTTTTGAATAGTTAATTCTTTAACAAGTTCAAATTAATGTTCTAGTGGGTGAAAAGTCCAACGATCACTCATGAAATATTATCAAGCATAAATATGATGTACGTGGTCTAGAAAAACTTCCAGGAATGGGAAATATGATATTGTCAAATGAATCAAGTCTTGAATAATTTTAAAAGATCAATTCACATGAATTTCATTAATTCTTAGACTAAATAATGTTTGGGAAATTTAATTTACATGAATAAACTAATTACCTCAACTAACCAGTCCTCATTTAAATATCAAAGTTTAAATTTAATCATCTAATAATCTAATTTACTCATTCAATATCATTATCATAAAAAATATATAACATTGAATCATAGTATTCCTATGAAACTAATTCCTCCTAGATATGTCATGTAAAGAATAAATCCAAACTTGTCATAAAATTTCTAGATTAAGCATGAAAACATGATGGGGGGAAAAATTTTAGATTGTTTCAAAGATAGAAAATTAAAGTGAAATCCCTTTTCAAAAGAATATGTGGTTATATTCATCAATGTTTTTGGTTCATCCTTTTTCCATCATGAACTATTAATAAAATTACTCTATTAAGCATAAAGATCGTGTCAGTAAATCTCAAAAAGAGAGGAGGGTGTGGTCTGTATAATGGAATTATCATACGAAATGAATTGAATTATATATTCCAAATATTGAAGTTGAATGTAAAATAAATTAACTAATAGATAAATATCATTATGATCCCCCAAGTGGGACCTAAATTTTTACTTCTTTAAATGGGAAGTCCCAACTATTATCCATAACCTTATGATGGGTGCATCTTTTTTTATTTAAAACACCACATTTTGTTCTTTAATATTTATAAATCATTGTTCTTTTTTAATATTAGTACATATATAGGGTATACAAGATCCACCCCCTGACACTGAGGTACAGAAAACATGGTAGGGGTAAAATAAATTTTATAATATCCTCCTCTTAATTTGATGCTTGGGAAATGTCTTCATTTTTCCATTTATGGATTAATAGGGGATGCATGAATTTACATTTAAAATATAGGTTTAGATTGTGTTTTTAATTTGATTAAATTTAATCATGAATAATCATAATTTCCCCAATCAGTTTTATCATCCTCTATCCCAATTTTCTAATTCATTACTATTTGGACTTCATCATACACATCCTCCAATGTTCATTCAATTAAAGCAGGTTGTTCCATGTGTTCTTGAATAAGTGAATGTTCCCTTTATTCAACTTCTTCAAATGTATAACAATAATTTAAGAAATAAAAAAATTGAACATAAGAAGGAGTGATACTCAAATAAGATTGAATAAAATCATAAAATAAAGAGTTAATCGAAATATCATCTCCCTAAGTTGGTTTTAGTTCAATAATTTCATTAGTGGTAAGTGCCTCATAAAGTTGGATCTCAATAGATGGTGGATGCTAGTTGGGATCCTCAATAATTTCTTCACATTCCACCACTTGGGTAGTGTCTTCCTCTACCATGTCTATATTAAGGTGAGTTAAAACTGAATCTTCATCATTATAAGGATTTTTTAGATCATGTTGTACCTCATGCTCATTCCATAATTCATCCATATCTTATTGATATCTCACACATGGCTCAGACGGCTCGTATTTTACATCATGAATACACTCTAGATGAGAATAAACAAATTGGATCTGGTCCTTCATACGGTTTTTTTGTTTATACTCATCATGCATGGAGTCAAATTGTGGTATGTTATTAGAAAAGGAATGAAAGACTAGTTTTAACATCCATGTTAATTATTGAATAATACATTTTCATATATGATAATATTTATGAATAAGAAATCAATTTTACATTAAAGGGGACTCTATGTCTGATAGCTTACTCGATACACAATAATAGGTTTCTCTGAAGTCATTGGTTTCCCACAATATTGAGTTATAATAAAAAATAATACAATAATAAAATTATTGTTTTAGATGGTAGTTAATGCATAGCCATTGATATGAAGAGAATGAATAGAACTCACTAAACAATGATTATATTTTTTTTAATGTTTTCACATTTTTCAAATAAATTTTAGATTCATAAAATTAGAAAGAATCCAATTTTAAGCATAAGACACTCTATTATTATTAAAAGGTAGTTATACAGCCTTTTAACATAGAACCATTTTTAAATATAGTTCTAGTCTCTTGGATACATTATATTTTAAAAAATAAACTCCTTATTTTGAATTGGAAAATAACAATTTATTTTGGTTAAATTTTTGGTATTTTCACGATAAAATTCTTTTTCAATTAATAGTGAAAAATGCAGCATATTAATTCAAAACATCTTTTTTCGCCTGATTTATTTATATAGTGATATTATCATTTTAATTAGTTTTAAAGAGTAATTGGATTATATTATTATAAATTTATCCAATAATTCTCATTTTAAGTATTTTTAAAATGAAATTTGATGTAAACAATGTAAATATTTTGATGGGTTTTATATTTTAAAACCATGTTTTCTCGTTTTGACATTGAGGTTTAATTTTAAATTAATTATTTCAAGGTCTATGTTTTGAATTTTGAAAAATAGATTCCATATTTCAAATCTGAAGGTCCAAATTTTCTAAATATGTACCTTTAACTGTTTGACATTATGAATAGTAACTTCAATAATTTTAGTATTTACCACATTTAAATGGTAAAGTATGTAAATAATGGTAAAAATAATATTATAACAATATAAAACTTCCCTAACACATGTTCTATTCTTATTGGATGAGTAATGGGTGACCAGAAAAATAATAAGGCTGAACTTTTGGCATTTGGTGGCCACTTGGGTGTGACAATGACATGTTATAATTATTAATTTAATGTAAAGTTAAATATAACAAACATGTATTTTCTTAATGAAAAAAAATTAATATGATTTTAAATACCTTATATTTTTAACTATAAATAGTAACTATAAAACTAAGAAGATTTTTTATATCATTATAATTTATTTATAATATTTAGAAATTAAAAAAAATAAATTTATTTATGACTAAATGAGGATGATTTGATTACCTTATTAATGAAGGATTCAAATAAAGGATATTATAAATAATAAAATAAATGTAATTCAAAATTTTTGATGCGATAAACGAATTTTCTATATTATTATGAAATGTTATACTTGAGTTAATATAGTATTTTATAATTAATAATGATTCTATGAATTAAAAAAAAATCAATAACTAAATAGTGTCAAAAATGAAAAAAGTTTGTTTTTAAAACGAAAAATATTTCATTAAATGATATAATAATCCTAAAAATAATTAATTAGGCCAAATAACTTAGATTATAATGGACCGGAACACTTTGGACCATTCTGTTGCTGAATATAAGTGTTGGAGGTGTCCTGGGTGGTCAAGGTGGCTTATCCCCAACACGTCACCAAATTTATAGTTCTATGAAAAATGCTTCTAGTTTTGTGAATAGTTGCATCGACATCGGTGTCAACACCAGTGTCGGTGTCGGTGTTGATGTCAGCACCAGTGTAGTTGTTTATGTTAGTACCTACGTCGGTGTCAACACTAGCATTGGTGTTGGGGTCAGCAACTACATTAGTATCTACACTTGCGTCATCTTCGGTGTCAACACCAGTGTTGGGGTTTGCACCAGTGTCGGTGTCAGTTCCCACACTAGTGACGACATCCGAGAGTCATTCTATGAACAATGCCATTAGTGTCAGTGATTCATTATCTAAATAGTTTCATCGGTGCTGGTGGGGTTTTCTTAGAATAATGCCATTAGTGTTGGTGAGTCATTCTAGGAAATGTGACATCATTATTGGTGAGCCATTCTGTGAATACTGCCATGGGTTTCGGTGAGTCATTATATGAATAGATCCATCGTTGTGGGTGAGCAATTCTATGAGTAGTTCCATCCGTGTTCGTGAATCATTTTGCGAACAATGCCATTAGTGTCAGTGTGTCGTTTTGTGAATTATGTCATCGGTGTTAGTGAGTCATTTCTATGAATAGTTACATCAGTGTCAGTGAGTCATTCTATGAACAGTGTCATTAGTGTCGGTGAGTCAGTCTATGAATAGTGCCTTCGATGTCGGTGAGTCATTTTATGAATAGTTTCATCTGTGTCGGTGAGTCATTTTGTGAACAGTGGCATAAATACCAGTGAGTTATTTTTTTAACAATGTCAATAGTGTTGGTGTGTCATTTTGTGAATAATGTTATTGGTGTTAGTGAGACATTCTGTGAACAGTATTTCTTGCATCAGTAGTCGAATAGTGTTTCCAGCTTCCTACAGTTTCACCCCTTTAGTGTTTTATTTATAGAAAATGCATTCAACGCTTTTATCTTAAGGGATTTAAGGCTTATTAAAAGTCCATAACTCCTATATTAATTTTTGTAAGGCTCGAGATTTCTTTAATTGGTCAAACCATGTTGTCTAATGTGATTCTCTTTTAATGGAAATCCATCATGTCTTAAAACGCTACTCTATAAATCTTCTATGGGGACAAGATATCTTCTAACGTTTTTCTACCTTCTTGTTCCCTGGTGCGAGACACTAGAAGCCTTCCTTACTCCCATAGAAATTGTGTAGTCCAGCCTTAATCGTGGGATTGTTTCCCCTTGATGTCTCTTCCTACTATAAGCACACCCCCAATTTTGTGGGAAGCAGCAAGTGTCGGTCCTTCAGTGATCGAAGGTTGGATCTTCCACTTTTACGGTGTTTTCATCGATCCGTATACTCTTGTTTCTCCTTTCCATGTTATGGTATGTGATCTTCAGGTGTCAAATGGACTTCTCTTGGTAGTTGGATGGTGTGATCATTCTACGACATCCTCGAGTTGATGTAGTTGTCCCACGGGAGGAGATCATTATCCGTTGTGTGAATCTTTCTCGTGTGAAGAACGTCAAGAACTGTTTGAGGTAGGAGATACCCTGCTTCCCTAAAATTTTATGTGCAACTATAGGGTTAGCATGTTTTATCTGCTGGATCACAATATAAATGACATAATAAATATTTTATCTATATTAATCAATTGATATCAATCATTCGTTATTGCCTCTTATTTTACAAGATTGTGTAATATATATACTTGTTTTTTATATTTTATTTCTTGATGGAAATTGGTAATGAATGTAAATTGAGTTTAATTGTATATTGATTTTTATCGATAAAGAGGCATGTAAATGAATCTTGTTCTTATTATTGTAATCTCAAGTTAATCAAATTGTTATAGCAATCATGTTAGATTATTTTTGTGATATTTTAGTGTTTAGAATTCCCATAGTTCTAACCTATGAATAATAAATCATTTAATTAAATATGTATTAAAGAACTGGCTATTTGATAAAAGAAAATTCCTTGTAGGGTTATGATTTACCTTCTTGCTTGTTTAAGGGATAAGAGAAATGTTGACATAATGATTGTGTTCATGCATCTTGTGTTGTGATGTGAGCCTAGAAGGATATTGTGATATGTAGGGGTAGGGAGGTCCATTGGTTATGGCATCAATTGAAGCCTAGAGTGGCGAGATGCATCAGTTTATGAATGTGGGTGTTGGGGCGGACACCTAAGATGATGAACCAGGTTGAATGTAAATGTTTGGATGCATGATGAATCTTGTTGGTTGTTTATCTTCTTTGTGTTCCACACTACCCAAGGTGTTTGGTATTTCGTACCCTCCTTCTAAAAGGGGAGAATGGACATGAAGCATGCCACATGATTTTATGTGTTTATATTCTCAAGGGTGGATGGGTCTACACTCTTGCTATAGGTGGAAACGACTCAATAGGTAGTTCACCTACTCACTATGTTGAGCCCCTATTGTTTACTAGATTAGAATTTTTTTCTAGAATTCTCAGGAATATAGGGATATAATATCACAATTAATAAATGGTTGAATAAATGATGTTGACCCATGGGGTTGGAGCTTTCTACGACGTAATGTTGAGGTTGCAATTTAAAGGAACAACAGACTCTTGGTGTAATGATAATAAAATGTAATGTGGAATTCATAATGGTTAATTAATGTTTAAATACTTTATTAATATAAAGTGTAACTTATCAAAATGAATGGTGTTATAGAATAATTCTATTTAAATGGTTGTGTTCTAATAGGATACCTAGTCTTAGCAGTGGAAGTTGGTGTTTGGGAGACATTAGTTGCAGTTGAGTCTAAGACTAGGTTATCCCCATATTTTGGTCGTGATCTATAGTATATTTTATACATTGTGTGTTTCTTTATGCTTCTCCACCTTATCATTTAGGTAAACCGACACCCCAAGGATTCTGAGCCCTGGGGGTGTTTTACCCAACTTTATGGGGGGAGGATGAATGGTTGACTACCCCCTTTGGCCTCGCTCTCTTCTCTTGGTTGTTAGTTGTCTCAGTAGGCACAGTGGTAGTTTTCCTTACATATGTGTGTAGAGGGATATAATGGATTATGGTTATTCCCATATACATATTATGGATATAGTTTTATATGGATTACTATAGGTGAAACTTGTATATCCTATGATGTCTTGAAGATCCTTACATTGTTTATAGGCTATAATGGCTTTAGGTTTAATATCTGACATATGATACATGTTATGTTAGTTGTGGTGGATTCCAAAAACTAATGGGTTACTTCGGTTATGTGTACATGGTGGTTATACTGCATGGGGTGCATATTGTGGTGCTTTGTCCATGTGATTGCACAAAAGAAATTTTGAAGAGAGATTCTTAGGACGTGCGATGTTGGGGAAATGCAGAAAAATAGTGGGGATGTCGTAGCAGTGTACCCTTTATATACTTTATCAAGTTATATAATATTTTATTCAAAACATGGTGATAGTAGACATGGTGAGGTTGAGAATATAGTATACCATTTTAGGTGATGAGTTAGTTTCACTTATTGTTTATTGTGCATTAGCAAGCATTCATTACGTTCTCACGAGAGGATTCTAGGAGGATCCTACTGAGTATACTATTATAGTCACCTGATGTATAAATAAATTGTTATTCAGGTCACTTGGATCAGGATAGATATTATTTTAATTACTACCAGCTTGGGGTCACATGAGTGATTCGGGCTTCGTGGTTGCTTCCCTTTTTTTACTTTTTTTTGGTTCTGTAGGTTTTCCCCTTTCAGTTGTAGTAGTTTTTTCATGACATTACATATGTGTCATTGGGATTTATTTTATATTGAAGTCTGAGTTGGAGTTTATTGGTTTCCATATTCTCTCTCTCTTTCACATGTGTTCTATTATAGGGTAATGCCTCCCATGTGTGTGTTTACTATACCCTACATGCTAGTCTCCATCCTGGGGCCTAATGGAGGTAGGATTCAGGGGACATAATCTCCCTTCTCACATTGCTGACCCTGGAGGGGTGCACCTTGTTGGGAGGGGGTAATGAAATAGTGGTATCAAAGGCACTAATTTAAGGATAGAATGTAATTTGGTGTTATTCAATGGTGAGGCTTCATGGGATGGTAGGGAAAATGAGAGAGTCAAGTTTAGAAAGTGATGTAAACACTAGAGACTTGCTGAGAAATAGGAACATAGGGCCCCCTATGATCTGAGGCATGTACCTTAAGTTAAAAATCACTACTAAATGAGGTAATACTAGATGTAGTGTTGAGACCTAGGAATATATCATGCATCATTATTCATTTTTACTATTTTTTAATGGGTAGACATTGGGTTAGGATAACCTAAAAAGAATAAAAGAAAAAACTTAATTAATTAATGATCAGTTTTCCATATACTAGGTTTAATAGCTCTAGTTGTTTTTCATTTCATATTGATATCTCCAGGCCAACTTCCTCTTCAGGTTCATACATAAGGTGCCTATTCGGCGGTTCTAGTAGATCATCATACGGTAGAGGTTGATGACAATGAGACATGGAGTAGGAAATTCGATGAGTTTCAGCACCATAGTCTACATCAGTAAAAAGGATCGAATTTAGATGCAATGATGGATTGATGGATAGAGGTGTTCAAGATATGCTTCAGTTTGATCCATGCTCAGTCGGTGCACTGGGTGTCCTTGAATGTGACGATGCTTCATGGAGTAGTGAGGAATTTGTGGTTCTTGTTCCTAGTGGATCGTGAGGAGTTGGCAATCTCATGGGAGCAGTTCTAAGACATGTTAAGAGTTATGTTTCTTTCCTCATCCCCAAAGGAATTCAGTCGCAAGGAGATTTTTACCCTTCGTCATTGGAAATCCATTTTACATGATTTGGGAATCCATTTCAGGAACCTTATATGATATTCTTCAGACCAATTTGTATATGAGGAGGCCAGGTTGAGGCATTTTTAGGATTCATTACATCCAAATATCCAGCGCTAGGTAACATCGTATATGATAAATACATATGTGGAGGTGTCGGATTGGGAATAGGTTGGTGATGGGACTTTGGAATGAAATGGATCATCATAATATTCCTCATGAAGAAGAGATATGGAATGGGGTTCCCGGTTTGTTGGGAAGAAATGATTATGTTTTTTCAGGGGTTGGTCATAGCCCTCAACATCTCATTTTTACCTGGATTGATGCTCTAAGGCCTATTACAATGTATCAACCTCTTTTTTCGTGTGGAGGTCGAGGTCATTAGATGTGACAGTGCACAATCTTTCAGAGCAATCATTGTGCACCATGTGTTCAACTTCGAGTTCATCCATTGAGGTAGTTCCAGCCAAGGCAGCAGCAGCTGGTTGCACCAGATTTGGATCAGTAGAGAGCATATGGGATAGGAAGATCAAAACCTCATCATTTGAGGAACCCTTTTCTTGTTTTCTACTTGAGTATATGCCTTGTTTTATTTAGGTTCTACTCAATCCTTCATATCAACTACCCATGTCCATGCTTTGGGACTTGAGGTAGAGAGGCATCCACTGCCAAGGGCATTGACTACGCAAGTTAGAGGTCGATATGACTTGTTTGAAGTGTATAAAGAATACAATCTAGTGCAGGGGCAACACCATTCTTGGGAAAATTTCCTATTTTTACAGATATAACCATATTATAACATACTTATCATGGATTGGTTGTATTTAGTGAAAACTATTGTATATTTCTTCATGAGTCAGGTGGTGTTCTTCGATGCTGATGGAGATTCGGTGGTGTTTGTTGGTGAGTGAGACCCCCATATGGGTTAGAGGCATGTTTATCCCTTATCAAACCTGATGTTTGAGCTGATTTTGAGTTCATAAGTGGTCTAGTAGTTGACGTTTCCCAATGTCTTATAATATTACTTTGATATCTTTCCAGAAGAAGATGTAGCATTACCCCAGATGACAAACTGTGTTTGAAATCAATCTATAGCTAAAAGAATCTCTTTTCTCTTTGTCTCAATATAGGATTCCCCCTTCTGGGTTATTAATTCTATGTCTACAACTGTATGGTCTATTACAGTGTTGTTCTGTTGGGTCGAGTGTGTCACCGTGGGGTACACTAGTTTTGTTCATGAAGAAGGATAATGATAGTTTGTAGTTTTTTATCGATTATTGTCGCATAAACAAAGTGATTGTGAAGAATCACTATCCTCTTGTATGGATTGATTATTTATTCGATCAAATTGAGGAAAAAAGATGGTTATTAAAGAACGACTTGCAATCTGGAAATCATAAGATGCTTATGAAGGATACAGATACCCCAAAGACTACTTTCTATTGTTTTCATGGGCATTACCAGTTCATTTTAATGCAGTTCAATGTGAAAGGGTTTCTAGGTGTTTTCATGGTATTTATGAATGTTGTGTTACGAAAGTTCCTAGTTACGTTAGTGGTAGTTTTTTTCAATGAAATCATTGGGCACTTCACGTTTGAGGTGGATCCTAAAGATCATATGCTTTCCATTTTGGGAGTTCTTCATCAACAAAAGTTGTTTGGGAAGTTGTCGAAGTGTATGTTTTGTTCTCAAGAAGTCGGTTTCATGGGGAACGTGGTGTCCCAGTAGGAAGTAGATGTGGATCCAGCGATGATAGAAGCAATTGTGTCTTGGGTAACCCCCAAGATAGTGGAAGAGGTGCGAAGTTTCCATGGTCTCGCAAGCTTCTACAAGATATTCATATCCCATTTCTCTTGGGTTGCGACCCCCCTAATAGAATTGAACAAGAAAGTTCAGGAATTCATGTGGAATGATCAGTGTTAGGAAACAATTGAGTATCTAATGGAGAAGATGGTAAGTGATCTAGTTCTTTTTCTTCCAGGAGATGGAATTTAGTTTTATGTTTTCTGCTATGCTTTGCATATGGGGTTATGCTGTGTTATGATGTAGCAGAGATTTGTTTTTCATGGTTATACACAGTTACATCCCAAAGAACGTATCTATTGCACCCATAATCATGTTTTGTCAGTTGTGGAGTTTTCTATTATGTTGCAGAGACATTATCTCATTGGTTAGCGCTTTGTGGTTTTCACCGATCATAAAATCCTATGTTTTTTTTCTCACAGTCAGACTTGAACAAGCGGCAACGTCTCTGGATCAAGTTCATACAACAATACTACTATAAAATATCATATACACAATGAAATGAGATTGTGGTAGCTTGTGTGATGATCAAGACGTCATGTAGTGATATAGTACGTGAATCTGTATATTCTGAGAGAGTGATAAAAAAACTTTCCGCATTACATATTGATTTGGGAGAGGTTTGGGGAAGAGGTTGCCTCTTTTAGTTGACAATGCATACATCTCCGGTGCAGCCGGTTGAAGATTCTTAGTTGGGAGATCTATAGGTATAGGTCTGGAGAGATCGAGTTGTTTTTGGTGGGACCCCTGATGGATTGTCAAAGGATGAACATCACCAGGTGTTTTATCATGGTAAGGTTTAGTTACATTAGTGATGCATGAGACGGTTCTTAGAGAGTTCCATATTTCGTCTATAGTTGTGTATCATGGCATGATAAAGATGTACCAAGCATTTAGGAATCATTTTTGGTGACCTGGGTGGAAGTGTGTAGTTGTGGAGTTTTTTTATCAATGATTAGTCTTTCTGAAGGTGAAGGCTGAGCACCGTATCCCCAGTAGTTTGATCCATCCATGAGATATTTCATAGAGGAAGTGGGAGGACATATCAATGAACATTGTTACTAGTTTACCTCATGCTCAAGGAGGACATGATTCTATTTGGGTGGTAGTGGATAGTTTAATGAAATCTCACCACTTCATAGCAATCAAAAAGTCAAGCATTGTGGATGTTTTGTCAAGGCAGTATTTGGAGGAGGTAGTGAGACTCCATGGGGTCCTGAGGATAATCATTTCGGATCAAGATCCCCATTTTACATCTAGGGTGTGGACAGGTCTTCGAACTTCTTTTGGTTCACATCTATGCCTTAGCACTACTTTTTATCCACCGGATGTTGGTCAGACAGAGCAGACTATCCAGACTTTTGAAGACATTTTGCACTCCCGTGTCCATGATTTTGGAGGATCATGGATGAGGCACTTACACTTATTGGAGTTCACATAAAATAATATTTTTCACTCAACTATCAATATGGTTCCATTTAAAGACTTGTATGGGAAAATGTTTGGTTCTCCCTTATGCAGGTATGGGGTCCAAGAGTCAGAAATCATGGACTAGAACTAGGGAAAAATACAACAGAGATGGTTCAAGTGATTCGTGAGATGATGAAGGCCGCACAGGATTGTCAGAAATAATATGTTGATCAAATGAGGAGTCCTTTGGAGTTTGATATTGGGGATCGTGTGTTTCTGAAGGAGACTCCCCATTGTGAGAAGCAAAGGTTTTGTCATGGGAGTAAACATTCTATCTGATTTGTAAGGCCTTTTGAGGTGTTGGATAACGTTGTGGTTGTGGCGTATCAAGTAGCACTTCCCCCGCAGATGAGCTGGATACATGATGTTTTTATGTTTCATGGCTCCATCATTATCTTCATGATGGCCCTCACATCATCACTTTGGGATATATCGATGTTGATGAGGATGCAACCATTGAGGGATGCCCTGTGGAGATCCAAGACTACAATGATATGGTGTTGTGTGGGCGTCCTATTCCACTGGTTTGTGACATGTGGCGACATGGTGTCATAGAGGAGATTACTAGGGAACACGAGTTGTAGATATATGCTCAGTACCCATAGTTGTTTGATGGTTAATATTTTCCTTTAATAATGTATGTTTGGGAGGGGAGCCTTTTCGTGTTTATGATATGTATTTATTTTGTTTCTTAATTTGTGTGTCTTTCTCTCTTTGAGAAGAATCACGATGGTAGTTTTTCAGATGCCTTCTTATCTAGGTTGGTTTTCGAATATTGATGACAATAATCTCTTAAGAGGTATCAGATGTAATGGTCCAGACCTCTCTGGAACTTTCTGTTGCCGAATTCTGGTGTTGGAGGTGTACTTGGAGGTCAATGTGTCTTATCCCCAACACTTTACAATATTTATAGTTTTGTAATGAGTGTTTCCAATTTTATGAATAGTATCATCAACATCGGTGTCACCACAAGGGTCAGGGTTGGTGTCACCACTAGCGTCAATGTCAATGTCAGGACCAACATCATTGTCAGCACCAACATTGGTGTTAGTGTCTCCACAAGCATTGGTGTCGGTGTTAGCACCAATGTCAATGTTAGCACCAGAATTGGTGCCAGCACCGACGTTCGTTTCTGTGTCAGTCCCATGGATGATATCTCTGAGTCATTGAGTGAATATTACATCGTTGTTATGTAGTAATTTATTGAACATTGTCATTGGTGTTAGTGAGTCATTCTGTGAATAGTGCCGTCGGTGTCAGTGAGTCAATCTGTGAACAGTTCCATCGATGTCCGTGAGTCATTCTATGAATAGTTCCATCAGTGTCATGAGTCATTCTATGAACAGTGTTATCGTTATGGGTGGGTTATTTTGTGAACATTCAGTTGGTGCTAGTGAGTCATTTTGTGAACTATTCCATCAGTGTCGGTGATGCATTTTGGGAATAGTGCTATCAGTGTCAGTGTGTCATTTTGTGAACGATGTCATCAGTGCCAGTGAGTCTTTTCTGTGAACAGTGAAATCATTGTTGGTGAGTCATTCTATGAATAGTGCCATTGGTGTTGGTGAGTCATTATTTTAAAAGTACCATCGGTGTCGATGATTCATTTTTGGAAAAGATTCATCAGTGTCGATGACTCATTTAGTGAAAATTGCCATCAACGTTGGTGTGTCATTTTATGAATAGTGTCATCAATTTCAGTGACTCATTCTTGGAATAATGTTCCTAGCATCGAGAGGTGAACAGTGTTTCCATCTCCATACAGTTTTCCCTTTTTTCATTATCTTTGTCGAAAAATACATTCAAGGACTTTTTGTAAGGGATTTAAGGATGATTAAAATCCCATAACTACTATATTAATTTTCTTAGGGATCGGGATGTATTTACTTGGTCAAACTATGTGGGTTAATGTGATTTTATTTTAATGGAAAATCATGCATATCTTACACCACTACTCCATAAATCTTCTAAAGGGATGATATATCTTCCTCCCTTGTTCTAACTTCTTGTTCTCTGGTGAGAGATGCTAAAACCATTCCATTTTTCCAATAGAATTATTCTGAATGTCCTTAATCCTTGGATCATTTCCCCTTGATGTTTCTTCTTTTTGTATATACACCTCATGTTTTTCTACATGCCACATGTGTTGATACTTTGTCGATTGAATGTTTGATCAACCTTTGTTCTTGTGTTTTCTTCATTCATTATCCTCCTATTTATCCTTTACATGTTATGGTATGTGGTCTCTATGCATATAATGGTGTTTTCTAGGCTTTCAGATGGTTCTATAATACCCTAGCATCCTCGGGTGGATGTAGTTGTCACATGGGAGGAGATCACGATCCACTGTGTGAGTCATTCTCGTGTAAAGAACATCATGAACCATTTGAGGAAGAGGATTTGTTTCTTCTCTATTCTTTTACATATAACTGTATTGTTATCATGTTTTAGCCACTAGACCTCAATGGAATTTTCATAATAAATTTTTGACTAAGATAAATCAATTTATATCAATCATATGTTTTTGGCTATTGTTTTCCAAGATAGGGTGATATATATGCATGCTTTGTTTATCATTTCATTCTTGATGGAAATTGGTAAAGAACATAAACTGGGATTAATTGTAAATTAATTATCGATGATAAATAGGTATGTAAATAAATCTTGTTCTTCTTGTTGAAATTTGATGTGAATCAAATTGATATAGTAGTCATGTTTAATAATTGTTTTGATTGTATATAGTGTAGTTTTCCCATTGTTGGAACCTAAAAATAATAAATCTATTAAATCAATATGGATTAAATAATATATTGTTTGATAAAATATAATTCCTCTTAGGGTTCTGAGTTACCCTCAAGCTTGTTTTACGGAAAAGAGCCCAGTTGACTTGTTGTTTTTTTCCTAAATCTTGTGTTACAATATTAGACAGGATGGCCGTTGTGATATGTGGGTGTTGGGAGGCCCATTGGTTGGGGAAACTATTGATGGATATAATGGTGAGATGCATCGGTTTATACTTGTGGGTATTGGGGAGGACACCAGATATAATGAATAGAGTTGGATGCAAATGGTTGGATGATTAATGAATCTTTTTGGTTGTTTATCTCCATTACTTTCCCCACCGCTCAAGGCAGATGGTCTTGCCTACCCTCCTTCAATAAGGGGAAATGATGGGCAGGGTATGCCATGTTCTTTCAATGTTTATGTTCTCGAGGGAGGATGCTTTCACATTCTTTCTATAAGTGGTAAAGACACCACGAGTAGTTCACCTGCTCAACGTGTTGATCCCCTTGTGTTTAGTAACATAGAATGTTTTTCTATAATTCATGAGAATATGGGAAATCAATAATGCTTTAACTAAATGATTGAATAAATAAATTAAACCCATGGGGTTGGAGTTACTCGGATGAAATGTTGATGTAGCAATTTAATGGAACAATAGACATTGGATGCGATGCTAATGAAATGTAATGTGTAATTCATAAGGGTTAATTAATGTTTAAATATTTAATTAACATAATGTGTAACCTATAAAAAGGTAATGAAGTAATATAATAAATCTATTTAAATGGTTGTGTGCAGATAGGATACCTAGTCTTCACAGTGGTAGACGGGGGTCTGAGAGACATTAGTTTCTGTTGAGCACAAGTCTATGTTATTCCCAAAGTGTGGTTGTCAGCTATAGTTTATTTTTTACATTTTCTATTTCTATACACTACTCCACCCCTCTATTTAGGGAAAACAACACCCCTTGGTTTCTGAGCCCTGGTGGTGTTTTCCCCAACATTTTGGTGGGAGGATGAATAATTGACTACACTCTTTGGCCCTGATCTCTTCTCTTGGTAGTTATTTGTGCTGGAACGCACAATGGTTAGTTTTCCACATATGTATGTGTAGAGATATGTAATGCCTTGTGGTTACTCTCACACATATATTCTTGATATAGTTTCCTTTGGCATATAATAGGTGTAACGTGTATAAGCTAAAATGGCTTGAGGATCCTTACTCATTGTATGGTCTATAATGGATTATGGTTTAATACCCATATAGGATACACATTATGAGAGCTGTGGTGGATCCTAGAAAATAACTAGTTACTTTTGTTACGTGGAATTGGTGGTTATACTACACAAGGTGCATATTGTGGTGCTTATCCCAGGTCTTTGTGGGAAATCCTTTTTAAGAGTGATGCTTAGGACAAGCGACGTTGGGGAAAAGCGAAAACCAGTGGTGATGTGGTAGCGGGTTACCCTTGATATTATTTATTATATTATATAATCATATATGTGATACTTGGTAATAGTATCGGTGGTTAGGTTGGGTACCTAGTTTACCTATTTAGGTGATGATTTAGTTTCAAATGTTGTTCATTGTGATTTACCATGCATTCATTACTTTTTCATGAGAGGCTTCGGGGAAGATCCTACTGATTCTACTATTATACTCACCTTACATATATATAAACTATTTTTCCCATAAATTGGGTAAGGCTGTAGATCAAGCTAGTTACTACTAGCTTGGGTTTTCATAAGCTGTTCAGGCTTCGTGGTTGCTACCATTTTTACTTTCTTTTGGTACCAGTAGTTTTTCCATTTCAGTTATAGTAGTTTTTACATGAAATTACATATGTGTTCATGTGGTTTATTTTATTTTGAAGTATGATTTGGTTTTGGATACTATCTATCTTATCTCTCTCTTTCTCATGTGTTCTCTTAGAGGGTAATGCCTCCCATTTGTGTGTTTACTATGCCCTCAGTGCTAGTCTCCATCTTGGGCCCTACTAGAGGCGGGACGCGGGGGTAATTATCTCTAATTTCACATTTCCAAGCAAGGAGGGTTACAACTTGTGGGGAGGGAGTTCTGACTTAGATAATGTTAAAAATATAAGTAATTATCCCCATTAGGATCTCTTGGAATGCTATAGTTACTATATTAACCATAAAGTGTAAAAATACAAGAAGAAATGGTAAGAGTTAATTTATTTAAGTATGGGTTAAAGCCAAAAATAAGGTTATATTTGTGACCTAAACCTATCTAAAACGTATTGGTTGAAAGGATTTATAACCATACTCATATTAGCCTCTAAATTTATCACTTTAGAGCTATTATTATTCAAAAATAAATATATTATAAAATAATATTTTAGGACATTCCTAAAGTTCTTCTCCTCCCTCTTATAAAAGGCCACCACATCTACCCACTTACTCACATCTCTATTGAACCTTGGCTCGTCCATATTCTAATATCATAAGCTCCCAATATACGTCCCTTATTCTTATAAGCCTTACCTTTTTCATAAGGAAATCTAATAAATAACTTTCATTCAAATCAATGGGAGTTACCCGATTTAGAGCTAACATCTTCTCTCTAACTCTTTTCACCTATTTTCCTTCTATACCCCTAATCTATCATTATTCAAATATTTTATAACAAAACCAGTATAATAAATATACTATGATATTTTTATGAAATGTGTTTTACCTACACTTTAAAACACCTCTAGAAAATGGATTTAGAACATTCTGATTCAGTGTATGTTGAACACCTACCTCATGAAACGATGATTGTTCAATTTTCTCATAACACCTATTATGGGGAAAATTATGATGTAAAAGTATTTAAATATGAAATATATTATACTTATATTTTAACTATCCTCATTTTATTTTTATTATAACATACCTTTAATCTTTTTTTGACATATAAATACATTAATTTTATTTGAGGAATTGTGGACTACCACACCCTCAATGTGATATGACTCTTTCATTCCATACATAATATGTATAAAGGATGGTGTTAACAAACCTGGGTAAAATAAATAAAATATATAATATACAGAAATTATAATATTCATATTTATCATATATTTTTTATTTTTTTAATATGATAAAGAAATGGATGTAGCGTTCATGTGTATGTAAGGCCTACCGTCTCCATGAACGATACATTTTAGATATTATCTATAAATATTGTGGACTATTATAAATTCATATATAATTTTTATATAATATTCTTAAATAATTAATATCATTTCGGAGATAATGGACTTATGACCACATGGACAATTTTCATCAAAACAATTTCATTTTTGACTCAGGTACTGAACATCATCAAAACGTATGATATGAACTCAAATATGATTAATAATAAACTTGAAAAAGGTTCTTAGTAAATTATAAGTCAAAAAATGATTATTATTTAGTTATATAAAGAATTAATGAGACATTCCCGACATGAGGTAAGGGAAATATTAAATCAATTTCCATTCAGTTAGATAAACATCCTTGTCATTGGTTTTGATTTCCATTAATATATGTTAATTACCAATGCTTTTTACACTGAATATCCAATTATATTTGGTGTATTTATATTTTTGAAACATAATTATGTCATTCATTTATCCTCAATCAAATTATACAATATTTCTAAGGGGCTTCACCTCCATCCCCATTCACTGAGACATTTATTAATGATATACAAATTTATTATTTTATATAGTTTATATAAAGCCACATTAACATTAAATATCCATATTATATATATAATAATGATATTTAATGACTTTTAAAATTTTATAACTTAAAGTGGTGTATAATTCAAATTTTCAAAATGGTAAATACAACTTTATCTAAAACATCATTTTAAATGTTTTAATGACCTGTTCTTCAAAATCATTATCATTAATTACATTATTTTAAATATTTTGAAGGATATAATTATATTGACACGAATGTTTGAAAATATTAAGTCCTTACAAAATTTTCAAATTGTTATGGGACACTTTGATTCAGAATTCATCTTTTTAAATGTTTTAATTGTGTTTTAAAAATAAATTGATTATTTTAATAACATGGAATGTTATTTACATATACAACAAGAATATAATTTATCTATTTTATATATCTTGTTTTTAGTGATGTTTAATTTAAATTTATAACATATTGTTTTAAAATAATGTGTTTTCTTTTATGAGTGCATGGCTTGGAAATGTGAAATATGATATCAAAGTGTAATTGTTATTTTCCATTAAGCTTGTTTTATGTATTATGATTATTTTATAGATCATAGACATTTGTTATGTTTATAGGTGGTTTTATGATAAACCAAGCCTGGGTGATCCCATTATATCTCTCCAATTAATTCGTAATGTGACAGATGTAAATTTTATGGTTTATCCAAAGAGATTTAGGGAATATAATATTATGGGTATTCTAAACGTAACCATGACGGTTACTCCCTATGTATTTTTGAAAGATACAATGTAAGTATGACATGGATGCCATAATTTAAATTTATTTTTTAAAATTTATATAAATGTTTTTAGGAATATTATGATTACATGATGTATGGTAAATATTACATATTTTGTGGGTGAAAAGTATGGTCTTCTGAAAAAGATTCCATGGGTTTTAAGTATTCATGGACTAAAATTTTTATTCCAGATTTTATATTTATTAATTTTATTTTTATACACATCCCATTTTTTGAGATATTATCTACAGGGTACAAGGATTTTTATGATAAAGGAATAAGTCCAGCAAGATTTTTACCATGAATTAAAAGAAATCAAGTTTTGTTTAATGGATTTCCTTTGGTCAAAAAAGTAGATACATACTGTAATTATCCACATGTAATGTCAGGGGATATTATGTAATAGTTTTTGCCTAATTATGTAAAATGATAAACTTGAAAATATCCTCAATTTGAAATATGGTATAATTATGAAATTAACTCATGATAAGGCATGTGCCTTAAAGAAGGTATCAGAGGATGGATTAAACAACATTGGAGATTAGGATGTTTTCTTAATAGTTAGGGATATCATCATGGATTTAAAATTAGAATGAATATCATATATTCAATGTATTATAACCCCTTCTGAGGCTCTACGATCTGAAATATTAAGGTGACAATTTCAATTTTTGAGACCTTAACCTTTGAATAATGTATTGGTTATTTGTTTTTGGGATGTAAAATCTGAGGTATGAAATAACCTTTGAGGTTTGAAACATGTTATGGGTTCGTTTGAGTTATTTATAATATTTTTTTAATATTTTATTTATTATATTATTTTATAAAACTGATAACCCATATGATGGGTGACAACCCATTCAGTCCAGAAAGGCTGTAGGGATCGAACCCATAATCAAAGGGTAATAAGGGTGTATCGCCTACCACTGGCCTATGTGAATTCAACGGTGAGTATGACTTATTATTTTTTGTTAATTTATTTTATGTATTATGAATTTGTTTACTTGGGTGAAATATAATTTATTTAATGGATATCCTTAGTATTTTAAAATAATTATGGGATTACATTATAAATGATGTTTTGGAAGATGTTCACTATTTTAGGAACATTATATGATTAAGTTAAACAGAAAACTATTGGATTTTAATAGAGTAACAATTTAATTATATTTTGGAAGAATATATAATTATAATTGTGAAATAATGGGAGTTAGGTTAATTATATAAATTATTAACCTATCGTGGAGAATATCATATTAGGGTAATTTCTTTTTAGTATGAGACATTAAGAATGATAGATTTTATTTTGAGATACATTTCAAAATATATATTGGATGACTATGTTATAAAATAATTATGAGTTTTGGGTTTCAATATTAGATGGATTATATTGATTAATTTTAATGAAATTTTTTTTCTTAATGTTATATGTTGAACTTTTGGTATTATTGTTGAATTTTGGAGATTAAAAATAGACAATATCTTTATAAAATAATTATTCTTTTAAGGGGGATTTTCTTGTCTTGTACTAAACATTTTTATTTCTGATAATGTTTCAATTCATGATGAATAGATATTTAATCTTTTTTAGATTATTTGATTCTCTAGAAGTTGATTATAGTGGTTCATTAGTGATCAAGTCATCTTGAATTCTCATGGTTTGGAGAAAAGATGAGTTTGGGGAAGAAATTTAGTAAAGGATGAAATTATACTTGACAATTAAGTATGATTCATTATTTTCTTAGTCACACATGTAAATAAATTCCTCCACATTATTAAATGTACATTAAATCAAAAACTTTTTCCACTTACATTTCTTATTGGGAAATAAATGACCGATTAACCCATCACATGTTTGTGGTTTTCTGATTTTTTATATTCTCTTGGTTGTGTTTTCTATCACTCTCTATCAGAATAGGATTAATAGTTTTTCTTCAATATCCTTGTTTTTCTACATGGAATCATAGTATGTGTTATCGCAGGTGACCTTTTTAATTATATTTCTTTATTTTAATGTTACATTTTTATTGACGCTTTTGTGTTGTGGTATTTCAATGATGTTACTGAGCCCAATTTTATATTTGTGAGGAAATAATTTCCCAAAGGGGGGAATAATGTAACATCCCAATAGATTATAGAATAATAAATTTTCATATATATATATATATATTAATATTTATTATTAAGATATTAGTTTTACGTTAAAGGGGATGCTATGACTGATAGTGTACTCGACACGCAATAACGAGTTTCTCTGAAATCATATGTTTCACGCAATATTGAGTTATACTGAAAAATAATAAAGTAATATTATTAATATATTAAAATGTAGTTGAACCCTAGTAGTTGTATTGGAGAGGATGAATAGATGTAACTACAAAATGAATAATTTTTTTGTTTAATTTGTTTTACATTTACCAATTTTATTTTAAGTAATAAATTGAGAATGAATCAAATTTCAATCATAAAAGGCTCTACCTTTTTTAAAAGGTAGTTTTACCACCTTTTAATGAAGAATACTTTTTATATTTAGTTTTTATCTATTTAATATGTTATATTTGAAAAAATAAAATTCTTCTTCAAAACAAGGACATCAATATTCATTTTAGTTGATGTTTTGGTATTTTAATACCAAAGTGCATTTTTAATGAATAGTTATAAACACTGCCTTTTAATTTAAAATATGTTTTTAGTTTTATTTATTTATATAGTTATAATATAATTTTATTTTTTAAAAAATGTATTTGTATTATTTTGTTATAATTTAATCAAATTATGGTCATTGGATGTAATTTCATTTTGAAATTTGATATAAACCTGTGTCCATCATTTGATGGTTTTTACTTTTTAAAAACCCATTTTCCAATTTTTACAACAAGATTTAATTTTAAATTAGTTATTTTAAGCTATATGTTTTGAATTTGTTAAAATGGATTCCATATTTTGAATAATAACATCCAAATTTTATAAAGATGAACCTTTTATTTCTGGACATTATGAATTGTAACTTAAGTAATTATTTTTATTTAGATGGTTTAAGGGTAAATTAAGTAAATAAGGGTAAAAACACTATTATAATAATATTAAACTACCCAAAAATGTGTCCTAATATTATTGAATAATTCATGGGATACCCAAAGAACCCTTATGCTAAACCTTTGGCATTTTGGAGCCACTTGGGTGTTATGATGACATATTATCATAATTAAATTAAAGTAAAGAGAAATATAACATAAACATGTAAATTATTATTAAAACAATTTTAATATGAAGTTACATAACTAATATCATTGAATATATAAATTTATTTGAAATATAAAAATATTTCCAACATCATGGTATTTAATTTATAATTTTTAGACATTAAACAAATAAATTTATTTTTGACACAATGATGTTGCAGTGATTAACTTATTAATGAATAATTCTAGTAAATGATAATATAAATTTTATAATAAATGTAATTTGAAAATTTTAATGTCATAAAATAATTTTATGGATTATTATAAAATTTTATATTTGTGTTAATGATGTTTTTTAGATGAATCAAGTTGTTACGAATTTATGAAAAATAAATTAATAAATATTCCAAAATTGACACAAATGGGTTTAAAAAAAATACTATTTTACTAAATGATATAATAGTCATAAAAATATAATATTATTATAAATTAATTATAAAATGTTTAAAATTTCATTTATTATCTACTTTTTTAACTTGTCATTTTATATTAACTATATTAACCATATAGTGTAAAAATACAAGAAGACATTGTAAGAGTTAATTTATTTAACTAATAGTTAATGACAAAGGACAAGTTTAAATTTGTTACCTAAATATTCATTAATCCTATTGGTTAAGAGGATTTAGAACCATCCTCATATTATCCGCCAAATATATCACTTTGGAGTTATTATTTAAAAAAAATCAATTTATAATAAAATAACATTTCAAGACATTCCTAATGTTCCCCTCCTACCTCTTATAAAAGGACACCACGCCTACCCACTTACTCACACATCTAAATCTACTTGTATTATTTAAATTATAATAAAATAATCTCCCAAAATCCATTCCTTCCTCCTAGAATCCTTAACTTAGGCATAATGAAGCTCAATAAATTTTTTTGGCTCAAAACAAATTGAGTAACCCAATTTAAAGGTAATGTCTCCTCTCAATCTTCTTTCATTTATTTTCCTTATGAAACCCCATAAAAAATATTTTGTCCAATATGTTATAACAAAAACAGTATACTCAATATACTAGGAAATGTTTATGCAAAGGGTTCTACATGTACTTACACACACCTCCATCTAATGGATATAGAACATAATGTTTCTTTGAATGATGAAGAACTACCTCACGAAACGATGATTGTTCAATTTTATCATACCACCTCTCATGGTGGCCATTATGATGGAACTATATTTATATATGATATATATTATATTGATATTTCTTGTGTTATTTGAAATTGTTTTATCAAATACCTATATTCTTTCAATATTGTGTAAATAGGATAATTTCATTTGAGGAAGTGTGGACTACCTCCCCCTCAAAGTGATATTACATATCAATTCCAAATACGGAACAAATAAATGATTTTGTTAATGAATTTGTGTATCATATATAAAATTTATATTATACTTAAATTATATTATAAAGATGTAACTTTTAGTTTTCATTCTTTAAATATGACAATGAAATGGAAGTATCATTCATGCGTATGTACGACATACCATCTCCTTGAACGATACATTTTTGTTATTATCTCCAAATATTATGGACTATTTAAAATTCAAATATAATGGATATATATGTTATTTTAACTAGGAATATAATTCTATAGATGATGGACTTATAACCACAAGGACAATTTTCATCTATATAATTTCATTCTTGAATTAGGTATCGATCATCGACAAAACATCCGATATAAACTCAAATAATTAACTAATTTAGATAACATGGTAATAAGTAATATAAAATGAAAAATAAAATTTATAAATATTCATAATAATGTTTAAATTAGAATACTTTTATTATCCAGGAATATAAATAAATAACGAAACAAGTCAGACTCGAGGTAAGGGAAATAATAACTCAATTTTCAATCATTGTGTTAAACATCCATGTCATTTGTTTTATTTTCCAAGAATATGTGTGAATGAACTATGATTTTTTACACTATATATACATTTTATTTTGTGTATTTATATTTTTCAAACATAATTATATCATTTATTTATCCTTAATTTAATGATAAAATATTTGTATGGGACTTTGTCTCAATCTAATTTCGTTGAGACATTTCTTGACGATATAAACCATTATTATTTTATAAAGTGTATATACATATCCTTTGACATTACATAACCATATTATTTCAATAATAATTATATTTATTATCTGGTAAAATGTTTTCATTTCATATGTTGTATAATTTAAATGTTCAACATGGTAAATGACACTTTATTTAAAATATTATTTTAAATTTCTTTAAGGATTTGTACTTATAAATCATTTACATTATTTTCCATGTTTATAAAATGGTTTTAAGGATATTTTTATATGGAAATGAATGTTTTTAAATCATATATCCTTTCAAGAGTATCAATGTGTTATGGGACACTTTGATTAAAAAATCATATTTTTAAATGTTTAATTGTTTTTTAAAAATGGATTGATTATTTTAATAACATGGAATGTTTTTTACCCATAAGGCATTAATTTAATTTATCTCTTTTATGTCACTATTATTTATTGATATATACATTAAAGGTTTATCATTTAATATCAAAATAACGTGTTTTCATTTTTGAGTGTGAGTCTTGTAAAGTGAAATGTGATTTCAATGTGGAAATTGATTTTTTTCCTTTATTTTTTCTCTGTGTTATGATTAGGTTATGGTTCTTGGGAATTTATTATGCTTATGGTCGGTTCCATGATAAACTAAGGGAGGTTGAGCCTATGATATCTCTCCAATGAATTGGGTAGTGTGACAGTGGTAAACATTATGTTTTCTGCTAAGAGATTAAGGTAATGTACTATGATGTGAATTCCTAACGTAACCAAGAAGGATACTCCATATGTATTTGTGAAAGCTAAAATGTATATATGATATTAAAGGAACAAGTAAAATTTTTGTTTAATTATATCTATGATATTCTTTTGGAATATTATTATTATATTATTTAAGCTCAATTGTTAATTTTTTATGTGTGAAATGTATTATTTTGTAAAAATGTATTCATGTGTTGTAAGTATTCATGGACTAACAATTTTAATTCTTATTTTATATTCCTTACTGATATTTTTATGACCATCCCATTTTTTTGAAATTTTTTCCAAAGTGTATAAGGATGAGTAAGAGAAATTAAGAGTCCATGATTATTTTTATCAAGAAAAAATGTCATGTTTTGTTTAAATGGTTTCCATTATTGGAAAAAGTGGATACCAAGTGTAACATTCCATAGGTAATGTCTGGATCTATTATGTAATATTTGTGGCCTAACTCTTCAAAACTGTAAATATTAAAATATCCTCAATGTGAAATGAGGTAAAAAACTTACGTAACTCAAAATTATGTAATGATTATGGTTGGAGAACTATACCATTATCTTGTTTTTTGGTTCTAGTTTAGGTTCCTTGAGGGATACAATGATGTTCTCAATTATCCAATAAATTTTTTCTTGTATATAATCTTAAGTATTTAACATCATTTTCAACCAATCATCCATATCATTGTAATAAAAAAAATTCTTTTTTCATGTTGTTTCACATGTGACTAATCAAACCACGAATAATAATCGTAATTGTAAAACATGAATGCAAATGATATTTTTTTAAATTTCATAAATTTATAATTTTATAGTGTTTTGTTATTAAAAATTCCATGTGAGTGTGTTGTGCCTCCCCTAAAATGGTACTAAATTGATGTTCAAGGGTTTTTCTCAAATCCCTGGTCAATGGATTATTTACCTAAGTAATCAATATAGTGCACACCCAGGGTCGCTCAAAATAATCCATCTTATAAAACACCAAATTTCTATTCTCACTATTTTTTTAAATAATATAAAATTAAATAATAGAATTAAGGGTCATTAAAATATTCAAAAAATAGTGATATATATATAATTCAAGTAGAAATAATACATACATAATCTTTAAGATTAGAATGTAGATCCTCCAAGAAGATTACCCATGGTTGGAGTTAATAAAATATCTATTAGTTTCATATTTAATTAATAAGAATGCTCCATAATATGTTTTAGTATCCAATTATACTTCTGGATATGAATATATATTACACTCAATGATCAAAAGGAAACCACACATCAACCTCCTCAATCGAGGGAAAATATTAATGAAGATAAAGTTAATGCTCAGGTGGAAATTGGAGACACAAATGTACCTAACCTACTAAGTCCTCCCATTAAATAACTCTTAGAAAATAAGATTTAATAAACATGAATGTTAAATGCCTTGGTTTTAACATTTTATTGATCCCCCATGATCATCTTTGTTTCATTTAATAATGATAATGAGTATAACTGATCGTTCTGGAGTTGAACGCGGATGAAACAAAAAAGGTAAAAATATGATAATTAGATGAAGAATATGAGTAAAATATAATCAAAATTGAAAATAATATTATATAATAACATAAAATATAAAGTATATAAAATTTCTACAAAGAGGTACAATAAATTATATAATGATATGGGATATATTTTTGTAGGCAAAAGGGGTGAGATTTTTGGCTCTCGATTGTTTCCTCCAAAATATTGTGTGTCATAGACCCCACTATTGACTGAATTTTATAATGTTTTTTAATGAATGTTATTTGTTTTTTATTATTTTTACACCAAATATTCAACTTATTCGGTCATTTCTTTAAAATTCACTTGAAATTTTATCCTTCAATTCATTTTGTATAGGCATAACATTTGAATTTCAGAAATCTAATTTCCCATGAATTCATCACCTTGATATTGGAATAACAATGTGGGTCTATAGTTATGAAGGTTTTTCCTCCATATATTCTTGTTATAATTTTAAACTTTTAACTCTATGTTCTCATCCATTTATCGGATATAAACCGATATTCAAAAATCTATAAATCTGTACACATATTTTGGGGACTGAATTGGAATTTTATTTTGGGGCTTCAAATAATGGATTGAGATTTTGGTACATGAAAATTAAATGAATAATAATTTGTGTATATTACTAAAAAATATAATTTCAAAAATTTAATCAACTAAAAAAAATTTATGGAAGAAATACTTAAATAAATTTAAATAGTAAAATTCCAAAATTATTCCATTTTTTAATTAAGCCAAAAATGCTTCTAAAATAATAAAATGTGACAATTTACATTAAAGAATCAATATTGTGGGATTAAAACCATTGATAGGTGTTAAAAATATGGATTAATAATGAGTATTTCCAAATCAAGTTAAAATATTTGTTTATAATACAATATTTTTATTTCCAATCACCTATTTCTATATGTAATAGATAGAATATTATTTTATTTTTAAATGATCTAGGTAACATGCAAGTAATTTTGTTGTATATCATACCATTATTTACCCTTATATCTAGGTATTTCAATTTCTGATTACAATAAAATAGAATGATTTGATATTACTCAGGTCAGGTTACCTTCTCAATTGTAATGATATCTTAATTTTAATTATTTTGTATTCTTGATTTTATATGATAAATGAGAGGTTCAATAATGGTTTATCCAGTATTATTTTATGAATGGTAGTGGTGAGAATAAATTTAGAGAATTTATTTTGGAGTACCTAATAACTTAATTGTGAATGTTTCACATTAAATAGAAACTAGCTTTCTCAAAAAATACCACAACACATAATTTTATTCCAATGTAATATAAAAAGAGTATTCCTTATACACATGATAGAAATAAAAAACAGAATCAGCTCTTAGTCCATAATATTCCAATATATTTAGTAAAAAATGTAGTGGAGTGAGTTTATGATCATTGAAAAAATAAATATCCATAAAAAATAACCAAAAACTATCATATTTTAAATTATAAATACAACGACACATTAAAACAAGTTAACAAAATGGATTAAATTATTCATTAAATTTTATATAATCATGATTTATAAAAGGTAAAACATCACTTATAAATTTACTCAATAATTACCCCTCATTTCAATCTATAACAAAGAATAAGTTGGATGGTCTAGACATTATTGAACAAAGAGTTAGTAAAAAATTATAATGAAGAATTAGTTATAGATCCTCCAGTGATAACTCCTGATCAAAATCACATTCATCTTCATAAAAAAACATATCATTGTTTTATAAATATATTCTTTCGATGTAAATCATATTTGTGCCAACGAGCCTGTACCCTAGTGGTATAGGCTCCTGCTTGGCATCCAAATGACCCAGGATCAAATCCGGGCAGAGAATAATTTCCGGGTACTGTAGTAGCACTGTAGCAGCACTGTAGCGGTGATAGAATTGTTGCGGCTGTGACACTATAGCGGCAGAGGAACTATAGCAAGAACTGTAGCTATGGCGGTACTGTAGCAGGGGATGTAGCAGCTCTGGTACTGTAGAAGTACTATTCACTGAGGGGCTCTTTGAGAAAAAAAATGGGCTTTCAAGCCTTGTCTTCCGGCCACTTGGCCTTGGGCCTTTAGGCTATGTTTGGGTGTCCCTCTAACTATTCAAAAGAGGTCTTTTCTTTAAATAATAAAATGGGGAATTTGCCCGAACCTTAAAAAAATCAATTCATCGTGGCCAAACCTTATTTGATTTTTCCCTTTTAGTATTAAAATCATATAATTTTTTCATAGCTTAAAATCATCAAACCAATTTTTACTTCTAGGATATCTTTATCCTTCCTTCATTCAAATTGAAAAAAAATACTTTCCATGTTAATATTAATGTGGTATCATCATATATATATGATGAATACTAGATTAGATCCCAAAGAATTTTCATGTTGTTTGGATGAGTGTCATGAATCATTTATGTGACCTTCTGTATATACACATATTTTTATTTTTCAGAAGTGATTAATCAACATTGAAACAAATGATTAATAGATTTATCATGATGTTTATGTGATCAAATTATTATTGAATTCCTATAAGTTTTAAATGTTCCCACATGGTTAAATCAAATGAGGTATATTGTAATTAATAGAAAATAACTTTTGAATATTTTTTAATTTCATAGAATGGTCAACCATATCATTTCCTATTTATGGTGCATTGATGTCGGGTTTGGCGGTTTGATTTTTGTGGTTAATAGATTTACCATATGAATAAAAACTGAGAAAATGTAAAATCAAAATGGGTTCAACATAATTTTTCCATATGTTATATGTACGGACCATAAGGCATACAAAAAACCATTTGGTAAAGTCATCGTGCAATAAATTAAGATGAATAATTTGTATGTTGAGTTGTAATGTTAATTACCTTATACATCATATGGTAGGTTTTTAGACATTATAAAACATCATCCATGTTTGATTATTTTTTGTAATATCATAATATATAGAAATACATTTATTTATATGAATTTGAATCATTTACTTAATTTAACAATCAAAACATTCAATGTTATGATGAATATTGTTTCAAATAATTCCAAATATGAAACTAAATAATTAAAACAAATGATAAATTATCTTAAATAACATATTAAAAAAATGTTATAATAACCTGTGAAATTAGCTATTAAATGAAAAAATAGAGTCATTAAAACCATAAAAAACTCAATAAAAAATATGAATATATTAGAAAACTCAATTCCCCCACACATGATCTTTGGGTTGTTATCAAATAATTTAAAAAACAATGCTAACGAAGAATTCATATACATAGCCACTTTTTGTTTTTTTTAAACACCACATTCCAAATTCTTAAGAATAATCTATATGTATCATGATTATATTTTCTTCATTTAGAATAATTTAATTTCAACTTAATTTATCCCCTTATACACAATTTTACCCAATATTCTAAAATATTTTTATCCATGGTCAAGTAAAAATTTAAAGAATAAATATTCACATTCTATGTTAATAAAAGTTCTAATATTAGATGGGTTAATTTATTTATCTCTTCCTCTTGATTTATGTATTATCTCATATGATAAAAACTTAATCAGGCTTCTTCTATTGGATTTTAGTTGGTCGAATGTATATGGTAAACTATAGGAGTTGAATGAGGAATCATGGATATAAAATGAAGCCTAACATATGAATTTCTACTTCCTTAAAAAAATTATTCCCCTTCAATATCCTATTACACTAATACAGTTATATATATAATAATTCTTGAGTGAAAATGCTTACCATCTTTTAATTCAGCAGTAACCATTATTCATCTCCATGTTTTGTTGAGTAGTTTTCAAGAACATTTTTTTCATTTTTTATAATTCAACTAATATTGATGATACAAGGGGAAAATGAATTGTAATCATATCTATCAGAATATTCATACTAAAATATATAAAATGGTATAATTTAATCTATAAATTTCCAAGTCATGCTTTAAACTTATCCATATTTAATATCTCTTTCTCAAATAGGTTCTCCGCAATAGGGTTCATACCTTCCAACACAACAATTGAATATCATATCCAAATGTCCTATAAAAATCTCTTCATATTCATGGTATGTTCATCCCATTTAGATATTCATATTCATTTTCAATTAAACTATTCTATCAATAATTCTAAGAAATAATTTTTTCATTATTTTCTTATATGAAAAGTATCAGTAAAATCATATTTCGGTGGAAATGAGAGGGAAATTTTAACATTAAAAATGTGTTTAAAATTCATAGAAATAATTATATTTTATTAAAAAAAATTAATATTATTCCCATAATGGTACATATCCTTAAAAAGGAATGAAAAAGTTTCAAAAAAATCATATTTAAATTGTATAATAATCATCCAAATATCATATAATAGCTCCATTTCTCCCTTCCTCCACAAAAGAAATCCTCATATTTCATAATAATGATTCAAGGGAAAGGATTAGTGGAATATATGTATTTTAATATGGATGAACACTAATTTTATTCAATACTTTTATGGGATAATTTTTAAATATATATGTTTCATTGAAAATATGGTCTATTTATAAAGGGATTTAAAATCAAAATAATTCATACTACCTTTATAGATTAATCCCCTTGACTATCCAAGAATTTTTACCGGAATAATAAATATGTTGTAGTAACTCAGGTGTGTCTTGTTTATCCCAACAAAAACAAATTTTAATATATTTTGTCAAACTCTTTTTTGGAATTCTATTATGTATGTGATTAATAATATATGTTATAAATTTATAGAATGAGTATCAAAAATTTGTTGGATTTATAAAAAATTCAATAATGAAATGATTGAAAACAATTTTGTATTTTCATTCACCTATTTGGAGATTACATTCCAAATCATTTTCTCATAATAGTCATGGATTAATGGTTTTATTGAAATTATAGATAATATTATAAGTCTTAATAAAATTATAAAACTAAAAATAAAAAATATTTTTTAAAGGTATTGAAATTTTAAAAGAAATGTATTTTTAAACTCCTAAAATAAATAGGTTCACCTTGTCATTAATTTAATTAATACATTATTAAATTCAAACTGATTTACCATATAAGTTTATTTAAAAAGTAATCATATTATAAATAGTTTAAAGACCATGAATAATTTGTTAAAATAACATGATAAGAGTGTGATAACCTCTATTAGTTTACGAGTAATTTTATCAATGGAATTTTTCATCATATATCCATTAGAAGTGAATGGTTTTTCTAATCCATAATTCACAATCAATAAAATAAAATAATTATAATAATATGTGAATATATATTTATCTTTATATTAGGATTGAAACATGCAATCCATTAGCATGATTACATGTTTATAATGGAACACATAATCCATAAAATGTTTGTCATTTTGTTGAATCAACATTCATGAGACACACTAACACCGAGATTTTAAGTTAATGATTAACAAGTGATCCTCTATAAATACATTCCTAATCATGTAGATGTATTTTTCTCTCATTTTTTGATTTATCTTAGTCTATATTCGATCCTTTAATAGCTTCAGAAGCCTAGTGTTATAGTTATATATGGATATGATAACATTATACGAAGATTAATCAGTAGGGGTTCATCTGTATTATATTAATTTAGCTTATCTTATAAGACAAAATGTTTTCTTACGACTTTTAGGTCTAATATCTTTATCTTACATTCATGTTCTTCACTATGATTCCCTTTATTCACCTCTCGGACACGTTAACTTGTCTAATTTTCTTTTTTATTTAAAGCTATGTATTTTCCGAGTTCAACTAAATATTTTATAAAAAAAATACACTCCAATTAAATATATAAGTCCATTGTTTATGGATTATGGCACTATGAATTACAAATTTAAATTTTTTTTGTCCTGATAAACACACTAAAATATAATGAATCATAAGTTTTGGTGACACTTAATTCCACTCATTTTGAGACATAATCCACTTCATGAAAGAAATAATAATTTCCAAATTAAATTTTCAAATGTATCATAAAATATAACCCTATACATTAACTAATGATAATTTCCCAAATGGGTTTTTATTTGTTCTTTTATTTTTAAAATATTACCAGAAAACAATTACATTTAAAAATAATAATTATGCATCTCTAAAAATAGGGACAATAAACTCTTGATTCAAAATCATTCCATGTTAGCTTTTGAGGTCTGAGGTTTCCTCCGCCAGATAACGTGTAATAAAAATAACAAACAACTTCTCTTTTGGGAAAATATCTACTTATTACTTGATTTTTAAAATTATATAATTAGATATATATTTCTAGATATAAAACCTATATTTTTATTTTTTTTCAAAATTTAGTGGAGATTTTTGTGAGTTGGGGATCTAGATTTTACTAAATAATTTACAATTTTACCATTCCAAGAAACATCTCCCTCACCAAATTAGAGTTTATACCTTATAATGAGATCTGGAACCCGATATGGGATAGAATATTTACATATTCTATATTGGGAAGTATACTCATGTGATCAATCCTTGGATTATTAGCTCCCTATTTTCATTTATTTTTACTGAGATATATTATAGTAGTTGAAACCAACCCAAAATTCCATTGATAGAATATGCCTTCATCATCAAATATCTATGTTCTATATGTTATGAAAAAATACATTACCTTTTAAAAAATGCGGTTAAAATATAATCTAATAAAAAAACCATGAAATTTTTTTTTTCTTTTGATCTATAATTTTAATCGGAATAATCAAAAATTCTAGAGACATAGGAAATTACTTTCAATCTGACGTTAATTTAATGTGATATATCATCTCCATCTACATGATACATATCATTAAAAAGTTTCCCAAATGGTTCATTTGGATTTGGTTGATAAATCAAATGTGGGGATATTAATATCATCATCAACTCATAAATTGATACCCAACACAGATCATTGAAAAATAAATTATAATCATTCCAAAGTAATTGAGAGGGAGGTAAGTAAATCACAATAATGTACTAGAAAAAGCATTGGTATATTACTTCATTTCCATTGAATGATCTATCATGTTTTATAAAATTTGTGTTTGGTGATGAATTTATAACTTCATTTTTTTATTGAACCACATCAATGACTTTATTAATTAAAATATAATCTAAAGGGAATATATTAAATATACAGTGAAATGTAACTTCTCCAAAATCAAAACAAGATTATACTCAATGAAACTATTTAGTGAATATTCTATATTTTAAAAAATCAAATGAATTTCAAGGAACTATTAATTTACCAAAGAATTATTCCATGAATGACTAAAAGTTATCAGAAAATATTGTTATCATGGTCTATTAATATTTAAATATATTATTAGATAATCCAAATAGAACCCTCTATTAAATGATGATCCCAAAGGGGAAAGTAATGTAAATATTATTTTGGTTCTTTTGAGTAATGGGATTGTAGAAATAACATGAAAATATATAAAATAAGAAATAATGATTTCCTGTTAAAAATATAGATAACATAAAGTTAATAATGTGATCAATTAAATGATATTCTTGAGATACCTGATTCATATTTTTATTTTATTTATAAAATATCCATTTATTATGAATTTTCATGGGTGTTAATTCATTCTTTTCATTTCTCATAATTGTTAGGATTATTTTCTTGGGAACTACATGATCAGGGATACCACTTATTTAATTTGAAATTGGATATATAGTCCCTAATTCAAAAATATATTCTATCTCATTCGTAACTACCTATATAAAGGTGGTATTAAACCTCCATTGATCTCCTAAATAGATTTTTCATATCCCTCATGAATAATTATATTTGAGAATATTTATGGAAATATTCCTAGAATGTAAACTATGGTGTATATTATTGATTATTCAGGAATTAATAAATATTTACTCATTGTTTTTCATTGTTTGAATTTAAATAATTATAAAATATCAGGGATAATTTTTCTCCTTTAGTGACTTATAAATATTTTAATTTAGTTGTATGTGGTTTTAATTTATGGTTTATAGATTATTCAAGTGATGAAACTAAATTGGTGTTCTTAATTCTAGAAGAAATAAAGTCACACACAAATGCCAATATATTATCTCTTCCTTAAGAAACAAATCAACAGATTTCCTAATCAATTCAGATATGAGATCTTCTCCTAATCTAAATAATGAATTTCAATAATTCTAGATCGCAACATCCCAAAATATTTTTTTAAATTTTATATAGGTAATAATTTATGTTAGATACCTAAATCATCAAAGAGTACATCCTCTTCAATGTGGGATATTCTAAAAAGAAGATTGGTTATGTGTAAGCTGCCACATAATGTGTTTTTTAATATTTATAGTATTCTCTCCCAACACCAAGAATTGTGATAATTATTGGGAAATGGTGATGGTATTATATGTAGTTATGAAATGCGTATAATAAATAATAGGTAACTGAACATTCTCTTTATAATACAAAATGTTGCGCATATTAAATTAATCCTAAAAGATCAAACGTAAAACTCCAATTAAAACAATCTATAAATATCCTACTTGGAATATGGTGGATCTATTTGTGAGATATACCACCACTCTTGTAATATTCCATCCTATAATAATGATGGATATTAATATTATCATAATAAACGCATTAATAACACCAATTATCCCAAAAAAATAAACTAAATACATTAAGTTCCCATTCAAGTTGAAAATAGACAATTTCCGTATATATTGATGGAATGGTGGGGGTATTTCTAAATATTCCCATTATTTTATTTTGTTATATTTTTACTGTCTCATTTTCCATGTTCTATCTTTCTCATCATCCATTTTCTTCTCCTCTTCTTGTTGTGGGTTTTTATGAATATGTTTAATTTTTTCTAAATCCCCAAGAATATACTCCTCTAGTACAAGTTGACAAGGTTTTGGTTCAAGTATATCCTTGGTTGGGATATATATTCCCATTTTATTCCATTTAATATATTGTAATTATCTTTTAACATCGACATTATTTTGGTTGATAAATTTTCTATATTTCAAAAAATAAGATGACTTGATTATCATCCTTATTTTTTATGTTATCTACTATTTTCAATAACTCTTGAACATCCGTTGCATTTTTATTTATTTATTGGTGGTTATGAACTATTGAAATGAATTGTAAAGAGATTATATTGTCGTAATGGGCTTTCATGGTAGGTAGGTTGGTTATAGTAAAGCTTGTATGATTATTTGATGGGTGGTGAGTGATGGAATTGTTTTTTACAAGGAGGTGCTATAGGAAGAGGTTTTGGTTGGTAATTTTTTATAGTTATATATTTTAATAAATCCATAAATGAAATGGTTAGGATCTCTCTATCCCTATGTTTATATAAATTTACTTAATTGAATGTTTTCCCATCAATATTCCTTGTTCTTCACTTTAACACATTGTTTTGTGAAATGGATAGGTAATGAGGATAAATCATTTACTGAATATAGTTATGGAAGGTCTCTAATATATTTGAGATCCATTTTCCTTAATAAAATAGTAATATTTTTATGTTTAGTTTATAATAATAGTGATCTAAAAAAAGTTCTCACCTCATGTATTGTAGTTGTACATGTAACTCTTCTACCATTTCTTTTTGATTTTTGTAAAATATTCCCAATAATTCCCCATAGAGTATTTTAGTAACATATCATTTATAGATCCACAATACAATACATCCATGTAGCATATAACATTATTATGTAATCCTTGATTTATGAACATAATGATATGGATGTCTTCTGCAACATTATATTTAATGTTAGAGCAATTCATTTTGAATATCAACCTGTATTGAAAATTTGTTTTTTCTAATGATTTCTATATTGAATTAAAATCATTCTATAATAATATACTCCTGGATATGGAAGATTCTAATTGAACAAACCATCCTTGTAAGTGACCATTCTCATAAACTTTAACATTTTATAGGGTATAAAATCATTCTATGGAAGTTGCGTAATGTGAGAAGGATAATTCAATTTTCTTCACTTATTCCTCATCGACTCCTAGATCATTCAAATTATAGAAGGCAAGAGTCAGTTACTCTTTATTTTTATTGGGTTATTCTTGTATTCAAGGTGAAGAAACTTTTGAAACACATTTATATTGAAATTTTCTATTAAAAATAATTTTCAACATAAGAATATCTTCATGTTTTTTTAGTTAACAAATTTTTTTTCAATGATTTATCCAAATTTTTGGTTGGAATTGTTAGCTGTGAATGTAGGGTAAATGTGAAAACTATTTTTTTCACTTGAGTAAACTTATGAAATCTCTTAAAAGATTATTTTCAATTGAAAATTATAATTCTAGATATAAAATTAATTTAAACCTATATCTCGAAAATAAGAAGATGGTTATTGTTAAATTAAGGCATAAAAAATACTAGTTATGTATTTTTTACAACAAGCAAAACACCATAATTTTTTCTAAATTTATAATGTTTTGGATAATGGTAAACAAAAATGTTTAAATAGTAAAAATATACTATTATAAGAAATTTAATGTTTACTCTTTGTGAGAAGTGATAAAAGAATAAGTTATAAATTTTTAATTAGAGAAAATTGTTTTGAAATTATTAATTGTTAAAAAAACAAGAAATTATTCATAATAGATAAAATAGAATATTGAGAAGGTAATGATGAAATTTTTAGTTTTAAAATATTATTTATATTATAGTATTTAATTTTTTATATTATTATTTTTGTTATTATTTTTATTATTATCTTACGAATGATAGGTTCTGTAACTTGTTCACCTATCAACCTTGGTTTAATCTTAATAAAGAATATAATAAAGAAAAATGGTTTCTTTTTCTAACTTACATCATTTGTATGAATGTTACAATGAAAATCACCCCTAGAATACACATAAAATACTTAAATTGGTCATGTTCTTCCCTTGGAATCCGTGAATAACTACTCTAGTATCAACATGTGTCGGAACACACCATGAAACTCACCACTCATCCATGAATTTTATAATTTGTATAATAAAAAACTAAGTGGAGAGATATGATGATAATTTACTGTGGAAATATTTTGTAAAATGAAGCAAACCAATATAAATATATTCAAAATTAAAAATTACTTTTGTATAGAGAAATCATTTAATATAATTGATGGATTTATTCATTAATGTTTATTGAAATAGGGATTACTAAACAAATCACTCACTAATCATGTAAATTATGAGTTACCCATCCATTTTATTAGTAATAGTGGAGAATGGGAATGGATTTTACATTTTAAAATTGGTAGTCGATAGAAAAAACAATTAAATCAATAATTAATCCTCTATCATATATCACAATCTTACTCTCGATTGTCCTCCCCAAATAGAGTCTAGAAATAAATTTATAGATATATGAGATAATTATTTATTGGCATGGTCAAAACACAAATGATTTTCTAATTTTTTAATCATTAAATTATTATTTGTTTATTGCTAAATACTCATTTCGTTATGGTATTCAAGGAAACCTCTATCCTTTATTTTGTTTCATTGAAAAAATATTAATCATGTGATGAACCGTTTAGATTCCTTGGGTTGATTGTATGAATATTGAAATTAGAAATAAAGGGTTTTTCTTGATGTGTGGATATGTATAATGAATCATATATTTGAATATAGTCCTATATTTATATGTTGATTATTGGCTAAGCGTTATATCGAACATGAGGTATCAAATAAATAGATTGATTGGGAGGTTCTTGTGACCACTTGAAAGATGAGTTACCATAGAGAAATAATGATTACATGTTATAAAATTAGTCTGGGTTCGATTGGATTGATCATGGAGTTTCTTTAAAACGTTTTTTAAATTTTTATTAATGGTTTATTAGATAATTTTTTTAGTTGGTTCATGGAAGGAATGGTCGATGGGTCTGTTCATAAGGTTGATGAATAGACCATATGAAAAAAGTGTCTACATGATAGAATCAATGTGTAATTTATTTAATTTATCATTGAGGACAATATATAAACCTAACATAATTCAATTTATTTTATAGTAAACTCAATGAGATATTTTTTGTTAATAAAATGTAGTAGTCTAAACTAGACATGCTATAGTCTTATTCTATTTTTTTGTTAAGTTGAGGACTTTATAAAATTCCATCGATAATTGATTATATATAACACAATTTGAATTATTTAAAATTATTTTATATCATTATATAATATTTATGAACAAAAATAATCCATAATTTTTTTTATAAATAAAATACTTTTTTTAAAAATATTCAAATATTAAAAAAATAATTAAAATCACCTTAAAAATTATATCCTCGCTATTTCCCAAAAAACTATTATAATATAATAATAAAAAATTACAAATTAAATTAAATAATGGAGGGATTATATCTGTAAAAATATTCAATGAAATTCATGAATGTATTGGATTTACTAATATCAAATCCTTATCACAATCGGGTATCATAGAAATAAATGAATTAAATATCTTTCCCATATCCTTCAAATCACACCGCCAACCAGGTATACACTTTACGACATCCTTACTAGATTCACTAGAATATATTCAAACCAAGTAAAAAATTTATTATATTATATATATATATATATATCATCCATCAAATCTTTTACAATGTCTTATTGGGGATCAATTTCCAGGGAGTAGTCTATAATTTATTCCATATATAACCTTAATTATGGAGAAAATAGGCAAAAACCAAAACCAGATAAACATCATTATAGGATTATGATAGGTATAGAAGTTAATATGAAAGATAATGAAAATACAATATTTATAATAGTCTCACACTAGCCCAACCTATGGGTTCACACTAAACAAAAAATAACAATTTCACTCAATATCAACCACATCATTACTTGAAATTTATAATAACCACATCCATTACTCTTCCACAAAATATATAGATCTATTCACATAATATATCAATATAAATATTACTAAATTTTAGTTAATTACACTATTATTTAATTTTATTTTTACATTTTATAATTAAATTACCTTAATTTACCCATATTCATATTCATCCCATTTATTAAAAATATCACATTGAAGACATTCATTATTTTTTTCACATTTATTCAATTATTTACATGTTTCATTAAAATTGACCTAATTATAAAAATAATTTTAAATTTTATTAAATAAAACTTTTAGTCCCTCATTAATATATAATTTCATTACCATTGATTAATTATTCCCTATATAAAGTAATTCTAATATGGAACCATGTTTTTAGGAAACAATCAAATGTTCCAAGTACACCTCTCATATAACTATATAAATTAGTGTCAACCCCATTCTAAAAATCACCATACTAATCCAAATTGATAGCCACAATAATAATCTTCCCCTTAAGAAACATCAACCATATTTTTTCTAACAACTCTAATATTATTATTTTGAACCTTTGGATATTTAAATATATTAACATTAGTTTTCTAGTAGAGATTTCATGGTGTTCTAGGAGACACAATACCTAGAAATGATATATTATAAATAATAAAAATATTGAACTATGAAAATGAAAAAATTTATAATTAATGGGGTTCCTCTTGAACCAGTGATTAGATAGGGAAATTGAGACTATAATATTTTTCATAGCATATTTCTTACCCTTTCTTCATGATATGATTTTTATATACTAGTTTTCACTTTTGAATGTTATCATTTAATAAAAAATTAAAAAGATTTAATAAAACAAATAGTTGATTTATCTTTATGTTATTCTCCCCCTTCATAACTCCTATATTTAATTTATTTTATAATGAATCTCTAGGGTTAGCCTCATAAGTGATGGATATTATCATGAAATGGGAGACAAACCATTGGGAGATGATTCACCAAGAGACCGTGGAGATCATGCACTGATGAACATGCTGCAATGAACACTTCATTAATATTTACATGGATCAATTTATCTCAAATGAATGATCCATTTTTATTTATAGATTCAATGGTTGTGGATTTCAAAAATATAATTTAAAATTCTTTCATGTATAAGAATATCATTATTAAATCCCGAATCCCTTTACAAAATTATATGGCACTATTTATATATAGTTGTTTGGGAGGAATTTAGTTTTTGACCTTGGAATCATTGATTTTATAGTTCACATAAAATTGACAATTTTCTGACTAATAATAATCCAATTAGAATATTCAATTAGTAATTTCACTATATTTCATAAACCATTAATTATGTTATTCACTACAACCCAAAATTCTAGTGGAGAATTGACCATTTCTTATTTAGATCAAGGAGAGGTTGAAATAATAGATTCATTTTTGTCATCATAATGAGAAACCATGAAGATGATGGAATGTTTTATAATCCTATAATATATCATCCCCAAATCAGTATAATCAACTTCAATGATCAAAAATAGATTTATGTTATAATTACAGTTTTAATTTCAATCAAACTGTGATGCCATTCTAAATCATTCCCACTTTTATATTCCTTCTAAAACAATTATTATTATATCATATTATATTAATATATCAGACAATATTCTTCCATGATTATATTCCAATAAAACCATCTATTATTTTCCTTTTTCTTTTATTGTTGTTGGGAACCACTAATTTTGTAGTGTTGAAATGTTCATTTCCATCCTTATACCAATGTGTCCAAATTGATTTTGCATCACAAAGAAAAAAAACTTAATAATAAATTTAACATCTTGTTTGATTACATTATTTTGGGGTCATAACTATTAAAAAAGAAATTTAACTTTTCTTGATGATTTTATTGTAGTTGGAGGAGATTTGTAGTGTCTATGACAATTTTTAAGAAAATGGTCCAAATTTCTTAGGAATCAGAAAAGATATGTGGAATCAACTATGATCCTATACTAATATGTACATCTAGTTGGGATGGAATTTTGTGAAATAATTCAAAATTATGTGTTATAAAACTTTTCTAAAGGCACCAAAGCCTAATTTGTCCATCTAGTGGCCCAACCAGATAAATTAATCCAATGAACGGGATCTTCACGAAGTCGAAGGTTGTGTTATTTATTTTGTGAATATTTTGGTATGTAGTTGTGTAAATGAATAAATGTTTTTAGTTAAGTTATAAAATACACAGGGTAAGAGCTTTATAGTATTTTTGAAATTTATATAGTACTTTCTGACCACTTAATACTATTTTCCAATTTTTATCTCGGAATCTAGGTTCCCAAAAACACATTAAACTTTTCATATAATTTTGAACTTTTGTCACACTATTTGAATGTTTGAACAGGGAGTGAAGTACTACTATTTTCGAGTTCCATTGGATTTCACTACACCTCCTAGAATTTCTTGAGACCCCTATACTCATAGTGGTATCAAGGTTACAGAAGGGGATCCACTAGAGCATCCTCCTCCTCTTGATGTTAGTATAAACAATGGGAATTCATTGTGAGGGAACTACATACATTTAAAGGGAGTTCCGAAATATATATTGGCTACCTATATAGATAAATTTAGATTTTAGTGCATTTCATTCCTTATATCCTACAATATTTCATATTCGAGTCCTTATTTTTATACATGTGATACATATTCTCTTAATTTCTAACATATCAGTGTGTGTTTTTGAGCGCGTGACTTGTATTCGTCCAATTAGGAAACATATGAATCTGTTTATTTTCCACTTTATATATATATAACTTCATTGGATGAACGTATTCCATGAATATATGTGGGAACATGGAAAAATATTTTTATGTCAAGGTTTGGTTTATTGGGAATTGAAAAAAAAAACACAGGAACTAATCTGGATTCAAATTTATTTCATCCAAAGAATTAGTCCAAACCTTAATGAATATATTGGAAAATTGAACTCTTTTTCTCATATTTTTATAAATCCACTGGGTTTTTTAAATATTAAACACTGTAAATTACATTATTTTCTAAAAACTATTTTTAGAACCACCACCTCGTTAAGTACTTTTAATTAAAAATAAAAAATCGAATCCTACAAAATCTCCCTGGTAGACATCTTATAGTTTTACATATACTATAAAATATCATTACAAACATAATCAATTTGACATTTCCTGATAAAATGGTCAAATTTTGGCACCATTTCTACAGAGAATTTTTGTTTAATGCGTGTTTTTATACAATATTTTTAAATTTGTAATTAATAAATTGTATATCTAATTAATTTTTATATCTTTTGTGTTATGATTTATTACTTATATTGGTTCTCTTAATGAGGTTTTCTAATCAAGTATATTTACCTCCTTTCGGACCTAAAACATAGAGGATCCTTTATTAATAACACCGAGACACACGTGATAACCATTTAAAGGAGGAAAAAACACACTTTATGACTTTTCTCTGCCCCTATTCATCAGGATCCAAATAATAAATTTAACCTCACATGTATTACATGAATGATCATAACCAATAAATTAAAATACCTAACCACTCTTTATTTATAGATCTATCATGTATACATTCAAATACCAGGATAAGTATACAATTTTGAAATAAAATATGATTTAATTCACTTATCACCATGATTCCATGGACTTCTGAGAAATGATCTACATATTCACATAAAATAATTTCCACACTATATATGAATAAAAAAACCTATAATTGTGGATTAAGAACAATTAATGTATAGATAATTACATTTCTCATTTGAAGATACTACCATTTTGGTTGTATTATGTTAATTCCCGTATTAGAGGATGACGATACATGAAACTCTCTTTTCATAATAATTACTCCCCCAAATCTCAATTTGAAATTATAAGGAATAAAATCTATGGTATTAGGAAACCACAAGGGGAAACACTTCAGGAATACCATGAATGATATAAAACACATAGTTTAAGTTGAACAGACCACCCAATCAGTGATCAACATTATATATTATATTTTTATGATGGTTTAATTACAATTTATCAAAACAGGATTTAAGCTAATTCAAGTGGGGAACTAGTTGGTAAAAATGAAATCACTACAACAAACTAATTGAGAATATGGAATAGAACTCTCAAAAAATTGGTTTATGGTCCACTGTACACATTCGAGGTGTCTAGGAGGATCAATGATCAGAATTTGCGAAGAATTTGGACACAATGTTTGAAGATGTATGTGCCTTACTCCAATAGATTTCCCTTTCAAAAGGGAAATTTCAGTCTCCTCCTCCCATCCATTATTCTAACTGTTCTATATACAACCTCGATTCTAAAAAAATCCGTCAACTGAGTGAATATTTTGAGATTTGTGAAGAAATATTCTTAGAACACCCCTATAAATAACCCATTAAGAAACAACCTAACTTTCCATCAAACCATGGATGGAAAGAAAACCCATACTATAAGAAAGGGTGTATTAAAACCAACAACTATGGGAACAACGCATAAAATTAAGTCATCCACCATCGCTAATAAATCCTCAACCTCCACAAAGTCCATTCCACAACCTCCTCCATCCTATAATACTATCCTTGAATACATTGTGAGACAATTGACTACAAGTAATATCAGATTACAATAAACCAAGAAAGTGTCCATACAAGACCTAAATACCCAATTTTTGTAACATTCCATATCATTTGCAGAAATCCAATGTGAAATCTCAGACCTGGAATCTACATAAATGTGTTCCCAAGCCAGGTGAGCGATATGGTGTCAAGTTCATTTCGCTTAGTTTCAGAGGCTACAGACAAGCAGCAAGTACCTTAGGTGTGTTTGTGGGGATACTATTCCCACGTTACCAAAGCATTTCATAGTTGGGGGATGTGAATATTAGTTAATAGTTTAGGAAATAAAAGAAAACATAAGGAACAATAGAAAATATGGACAACAATAAAAATAAATGAAACAACTAGAATAAAATTCAACAACTAATGATATATCATGTCACTAGAAAAATGGAAAACATTTATACAATATAGAAGGAATGACATGTTACACAGAAGTATAAAGAGATCATAATACTATCCCAGTAATCCTGAGCTCCCACTCAGTCATCTCATTCTGAGATCCATAATAAATAGAAAGAAATAAGGTTTTTAAATCCATACACATCCCCTTTGTCAACACCTTTAACCTTGTAATGTACTCCGGGTACCCAATAGTGCCAATGGAGGGTGTGAGATAAATCTCAGTGGGACACTAACTTTGGTTTCTATAACATCCATCTCATGTAATGGAAATGTAACAGTGTGAAAGTATGCATATATAATGTAATAGACTACAATGTTACTAAATACCCACGTACCTACTTCAGCACTCATATGGTGTCAGGACATATAACCAATCCATTATTTGATTATTACCAGTTTATAATATATCTGATGTAAAAAATAGTGATGCTTTCATGTTGTGGTAATGAAACCTACAATGATATTTAACAGTGATGTTCTAAGGTAATAACCATGGCGACTTAGAACTCACAGGTTTCCAACTCTGTAATAATTATAGTATGTCTTAGTATAAGAGTGTAATGCAAGGAAGATAGTCTGAGGAATTCCACAAGGAGGCTCTCACTGATTCCAATGTGATCATCCACGGTAAAATGGGGAAATGTAGTGATAGGGACCTATGGACTGTAACCATGGCATGTACCGGTCAATACTGGTTCCAAGGAGTGTATTTGAGTGATCCTATAATGATATTACTGGATCCAATGAGTGTAACCAAGGAATCCTATAGTAATACATTAGTGATCTCACATTATCATACATGGAGTCCAATGTTAGACAAGGATCAAAATCTAGGGGGTTATCAAAATAAGAAAGATGTACCGTAGAATCAGAATGGGGTTCCCGAGTGCTCGTGGCTTTCCCTGACCGGAATCCTAGGCGAGCTCAAGTGAGGTCATTCCAATTTTATTATGAGGTCATGTAATATTTCATTTGGATAAATAATTTCACAGAATTAGTGTGATGAGGTAAATTACTATGAAACTATTGATTCAAGTCATGCTTTTAATTAATTTTATAAGGTCAATTAGCATGCAAACTTTTAATCAAGTCATAATTAATCAACAAGAAAATTTTGTTCAAGCTGTTAATTTTACTAGTGTCATAATAAAAAGTAGCATGAAACGATTAATTTAATTCACTTTAATAATATTCCATATTCATGGTTCATTCCACTACCTTCCATTGATGTAGTAAGTGGTTATATAGGCATGAAACCTAATATAAATATTCATTTAATGACATGTCACATTCTTAGAATACATGGAAACTCATATTTCACATTTAATTAGCAATTGATACACTTTACATAGGTTGGTAATGTGGTAGACAAACATGGTACATGCAATTAATCAGTTTACATTATAATCAATCCATTTAAATTAGGAAATTTTAACATTATGATGGTCAAGACAAGGCACACTCGAATGGTTTCTCTAATATATCAAAAATCTGAACACAAATTATGGCATTATATTTGACATGGAAGGGATGGAGTTGGTGTCATAACCACAAAAAATTAATCATAAATATTTAAATACCATAACCACATGGTTATAATGGAAATTAGAATTTCACATTAATTCAATAATGGCAACTTGATAGAATTAGTGGGCCCCACATGACAATTCCAAAATCAACAATCATTATGTATGACTTTTTGACCACCCACCTTAGTTATGTATAACTATCCTCCTCTGGTATTTTCCATTGTGTTTTATTGGATCATAGTATATTTAAGTTGGAGAAAAAGGATCATACTTCGATATCTCGGTTGAGAGCAAGAGAGAAGGGGAATAGCTCCAGAAGACTCGAGTACATAACATTGTGAATCCAACGTGATGAACAAAAGCTTTATCTGATCCCCGAAGAAGGGTATCTTTCCATTCCTTGATTTGGACATAAATTCTACAAAATGAGATCCATGAAGGTAAATCCCGCAAAATATCGAATTTGGGAAGATGAAGGGAGCATAATAGACCATTAAAGAAAAAATATATATAATTACCTAGAAGAAATGGCTTTTGTAGGGTTTTCATTCACAGTTTGACAAACCGTCTGCAGATTTTTTTTATAAAGCTATCATTTCATAGTTAGACTTCACATCAATGATCAAACGATGGGATTTGGTTCTATCCAGAAATTTCAATATACACTACTAGCCAAACCATGCCTCAACCATGCACTAACTGTGAGAGCAGTCCTATTTTCCCCAAAAGATCAGTTTCAGGCTCCAAACATTCCCAATACACCCCTTGGACTTTTAATAACTGAAAATGTATCCATATTATGTCAATAGTGAAAATTTACATCAAAAGTTTATGGATCTATACATGAATGAAAAACATTGTTCTTACATCCAAGGTCATGGGTTAGTTAAACTAAATTCACAATAAATTATTAACCCTATGGATAATATAAATGATATTTCTAAGACCCTTTACAGTTGAAAATTATTAAAAACCAAATTAACCCCATTAAATTCACCTCCTACTATGTAAACCGCCTTCCCAACCACTGATAATGGTTTTTGGGAGAAAAAAACCTTATTCTACAAAAAATACATTGAAAGGAAAAAATGTGTTGTAAATGAGTCACCTAGACCAACCATTCATCTTACATTTCCCCAAAGGGCCACCAAACCAAGGAATAAAAAAACTAAACTTAGTATAGATATCTTAGAAATGTTGAAAAAAACATGTTAACATTCCCATGACTGGTATCCTTAAAAAATTCAACAAAATTACATGTTTCTAAAAGAGATGTGTACACACCGATGTTGAATTCATGGTGATGAATAGGTGATATTGTGGAGGAAAATTTCTGAATTGATAAATCCATCACTTCTCACCAAATGGAACAATCAAAGAACATTACAGATTCAATGCACCATTGGGGAGTATTTCATTTATTATGCTATGATGAATTATGTTTCATCTAAAAATGTGACTCCTCAAAACATTATCACAACATTATAGGTTAGGGAACTAAAACCTAGTAAATTGTTGTTTAAATTGAAAACTAGATTAATACACACAATGATGGTGTGTCAGACAATGTTCCTCTGAGGGTTAAATGTATATTAATTCCTAATGATTTTTATGTGCTTAAAATGGCATTGGATATGATGAATGGAAATTCCCCAATTATATCAGAGGCCATTAATTAAAACCACCAAAACCATAGTTAATGTATATAATAGAACATTATCTATGAATTTTAGTGGTGTCATTACCCACTTCATCATCCTTTATTCCAAGAGTCACGACAGGAAATTACACTCCTTACTTTTAGTAAACTTTTTATGTACTAACATCACACGAAAAAACATTTTTTCTTTCCATAAGCCCCATAAATGAGTTTTCAACATTGATAGAAAATCTAGATAATGAATCATGACTCGAATGTTGTACCAGTAAAGAAAAAGGTCTTGCATGTTTGTTAATTGAAGATTTCCTTTGAACTGAGGAGTCTATGACCATTAAAGATACTGTTAATCTTGTAAAATTACAATCCACATATGAAGATGTTACTATTGAGGAGTTAGATGAGATAAATGACCTTTCACTCTCACATTATATCCCATCAATCCAAAATCCCCTTGAATTAGAACATAAAACACTACCTAGAAATTTAAAATATTCATATTTTGTGAATGTAAAAAAGCTTCTTATCATCATTTCTAGTTTACTCAGTATAATACCTGAATTATGGCTTCTTGGACATTATAGGGAGTATAAAATTATATTGGAACAAACACATTATTATATTCCTATTTTTATCCCATAAATTTTCACATATCAAATGTTTTTAAATGAGAAGGTTAAACATATGAGGAACGAACATCATAGACTAAAAAAACCTTCTTGGTGTCATTAAAAAGGTGGTAACAAAATTACAAGCTCCTGGAATCATTTACCTCATCAATGGTAACCCATGGGATATTCTTTTGTAGGTAGTTCCTAAAAATCTAGTGTAGTAGTAATTAAAAATGAATATAATTATTTAGTTTCAATCCTTGTTTAGAGTAGTTGGTGAGTCTTAATAGACTATCTGGAACTTAACAACACAATATGAATGAAAATTTCCCATATCTGTTCATTATCTTGATAATAGAAAGGATAGAGGGAGGTCACACAACAGTTTCCTTGATGTTTATTTTGGATTTTTTCAGATCCCAATTGCACTCATGGATCAGTAAAAGACAACATTCACTTTCCCATTTGCCTCATTTCCTATTGGGGGATGCCATTTTTTCTTTTCAATTCTCTATGTATATTCTAATTATGCATGATTAGTATTTTTTTAGACAATACTGATAATTTTATAGAAGTATTCATGGATTGTTTACCTATATGTGGTTCCTATTTTGATAAGTGTTTCAGTAGTCTTGGTTTTTCCTACCTCTCTATACTGAAAATAAAATTGTATTAAATTTCAAGAAATGTAATTCCATATTTATAAAAGGTATTGTACTTTGAAATGTCATTTTTTGGATGGTATACACGTAGATAAATCAAAATTAAATATCATTTCTTCCATACCATTCCCTATAAATTTGCGGGTTGTCTGGTTATTCTTAGGCCGTGTTGGATTTTAACAACATTACATTCTTGAATTTTGTATGATTCAACTCCCCATCTGTCGGTTACTCCAAAAAAGAGTAACGATTTGTTTTTTATAAAGAATGCGAGGAAGATTTTAATAAATTGAATGGATTATCATATCACCCATGGTATCCCAACCACCTTGGTGGGATTCAAAATTTGTGATCATGTGTGACACATCTAACTATTCATATGGGGTAACTTTATAAAAATGGTTCCATCAAGAACCACAGAGCATATCATATGCCTCACGCACACTGGACAATTACCTAGAAAACTACACTACAACTTAAAATGAATTTATTGTTGTTTTTTTCCTTAGATGAATTAAAGTTATACATTTTAGGGTCCAAAGTGATTGTGTTCTTATAACACGTATTCCTATGGTATCTTCTTCCAAAACCATAATCCAAACCAAACCTAATTCATTGGATGCTCCTCATTCAGAAATTAAACCTTGAAATTAAAAATAAAAGGGTGTAGAGAATGTGGTGTCTTTACATATAACTAGGATTCTTCAATCCCCATATATTGACTCATCCCCTTGTATTCTCATAAATTAAACTTACATGATGAGTAATTGTACCGAGTAAAGGATTTTATTTTTTCTAATTTGAAAATTGTAAATTATTTGGTAGAATCACATATTTCTACCGCATTTAACAAAACCTAAGACAATTGTCTAAATCATGAGTCTTATTAGTATACTTAGGATGACCCCTACCTTTGTGGCCCATTTAGTGATCAAGTCCTTAGGCGTTGTATTCCTAATAGCGAGTTTTAGTGTGTCCTTATATTCATCCAAACTCTTGTGGGTGGGGGCCATTATGATCCCCAATGAAACGCTCACAAGATCATCGACTATGGTCTATTTTGGATGTCACTATTTTTTAGAATCCCAGGTTTTATATAATGATTGTAATCATTTTCAATGAAAGGGTAATGTCTATTAATGAAATAAAACATCAAAAAAACCTTTCTATTTTATGAAAAATTTTGATGTTTGGGGAATTTAATTTATGGGAATATTTCTCAATTAATTTGTAAACTTGTCCCTTTTTCTGGTAGATGATTATGTTTAAAAATGTGTAGTAGCATGATCCATAAGGACATATGATTCAAATACAGTTATGTAATTTTTGAGAACCGAAATTTTTTATTTTTTAGATAGTCTAGTTTCAACATTAGTTAATACAATTATCATTTGAAAAATTGAACATTTTAGTCATTTTTACATTGGTATGGGGATGGACACGATGTCTCTAGTTCATATCACACATAAACAAATGATCAGGTCGAGGTGTCGAATAGAAACATAAATCAAATTATTGAATTAATGGTTCAGACCAAAAGAAAATATTAGAGTCTTAGAATAGATGATTCAATATGGGCTTACGATACTTCCTTTAAATCGCCAAACGGATTATCATCTTATCAGATTTTTCGTGGAAAAAAATTTCACCTCCTTATTGAGATTGATAACTACGGTTACTAACAATAGAAAAATCATCTCTTCATTTTAGGATTTCAATGGAATGTATGGATTTTAGAGACTGATTAAATTTGGAGAGACTCATATGAGAACTACTAGATTTAAAAGAGATATAGGACCACCCATGACAACCTCATTTGTCATCATCAATTCCACATTGGGCAGAAGGTCCTCCTTTTCAATGCAAGGATAAAGATTAATCTAGTTAATCATTGTTCATATTTTTTGGCCCATACATTATTATTAATGTTTATCTATTTTTTGTTGTTAAGGATCATAATAAAGAAACAAAAAAAACCATCAATGTCAATGGGTAATGACTGAAGCACTTACATGAACCCATTTTTGTGTCCCCTGTGCTGGAACTCTAAGTTAAAAAAGTAACCTTTGAATTAAAACCATAGGGTTTTATCCTTACTTACCACATTCTCTTTTATTACAATATGGAAACTCTATACTGTAGAGTTTGTGGATGGGTACATTCCTTGGTTAATTAGGTATTTTCTTCAACTTTTTCATTTCCTCACTTATTAGCTTATTTAATAGTGTTTTTACTTGTCTTCACCCTACCCTTGTATTCCCCTATAATTTTTTCCTAGAATATTCAATTTTCATTCCCACTTAATCCACTAAAATGATTCCCACTTAAGTCATGGAAAATTATTCCCAATTAATCATGGAAATTTTTGAAAATATGTGACGAATTTCCCTATATCAAGTTCTTTTAATATTGTTGGCTTCTCACAGAGTAAATGAGTGGTTTATCAGAAACATAACATCAATGTGTGATTTTTTCAATAAAATTAGTTTATTTTCATTTATATAAATGGTTTTATCTCATTGAAACCATTTGATAATAATTGTACCCTTTGTGTGGGCATTTTATTAGAAAATTGTGTCAATTATTTCATCCACATTGTTTTTCACCCAACCATGTAGTGTGGGTTCTATTACTCAATAGAAGGTATATATATGTTGGGTTTATATTTAACATCATACAAAAATGATTTTTCAATTAATTCATCCCTTATCTAATATTTTTCATTATTGTACTAGATTAGCCAATGCATTGTACCTATTATCCAACTGTTGTACACCCAAAAAAATTTGCAATCTATATAAACATCGAAATATGGTTTTTAATATAAGAATTTAGAAACCACTATTCTTATACCTTTGATATTGTTATAAATATCACCATTGTTTTCATGAGGAGATCAAATAGGGGTTGAGTTATGAGTGTGAGATTTGTTCCAAGTTCAACATTGAAAAAAACACACTAATTATAAATGAGGGGAGTGATGAAATGTTCAAAAAATAGAGATATATTGATCATGAGATTATGTATTGACTTATAAGAATTATTAAGAGATTGGGTCTTTATATTTGATTGAAAATGATATTAGGTTGTTTTGGTGGACACAATCAATTAATAAAAAAAATTAAATAACCAATATATAACGCATAAAAGTGGAAAGAATAACAAGAAATGGTTGTCAGACACAGACATAGAGAATTGGTGACATTGTTAAATTTTTAATTATTATCTTAGATTGGTATCATGAGTATCTAATAATTTCTTTCTGATATAATTGATGTGGCATCTTTTTCTATGATCATTGAGAATAACTCCTTGGTGGGATTTTTTCATTGAACAAATTTCATTCATGGATTAAAAAATCATTTAATTTTAAATTGTAATTATGTTTTTAATTTCTCTATGCATCATTTTTTTTAAGTGTTACTTTTTCATGGAGTTCAATTTTTTTTTTGTGTGGGGGTGTGGTAGAATAGCAATTAACTATTCATTTCTACCCTCATTACACAGTGTTATTCTGATTTTTATCATAAATTATAAATTTAATAGTAAATTTTACTTCATTTTTTATTCGATTATTTTGGGTAAATCATTATTAAAAAGATTAATTTCACATTTTTTATTTTTTCATTGTAGTTGTTGGTTATTTGTAGGGTCTCTAAAAAATTTGATGAAAATTGGCCAAATAACACATGATTCCCAAAACAATATGTGGAATCAGCTGCACATTAATACGAATATGTTCATAGAATTAGTATAATGTTTTGTTTAATTATATATAATTATGTTTTCTACAACTTTTTAGAATACACCCAATCCAAATTCGTCCTTATAGTGGGCCAACCAGAATGATCTTTCTAAGGAACCGAATCTACATAAAGTCAAAAGGTGTGTTCTATATTTGGTCCATATCGCATGATGAATTTGTCAAAATCATTCCATATATTCATTGGAGTTATTATATCAAATTACTAATATCCATTTGGTATTTTTATGAGTGATATAAGATTTTAGGACCAATTAAACCTATGGTCCAAGTGGTGTCTCAAAATCAATGTTCGCAAAACTACTTCCCACTTTGACAAAAAATTGGAACCTTTGGAACCAGATTTTCAAGCTCTAAAATGTAGTGATGTGCTACTATATATGATTTAAATTATATTACTCTCATCATACTAGAAGTTATAGATTACCCTATCCACATAGGGTTATCCAAGATTAATATGCAGACCTACTTGAACTTCCTCCTCCTCTCAATGTCGGGATAAATAATGGGCATTCATTATGATGGTGCTACACACATGTATATAAGGTTCCAACACATATATTAGCGATTAAATTAGATTAATTTGGGTGTTAAAAATTTAATTCCATTTATAATACATTATTTCATGTTTTAATTATTGTTATGTTTCATGTGATTGATATGCTCTAAAATTCTAACCAATCAATGTGAGGTTTTGATTGCGTGAATTGTGTTATTTTGGTTGGAAAACCAAAATAATCATTTTCATACCAAAATTATTAATATTTAAATATTATTTGGAAGAAAGTATTACATGAATAAGTTATAGAACATTGAAATATGATTGTTATTTCATGGTTAGTTTCATCAATCATTGACATAAAATATTTGGCATATATTAGGATTTAAATTAATTGTGGCCAATGAATTACCCCAAAAATGAATGAATATATAATGAAAATGAAATGGGAATGTGTTTATTTCATTTAAAATGAACCCTTTATAACATATTTTTAAAAATAAACTTTGTTTTGTAACTTTTAAACTCTTTAGATTAATTTATTTTCTTCAAACAATATTCAAACACAACACCTCATTAGGTGTTTTTTTTATTAAAAATGCACACTCTAAACCCACAAAATCTTATTCAGAGATGACCCAAGTTACTCCCCATTATATAATTCATATTTAAGAACATAATCAATTTTACATGTCATGAAAATTCAATCAACCACTAGAATCATGCTTCTTCTTTTAGAGTTCATGGAATCCTCTAAAACCAATTTAATTTTCCTAATATTCTTAGATACAGACAATTTCAAGGTTTTTTATTCTTTCAAGGATTCATGTATACTACTTAATAAAAAGGCTATTAATCAAAACCATCTAAATAAATTGAGATTAGGAGAAACATGGTATCATAATTGAGCAATTTTTAAACTCCCTTATAATAATTTTGTTCATTGTCTTATATTTAACATCCATATTTTACATTTGTAATTGGTTTCATTCAATAAATAAAAAAAATTTAATTATATATATTTGTTATTATATTAACATACATAAATCATGTTCTCCATTAATAATTATATTTTTTCATATATTTTTATAATTTTTATTTTTAATTCTTTTTTCAACACTACTGAATTTAATTTATCATTATATTCAATTTTATTTGACTTTAAATTTTTTAATAAATGTTCAATTTTTATTTTTCATGTTCAAATTAACACTTTTTTATAATTTTTTCCATTTTTTTATTATTCTAAAAGAGAAAATTTAATTTTAATGTCTAAATATATATATATATATATATATTCACCACCTCCCCTCTTACCGTTATAGTTAGAACAAGAATTAGTATTAGATCTATCCTTGATATCCAAACCTTCATTAGTTTCATAGAATTATCATAAGAGATATCCTCCACATTTAATATATGAGAATATATTAAAAGAAAACTAAGTAGTTCGAGATCCTTTTATATATAGAAAATACTATAGTTAATGGAAACTAATAATGTATAAAACTATTGGATGTATAATATATCAGGTTAGAAAAAACATTATGTATGGTTATAGACATAATAAAGAGTTGGAGGAACAAATAGTCTCCCAGGGATATTTCCACCATGGGGGTGGATGGGAAACCCTTTAATTCTCATCATTATGGATTGGATGAGAGTAAATATAATATTATTTAATCTTGTAAAAAGTCTCATGAAATATTGATATAACATTAAGTAACTCATGAAGATATAAATAATGTTATAGATTTTTTAAATAGAATATATAGACATGATTTTGAAAGCATTATAATGAATATTAATGATTCAATTTTTATTGTGAATTAAATATTTAAAACATATACTATGGAATAAAATATATTGGTGATTATATTTCTACCAAAACTCCCATATAGAAAATTATTTTATTTTTTCCCATATTCATGGCCCCAAAGTTAATTAAATTCCAATAAGAAACGAAAATTAAAATGATGACAGTTTAAGATATCATTGGTTATATATAAAACATGTTTCATGCATGAAATGAAAAGTTTAAAAAGAATTCATATAATAGAATGATTAGAATGTATCTTATTTTGATGAATTTAATGCCGACTCTTATGATTTTGGTGGTGATATTAAAAATCTCAAATAAAGCATGACAAAAATCGTGAATTATAATATATATATAAGTCATGTTGAAAATATAATCCCTAAAAATAATTCAAAGTAATACATTTTAAATCAAACAAAATGGTACATTTCAAGATATATTACCCCTAACTCAAAATATTTACTATCAAAATCAATAAATATCTCAATTATTCATTTTTTATTTTACATGACGAATATAACACCTCAATGAACATAAGTTATTGATGTTCCATAATTATCATAGATTAAATTGAGGTTTGTGAGGATTTTATTTCAACTTCTTATTCTATTTCTAATTTTTCCATATCATCTTGATCTTTAATTCCCCTAAACATAAGATCAATAATGTAATAAAATAAAAATATATGATGGTTTTTGTGAACTCCTCTTAAATTTAAATAAACATTACATGAAATGTAATCATGTAGTTTTGGAGACAAATCAACTCTATAAAGATAATTATTGGTGAACATTTATATTATAAGAACAACCTAATGTTGAAAAAATTTAATATATATTAATGACATAAAAATCATGTTTTTATATTTACCAAGGTTGATTAAATTTTGGATAAACATATTCATTTTCAATGTCATGAAAAATTATTTTATTTTTTATTTCATAGATAATGGATTGACTAGAAAATGTACTACAACTTTTTTAAGAAAATTTAATCAGAATAAATTTTGAAATTATTTTAGAAAAATGAACAATTATGTGAATGTTATTGTAAAAAAGATCATTAATGAATAAATAAGTCAATTACTCTCTATTAGAATAATTTTTTTGGAATTATTATTTAAAATCAAATTCTAAAAAAGTATGTATTGATAATGCTTTTTTTGAACTGTTTCATGGACCCACAATATGTGTTTGAAAATATTTTGTTATGTTTTCATTTTATATTAAACTTTAATTTAGTGACTAACCCAATGAGATATATGGGTTGTGGAAAAAAAATTATTGAGACACATGTGTATTGAATACTTTATATTCAATCATATTTAAATGTTTAATGGAGGCCACATCACTTTCAGTGATAACACTAGTAGTGAATTCATAGATGTTGGTACTAATGGTTTTTCAAATTCATAATTTACTATTTATGTATTATTTTAAAATGTCTTAAGACATAATTTTCTATGTTTTATTCAATTATATAAGGATTTTTACAAAGTGTATTTTGAAAATGATGTTTTCAATGTTTTCATCTTCAATGGGAAACTATTATTTTCTAGCTGTCATTTTAGAAATTTTCATTTAATGGTAAAATAATAGCTTAGAAAAAATGTTATATATGTATGCTCTCATGAGATCTATTCATGGATTTGTAAAAGGTTAATTACTAAGTAGAAACACACATTAGTGAAATCAAATCTTATTATACCAGTATGATATTTATCTATGTTTCATTTCAATGGAAACATTATTTGTTAATCATTCCAACTATGATATCATAATAACATTTCCTTTAATTCAATGAGAGAAATTTGTACATTTAAATATATTGAAATTATACAGTTTGATTATTCTAGAAAAATAAAATTTTTTAATAAAGGAGTTATATTTTAAACCATTGTCTTTATTGAATATTATAGTAGATATATGTGGTTTTATATTTTGGAAAATAAAATATAATTTTCTGAATTCCTTATTAAATTCACCAAGATGGTAGAAAATGAGAAATGATCATATAACATTACCCTTAACTGTCACTACTATGTAGATCTAAAAAATAACATGTTATAATTATGTGAGAGAGTTCAAAAATATAATTTTTTTTGAAATTTATGCTTCTGAGGATAAGTCAATCAGATTTCTCTCCTAGAACTTCATACAAAAAATCGTTTTATTAAAACAAATAATCAAACCCTTCATGATATTTCATGATCACTATTAAATGATTTCATGTTCCCCTAATATTTTTGGGGGATGGTGGTTAATAAAATACATTATAACTTGAACCATAATCTCATTCAAGACTTATTTAAAAACAAATATTTCAATATTTTGAATGGAAACATATTTATGTTGCCCATATTTATGAATTCTGGTCTGAATGATTAATTATTAACACCAAATACAATCTATAAATTTTTGACATAAAATATGAACATGGTTTCTTTTATGGGTGATCTAAATCAAGTAAAAATTACTATATCATTAATATAAGGAATGAGACCATGGAAGAATCAATTCCCATCACGTTTGATTATAATTTCACTAATATTATTCCTCACGATGACCATGTTTATTATTATGTTTTCTTATATAATTTGATCGTGGATGATAAAATTAATTCTAAAGACATAGAAGATGAAATATATCCCCAACAATACCTTTTCCCATGACATGTATTGAATATAAAGACCATACCAAATAAATTGTTATTGATAATTTGAATTTTGGTACTCATAAATGAAGGAATATTTTAACAGAAATAAGATTTCATGATTTTGTTTCACAGAAAGAACCCTAAAAAATTGATGATTCCAATAAAAATGATAATTATGGACATGTAATGTATGATGAGTTGATCAATTTTCCACAAAATAATTTTTAGAATCTTATTCAAATAACCGATGGTTATCCCATTATTTTTATTAAATGGACCATTATAAATAATTTAGATAAGCATGTAATCATCACTCTAATGAAATCATGACATGCATCCAAAGTGTATAACTATTAAAATGGAATTGATTAATGTTAGACAATTGTACCCATTTCATATATTTTAACGACTATATTTTTTTGTAATTTCCAAAAACTAATATCTAATGATTTTTTTAAATAGATGACTAATGATTTTTAATAAATTTATTTGAATATTTTTTGTCTATACAACCTCTTTATTTTGGTGATACCAAATATCTAAAGAGGTTTTTTTGTTAATTGTTGTTTCCTATATTTTATGAATTTTTTTCACATCCCTTTTCCGGTTTTTAGTATATAGTTAATGATGAAATAGCTCTTTAGGTGATTAATTATTTTTTAAAATACCTATTTGTTAAGATTTAATAAATTATCATTTTTTAATAATATTTAATTTAATGCTAGATTGATGAATGTTTAGATCATTATTTGTTTTATTTATTTATTTCATATTCATTTTTTCCTTAAATTATTAATTTTATGTTTCATAATTTAAAAAATATGATTTTTTGTTATTTAATTTATTAGTTGGTATTTAAATTACTAACATTTATATTTAATTTTAATATTATAATTTTTATTATCTTTTGTATTTTTTCCTTAACATTAACATTATTTTGTATATTTTTATTTATTTTTTTTAAAATTGTAATTTTGTTGGAAGATGATTGAAAGAATAAACAATTATTAATTATTTAAATATTTTCTTATTTATTTAATTTATATTTATTATTAAATTTTAATTTCATTTAATCTACATGATACATATTTTAATCTATTTTTTACGTTTCTTGAAAAATGCATTAAATTAAATTAAATTTATTTTTCAATTAATTATTTTTTTTAAAAAATTATTTAATAATATTTTTTTATTTTAATTTCAAATTATTTATCTCTTTTCCATGAATTAATTGAAATGTGTAAGATAATTTATATGTCTTTATTATAGAATTTTGGTGCATATTATATTTATCAAGGAAAAAGTTTTATTTACTTTAAGATAATTAATCATCCTAATAAAATACAATTTTTTCTACTATATCATAGGATGTAGAATTATATCTCTCATGATAAATTAATTATCATATAGGATAATTTTAAGCATCGTCTATGAGTGACGTGAAATAGAAACAAAATCTCTATGTGTGATAAATTATTCCATGAAAATCATATTGATAAATAATTCGATAATCAACATGAAGTTGAAAAATCATGGTTTGTTTTTAATAAGTAGAGTACCTATTTAAGATCCAAAATACATGGGATTAGGGTAAACCATGAATTGAACCGCATATGATAGTTTCAAACCCTACCTCTAAGGAGGAACATGAAAATTCAAGAGTGACAATGGACCCTATCGTGTTGATGCAGACCATGTTCAATGGAGTTCTATCTTTAATTCAAAAACCCACAACCAGATAATGATGATGCTATGAAAATACAGGATGGTATTATTCAACAATCAACTGATGTGGATTTTGTTCCAATTATGATGAACTCGAATATGGTTGTTAAACTTATGATGTTGAGGTATCCCATGCTTGTTGAGGTTGAATGTTTAAATAGAATTATATAAATCAATGTCACAAAAGTGTTATCGACTCCAAATTTAGTTTTTGTAATAAAGAGAGATTTTATATTTTAATCAAAAAAATTAATCCAACTAAAAATATGTTGATCCATTCATGCTTACAAAACCATATATGAAATAGGATATTTGGGAATGTTCAATATGAGGATGATTTATAGGACTTTATTTCCCCTTATAATTTTAGTCATTTGAATTTGAAAAGGTGAACAAGAATTTTTCAATTATTTTCTCTTCTGATATTCTCTTATGGTGACAATTCTTGTGAAAAGTGTGGTCTTCTATGTTTTTTCATGCTTGAGTTTCATAGTCGAGTGGGGTCTCAAACATCTTTTGATGACCATAGGGCCCCAAAAAAATTTATTTTTTCGTCGTAACTCGAATATTTATTTAAGATGATCAGAAAAATGTTTTGTTGAGGTTATAATATAGTGTAGTGGGTGATAATTACATCCACTATCATGTCTTCCTTTCTGATGAAATGCGCTCCAATTATGTTCAAAAAATTACTCATTGAAAATATAATGGAAAAAGGAGTTTTCATATGTGTCAATATAATTATGGTTATGTCATGGAGGTGGAGTATTATTTTTTGCTACATTAATTTTTAGATATTTTTCTAGTGTTTTATATTGTGAGATATTAGAGTCATTAGTTTGTGATAGAACGGTAGAGGAAAAATGATCATCAATGAAAGACCCCTAAATTTATGATGCAATAAAGTTACATAGAAAATAAATTAAAATTAGATAAATCAGAAATATTTTGATTGAAAAATTATAGAATTTGGATATAGACCATTCTGAGGTTAGGGCAGGAGATATATTCTTGAGAATGAACATACACTTCCTCGGGAAGTACATATGGGGTTAATATAAGGGATATTGACTTCAACTTTACCGATGATATTTCTTCTCTCTTTAACATTTTATTCTATTATTTCTTAGTCTATTTAGTCATGTTTTCTATCTGTAATAATTGTTCATGATAAATTTTTTGTGGGAAAATTTGATCATTTATATTATTTTTTTAATTTTTAATTTTGCTGCTTTTTCAAAATTAGAATAACTTTATTTTTTAAACAATTGAATGAGTGATGAATGTGATGATCTACATAATCATCCTATTGTTGGAAAAAATATGCGACACAGAGTTTGAATAATTAATTTTGATTACTGATTTTCATTATTAATTCTAAAATGAAGAAATAAAATATTTGGATTGTTAATTTTCTCCTTATAAATATTTTTCATGTTTCTTCACTTTAAAATTGACTAATTATTAATGAAACTAAGCCTATTTAATATCATCATCATAAACCGATTGTTCACATTTTTAAACTTATATTATATTTCAATTTTCCATATTTTTTTGTTTAAAAAATCTATTAGATACAATCTCTATCCATCCCTATGGATTGAACCCTCCAGCTGTTCTCTATGTTCTAAGTAAGAGTATGATTTTCTAATTTTACAAGCATAACACCAAATGTATATTGACTTAATTTTTCCACCTTTATCATGGAAAAAAATTATCAAGATTTTTTATTTATTTATTTTCTAATTTTTAATTTCAATCAGCAATGAAAAACTAGTAGTTGAATTACTAGTGGAGTAGATTGACCAATGAATATATGATTATGTTATTATTCATGAAAAATAGTCATTAAATTGTTAAAAACCTAAAGTTTTTTTCATTTCTAAAAAATATCAAATAATTGAATAATATAAAATGAGCTAAAATAAATAAAATTTCCACAGATAATTATGGAAGATAATTTTTTACCAATGGAAACATAAGAAAAAAATTGCAATATAACACTAGAAAAAGTTAGTGAGAGAATAAATATCATTGGTGTAGTTAAATTCAATATCTATCACTTCATCCCTATATATTGTACCTGATGAATCACCTTCTTGTTCTCCCAAAAAAACACTTTCTCTCAGATCTAGTGTGTATTTCTCTTAATTTTAAAATATTTCCACTAGAAAAAGGAGGAGTGTCATCATTTTATATTCATGATCAAAGTACAAAAACACTTCTTATATTTATGATCATTTCATCAATGTTAGTATTTTTTTCTTCTTTCCTTCTATCAAAACCCCATAATAATAATAATTTTACAGAACAATATCTGCTAACTTCATAGACAAATAATGAACTCACTAACATGGAATCACCTGAATGTCATCAATAGTATTCCATTGACATCCAGATAAATTATTTTGGCAGAATAATTTAAATGGGGAATTTTATTTAACATGTCTCTAGTGAATTTATTCAGAATAGTAGCCACAATAATGATGGAAATCCACGATGAGTCCACTCTCTTCAATACACAATAAATCTTTTTTAGTTCATCTTCAATCACTAATCGATGCTAAAAACCCGAATTATTATTGTATAAATAATTCATTTTTGGGATCCCATTCGATCTGGAAATTAAAGTATGGAAAATATCAAAACCCCACAATTTTTCACATGCCTCTAAATAGTAAGAATATCCCACTATAGTATATAAATTAACAACTATGGAATAACATTAAAAAGACAGAACACTAATAAAATTGTGAGGAATGATGTCACCTAAATTAAACTAATATTAATCCTTCTAAAATCACATATATCATATTTGGTTCTCTACTGTTTAATTCCACAATATTTATTAGTTTATATTGGGTTTAATGATAAAAATTGGATTGATTCTTCATTTGGAAATAAAAATAAATAATTTGTTTCACTTTAATTAAATCTATTTATTTAATATAATAGTTAATTTTAAATTAAATAGTCTTTAGTGGCCTCACCATCATATGTTTGACAATAATATTCAAGTTCATCAGTTTTAGAAGAAAATCCACATCAATCAGCAATATCATATGATCTTCGTGGATTATATATGAATATTCAATTTCCATGTTTATGTTTTTAGAGTATTGTTGGAACTCCTTTGATCTTAGTCAACGTAAACATGTTAGGGTTCGTTATTGCTCTCATATTTTTTATTTCCATCTCACGAATCAGATTTGAAACTGTCATATGTTGTTCAATTCATGGGTATACAGTAACATGGATTAGGTAGAACATCAATCCATATTCTCTTCATCAGAAACTCAACCTCAATAAGTCTTCTTGTATCCTAGTATCATCTTTATTAATAAGCCTATTTCTGTAGGATATTTTTTTCTACACAATGATTTCAATTCCACTTTACGCCAGTTATATATGACTCTTCAAATTTACTTAAAATATAATTAAATAATCTTAAAATAAACAATACAACTTCTTATTACATATTAGAAAATAATTTTCATTTTATGGGTTGGTTGAATTATCCTTCAGAAGCTAATATTTGTTTACAGAAATTTATTTTACACACCGAAATTATATAACTCATGTATAAAAAATATCTTAAGCCTAGAAAATCAGAAAAAAATATTTAATGAATTAAGAATACAAATAAACAAAATGAATTACGAATTAAAATTTCCAAAAAGAAATTAATTAATAGAAAATTAAATTAAAATAACATTTATTAATGATTATAAAAAACATAAAGAAAAAATATAAATATATTAAGTGCTTAGAATAATTAAAAACAATAAAAATTAACAATTAAAATAAAATTATGGTATAAAATATATAAAAATAATGGCTAAATGATATTTTTTTGAAGTATCTGCCAAAAATAATTGGAAATATGAAATTAAAAAAGAAAATAAAAAATAATGTAAAAGCCCTAGAACACAATTTAGAAGACGATAAAAATGATAATTTTAAAATAATATCTAAATTTTAATAATTTAAATAAAAAATATACAATGTAATAATCAAAATACAAAATCATAATGAATTAATTATGAAATAAATATGTAATAATTTAAAAAAATTGAATATAAAATAATAATAAAATAATAAAGGCTGGATACACTCATAATTGAATAATTTAATTGATCATTTTTAACAGAAATTATAATTTAGTATCTATTAACAAATAAATCTCTAAAACTATAATTAATCTCATAAATAATTATATTTTATTTAAAAATATATACAAAAATAATAATAAATATGCATTAATTCATTAAATAAAGGCCAAATAAAATCCCCCCTCCTCCAAAGAATAAGTGATTTCCATCAAATAATTACCAAATTAATTTTAGTGAAAAATAATAAATATATTGAATGATTAACTAAAATGAAACAATGAAATAATTTTCAAATATTTTTTCCTCCACAGAAATCGTCAATATTTTTCTCACTTTTAAAACATTATATAATAATGACGGAACTTTTCTAATGGCCTTTCAAAAAACATTTTCATTGATCATGTTATGGAAATATGTCCATCTGTAATTATTTCATTTAACCTAATTATGAATGAATATGGTAAACTGGTAAAAGTAAATTATGTCTATCAGTTTTATTTGAGGTATTCAGTAATTTATTGCCACCAGACCTGACATCATGTTTTGTATTTTTATTTATTCATAATTTCAATCTTATCATAAAGAAGATAATTTAAAATATATAAAAAATTAAATATTTTTAATGTTCTAATGACCATGGTTTATAGTATAAAAATAAAATTATTTTTCTGAAAATTGAAATTTTTCAAATGATGATTTTGGTTAATTTATACTAGAAATGAAATTCACAAGTGGAAATTTTGTCCTACCTAGAAAATCAATATTCTCTTAGAGAAATAAAAAGAAAAATTTTATTATTATTTACATATTAAAAGTAGAATATATTTTGGTGAGTATTTTTCTCAAAAAAAATTATTTGAAGGTAAAATAGTCTCTTTTAATATCATTATACATATGATTAATTTACTATTAACTATTACAACACATGTTCCATTATTTTTTTATAGAAATCATACTTTACACTCGTATATGAATAACATTAACCATTGACAATAATTTTTAGGATATCACATTCCAAATGGTGATATCAGGCCTAGGTGTACTAACATCAATATTCAATTAGTTGATATGTTTACCAAACCAATTTCCATGAACTTCCTATAAAATTTTCATATCATAATAAAAAGTAGTGGATGTGGTTCTCTACGAGATGACCATGGATGTAATTATCAAAAGAAGGTTTGGTTGGGTTATTACCCAAATATTCACCCTAAAAAACAGGATTTCTCATTTACTATACACATGTTTTGACACACATGTGGTATATACCATTGATAATTCACACAACCTTTTTAAAATATAATGAATGAATGAAAATATTTTATGATTTTTAATTAATTTTATGTTTTTTTTATTTTTCATAGATTTATTTAATATAATTATTAAATGAAACCCAATATTTTTAATTTATCAATTAAGTGGTTTTATACCCAAGTACTATCTTATATAATTATCTATTAGGATATAATTTTTTTGATGAAGAATTTAAATTCTTTTAAACTTATTTTTCAAAAATTCAATGAAAATAATGATACATTATTTTATATATTTATTTTATATATTTTTAATTCAAATATAATTTTTGAAATAGGTATATTCTGTTTTGATATATTTTTGTATTTTAAATAATAAATAATTTATAGCTTTATAAATTTTAATATATTTCAATCTTGGAGGGTCATTAATGAATGTTAATAAAAATATTTTATATCAAGTCTCTCTTGGACTCATGGTATGTATTTTTTTTACTTCTATTTCTCTAACTTCTCTTATGGGTTTATCATAATAAAAAGTGGAGTAAAATTTTTGTACTAATCAAAAAACATATATATATTTTTGATAAATTTGGTTGAAATTTATTTTCATTTAATTAGAAGAAATATATGTTCAATGGTATGCCTAAAATTTCATTGGAATAATGAGTAATATGAACATTAATTTAATAATTTTTTTAAATATTAAAATTGAATAAGTATAAAAATAAATTTATGGGAATCTCATTATCACATTATGAAAGAAATAAAATTTTATTATAAATAAATTTGAGGAATTAATAGGAAAATTTATTCATATCTCATCTTGTTTTATGTGTTTTTAGCATGAAAATTTGGGAGACTATTATAATTCACTCTTTTTATTATAGTAATGATAAAAAACAACATATATTTCTAAAACACTCCTTCGCGTATATTTCAATTATATAGATTAGAAATGTTTTATGATTTTATGAATATTTAAAATGATTCAAATTGATTGAAAAAGGCCATAAAAATATCAACAAAGTTGTACGTGTTTCCCAACAAGTGAGGTTTCACCATCCAAATAGTTAAACATGCAAAAACCAAACAAGATACAATAAGTCCACCATGTAGTCTATAGATCTCACTAGTATCCTAATGACACATGGCTATAAATGGATTCCAATAAGATATTCCAAAAATAAATAGTTATATATAGAAGCTAGTAAATTTCATTGAATAAGGAAGTCAATGGGTGTGTTGATGGTGGGAATAAATTCCTATATTTCCCCTTCACCTCATCCCAATCGAAATAGATACTAAAGAGTATAAAAGTGACCCATTGAGAAGGATTGGATAAAAAAATTCCTAAATATCAGCATCAATGCTCCAAAAAATTATCAAGCTATCCTCTCTCTCTTAAAATCAAACAATGGGTGCTCTAATTTTAAATAATTCACAGATATGAATTAACTTAATCAATCATATTATTCTTTTTTGTTTTATTGATCGAATAGATATTGTCATCATAGGGTTTTTTATGAATAAACCTTCAAATACCCTTCTCGTTATATTTTCATTATTAGGAAGGGTAAAATCCAAGCACCTTTTATCAGGTTATTAGGAACCATTAAAACCATATTCTTTTTTGTTTTATGAATAATCATAAATTCATGTATTTTTAAAATTTCTATGTTACATGGTTAATATGTATGTAATGTTATTTTAATCAAAATAAACACATTAAATTATTCATGGGGGATGTAAGGTCTCATAATTGATCTATTTTTGACCCCCTTATCAAAATGTGTTCCTTTTATTATATTTACATTATGTGTCTATTATTAACCCAATGCATTAATTTAATCATGAAATCATTCTCTATATAAATCACATAATTTATCAAAATAAAAAAATTAATAACTCATTTGATTATTATACTTTTATGATTAATCTTATAAATATGAATACCAAATTTATTATGTACACTATCACATTTAATATATCATTACGTTATTTTGTCCATACATATTCTTTTTTTAAATTTATATAAAATTATTATTTTAAACACATATGTTATCACTACATATTTCAATTAAATTTTTTTTAATCATAAAAAAGGATTTCTATTTCTTAAAATTTGTAAATGAAATTCACCAACTCTCTTACCATAATTCAGAGACTTGCAAGATAGAAACCCCCAGATACACACCCCAGAGCATATGAATTATATCTGGGAATTGGAAAACCATTAAAATCGATAAAAAAATATGTACGGGTCATCCACCATCATGGGGACATATCCCCCATAGTTTTGATGTTATATTAGTAATTCATTGTTCCCTTATGTTTTGGGGGATTAGTTTTTGATAACTAGAACCCAGAATGCATTGGATCATGAAGATGTTGGCCAACTATTCATCAATAACTTTTTTCTAAGATCATAACATATATATATATATATAACTATATCTCCTCCTCTCCTCAATGGTTTACTCTATGATAATATATACATATTAAGTTTATTTACCCCATCCTATTTTTTTGTTATGCAAACTATTAATTTGTATTGATTCCCGTTTAAGTTTCATGGTTTCATACAAGGAATTTATATACTGACAAAAGTATTGGTTGTGAATGAACTTTCCATGCATTTTAAAGATGAAATGTAAAAATATTGTGGCTTTTTTTGGGCATGGTGATTGTGTAGATTTTCAATACTCTCTCACAGGGATCACAGGAGGAGGATAAGAGTGTGTTTTTAAAATCTATTTAGATGTTAGGCTGAGACATCATTTTTATTGTAGGGTTTCTATTTTTATTTTGTTTACTTTTTTTGTAAATTTTTATTATTTTACTAAGGTTTTACTATTTATTATTAAATGAATTTAAAACCCCTTATGTATGTTTATTTTTATTATAATTTTATGGTTGTGATTTGTCTGGATATGTATGTGCATATAAATAAATTTCGGATGGGCCTCCAATGTTTTGATATACCTAATCAGTTTTTATCACTAAAACATATTAAATTTTTAGTATTATTGGGGTGTCTCACATCTCGAACTACTGAAATATTTGGTTCCACGTTGGGTGGGGATGTGACAAAGTGTTATTAGTGTTTTATGAATTTGGTATAGTGTTTAGAGTTTTATTTATTGTGAATATGGGGTTGGTATAATAAATAATGGTTGTTATGAGTTCTAATGATTTTATATTAGAAGATGAAAACTAGTTATGGTGAACTGAATGATATATCTATAAACCAGGAATCTGATAACCTACTTGTAGACTAGATTTATTGAGACATCGATTAACTGGGAACCAATCATATATGAACCATATAATAATGTGTTGTCACCTTACATGTTCATCTTGAGTCATCTCCCATTATATACTTCTCTAACAGTGGTATGCCTCAGAATCTTTCAATATATTTCCTTGAAGATATCCAACTGGGATTCCAATAAAGGGTAATGAAAATAACCAATTATGCATTTTGTATTCAGTATAATGGATTATTCATAAGGAACTATACAGTCACCTAGGATTATCATACACAGATATGACATCATTTTATAGAAATATAAAGCTCATTAAACAAATAATTTCTTGAGGAGCATTATTTTTTAGTGCCTTTGGATACATGGAAAGAAAAATAACTTGGTCATAGGTAAACTACATCATCACCCTCTATGATCTTTTTAACTACTACCCATATAAGAAATATCATATACTATACGTTTCCTCACAAACTGGGGAAATGAAACATAATTATGGGAAAGATCCAAGGCTCAGTAATAGTAAAAAGGGATATATGTACACATAACTTCGACATAAGGGATTGTTAACACGAGCATAAAATTTACAAACTATACAATGCAGGTTAAATATCATTATATCCAGTCATAGAATTATGATATGATGTTCAAAATAAATAATCCTAATAGAATCAAAAAATATGAGACTTGAGTGCATAACATTGGTATAAGACATATATATGTGGTATATAAATAACCATAGAAAATCACAAGTTAAGGATACCACTATGTTATTCATAAGACGTTAGTCTTGGGATAAACCCATGTGTACTTTATTCGGGAATGGGCTAACCACTAGTTTACCCTATTTTGTTGGTATGTGCTAACCACTCATGTACCTAATAATCACATAGTACATTTATCATTACTGGATGCATTGTAAGGAGTTATAGGTCCACAATTCTATTAATTAAAATCATTTATATGAGTGTTAAAGGATAATAAAAAATTCATCTTATCATAAACCATTAAATGAAATGGATTTTATAGTAATTTTTTTGTATAATAACTTATGGAAAAGAGATAGGTTTCATAATGATTTCTGCATTTCATTATAGATTAAGCCATGGAAGAATAATGTGGGTTTCAAATTCATTTTATCATTATATAACCATTGGAATATAAATACGTTCCATAAATAACCATTCATCAAAAATTTAAACCATTTATATAATGAATAATAATGGTACCCTTGTATCATATCCCAAATAAATAATAAGTAATATCAAAGGATATCATCATAGATGGAGAATCATTTTGAAATATTACATGATACATTTATTAAGGGATCTACAATTACTTTGAAAATCAAATTTTAATACATAAAATATTTTTAAAATATTTTTCTTTGAAAGTAACCATTAAACCACATAAAGTAATTTTTAGTGAAAATAATGATTATGATTAAGGGATGTTTCACTCATGTTTTACAATTTAAAATAAATATTCCATTCCAATTTTTGGTAAAATAAAAATGGGACTTGTCTTGAAAATGAAAATAATTTTAATTTAAAAAAATATTTCAAAAAATTCTTACATGTGTAAAAATAAATTTTTAAAAAATTATAGGAAAATAAAGATAAATTTATATTTATTTGTCAAAAACATGATTTTGGAGGAAAATTAGTTTCCAAAATGAATATAGATGTAATTTCATATTTTCATTAAAATATTTACATATTATTTTAAGTACAAAATAGTGGGAAAATATAAATATTAATTTAAATATCCCCCATAACAAGAGGATAATAATATTCATTAGTTTTTTAAGAGATGGATAATAAAATTTTATCATCAAAACAATAGTCTTAAAAACACTATTTTCCAATGAGATTGTAATATGAAATTATTACACTTTTCATAGGTATGAATCGTAAAACCCATGAAGGAATAAAATATAATGGAAGGTAAAATTATCTGAGGATAATTAAATTCATTATATTACATTTAAATGGATCTTTATATAAACCACACTGTTGAATATTTGTTCATGAAATAACATACTTCTCCAAGAAAGTAAATTGAGACAAAAATATCTTTAAATATATTTTGACTTTAGTAATAAATGTTAAAAACTCATGTATAATAAATAAAATTTAATATACATATATTAATGAAAACTAAACATATATTTCATAATATATATTGTTTTTTATGACCATTTACTACATTATTATTTATCAATTCTATTTTAATGTTATATTTCGGGTAATAATCGCTTTGTTTTTTTAAATGTTTTGATTTTTTAATATAAGTCATCTTATTTTGATCATTAATTCAATATTGAAAAAATTAAACCATGATATTAATCTAATAAATATACCATATACATGTATTTATATTAATCCCTAAAATTTTGTGATGGAAACTGAAATAGACCGTTCATGGAGATGGTAAGCCATATATATACATGAATTTTTTTCCCTTTCTTATTAGAAGGATGAAAAAAAGATAAATTTTATATTATAACTAAAAAATAATTTTTATTTCACACACATAACTAATGATCAGTGAACCAATCCTCATTACCTCCCTTGTATTGTGTGAACTAATCTCATCACCATGCAAGGATGTAGTACATTGTACCGAATAACGACATTAACATTTACCCTATAAAATGGAAATAAAAAAATGGAATATATGATATAATAAATAAAAGAGAATAAATATGTTATTAATACAATACCTAAAATTTATATCAATAATAATACACAAACTTGAATATTGGAAATTAAAAAATGAATGGCATCGGTTTGAAAGGCGGTTCCCCACCGTACACATGAATAATGATTTTATATCATATTTGATAGAAGTGGAGATGATTGTAGGTCATTAGAATAAGAATTAAACATCTCATTATATGTATGATATTAAGGTTAAAGTATCATCATTGTTAAATAATAATATATTAATGTGGAGGGGGAAATAAAATTAAAACACTTATTGATGAACATAACCTCTTTTTTGGTGTATCCTCTTTAGGTTTGCACCAAAATCTATCCAAGGATGGATTTATATAATATATATTTTATCATTGATAAGATAAAATAATTTTTTAGTGAAATGTAATATTTTATACAAACCAATAGAGTTTTATGATGTGAATAGGATAATAAAGGGGTGACCTTTTAAAAGTGAGGTGAGTTTAACACTTGAATTTTTTTAAAAAAAATGAATTCCTCCCTCGTTTGATCTGGTAACTAGGCGAAAACAATGAGCCATTATCTATCATAAAAATAATAATGTATACATATAGATATAAAATGGGTTTTTTAATGATTCAGGTTATTTTTAACCCATAAATGTTTAGTTTAACCCATATAAGCCCATTTTTACCTTAACCATTGTAACAACCTTTTTATTTTTACTATTAATTTTTTGTGAAAAATAAAATTGAGATCATTAGATAATATAAATTATTATTATTATAAAAATATAATCCATTTTTAAAATAAAATTTACAAAATTAGAAGAATTTAATTTAAAATTAACACCATAGAAGGGAATAGAAGGCAGGTTTTGAAAGAGAATTTTCTTAAAAATATTATAATGTTTTTATATAAAAATTAAATATAAAATCTATTACAATAACCTAATTTGGATAATTGTTTTTATAAATTAAATTATTTTACTTTACAAAATTTTTAAATATAATTTAAATTTATATGTAAATTAAGAAAGTTAGTTTTGTAATAAAATTTAGTAACATTCAATTTTCAACAAAAATTGAAAATTTTCAAAAACAAATAAAAAAAATTAACCTTAATATACATTAAAAATAATGATTTCATACTTTAATTTGATTTTATGAAAATATTTTTATAAAATTAGTTTTTTTAAATTATATTAATTTTAACAAAAAAAGAAACAATAATCACCTTATAGAAAATTGTATTTTTGAAACATAAAAATCCTTAACTAATTTTTTTTTACTTTTTTATCGATATAAAACCATTATAAAAAATATTATAAAACTAGTAATTACTAGTCATATATATAATTTTAATATCTAGTTAATAATTTTGATGTTTAAATAACTAGATTAATAATATATTTAGTTTTTTAAAACATAGTGTCATGTGTAATGAAAGCTAACCAAGTGTTACGTCTAGGTGAGATGCAACTTTCTATTTTTTATAATACAATATATCAAACAAATATAATTAATTTAAAAAAATCAAAAAAACATAGGGTGTTATATTATAACACATTAATATTAATTTCACCATCAAAATTCTTCACACTGATAGAAAAAGATGTGGACACATCTACCTCATAATTTCCTCATGTTACCATATAGTTTCCCTGAATTGGAGGTTTTAGGACACAATATTGAATCTTTATGTGGTATTGTTTCACATAACCATATATAATCAATCAATAATCGACACTGTTTTTTCTAAAAATAATGATCATTCCCTAGTGTTATGACCTCTTTGATTAATACATTTTAAGGTTCTGGTATGTACTTCCCTATGAGAGATATATATAACACATTATAGACTTGAGATAGGTATGGTAGAAGATTCAATGAATATGCTACCATCTTGATATGATCAAAAATTTCAAAGAGATCAATATACATAGTGATTATATTCCCAATCATAATAAATCTCATAACCTTATACCATGGAGATATTATTAGAAACATAATGTTACAAAATTGAAATTATATATTATGCTAGATATTGTCTGCATAACTTTTTAACCAAATTTAAGATTCATTATTGTAACTCCCCAATCATTCAGTGTACGCATCTCTTTGAATAGTGAAATATCATGTGTTGTAGGAAACTTCGAGTTCAAGAACCCCACGACAAACCAAACTAGCCATTATAAATAGTAATACACACATTTTGAAATTTTATAAAATTTATTTTTCTAAATGCACTTCATTTTTGGACTTGGAATATCCAATTTACCTAAGGATGAATTTTTTTATTTCTGAAAACCTTACATTTTTGAGGAATAGTGAAAAACACCGCGTTATTGTCTAAAACCAAATTTTATTTAAATAAATATTAATTTTATTTAAATTTATTTTAAAGTAAAAATAGATACATAATACCTATATTAGTTCAATTTAATTCATTAGAGTCATTTTATAATAATATTATATGTATAATTTTTTTTACATTTTTTAACATAATTTACCCACCTTCTATGCACATTTGAAAATTTGCATAAAAGATAATTTTAAAACTTCTGTGAATTTAATTTCAAAAATCCAAGTGGAAAAGTTCAAATCAATAATAAAATTTGGTACAATTAGATGAAAACAATTTTTGGTGAATAATATATTTTGAATTTTATTTTCCACAGTAAAAAGTAAATATGGTAATTAAAGGAATAAAAGATATTATAATTACCATAAAACATGTCCTAAATATATTTTATAAGTGTATTTATACTAAAATCAGCCATATGAATAAACTTCTATCATCTTTGATCCACTTGGATTACATTTCGACATTTAATGTCATCTTATTTAAAGAAGAGTTAAAAGTGTTAAATTATACTTTTAATAACTAATCCATTTGTAATATAGGTTTATACATAAGATAAATTCTCTATAAATATTCATTAGAAGGATAAAATTATTTCCTACATTATGGTATTTTATTTATAATATTTATACATTAAAAAATTAAATTTAATTAAGAGACAATAATGATCCGTAATTACCTTATTAATGATAGGTTAAAATAATTGATATTATAAATATTAAAATAAATGTAAATCGAGTATTTTTATTAATTAAAATAATTTTATAGGTTAATATTACATGTCAGGGTTTATTAAATAAATTATTTTCTAAGTAATAATGTTTTTACAACTTTCACAAAAACTAAATACCAAATAGTTTCAAAATTGACATATATGAGTTTGTAAAATAAATACTATTTTATTAAATTATATAATATTCCGAAATATCTATAGTTTGGAAAAAAACTTAATATAATGATATATATTTCATAACTTAACCACTTGGGGTTGTATTTAATTTTTATTTTTTGTTTATTAACCACGTATTATATTTAAACAAGAAGACATGGTAAAAGTTAAACTATTTAACTAAGAGTTAAATATAATATATAAGGTTAATATAGTGACCTAAAATTTTCTAAAACCTATTGGTTGAGAGGTTTTCAACCCAGGCCAAACATTTCCTGGAAATAAACCTTTTTTGATCCATTATAAACCTAGTGTGATTATATAATAAATTTATATTTCATGTTTTTCTCAAAGTGACCCTCACATCTCTAATAAAAAGGTAATTCCCCTTTTCTCAAAATCATACCTACAATGCATTTTGGCTTGCAAACCCCTGATCCACTATCCTCCAAAATTCCCTCACATCAAAATATAGGACATACTTCAATCATAAAGCCACCCTAAGGAGAATTTTTGATCAAATTAAATGGAATCCCCCGAAGAAGAGTTAATAACTTCATCACCTATTCCAATGTTCTTTTCTTCTTCCACTTCCTCTTTATTTGTTGTCTCCATAACAATATAATAACTCTAGTACCTTATAATTAATGTGATGAAATTTTAAATATTTTATAATTATATTAATTATTCGATCCATCTTATGAAAGTCAATGTTACCATATGTGTGTATGCACGGCTTACCCTCTCCACGTCATGGTGTAGATTGTTATTCAACACTTCATTATTTGGATGGGTATAATAATGATTATAATTGATTTAAATAATAAATATAACACATCAATAATTCTTTAGATATATTATATACCATCCAATTACATAAAATTTCACCATCAATTGAATGATATTGTCACTCATGAGTATGTACGAATTACTATCTCCACGAACATGATGAGATTCATTCCTCATCATAATCATTTAAGAAAAATTTTAATTTTATGATTCAAACTAATTTTTAAGAACTTAATATCATTATATATTTGAGTCAAATAAATTCTATCAATAACAAACATGACTTTAGTAACAAAACATATAACAGAAAATGAATCAGTTAACAACCAAAACAATGATACTACTGAAATATTATTAACAAAGCAATATTATAATATCATATTTGATATCATATTTATGTATGTGGATCTCATTTAATTTAATAAAAATTATTTAACTATTATACATGAGGTTAATATACACTCGATCAAATAAATGTAAAAGGTAAGGGTTAATTTTATAATTTCATTATTATCCAAGGTTGTTTTTACGAAAGTATCTACTGGGACCTCTTTATTATCCACGTCTATGATTCTTAAAAATGTATTCTAAAACATTTTTTCTATTTAATAGACTATGGTTTAAAGTCATTTAAACCCTTGTTTTAATTTTTATGAAATATTTTTATAGAAATATTTCCGACATTTTCCAAAACGTGTACTTTATGACCTTTTTGGAAAATTAAAGTAAGAATTTTTTTAACTTAAATGGTGGGTGCATCTATTTTCTAGCAGTATAAAACCTTTGAATATTACCTTATAAGATTATAATAATATTTTTAAAATAAATTTTTTCTTTTAAAATTATGTGACTTTTAAATGATTTCAAAATAGAATGAAATATCTCTCTCAAATATTTTTGATTTCATCTATGTCTACATATTTTAATGTATTTGACATTTGTTTGAAGTAGAATTTTTATGAAACAATAATGCATATTTTATTGAAGATTTTGTGATATTTTCGACTATGTTCATGCATTTTCTATATGATTTATGGTTTATGGTTAATGTATTGATATTTTTTATGCTTGTTATAATACGAATGATTATATTTTGTTTCAACCATTTTTTAAAAGGAATGCATTAGACATAGTCAGTGTTGGGTGGAGACCGCTATATCTCTTAGATTCATTGGTAGGTCTATTGAGACAGACTAGTGTCTTTTCACAAGGTCTGGAAAAAATCTTATTAGTAGTCTTGGCACAAGGCTTTGACTATGGGGTTATAATGTTCGACATTATGCATTCCGTCATTATGAAATTATCTATTGATATTACATGTGATTATTCAACTATAAAAACATCCATATGAATAAATAAATAGAATTATTGAATTTATCTTTTATATATTATGTTTATGTTTTATGTTTAAAAGGATTTTGTTTTAGTCTTATACATTTCTTTAAATATTTAGGATTATTTATGATAGTTTCCGCTATATTGTTATCCTTACTGACCTTCTAAGATCACCACTTTATTATGTATTTTTTTCTAGATGTGAAGAAGTATATTATGATTAAAATATAGGTATAGGCCAATGATATAAGTGTGTTTAAAGGGGAATTGATGTTTTTTATTTCATGATGTAATGTTAAACATATGTATCTATCTAATGCTTCCAAGTCTACTAAAGTAATTATTATTTCAAGACTTCATCTATTGTGATCATGCCAATGTTAATTAATAATGAAACAACTCTGGTTAACTAGGGTTTAGGCATTAGGGTTGGTATAAAAGGATGTTTAGTACAATCCTTGGAAACTATATTTAGAAAAACTATGATTAGAGAACATTACCCTGAGATAGATATTAAGGATTAGTATAGATGATCATCCTATAATTTTGGTAATATAAGGATTTTGTGAATTTTTAATTAAATACATCACTGTCTACATACGAGCAGGTATAGGTGGATTTAAAATCGGTGTAACTAAGGGTGAAAACTCTGACAAGGAGTTTCAGGCTTGACCTGAGGTATCCTATTACATGAAAAAAAGCCTTGCTGTACTCTTGGTTACGACACTCCTGGGGGATATTCTTAGGATAATTTACATATTCATTACAAACCTTTATAAAGGATTTATGAGTAAATATCTCCTTAAAGAATTTTTTTATGATTATCGATGATATGCCTAAACTGTTCAATTTATGTTAGGTATTTTACAAGTATAGAATTTTTTATTTCAATTCATAAACTATTCTACAGAATACCATTGTTTAGAAATGGCCCTTAGTGGAAGGAATGGAATCTTTATCAACACACATAATAAATGTAGGTATTTCCCTCCTACTCAAGATAATTATTATGGAGCTAGTGATGGAACTGGTGTTGAACAACTTATAACCATATTGGAAAAAATCACTCAGGTTATGAATAATAACCTTACCCGTATGGAGCACCCGGATCCACAATGTGGAGGATCAATGTTATCCCTCTTCATGAGGAAACAACTAACAACAATCAATTGGACTACAAATCCATTTGTAGCTGAGTAATAGATAAGTTCCTTAGAGAAAATATTTATTATTTTGGGGAGTAGTGAAATGGAAAAAATTTTCATGGTAATTTATCTCCTCATTGGAGATACAGATTAATGGTGGTCATTAATTCAAAACACAAATGAGGATGAAGAAGTGACAAATATGTAATGGATGGAGTATAAAGTGCATTTTGTTGAAAAATAATTTCCTATTGACTATCAAGTGGATATGTGAAGACAATTGGTGAGTATGAGGAAAAAATAGGATGATAATGTCACAAATTATGAGGATAACATTACAAGGCTGGCAAGGAATGTAGAAGATTATATATGTAACCGAAGGAGTAAGATTGAACAATTATTTTATTGGTTAAAAACATCTCTACATCAATAATTTGTCTCAGAATCCTTCCCATATTATAAAGATATTTTCTCATGTGTTATCAAGATTAAAAAGGAATTATCTAATTCTTATGACTATAAGTAAAATCAAGAGTCGAATTTATCTACTGAACACTATATAAATGTAACTAAGGGGAAGAAGGTAAAATATGAATTTCCATCCTACTGTAAATGTGGAATGAAACACCCCAGTAATTTCTAGAACATAATGATTCTATTACAAGTGTGGTGAAAATGTCCACCATGCTCATGATTGTAAGGTAAATAAATAGGTTCTCGGTGTTGAATGGTACAATTGTTCGGAAATAGAGAATTATTCCATTGATTGTCTTAATCACTAAGGAAAAATACCTTATAAAAGTCCAAGGGAGCAAGGTCAAGCTTATGTGATCACTATGATTGAGGTTGAAGCTCTGAATGACGCGGTGGTTGGTAATTTAATGGTTTCCTAAAATTTATCCAATGTTTTATTAGATTCTGGATCCATGCATTGTTTCATATATTCCTTGTTTTCTAAGAAAATTTTATTTTCCCACTGGATTTAACAAAGATGTTGTCCATCAAAACTCAAAATGGAAGTATCATTGTAACAATGTTTTGTGAATCAGTTCCCATTAAGGCATATAAATGTGATTTATATGATGATATCATAGTCATATGCATGATTTAATTTGATATAATCCTCATTTTGGATTGTCTTTTATACCATGATGTAAAAATTTATTGTTAGAATTAGGAGGTTACAATTTTCAATTATGATAAGGAGTACCTTATCTTTAGAGAAAAAACGTCACCAATTGATTCTTATCTATATTCACCCAAGTTTCTTTGCTAAATTCAATTATTGGGGAGGGAGAGAGTAAAATAACTATGGGTGAAGAAAGTAATTTTAAAATAGAGGTCCTACTGATTATGAAAGAATATGTTTATGTGTTTCCAGAGGATTTATCAGGACATATCCCATAATAAGATATTGTCTTTAATGTTGATTTCATTCCAACATCAAGGCCCATATCGAAGACACCACACAGAAGGGAAACTGTGGAATTCATGGAATTAAGGATAATACTATAGTAATTTAGGAATAAAGGGGTTATTTTACCTATTGTTTCTCCAGGGGAACCCTTATTCTCTTTGTTAAGAAGAAATATGGATCTATGAGGATGTGCATTGACTATAAGGAGATCAATGCTATATCAAAAAAGAACAAGTATCCCCTACCTCACATTGATGATTTATTCAATCAACTTCATGGAGATCAATATTTTTCAATGAATGACCTTTGATTTGGATATCATCAATTTTGTGTGAATAAGGAATAAATTATAAAGACAGAATTTTGAACGAGGTATGGGAATAATGAGTTTACAGTAATACCATTTCAACTGACTAAGGAACCCTCAGTTTTCATGGATCTAATATATATATTTTCAAGGAATATTTTGATGAAATTGTAATAGTATTGATTGTTGATATCTTTTAATACTCCAAAATGCTATGAAGATCATAAAAATCACTTGTGCATAATTCTGAAAACCCTCAGATGAAATAAATTATATGGGTTGTTTTGCAAGCGTGAATTATGTCTTCAGGAAAATTCTTTTCTGGGTGATATTATCTCTAAAGATGGAATCCTTATCGATCCTTCAATGAAAAAGGAAATATAATAATTTCCATCACTGACATGTACAACCAAAGTACATAGTTTTATTAGTTTAGTAGGTTATTTTCGGCACTTCATCCAAAATATTTCCCGATTGGCGAACCCATTGACCAAGCTCACACCTAAATGTGTTAAATTTGTTTGGACAAAATAATGTAATGAATGTTTTGATTAAATGAATTAAATATTTTTCAATGATATTCTTTTGAATCTTCCATCAAGGAATAACTTGTTTTTTATTTTTAGTGATGCTTCAATGAAAGGTTTTGGTTGTGTCCTTATGCAGAATGATAGAGTTATTATTTGAGCATCATGGAAAATAATAATTCCGGAATAAAACTATCCCACTCATGATATTGTGTTAGAATATGTAATATTTTGTTTGAAGATATGGAGACACTATCTCTAGTGTGAAAATGTGAGATATATACCGATCACAAGAGTTTGAAGTATATTTTCACACAGAAAGAACTCAACATGAGGCAAAGAGAATGGATTGAACTACTAAAAGATTATGATTTCACTATAATATACCTCCCAGGGAAAGAAAATATGGTGGAAGATGGATTGAGAATAAAGGATCATGGTGTTTTGAACAAGATGGGAGTTGAAAGGGATCCTATGTTCATAGATCTAGTAAAGATGGATTTAGAAATAATCATGTAAGGTGAAGCATAAATTCTTTTTCAAATGGTTTCCAACCCATCCCCAATAGAAAGGATAAGAAGTTCGCAGACTAATGATGACGAGTTTCCAAAGAAAATTAAAGTTGTGGATGATGGGAGATTGATCGAATTCAGATATGAAGAAGGAATTTGGAAAAAAAAAATTTATTCCTGATATACCAGATCTAAAAAGGGAATCGTTGTATAATGCTCATAGCTCCGATATATCTATACACCCTGGTAGCACTTATATGTACAGATATTTGAAGGAACATTTTTGGTGGGACCACATGAAGAGGGAGATTTCTGATTATGTGTCAAGATGTTTGGTTTGTCAACTGGTGGAGGCTAGAAGACAAAATCATGGATCTGTCATGCAACCTCTTCCCATACCTGAGTGGGAATGGGATGACATTATGATGGAATTAATCATTGGACTACCAGATACACCTATAAGGAATGATGAAATACGGGTTATTGTTTATGATCTTACATATTCATCACATTTTAATTCTATAAGAGAATATTTACCACTTGAATGTTTAGAAAGACTATATATCAATGATGTTATATGACTTCGTTGTGTTCCCCTAACGATTATTTATAATATTCATCCTCATTTTACATCATGATTTGGGAAAAGTATTTAGAATTCCATAGATACTGAACATTGTTTAATCACTTCCTACACCTTCAAACTGATAGAAAATCTAAACGGACTTTTCCAACTTTAGAATACATGTAGAGATATTCTTCACATGACTATGAAGGTATGTGGGATCAATATTTAGCTCTAGTAGAATTTTCCTATAACAATAGCTTCATATTAAGTATTCATATGACAACATATGAAGCGTTATATGGAAAGTGATGTCACACAAAAACTTGTTTGGATGGTATCTGTGAAAGAGAACTCATAGTCCCAGAACTTGTTGAGGAAATAATGGAAAAGGTGGAGGTTATCCCAACCCGCATCAAAGTAGCTCAAATAAAGGAAAAGAGCTATGGCGATAACTGAAGGAATGATTTGGAATTTCAAGAAGGATGTAATGTTTTCTTGAAAGTATCTCCATGGAAGGGTTTTATATGTTTTGGTAAGAAGTTTAAATTAAGTCCCAGGTACACCGAACCCTTTGAAATTCTATAATGAATGGGAGATTTAGCTTACCATTTGAAAATGCCTCCATGTCTCTCCAATGATCAGGATGCGTTCTATGTATCATTGTTGAGAAAATACATACCTGACCCAACATGTACTCACCTATGATGAAATACAATTAGAACCAAATATGTATTATTGTGAAGAGCCTATCAATATTCATGATACCATATAACTAGTGTGGAATATCGGATGGCTCGTCTGTTAAAAGTTAATTTGAGAAACCATAAAATGGAAGAGGCAATGTGAGAACCTAGGAAACTTATGATGAAGAACCAGACAAATATTTTTATGTAATAATATTCTAGAAATTTCATGGATGAATTTTTTTTAAGAAGGGAAGAATGTAACACCCCAATCATCCATGGTACAGTTCTATTTGAATAATGAAATATCTTGCGTTGTAGACAACTTCTAGTTCTAGCACACCATGAGCAATCGAACTAAACTTTAAGAATAGTAATACCCAATTTTTGAAATTTTATACATTTTTTTCTTCAAAATGGCATTCATTTTTGGATTCATAATATCAAAATTATATTAGGGTGAATTTTTGGTATTTACCGGAACAAATTAAATTTTTGATGAATAGTTAAAAGCACTATGTTATTGATTAAAAAAGAATTTTATTTTGATGTTTTTTATTTTTTCTTTTAATTTATTTTAAATTAAAAATAGATACATAATACCTATATTAGTTCAATTTAATTTATTGGTGTCATTTTATAATAATATTAGATGTATAATTTATTTTTCATTTATTGATATTATTTACCCACCTTCTAGGCACATTTGAAAATTTGAATAAAACATTATTTTACCACTTTTGTGAATTGTATTTCAAAAATTTGAGAGACAAAGTTCACATTAATAAGGAAAATGTGGTTACATAATATGAAAATAAATTTCCTTGAGTAGTAACATTGGAATTTTATTTACCACCGTTAAAAGTTAATAGAGTATTTAAATGTAAAAATGATATTATAAATACCCTAACAAATGTATTAATTATATGAGATAATTGTATTTCGACCAAAATCAATAGTAGGAATAAAATATGATTCTCTTTGATCCACTTGGATTAGATTAGTACCTTCAATATTATTTTATTTAAAGAAGAGTTTAAAGTGTAAACTTAAACATTTAATAACGTAAGCATTTTTAATATAGGGTTACACATAAGATAAATTCAAATCTAAATATTCATTAGAAATATAAAAATATTTCCTACATCATGGTAGTTTATTTATAATTTTTAGGCATTATAAAATTAAATTCATTTTTGAAACAATGATGATATAGTAATTACCTTATTAATGAAAGGTTAAATTAATGGATTTTATAAATATTTAAATTAATGTAAATTGATTCTTTTGATGCATTCCAATAATATTCTAGCTTAATATGACATATTGGGGTTGATTAAATAATTTTTTTTTCATTTTAATAATGTTTTCATGATTTTCAAAAAAACCCTATACCAAATCGTTTCCAAATTGACATAAATGTGTTTAAAAAATACAATTTAATTAAATTATAAAATAGACATAGAAAAATATAGTTTGGAAAAAGGACTTATATAATGATACATATGTCATTAATGAACCACCAAGAGTTCTCTTGGCATTTTTTAGTACGTTTATTAACCATTTATTATAATAATACAAGAAGACTTGGTAACAGGTAAACTATTTATTAAAGAGTTAAATCTAAAAAATAAGGTTAATATGTTGACTTAAACCTATCTAAAATATATTGATTTAAAGGTTTTTGTCCCATCCATACCTTATCCAATAAATAGATCCTTTTATAGGCATTATAAACTGAATATGATAGTATAATAAATTAATATTTCATGTTTTTCCTAATGTGAGCCTCACCTCTCTTATAAAATGGTATTTCCCCTTATCTCAAAATCACACATCCAAAGACATTAGGAGCGGCCAACCCCTTCTAAAATATACTCCCAACTACACTTAATTTACCCTATAGTGATTACTTTGAATGGAAATCCCCCTTAAAGAGCCCTTTTGATCAAATCGAAAGGATGCACCTGAAGAAGAGATAAAAAAAATCATCACCACTTTCAATGTTATTTTCTTGTTCTACTTCTTCTTCCTTTTTTTCCATTCCAAAACAATAACTCATGTAAATTATACATATTTTTTTATAAATTGGGTACATCTATATTTATAATTCTATCAATCCTATTAATACAACGTCTCCATACGTGCGTAGGTATGACATACCATCTTCATGTCATTGGGTATTTTATAATTCAACACTTCATTATTTAGATGGGTATAATAATGATATTAATTGATTTAAATTATAAATAGAACATTTTAATGATTATTTATATATGATATATCATCCAATTACATTCTATTTCACCATCAATAGAATGATAATGCCACCCGTGCTTACGTACGGATTACCATCTCCATAAACGCAATGAGATTCATTCCCCAAAATAATAATTCAAGAATAATTTTCATTTAATGATTAAAAATAATGTTTAATAAAATAATATAATTCTGGATATTAATCAAATATATCATATCCATAAAAAAACATGACTTACATAACAAAACATATAAAGGAAAACGAATCAATTAACCCCAAAAAAGTGATACTACTTAAATAATATCAATAAATCAATGTTAGAAAATCATATATGATATCACATTTATGAATGTGGTTCTTGTATAATTTCTTAACAATAATTTAACTGTTATATATTAGGTTAATGTAACCTTGTTCATGGAAAATTTCAAGGTAAGGGTTAATTTTTCTATCTATTTATTATCTGAGGTTGTTTTTACGATAGTGACTACTGAGACCTATTTATCATCCACATCTGTGTTTCTTAAGAATGTATTTCAAAAAATTATTACGATTTTGTAGACTATGTGTTAAAGTCATTTATACACATGTTTTACTTTTTATAATTTTTTTTGAATGGAATATTTCTGTCATTTTCCAAATAAGGTAATTTTTTACCATTCCAACAGAATAGGGTAAGAATGATTTTTTAACTTATACGGTGGGTGCTGCTATTTTTTACTGTTATAACACAATCAAAGCATCACTTATAAGCTTATAATAATATTTTTAAAATAATTTATTCTATTATAATTATATGAGTGTTAAATTATTTCAAAATATAATGTGATATATCTCTTAAATAGTTTTTATGCATCGATGTCAACATTATTTGATGGATTTTACATTTTTTTGAAATTTATTTTTTATGAATCTATCTTCTATATTGTATTCAAGGTTTTGGGATATTTTTGACAGTGTATATGCTATTTTTATACCATTCATGGCTTATTGTTAAAGTAATTACATTTTTTATGCTAGTTTTAATACAAATGTTTATATTATGTTGAAAATTTTCATATGAGGAATGAATTGGACATAGTAAGTGACTAGTGGAGCCAGCTATAGCTACTTGATGAATTGTTAGGTCTAATGAGACAAACTAGAGTCTCGTTACAAGGCCTTGACAAAATATTATTTGAAGTCTTATCATGAGGCCTTCATTATGTTGTTATTGGGATCGGCATTATGCATTCCATCATTATGAAATTAACTATTGATATTACATGTAATTATTCGATTGGTATAATATCCACATGAATAAGTTAATGGTCTTATTGGATTTATATTTTAGCTATTATGCCATCATTTTCCTTCAAAATTATTTTGTTTTAGTCTTATGCATTTCTTTAAATGTTTCTACTTATTTATGATATCTTTCACTATATTGTTATCCTTACTGAGCATCTGATATCACCCATTTCATATGGTTTCTTTTTACCCAGATGTGAAAAAGTATATTAGGATTGACATGTAGGGATATGCTAAGGATATGAGTGTGTTCAAAAGGGACACAATGCTGTTTTTTTATTTCATGATGTAATGTAAAACTTATGTACGTATCTTTTAATTCCAAGGATACTAAACTTATCATTCTTTTGAGAATTGATCTATTTTGATCATGCCAATATTAGGTAATAATGTTTATACCTGGGTTAACTAGGGTCAGGGAATTGCAATTATTGTATTGTTGATTGGATCTATAATTATCATACATTTCATCAAGAGTATTAGGTCCTAATACCTTTCTTTATCTAAAATAATTATATCACATTGGAGATATGAATTTATTTCCATCGGGGTACTCATAATGGGAAATCCAAATGCTTGAGTGGATAATATTTTAGATAAACATACAACTAGATAATGGTTTCGATCCCAATCATCATTTAAATCCAATGAATAGGATCACAAAATATCATATATGGTTTGAATTGTTCTCTTATATAGAACATATATATTAGGATGATACACAATACTGAAATAAAATTTCATATCAATACCATGTTTAAGACTTCACCAAAACATTGAGGTATTCTGAAGATCCCAAACAGACATAATGAAATTTTGAACTCTTTGTAACCTCACTACTTACTTAATGTATATCTTGGAAAGATGATCCAAATATATGACTTATCTAATTGTGATTATTTTTCTTACATTGTAATTATAATAACTACAACACTTATAGAATAATTCTATTTAGATGTTTTGGGGAGTCCAACATTTTTTTTTATGATTTTTCCATTTCCATTTTGGTATGGGTAATGGATGTAACATCACCATATGTTTTTCATTCATCCTTAATATACTGACACACCAATCACTAAGATACCAACTCTACAATATCTCTATAAATGAAATCCCAATAGAAATTCTATTTCAAATATATATACATCTACATAACACTCAGATAAATAGAGAATGAATATCTATGTGCTTCCTATAAAAGTTCATTAATATATTTCATGAATGTACTACATATATTTTATCTAAACCTTATCATTCTATCATGATCAAAGTTAAACTCAAGAATATTTCTAGCCATCTTTTTCATATATGTATATATATATTCCTTGGGACACTCTTTAATCATTACTTGGATAGATGGTTGAACATTAAATTGAGAAATAATATGTTTTTTTCTTTTCTTTTGGATTTCTTTATCCATCCTTTAATAATCCTGAAATATTTATTATTTTTCAATCCTTATCATGGTAAATCTACCATTATCCTTTTAACTCAATTTAACATCCACCCTATTCGCTATTATATGGTGATAATGTATTGAGAAGTAATAATATTTAATCAGATCTAACCATATTATTTATCACATATTCCACTCCTTCTATATGAATAAATAATATAATTTTTTTGATCAGTAATAATATTACAATTCTTTCTATAATGATTTTGTCTCTATATCAATAATTCTAATATCAACATAGTAGAATCTAAATCATATGTTATTTTTATCCTGAATCTTCAATTGTTGTGATTCATAAAATAAAATTTTTTATTCTCTATAATTAAACATCCTAATCCCTTCCATGGTTTATCACTTTATATTACCAACCTTGTTATACAATAGTGTAATGCAATCACATTTCAACAGACAAATCCTCTCTCTAGGTCCTTGAAATTTCCCTCACAATCATATTTCCCAGAGAACATGGCTCCTATTTGAGTTAACATGGTCATATATTTAGATTTTATAAGGGACCACCCTTAAACATTATGTGGAAGATAACCTTTTATCAGTCTACGTTCTGGAAAAATAGATACATGAATTACATTTTAATAAACTACACAAAAACAAAACAAATTGAGAAGATTCAGATGCATTAACTCTGAAGGTGATGATGCCCAACCAGACATCCATGATACATTTGAAACTATTTCTAAAATGTATGGTGAGAAATAAAATCCCCAGAAAGGGGTATTTTAAAACAACCCACAAAATACCTTTTTGTATTCTTTTGAGAATTTTATAAACAAACACAAAAAAAGATTTTCACAAACAATTGAATACATATATATACAAAATAGTATTCTGCAAAATTATTATACATGAATAGAAATTGGAAATTTTCTTTAAAACATATTAATTTTTTGCGTTACATTAACGAAACATTGCAGTCCATGTCTAAAAAAATTACATAATTCCGTAGGTCTTAAAATAGACATACGAGTTCACTCTCTATAACATATCTAATAACACGAGTGCCACATATTTTAAAAAAAAAATCTCATAGTACTACCTCTCTCATAATTTTCCCAAACACATTTATAAAATAAATACATATTAGTAATTTAATTAAAAGAAAACAATCATTCTTATCAAAAATTTTCAAAAAATTTATATAGAGTTTCTAAAGTCCAATTTTTGGAGAATCCCATTTTTGAAATTAACATCATTATTTTTGAATCATAAATAAAATGGTAAATGAAATAATGAATGTTTGATATAAATAAATTTCCAATAATATTCATGCACTTATTATTATATTCATAATTAAACCATAAAATTAAAATTGAATACATGTATTTATCATAGATGTAGTAGGTGTTGATGTCATGCAGAACACATAGCCACGTATTTGTGGAAACACAATACCAATAAATATGATAAAATTTGATGAAATGTTATGTTCATTTTTTAGAAACATGATGATGAATTGAAAAAAAATTGTAATCATGATAATAACCATTTTATCAGTATATATATAGGAATATTTTCATTGAATTACAACACTCATCATCCCATATTTGAATAATTTTTTGAGAAAAACATAAATAAATGAAAATACTCATAACATAATCAATTAAAACATAAAATTTGTTAAATAATTATATGTAAGTAGATTTTTTATAGTAAAAATTCATTAAAGTAATTAGGTTTGTAGGGAAACCTTTCATTATACCACAATAAATTTATTTTAAACAATACATGACCAAATAGATACACCCTTACATTATCACACATTGTTGTACATATATATATTCTAAAAAATAAATATAGTTTGATATAAATAAATTTAATCTCCCTTAAATGTTTTGATAAGTAAAATAAATTTTTTTGAAATGTAAATAATTGATTCATATCATTTTAAAACTTAATAAATATCAATACCCGAGAACTAGGAATAAATTTAATTACACCCTTAAACAAAATAATTTTAGAAATAATATCCATTGAATTAAGATAAACATTTTATATTGGAAAATTGAATTAGAAATATATGATATTACATGATTATATATATATATATATTAAAAATATATACATATATATATATATAATTAAAATAATTAAATCCCATACATAAGTTAATTTTTTGATAAATAAATGTTTGATGTTAAATAGTATCCTCACAAAATTTCACAAAGAAAAATAAGAACTAAAAGTAAAATAAATACACCCTTAAAATATATTGTTGGAAATAATAATAATTCCCTTACTTGATTTTGGAAACTAAATGGGGAAAGAGAAAATGTTTCTTACCTAAGAACTTTTACCCAATGAATTGTCCTGACTCATGTGTTATCACCTTAAGAAGGAAGTGTTTCCAAATTTATAACAAAAAATGAGTGATCCAGCTACATAAAGAATATATAAATCCTCAATTTTCTTGTTATGATATCTCATAATTATGATACATTATTTTTTTGGTTTTTCCTTCTAATGTTTCCACAGGTCACCTTCTCTCCACCAATATTTTCACTTATTGACTTTTGGGTTCCCCATGTCCCATCAATCTTATAATAATAATAATATATTATATAATATGTTTTTATAACAACCATTTCACACCTTTTATTAAAAATAATAATATGTTAATCAATATAGTAATAATAATACTATATATAATGATTTAAAAATATCTCTATAATGAAGCATATATAAAATTATTTATACTTATATAATATAATGATTTATAATATATATATTTATAATGAATCACATAAAACTATTTATACCATTAAAATATATAATTCATTTATTTATAAGTAATTAATGTCACAATTTTTTTATCATCATTTATTTGGTGTTTCGGGTTTCTCAAAATGCCATTTAACACATTTTTTTTGACTTTTGTGTAAAAAATGTCACAACCCATTCTTCATCATTTCACACTTATTTTTTATACATGTTTCCATACATTTTTCAATTTTTTATTAAAATTTTTTATTTTGAGATATTCTCATCGCTGTTTTTAGAAAATCGGTTATCTTATATATATTTATACATATTCTTTTTTATTTCATATTAAATATATATAAATTTAATCAAAACATATAAATAATATATATGTATACAAATTCATTTGTTTTAATACAAATATATAAAAGTTGTGTTTTTATATAATAAAATAAATATATATATTTTTAATTGAAACATTTTATAAAGAAACATAAAATATTTCAAAATATTTATGAACTATATTAACATAAAGATAATAATTTTCTAAAAAAATTTTTCCATTAATTATTATTACTATTAATAATATTATTCAAATGATAAAAAAATTATAATTGTAAGATTTATTTATTTAAAAAAACAATAAAATGGTAACTATAATTATAATCATAAATATTAAATTGGATATATATATATATATTATATTTGTATAAACTGTAATTAATTTTAATTTTCAAATAATTTTTATTTATCAATTTTTTTTAAATATAATCAAATAAATATATTCATATTAAAACACTCTTTTAAATAAATTAATATCATATTATAAAAAAATTTCCAGAAAATTAATAATATATTCAAAACATTATATATAAAAACATATTATAAAATAAAGAATACATTTTATCTTCTTTAAAAACCTGTTATTTAATAAAAATAGTATTTCATGAAATGTAATATATTATAATATTGAATAAAAACATATTTTTATAATATGGAAATTATTTTGGTATATAAAAGTCTTAATTAAAAACCATTATTTTCAATTATAAAAAAAATAAATTTTAATTTTAAAAAAAGATATTATTTGAACTTCATGGGGTGTTAAATTAATCTCCCCTCAAAAAATTTCTTCCTCCCAATTCTTTTCATTAGAGTAAAAGGTACTACAAATTTTTTTCTTCTGTATTAAGAATCTCTAGGATCGTTAAACCTCAAAACTCAATAACATATAATTTCTAAAGTTCTCTAGACCATTCCATTAACACCAATTATAAAGAACCAACCTTAAAAATTACATAACAAATGACCATTTACTGATCTAGGTTCTAAATAATAAGATAAAAGAATTATATTTTATCGAACTGAAAAAAATAAATCAAATTGAGATGTTTCATATGGTAACACTGATGTTGATAACGCCCAACAAATATTCCATGTAACATGTGAAAATATTTTTTCAATGTAGGGTGAGAAAAAAATTCCTAGTATGGGGTTTTCTAAAAACTGACAATAACATATTTTTTTATTCTTTTGAGAATTTGATAAACATACACAATATAGATTTCAAAAAACACTTGAACACATATATATATACAAAAATTCTATTCTAAAAAATTATTATACATGAAAAACCATTGGGGATTGTCTCATAAAAATATTAATTTTTGGGGACATTAATGATATATTGTAGTTCATGTCTAAAAACCATTACATAAGGCCACCAGTCTTAATGTAGATTTATAGGTTCACTCCTCAAAATATCTCTTATACCACAAGTACCACAATTATGAAACAAGTTTCTCATAGTAATTTATATTCCCATCATTGTCACACAACATTTCAAAAGTAAATACATATTAATATTTCCATTAAAATAAAATAATAATTCATCACACAGGTAGTCAAAAAATATCTCTAGAGATCCTGAAAGACAATTTTCAAACAATCCTATTTTTGAAATTAATATCTTTATTTTTGAATGATAAATAAAACTATAAATGAAAAAACACATGTTTGATATAAAAACCATATAATAATATTCATTCACATATTATTATTTTTGTAATTAAACCATAAAATTTAAATTGAAACCATGTATTTATCATATATGCAGTGTATAGAACCCCCTGTTTGAGGTATGTGGCCTTTTTTATTCATTTTTATTTATTTAAAGTGCATGGAATTAGTTGGGAATAGGTCGGGAGAGTTTGGAATGGTTTTGGATGAGTTTGGGGGCTTTTTACGGGGTGCATGGTTTGAGCACGGTTAGTGGAAATGGTACGGGTTTCCTAGGAAACCATGCATACCCTTGTTCTCGAGATAATAAGCCTCGCACGACCTGCGCATGGTTTGAAAAATCATGTAAGGTAACTATGCATACCCTGTCTCTCGGGTTAGTGTTGTGCGCAAGGTTAGCGCACGGTTTGCCATATCGTGAGGGCTAACCGCGTGACAACATAATGTTAGGGTTATAAGTTCTAGGCTCACTCATGATTGCCTCATTTCACTCCTCTCTTCCTCCCATTTGAGCCTCACGTAGGTTTTTGGGTTCTCAGGGTTTAGGGGTGCTCTCCCACTGTTTTTGGAAGCGTTTTGAAGGGGATTCAAGTTGGATTCATGGTGGTTTCTCCCGGGTAAGTCTTTCCTCTTTCTTCTCTTGTGTTTTCCTTTAGATATACTGCGCCCTATTTCTTGGTTTTCTAGATCTAAAGTTGTTGTGTGTAGATATAGGGTGGGGGTTTCTTTGGATGATGATTTTGAGGCTTGTTATGGTTAGTGGAGGGGATCTAGAGAGGTTTCGGTGGTGCATTCACTGGATTTTAGGTGCGGTTGTTCGTGGGTCGATTTCTCAGGAATCCTAAAGGTATGTGGCTTCTCTATCAACTCATATTGGTTATAAATAGTGGTTACTTGATACAATCAATTTTTTGTGCTTGAAATTAATTTTGTTTTGATGTGAGAAATTGGTGGAAAATTCCTTGGGTGATGTTTTGGGGATTTTTGGGGAAAAGAGGTTTTTGTAGTGAATGCTTTTGTTGTGGATTTTAAAATGATGATTTTAAAATTTGTTTCTATGGTTGAATTGTGAAAATGATCGATGAAAATGGTTTTAAAAAAAGGTTGTTTTATTGAAATAGGGTTTGGCATGGAAAATGGTTTTCAATACATGGGTGATTTATTGAATTGAATCTACATGTAATGGAATTGGATGTTTACATGATGTTGTTAAGACCGTGATGGATTATATGCTAGGTTGTGACTGGTTGAATTGTTGTGTGGAAGTTGGTGGGAAGTACCACTATAATAAAGGGGGATGGATAGTGGACGGATGGACCACCATTAATGATAAGTGGATGGGAAGAGCCAGTAGTTGTAAATGGATGAAACAGGTTGGACGAAAGTGCCACTATTATGATTGTTTTGTTGTGTACTTCTTTTAAAGATTGAATTGTTGTACCAATGGGTAAATGTTGGAAAGGTTGTGACTTGTTGGTTGGATTTCCTTTGATTTCATGGGTTCGGTTTGATGTCTTGGTAAGAGCATGGTTGTCTTATGGTAATGGTTTCCCTTGTGATTATTTTATATGAGATGTTTCATATAAATGTGATAACAGTTTTTTCCTAGTGGCATGTGTAGGGAAGTCATTTGGGGAAAGCCTACTATGTTTTAGTACTCACCCCATGCTTTGTCACATGGGTGTCATTGCAGATGTTGTGTACTGTGACCTGGGCAAAGGTAAGGCATCTACCTCCTGTAGTGGGGTGTTGTGATGTCTTGGTGGAACTTGGAGCTTGGATCATGGTGTAGAGCTGTGGTGGTGTCATGGATAATGGTGTTCTTGTTTAGTCTTCCACATTGTACTATGATGTTTTATTGGGTGGGGTTGGCATGTGAGATTATTGAATATCTGGTTGTCTTGGGTAATGTATGAGTTTGGTTTTTCCGACATGCATCAATTAGTTGTGGTTGTTTGGATGGTTTTGTCTCAAGGGAAAATCATTTCCCAATTGTTCTCGGAGCCCTCAATATTTATTTCCCACCATTAGCACCTTGGGAACATCGCTTAAGTCCAAGTAACCCTCACTGCCTTCTCAAGCCAATGAGGTAGGGGCGGGGTGTTAAAAGTGGTATCAGTTTGTTTGGTCATTTGGAGTTGATTCTCGAATTTGGTGTTGACATTCTTTGTAGTATACTCCTTGACTTCGGATGGTATCACGGTGTATGATTTTCGGAACATGGAATGTATAGCATAAAAGGACTTAGATAACCCTTTTATGATGAAATTCCAGTTACGAGGGAGTTGGGTACATAAGTGTACTGAAGACACTTATAGGCATTGGATATCTCATTGTCGTGGGTGTAGCCAATGAGATGAGCATGACATGCATTGTTGAAATTACCCCCTCTAGGATACATATTTCATTGGGATATAATGATTTATGATGTAATGCAAAATTGTAATGTAAAAAAATTTGTATTTTGAGAGTGGATTGGTTTTCAAAATGGCGAAACATGGGACATGTGGAAAAATGTGAACTGGTGCAAATCCTTGTTGTGATAGTGTTGTGTAATGTGATTTGAAATGGGATTTAATGATGTCTACGGAAGTGAGACTCATGGTTTTTTTTCTGTTTATAAAAATGGCACCGGGTAGGTGTCGTAGAGACCAACCGGATGAGGCTGCTAAGAATGTGGTTGCACCTGAGCCTCAGGTGAACCAGCAGCTAGTGCAAAGTATAGTGAAATATTTCCAAGGTGTGGGAAGTGGAAATAGAGGGTATGAATCGAGGCATGTGGATCATTCGATTAAGTTTCAAAATCATAATCCACCTATCTTCAGGGGTGATTCAGACCAGAGAGTTCAGAAGCATAGTTGAATAGAATAAACAAGATCTTTGGATTCTTGGAAACACCGGTAGAGTTAAATGTGAAGTTGGCCACGTATATGTTGGAAGATATTTCCCTTCAGTGGTGGGAGTTGGTAGTCCAGGCTAGGACTGACTTGGGTATAACATGGGTAGGCATCGAGGAATTGTTTAACAAACAATTCTACCCACAAACGTTTAGAATTTAGTGTACGACATATTTCATCAGTTTGAAACAAGATTTGATGTCGGTGACTGAGTATGCAGTTATGTTTATGAACATAGTGCGGTTTTCACTCGAGGTGGCGAGTAGTATGTCGTTGAAGACAAGGATCTTTAAAGAGGGGTTGAGGCAAGAAATCCGTTCAAAGATAGCAGTGTTGTGTATAGATGATTACATGGATATGGTGAATAGAGCCTCAGTGGTTGAGTGGGATTTGTTGGGCGCTCTGGGAGGGGGAAGCATGGCGGTACCCATGGAGAATAGTGGGAACTCTAATGCTGAGTTCAAGCGGAAGACGAACATTTACTCCCAGGGAGAGAATATAACATATAATCCGATGGCAGGATCAGTGAATCTTCCTCTGAAGCCCCGGAGCAACCTAGTATGTTTTTAGTGTGGTTCTACAGGCCACATCAAATAGGATTGTATGGCCCAACCTCAAGCATGTCATAATTGTAAGAAGATGGGACATCTGCAACGTTATTGTGGGAATACTCCATGTTCGGGTGCATGTGACACTCCTTAGGGATCATAGACGTTATATGATTCTATGGGACATGGGAAGCAGCATACCCCTCGACAATAGTGTAAAGTGGGTCATGGTGATTCTCGGAATACCACGATGCCTTAGGAGAACAAGAAAGAGCAGAGTGTGCCAAGAATACATGTGTTTGGAGCTAAGCAGGTCGTGGTGGATGATCGGTCGGGACCATCCATGGTGCGAGGTAATATTCTATTAAATTCTACCTTGATGCAAATTTTGTTTGATACGGGTGCATCACACTCTTTTATTACTGCATGTGTGGTTTATTTGTTGGGTTTAATGGTAGAAATGATGCCTACGGTTTTGAACCTTCAAACTATTTTGGGTCAAAGAGAGTGTCGAGCATTCTTGTGTAGAGAATGTTCTATCATTGTGGGCGAGGTTGAGATAGTGTGGAACTTCCTAATTCATGAGATGAATGGTTATGATGCAATCCTGGGAACGGATTGGTTGGTGCATTTTAAGGTCCACATAGACAGTAATGTGCGGACAATGAATTTTATGAAACACAATGGCATTAGACATTCCTTTAGAGGAGAGAATCATGAAAGGTAGGGTACAACAGGTTTGTTGGCACCAGCAGTGGGTACGTTATCATATCAGTTGGGGGTGTTTTCATTGGAATCAGCAGAGAGTGTTGAGCAGTGTGTTCCTCCAGCAGTGGTGGATCAGTTCATGGATGTTTTTCCTGATGAATTCTCGTTGTTACCTCCCGTAAGATAAGTAGAGTTTATGATTGATCTCCTTCCGGGGACCATTCCTATCTCACTTCTGTCTTATCGGATGGTACCAGCTGAATTGCGGGAATTGAAAATCTCATTGGATGAGTTAGAAAACAAAGGGTTTATCTGACCTATCACGTCTCTATGGGCAGTGCCAGTGTTGTTTGTGAAAAAGGATGATGGAACCTTAAGGCTATCGGTTGATTATCATAGACTTAACCAACTTCCAATAAAGAATAGATATCCACTTCCATGAATTGATGATCTATCTGACCAGTTGAGGGGAGCCCAATGGTTCTCCAAGATCAAGCTGAGGTTGGGATATCATTAATTGCGGGTGAGGAAGGTTGATATTTCTAAAACATCTTTCAGAAGTAGATGTGTACATTATGAATATGTGGTTATTCCCTTTGGTCTAAAAAATGAAAAAGTGGTGTTTATGGAATTGATGAATCGAATATTCCATAGATATCTGGATTCATTCGTGGTAGTGTTTGTCGACGATATTCCGGTGTATTTCAAGATAAGGGTGGATCATGACCAGCACTTGGAGACAGTTCTGGGGATCTTGAGGGATCATCATTTGTAATCCACATTGTCAAAGTGTGACTTTTGGATACAGGAAGTTCACGTTATTGGCCAAGTGATTTATGAAAGGGGTGTTTCAGTGGATCCAGAAAAGATAGAGGCTGTTATCTCGTGACAATCGCCAAAGAATGTTTTTGAGATATGGAGTTTTCTTGGTCTAGCTGGGTATTATCGGCGTTTTGTTCGTGATTTCTCATGTTTGGTTTCTCTAATGAAATCTTTAACAGGAAAGAATGTTCCATTCCAGTGGAATGTAAAGTGTCAAAAATGATTCGAGGAGAAAAAGGGTCGTCTTACATCAGCACCAATCTTGGTTTTTCCAGAATCAGGAAAACTGTACGTGGTGTATTATGATGCATTGGGATCAGTGTTGGGGTGCGTTCTCATGCAAGGTAATCATGTGGTTGTATATGAATCATGAAAATTTAGTGTGCATGAGAATAACTACCCAACTCATTATTTGGATTTGGCAGTAGTGGTCCATGCTTTGAAAGTGTGGTGTCATTATCATTTCGGGGAGAAAGTCACAGTATATACAGATCATAATAGCGCAAAGGTATTTGAACATGAGGAAAATGAGATGGATGGAATATCTCCAGTTGTTTGATTTTGAGATTATGTACACACTGGGTAAGGGAAATTAATTGGTGGATGTATTACGTAGAAATCATATGCTCAGGTGGTGAAACAGGCATCAGACCAGTGGAAGTTGATGTCGGTTATAACTGATATGTGGTTGGAATCTGAGGACTAGGGTGATAGAGCGGTCTTATTTCTAGTTTTGTTGATTCCTGACTTGGTTGGCCTGGTTAGAGAGGAACAAATATCCAATTCTGAGTGCGTGACTGTGGGGTGAGACTCAATGATGTGAAGACCATTGAGGGTTGGAAACTGAATGGAGAAACAATTTTTTGTTTTCGGAATTAGATGGTTGTACTGTTTTCTTGTTAGAAGGATCTTCTTAGGGCGTATCATCATTCCAGGTGGATTGTTCATCCTGGAATTCAGAAGATGTATAATGTGTTGAAAGCGTAGTTCTGGTGGGATGGTATGAAGAGAAGTGTGGATGAGTTTGTTTTGAGATGCTTGACTTGTCAGCAGGTCAAGGAAAAGCATCAGAGGCCAACAGGAATGTTGCAGTCTTTACCAATCCCAGTTTGGAAGTGGGAGAAAATAGCGATGGATTTTGTCACAGGTCTCCTACGAATGGTCAAGAAGCACAGTACCATTTGGGTGATAGTGGATCATCTAACGAAGTCGGCCCATTTCATCCTGATTTGTGAATCTCATACGGTGGAGGATATGTCTAAAATCTATTTCTGAGAGGTGGAAAAGAGGCATGGTGTTCCAGTTTTGATTGTATCAGATAGAGATCCGAGGTTTACATCTCATTTCTGGAAATCCTTACAGCAATACCTTGGAACGCAGTTGACGATGAGTATGGCGTATCACCCCTAGAAGGATGGTCAATCCGATAGGACGATATAAACTCTGGAGGATATGTTCGGGCTTGTGTCATGGATTTTGGTGGCTCATGGGAGGAGCACTTGTCGTTGGTTGAGTACTCGAACAATAACAGTTATCAAGCATCCATACAGATGGCTCCGTTTGAATCATTGTATGGGAGGCCGTGTCGTTCTCAACTATGTTTTGTGGAAACGGGTGAGTCATTGATGGTTTGACCGAGTCTTGTCCAAGAGACTACGGATAAGATCATGTTGATCAGGAAGAGAATGGAGACGGCTCCGAGCCGTCAGAAATCGTATGCGGATCATAATCTAAGGCCATTTTCATTCCAGGTGAGTGATCTTGTGTTCTGGAGGATCCCTCATAGGTTGGGACATCGTCAGTTTGGGAAGTAGGTAAAGTTACCTCCGAAGTATATAGGACCTTTTGAGGTTCTTGAGTGGGTTGGTTAGGTGGCTTATCATTTGGATTTTCCACCACAGTTTAGTGTGGTGCACAATGTGTTTCATGTGTCGCAGATGAAAAAGTATCAGCTAGATCGTGACCTTGTGATTTGATGGGATCATGTTGAGCTAGAACTGGATGCTTCGTTGGTGCACGTGCCAGTGCGGGTTGTGGATAGGAAAGATAATGTATTTCATGGTAAAAGAATCAGTTTAGTTCATGTTTTGTGGCAACATAGTCAGATTCAAGAGGAGACTTTGGAGCGGTAGAAAGAGATAGTCGGGCAGTGGCCCTGAGCTCTTCCGGCAAAGGGCGGGTTCACTACTTTCCAAGGACGGAAATTCTAATGGTGGGGAGAATGTAGCACCCCAGTTTGAGGTATGTGGCATTTATTATGCATTTTTATGTATATAAAGTGCATGGAATGATTTGGAAAGTGGTTGGGAGAGTTTGGAATGGTTTTGGATAAGTTTGAAGGCTTTTTAAGGGCTGCATGGTTTGAGCACGATTAGTGGAAACCATGTGGGTTTCCCAGGAAACTGTGCAGACCCTTGTTCTCGAGACAGTAGGCCTAGAACGACCTGTGCACGGTTTTTCCAAACCGTGCGAGGTAACCATGCGTACCATGGCTCTCGAAGTAGTGGCATGCACACGGTTAGCACATAGTTTTCCAAACAGTGTGGGCTAACCGTGCAGCCACTTAAAGTTAGGGTTATAAGTTATGGGATCACTCGAGATTTCCTCATTTCACTCCTCTATTCCTCCCACACGATCCCCACTCAGGTTTTTGGGTTCTCAGGGGTTAGTGGTGCTCTCCCTCTCATTTTTGAAGAATTTCGAAGGGGTTTCAAGGTGGATTCAAGGTGGTTTCTCCTGGGGATGTCTCTCCTATTGCTTCTCTTGTGTTTCCATCTAGATCTACTTCCCACTCTTTCTTGGTTTTCTAGATCTATAGTTGTTGTGTGTAGATTTAGGCTTGGGGTTGCCTTGGATGATGATTTTTAGGCTTATTATGGTTAGGGGAGGAGATCTAGAGAGGTGTCGGTGGTGCATTCGGCGGATTTGAGGTGCTGTTGTTCATGGGTCAATTTCTTGGGAATCGTAAAGGTAGGTGGCTTCTCTCTCGACTCCACTTGGTCAGAACTAGTGGTTCCTTGTTTCAATTAATTTTTTTTCCCTTGGAATTACTTGTGTTTTGATGTGAAAAATTGGTGGAAAATACCTTGGGTGATGTTTTGGGGATTTTTGGGGAAAAGAGGGTTTTGTGGTGAAATCCTTTTGTTGTGGATTTTAAAATGAATATTTTAAAATGAGATTCTATGGGTGATTTGTGAAAACAATCGATAGAAATGGTTTTCAATAAAAAGGTTGTTTTATTGAAATTGGGTTTGGTATGGAAAATGGTTTTCAATAAATTGGTGATTTATTGATGTGAATTGACATGTAATGGAATTGGTTTTTTACATGATGTTATTGTGATTGCGATGGATTATATGCTGGGTTGTGATTGGTTTAATTGTTGTGTGGAAGTGGGCAGGAAGTACCACTATAATAAAGGGGGATGGATGCTGGATGGAAGGACCACTATCAATGATAAGTGGATAGAAAGAGCCACCAGTTGTAAATGGATGAAAAGAGTTGAACGGTAGTGCCACTGTTATGATTGTTTTGTTGTGTACTGCTTTGCAAGATTGAATTGTTGTGCCAATGGGTAAATGTTGGAATGTTTGTGGCTTGTTGGTTGGCTTTCCTTTGATTTCTTGTGTTGGGAGTGATGGATTGGTAAGAGTATGGTTGGATTTTGGTAATGGTTTCACTTGTGATTATTTTAAATGAGATGTTTTATATAAATGTGCTAACGTTTTTATCCTAGTGGTGTGTGTAGGGAAGTCATTTGGGGAAAACATACTGTATTTTAGCACTCACCCCCTACTATGGTGTGTTGGTGTCTTTATAGGTGTTGTGTACTGTGACGTGGGAAAAGGTAAGGCATCAACATCCTTTAGTGGTGCGTTGTGATGTCTTGGTTGAACTTGGAGCTTGGAGCTTGGTGTGGAGCTGTGGGGGTGTCATGGCCCGGGGTGTTCTTGTTGATTAATCTGAATTGTACTCTGATGTTGTATTGGGTGTGGTTGGAATGGGAGATTATGGAATATCTAGTTGTCATGGGTAATGTATGAGTTTGGTTTTTTCGACATGCATCATTTAGTTGTGTTTGTTTGGTTGGTTTTGTTTCAAGGGAAAATCGTTCCCCAATTGTTCTCAGAGCCCTCGGCATTTATTGACAGACTTTAGCCCATTGGGAACGTCGCTTAAGGCTATGTAACCCTCACCTCCTCCTCAAGACAATGAGGTAGGGGTGAGGTGTTACAGAGTGGGTGTCGATGTCACGCACAACACATGGCCATGTATATGGGAAAACACGATGCCCCATATGTTGATAAACCATAATGACATGTTATAAACATTTTTTTAAAAAATAATGATGAATTAAAAATATTATAAACATGATAATAACTATTTCATCCATATATATATATACATGCATATTGTAATTTAATTACAAGACTCATCATTGATGATTTAAATACTCGTTTGAGAAAAATGTTGATAAATAAAAAAAATTCATTGGCAAAATTATGTAAAGCATAAAATTTGTTAAATACATATATGTAAGTAGAATTGTTGAAAGTAAAAATTCATGAAAGTAATTAGCTTTTAAGTGTAACTGTCCATTAAAACCACAATAAATTATTTTTAAACAGTACCTGACCAAATAGATACACCCTTACATAATCTCACATTGTTATATATATATATATTTAAAATATACATATTTAGATATAAATAAATGTAATCTCCCATAACATTTTTGAAATGAAAATTAATTTATTTTTAAACATAAATAAATTTTTCAAATGCTTCTAAAATTTATTAAATATTAAGACCTAAAAATCGGGATTAAATTTAGTTACCCCTTTATGAAAAACTATTTTAGAAAGAAGATCCATTCCGTCATGATAGACATTTAAATTATAAAAATTTAATTAGAAACAAATGATTTTACATGATTATATATATATAACATATACATATATATATATATCAATTGAAAATAATTAATTCCCATACATATATATAATTTCGGATAAATAAATGGATGTAATTAAACATTTACCCTAATAGTATTTCATAATGAAAATCAATAATTACAAGAAACTTAAATACTACCTCACAAAATGTAATTGAAAATAATAATAATTCTCTTTCATGATTTTTGAAACTAAATGGGGAAATAGAATCATCATATTTCCTATGAAAAAGTAGCCAAATATTTGGTCTGACCTGTGTGTTCTCACTATAAGCGGGTGTTTCCAAATTTATAACAACAAACATGCATGAGATAACTTCTCAAAAAAGTTATCCCTTCTCACTTTTCTTATTATTTTATCTCATTATTATGAAATTTGTTTTTTGTTTTTTCATCTTATATTTCAATGAGTCACCCTCTCCCCACCATTATTTTGACATTTTGAATTTTGGGTTCCCCTTGTCACATCTCTCTTATAATAATATTAATATATTATATAATATGTTTTAATAATAATATTGTAACACTATTCATTAAAAATAATAATAAGTTAATCAATATAGTAATAATAATATTATATATAATGATTAAAAACATATACAATGAACCATATATATAATGATATAAACTTATATAATATAACGATTTACCATAAATATATAATGAACCATATAAAATGATTAATATGATTAAAATGATTAAAATATATAAAACTTTTTTTTATAAAATTAAAGTCACAATTTTTTTATCATCACTTATTTTGTATTTTTCATTTCCAAAAATGCCTTTTCACTTTTCCATTTTTTGAATTTTTTGTAAAACATGTTATGCCTCACTCTTCACCATTTAACTATTATTTTTGAATACATGTTTGCACATTTTTTTTCATTTTATTTTATTATCATTTTTGTTTTGGATATATTCTCATAGCCCTATTTTTATAAAATCATGTATCTTATATAATTATATATATAGGTTTTTTATTTTATATTAATTATATATAAATATAATCATAACGTATAATTTACATATACATGTATATGTATACAAATTCTAGTTCTGGAAAACAAATATAAAAAATTTGTGTTTCTTTATAAAATAACATAAACATATACCTTTATAAAAAATAAATTTTGTAAAAAAAATATAATATATATTAAAATATTTATAATAATATATTTACATAAAAATAATAACTTCCATAAAAATATAGTATCCATCAATTATTATTTTTATTATTATTAAAACATTTCAAAAAATTATAATTGTCAAATTTATTTATCAAAAAACAATAGTAATATATTAATTATAGTTATTATCATAAATATTAAATTGGATATATATCTTCCAATTTTGTCTATATCTATGTATCAAATTTTATTATTTTTATTTTTCAAATAAATATAGTTCTTCAAATAATTTTTTATAAAGATAATCAAAAAAATATATTAATATAAAATAATATTTTCAATAACTTAATATAATATTATAAAAATATTTTTCTTTCAGAATAATAATATATTCAATAAATTATATAGAAATAAATATTTTAAATTAAAGAATATATTTTTAATTAATTAGAAGAAATTTTTTAATGAAAGTAATATTTCACGAAAAGTAATATTTTATAATCATCAATCGAGACTTATTTAGATTATATACAAGTAATAATTTAGTTACATATAATACATTATTAAAAATCATTCTTTCAAATTATTAACAAAAAAAGATTAATTTAAAATAAAAGTAATGTTTGAATTTGTTGGAGTAATAAAGATAGTCATGATGAATTCCCCAAAAACCCTTAATGATATCAAACTAATCCAAAAAAACTGTATATCTCAGTCACCATGGATTTTCTTGGCCAACACTCAATAGCCTCTATCTTTGGTGGATCTACTAACATACCCATTCTTTGGATTATGCGAACAAAAAATAATACTATTCCCATCAAAAATTATATATTTTCTATATAATGTTTCCATACTTCTAGTCATTAATACAATTATCTAATGTTCATCATGATATACATTTCTTTATGAATATATATGATTATCATCTATAAATACTACAACAAATGTCTCAAGGTAATCTCTAAAGAAGTAATTTATTAAATCGATGAAGATAGCGTGGTAATTAGTAATAAGAAATAGAATATCTATATATACATAGTGTCTGTAACTTGTACAGAATGATTTCTTAGGTATAAAATTCTTCTTCAAACTCAATTGATGATATCCATAATAAATTTCAATCATGGAAAAGTATTAAGTTGTATATAGTTTATCAAACAAGTAATCAATACTATTAAAAGGATACATTTTCTTAATCTTGATCCAATTTATCTATATATAATAAAATCCATGTCTCAGTGAACTATATTTCTTTTTAGAAAAATAACTAGTGCACCCCATGGTGACACACTTGGATGAATGATTTCATTTTCATGATTTTGTAGAGTTTTATATTCTATTTCTATAACAGAATTGTTTCTATTCTATTGTTAGTATTTGAATTTTTTATAGTACCAAATATGAGTTTTATTGAGAGCTGAACATCATGTCTTGGTGAATGATAAAAAAAATTCAGAGGTTACAGAAAAACTCCCATAAAAATTGACATCATTTATTTAAATTTTCTTCCCATTTATTTTAGATAAACACACCTTTTAAATTGAAATTATTTCCAATAATATATATGTGATCTCCATCAGAAGATAATTATTATCATCGCATTTATTGATGATCATATGTTAGTTTGTAAAATCAATTGTAACCCCCCTTATTTAATAATTTAAATATTACTTATGTATGGAAATCCAATTTATGATTTCTAAAACATCAATGTTTTAATACCCCAAGCTTCCACGATACATTTTCCTTTGAGTAAATGTAATTTCATGGGATGTATGCAACTTCGAGATTCTAACATACCCCGTCCAATCAAATATGAATTTATGAATATTAATACCTACTTTTTAAAATTTTATAGATTTTATTTTTCAAATTTGACTTTATTTTTGGATTCTTAATATCAAAATTAGTTTAGGGTGAATTTTGGGAACTCTTCTGAAAACATTCATTTTTGTTGACTAGTGAAAAACACTAAACTTAAAATAAAAACAAATTTTTTAATTGAAAATATTTATAGTGTAAAATTATACATTTATTTGTTTTAAAGTATAATTAGAATATATTATTATCATTTAATATAATTTATGTTATTGGATGTAATTCCACATTTAAAGTGGACATAAACAAGTGTCAATCTTTTGAAAATTATTATTTTTAAAAACAATCTTTTTTTTAAACGAGAAATAATTTCAACTTAATTTATTCTACTTCTGTGTTTTGAATTTGGGAAAATTGATTTTTAATTTGGAATCCGGAGTTAAAAATTGTGTAAATGGTTAACTTTTATTTTTAGACATTATTAATATTTATTTTAGTAAATATTTTATTTACCATGGTTAAAGGGTAAATCCGGTAAATAAGGGCAATCAAGTATTATAATAATAATATTAAATTACCGTAAAATTTTTCTTATTAATATTGGTTGATACATATCCGACCATGGTCCTCCTTAGGTCGATTTGGGGACCCCATGGAACCCCATGGGAGTGATAATGACATTTTATATTAATTAATTTAAAGTAAAGACAAAAATGACACCAACATGTATATTTTAGTAAAATAATTTTACAAGGGCATATATAACATATCATTTCGACTATAAAAATTCATTTTAAAGATAAAAATATTTCTTATATCATGGATTTTTTTTATAATTTTTTAACATGAAATTAAAAAACATATTTAAGACACAATAATGATGCAGTGTTTACCTCATTAAAGAATGATTTAAATAAACAAGATTATAAAAATTAAAACAATATCAAAATTCTGTCGAATTATTATTGGATTATTTTTTTTCAAACATGAGTCATCTAATATTTTACATTTATGAGTTTTGGATCTTTATAAAATGAATTAAGTATATATTAAAATAATATATTCTAACATTCCTAAAGAGCCCCTCCTCCCCTTATAAAAATACCTCAACAATAACCCATTGCTCACACCTCTCAAGCCACTTAGATAATAAATCCTATGACCAATTAAGCTCCATACATCCCTCTATTCCATTTATAAGTCTTACCTTAGGAATACGGCACATTATGGAATCCTTAAGGTACAAACCAAAGAGAGTTACTGGATTTAGAGGTAACATCTCCTCTTAAGTTATTTTATTTTATTTTACTTCTATAACCCCATAAAATCTATTTATTATATTATTCAATATCAACACCAGAATCCTAAATATAATAGGTTATTGTTACTAAAATTATATAAACTACACTTACATAAACCTCCATCTAATGGGTATAGAACTTAATGTTTCTAGGGACGTCGAACTTCTGCCTCATGAAATGATGATTGTTCAATCTTCTACTACCACCTATTATGGTGGCCATTATGATGGGAATATAATTATATATGATATATATGATATTTATTTTATCTATAATCATATGAAATTACCTTTTATATAATACCTTTATTTATTTCATGCTGTATATATACGATAATTTCATTTGAGGAACTACGAACTACCGCCCACTCAAAGAGATATGACTCGTTCATACTATACATGGAACATATAAAGGATGGTATAAATAAAATACTAAAGATATATAAAATATTATATTATACCGGAATAAAAATAAACCTATGTATAATTTTTTCTTCTTTCCTTTTAATATATAAAAAATTAAATGGATGTAGTGTTCGTGCGTACGTACGAATTACCGTCACCATGAACACAATGTGATTCATTTCCCATCGTAACCATTCCAGAATAATTTAATTTAATTATTAAAATTAATATTTAATAACATAATATTATTTTTTATATGAATCAAATACATCCTATCCAAAATAAACATGACTTACATAACAAAACATACATTGGAAAACGAATAAGTTAACACCCGAAACAATGAGACTACTAAAATATTATTAACAAAGTAATATTAGAATATGATATATGTTATCATATATATGTACGTGGTTCTTGTATAATTTAGTAATAATTATTTAACTAATATATATAAGGATAATGTACCCTCAACCAAGGAAAAGTACAAGGTATGGGTTAATTTCACAATCTCTTTGTTATCCGTGGGTGTTTTTACGTAAGTGTGTACTGGGACCTCTTTATAATCAACATCCATGTTTCATAAAAATGTATTTCAAAACATTTTTTCAATTTACTATAATATGGGATAATTTCATTTATTCCATTTTTTAATTTTTAAAAAATTGTTTGAAAGGAATATTTCTGTCCTTTTCCAAACAATCTACTTTATGACCTTTTCGAAAAATTAAGGATAGAATTTTTTTAACTTATATAATGGGTGTGATTATTCTCCACTATTATAACAAATATTAAGCATCTAGTACAATCTTATAAGAATATTTTCAAAATAAATATTTTCTTTTATAATTACAAGTCTTTTAAATGATTTCAAAATAAAAAGATATATTTCTCTCAAATACTTTTGATTTCATCTATGTCAACATCCTTTAATGGATTTCACACTTATTTGAAGATGATTTATTATGATTCAAATCATCCATATTTTATTGAATTTTTTTTGATATGTTTGACTGTGTATGTGTTATTTTTAAACCATTTTGGGTTTATGGATAATGTATTAACATTTCAAAAGATAGTTTTAATACAAATGTTTATGTTATGTTTGAACTTTTTCATATGATGAGTGTATTGGATATAGTAAGTGGCAGGTGGAGCCCGCTATCATTCCTCATTACATCGGCTTGTCTCATTGGATAAACTGGTGTCTTGGCACAAGGATTTGACACATTCATATGTGTATTCATGGAACGTGGCATTGACTATGTGGTTATGATGTCCGACATTATGCATTCCATCATTACGAAATTAGATAATGATATTTCATGTGATTATTTGAATAGTAGAATATCTATATGAATAAGTAAATGGTGTTATTTGATTTATATCTTCCATATTATGCGGGAGTTTATGTTTAAGAAGGCTTTTGTTTTAGTTTTATACACTCCCTTAATTGTTTATTCTTATTTATGATAGTTTCAGGTATATTGTTATTCTTACTGAGTATCTGAGGTCACCACTTTCTTATGTTTTCCATGCATGGATATGAAGAAGTAAATTATGATTAACATATAGGGATAGGCCAAGGATATGACAGTGTTCAAAGGTAAGTCAATTATGTTTTTCTTTATTTCATGATGTTATCTAAAACTTATCTATGTAACTAGTAATTCCTTGGCTATTAAACTAATCGATCTTTAGAGACATGATCCCTTGTGATCATCCAAATGTTATGTAAAATTAAAATGAGTCTTGGTAACTATGGTCAGGGCATTATATTTGGTATCAGAGGATGTATAGTATAAACTATGGAATATAGATTTAGAAAAACTCTGATTAGAGAACATTACCGTAAGATAGACATTGAGAATTAATATAGAAGCATATCCAAGAATTTTTGTAATGTTTAAATTTTGTGTGTTTTCCATGAAATAAATTCATCTCTAGATATGATCAGGTAGAGGTGGCTCTGGTACATATGTACCTAGGAGTGAAAACTCTGTCAAGTAGTTTCGGGCTTGACCCGGGGTATCTTGGTACATGACAACAAGCATATCTGCACTCTTGGTTACGATACATGAGGGTGATATGAATTAGATAATTCACATTTTCATTACAAACCATTCATAAGGATTTATGATTATATACCTTCTCAAATAAAATATTTTTATGATTATGGATTATATCCATCAAATGTTCAATAAATGTTAAGTGTTTTACCTATATATAATAATGTATTGTGTTTCATAAACTAATCTAGTGCATGGAAATGTTTTTAAATGTCACATAGTGGAAGGAATGGTAATCATATCAATGAATGTAATCCATGTAGGTATTGAATTTCTAATCAAAATAATTATAGTCGAGATGAAGATTCAACTAGTATTGATCATCTTATCACAATACTAGGAAAACACACTCAGGTTATGAATAATAACCATACCTGTATGGAGCACCCAGATCCACAGCGCAGAGGATCAATGTTAGACCGATTTATTAAGAAACAACCACCAATATTTAATGGGACTACTTCATTCTTTGGGGAGTAACAAAAGGGAAAATGTTGTCATTGTAGTTTATTACCTCACGGGAGATGAAAATCAATGGTGGTATTTAATTCAAATCACAAAAGAGGATAGAGAAGTATCAAATGTGGAATGGAGGGAGTTTAAATAAATTTTCATGGAAAACTAATTTACTCATGTTCATTGATCGGATATGGAAATACAATTTCTAAGTTTGATGCAAAAGGGGGATGAAAATGTCACAAAATTTGAGGATAACTTTAAAAGGTTTGTAAGACATGCTGTAGATTATATATGTATCCCAAGGAGTAATATTGATTGATGTTTTGATGGGTAAAAACCATTTATCCATCGAGCATTAGTCTCACAATCCTTCTTGACATATGAAGAGATTATTTCATGTGCTATGAAGAAAGAAAAGGAATTCCCTATGTCTTACGTCTTTAAGGAAAAACAAGAGAAGAAGAGATGTGTTGAACACTATGGACATAGAAATAATGGGAAGAAGGGAATAGTTAAATATCCATCATGTGCTAAATGTGGGAAGAAACTCCCCAGTACTTTCTAGAACTGAATGGGAGTCTTAATATGTGTGGTGAAAAATTCCACCATGCTCGTGATTTACAAGGAAGGAAAGAGGACTCCAATTTTGAATGATTCAATTGTAAAGAAATTGGGCATTTTGAAAATGAATTTCCTAAGCACCGAGGAAAGATACTTTAGAAAAGTCCTAGGTATCAAGGATAATCTTATGTGATCACTACTGTTATAATTGAATCTCTTAAAGACGTTGTGGAATGTAATTTAATGGTTTCCTAAATTTTGTCCATTACTTTATTTAATTTTGGATCATTGCATTGTTTCATATCTTCCCAGTTTGCAAAGAAAATTATATATTTTCAATTTGATTTAAAAAGGGTGGTATCAGTCAAAACTTCTAAGGGAAGTGTCATTGTGACAATGTTTTGTGAATTATTCCCCATTAGGGAACAAAAATGTTATTTATCCTCTGATATCATCATCAATCACATGATTGAATTTGATATAATCCCCAGTATAGATTGTCTTTCAGAACATGATGGGAAAATTTATTGCAAGAAAAATGCAATTAAATGTTTTTATGATGATAAAAAAAACATTATCATAAGAGTATAAACATCACCATCTGATTATTATCTAGATCCACCTCCTATAACTCTACTAAATTCAATTATTTAGGAGGAAGGGAGTGAACTAAATATGGGTGAGGAAAGGAATTTTCAAATAGAGGATGTACATTTTGTTAAAGAATATATTGATTTATTGCTAGAGGATTTACCTATACATACTCTAGAATGATAGATTGATTTTTCAATTGATTTAATTATTTTTTCAAGGCCCATATCGAATTACCCTTAATGAACGGACAAATTGTAATTAGTGGAGCTAATGAAAAAACTAGAGGAGTATAGTAATAATTTATTTATTCTACCAAGTGTTTCTCCTTGGGGAGCCCTTATTTTTTGTTTAGAAGAAAGATGGATCTATGAAGTTGTGCCTTGAAAACATGGATATCAATGTTATAAAAATAATGAACAAGTATCTCCTAGTCATCATTGATGATTTATATGATCAACATCATGGAGCTCAATAGTTTTAAAATATTGACATTCGATCTGGATATCACTAGTTTTTTGTGAAAATGGAAGACATCCAAAGACAACATTTCAAACCAGGTATGGGCCTTACGAGTTTACAGTAATGCCTTCTAGATTGACTAATTCACCCTTTGTCTTCATGGATCTAATTAATAGAGTTTTCAAGGAATATCTTGATGCCTTACATGTGGAATTTATTGATGAAATCTTGGTATACTCCCAAAGCTATAAAGATCCTGAAAATCACTTGCTCACTATTCTAAAGACTCTTAGATGAAATTAATTATATGGGAAGTTCAACAATTGTGAATCATTCCATTAGTATATTTCATTTCCTGGCCACAATGTTTCTAAGGATGGAATCACTATTAATCCTTCAAAGACCGAGGCAATCCAAGAATGGACAGCCCCAATGTGTATAACTGAGGTATGCAGTTTTATTGGTTTAATAGGTTATTATTGCTGCTTGGTCTGGAATTTTTTCTTGATTGGCTATCACATTCACAAAGCTCATGCATAAAAGGGGAAATTTTTTTTGACAAAAGAGTGTGAAGAATGATTTGAATAAATGAAGAGAATATTAGTCTATGCTCTTATATTGTCTCTACCATTGTGGAATGATGGGTATGTTATTTATAGTGATTCTTGAATGAAAGGATTGGTTGTGTCCTTATGCATAATAATTTAATTATTTCATAAGCATGAAGAGAGGTAAAAATTCATGAACAAAAAAATCACACTCATTATCTTGAGTTATTAGTTGTAATCATTGCTTTGATGATATGGAGAAACCATATATATGGTAAAAAATGTGATATTTATACTAATCAAAAGAGTTTGAAGTATATTCTATCACAAAAATAACTCGACACGAGGCAAAAGAGATGGCTCAAACTACTCTCGGATTATGATTTCACCATACACTACCACTTGGGGATGGAAACTAAGGTGATATATGCTTTGAGAAGATAGAATCAGGGAGTTTTGAATAAGATGAGTGTTGAAAGGGATATTATATTCAAGGATGTAGTAAAAATGGATATGTGAATAATTATTAAAGGTGAAACATCAATACTTTTTAAAATGCTTGATAAACCATATTTATTAGAAAGGATAAAAAGTTCTCAGATTGTTGATGATGAGTTTCAAAAGAATATTAAAGCTGTGAATGATGGAAGATTGATAGACTTCATATATGATCATAGAATTTTAATATTTTGGAAGAGACATTGTGTTACTGAAATACCTGATCTAAAATGGAATTGTTGGATGATGGTCATAGCTCCAATTTCTCTATACAATCCGGTAGCACTAAGATGTATAGAGATTTGAAGGAACATTTTTGGTTGGACAACATGAAGATAGAGATTACTGATTATGTGTCAATATGTATCATTTTACAACAATTGAAAGATAGAATACAACATCATAGAGGGGTCATAAATCCTCTTCCAATACGTGAGCGGAAATGGGATGATATTATGATGGAATTTGTCACGGGGATATCGAAGACACCTGGAAGGAATGATGCAATATGTGTCATTGTTGATCATTTTACCACGTCTGCTAGTTTTCTTGATATTAGAAAAGAATTACTACTTAAATGTCTTGAAGGACTATATATTAAAGATGTTTTAAGACTTCATTGAGTCCCTCTATCGATTGTTTCTGAATGTGACACCCTTTTTTACATCAAGTTCTGGAAAAGCCTTCAGTAGGCCTTGGATATAAAACACTGCTTGAGCACTATCTACCATCCTCAAACTGATGGACAATCAGAATAGACTTTTCAAAAATTAGAAGACATGTTGAGATCTATATCACTTGAATATCTAGGTATGTGGGGAAAATACTTAACTCTGGTAGAATTTTCCAATAACAATAGTTTCTATTCTTGTATTCATATGTCACCATATGAAGCATTATATGGAAAGTGATGTCGCACACCAACTTTTTGGGATGATGTTGGTGAAAGAAAAATCATAGGCCCATAACATGTTGAGGAAATAATTGAAAAGGTGAATATTATCCAAACACACATCAAATCATATCAATGTAGGAAAAAGAGCTACATTGATAACCAAAGGAACGATTTGGAATTTTAGGTAAGAGATCATGTTTTATTGAAGGTATATCTATGGAAGGGAGCTATATGATTTGGTATGATGGGTAAATTAAGTCCTAGGTACATCGTACCTTTCAAAATTCTCGAACAAATTAGGTTTGTTACTTTCCATTTGGAAATGCTGCCGATTCTCCTCAAAGTTCATGATGTGTTCCACACATCACTATTGAGAAAATAAGTGCCAGACACAACACATGTACTCACCTATAATGAAATTGAACTAGAACCTGAACTGTCTTAATGAAAATAGCCTATCAATATTCTTGATACCAGAGAACAAGTGTTGAGAAACTGGAGGACTTGTCTGGTGAAAAGACTATTAAAAAACCATAAGATGGGAGAGGCAATGAGGAAACCCATGGAATTTATGATGAAGAACCACCAAAAGCATTTTATGTAGTAAGATTGTAGAAATTTTGAGGATGAAATTATTTTAAGGAGGGAATATTGATACACCCCAAGATTCCATGGTACGTTTTCCTTTGAATAAATGAAATATCTTGCATTGTACGAAACTTTTAGATTCTAACACACCACGACCAATCAAACTAGCCATTAGGATTAGTAAAACCCTATTTTTGAAAATTTATAAATTTTATTTTTCAAAATGGACTTTATTTTTGGATTTTGAATAACAAAATTAGCTTGGGGTGAATTTTTGGTACTCTTCTGAAAACTTCCAAATTTTGATGAATAGTGAAAAATACTATCTTATAATTAATTTTTTTTAATCAAAATAATTTATAGTCAAAAATTTCACATATGAGTGGTTTTAAAGAATTATTAGATTATATTTTTATCAGTTAATATAATTTAGGTAATTTGATGTAATTTACTATTTAAACTAGACATGAACAAGTTTCAATCTTTTGATAGTTATTATTTCTTAAAAACAATCTTTTTGTTTTGATAGTAGAAATTAATTAAAAATTAATTTCTGCCACATGTGTGTTTTTAATTTGGAAAAAATGGATTCCTTATTTGTAATCTGGAGGTCCAAATTGTGCAAATAGGTAACTTATATTTTTATACATTATGAATATTTTCTTCTGTAAATATTTTATTTACCATGGTCAAAGTGTAAATCTGGTAAATAAGGTTAAACATTTATTAATATAATAATAGTAAATTTTCTTAACATGTGTCAAAATCCTATTGGTTGATACCTGTTTGGCCATGGGCATCCTTGGTCCAATTTTGGGACCCCATGGATCCACTTGAGAGTGATAATGACAATTTATGTTAATTAATTTAATGTAAAGACAAAATGACACAAACATATATATTTTAGTAAAATAATTTTTACAAGGGGTTATGTAAGTTATCATTTCAACTATAAATATTCATTTGATATATAAAACAATTATCTACATTGAAATATTTTTTATTATAATTTTTAGACATCAAATAAATAAAATTATTAATGACACAATAATTATGCAGTGTTTACCTCATTAAAGATTGATTGAAATAAATGAGATTATATAAATTAAAAAATTACAAAACCTATCCAATTATTATTTGATGATTTATTTAAAACATGAGTCATATTAACTTTGTACTTAATGAGTTTTGGAATTTTAGAAACTGAAAATCATTATATATAAAAATAATATTTTCAAACATTCCTAAAGAGCCCCTACTTCCCCTTTTAAAAAGTCCTCACATCTAACCAATTTCTCACACCACTCAATCCACATGGCTCGTCCAAAATCTGCCCAATTAAGCTCCCTAAATCCCAATATTCCTTTTATAAGCCTTACCTTAGGAATAATTAACTTCAAGAAATCCATTTAGTTCAAACTAAAGGGATTTACCCGATTTAACTTTAACATCACCTCTTTAGTTCTTTTCTCTTATTTTACATCTCTAACCCCCTAAACTCCCTTTATTCTATTATTTTATAAACAAACATGTATCCTTAATATAATAATTTGTCTTTATGATAATTATTTGAGCTAAAATTACACACACCTCCATTTAATAGGCATTGAACATAATGTTTATGTGGACGGTGAACGACTACCTTATGAAACGATGATTGTTCAATATTCTACTACCACCTCTTTGGGTCTCATGATGATATAACTATAACTATAGATGATATTTATGATGTTTATTATATATATAATCTTATGTAATTCCATTTTATAGCTTACCATTGTTCTTTTCATGTTATATATATGCGATAATTTCAATTGAGGAAGTGTGGACTACCACCCCCACAAAGTGATATAACTCGTTCATACCATACATGGAACGTATAAAGTATGGTATTAATGAACTTATGTAATGAATATAAAATATTATATTATACTATAATAATAATATACCTATGTATCATTTGGACTTGTATAGTTTTAAAATAAAAAAATTGTAATGGAAGTATCATTCGTGCGTACTTACGGACTACTGTGTCCACGAACATGATGAGATTCATTCCCCATCATAACAATTCCAGAATAATTTTCATTTTATTATTAAAATCATATATAATAACATAAATTTATTCTTCATATGAGTCAAATACATCCTATCCATAACAAATATTACTTACATAACAAAACATATAAAGGAAAGCAAATTATTTCACACCCAAAATACTGATACTACTAAATATTATTAACTATGAAATATTCGAAAATCATATATGATATCATATTTATGTATTTTGTTCTTTTAAAATTTAATAAAAATGATTTAACAATTATACTGGAGGTTATCATACCCTCGGCCATGGAAACATACAAGGTAATGGTTAATTTCACAATATCTTTATTATCCGAGGTTGTTTTTACGAATGTGTCTACTGGGACCTCTTTATAATCCACATCCTTATTTCATAACAATTTATTTCAAAATTCGTTTTCCTACTTACTACAATATAGGTTAAATTAATTTACACCATTTTTTGACATTTAATGAAATGGTTTCAAAGGAATCCATCATACGTTTTCCAAACAAGGTACTGTTTTACCTTTTCAAAAAATTAAGGTAATAAAGTTTTTTTAACATATACAGTGGGTGCTGTTATTCTCCACCGTTATAACAACTTTGAAGATTCCCTTACAATATTATAAAAATATTTTCAAAATAAATTTTTTCTTTTATAATTACATGTCTTTTAAATGATATAAAAATATAAAGAGATATTTCTCTCAAATAGTTTTGATTTCATCTATGTCAACATCGTTTAATAGATTTTATACATTATTGAAGTTCATTTTTTATGATACAAATATTCCATATAGTATTGATGGTTTTGTGAGATGTTTGACTATGGTTGGGTTATTTTTATACAATTCATGGTTTATGGTTAATGTATTAACATTTCGTATGTTAGTATTAATACAAATGTTTATGTTATGTTTCAACATTTTATTTGGTGGAATGCATTGGACTTAATATGTGATGGGTGGAGCCTGCTATAGCTCCACCATGCATTGGTAGGTCTCATGAGACAAACTAGTGTCTTGGAAGAAGGCCTTGACAAAATCTTATTTGTAATCTTGGCACGAGGCCTTCACTATGTGGTTCTGATGTCTGGCATTATGCATTCCATCATTGTGAAATTAGATATTGATATTACATGTGATTATTTGATGAGTAGAATATCCATGTGAATATGTAAATGGAATTAATTTATTCATATTTTCCGTATTATGCTGATGTTTATGTTTAATAGGTCTTTGTTTTAGTTTTATACATTGCCTTAATTGTTTATGCTTATTTATTATTGTTTCCATTATATTTTTATCCTTACTGAGAATCTGAGCTCACTCGTTTCTTATGTTTTCATTTCCCAGGATATGAGGAAGTGAATTATGAATAACCTGTAGGGATAGAACAAGGATATTAGTTTTTTCAATGGGGACACAATTTTGTTTTTCTTTATTTCATGATGTAATGTAAAACATTGTATGTATTTTGTACTTCCCAGTCTACTAAAATAATTGGTCATTCAAGATGTGATCACTTTTGATCATGGAAATATTATGTAATAATGCACTGACACTGGGTAACGAGGGTCAGGGAATTAAAATTTTCAAGTAGATGAATAGTGTAAATATTTTCATGAAGCAAATTCCTACCCATGATAACATGAGAGGAATCATGCACATGAGTTGTGATCATCATAGCATTATTGGTTTTCAAATAAAAATTTGTATATAATAGTTTGTGTGGTATCCTGATACCCTTATCAAATTCATTATAAAGGATGGAATTGGTAGATCCATAGTAAAATATGATATTAGTAGTTATAGATTTGATGCTACTTGTACCTTTTAACCAGTAATTATCAAGCCCCTATTTAGAATTAATGATTACATGATATTTCCAATTTCCCCTCAACTTAATATTCTGATACTGTTTATCCCCATCACAAACCCTTAGATTTTGGGATGTTTTTGAATAATACATAAACTCCTTGAATTAGAAACATTGGAATATGGGTGGTTCATTTTAAGGATAATTCGTATTATTAGTATCATTAGATTATATGTTCCTATCACAACACCATTTAACCACTCAATGAAATTAGCTTCCACATTTATATCATTTACAACTAAACTTAAGAAAATTTCCTCAATTATTCTTTCCAAACATTAATAATAAAGAAACTATCATATTCTTCCCTCCCGAGTTTTTAAATTTTCTTTTGAATTACATTTTAATCTACATATCATAACCATGAGATGTATACATAAATCCAATGTCAATTTTTACCTCAATATCACATCAAAAAATCTCTTCATGATTATTGAAATGTCCTATGGGTAAATCTCTTTCAGATAATTGGATCCAATCCAGTGAAGAAACTAGCATCCTTACACATTATTCAGATAATAATTCTAGAATAGGACCTCATAAGTCTAGAGAAATTTTACATAGAGGTAATAATGTATTCATAATAATTTTTTATTATCTCAGGGAACACCATTTCCATCATTATATGAAGAATATCATGAAATTACATATTGGAAAGGGTTTATGACCTCAACTCAATATACAGAGTAAATTTCATCTTGTTGCCTCTTATTCATGATAACAGTCCACCATTGATCTACATCACCATACAAACGAAAAAATTGAGAAATTAGTTTTTAATTTTCTTAATATAGTAAAATGAAAAATATATTTTCAATGGTTTTGATCCATTTTACAAAAACATGTGCATTAGAAGACTCATTGAATGAAGGTGCACATTATCTCATTAATGAATCAATAGAATATATTTTCCTCCTTCTTTCATTTTTTATGTCCAATATGATTCATAGTTTTTTAATGTTGTATGTGATTAGAAATAACATTTTTCATTTTATATCCTATAATTATTGGATTCTCATGAGGAATATAATTTCATTTTCCTTCACAGTAAGTATTAACATGGGTCCTTCAGGTCCCATCCATCGAATAAAACCAATATAATTTTTTGAGAAAGACTAAAAATATTAGAGAACCACATTATCTTGAAAAATCACTTATAAAATGTCTAAATCACGAATCATTATTTTTCATATATGATATGTTTCCATTATCCTTGGTTATTAATAGTCCGCATCTATTTTAATTCATCAATATGTTTTATAAAAAAAATACAATTAATAAATTGTATCCCGTAAGAGTGCCATACCATGTATGCAACAAATCACATTATTGTGCACTAGATGATAAATTTGTATAGATAAATTCACCATTTTTAGATTCATTAACACAAGGAAACCCCATTCCAGATCCACATCCACTTTTAGTGTACATGAAGGGATATAATTTTATTTAAACCACTCTCTCTATCCTTTATAAAATCTATGATGTTTTACAATACATTAACTCAACCTTAGAATGTTTCTTATCTATTTACTTTGGGATCTCACTAAGGATTTATCATCCTAATTTCAAATGACATACTAAAAATATCATCTAATACCAAATATATCAACCCAGAATTATTATACATAAATATTAGAACATTTTTTATTTAATATTGATTACACTTTCCAAACATACTCATGAGGACTATAATAGGTTAGTGAATTTGGAAACCTAAAAAAGCAATTGGTTCGCAGGTAAACAACACCATCCACCACTATGATAATCAAAACTAATAATATTGTTAGATATATTATAAGTAATACATTTCTTCATAACCTATGGAATGGAAACAAAAGAAAGGGTTATCTAAAATGATTAATAATAGAAAACAAGGTAGATTCATAATAATAACATGAACAAAAGTGTATGAGAGCATGAGCATAACCTTTTAAATCTATACCCTATATATCTAAGACCATAATCTTGATTCATGTAATAAATATTGGATGTTCATACAACATGAATCACAATTGAATAAATGAACATGATCCATGAGAGGATAAAATTGTCAAAATATATATTTATTTCATATAAATAATCATTGAAAATATTATTTCAAGGCTACATAAAATGACATTCATAACTTTTTATGATATGTATTATGACCCATGTACTTGTTTCACATTTGGAATAAACACCCATGTACAATATTTTTTGGGATTTTTCATACCACATATCTACCCTCTGAACTTATATAATATTTATCAGTACCCAATTCATTGGATAGTGATATAGGTCTCACCCATTACATAATGAAAATAAAAAACATGTCTTCCACAAGATAATAAAATATTCATCATAACATAAACAATGAGATGAAATGGGTTTATAAACATTTCATAAAAAAATATCATGTGGATAAGATAAATGTTTTATAATAATTTCATCATATCATCATAGCATAACCGATGGAAACATATGTGGGTTTAAAAAACATTTATCATTATATAAACCTTAGAAGATAAATGGGATCTAGTAACATGATTTCTTCGAAAACATAAACCATTTTATGGAAATAGTGTACCCTTAGATCATATCCCCAATACATCATATGTAACATCACTGGATTTCATCTTAGATGGATATTGATTTGGAAATATTTCATGGAACATTTTTCAAAGAAGATTACATTACTTTGAAAATCACTTTTTAGAACATCAAAATATTTGAAAATAATTTTCAATGAAAATATCCTTGAAAAAATATAAATTAATCTTCAAGGAAAATAATTTTTATAATGCGGGGATGTTTCTTTCATGTTATATATGTTAAAATCAGTATTCCTTTCCCAATTTTTGATAAAATCTTTATGGGAATTATTAACAAAATGAACTGATGTTTACATTGAAAGAATTTTTTTAAAAGTTCAAACATGTGTAAAAATTTCTTTAAAAAATTAATATGATAATAATAAAACATTTTTGGAATGTTTTTTTATAAAATATCGCTTTTGAAGAAAATTGATTTTCCACCGAAGAGAGAAATAAAGAAATATTTTCTAAAACATGTGTTATTAAATATTTTGATTAATAATTATTTGAAAATAATATTATTACATTAAAATATCATGAATATCCATAGGTTATTAAAATTCATTTTTTCATGAGATATGGATCATTATATTTTATCATTGTAAATATAATTATAATTAATACCAATAAATGATTGATAGTGTTACATAAAAAAAATACCACTTTGGTAACATTGAAACATATTCCACATGATGGAATACCATAAATCAAAACAACAAATATTTGGACGATAGAAAAATCAGTAAATTTCACATCTAATGTGTTGTATATACACCTTCTAAATAATATAGGTGCATAACATAAAGTACATTTCTATGAAGAAAATTTTAGTCGAAAATACTTTACCATAAAGCATGACTACCATCGTAAATATTCAAAAAAATATATCATAAATGTAATACTAATATATATATATTAAATAAAAATATTTATATATATCATACCATATATGATTTTTATGTCCTTTCATTACCCGATTATTAATAATTCAATGTTAAGGTTATGTTTTATGTAACAAATTATTTGTTGGTATAAGTTTTGATTATTTATTTTTGGTCATATTACATTGATCATGATTTAATAATATATATAGTTTAATCCATGAAATAAATATCATATATTTTTATTTTATATTTATTTAAGTACATTCAAAATTTCAATGGTAGAAAATGAAATACACTATCCAAGGAGACGATATGTTGTACATATGTGTGAATGATTATTACATTCTCTAGTTCAATTGAATGAAAGAAAGGTTTATGAAATATAATTTTTAAGGAATAAATTTTTTGTCAAATATAAATCACTATTTCATTAAGACTAGCCTTATTACCATCCATGTAATGTGTGAATGAATAACATCACTCCACGAGGTTCTAGTCCACCGTATACAGGAATGTTATTATCATCTCCCATATAGAATTGAAATTAAAAAAGGTATACATGATATTTCTAATATAAAATTATAATTATGTTACAAATATCACATATATATATTATCCATAATCATTTCCATCCGTGAGAGGTGGTATTGGGAAAATAAATTACATAGTTTTGTGAGTTAGTTGTCCGCTATACACACGAATATTGATTTTATAAACCATTTGATAAAAGTGGAGATGGTTGCAGGTAATTCACATAAAATAACACAATCTATTTTTATTTATGATATTGAGGTTATTATATCATCATTCTTCAATATTAATTTTAGGGTGTTGATAAGGAAATAAAATAAAACTGACCATTAAATAATATTATATCTTTTTGGGTATTCTGCTTAGGTTTACACCATAGGCCATACTAAGATAGTTTCCTATTGATAATAATGGCTAAATGATGATTGTGTAGATGTTTAGAAGTTATTTTGTAATAATTTGGATAAAAAGGAGTTTGAAGTTGTGAAGACTGTAGGAGAGGGGAGGCCTTTTACATGTGTGGTCAGTGGCACACTTTTAATTTATGAAAGAATGAATTGCATCTATTTTTTAGATAACTGGGAACCATGAATGGATTATACAATACCCAGGAAAATATAAGGTCTAAATATTCATATAAAACAGTTGTTGAAAATTTTTTTGGTTTATTTTAACCATAATATTTTTAGTTTCACCCCAACTGAAAATCCATTTTCCCCATAATTTTAGTAATTAAATTTTATTTCTTTACCATTTATTTTAGTAAAAAATTAAGTCGAATGTATTACATAATATAAAAAATTATTATCTTAAATATGGAATCCAATTTTCAAAATTCCATTCATAAATGTGGGAAAATGTATTTCAAAATTAATCGCACATATACTACGTGAAAACATTTTTTGAAGAGAAAATGTTCAAAAGTTTACAAATTATTTATGTTAATATTAAAAAATTAATTTATTATAATGACAAAATTGGATTAATGGTTTCATTATTGATCTAATTTTATTATTTAAAAAATTAAAATATATTTTAAATTTATAAATAACATAAATTAAAACGGAGTTTTGAATTAACATTTAATATTTTCCGATATTCCTAAACAAGTAAAAATTTCATAAAAAACCAAATAATTAACCCTATATTAGTTTTGATAGGATGATTTAAAATATTAATACTATTTTATAAATTTAATTTTACAAAATTTTGATAAATTATTTTTATTTATATTAATAAAAGAAACAAATTTTTTTATTGAAATAAAGTATTTTCAAAATATATAAAGTCTACCAATTTTCAAGTATTTATTATCAATTAAAATGATCTTAATTATTATTTTAAAATTAATTATTACTATTCATATTTATATTTTTTATGGATATGTTATAAAAGTCATGTTTAAATTACTATATTTATAATATGTCTTGTTTTAATTAAAACTCATTGTTATGTGTAACCCAAGCTAACCGATGTTGTTTTTAGGACAAGATTAACATTATGTTGTGTGTAAAAAATGTCAAATAAATTTAATTTATTTGAAAAAATAATTATTCTTTAATACTCAGGGTGTTACATGATCACTATAGGTGAATAGAAAGTTCTGATAACAATCAATGTGTGGTATGTGGATCCGCCTAAAAACATTCAGGTTAATGTTCATATATATATTGGGTAGTGGATTGTTCAATCAGGATAAAATAATGGTGTGTCTAAGCATAGTGTCTTGTGAAATATTCATAGGAAGAGGCTACCAAGGATTTATATTCATCCATACACTCATTTAGTGTATTAATTTATAGAGATTTCATCTACATTTTTCTGACATTATTGGACTAAGAACAATCATTTTATTGTGCCCATAATTAATGATATTCATGGTACACTATATATCTAGAGGATTGTAGTAAGCTAGGACCATTAGGAGGTAACTATCTCATGAAATATGCTTCAATTACTATTCAGTGGTAACTGCTATCTTTCTACTATGAGGTCTCTGTGGATTCAGGAGATTATAGATATTTATTAAGGGTATATGAATGTTTGGGGGGGGTACACATCTAGGTTCATTAAACACACATGCTACTCTATAAATATGATGTAATTTGGATTCTCCTATGAAAGGATGTTTTAGTTGGGCCTCCTTTAGGACATCAAATATTGTGTGGTTACTCAATACAATTCCAATTAATCCATGATCATTTATTGGTCCTTAGTTAATAAAAGCATCCTCATTATTGAGAATTAGGTAGATGGATTTTTCAGTGAAAATAATGGACAAGATTCAACCCTAAAAAATGATAGAAACAAATCTTTAGATTCTTCATGGAAGATTTCTTCACATAGTTATGTTCATTATAAGGGATTCAAATACCGAGATCCCTTTAGGTGTTTAGTCCAGTAATAAATTTAAATTGATATTCTAGAAACTAGTGGGGTCACATTCTATATGAATACCACCCCCAGTTTTCTACAAACATTAGTCAGTAATTGGATGAGACACAATGATAGAGGAAGTGTTCCAATAAAGGTTCTCCCAAGGGTGGAAAACAATGAACCTTTTGAGGCGGCACTAACATATGGTATAGTGGTGGCCCATGAGGAGAATCCTTAGGTTGAGGGATATGTTATTACCTTATTCCCCCATAAGCCCTAGGTGATCCATGCATTTTCCAATGTAAAAGTGGAAATGAAAATGGTCAGCTATAATATATGTAGGTTTTTTTATATTCAAATGAGATTATTTAAGGAATAATATATATCGTACCATATTTAATGGAGGAAATTGTAAATAATTGTTCCAGATATTATTTAATCACAATATTTATCTTTTGAGAGAAATATATTCACGTGGATCCTCTATCGCATCAATTGTTTCTATAGATTCCTATATTAACTGATTCCACTCTCTAACATTTCTACAGAGATTGTAATTTGGAACAGATTTGATAGACATTTATGTGGATATTTTTTGTTGTTTCAATGAAGTAGTATAAAATCATTCTGGGTATATACTCTCTATCTATGTAAAGTGCCCAAATATATATTCTCCATGTGAGAGATGGGTTCCCCTAAGTGAATAAGAAACAATTCTCCTTCAATGGTGAGAAATACAAATTAGAAGAATATGTGGCGAGAAAGAATATGATGAATTTAGGTATCAATTATATATTATAGAGTTCATCTCATGGTGTAGTATCCTCTTAAGAAAACTATTTCATATATATAGTGGACAAGTACATCGATTTATTCTCTAAAGATAAACTAAAATTACCCCTATTAAAGGAAATTGAATTTTTCAAGGACTTTATCACCAATACTAGATAGATAACATCTTTTGTGTATAGAATGGCCCTGTTAAGATACATGAGAATATGGAGTAGTTAGAGAGCCTTCATGGGAACAGATTCATGAGACCCAGTGTGTCCCTTGGGTGTGCTTGATGTTATATATAATAATATTTATGATAGAATAAGGAACATAATAGATTATTTTCTCATTAACTATGTTAGTGTTAGGAAAAGTATCGTTCAATAATGATTTTTGGCCACCTAAACCTATAAAAATGAGTGAGCTATGGTTCATGAAGAATATCCTTAGATATGGATTCTAACATTTCTATATCAACATGTATAAAAAAATTTGACATTATATTGTTAATATAGGGATTCTGAATTCTTAGTGAAAACTATAGTTGAGACAAATTCCCCAACAATCTTCATAGGGATTATGAACTTGATCTTCCATCCCTCCGTAGATAAGTTTTTTAGTTTTTTTATCAATGACATAATCATTAACAATTTCCCAATGGGTAACAAGAATAACATGAGGATGTTTATATACTTACACATGCAACAACAATTTTATAGTTATCTCTCAATGTTTATCTTTTTTATTATATAGGTTCACTTCATAAGGATTTTGTCCCATATAATTGTTTAGGTGGAGACCCGATAATGAAATTGGAAGTTCTATACTGTGAATTAACCATGAGATTATATTATGTGGAATTTTTTATTAGTGTGGATGGATACAATATGATGATTTGTCACTAACGTTTCCAATATTATGATATTTTTTACTAACATTACATTAAAAGAGAAGTCAGTTGATTAGAAAAAGTAGTGTTTGAAATAAATCAAATATTTGGGGAATATTTTGAAATACTATATAGTTTAAAAGTTAAAAAAGGGACAGTTTAGTACATGGTGTTTCACAAATAATCTAGGGCTTTACTCAATTGTGTTTTTATTTAGATGTAGATGGTGATTTCATACGGTTTTAGGTATTTGTCACCCCATGAGAAGAACGATGTGACCCATTTAATAGTGTTTTCAAAAGGGGACTTCACCTAGATGATGTGGAGTCATTCAATTATGAGTGATCATTTTATTGTTTACTAGAAAAAATACAATATCATGTTTGGTTTTTTCTTGTAGTGTCCCCATACTAATATAGATCAATTTGATAAAGATCTTATAGGACAATGAGTTTATGATATAATATAATCTATTAAAGGGAATCATGTGGGAAGATTGACAGAAATGGAGAAACCTACACTCTAATAGTATAAGAGGAAACATAATAGATGACCTCATTGCAGCTAGCCCTAGTGGTGGTTAGAGGTAAATGTTTCTTCCAGTGATTTTGATGACTCCACCACATCATTAGAATTTGATAGAGGCTTATCTGAGAGATATTCATTGGGAATATCTATAGAAACCAATATCCTTAAGAGATATAACAATGGATTTTTGTAATGCAGGGAGCACTTTATCATTTTATGTGGTTAGATGGTATTGTCGATCATATTATGTATTGAGTTGACTGAAGAGTTCGATACCTCCCCATTAGTGGAACATCCATGAGAGGTGAATATATACCTTGGAATTTGTTGGAAGTTTATGTGTGTGGGATTTAGGTAAATTATAATTTATTTTGTTTTGATTCCTCAAAAATAAACAGGTGAAGGAATATACTTATGTTTCTTTAGGATTTAGTCAAATTATTTATATCTATCAGTAGATGTGGCATGTTATATATACTGATTTTATGATGGGGATACTACTAATAGTGAGTGTTTATAAAGCTATATAGATGGTTATGGATTTACTTTCTATGTCATAGGACATTATTCATATCCAAGAGAAGAGTTTCTTAGATATTTTTTAGTTCTTTGTTGTTTAAGATATTTTACAACATTATATGTTACCAATTATGATTTCCTCAAAATTGGATTCATTATAAATGTAAATAATGTAGAGAGGTATGTCATGGGTTATTGGGAAAACATTGTAAATGATTATGTTGTAACACCCCCATAGAGATGGTTATAACATGTGATTAATCCATGTTATGAATGATATACTAGGAGACATGGTATTGGAAAATAGTTTTAGCAAGGGTGATCACTAATCGTTGGTGAATCTCACATAAAATAACAATTATGGCACCTATACATATATGGATGAATCCCAGTATTTTAACTGGAGACCGCATAGGTATCACTTATTCTAGAAGAAAATAAGTGAGTAATCCCTTATGTGAATGTGGTAGGTACATGAAAAAATAACAAATTTTTAGGTGATTTATGAGAGAATTGGGAAAATTAAAATTTGGTAGAAATTTTTTGCATACCAATATCAATGACCCACATATTTTGATCAATGAAACCTTGGGATTATGTGGTTACATGATGAACCCATCCCTGTTATCGATAGACTAATATCATCTTCATATTTCCTTTCTTCATGACTATCTCCCTCTTATTTATAATGATATTTCATCCTCCTTAGTTTTTTATCGCTACATTGATATCCTTCTCTACCTTCAACTTCTTCTCATTCCTTCTTCAGTGCTCATGAATCACTTTTCTATTATAATCTCTTGTCGTGTTATAAATTATTTTGTTTTCTATTTTTTCTGGTTCTCTTTTAGTCTTTTGTATGCTATCTATTTATGGATTCCTTACTCTCATAACTCATCTCTTATCATAATAATATTCATGATAATAACTATATTATTTTATTGTGATGGAACTCCAATGGTTTGGGAATATGTTGGTATTAGGTTTGGATGATTTACCCATTCCATTATCCATCATCTGTTCAGTCTTCCATCATATTATTCTAGCCTCTATTTCATGTTAGTATAAGGGTGTTGCTGTGGTTTTGGGATGGTTTTGGTGATTGTCAGTCAATGGAGGGGGATCATCTCGACTGGAGACATCTACTGATTTCAACTTCAGTATATTCAAATGGTCCATAGTTTCATTTTTTGGTGGTTTCTTCATGGTGACGTCATGGTTCCATCCGGTCCTTTGATGTGTTTTCAAATATCATCGCATATGGTTTTCAACTGTTCTAGTTTTTTGATACTTTTTTATATTTTATTGATGGTGTTAGCTTCATCATGGATCATTATAATGATATTTTCCACTATAATACAAATTTTTCTTCTAGTTTAATTGATACATTCCATATCTGTTTAGTGAGATGAATCCCATGATGGATTTGCGATGTGTTCGTGTGACTTGGTGGGTGTTCCAATGGAATGAATGTGATTGTCATCTACCTTTTCTGGGTTCATTCGGCATTGGTTCAACTTTTTAGTTAATTATATCAATGGTGATCATAATTCTTCTTTGGTATCAATGATAGTGGGGTGTTGTGTTTTTACTTGTATGTGGTATCTTTTAATGTCCCAGTCCGTAAGGGTGATGGATGTTTTATCCTAGTGGTGCTTATTATGGCTGATGGCTAGTAACTATGAGGAGGTCGTGATGAGAGGGGTGCTCTAATTGGTTATATGATCTAGGTTATTGCGGCTCGCATGGTTTGAGGTTCTCATTTTCTAGGACGTGTGCCAATTCTCTTTTTGAAATATTTAATTTCAATTCAGAATCTTGAAAGGTTGTTCATGGTTTGATGCTTTGATTTTGTTTTCGGCTCAAGGGTGTTAACATTTAGTATCATTTTTGTGAGTTTTGATTTATTCTTTTTCCCCATTTTTTGGTATGTTGTAATTTGATTATGAGGTTCCCACTTGTCCAAAAAGTGGTTTATTCATAAAAAATATATTTGCATAATTGAAAAAAAATTGATTAAATGAATAATAAAATCATAGTTTTTCATAACATGAAGCACATAGACATAAACAAATTAATATATTTTATAAATATATTAATTTTTTAATGTAACATAGTAATTTCCTTGGGGTGTTTGAATATGAGTAAATAGATTATAAAATATATATATATAATTTTAACTATCAATACAAATGTATTGATTAATTCTGTGGAAATAAACACTCAATTCTTAGTCAATTATTTTTGGAATTAAAAAATCAACATTATTCGAAATAAAATTTATTTCATTTGGTGAATGAAAATTATAATTAATTTATACAATATTTAGAAATATAAATTTTTATATGAAATTTATGTTTTAAAAAATATAAAAATTAACTTTGTGTGAATTTTTTTTAAAAAAACTAAATGGATTATTTTTTAATGAAGCATAAAAAATATTGATTATTCAAATACTGTAATTTAGAATCAGTAAATTATGTTATTAAAAAATCCATTAATTTTTTCATTTTCATAAAATCATCCTATAATCAATATTAAATAATTAATTCTGTTTCAATTAGTGATATTCATGATTTTGATATTAGAGAATTGTTATTCATAAAAAATTATTTATTTCTGAAACATTTTTATGATTCATTTTAAAAATCTATAAGAATTTTTTTAAACTTACTATATAGGTTGACTTATAAAAAGTGGGTAAAATATTTGGAATCAGTAGGTCCAATTTTGATAAATTGTTGTGATTTATTTTACCAATTTTAATAGTAATTGCAGTAAATATTTATCACCTCGTTAAGGATAAAATTTGTAAATCGAGGTTAAAACTATGAGATAATGACTAAATGTACACCCCAAACATTCCACTATTCTTTTTTATGGGTAAACTTTGATAATAGTCATACAAAACTTTTAATATACGTTATTTTTGGGTGATATTCCTTTCAAAGTAAAATTTCAATTATTGTATGTAAAGAATATCCCAAAATGTCACTCGGTGGACATTTATGTATCATAAAAAATTATATATGTATAAAATGAGGATATTTATAAACGTTTATTTTATATATAAATGATTATTTTTAGAAAAATTGATTTAATTTTTAATTTTGAGTGATTTAATTTTCACATGTAATGCCTATGAAACTATCAAAGAATACTTTTTATACTATTAGATGAAAAATTAGTTTATTTTTAAAATGAAAAAGGTGATATTATTTGTGTGAGTTAAAATTTACAATGATTTTTCAAGATAAATATAAAATAAATATTTTATTATTTATTTTTTATAATTTCATTCCATAATTATTCGGATGACTTTAAAACTAATTTAAAGGAATTGTTTCAAAATGTTCATTAATTATCGTATACAATAAAAACATTTTATTTGATGGTATAAAAATAATAAAAATATTTCTTAAAGAAAATATAATGGTATGTTGCTAAAAATATCAACTATATTCTATTTATGGATATCTTTACTTTTATATCATTATTCATGACGTTAAAAAGTTTGGAACATTGATATTGCTGTAATTGGGAAATGTATAAAAGGGGGATAAAACTACTATATATGGTAAAAATATTAAATTATGTTGTATAAAATTATTTTTATAATAATATTTTGACTCATACTCACCATATAATTTAAATATAACAAATAAGATCCACTTCAACTTGAAAATTTATTTATATTAATGTAATAATTTTGTAATTACAAGATATTCCCTCTCCTTACATATAAAAGTGAACCTCATCTCCTCTCTTCCTCAAACCCATTGAGATCTATATATCGATCATACAATTCACAATTCAATTATCATATTTCTATTAAATTATTTGTAAATTTTTTCTTCTTGACAGACAATTCCACGGGTCATTAATAATTGATCTAAATGAGGCCAATAAAATATGTGGTAATCGTTTTTATTGAATCTTTAATGTTGTTTTCTTATTTTAATTCCCAAAAATATATTGGAATAATTATAAAATACTATATCCAATTCCATAAGTACACTCTTATGATTTTATTCTTATGATACTACCATTATCCACCAATCTTTTATCCTACAGTTACAAAAAATGTAACTCATGTGTTTTTACGACCTACCTTCTTCACGCAATGTTGTAATTAGTTTCCTATATCCATTTTACATGGTGGTTTATAAATATAGAAATAATAATTATATTTTATATTGAATAAATAATTTTGGTTTTGTAAATTCAATATAAAATTTACCTTTGTATATTCCATCCATTCGAAAATGATAATTTCACTCATCGGTATGTGTGGTCTATCGTCTCTACAAGGCAATGTGATTAATTTTTCATTTGTTATTTAAATTGATGGTAAAAAGGATATATATAATTACAATATATTATATATATGAAAAAATATATTTAATTGTGTATTATTATTTTCCTTTTTTTATTACACCCATTGACATTTGAAATTTTCATTCATGCCTCTGTATAACATACCATCTCCTTGAATGGGGTAATTTATTTTTATATATCGACATTTGAAGAATGATTATAAATATATATGAAATGAATAAAAATTTTATTAATACAAAATTTTTTTTGATAAATAAACTATATATTATTCTCAATTATTATAAATTCTCCGATGAAGTATAAATGAGAAAATTATAAAATTAACTATTAAATAAATGATAATATTGTATGATTTTTAAAAAATGAGTTAAATGAAATTATAGTTTTATCATATATAATATTATGAGTAGGAAAAATATTCTTAAATAAATTAATAACTTATTAGAAAACAATATACATTAGTATAAATCATGAAAAACAATAAGGAAGCTTTACGTGAGGGGTTACATGAATTAATTTCCACTCATTGCGTTATTCATCAACTTGATTGATTATGTTATGTCGTTTTTATGTATGAAAATTCCTCGATTTCTATTATGTGAAATTACAATAGGTATTTATGGATTTACATTAGACATGCATAATCATTTCGTTAATTAATATTTACATCATTGATATTATCATTGTAAGGGTTTAATTCACAGTCTTTTCCTTATTAATGATTGTTTATGCTAAAATTTTCATTATAATTATTATAGTATATTTTTATCTTATACCCCATAAATTTTCTTCTACATTAGTTATTTATTAAAATAGTATATTTTACTTTATTTTTCTACTCCTTATGTACTCAAGTGTCTGAATGATTTTTGTAATGAAAACTAACTTCATTTTCTATTAGTTCAAGAATATTTTTATTTCATTTACATGATATATTAAATTATACATCAACAATATTTTCAATATTATATTATGAATTATTAAATAAACTTTATCCCAGTTATAATATTAATATATATGTGTAAAAGTAATATTCTTTTATTTTACGCAATAATTTACTTTTGAATTTTTCTCTAAATGGAAAATTATTCAACATTTTAACATACATGATATTAAATGAATTTTTAGTTGTCATAAAAGATCAATGCATTAAAACAATTTTAAATATTTCTACTTTTAATTTTGAATAAAATCTTTTCTTTAATATTTCTCAAATTTGTCAATTTTTGTATTATTGATTTCAAAATGAAAAGATTATTTTCCATAAGATATATAATGATGATATTTTTTTTGAATCTCCATCCATGGAAACATTAATTGGTGAATATTACAATTTTAATGGGATATACTATATTTATTCTATGAATAATATTATTTTTTTGGATTCTGATTATGTTACATAATGGGGAAAGTATTAACATTTCATATGCCAGCTTTTCAATATGAATGCTCAAATTGATTATTTTCCAAACCATTCGTTTTGTCGATCAAAGTGACTTTATCAATAGGGGAATGAATTGATTACCTAATAAAAATTTGGGTAATTTTTTTTTAAAAAATCCCCCTATTTAATTAAAACAACAGTGTTAATAAAAATAATTGATCGATATATGTTCATAAATTTTAAAAGATTTTTTAAAAATTGAGTTTATCTTAATTAAAAAAGGACATTGAAATTTTTATAACTTTTAAATCCAAATTACATAATCAAAACCTTATATAAACACTAGTTAATATAAACCATCAATGTCATGGTTTATTATAGTTTAAAACAAATTCAGTTTATTTTATTGAAATGAAACAGAAAAACACATGATAGAATTTAAATATATGTGTAGTCTCAAGATGCGACTAACTCCATCTATATAATAATAACCTAATTCCATGTAGATTATATAAAAAAATCATCATCTATAGCCTATATCAGGTAAATATAAAAGCTCTAACCCTTTTCCCAAAACTTTCAGGGGTCTCATCCCCCACAACCGTGTGAATAAAACCAATACAGGACACATTACGACCTATTCCACAACACCATGTATAAAAAATAATGATATTTTAGAATATATATTATTTCATCTGGTTATATTGCATGAAATGTTTTGTGTTAAAAAATATGGTAAACCATGCACTACTCTAATATTAAAAGAAAAAACATAAATAAGTAATAAAATGAGATATTTAATTTTGTTGCTCGGTCTGATGGGATCAGAATTCTAGAAACACCTTGAATGTAGCTTGATGAAGAGGTCTAGTCATTTCATTGAAAATTTTAGTAAAACATAACATTATAAGATCTTTTTTTCTAACTTATTTAAGGTAATTTTATGTTCTATGTGATTCACTCTTCCATAGTTGGTTGAAGGTAAGAATGATTAATTTATGTTTCTTTAGTAAATGGAACAATTGATTATTTGTTCTAACAAAACCATCTTGTATCACACCATTCATGAGAGTGACTTTTTTTAATATATAACACTTTAGGATAGAGATAATAATAGAGGAACAATCATCTATGAATCCTGAATTCATATGCTAATTTATTACATAATTCTACATTTCCTATAATAGTTAATGATTAACTATATATCCTGTTATTTTAAAATACAATAAAACCTTCTTGGTGATATATTATAAGAGTCTTAGGTGAAAAAATTATTTATCAATTAAAATTACAAAAAAATGTGTTAAATGATTTTAGTAATGGTAAAATACTAGTTAAATCACTAGAATATTCAATCAAGTATTTTTGGATTCAGACACGATATTGTTGTCAGATTTTGAGGCTCGTAAAGACTATGTGAATTTGGAATACAATTATTAAATATATTACTTTATGTGTGAAGAATTAATTTAAAATAGTTGAATAAATCCATAATGGGTCATCATATGAGGAAAATGAGATAATGGTTAGGTCATGGGCATGATGATTACCCTATGAGGGGTATAACATTTATATGTGTCGGATGTTTAAGCACCTCTCTTAAAAAAATTATATTTTAAATTTTAAATTTAATTAATTTTTTAAATAATTTAATAACTCCTAAATGGTCTGTCATATGTGAAATCCAAGATCATTGATAGTTTGTTGAAGTAGTATTTACCCTAGGCAGTCTTTAAAATTTTTATTTTTCATACATTGGGACTCATTTCTCATAAAAAACTTGATACTTATTTATTTATTGAATCATTTTATAAAATAAAAAATTGTGTTTATCTCTTGTAATGTACATCATATGAGAAATTTGATACCACCATTAGGTTTGAAATGTCAGTGGTTACCTAGGATATGTTTAACATTCATACATGTCGGGCATTTGGTGATGTGTCTAATTAATTTAAGATATATAAAAATTAAATTAAATAATTAATATTATTAATTTAATAGAAAAATTGTTCGACTTTCATATTCATCTATGAAAACCAAATACTCCATTAATGCACATTAATGATTTAACCATCTTATCATAATGGTTTTTATTCGTTTAAGGTGAAATTCCTTAAGGGGGTATAATTAATGACTCTATAGAGAATTTTTAGTTTAATTGGGGATTAAAATCAGTGTTTTAATTTGGTTTAATGTGTGTAGTGATTTTCAGTTTAAATACCATAATCATTCAGTTGTTTCAGTGTTGATTGATAATGATTAGTTTGATATACTATGGATCTACCCTACATGTGATATGTAAGGAAAATTGATCATTATTACCTAGAACCAAGGTTTGCATGCATTTTTTCTTGCTGCATAATGTAATGGTTGATGATGAGTTCTAGTTTCAATTTAAAAATTATAAATAAATAAAATAAATTTTTTATTCTTCTGATATTCAAAATTCACGATCTTCTATGTTATTGATTAGAATTACATACTATTAGTGTTGCTGGATTTATATTTGTGGGAAATACAAAAATCATTACCTTGATCATGAAGGTAGTGAGGTATTTTCCATCCAATATTTCACTTTTTAAGTGGATACTTCATTTTAATTAATCGAATGATATTATATTTAAAAAAATCCCTTCCAAAGATAATATAGTAAAATTTATCAATGGATAATTATTTCAAATATAAAATAACAATTTTATCAAATTATAAAAGATAATTTCTGAAGACTATCAAATGATAATATTATATAATTCATAAATAACATCATCCAATGATGAATTATTATAATTATCTAAATGAAATTACAATTAATTATCATAGGATAATAATGAAAATTTTTCAAATGAAAATTACAAAGAAATATAAAATAATAATTTCATTATTTCATCGAATATACTATTATTCAAATTATTAATGTATATTTATAAGATAATTATTGAAACATCTGTGAATTTTTGTGTATTATTTTTGGATATTATATGGAATGATTTTTAGACCAGGCATTGAGATGGAAAGTTATTATTTGGTCTGGTGGGCCCCTAATAAATGTTTGAGAAATGTAGAAATATATAATATAAAATGCAAATGGTTTTCTGAAAAAAATAGGATAATTCTTAAATTGTTTCCCAAATCGAAAATCTGAGGGCACCTTTGAATTTAGAAAAGAGGCATTACCCTATGTGCGAGATAACTTTAGTCAACGCAGACAGTTTCAGAAAAATTTATCATAGGACATAAAAAGTATAAAAAAGTAATAAAAATTATGCTTGATGCAGTTTTTTGAGAAAAATTAAATGTTTTATTATGTATTAAATATAGGGTTAGTTTAATAACCCTAGAAGCTACGTATAATAATTAGATAAATCTCTAGGAAACCCATTCGAAGAACGATGTATGATTGAGGATCGACATCTACATGACAAACATTCTTCATCAACGAGTGATCCAAATCGAGGTATGATGTTTCATCTTATGAATTAAATATTTATTTTAATCATAGAATACCACGAATCAATTCAATGAGAATGTATTTTTACATTCATTTTTAGATGATTTCAAATTTATGGAATTATTTTGGTTCATTGATTTATTCCACTTCATTTATCATTCTAACAGTAGTGAATAAAGGTCTACATGAAAAACACTAGAGGCTCATTCTCAAAGATTTCTCATTGTGTTTATCTTTATTTTTTCATCACATTGTTCTACTTTGTAACCCTTTGATTCTTTAATCTACATTTTTGGATTGTTCTGAACACAACTGTACCCCAAAATTTGAGGACAATTGACAAATGATGTAGGATCTGTTTAGATCGATACTCAAGGAGCTCAGATCTACAACTATATTATTTTTGAAGGAATATGAGGAGGAACAGTCAATTATGTGAGGGAGCACATGCACAATAAAAATGGTGTTGATTGGAAGTAGAGCGAGTGTGGGAGGCGAAGGTGGGATGAGGAAGTTGTGGTGGGACGTGGCAGCATATGCTGCTGTGGTGGTGAAAGAATCAGTGACAGTAGTGAAGTGGGCCAAGTAAGGAGGATGGGCTTGGTTGGGTCAGAGGGTTAGGTCAATGAAGTGGGATAGGCTAGACCTAGGTGGGACCTAGGATGAAACCCATGAAACTGGAGCAGATCCCAGTTGTAATCGACCATGATGGTCAATTGTTGTGTCGCGACAGATCAAGCTTCCATGAGTGCATCAACCATGACGGTCGACTGCGGTTGCAGGGACTGTGCAGTTGGTACACGTGGTATGTCGACTGACCATGGTGGTAGGGGGTACTTCCATGATGGTTGGTTCAAAGGGAGATTATCTCAAATGAGCATATCTCTTAATTGGAGTGTCCAATCTAAAATTCATCTATGGTGTTGAGACCCAAACATTGAGACGGTCTTTTTGAGAAAAGTAGTGGTTTTTTATGTTAGACAAATGTAAGTTATGAATTATCTCTTGGTACATTTCTTAAGAGTTATATACGTCATTACATCTACATCAATGGATTGTAAACCCCTTTAGAGGTCGAGTCTCAGATACAGTAGTGTATTCCTCCCCATGACAAGAGTGTAATATTCTATCACCTCTTGTAGATTATGTTAAATTATGGGACCTAATTGGGTAGGGATGTGGTCCTCCATCTAGTGGGTATCATCAGTAGGTTTTGTGGTATCCCCCACTGTGTCTGGGCATGATTACTTAAGCAGCGGGTTGATCAAGATTGGGTATGTGCTATCACCCATTCTGCTGTGGGCATGATCTGTGGTCCATGCCGTTCAATTCTATGTGTGACACCTTCTATTTGTAGAATATTATGTTTTAAATAATGAGATCTTTTTGGGAAGTTACCAAATGAGCTAGAACTTATTTTAGTATCACCGATAATATGATGGATCAAAGAGTGATTTCTCCCAGAACGAGCGTGCTTTGGGAAAAATCTCGTGGGTGGTAATTTATTATGATTCCCAAATGTCACGGTGTGTTTCATGAGTATATATAGAATCATTATTATATTTTTTGTAGAAATATACATGTTTGGAGATAACTATAATTTGTTTTTTTGTATTAATTTTTAGTTTTAGTGTGTTTTACTAGGTACTTTTATTCTCATCCATGGATGGGGTCTTCCTACACTTGTTATGTCTTGGGAAGAAGTTGGACCTTTTGATGGATTTCTCGGAAAAATAGAACCATATGGGGCATAATGATACTAAAAAGACCAATGTGTGTTCCTACAGATTTTAGATTTAATTCCAGGTATATCAACATTCAGGTTGGACTTGTGTTTCATACCCTTTATGGTGGGTTGTATTTCTCCCTCTTTATGTTCTGTTACTTTTACTATCACAGTTTTTTGTGGGTTCTTAGTGGTTTGAATTAATTTTTTATTTATTGTTTTTTTTTCAATTCATCATTTTATGTCTTGGAGATGTGTGCATGTGTATTGGTACTTTAGCATAATACCTTCCATTTGTTGGATATGCCTACTCTGTGATAGTCACCATCCAAGAGCCTATTAGAGGCGGGCGTGGGGTAGTCACGACATGAACCCCTCTGGGACGGGTCATGAAACATACCATATTGTAATACTATCAATTTTATATCATGATAATTTCTTGTAATTATGAGAAATTAACAAATGATAATTTTTTGTGAAATTACAACTATATAATTATTGATGGATAATTTCAACACATGTGAAATTTAGATAATAATTTGTAAATTTTCCCAGTATGATAAATAATCATCATATTTCATAGTTTAGTTAATAGTTTTTGATTTTATATAGGAGAGATAAAATATCATCACATGTGATATTATAATGATAATTATAAAATTATCCACGAATAATAAAGTATCATCACTTTTGATATTTTTTTATTTTTTAAATAAAATATATTTTTTGTTAGGAATCCTTGAAAAAACTCCAGTGTCAATGTAGCTATAATAAGGTCCCGATGTTATATCTGTGACCAGTTATCCCCACCTTTTTTCATCGATGAATTTTGAGGTAGTAATTTCTTTTCCTTTAGGGGCTTGTGTTTCCAATTTTTTCCATGATTATTATATTTGTTATCATTATTTATTGTTCGTGATAGATTTTTATCACATGTGGGTGTGCGTTTATCCCATAAAACACATTGTGATTCCATGTTGGATTTTTATGTAGCTGTTTTCATTATTTCATTATGATCACATGTTATTGTGTATGCCACTATATACTCATGATGATATACTATACCTACTTGTGTGTTATCCATGTATATGTTTTTCCTATCCTTGTTAGTTGTTAGTGGTATTTGAAATAGGATTACCATCATGAAATATTCATCCCCTAGTAAGGGGGAATAATTTATTTGGATGATATCAATGAGAGACCATAGAATAACGTGGAGGTATGATGTAGCCATGGAGTCATGTCGAGGGTGTGCTCGAGGTACCCTTAGTTTCCCAATTACAATTCACCATTGGATACCCATGTTGATGTGATTACTTGTTATTCTATTCTAGTGGATCCAAGTGACATGTACCTCTTGAGGGAATGATAATGCTTGATATCACCTCCACGACACCATGATGAAGACATACAAGTTCTAGATTGCTTCTTCCAAATCATTCAGTTATCATCAGGCAAGGAGCTGAAGTGGGTATGGGTTGGGGTTGTGCAATCTTGGTTAGAGCATTTCCACTCAATTTTGTATAGTATTTTTATGGGTTTAATGAATTTATTGGTTTCATATAATGAAATTTTATACATGATAAAATTAGGATTAGGATGCATTGGTGGTTTCCTACCGAGTCGTGTACTCATACCATACTCAGGAATTTTGATGCACATGTAGATTTCCTGAGAGACCCGATGAAGGACTAGATCCCAACGATGGATGAATCCGTTGGTGGATAATGGTAATAGGGTTGAATTGGATAGAAACATAGGACCTTGATGTTCATTTATTAATCTTATTTTTTATTCATTCTTGACAAGATTTCTGCATCCGGAGATGCTTTCATTTTGATGACATGTTTTCCATTTACTTTTCTCATGATTACTCTGATTAGTTATTATATTTTCAATAATTATTATTTATTTGATGACATTATAGAAAGGGTATAATATCCCAAGTGATGGTTTTATACCCTCATTAGTAGTCATTAAACTATTTCATATGGGGAATCACACATGAGTTTGTGTATAATTCTAGGTCAAATCCAGTGGTTCAGGTTTGGATCTTATAGAATAGTATTAGATAATCAGGATGCACATACTTGTTTCATTACATTTCATAGTTATCGACAAGGTAGAACAGAGATAATATGGTTGGGAATTGGATATGGGAACTGTGTCGGTGTATACACATCAATGTATAGTTGACCTCTATGTTTCTATAAATATGAGAACTTATATTTTTCTATTACTACTTATTAAAATCCACTCAAGTGACTCAGATTTTGATGATATGTGATTTATGTGATTTTTGCTGTGTTCATGCATCTTGACTAGGGACATAGGTTTATATTCCAAATATACCAGTTTTTTTATATATTATTGTAATAATTAATTGACTTTATTTGTGCTATATGTTCTGGATACACTTTCATTATCTGAAATTTTTTGTGATGTCTAGTTGTGTCATATATCATTATATTCAATAATTAGTTTAACAAAGCATGCTTTGGTGTTAGTATGTATTTTATGACTATGATTAATATGTATGGATGGAGACGGGGTTAGTGCTAGGAGGGCTTTAACATGGGTTTTTGTTAGACTCTTTAAAACCCCCATGTGATCCGATAAAATGATTATTGTATATGTTAAATATTTTTTTTCCAAAGTGTTTCATTTATGTTATAAAAGATGTTTCCCCATCATAATTTATGGAAATACAAGAGAATCATGATGAAATACATCTATAATGGAAGAGGTTTCAACATTACTAATGGAATTTTGTGAGAACGTAGTTGAATATTAACCTTCACATTCATAAATGAAGTAATGCCACATCAAATAGAAGTATTTCAATTAGTGTATTTCAATGTCATAGGATTTCAGAACTATGGTTGAATAAGCTATGATTTTAAACTCCAACATTCTTTATCCTTCTAGACCACTGGAGGCTCTCAGGTTACTGAAGAATGAGTTGTGATATTTTTTGGGGGATATTTGAAATATTAGAGACTCTGAGGACTAAAACACTATTCTAATATTGAGCACGTGTTGTTAGAACATCCTTTTCAAAACCTATACTGTATGGTTCCAACTGATCTGAAGGAGATCGAGGTGAAACCTGAAGTCCCGTAGGGGAAGGTTTTTATCATACCTAGTACTTCATAATGGGGTGTACCTATTTTATCAATCAAGATGGTGGATGGTAGTATTTGACGATGTATTGATTACTAAATTCTGAACCAGGTGATAGTGAAGAATGGATATCCATTTCCCAGGATAAATGTACTTTTTGATCAACCATGGGGATCTCAGTGGTTCTCCAATATTGACCATTGATCAGTAAATAACCAGTTATGAGTTAGAGAGGAGTAAATTCCGAAGATAGTGTTTTAGAGATGGTATGAATTGTATGAGTAATTGCTGATTCCATTTGGGATGATGAACATACAAATAGTTTTCATAGCCCTCATGAAAAATTACTTTCAACAAGAAAATTACTCTTTCATCGAAGTGTTCATTGCAGATATCATCATATAACAACCAACACCAAAGCAACATTCTATACACCATGAGATAGTATTGGGAAATATTTGAGCACACATACATTTTGCCAATCTAATAGAATGTGAATTCCGGATTAAATGTGTAATGTTCCTATTGAATTGTATTCTAAGACCTGTATTTCATTAAACCTAGATAATATCAAATGATTCATGTCTTGAACATGTCCAAAAAATGTGTTTGAGATTTTGATATTTTTGTTTCTAGCAGGATATTACTTATGGTTTGTCCATGGCATCTCAAAACTATCAAAACCCCTGATAACAATGAATAGGGTGGGGGTAATGAGTTATAGTGACCATACCAATGCGAAGATGCATTCCATGACATAATGAGGAAGTTATAGATATCTCCAACAAAAACAATATACGATCTTTGGGTTTGGTTTGGAAGTGTACTATGATGAATCATGAATTGGATTGAGATTTTAATTGATGAAAAGAGATAATGTAGTGTCTTATGGATCTCGTATACTATGACCCCATGAGAAGAAATACGATATACCAAATTTGGATCTAGAAGCTGTGGTCTATATTCTGAAATGTTGCTGACACAATCTATTTGGTGATAGTTTTTTTGTTTACACAGACTACAATATCATTTGTAATGTCTTCACACAGTGGGACCATAATATGAGGAAGAGGCATTAGGTTGAGTATTTGAAAAAATTCGATTTTGATATTTCATTAGTACCCTACAATTAAGCGTGCTAAGGCGACAATAGTATTAGGATATGGACCTCATGGGATGTAGACTTGTTTCACTATATAGTTAATCTTTTACGGAAGAGGGTAATACTGTGATGGGTGGAATCTTGAAATGTACTATTATTTAACCCTTTCGTTTGATCAGACCAGATTTAAAGTGCCATATCCATTTCAAAATCATATTTTTTTGCCTCTTTATTCCTAGATTTACAGAGTGCGAAGGTCATGAACCATCTTCATGGTGGGTTTTTGAGGGAACCCTTTATACCTATCTTGATGTGGGAGGATGTCAGGAAGGACTTTGTTATGGGGTTACCTTAGACCGTAAAAAATCAGGACTAATCCTGGGTGATTATCAAACAGCTAAAGTTGTTTTAACACTTTTTACCTATCATATATACTCACTCATTGGAGGAGTTTGAGTGCACTGGTTTTTGAAATATTTTGAACCTTCACAAAGTCCCTTGGATGTTTTTTTGTATAGATATACATGTTTTAGAATGCATTTTTGTATCTTCTTATTAAAATAATTGGGGAATCAGATGATATTGAGAATGGTGTACCATCCTTAGGCCGACAGATAGTTAGAGTAGAATATAGGTATTTGGAGGATATACATCAAGTTTGTTTGTAAGAACATTGAAGATCATGTTATGAGAACCTATAATATTTTTAGATTGTATGAAACAATAATTATCATGATTTATTTCAGATGAATCCTTTTGAGGATATTTACTAAAGGACATTTTTCTCACTAATTGTTTTGCATGATGTGTATGAGGAAGATGTTTTTTGTCCAGTGTATGGTTCAGGAGGCCTCCAAGGGAGTGAATTACTGAAGATGTTCACCACCACTCAAAGTAGACTTATATCGCATGGTGACCATATGAGGAGACCCTATATATTTAATAAGGAAGATCAGGTTATCTTGAGAACGAATCTTTGGTTTGGTTCCCAACATCTAGGGAATCATGATAAGTTATCACCACATTTTTTGGACTCCTTGAGATCATAGAGTAGATTGGGGTTGTGGCATATCGCATGGACCAGCTTTCTTGGTATCACAATATATAAGATGTGTCCCATGATTCATAGCTTCTATGGTATATACATGAACTTATGATTTATATGGATTTTGAGGATTTTGAGTTGGAGATAGATACAAATTATGAGGAGTGTTCAATCTGTATCATAGATCAAAGTGAGAAGGTGTTGTGATGAAAGACGGTACCACTAGTCCATATTTATTAGATGCCTAGAAAGATCTGGGAGGAGAGGTGGGGGTGTGATTCTGATGTCTCTTGTGGATCATCGAATGAATTGATAATGTTTTTGAGAAAATATAGTATTAGTAGTACAAATTCAGTGGCAGGATGGACAGATCAAGAAAGAGACGTGGTTGAATGATTCTGATGTTTAATCTTCGTAGCCTATGTTATTCATGCAAGACATATAGAGATACCTCTTGAGGATGAGAATTATATAGAGGGGTGAATTCTAATTTCAAAATATTTATAAAGATAATATAAACCTTATTTTAGATAAATTATAATTCTCTGATTTGAAAAAAATGATTTATCATTGAAAATAAATTACTAAATGTGTTAAAGTTTTTGTGTAAGGGTAAAATCCCAGTTTAATTTATGGAATATACAATCAAATATTTTCAAGGTCAGACACTATGATGGTGAGATATTATAAGGCTCGTAATATCCCAGTGAATATGTAATAAAATTAATAAATATATTTTATTAAGGGTGCATAATTTTATCAGTATATTGGATAAATCCAAAATTGTATATAATATGAGAAATCTGAGACAAACATTATGTTTGGGGAGGATTTTTTACACTAGGTGTAGTAAAACATTTTTGATCATTAGATGTTTGGATTCCTCCCTCATGAAAATAATTTATTTAGTAAATTTTATTATATTATTTTGGAAAATAATTGAATTAATCCAATATAGTGCATCATATGAGATATCTGAAACCACTTTTTGGTATGGGATGCAGTGTTTACCCTATGAGGGGTATAGTATTTTTAAGCATCCAATTTTTTCACACCACTCTCACAAAATAACTATGTTATATTTATTTATTTAGTACAGTTTTTTAGAAATAAATACATAATAGGTATCAAATAGTGCTTCTTATAAGAAATATAAGACCACCATTATGTCCAAAATGTGGGGTTTTCCTTAGTTGGGGCATAACATTTATCCATATCAAGAATCTGGTTACATAGATTGTCAATTTAATTTATATAATATTGAAATTAAAAAATTAATATAATTATTTTAATACAAAAAGAAAAAAATCATCTTCATAAATGGACACAATGTAGTCTGTTGATGCACTTGAAATATTTTAAGAACCCCTGAATCATACATGTTTTGATCCATTCTAGTTTTAATTCCATATTGTGGTGTAATTAATTAATTCATAATGAATTTTTAGTTTAATTTCATTTTAAAAGGAAATATTTAATTAGGTTTTATCTATTTTTCTATATTATGTCTAAATACTGAAATCATTCAGTTATTTTGGTGATCATTAACCATGATGAGTTTGATTAACTTAGGGTCAAACTAGTGCACGATAGGCAAATACCCTTGATCAAATTTACCTAGAACTAGCCAATGAGTGTAGTCCCTCCTGGTGAACAACATGAAGGTGGAAGATGATTTAACTTTTCTTTTTAAAATTAAATAAATAATTAATTTTTTATATTCTTAAAATAATCTAAATTCAACATATTTTGTGTTATATATTATAATTTTACATAATAAGATTCATTGGATCCATATCTATGTGCATAACCTAAATCATATCCTTGATTCGAAAGGTAATGAAGTTTTTTCAATCTGATATTTTCTATCATAAAAAGATAATTTAAGACAAATTATCAAAGGATATTCTTAAAAATTAATAAATAAGGATAATATTTAAAAAACATTCAAAGGATAATTATTATAATTATCAAATGATAATTATTATAATTACTAAATGATAAATTTATTTAATTATCAAAGATAATTACATCATAATATGAAATGACAATTTTAAATAAAATTTATATAAAACTATCAAAGGATGAATTATTAAAATTATGAAAAGATAATTATAAGGAATTATTTAATGATAATAGTGAATATTGATCAAATGAAAATTATTATGAATTATAAAATATGAATTGCTTATGTTTATTGAAGGAAATATTATTAAATTTAATATAGGATGATTATAATGTAATTATCACATGAAAAAATTATCAATTTTATAATATAATACTTTTTTTGGAATTTTATAAAAAATGTTTACGGAATTTTTTTATGAAATTACAAAATTCTAATTTTGGAAGGATAAATTCAACACATGAATAGTGTAAATAATTATTTTAGAATTTTCTAGGAAAGATAAATTATAATTAAATGTTATAATTTAGTTAATAATTTTAAAATTTATCTAGGAAAAAAAATAACATCAAAGAAGATATTTTAATTGTAATTCAAAAAATTATCTGGGAGATGAAATCCATCATTGAATGTGTTGTTTTATTTCTATTTGAAATAAAATATCATTTTTGGTTCTAGGAAACATTGATGAAACAAAAATTTTGGCATATCATTTATATTTATATGGAAGGATGATTATGAGAAGTTATCACCATCTTTTTTACATCGATAAATTTTGATGTAGGAAGTTCCTTACCTTCATGGGATTGTAGTTACACTTTCTACCTTAATGAGTATATTTTTTTGGAATTTTTTATTTATTTTTATTGATTTTTATCACTTGTGAGTGTGTCTGTAGCCCATAAAACCAATTATGATTCTATGTAGGATATTTGTGTAGCGTTTATCCATGTTTTATAATGATCACAGGTTGTTGTTGATGCCACTATATACTCTTTCTCATATACTTTTCCAACTTGGATTCTCAACCTGTTAATGTGTAACCACACCTTAATTGTTGTATTTGGCATTTTAAATAGGTGGAATATCATGAATTATATACCCCTTGTTCTGGAGGGTGGAAATTCTTTATTGGGTTGATAAAATGATTTACCTAAAAATAAGGTAGAGGTACGAGGTAACCATGTAATTATGTCAGTGGTGTACTTGAGGTACATTGGATTTTCCAAGTTCCATTTACCAAGTGATAGCTTAATTTATGTGAGTACTAGTTATTCTCTTCTAGGGGATCTGGGTGACATGGTCCTCTTGAGGGATAGATGATAGTGGGTATCACCTCCATGAAACCCTGAGGATATTGTTAAAGGGATGGTTTTCTTCTGCCAACTCATTAAATTATCTTTCAGCATGGAGCTGTATCTGGTATAGTCAGGGGTGTGGAAGTTTGGTTAGCACACTACCACTCTATTTCGGATTGTATATTTATGAGAATAATAAATTTAATATTATCATTCCACAAACTTGTATACTTTAGCACATGAGGTTGAGGAAACAATGGTGGTGTCCTACTAAGTTTTGTACTCCCACCCTACTCATGCATTTCAATGCAGATGTAGATTTTATGTTAGACCCAGTGAAGGTAAAGATATCTATGGGGGATGGATGACTAGGTGGAGCATGGAACTGGGGTGGACTAGGATAGACATCAGAGGACCCTGTTGTTATTTAATTTATCATCCGTTTTATTAATTATGGATAGGCATTCAACATTGGGAGCTAAAGTTATTTGTATGTCATGTACTTCATTTACATTCCATATGATTACTCTAATTATTTATTATATCTTAAATATTTATTACTTATGCTATTACATGGTAATTACGTTATAGTCTCCAAAATGATGAAATTATACCCTCACTATAAGATGACAAGCTCGTGCATTCGTGGAGGTGCACATGAGGTGATGTGGCATTCCATCTCCGAACTAGTCATTTGAGATGGTATGTTACATTAACCATTAAAATAGTCCTCACCATTTAATTTTAAAATATATATGTTATAATTATTCAATTTAGAAATCTAAAATATTGAATATTAGTCAAACTAGCTGTGTCTCATGTATGTTGATGAGTCAGGCCAATGATGAGTGAGGAAAGTGGTAGGTCATCTGATGGTAGGTCAGTTCTAGTGGTGACCCATGTTCAATGGTAACTCATTTAAATAGTGATTCATTTCAATGGAATCTCTTCTCAATGGTGACTCTTTGAATAGTTACTTCTCTCATTGGTTACTTTACTCAATAGTGAATCATACTAATGGTGAATTATCTCAATTGGGACTCATCACATAGTAGGTCATTTTCAGAAACGAATCTATTCTAGCAGTGACTCATCATATATAGTGAGTATTATAAGGAGACTAATCCATAAGGAAAGTGACTCATTTATTGGGGAGATACATTCTTGGATGTGACTCATTTTTAATAGTTTTTTTCGGATGGAATCCTAATCATTAAGGTTACTCTTTTCTAGTGGTGAGGAATTCCTAGAGCTGACACATCTTCAATGGTTAGACATTTCAAGACATCATTAGATTTTCCACAAATTTCTTTATATTATAAAATGATATCAAAAAATAGAAATAACATTAAAAACATAGTTAAAAATATATTTAAAATTAAAAATAGGTTTCATCAATCTCCCAATAGTTTTTGATAAAAAATCATGGAATTTTATAAACCATGTGCATAACAAACTATGGCTCAAAATAAATATACATAAAATTGTAAACAAAACGATATCAAAGTTATTATTCAACACAAATTATCAAAGTAATTTACTAAATAACATTAAATTATATAAATTAATTAAATCTGAAATCAAATGTATGTTATGATGAAATATCCTTACTAATGGTATCAATCTATAACATCACTGAAAAAACTCTGAATAAATGACTTATTCATACTTCACCATTTTGGAATACCAAAAAAAATAGGATGTGAAAAAAGAAAAACATGAATAGTAAGATAATATCTATTAAGAGAAAAAAATAATTAAATTACTTCAAAAAAGAGACACAATATAACATCATTTATATATCCCAAACCATGACATAAAGTATAATCTCAATACTTATCATCCCATATAGTTGAAAAATGAGATTCCATGCCTTTATTAGAGAATGTGGGCATTGAAGGAGAGGCTAGGGATTGGTAAATATGATGGATATTGTAGGTGATGAAACAATAATTGTGTCAATAAAGTTGGCAGGTGAAATATCTAGGATGATCACTGGAAAAAGTGGTCGAACTGCTTCCACTATAGATAAATTATTCTTCCAAACCGACCAGGATGAGGTGAATTGGGATATTTGTAAAAATCAGTCTGAAATCATCAAAAATAGAAGCTATAGGAGTCAAATTATAGGTCCCCAATATGGACTCATTTGATACCATTATAGTCCAGGACACATGATAAAAGGCGTTATCTGATTTATAAAATCGATGATGATTTAGAATCCTTGATCCATGACACTAAGTGAATACTAATTATCCATTTTAACAACTAAAAATATGTTTCAATTCATTCAACATATAGACATTCTACTCAAAGGATCTTGTAATAGGTGGAAATCAATGGTTCTAAGTAATAAAATTTAATTTACTCTTCAGATAATACATAGTATTGATTCAGGATAGGAAAAACATTATGTCCTCTATAATGGTTTCTCTATAATTTCCAATTTAATTTATACATTCATATATCATATTATTCAAATTATCATAGTTATATCGAATATGCCACAAACGTTCTTGTGAAATATTAAGAATAACCCTTGAAATAGCATGGATGCCCTCTCTATGAACTGGTTTTATCAGATTAATGTCCATATAAATAGGCTGAGGACTAGAAGTAGAAGCCAATAAATTCATATTATCCATCATCTCCAAAATTGAATTCGTACTAGTGGAGAATGAAATCTGCATTCCCTCCATCACTGATCTCAAAGACTCCATCTCACTGGAAAGTCTTATATTCATTACATGCACTTAATTAATTTGATGAAACATATGGGGTTGAATATGATCAAGTGAAATATCTAACTAGAGTATATAATCGTTATCATAAAGATTTGTTATCATAATAGGATGATTATTCAGATTATGAGCATAGTCCTTGGAGATCAATTCTCTGAATGTCTCTAAGTCAGTTCTGGAAACCAAATCTACTTGTATAATAGAAACATGATTAGTAGGCATGGTCCAGTAGTTATCTAAATCAAATAATTCTTTGTAGCCTCATATATTTTAGGCATATCTGACCCAAATTTATGTAGCTCCCAAGAAGCATCAAATCATTATAGTAAGGTTCACTTAGTATCCATATCTACTCGAATTGGAAACAAACATCCACTATGCTGTGGTGGACTACTACCATCTTGTAATTCAAAATTGTCAAAGCCTATCCTTAGATAACATGTATATATATCACATTATTCAAAAGTAAAGAATACCTTCTTAGAATAAGACATGATAGAAGGTTCAACCACTATAGGTTCAACAACAATCTTCTAAACAACTATCTTCTCATCATCTAAAGGAAAAATTGAATCACCCTCATCTTCTTCTATATCTATAGAAATAAAATTGTGTCTCACAAATCATAGGGCTTCCTCTACCTCAACAGATGCCTATAACTCATAACCAACATCTCTATAATCAACTTTAAATAATATTGTTCTCTCCACTTATCTATATAAAATTGAAAATACTAGGGAAGAATAATGGTCCCAAGGTATATTAATATTTTCCGCTAAAATATGCCCATCATTTACACTGTAATATAATCCATAATCACTATATTTTCTATCTTACTTATCCCAATCATCTCTATTCTCTTATTTTTAACTATATTCTTCTAAAACATCTTCTTCATATCCACTCTCACCAGTATCAGATAACTCAAAAATTTCTTCAAAAACATAAATCTCATCTTCTTAACAACTTTCATATAAGTGTGTATATTATTCTAGAATAGATCTAGGTAGACTAGATAGAAAAAAAGTAACACTATGAAAGATTTAAGGAAATTTAGGGTCACTTCCTACCTCAATTGAGAACCATTTCACCTCATTATCGGAGGAAAAAATCTCTTCTTATCCTTCTTTATATGTGTACACAACCACTTCATCTTTCTCTAATAAAGGATAGATAAGATTCCATGGTCTTATATAGTTACTAAAAGGATTGAACTCATTATAAACATTTTCAATGTCATTAATAAAATTACAATTATCAGGGTTCCAATTTCTTTTCATTCTCTTCAATATTTCCTTGTTCAAAGAAAAACCTCTATAATTTACCTCTATTTTTTCTTCCCCAACAACCGATCGCATTCCCTTCGACATGGTAAAAATGAAATTTAGGAAAATTAGGGAATTTCCAGTCAAAGATGTTCTATAAATTTCTATAATTTGAAAAATTAAATAACTAAACATGTTAATTTTATCTCCCCTTTTCATGATGTATATCAGGTACATATCATGATACACTATATTACAAAAATCATCTTTCCTTAGTCATAACATGTGCTGAATAAAATTGAACAAAACATATACTCTCCATGTAGCTATGTTTCAACTTTTCAACTCATATTTATATTTCTATTAAACATAGAAAAGGCTTCCTCAGATTTTTATGAATCAATAAAACTAGTAATTTATCAATGATTATCATTTGAGACTCTATCGTGAGGTACTTTCATGCACCTGGGCCATTTATCTAAAGAGAACACAAATTTACTCCCATTTATCTTACACCAAACAGAGTATTTATATTCTCTAATTATAAACGTGACATTTTGATAAACATGATGCATTAAACTCAAACACAAAATCCCTTCATTGTTTGAAAACCACTATAAACATTGGGGTCTTCAATTAATATAATTACCAAATAACATCTTGACAGTATCCAATTAACATTAACATAGTTCCTATGAACTACAAAATTCATTACAAGCTGTGAGTTACACGACTCTTTAGTTTAACTGATCAAATAACTTATCTTATTCTTCGAAGAACACAGATCTTTAGGAGATGATGAAAATTATCACTTCAATCAAACTATTTAAAATAAGGTCGGATGTTCGAATGAGTTTAATGTAAGGCTAATATTCGGGAGAGAAAAAAATGTATAGAAGGTTTTAGAATAAAGAAGATTTGGCATCAAAATTAGGCGATGTCACCATTTTAAACAAATTTTTGGATCCAAAAATTGAAAAAACAAAATAAAATATTTAAAAAATTAAATAAATAACTTATAAATAAAAGTTATAAATGATGACATATTTTCGAACAGTGGGTTGTTCCAATGGTGGGTAAATAACCACATTCAGTAAAATCTAATGGTGGGTAAACAAAAATGGTGTGTAAACAATAATAGTGTGTAAACACCAAAGGTGGGTAAACTATATTGATCGGAAGATGCCAATGGTGGGTCCCCAAATAATTATGTTTTACCAAAATTAATCATTTTTTATTCCTGTTTTCAATATTCAATTTTCATATAATTAAGTGTCTTAGTAAAAATATCACAATTTTTTTTTCCATTCTAGTGTATTCAAGACTCATATAACCCATTCCAAAATGATCTATAAAAAATCAAATTTTTATGAGAATTTGTTAGCTCAGTAGAAAGAAAAAATATTCTTAGAAATTTTTATTGCACATGTTTATTCACAATTTATCAACACATGTATGAAATGATATCTGTAGTATAGTAGAGTGTGTTTCATCCACAAAATTTTAGTACAAAATCTACTTGTAACAATGTATTAATCCTCCTCTATAGATATAGATGTTGAAATTTATTTTACTATACAATGAAACTTGATACTTTTCCAAAAGAAGACAAGTTCCAGATATTTTTTTATATCTATATTACGACCACCCAAATCATCATCTAAAAAACTATCAACGTCATATGATTATCTTAATGGATAGAAATAATCCTAATTTAGTTTTATACTTGACGTATCTGAACATCCTTTTAACAAAAAGTACATGTGGCTCTATTCAGTTTTCCTGAAAATGATCACACATGCACACAGTAAACATAATATCTGGGCTGCTAGAAGTTATGCATTAAAGACTTGAAATCACACCAATATAATTGATTTTACCTAATGGTTTGACATCTATAAAAATATATTACTATCAGGTGGTTCTCAATTTAGTGTTATTATTTTTAGTGATATCCAAAAAAAATTTGTTAGAAGTTCTTTAAAATATTCTTTAATTTATGATAATTCATTTTTTATTTGGAAAAATATGAAAAAAATGAAATAATTTTAATTTATCCACTAAACATATTTAAAATTAATTTGGAACAATCTTTTAAAAATTATTACATAAAAAATTATATGATCCAGTCATAATATACATTACATATATTTGAGCTATTAAATTATGTTTTCAATTTTTTTTATAAAAATGGAATGATAAACAATTCCTTTTAAAAAAATAGAAATTATAAAAGAGATTATCCTATCATTCCAAACTATCGGATCTGGTTTTATACCCTATAAATATATTATTAGTTAGAAAACATGAATTGAAAATTGGGGATTTTAAAAATAGGTGTATTTTTCTACAAAACAACCACAATTATTTAACCATTTAAGAATTCACTTTTGAAATACATTTGATATAGTTTGAAATATAGATGTGTCATATATCCTAGGTGTATTCTAATGGATATGATAAGGGTATATGTGAATATGTTTTCTCATAGTATTACCCTCTTATTGATTATACGGCTGTGCAACTAGTTAGAACATTTTTATTTTTATTGTTCCTAATTCATCAACGTAGTTTCTAAACTCTCATTTACTGCATAGAGTCATGCTTTCTTTTGGTATTTAAAAAAGTTCTGAAAAATTATTTCATTAAAATTGATTAATTTATTCTATCATATCCATTACCCATAATTCAACATTTATTACATTAATGATTTTATTTTGTTCAATTTGTGACAAGAATTATTAATATTAAACATAGTTTCTTAGAGAATTTTTAGTCCATGTAACATTATTTATGTATCCAACTACATCATCTAGAGGGTGGTATTTAAGACTCCTAATACATCTATAAATATAAGGGTTGGTCACCTCATGTTCATCTACATATTCTGATTCAGTTTCTAGAACATCCTCATAACTAGATGATTGTTCTTCTTGTTTTACAACAATGTGAGAAGGTTTGACATTGATGTTCACTGTTGATAAACCATAATTGAGGTTATATAACGGGTGTTTAATATCAAGTGGATATGTCTCCTCAGACATGACTTGGAAAGAATCTTCCACATTCTTGGTTCTTTTATTAAATATTGTATAAAAGTTTCTATTTGTTGAATAACCACAGAAAATCCATTCAAAAGTTTTGGTGGAAAAAACATTTCAAGGTTATCCATATAGTTAAGAATAATTTATTTCTATATAAAAACTGTAAAGTAAATAAAATTTGGCTTCCTATTATTCCAAATATCACAAGGGGTTTTCTCTAAAAGATATCAAATTAAGACTCCATTAATTATGTAATAGTATTTATTCATAGCCTTTATCTAATGGTTTACATGTAAGTCATACTCATTATGCATTTTTTGGGAAATCTATTGAGGTTTTATATTTATTATCTCAAAAAAACCATTCTTCTAGGGAGTCCTAAGTGAAAATATGTTATGGTTTTAGTGATTTTGTGACCAAAGGACTCAATTTCCTGATTTTAAAATTCTTGATCATGATCCCTTCTTATTTTATTTATTCCAAGTCCACTTTGGATTTCTATAGATATTTTATACTTGGTAATGTGAGAGAAGGCTTTACTTGTGGGAGATAAATTGAATAACCTTGTATATCTGGAAAACTCTTCTAAAAGTACATATATGAGTTACAAAGAAGAGAACACACTCTATATAGTCCAAACAAGTCCATATAAACTATTTTATGAGGTATATCAGTTGATATTTAATTCTTTAATTTAAAATATATTTTTTTTTGTTTCCATTTTTGATAGAGTTTACAAAAATTTTCTTTTGTGAATTTTTATTTAAGTAGATCCCTGGACTACCCATTACTAGTATTTTTTATAAGTTATTGAATGTTATATTGTACGAGTATTATATTACAAATTTATATTCCTAATGAAATACACATAATCAAGACACATTTTGTAAAATTAAAGAGTCAAGATTAATAGTATACACATATTAATATCTCAATGAAGTAAAATCTAAATAATTACCTGAATTAAAACATAAAAATTATTATTTTTAAATTTTATAACAAAACCACCATTACATAGTTATCAGATTCTGAGAATATTTTTTTTAAACAATGAAAAAATAATGCTTCATTAATTAAAACTATGTTAGAGTTACCGATTTGGCCATGGTTGATGATTTTCCCTTTATAATTTCCACTAAAGGTGAAATATCCACCATATAACTTTTAAAATATCTTTATTCATGATTAATATACTATCATTTTTATGGAACAAACACTGTTATGGAACCATAGATTTTTATAGGAGCAGTTCATGCTATTCCCCAGTAATAAAAATGTATAGAAACATTTATTTTGGTAAAAAAAATTAATTGCATCAGAAATGTGAGTGTTTGGATCTTTATAAACCCTTATTTTCATTATGGTTTTCCTATTATCATATTGGAAACTTTTTGAAATAAAATATTTATTAGGTCTAATTGAATAATAAATAGTATAATAATTCCCTCAATTAGATTTATAGACAAAATTTCTCTAAACAATTCTACTCTATCAAAGTTGTTAACCTAGACCAGTAATATACATAAGTTTTATTTTTTACCTATTAATTGAGCAATATTTTAGATATAATTACTTAATATGTAAAATTATTTCTTTTACTACTCATTTCATGACTTTGGTTTGGTATTTTTATTTAATACTTTAGAATTCTTTTTCTTTTCTACAACAAAATCAGATTGGATATCAGTAGTTAAAGAATATTGTAAAATTAATTTTTTTAATTTATAGTTTAGGTCATTTATTTTATCTTCAAGAATAATTAAATGTCAAAAAATTTAATATGTTTATATATCATTGTAAGTTACACTCAATATTTATTATAATTATTTACAGGTGATACAGTTGTAACCTCATATATATTTTTATTTAAGAACATATTTTCTCATTCATGATTTTTCTTCCTAAGTAGAGTCTATGTAAATAGAGTTGTCCTCATAGTAAATCATTGTAAATATTCTAGATTTATTTTATTTTATATACTTATCAACAAACTTATTTTTTATATTAACTTGGGTCAATCATCCTTGACATGTTCTGTTAGTTTTCACTCATAACATGTTACTTTATTTGATGTATCATCTATTTTCAGTCTTTCTTCCAAGTCCATGTACTGTCATTCATTACATAGTAAGTTAGTTTCTAAAATTATTTATTATTCATATATAATTTTATATACCTTCCTTGTAGGTGGACCATTTCATGATCACTTTTTACTAGTGATTCCTCATCACTTGATCTTTCAATTAGAACATTTTCTTTCCCTTTATATTATTATGCAGTAGTCTTGAAGGATATGTATTTCCTATTAGTTCCATATTCCTCTCCATGATTAGATTCATGAACTTCCTCATGCATCATTATCTTTACAATTAACTTCATAATAGTTAGTTTACTGATATCACATGATTCTTTTATGAAAAATGATTTTCCACTCTATCTCTCTTGAATACATCTTAGTTGTCCGATGATTCGATGTTTGTGTGAATATAGATTTTTAATGATATATTTGTATTTAATATCTCATTATACTAGATATATATATAAGAACTCATCACATTAGGGTTAAACTTGAATGTTTCATATTTAATCATATATTATTCAATATCATTTCATTAACATTAGTAGTTCCTTCATGATAAATAGCTAATGTATCATATATTTCATAAGATATTTTACAGGTGGATATCCTGGTAAAATATTCATCACTTAATGTATATTATTGATCATTAATTTCCTTATAGTTGTTGTAATGATAATTTTCAGTAGCATCATCCCATGTAATCCTCGTTGTTTTTTGGTAATTCATAGTTACCTTCTATAAAATACCATATTTCAAAACCCATTATTTCAATATATATTATCATCTAAATTTTCGATTGAGGAATTTTATTTGTATTAAATAAAGAATGTCTCTTAGTGGAAGAATATTCTTTTCTATTATCAATTTATGGAAATAAATATTGAAATAACAAGAATTTGTGATCTTTAAAACATAAATAATGTCAAAGTTGAAAATATTTTGAAAATATTTGATACCAAATTTTAGTTAGAGTGAGTATCTTAAAAAGGGGTGAATTGAGTACCCAAAAATCTGTTAAAACTAGTATAAATAAAATTTCATTATTTAATTAATACTTTTGAGTCAATAAATAAGCATATAGATATAAGTTTTTTATCCTTACAATTATTTATCAATGATCGATTACAGGTAATTTAAAATAATATAAAGAAAATATTCTAAATTTAAAAATTAAATTTCATAACAAAAATCCTATATAAAATATAGTTAATACTAACAATAAAATTAATGGTTTTGTTTAATGTTTAAACAAATTCAGTTTAATTAATTTAAAAGACATAATAGAACATATAGAGAAATTAAAACCATTGGTTGCATCTCAACCCGAGATCTAATCCCTTCCACTTGGAATTCACATGCATCAAATAAGTCTTTAAAAAATAATCACAATCCAAAACATTGAACATGAAATCATAAAATAGATTACCGTCTTTTTTGGAAACACAAGGACCGCTTCAACAATTACCTTGAGAATAAAACATAGTCCACATAATGACCTCTTAAACAACAATGTGGTTAATAAAAAGTAAATAGAGTTATTAAGATATCGTTTATCATCCATTTTATGTGTAATAGATATTATTTATTCAAAATGAAATTAAACCACACACAAGGTGAATGTGAAATCAACAAACAGAAGGAGAAACAATAAAGATAGAGAAAATTGTGTTACTCGGTATGATGTGTCCTAGAATCTTGAAACTCCCCAAATATATATTGATTAAGAGGTAGTGTCATTTATTAAAAAAATTCACTTAAAAAATGTTCTATAATATCTCTTTATTAAGAATATTTTAAGTTAATCCTATGCTCCATATACAACACTCATTTTAATGGTTACTCATCTAACATTTTGTTATTTTATTGGTGAATCCATTCTGGTGGTGACCCATCTTCCACAGTGAGTCTTTTATAGTGATTAGTCAATCATAATGATGATTATTTTCTAGCATTGATATATTCCGAGTTTTGAATCATCATCAATAGAAACTATTTTTTTGTGGTGACCAAATAATTATGGCAACTATTTTTAAGTGGGGAGGAATTTCGATTTTTAACTCATATACAATGGTGAGTTATTTCACAACTTATCCCAATATTCTCAATATTTTCTTAAATAATAAAATGAAGTCATAATATCTAAAATCCATTAAGAAAACAATTCACATGATTTGTGAGCATTAAGACAAGAAGTTTCAAACAAATATGATGAATGTATTCCACTTGCTGACAGGCGCGTCCCGTTATAGCCCCTAGATAAATCAGTAGGACTAATGAATCAAATTAGTTTTGGTATTTGGGCGAGACCATAAAATTTAGAAAATATAAAATTTATGAGACCTAGAAAGTATGTTTCTGATGTCATATATGATGAATTATACTATTATGAACTTACTTTTTATAGTCTTTGTGATTATTTTAGTAATTATTATATATATGTATAAGTTTCATGATCAACTATTTATTTATTTGGAATTATTTGATTCTCTTTTATTCCATCATTTGTATTATTATTTTTTATGTAATTTATTAAATATAATTTTCTTTTAGATAAGAAAAATTTTATATTGATTATTCCTTTTTATCACATGATGGATTCCATTGTATATAACCCTTATAGAGTTTCTAATCTCACCCACATCTTATGTTTCTTTTCCCCAGGATATGAATATATAATCGTTGAATTTTTTAAAGGAAATATCATATCTACATTCACTATGTTTTGGTATTTTATTAGGATTAAAAAAATGAGAATTTGATCATTTTTTTGTTCTTCAATACAACTAAACAATTCGGTCCTTTGGAACGTGATCCTGTGTCTTCGTTAACCATATAATAATGTACACACCGACTTTTCAAAACTGGAGTCTAGGTATTTGTATTTTGTATTTGATTATGTTTTATTGAATCCTTGGGAGTGATATTTAGTAAAACATATAATAGAGGACACAACCATATAACATAATTTTAGGACACATCTAAATTTTGGATAATATAAAAAATATTTTATTAAGATAGATATTATGTTATTTTTTCTAAAATTAATTCCTTGTATGGATACTACCAGTGGATGTGATTTTTGTAAAGATTCATTATAGGGTATATCTAGAAGCCCAATCCATTATGGCATATTGATTATGGATATTTAAAATAAATATCTAATAAATAAAAAAAGGATTGAAATTCCTATTGTTTATGGAGGTCAAGGAACATAAAATATAACATTGAACTAATATAATACATAATTATTTTAATCTCCACAATGGAATCTAATATAATATTGAGATGAAGAAAATCCATCAGATAAACTAATAAATACCTAAAAGAAATGGGTGATTTTCAAATCCTAGTAAGGTAATAAACATTATATAGGGGAATGAAATATCAATCAATAGGATTAAAATGATATTTTAAAGAATGATGCTCTGGAATAATAATATATTAGAATAACAAAAATAAAACATTATCTTAATATAATTGAATAATATGAAATGGGTGAAACATAAAACATTAAAAATTCACAATTAAAGGCAAACTAGAAATATAAAATCACATTCTGGATCGATTCCCATAATTCATTTTCTTCTCACCTCAATCCCATATAAAACATATCATCATATTAAAAATAACCAGTTCATTAGATCGATATCTTGGTTAACAAATCAAAAATTTTATATGATTATGTGTTATATAAAATAAATCATTTATAATTCATATTTAAAATAACTACCCATGGAATGAACTGGGTTGTATAATATTTTCTCAAAACGAAATCAAAATTAAGTTCACAAATAATGAATTATAGAAATGAATATAAGTCATGTATTACCCCATCCATGTAATAAAATAAAATATTTTAATTTTTCTGAGACGAATATATACACATTTCAGAATCATTCCATAACATAAATGGGATAGATAATATGTGAAAAAGCGTTATATGTTACATCATAAAAAATGGTGGTTTGGAGAGATCCCTTATCTTATGTCCTAGAATAAATCTATACATGCACATAGTATCTTGAATAATCAAACTAAATTTATAAATTCTTTTATTTATAAAAATTTCCATGTATCTTTTATTTCTTATATTTTTTTTGTGTTTATCTATAACCATTTTTTGAGTTATGAACACAAATTCAATTATTCTAAGAGAAATCGTTTCATGGTTTCATGGTCGGATTACTCGTGGATAATGAGTGATGTTCTTTATCATGGGGAATAAAAAATTTGATGTTAAATTAAATTGTATAAATGTTCTTATAGAAATATATTATCCATATCCATAAGTATTTAGCAATATGGAATTATCTATTATGGAAAACATTAACATCAAATGTTTTGTTCATTTTGGAATTTTTAAAGACCGTCATAGAGTAACATTAATTTATTTAATCAAATAATTATTAAAATATTTTAGAACTAAATATAATTTATAAAAATATTATTATAATTATATTTAACTATAGATATATTTTTTAACCATCCTTATTGGAGGAAAAGAAAACGATGTTCGTTGATAATTGAGGAAATGAACTGACTATTTTGTAAACAATGCATTAGTTTTAGAAAAAAATTAAGGGAGGGTATAACATGGTTATTCCACTAACACAATATCATTACAATATATTTATGATATTAGAGACTTCTTGTCATTTTGAAAGAATGAGGCACAACCAATGTATAATAGTAAAAGAATTTACAACATTTAAATTGAGATTTTTAGCTTTTAAGTATTTTCTTCATGAAAAACTAACTAAGGGAAACATGAAATGTTTATTGGATGATACTTGAATAAATAATATTAATGTAAAATGACTCAAATTGGAAATTGGTAGAAATTTAACAAACTACAGTGCATAGAAGTTGTTATGAGAAGGGGTGGTATTTATAAAGGAAGGGTATGAGTGTTTTTTAATATTGTATACAATAGATTATTATATTGGATCAAAACTATGAATAGTACAGATTACCATAACTAAATATAGTAAATGGTGAATTTTATTTTGGACTAAGGGTTATTAAATCATCTATTTCTAAAATATTAGTGTATTTATCTCATAATTCCAAATACAATATTTTATATTATTTCACTAATCAACAAAATTAATTTTCAACGTGAATATTTCAAAAATGATGTTCGTTATAAAAAAAATATAATTATGTGAAACTTAATTTTCAATTTTCTCTAAAAACAAAATACCTAATTTAATATTATAATATAGTTTTTGACCATACAAAAAAGTACTTATTGTCCAATAAATATATCTTATCATTATAATAATACTTAATAATAATTTATAAATCTATTTAACAAATATATATTTTTAAATAAATATATTTATTATAACAAATTAATTAAATAATATATATTTTTTAAAATTAAAAATAATTAAATTATAATTTTAAAACCATTTTGTGACTCATACCATGATTTAAATATATTTTATATCAATAATAAAATATTATAAAATATTATGTTACACTTCAATACTCTAGGATACTATTTTCATGTTCATATTAATTATTCTTATAGTTGGATTACTATTCCAATGGTTGGTTTATCGTTCTAACAATCAAATTTGTTATGGTTGTATGTGTTCCTTGGATACTATAAAAACATTATATTTAATTCCTTCATTATTCAATACTATTTCTATCATGGTTATATATTATCATTTTAAAAATTATTATTTTATTAAAAACATTATAGTTCATTTCTGAAGTGTTTCTTTTGAGTGCAATTATTATGGGGGATCATGCAGATCCAAATATTCAGGTCCTTGTTATCATGTTATCTATTTTTGACTCATTGTAATACATTCAATTATTTAAGTCATATTAGTTCACTAAATTCAATTTTCTAGTTAATATAATTATGTTATTTTTTATTATCATGTGTTGAAAGTTCAATATATACTATTATATTACATACTATGACACATTATATAATCGGAAGGGAAAATATATTAATAAAATTATATGATGTTGCATTCTCCCCCCTTAATAAATTTCATCATCAAAATTTAATTTTACATACATAAGTGAAAAAAATTTAGAGACCTTCTTAGTCATGTAATCCTCCAGTTCCCACATCGCCTCCTTCTACTTATGGTTTCCCTTGTAGTACACTGACTAGGTGAGTTCTCTTACTGTATAAATAATTATCCCTAAAGTCTAAGATCTTTATTTTCTTATCCTTATAAGATAAAACTTTTTTTTCATATCATTCACCTCAAAATTTAGTACATTGGAAAGATCCGTTATAAACATCATTAGGTTGTATTTTGGAATACATGATTTACTTGATAAAGGGATTGTGGGAGGGCAAGTGCATATGACATGACTTCGACGTGATTAAAAATATCAAAGGGGTCTATTTATCTATTCCAGTCCTATCTATTATTCAAAATTTCATGACTATACATGTTGATATATAGGGGAACAATTTATATCTAAACTCAAAGACCATGTCTCATTAAGGATTTTCATCATATCCCTTCTATACACTTTTAGTGGTCATGATGTGCTATGAAATTATCATGACCATTTCTACCATTTCATCTACTACTTATGGTAAAAGTTTATTCCATTCTACAACATCACCAAAAAAATAAAATCTACATTACTTCAAATAAAGGGTTCATATTGATCTATTTGGACGCTTGAGTGAAAAAATCAATTTTTATGAGAACTCAACGAGAAAAAGATGATGATCACATACCCATTTTAAGACCATCATGTTTTCTATCATAATGTATTCAACTATCTAGATAGTATTATCATATTGGTCATACATTTTTAGGGTGATATGTTTTAATCAAGTTCAATTTTCTGTTTTAATCATCCTATGGAATTTTCTAGAACATATAGGTAAATCATAGGTCTTAGTCTAGAACAATCTCTAGTGGTGTTATAATATCCTCACCAATTCTCTGATTCATGTATTTGATGTTTTGTCAATTGATATGTCATATATAATATTAATTAATTGATTAGTCAATGTAAAACAATCCACCACAACAGATGTATCATTATTCCCACTTTATATCATCAATATACCTGTGAAAAGTCCTTCGTGATGTTCTTTCAATTCCATGTCATTATGATTAATTGTTTCATCATTCCATAAGACTATTTCATTTCATAATTCATTATATGAAATACCTGTCACATTGATTAAAATTCTCAGATAACCTTTTCATATTTTCTAACAAATAATTCCAGTAAATATCAAAATACATCTTTGTTCTACCAATGTGGATAGAGAAGATCCGGGAATGTTAATAATTCAACAAAATCATCTTTATATAATTATTTTATGTTACACATAGACTTGAAAAAAATACTACTCTTTCACAAATAATTTTTAACATGGAGTAATTCCATTTTATTAGGACTTGATCCTTCTTCTGAATTTCCTCTCAATTTCTTTGAGGATCCCTTAACTTCTTCATAAGGGATAATAGAGAAATAGTTTGAGATAGTAATGATGATGATACATCCATTATAATCCACATATAAATAATTTTCAAGTCTATTAAGAGTGTATCGTTATAAAATATCATCACTAATATGTTTTTAAAATGTTATCCACAGAGAGAATCTTCAAAATTATTTTCATTCTCATTATTGTAGTGGACATAGCAGTCAAAGCCCTTCATCAACTCTAACCATCATTAATGATTCATATTAAGCTCATTATTTGGGAATATATATATTTTAGAATCTTATTATCCTTATATATTTCAAACATGCTCCCATAGATTTAATGAAACTATATTTTCATTATAAATATAAAAACAACAGGCCATAGTTCATGTTTGGTTAGTTCTTCGCATGAAACTTCAACAAGCTTGACACATCTAAGAAAAAGAATTAATTATCCATTACTACATAACCCATGATCTTCTTTGAACAATAATTATATTCAAATAATATTTCACCAAATGAGCGATAAATGCGGACTAATGTAGTCATCACCATAATTTTTAATTAATTAAAACTATAATTTGATTTGATCAATCAATAATACAAATACACCCTTCCAAGTCAGCTTACATTGTGGGATTGTAAATCATTATAAATTTACCACAAATAATTTATAATACACATCTAATCGAATAAAATATGTTTCCATTTTGTAGATGATGGTTTAGAACAATAATAATTAGCCTTTTCATAGAATATTATATCAATATCGCTTTACTAGTGATAACATTCCAAAATAAAAACACATCTTCCATCCAAAAAATCCATTTATCGTACTTTTCAAATAGACACTCTGGTCACAATGACTTTACCACAATATTAAAAGATTACTAATGGTTCTAATAATGTTGGAAGTACATTATAATATAATCTATAATGAATAAAAAAATAATCAAAGGTAATCACCAATGAATCTATTCATTATGAGCAAAAGGATTTCTAGAGAATTACTGAGTCCTAAGGGAACTACGTTGAACGCATAGTGTCCCTAACTCATCGTAATGTTAATATTTGATAAATACTCCTTATTTTCCATTAATTGGTAAAACTTTGACCGAATATCCTCCTTAGAGAATTATTGGGTCCCATGTATTTGACCAAACAAGTAATATATCTGTGTAAGAAGATACTTGATCATTATTAGGAATATTTAATCTCATGATAATCAATATAGGGGAACATTGACACATCATTATTGTTGGTGAAGTGGATTTGTTAACCCCATGAATAAGCACCCAAGAATATAAAACCATTTTATATATTTTCTTATAAATGCATAATCATTTCATCCAATCAAACTATTGCTACTCAATAAATTTCTTTGATATGTTAAGATATCCATGTGTTTGATAAATTGAGAACTCAACCTCTCAGCTAGCTAGAAGATTGAAAAATTATTCTTGGGAATAAATAAGAATAATATTTTAAAATAGGCATCTATCAATGAATTATTATCTCTATGGTTTCAATAATTTTAGTTATTAGTGATTCTTGTTCGAAACTGATGTCCACACTTATGATAAGGATTTCAATTTTCATTCATCATCCTCATTACACATTCCCATAATCAGAGGATGGCTTAGGATGTGGAATGTGATATTCACCTTATAATAGTTTATGTTATCTTATATAAGGATAACCCTTAAATTCACAATATATCATCAAACGTCACTAAAGGAGTTAAGAAAATATTTTATTGTAGTATTAGTCAACAAAAATGGATTGGGAATAGTTATATACATGGTTTGAAATAATTGACCTGTTTTTATTCTCATAGATTGTTCAACACCCATATTTAGAGGAGTTGATTGAATAGGTATGTAAAACATGAATGATATTAAATAATTCATATAACTATAATCGTATATAACATCTTATGTTTTTAATGGATAATTAGTGAATCATTAAATATTTCATTCTAGTTTTAGTATTTTACAATAAAAATTAAACTTCTGTATAGAAATCATCAAACAAAAAATCATGTCAAAGGGAAATGATGACCATAATGGGAGTAACTTATAAATAATAGGAATATTATAAGATATGTGTCTCTAGGATTCAATAGAGGTTATCCATGGGAATGTTTCATACTAGGATTTTCTTACATAACAATCCCTTTCAGTCCTTCCAAATAGATCGAAACAAGTCTGATATTTTTTCGAAGCATATCTCTAGGGAGTGTCAAACCATGTCTGTAGAAATTCCTCATTACTGTGATCTAGGTGAATATATATTCAACACCCAATGTGCCCATATCATGTTTATTACACCTAGGTATAACTATTATAAAGATACCACAAATTAAACTATCCAAACAGGGATGTAATGTTTTGAAAATCCTTGTCTCTATACTTCAACAATATTCCATGATATTTTCATATACATTGAATTATACCTAGGGTTACCACTAACATGTTATTGTATTAATCCCATAAATGTAACTATGTTTTTTTCAAATACCTAATATCAATATCGAAGACTATTTCCTATATTAAAGCATGATTTTTAACGTAAATATCAATAAAATATATCCAACGTATTGAAATAATTATTGTACTTGGATAAAATGAAACATTAAACAAAATAATAAAACATATTAATTTTAATATCCAAAATGATCTCATAAATACATTTTATATTATAAAATAATAATGGATAAATTTTTTAATACCTAAAATTATGTATTGATCAATAAAACCAATCAGGGGAATAGACCTGATAGAGAGCCATAAAATAACAATAAAAAGGTGTTAACTTATATCATATGGAGTACATGATTATAAATAATCATGTATTAGAGTAACATAATGATCATGGAATCATATAATCATGGAATACAAGCATTTTGAATGAAACATAATCCATTATATATGAAAAGTATTGGGTAAACCTCAATCCATCATCATATTGTGGATAGAGTCCCATAATGGATTATGTTCACTCCCTAATCTCATAAATAAATTGTAATGAGAAAAAATAGTCCCCAATTCACTAGAGTGATATCTAGTAACACCAATCATAAAATATAAATAATTATGAGTGACAAAAATGAAATAAATCATTTTCATAAAGATAATAATTACATATGGAATGAAACATGTTGTATAATCATTCCTCATAACAATATGAAATGAGATTTCATGAAGAAGGAATCTGATAAAAAAAATAAGCATGCATTTACATATAAAATCCTATGAGAATAAGTTGGGAATATTTTGGAGGTACATAAATAAATAATATATAATAATTCCATAACTATAAACAGGGCGAGAAAGGATATAACAAAAAAATGGGTGGTATATAGAGATTCCTTAACATTTCTTCCAGAATCATTATAAATTTTTATATATTTTCACAAATAATAAAATTAAATTCTAAAATTACAGAATTTAGAACTTATTGAATTTATATTTGATCCATTTTAAGTTTATTTAGTTCATTTATAACATTTCCATTGAAACATAACAAATAATTTCATTATACTGAGAGGATATTTTTCATAATTCCGGTGTCAGATCACATTAAAATAATTTAGGAAGTTATTTTCAATCATGAATAAAAATCCAGAAGTGAAATTAATTTTTTTAATATACTTATAAAAATTTAATTGGTCCTAAATAACATTATGTGTTCCGATATTTGGATTATTATTATAGTAAATTTCTTAATATTAATTGTTTAGTTCCATTTTGATTTTTAACAACTGTCATGAACTAGAATCACATTATTTCATTAAATAACTATTAAAAATTAAAAGAACAAAAAAATGTTATAAAATAATTATTACATTTATATTTTACAATAATAATAATTTTATTATTGTATGAGGTATAATAAACGAAGTGTGTTGTTCATGGTGGTAGTGAACCAACCATTTTGTGACCAATGCATTCATTTTAGAAATAAATGAATGAAGGGTATAATATAATAATTCCATTTTAAAAATAAAAAATACATTATAATAATGATAATAGATTTAGAATATCATTATAGAGGATGGTTTCAAAAAGAATCTATTATTAGAAATGAATTTAAAAGAAGTAAATTGAAATTTTTAAAAATTACGTGTCATCTCCATAAGGGAATCTTGAAATGGTATTTGGATGAGACCAAAAGAATTAAGACATGGGTTGGAGGATTAGGTATGAGAATTCTCTAATATTTGGATTTATCTAATGCATATAATATTTTGGGATAAGGGATGAAGAGGGATTGTATTTATAAGGGGTGGAGATAGGTGTTTTTCAATATTGTATTCGTTATTTTATTTTTGGTTCCAAATTATAATTTTTTTTATTCTTTTGAATATATAATGTTAATAGTGCATACAATTTCAAAATATTGGTTTCTTACATTATCCATGACTGAAAAAGTAATGTATTTTTCTTATAGTTCTAAATACCATATTTTACCATATTTCATCTTCCACCAATATCAAACTGTTATAGAAAAATTAAAAATATTACAAAAATTAAAATTTAGATTACATAAAATTGAATAAAATATTAAATGATAATTTTATAAACAAGATAAATTAAATTATAAATTAAATTTTGATTTGTTTGAATAATACTAATTTTAATATTGTAATAAATTTTCAATCCCATTGAACAATTTCTTATGGTCCCATAAAATAATAGTATCATAATAATAAATAATAATTATAATTCATAAATCTATTTAATTAATATAATATTACATTTAAAAAACATTTGTTATTATAAAAGTCCATTTAAAATAACTATGTTTTATAAAAATAAATACAATTAATGTATCAATTTTAAAATAGTTATTTACTTGTACCATGAAATAAATATATTAAATTTTAATTTCATAAGATATTTAAATATTATATTACACGTACATTAGATTGTATAATATTCATTAAATCATGATACTATTCCAAAGTGTCAAATTAAAATTTTAACTGTCTTACTTGTAATGGTTAATATGATCCACACATACCATAAATTCCCCATATTTCATTAATTCTTCATTAAATATATATTTTGCAGGGTTATATATATGAATTTTTAAATTTAATATTTTATTACTAATATTATTCTTCATTTCTATACATATTTTCATGACTTTTATAATTCTATGGGATCGAGAAAATTTAAATTTTCTTATTCTAATAATATAATTATATATTTCTTATCCCATTATGTAAAATTCAATTAAGAAATTGAATTTGTTTCTATAAATGTTGAATTATAATTAATATTATAAAATTTAGTTTTTTTATCTTTCAGTGCTTGTAAATTATATTGTATTATGAAATATATACTAGAACAACTATTTAATCATTTGGAAAATTATATTGATTAAATAATGGGTTGTTATAGTAATAACCCCGAAAAGTTGTGTTAGAATATATCTCAACCAATATTCTGGTCCATGATGGGTGTGCCCTTAGTATGCACCTATTTTGATAATCATGAGAGATATGGTTGGGTTAACTCATATTTTCAAAATGAACCATTTTAAAAAAATAGAGAATATATTATATAGAAACCTATTATATACCAATGTGATATGGTATAAAATTAATGTGTATTTGGTTAATATTTCATAGGCTAATCCATAGTTAAATATAATAAATAACAATTTCAGGATTTTTATGATGGGAATCTAGCTTGATTACATTTTTTTGAGAGATGGTTATGGGAATCAAAACCATTTGATTTATTAAATTTTTTATTGAAAAGGTTATTTGATGAATAATAATTTTACATTTTCTGTCTAATAGATAAAGGTTATTGATATAATTAAGGTTAATATATTCATTTATGATGACTTATTTATACTTTATTGGAATAAATGAGCTACTACATTTTGGTAATATATCATATCGATAACCATGAGATAGATTTGTGATATGTTTTTTAAGTGAACAAGTTTATGTACACTATGTAACATCCCATGATTTTCTTAATAAATTTAATATTGAATGCATGAAATGTTGAGTCTCTATAAAACACTATTTTTTTATTACCTAGCTAGTAAACATAATTTACCGACCTTCGTGATTTGAATTTCGAGTAACTGATATACATGGTTGTGTTCAGTATGATATTTTGATTTTAATAAGACAAACATTATTTTTTGGTGATTAGTAACTTACGCTTATGAATAGTAATTTGAATAGTAATATGACCCTTATGAATAGTAAACAATATAATTGTTATATATTTCTAAGGATTTAATATAATGAGATCTGGAATACTTTTTCATGGTTATATAAAAGAAATTATAGTTTTAAAATTTATATTTTTAGAATAATTTATGATTTTATTAAAAAAATTAAAATTTTAATATTTAGAGGTATATTTTTTAAAAATGGAGTTCTTTTTCTAAATCCTCAAATTCAAAAAATGGTTATAGTGAATTTTTTGGATTTCTCTAAAATACTCTAATTTTTTAAGATTAGTAAAATATATTAATCTATTGTATATATACATTATCAGTAAATTCACTATTCTTATTATCATGGATGATGTAAGGACACTTGGTTGAAACTCACATGCACATATTACTATTATCGGTCACAAGATTTAATATTATTTGTTTTCATTTTCAAAATAATAAAATAATGAGAAAAATAATGGGGAAACCCTACTCTCTACCACTATAAACCATCCCCACTCCCTCTTCTCTTCACTCCTTGCAAGACTTGTTCCTTGTCTAAATTATGCTCAAATATTCACCCAAGATCCTCCCCATGCCAAAGACCTTCTGGTATCATCAAAAGGAAAAAAATGCCATAAAGAGATTGTAAAATGGGATTACTGAAGTTGTGAACCTCTCCTCATTTTTTTAAATTCTTTTATAAGTTCAATTCTATTGTTTCTCTATCCTCGACTACATTCATCCAAATGTTGTGATGAATAGAATACCATTAATGTAATGGAATTTTTTTATGACAAAGTAATAAATCTTCATCATATCCCCTTTATCCTTTTTTATACTAGAAATAAAACATCATCTACAATGTGTTAATTTATTATATTCAAGGATGCTGAGTTTTCAATTTCAATAACATTCTTCAATTCCAGTAATGAAACCATTTTTATAGTTTAACCAGACTATAAGGACCCAGCCTTAATCCTTACATAATCTTGAATTAAATGAATATTTCACATTGAGGATATTTTCATGATTATAGTTTTAGGCAATTAGTCACAACAATTACATTACAACTTGAATATTACCTGAAGACAATAATACTCAGTATCCATTGTTTTCATAAAATAAATACACTTAAAAAGAAACATTTCTGGTTCCATATTTTAGATAGCATGACTTTTCCTTGATCCTATCCATGAAACTATTCATCATTAAGTCTCGTGGAAAACATTCAAAAAACATGGGATTAGCATAAAAATCTCACAAAGGGTTATAAAAAAATGAAGGAAAACATTAACACATCAATAAATAAAAATCAATAAAACAATATTATACAATCATAACATACCTTATGAAATCATAAGATTTATGAATAACACACACAAATCATAAATCATAAAGGTTACTTATGGAATCCATATCAAACTTACATTGTAGCTATCACTGCTACATAGGGAGTTACAATTGGAATACCCATCACAATATATTCCATAAATCTCTTAGGAGAAACAACAAGTTTACCACCATCACGTTACCCAATGCATTGGAGAGCTATCTCGGGCTCACCCACCCTAGGTTTATCACAGAACCACCCGTAAACATAAAAAATTCCCAATAACCATAAATTAATCATAACATATAACACAAGTATAATGGAAAGATAACATTTCCACATTCCAATATATCAAATCAAGATATTGACATAAAAAATGCATTATTTGTAAAGACCCATAAATTTCAAGGAATTTTTTTTAATTTTATTTGGAATTTTACAAGAACACAGTTTTTGATGGCACCTGATTCAGAGGCCCGGTGTGCCCGGAATCATTTTCCGAAGATTGGCTTGGGTACATTCAGTGAACGGATGAGCGGGTTTTTCTAACATTTGAACCATTGCTCGGAATCGAATTCCGAGGGCACCAATGGAATCGCAGCGCCGGTATTTGCTTAGAAACGCCTCTTCCAGAGTTGTGTTTTCTCGGGTGTGGTTTTTAATTTTTGGGCTTTATGTTATGAAATAAAATAATGTGGGAGAAACTTTATTTTATTTCACTTATATCCGCTTAAAGCAACTTTAAGCTGCTTAAGCTGAGTTGAAGCGGATAGGGTGGAACCCAAAATATTCTACCCTTTTGGTAGGATATTTGTAAGGTGGGGCCCGCACGAGCCCCACCGTTTCTTTTCCGCTAAGTAACGCTCCCGCGAAAACCCTTTTTAAATGAAAGTCAACTGGGGCATTTCTTAAACAATTAAACGCTCTTATTAATTGGGCAGTTTATTAGTTGAAATTAATTATGTTAATTAATGGGTCGTTACTTAGTTTATTTTCGTTTGTTGGCATGTAATAAAATAAGACCAACATTATTCTTCTTGAGTGTTGTTCGTTGAGGGGATTTGACAGAAACCTTTGGTCCTTCATCCTCCTTCGCAAAGAACACGAAGAACGCGAATAATGCGAATAATGTCGGCCTTCAACGAGGGGCAACGAAGAACGCCGAGCCCTCGGAGATCTACGACGCGACGCCATGTATCGTGACGCCGACAATTCTCCTCCCGCAACGTTCTTCTGCGACGTTCCTTCATCCGCGACAAATCCTCGATCATCTGTTGAGGTAAGAGATTGCAGACCCTTTTTAATTCCTTTGTGTATTTTATACTTGACATGGATTTAATTCGTGTAAATTAAATCCGTGTGTTTTCTTTACTCCTCGGAGTTCATGGACGCAACACCGTATACTGTGACGACGCGACGCCCTTCCGCGACGCGACGATCCTCTCCTTCCGCGACGATCAATTCCGCGAAGGACACATGTTTGATGAATTTGATAGAGTAGGGGTTTGATTCTTAAAAATATTTGTTTTTTAAACCCGTGAAGTTTGTTATACTATTGTCGTGTAATATTTTAAAACTGCTAACGCGGTGGGTGCGGACTAACGAACAAGTCCGAACCCACGACTATTTTTCGTTCATGGTGCGCGAAACGGCGGACGATGAAAAACGGGGCCGCAATGGCGATTTAGGGGCCAACCAGTGAATTATGGGACCCGGGAGGTGCTACGGCGTGGACGGAAGTGGAATCGGACCACCGGAGAAACTCTGGTGGCCCGCGGAATCCACCGGCGACACGGGTCACCGACGCGCCGCCAGATGGAACCGCCGCGGCTTCAACCGCGGTGGCGGCGGCCGACCAAACACACGACCACACAGGTCTGGCAACACACGGGACGCGGCAAAGCCGCGTTCGCTGACCAAGCGCGGCCCCACGCAGGGTCGCGGCACCTCATCCCACGGGGCACCTCGGCGGTTCCTCCACTCGGCCGCTCAGCCGGGCCGACCTTCCGGGCCGGGTAGCGCCCAACCGGGTCCAACCCGGACCCGGTTCGGGCCGGCCCAGAGGGGGTCGGGCCGGGTCGGTTCGGGGCCAGACCCCCCATTTCCGGACCTTTTCGGTCTTTTGCTCATAGCTTGAGCTACGGGTCTCCGAACGACGCGCCGTCAGCGGTGATGCGATCCTTAATCAAGATGGTCGTTTCGGTATATCACACTCAAGGTTTTGGAATACTTTGGGTTCGGCCGGGTTGGTTCGTACACGAAACCAACCGGGCCCTCGGAGCGGAAACGCTCATATCTTGAGCTTCAGACATCCGATTGATGTGCCGTCGACTTTGTTGTTTTCCTCTAGGTGATTCGGATCTTTTGGCTTACTTCGCCCGAGGTTTGGATGCAGTTGGAGTACATTTGGGTTGGTTTTTCCTTAAAACCAACCGGGACCCTAGGACGAAAACGCCAATAACTCTCAGACTGGGCGTCCGATTGACACGCCATCTGCGACGTTGAGTTCCTTTTGACGATACTGAACTTTTGGATACATCAACTCTGGACTATGTGTCAGTTGATGTATCAGCCTCTCGGCTCGTGGAGCGGACCCTCCCGAACGAGCTTGCTGTGTGCGGGAACCCTAGAGCTGGCTGCGTTTGTGACGATGAAGACTGCTGATCTTGAATCCTATGTGGGTCCTAGCTTAGATGGTTCAGTGCTGGTCTTGTATCCTATGTGGGTCCCAGCATAGATGAATCAATGAAGACTGCTGGTCTTGTATCCTATGTGGGTCCCATCTTAGATGATCTAGTGCTGGTCTAGTATCCTATGTGGGTCCCAGCATAGATGAATCAACGAAGACTGCTGGTCTTGTATCCTATGTGGGTCCCAACATACATGATTCAGTACTGGTCATGTATCCTATGTGGATACCAGCATAGATGAACCAATAAATACAGCTGGTCCTGTATCCTATGTGGGTCCTAGATTAGATGATTCAGTATCTATATCTGATCATCTCTTTCACCTTTTCGATGATGTATACCTGTGTGAGCTGAGTCTTGACTTTCAACCCTTATCATCAAGATGATTGAGTTGTGCTTTCCTGTGTGGACTGAGTTGTGCTTTCCTGTATGGACTGAGTGATGTTTTCCTTTGTGGACTGGGTATGTTTTTCTTGTGTGGACTAGGTTCAACTTGGGCACGGATATTGGAGCTGATCTGTGATTGATAACTTAGGTACATGTATGGGCATATACCTAAGTAGTGTTGGATGTTACTTCGTGATTGTATCTTTCCTTTGTGGATTATCCTTTGTGGATTCTGGGATACCTTTAGGGGTCTTGGGGTCTCTACTGAGTTGCTTATACTCACCCCTGGATGGGATATGCCCGCACTACATTGTGTTGGTTGTAGACGATGGACAACACTGATCGTGGTTGAGGTTGGTGGAGCAGGACAGTACCTGGAGGTGGACCACTGGACGGGGTGTACTCGGAGCGGACGGCTGGTCCAAGGAGCTGTGGAGGCTATCTATACCCACCCTTCCGGTGGGACTTCCATAGGATGGCTCGACGCTGCGGCTTTCACTTTTCAGTTGCTGTTTTTCCCCTTTCAGTTGTACTTTACAGTTGGGCTTGTATTTCCGGCCCCCTTTACTTTTCCGCACTTACAGTTGTACCAGTTTTTACTTACTGTTTACTTCTTCCGCTTTCTTACTCTTTGGTGGTTGTCTACATTACAAAGGCAATGCCTTCCATTTTTACCGAGATTTACGCCTTGGTGCTAGTCGCCAGCCCCTGGCCTTTGGAAGGCGGGCTTGGGGTTGTCACGACACAGGCCCCGAGGACGAGTCGTGACAAATTGGTTTCAGAGGTGGTCGGTTCTACCGCAGAATATGATATTTATTCTATGTGAATCAATAGTGTTATGAATATTGCGTGTGGTTATCAGTCCAGGGAGACCAGTGTTGGTGCGGCGGCCGACGTATCCGTACACCAGGACCCTGACTTCTGATTTCCGACTTAATGCACGAAAGAATTGATTGCATGTGTGTTTACTGTTTTCTTTGTGATTACTTGTGTCAGATCACTAGGTATACTGTTATGAATGTGGCGCACCTGTTTCCTTTTCAGGATGGCCCCAAGATAGCAGCCAGCTAGGGTTCCGAGGGTTGTACGTGACGACAGCCCACTGAGCGATGAGGCCTCGGTACAGGGCCCTTTGGCAGCTGAGGCACCGATAGTACCCCTACCCTCCGAGACACCGATGCTTCCATCCCCAGCCGCTGACGATGCATGTCGCCTTAGTTCACTGCATGAGTTCCAGCGCCAGCGACCGCCCATGTTCCGCGGGGAGACGGACCCCCAGGCGGCCGAGAACTGGCTGGAGGCAGTTGTATGAGTTTTCAGGCTAGTGAGGACACCAGCAGACCTCATGGTGATCCTCGCAGTGAGCCTACTGCATGCAGCAGCGGGACGATGGTGGAGCTTGATGCTCCAGGTGCATGATGAGACATCTCTCCTCTGGACAGACTTTGAGAGCATCTTCCGCTCCAAGTTCGTCTCAGCCACCCACCTTGCAGTGCACATCCAAGAGCTACTACAGCTACGACAGAGCAGCATGAAAGTGGCACAGTACTCGGCGAGATTTACTGATCTCTCATGCTACTCCACAGATATCGTATGGGACCCATTCTTCCGGTCTCGGAACTTCGAGCAGGGAATAAGGCATGAGATTAGGGCTTCGATGATCTCCCTCAACATTCCGATGCAGGCAGAGGTATTGGAGAGAGCCCTTGTAGTGGAGAGTTTTCTCACCGAGCAGACTCCAGTGACAGGGCCCTCCACAGGACGGCCCATAGCAGGGTCTTCGGCAGCTGGCAGTAGACTGGTGACGTAGTGGTCCAAACGGGCCAGACCATCAGATGGGCAGTCTCAGTATGAAGATTCGGTTGTGCGGTGCACACAAATGAGAGCCAGCTACACGAGGGACAGGCATTGCTACGCATGCGGCGGGCAATGTCACATGGCTCGAGAATGCCCGACTCGTCTTACAGATGAGAAGCAGGTGGTAGAGGAACCTCCTAGACAGATGTTCGACCATGGAGGTCCGCAGGGTGCAGGCAGGCGAGGCAGAGGAATTGGCCGAGCAGCAGGTGGTGGACGACGCTTCGAGGTGTTGCCACCACCACCACCAGGAGGTCCACCCCGACCGCAGGGAGTTGGTGGACATGGGAGAGCTCAAATTCAGGCAGCTGAGGCCTTCGATCATGGAGCTCTGGGAGCAGATGGACAGGAGCAGAACTAGTGGATACGTCATTTGTACATATAGTTTCTTGTTGCTGTTGTGTAGTGTCTTTGTATTATGAGCTGCAATAATAAAATACGCATACCTTTGTGATGTTTTCATTCCTGTCCTCTATTGTGTTGTTACTAAGAGTTTCTGGTTTAGACTGTTGACTTGACCCTCACTTGTGGGACATCTACTGGATGAGACCCAGTTACCACACACTGATGCCGACAGTGTGACTCATCCCTTGGAGGAGAGAGTAACAGTTGGATCTCTTGGTAGTAGCGTCGAGGCCTTACGACGTCATCCTTGGTATGGATTAATATCATCCGTGTCGGGATTGACTGTATTAGGAAAAGAAAGTGGTTCATTTAGGGGATGTGAGCATATTCCTCAAATCGGCAAAAAAAAATCTTAGCAGCTCTTGTGGGACTGGAGATGGTCCAGGCCACGACAGAGAAGGTCCAGCTCATCCAGGAGCGGATGAGGACAGCTCAGAGCTGACAGAAGTCTTATGCTAACAGGAGGCGGAGGCCACTGGGGTTCGAGGATGGCGACCACGTTTACCTACAGGTCTTACCTCGACATGAGTTACAGAGATATGGTTGTGGCAGCAAGTTGTCTCCACGCTTTATCGGAACATTCCAGGTCCTCAGTTGGATTGTCAAGGTGACTTATCACCTCGCTCTACCACCCCAGTTGCAACGGGTGCACGACGTCTTCCACGTATCTCAGCTGAGGAGATATGTGCACGACCCGATGCACAACATTGACCATGGAAAGATAGACGTTGATGATGGGGTGACTTTTGCGGAGGTCCCGGTGGAGATCGAGGATCGACAGGAGCGGGTCCTACTTAGACGATCGATTCCTATAGTGCGCATAAGATGGCCGCACGGGAACCTCCAGGAGAGTAATTAGGAGCATGAGGCTCAGATGCGTGCTTAGTACCGCCTTTGTATCCCTAAGATTGTGCTGAAGCTTTATGGGGACGTAAAGCCCTATGGGGGAGTAATGTAATGATCCGTAAATTTCAAGGAATTTTTTTTAATTTTCTTTGGAATTTTACAAGAACGTTGTTTCTGACGGCACCTGATTCCAAGGCCCGGTGTGCCCGGAATCATTTTCCGATGTTCGGCCCAGGTACGTTAAGTGAACGGATGAGCGGGATTTTCTAACTTTTGAACTGGTGCTCGGAATCCAATTCTGAGGGCACCGATGGAATCGCAGCGCCGATATTTGCTTAGAAATTCCTCTTCTAGAGTTGTGTTTTCTCAGGTGTGGTTTTTAATTTTTAGGCTTTAAGTTAAGAAATAAAATAATGTGGGACAAAATTTATTTTATTTCACTTAAAGCCTCTTAAAGCCACTTTAAGCTGCTTAAGCTGAGTTGAAGCGGATAGGGTGGAACCCAAAATATCCTACCCTCTTGGTAGGATATTTGTGAGGTGGGGCCCGCACGAGCCCCACTGTTTCTTTTCCACTAAGTAACGCAGCCGCGAAAACCCTTTTTAAATGAAAGTCAACTGGGGTGTTTCTTAAACAATTAAACGCTCCTATTGGTTGGGCGTTTTCTTTGTTGAAATTAATTCTGTGAATTAATGGTTCGTTACATAGTTTGTTTTTAGTTTGTTGGCATGTAATAAAATAAGACCAACATTATTCTTCTTGAGTGTTGTTCGTTGAGAGGATTTGACAGAAACCTTTGGTCCTTCATCCTCCTTCGCGAAGAACACGAAGAACGCGAAGAATGCGAAGAACGCGAAGAACGCGAAGAACACCGGCTTTCGACGAAGGGCGACGAAGAACGCCGACCCCTCGAAGATCAACGACGTGACACCAAGTACCGCGACGCCGAATATTCTCCACCCGCGACGTTCTTCTGCGGCATTCCTTCATCTGTGACAAATCTTCGATCATCCGTTGAGGTAAGAGATTGCACACCCTTTTTAATTCCTTTGTGGATTTTATACTTGACATGGATTTAATTTGTATAAATTAAATCTGTGTGTTTTCTTTACTCCTCAGAGTTCGTCGACGCAACGCTGTATACCGCCACGACGCGACGCCCTTCCGCGATGTGACAATCCTCTCCTTCCGCGACGATCAATTACGCGAAGAACGCACGTTCGGCGACTTCAGCGAAGTAGGGGTTTGATTCTTAAAAATCATTGTGATTTATACCCGCGACGTTTGTTATACTTTTGTCGTGTAATATTTTAAAACCGCTAACGCTGTGGGTGTGGACTAACGAACAAGTCCTAACCCACCGCACTTTTTCGTTCATGGTGCGTGAAACGGAGGACGATGACAAACGGGGCCGCAATGGCGATTTGGGGGCCAAGCAGTGAAGTATGGGACCCGGGAGGAGCTACGGCGCAGACGGAAGTGGAATTGGACCACTAGAGCAACTCCGGTGGCCTGGGGAATCCACCGGCGGCGCGGGTTGCCGGCGCGGCGGCCGGAGGCGGCGGCCGACCAGACCCGCGACCACGCGGGTCCAGCGACACACGGGACCCGGCAAAGCCACGTCCGCTGACCAAGCGTGGCCCCACGCGGGGCTGCAGAACCTCATCCCGCGGGGCGCCCCCGCGGTTCCTCTGCTCCGCCGGTCGGCCGAGCCGAGCCGGGCCGACCCGCCGGGCCAGGTGGTGCCCAGGCCGGGACGCGCCCAACCGGGTCCGACCCGGACCCGGGCTGGGTCGACCCGGTTCGGGCCGGCCCAGGGGGGGTCGGGCCGGGTCGGTCAGGGCCCAGACCCCCCGTTTCTGGACCTTTTTCGGTCTTTTGATCATAACTTGAGCTACTGGCCTACGAACGACATGCCGTCAGCAGAGATGTGATCCTTGGATCAAGATGGTCGTTTCGGTATATCACACTCAAGGTTTCGGAATACTTTGGGTTCGGCCGTGTTGGTTCGTACACGAAACCAACTGGGCCCTCGGAGCGGAAACGCTCATATCTTGAGCTTCGGATGTCCGATTGACGTGTCGTCGACTTTGTTGTTTTCCTCTAGGTGAGAAGGATCTTTTGGCTTACTCCGCCTGAGGTTTGGATGCAGGTGGAGTATGGTCGGGTTGGTTTTCCCTTAAAAACCAACCGGGCCCCTGGGACGAAAAAGGCAATAACTTTTAGACCGGACGTCCGATTGACGCGCTGTCTGCGACGTTGAGTTCCTGTTGACGATACGGAACTTTTGGATACATCAAATCTGGACTATGTGTCAGTTGATGTATCAGCCTCTCGGCTCGTGGAGCGGACCCTCCCGAACAAGCTTGCTGTGTGCGGGAACCCTAGAGCTGGCTGTGTTTGCGACGATGAAGACTGCTGGTCTTGTATCCTATGTGGGTCCCAGCATAGATGGTTCAGTGCTGGTCTTGTATCCTATGTGGGTCCCAACATAGATGAATCAATGAAGACTGCTGGTCTTGTATCCTATGTGGGTCCCAGCTTAGATGATCCAGTGCTGGTCTTGTTTCTTATGTGGGTCCCGGCATAGATGAATCAACGAAGTCTGCTGGTCTTGTATCCTATGTGGGTCCCATCTTAGATGATTCAGTGCTGGTCTTGTATCTTATTTGGGTCCCAGTATAGATGAACCAATGAAGACAGTCGGTCTTGTATCCTATGTGGGTCCCCGCTTATAAGATTCAGTATCTATATCTGATCATCTCTTTCACCTTTTCGATGATGTATACCTGTTTGAGCTGAGTCTTGACATTCAACCCTTATCATCAAGATGATTGGGTTGTGCATTCCTGTGTGGACTGAGTTGTGCTTTACTGTGTGGACTGAGTGGTGTTTTCCATTGTGGATTGGGTATGTTTTTCCTGTGTGGGCTGGGTTGCACTTGAGCTCGGATGTTGGAGATGATCTGTGATTGATGACTTAGGTACATGTATGGGCATATACCTATGTAGTGTTGGATGTTAATTCGTGATTGTATCTTTCCTTTGTAGATTATCCTTTGTGTATTCTGGGAGACCTTCGGGGGTCTCGGGGTCCCTACTGATTAGCTTATACTCACCCCAGCACGGGCTATGCCCACACTACGTTGTGTTGGTTGTAGTCAACAGACAACACTGATCGTGGTCGTGGTTGGCGGAGCAGGATGGTACCTGGAGTTGGACCACTAGACGGGGTGTACTCGGAGCGGACGGCTGGTCCGATGAGCTGTGGAGGCTATCTGTACCAACCCTTGAGGTGGGACTTCCAGAGGACGGCTCGACGCTGTGGCTTTCACTTTTGAGTTGGTGTTTTTCCCCTTTCAGTTGTACTTTACAGTTGGGCTTGTATTTCCAGCCCCCTTTACTTTTCTGCACTTACGGTTGTACCAATTTTTACTTAGTGTTTACTTATTCCTCTTGCTTACACTGTGGTGCTTGTTTAATTTACAAAGTCAATGCCTTCCCTTTTTATTGGGATTTACGCCTTGGTGCTAGTCTCCAGCCCCTGGCCTTTGGAAGGAAGGCTTGGGGTAGTCACGGCACGGGCCCCGAGGACGAGTCGTGACATTATCAAATCCTTTTCAAAACCATTTAAAAAGATATTTTTTAATCAAAGTGTCCCATACCACATTGAATCTTCTAAATATATTTATCATTTGAAAACATTAAAGTCCATATATAAATATCCTAAAATACATTTAGAAATCATGGACATTAATGGGAAATATTTGGAAGAATAAATCTTATAAAAAATTAAAATGATATATTAGTTAAAGAAGTTTTTTTCAAAAAGAGTGATGCATGAATACAAATTAATGGAGAATAAAATTTAATAAGAAGATTTTAATATCATCAAAATAATGTTATTCATGATATAATATGTCAAACGACAGTATATACACCATATAAGAGTGAATTGGTGCATAACAACAATGAAGTCTCAGTGGAAATTTAAATTGGTATGAAATCCCTTAAAAAGATGTTATCCGTAAATTAAGGATAAATCAACCACCTAATTGTGTGTGAAAAAAATACACCCAATATAAGTAGATATTGTATGGAAAACAATAATATTTCATTCACACATATTCATAGGATGACATATTCATGAAGTACAAGTTGAACCCAAAGAATTGAAATTGGGTTAAAAAGTTCCCTTGTAAAAATTCTACAGCCTAACGACGTCACTTTAAAATTAAAAAAATGAGTAGGTGAGATAAAAAGGGTATCTCATCACTTGTAAATAAAGGTTACTTCAGTGAGGATATATAATAACATGTCCCAATATAAAAAGATGTAAATTAAAATACATAACAAAAACAAGTCTTTTAAAAAGTGGAGGGTGAAAGGTTTCTGTACCGATTTGGTAACTTACAGAACATATGCCACATGAAAGAAGGATCACACATTGAAGATGTAAATACTAATAACTGAAATTATATTACACAAAATTATAATCATGGGTAGTATATACACCACAAAAAAGGAAATTGTGGAAAATATAGCATGAATCTTACTAGAATATAAGTGAGATGAAACCCTTTACCTCGTTGTAATCAATTGAGTCATTTGATCAAAACTCAATAAACATCAAATGAATCGCAGAATACCATGAATATAAATATAATAATGATAAAATGTATCAAATGTTAGTAGAAAATACACCACATGAAATAAATAAGTGGCGAACAATGGAAATCTCACAGAATTAAAAGTCAGAAAAGAAAATCTCTTACCTCATGTCCGACTTGACTCGAACATTCTTCAATCTCCTAAATAATAAAATATTGATAATTTATACTTGCATAAGAAACTTTTTCAAGTTTATTATTCCTTTTATATCACTTATTACCATGTTATAAACATTATGTAACCATTTACGTTAATAACATTCGTTTTGTCGATATTTGGTACTGTAGTCAAAAATGGATTTCTTATAATTTCATGTTGTTCATGTGGTCAAAGATTAAGTATATCCAAAATGATATTCATGATTTAAATATCATAAATATCTTAAATATTCAGTATAAACATGTATTTATAATAGTACATACCATATGGAGGTTAGAAATGAAATGCACCGTTTATGGAGACGGTAAGCCGTACGTACGCATGATCGCTACTTTCATTTATATTTATTATTTTAATGGAATTTAAACATATTGATACATAGGTATATTATAATTACAGTATTATATCATATATAATATCATTAAATATATCCTTTATTCATCCCACAGAAGGCATTAACGAGTCAAATCACTTTTATGGGGTGGTAGTCCGCACTTTCTCAAATGAGATTATCATATTTACCCACTACAGAAAACATAAAGGAGTGATATAAATGGAAAATAAAGAAGTATAAAGAAAACATAAACATAATATATATCATATATAAATACAGTTCCATCATAATGGCCACCAAAAGAGGATGTTGGAGATATTTGAACAATCATCGTTTCGTGAGGCGTTAGTTTTCCATCCACAGAAACATTATGTTCATAAACCATTAGATGGAGGAGTGTGTAAGTGTAGTTAGAATCCTTCTAATAACAACATCCTAGTATATATCAGATACTGGTGTTGTTACAAAATAAAGGAATAAAAAGTGTTTAGGGGTTGTATAAGTAAAATAAAAGAAAAAAAATTTAAGTGAAACTGTTACATTTAATTTGGGTAACTCCTTTTGGTTTGAACCAAAGGACTTCTTGAAGTTACTTCTGCCTAAAGTAAGTCTACTAGGGGGAGGAGAGGGTTATATGGAGATTAATTGGGCATATTTTGGATGAGAAATTTTTTTTAGAGGTTTGAGGTATTTGTTAGAAGTGGTCTCCTTTTATAAGGTGGAGGAGGGGCACTTTAGGAAAGTTTGAAAATAATTTTTTATTATATAATGATATTCAGTTTCAAAAGGTCCAAAAATCATCAAGGTAGAATATAAGGTGACACATATTCGAAATAAATTCATCCAATAATAATTGGACATGTTTTGGATAATATTTTAATCATTATAATCTTATTTATTTAAATCATTTATTAATGAGGTAAATACTGCATCATTATTGTGTCATAAATAATATAATTTATTTGATGTCTAAAAATTAAATAAATAATACCATGATGTATGAAATCATTTTATATTTATAATGACTATATATAGAAAAAAATATTACATATAAAACCCCATATAAAAAATAATTATTAAAAGAATTTTTATTTTTATTTTTCCTTTACTTTAAATTAATTAATCCAAATTGTCATTATCACACCCAAGTGGCTCAATGGGATCCCAAAGTCGACCCAAATATTCCCATGGTCGTAAATGACTCATCCAATAAGGATTGGACAAGTATTAAGGTAATTTAATTTTATTATAATATTTTTTTTACCTTGAATTGCCTTATTTATCTTTAACCACGGTAAATAAATGTCAAAAGTTACTATTCACCAAAAATTATTTTCATCTTATTGAACCACATTTTACTTCTTGATAATAACCATGTATTTTGGATTTTCGAAATTCAATTCACAGAAGTAGTAAAATTTCATTTAAATGAAAAGGAATGTTTTTAACTACTACAAAGTGGTTTCACTATTTATCAAAAATTGATGTTTTTAAGATAAAGACCAAAAATTCAGCCTAATAATTATTTGATATTCCAAATTAAAAATGATTTTTATTTTTCCATATTAAAAACATAATAGTTTCATTAATTATTTTTAAAATTAAATCCCATTGTTAAAACATATAGCATGTTTTTAAGTAACAATAACTATCATAAGATCGACATTTATTTATGTCCAATTTCAAAGTGAAATTAATTCCAATGACCAACATTGGATGAAATGGTAAAAATATAATCTAATTATAATTTAAAACCAAAAAAATAAAATATAACCATATAAATAAATCCGATTAAAACATAATATTGAATTAAAATACAATATTTTCAGTATTCACTAAAAAATGATATTTATCAGAAAAATCCCATAAACTCACAAAAAGTAAATTTTGATGTCCCCATTATAATTAAAGATTTTATTTGGTCAATTATAATGTATTAAAGTGACCAAAACTATATTTAATGAGGTTTGACCATTAAAAGGCGGTAAATCGGCCTTTTATTGTAAATTATTCTTAAAATTAGATTCATTCACATTTTAAGCCTCTAACTTTTATTGGATAAAAGTACATACATATAACAAACATGTATAATTACAATTTAGTTGTTTTTTTATTCCCACCAATACAACGACTAGGAGTTATCTTCCTATTAAAATAATAATACTTTATTATTAGTTTGCAATGTAAGATTTTAAAGAAACCCATTGTTGCATATCAGGTACACTATCGAACATAAAACCCCCTTTAAAGTAAAATTAATATTTAATTCACAAATATTAATAAATATGAAATATTTCAAATTCTTTCTTTACGTGGGATGTTACATCCTTCCCCCCTTTTTGGAATTTTGTCCTCATAATTTAAAAAAATGGGCTTGGAAACTTCATTGAAAGTCCCATATCGGAAAAAAAAAGTCAGCAAAACTATCACTTTAAAAGAAAAAAAGTGAAGCACAAAGGTCCCCCGAGATAACCCATACTAGGATTCCATGTAATAAAACATGGATATGGAAGAGAAAACAAGGGGTAATGTTCTGATGGAGAGTGATATAAAAAATGTTTGGGAGAAAGTTAACCATCAGAAATTTACAAACATGTGATGGGTAAAACGGTATTTGATTCCCCAGTAGGAAAAGATCACAGAAATCATTTTTTAAAGTTACTTTCCATTGAGGAATTTATTTATGAGCATAACTAAAACATAACGAAACATACTTACTTGTCATGTATACTTTCATATCTTACTAGATTTCTATCACAAACTCATATTTTCTCCAAAAGATGAGTATTTAGGATGACTTGTTCACATTAAGAATGCTATAATAAACTTCTTGAGAATCACATAATCCAAAAAAGATGAACTATATATTTCCCATGTCTTTAGACCTTAACCAAAACTAAAATGGTTAGTACAAGATCAGATAATCCCCAAAAAGGATAATATTTTACAAAAATAAAAACTACTCTTAATCTTTTAAATTTGTCCAATAAAACCCATGGTTCATCAAAGACCATTAAATAAATAGTTTTCCATTAAATTCTTCAATGTAATCCAAACTACAATTTATAACCAAATCTCTTAAGGATTTAATTGCATAATCATCCAAGATAAATCTTAACATTTATCTCAATATAACATTAGTTACTCTTAAAGTCTCATATTGAAAAGTAATTATCCTAATCACATATCCTCGCTGATAGGTTAATAATTTCCATAGATAACCCAAAATCAACTTATTATAAATTCATAAAATCATATAACTAAAATGATTTAGTCAAAATAACCAAGTACTTCACATAGCCTAGTGGTAGGTGATAAATACCAGTCACACTTTGGTTGTGGGTTCGATTCCTACAATTTCGCCCAACGCGATGGGTTGTAACACAGTCTGCGTGTTGTACCTTTTAAAAAACTATATAATTTTATATCATTCCTCAAAAAGATATAAATTCCTAAAAAACAATGATAAAATAATTTAACCATGAAGGTTATCTAATAACTTTCATTTTGTATCCCAATATGTATTAACTGGTAATTACCTCAAATTAAAGGATCATATAAACCCAAATGGTTCTTAATAACTATATCCACAAAAGAAAAGATAATTATTTCTTTAATAAAATTTTCAGATATCAATCATCAAGGATACAAATACTGTAAAAAGTCTTATATTGTAATCCCATCATCAAAAGAGCCTTAATACTGTTAATAATTTCACCATCCTAAAATAAACCATAACTCTTGAATACCTTATATGTTTATTTCTTACTCATTCAACATTATTCATGCTCCATTAACCATTCCTTACCAAATAATTCTGAAATTCTTCTTTCCTAAAAACAAAATCATCAATTATATCCTATGATTTCAATAATTGGAAAACATATGTTAAGAAATAATCCATACATTTCATTGGTCATTGTCAGTTTCTTCATCCTCAATCGGAATGGAAAAAGGTATTGGTAAACAAATATTTGTACGATCCTGGTGATCCCATTCCCGAAACTTCTTCGTAGTACATTTGTTTTCATAATGACCATGTACACCACATTTAAAACATTCAATTGATCTCTTAGAAAGAACTTCTTTCCCTTTCATAGAGTCAACAAGATGCTTCCTTTTTCCGTGGAAGGTTCTTGTTTTATGGCCATCATTTCCACATCTATAGCATCTTTCTGTCCATTTAAACGAAATCCTAGGTGTTTTTTTTACATCTTTGAAACATAGGTTTTTGAACACACTTACCTTTATGATTCTTACCTGAACATCCGTAGGGATTTGTTTCTCACATATATGCTTCAATATTAAAATCACTAAGGTTCAGGTGGTCAATCATGAATCCAGATAGTTGGTTGAGAATAACCACAGGAGTTCTTATTGCAGCTCCCATATCATTCAGTTGATCATTCAGAAAACTGTAACAGTTTTCTTCACATTCATTGTTACTTTGGTGCCTGCTAGATCTAGCCATTTTGTAAAACCAAAAAGGTCAGTGTAAGTATATAAGTAAAATCATATATAACACAACGATATAGTTATTCATGTTATCTTAAAATCATTTAATTTATCTAAAAAAACTATGACTCTTTATGAAATCCTAACCATTATGGTAATTTCACTTATGCTTAAATAATACCTTAACCTCTAATGTTATGTAAACCGACCTTTGATACCAACTATAAGGACCCGACCTCAAACCATACATAATATTGAATTAAATGAATAATTCAAATTGATGATATTTTCAGGATTAGAGTATTAGGTAATTATTCATAACAATTACATTACATCTTGAATATTACATGTAGACAGTACTACTCAGTATCCATTTTTTTCATAAAATAAAAACAATTAAAAAGAAACATCCCTAGTTCCATGTTTTAGATAGAATGACTTTTCCATGATCCCATCCATTACCCTATTCATCTTTAAGTCATGTTGATAACATTTCAAAAACGTGGGATGAGCATAAAAAGATCATTAAGGGTTATAAAATAATGAATGAAAACATTATCCCATCAATAAATACAAATCAATGAAGCCGTATTTTTCAATCATAACATTCCGTATGAAATCATAAGATTTATGAATAACACACACAAATCATAAATCATAAAGGTTACTTATGAAATCCATATCAAAGTTACATTATAGCTATCACTACTACATAGAGAGTTACACTTGTAATACCCATCATAGTATATTCCCTAAATATCTTAGGAGAAAGATCATGTTTACCTCTATAAGGTTACCAAATACATTATAGAGATATCTCGGGCTCACCCGCCCTAGGTTTATCACGGAAAAACCCGTATACGTAAACAATGCCCAATAAACATAATGTAATCATAACACATAACACAAGTATAATGGAAATATAACATTTCCACATTCCAATATATTTAATTAATATATTGACATAAACAATGCTTCATAAAATATTTTTCAAAACCATTTAAAAATAGATTTTTGAATCAAAGTGTCCCATATAACATTGAAACTTTTAACTAAATTTATCATTTGAAAAAATTAATGTACATAAAAATAAATCCTAAAACCCATTTTGAGAACATGGACATTAATGGGAAATATTTGGATGAATAAATCTTTTAAACATTTAAAACGATACTTTCGTTAAAGAGGTTTTTAACAAAAAGAGTGATGTGTGAATACAAATTAATGGGAAATAACATTTAATAAGAAATTTGCAATATCATGAGAATAAATGGATTCATAATATAATATGTCAAAGGATATTATATACACCATATAATAGTGAATTGGTGGATAACAACAATAAAGTCTCAGTGGAAATGTAAATTATGATGAAATCCCTTATAAAGATGTTATCCTTAAATTAAGGATAAATCAACCACATAATTATTTGTGAAAAAAATAAATACACCTGATATAAGAGGATATTATGTGTAACAAAATAAGAGGTTATTCACACATATTCATTGGAAGAAATATTCAAGAAGTACAAGGTGAACCCAAAGAATTGAAATTGGGTTAAGAAGTTCCCTAGTAAAATTCCGACAGCATAACGACATCATGTTAAAATTCATAAAACGAGTTAACGAGATAAAAAGGGTATCTGATAAATTGGACATAATGTTTACTTCAATGAGGATATATATGAACATATCCCAACATAATAAGATGTAAATTAATAGACATAACAAAACAAAGTCTTTTAAAAAGGGGAGGTTGAAAGGTTTCCTTTCCGATTTGGTAACTTACAAAAAATATGCCACATGAAAGAAGGATCATACATTGAAGATGTAAATAGTGATAAATGAAAGTATATTACAAAAAAGTAAAATCCTGGGTAGTGCATACACAACACAAAATGAAATTGTGGAAAAAATAGCATGAATCTCAAGGGAATAAAATGAGATGAAACCCTTTACCTCATTATAATCAATTAAGTCATTTGATAAAAATTCAATAAACATAAAATAAATCATATAATTACATGAATATAAATATAATCATGATACAATATTTAAAATGGACATACATAATACACCACATTCAATAAATAAGTGTAAAACAATGGAAATATCACGGAATTAAAACTGAGATAAGAAAATCCCTTACCTCATGTCCAACTTGAGTAAAAAATGGACTTATTATAATTACATGTTGTTCATGTGGTCAATAGTTTATTATATATTGAATGATATTCATCATTTATATATAATATATATCATATATATCAATAATATTCAGGAATTTATAATAGGGCATAAAATATGGAGGTAAGAAATGAAATGCACCGTTCATGGAGACGGTAAGTCGTACGTACGCTTAAACACTACATTCATTTATATTTCTTAATTTAATTGAAATTAATAATAATGATACATAATTATATTATAATTAGTGTATAATATCAAATATAATATCATTAAATATATCCTTTATACATCCCACATAAGGAATTAATGAGTCACATCACTTTGAGGGGGCAGTAGTCTGCACTTCCTCAAAAGAGATGTTCGTATTAACCCACTATGGAGACCATAAAGGATTGATATAAATGTAAAATAAAGTATCATAAAGAAACTATAAACATAATATATATCATATATAAATATTGTTCCATCATAATGGCCACCATGAGAGGCGATTGAAGATATTTGAACAATAATCGTTTCGTGAGGTGTTAGTTTTCCATCCATAGAAACATTATTTTCTTCACCCATTAGATGGAGGTGTGTATAAGTGTAGTTATAATACATCTCATAAATACATCCTAGAATATTTAGGTTATAGTTGTTGTTTCTAATGAATGGAATAAATATAGTTTAGGGGTTGGAGAAGTAAAATAAAAGAAAACAATTTAAGAGAAACTATTACCTTTATTTTGGGTAACTCCCTTTGGTTTGAACCAAATGACTTCTTGAAGTGTCTTCTGCCTATGGTAAGGTTTCTATGGGAGGAGAGGGATTTAGGGAGATTAATTAGGAAGAGTTTGGATGAGCCAAATGGCTTGATTGGTGTGAGGTATTGGTTATAAGTGTTATTATTTTATAAGGGGGAGGAATGGATCTTTAGAAAAATGTGAAAATATTTTTTTATTATATAATGATATTTGGTTTCAAATGGTCCAAAAATCATTCAGGTCGACGATAAGGTGACACATATTCGGAATAAAATCATCCAATCAGAATTGGACATGTTTTGAATAATATTTTAATCATTATAATCTTATTTATTTAAATAATTTATAATTGAGGTAAATACTGGATCATTATTTTGTCATATATAATTTAATTTATATGTTGTCTAGAAATTTTAGAAAAAGTACCATGATGTAGGAAAGATTTCTATATTTTTAATTAGTACTTTTAGTCAAAAATAATTCTTATATAACACTATATAAAAATTAATTACTAAAATATTTTTGCTTATGTCTATTTTTCCTTTACGTTAAATTAATTAATCCGAATTGTCACTATCTCCCCCTTGTGGCTCAATGGGGTCCCAAAATCGACCCAAGGATGACCATGGTCGTAAATGACACAACCAATAATTTTTATACAATAATTAAGGTAATTTTAATTTATTATAATATTCTATTTACCTTGAATTACTTTATTTACCTTTTATCGTAGTAAATAAAAGTCCACAGTTACTATTCACCAAAAAATATTTTCTTTTTATTGAACCACATTTTACTTCTTGATAACAACCATGTATCTTAGATTTTCTAAATTCAATTCACAGACGCAGTAAAATTTCATTTAAATCAAAAAGTCAGGTTTTTATCTACTACTAAGTGGTTTCAGTATTCATCAAGAATTGATGTTTTTCAGAAAAATACCATAAATTTAGCCTAAGATTTATTTGATATTAAAAATTAAAAAATGATGTTTAGTTTTTCAAATTAAAAACATAAAAGTGTCATTAATTAATATTAATGTTAATTTCTGTTGTTAAAACAAATAGTGTGTTTTTAAGAAACTATAACTATCAAAAGATCGTCACTTGTTTATGTCCAATTTCAAAGTGAATGTAATTTCAATGACCAAAATTGGATTAAATGGTATAAATATATTTTATTACACTTTAAAACCAATTAAAAAGATAATCTAACCATATAAATAAATTATATTAAAACATAGTTTTGAATTAAAATACAATATTTTCACTATTCATTAAAAAATGATCTATATCTGAATAATTCCAAAAATTCACACAAAGTAATTTTTGATGTCCCCATTCTAAAGAAAGATTTTATTTGGTCAATTATAATGTATTAATCTGACCAAATTTATATTGAAATAGAGATCACTATTAAAAGGTGTTAAATCGACCTTTTAAATTAAATTATGCTTAAAATTAGATTCATTCACATTTTAAGCCACTAACTTTTATTGGATAAAAATAAATACATCTAAAAAAATTGTATAATCACATTTTAGTTTGTTTTTTTCATTCCCAAAAATAAAATGGCTAGGAGTTAACTTACATTTATAATAATAATACTTTATTATTTGTGTGTAATGTAAGATTTTAAAGAAACCTGTTGTTGTGTATCAGGTACGCTATCGAACATAGCAACCCCTTTAAAGTAAAATTAATATTTAATTCACATATATTAGTAAATATGAAATATTTGTTATTATTTTTTTACCTTGGATGTTATATCCTTCCCCCCTTTTGGGAATTGCGTCCTCCAATTTAAAAAAATGGGCTCAGAAACATAATTGCATGTCCCACATCAGAAAAAGAGTCAGTAAAACTATCACTTTAAAAGATTGAAATGGATGCACAAAGGTCACCTGAGACAACCCATAATAGTATTAAATGTAGGAAAACATGGATATGGATGATAAAAAAAGAGTCATGTTCTAAAGGAGAGTGATAGAAAACATGTTTAGGATAAAGTTAACCATCAGAAAATTAGAAACATGTGATGGATTAAACGGTATTTGATTCCTTAGTAGGAAACGATAACAGAAAAAATTTATGTTTTGTGTTACTTTACATGGAGGAATTTCTTTATGATCTTAACTATAACATAAGTAAACATACTTAATTGTCATGTAGACTTTCATCTCTTACTATATTTCTAAAACAAACTCATATTTTCTCTAAAAGATGAGTATTTTGGATGACTTGTTCACATTAAGAATGCTATAATCAACTTCTTGAGAATCACCAAATCCAAAAAAGATGAACTATATATTTCTCATGTCATTAGACCATCACCAAAACCAAAATGGTTAGTAAAAGATCAGATAATCCCCAAAAAAGGATAATCTTTTACAAAAAGAAAAATTACTCATAATCTCCAAAATTTTTCCAATAAAACCCAAAGGTCAACAAAGACCATTAAATAAATAGTTATCCATAAAATTCTTCAATGTAATCGAAACTATGATTTAAAACCAAATTTCTTATGGATTGAATCACATAGTCTTCCAAAATAAATCTTAACATTTATCGCCAAATAACATCAATTACTCATATAGTCTCATATTGAAAATTAATTAACCTAATGACATATCCTCCCTGATAGGATAATAATTTCCATAGATAACCAAAAATCAACTTATTATTAATTCATAAAATCAACTAACTAAAATGATTTAGTCAAACTAACGAGGGACTTCACATAGCTCAGTGGTAGGCGATAAATACCAGTCACACTTTTGTTGTAGGTTCGATTCCTGCAGCTTCATCCGACATGACGGGTTGTCACATGGTCTGCATGTTGTCCCTTTTAAAAAACTATATAATTTTATATCATTCCACAAAAAGACATAAATTCATCAAAAATAACCATAACATAATTTAACCGCAAAGGTTATCTAATAACTTTAATTTTTCTTCCCAAAATATATTAACCGGTAGTTGCCTCAAATTCAAGGACCCTATAAACCCAAATGGTTCTTAATAACTATATCCACAAAAGAAAATATAATTATTCCTTGAATAAAATTTTCATATATCAAACATCAGGGTTACACAACCTGTAAAAAGTCTTCTAATGTAATCTCATCATCGAAAGATCCTTAATACTTTTAATAATTTCACCATCCTAAAATAAACCATAAATCATGAATCTGTTATATGTTGACTTCTTACTCATTCAACATTCTCCATGATCCATTAACCACTCTTTTCAAAGTAATTCTGAAATAAGTCTTTCGTACAAACAAAATCATGAATCATATCCTATGATTTCAATAATAAGAAAACATATTTTAAGAAATAATTCATACCTTTCATTGTTTGTTGTCAGTTTCTTTATCCTCTATCGGAATGGAATAAGGTATCGATAAAAACATATTTGTAAGATCCTGGTGATCCCATTCCCGAAACTTTTTCATAGGCCATGTGTTTTCAAAATGGCCATGCACACAACATTTAATACAATCAATTTATCCCTCAGAAAGGACTTATGTCCCTTTCCTAGAGTCAACTAGATGATTACTTTTTCCATGGAAGGTTCTTATTTTAAGACCTTCATTTCCACATCTATAGAATCTTTCTGTCCCTTTGAAAAATCTTCCTAGGTGTTTCTTTTTTACATATTTATCATATAGGTTTTTGAACACACTTACATTTATGATTATTACATGAACTTTCGTAGGGATGTTTTTCTCACATATATGATGCCTTATAAAAATCACTAATGTTCATGTGGTAAATAATGACTCCAGATAGTTGGTTGAGATTAACCACAAGATTTCTCATTGCAACTCCCATATTATTCAGTTGATTGTTCAGAAAACCGTAACAATTTTCTTCACATCCACTGTTACTTCGGTGCCTTCTAGATCCGGCCATTTACTAAAACCAAAAAAAATCGGTGTAAATATATCAGTAAAATCACATATAATACTAAGATATAATTATTCATGTAATCTTCAACTCATTTAATTTATCTAAAAAACAATGACTCTTTCAAAAATCCTATCCATTATGGTAATGTCACTTATGCTTAATGAATACCCTAACCTCTAAAGTTATCTAAACCGACCATTGATACCAACTATAAGGACCCGGCCTTAAACCTTACATAATCTTGAATTAAATAAATAATTCACATTGAGAATCTTTTTAGGTTTAGATTCTTAGATAATTAGTCATAACAATTATATTACAAATTTAATATTACATGTAGAAACTACTACTCAATATCTAATTTTCTCATAAAATAAAAACACTTAAAAAGAAACATGTCTAGTTCCATGTTTTAGATAGAATGACTTTTACTTGATCCCATCCTTGACCCTATTCATCTATAAGTCGTATGGAAAAAATTTCAAAAACCTGGGATGAACATTAAAAGCTCAGTAAGTGTTATAAAATAAGAAAGGAAAACATTAGATGATCAATAAATACAAATCAATAAAACCATATTTTTCAATCACAAGATAACATACGAAATCATATGAATTATGAATAACACACACACACATCATAAATCCTAAAGGATACTTATGGCATCCATATCAAACATACATTGTAGCTATCACTGCTACATAGGGAGTTACACTTGGAATACCCATCATTGTATATTCCCTAAATCTCTTAGGAGAAACATCATGTTTACCCCCGTCACGTTACCCAATGCATTGGAGAGCTATCTTAGGCTCACCCCCCAAGGTTTATCATGGAACCACCCATATACTTAAACAATGTCCAATAAATATAATGTAATCATAACAAATAACACAAGTATAATGGAAAGAAAACATTTCCACATTCCAATATATCAAAACAAGATATTGAAAAAAACAATTTTTTATCAAATCCTTTTCAAAACCATTTAAAAAGACATTTTTGAATCAAAGTGTCCAATACCACTTTGAAACCTTTAAACAAATTTATCAATTTAAGACCTTAATTTCCATATAAATAAATCTTAAAACCCATTTTTAGAACATGGACATTAATGAGAAATATTTGGAAGAATAAATCTTTTAAAAATTTAAAACAATACCATAGTTAAAGAGGATTTTAACAAAAAGAGTGGTGCGTGAATAAAAATTAATGGTGAATAACATTTAAAAAGAAATCTTTAATACCATGAGAATAAATGGAGTCATGATCTAGTATGTCAAAGGACAGTATATACACCATATAAGAGTGAATTGGTGCATAACAACAATGATGTCTTAGTGGAAATGTAAATTGGGATGAAATCCCTTATAAAGATGTAATCCTTAAATTAAAGATAAATCAACCACATAATTATGTGTGAAAAAAAATACACCCAATATAAGTGTATATTAAGTGTAAAATAATCAGAGTTCATTCACACATATTCATAAGATGACATATTCAAGAAGTACATGTTGAACCCAAAGAATTGAAATTGGGTTAAGAAGTTCCCTTGTAAAAATTCAACAGCCTAACGACGTCACATTAAAATTCATAAAATGAATTTACAAGTTAAAAAGGGTATCTCATCACTTGGACATAAATTTTAATTTAATTAGGAAATATAAGAACATATCCCAATATAATAAGATGTAAATTAAAATACATAACAAAAAGAAGTCTTTTAAAAAAGGATGGTGAAAGGATTCCTTACCGATTTGGTAACGTAAAAAACATGTGCCACATGAAATAAGGATCATAAATTTAAGATTTTAATACTCATAAATTAGTGTATATTACACAAAAGTAAAATTATGGGCAGTACATACACCACACAAAAGGAAATTGTGGAAAATATAACATGAATCTCATGGGAATAAAAGTGAGATGAAACACTTTACCTTGTTGTAATCAACTAAGTCATTTGATAAAAATTCAATAACCATCAAATGAATCACAGAATACCATGAATATAATTATAATCATGATAAAATATATCAAATGGAAGTACATAATACACCACATGCAATAAATAAGTGGCGAACAATGGAAATTTCACAGAATTAAAATTGAGATAAGAAAATCCCGGACCTCGTGTCCGACTAGAATCGATCATTCTTTAATCTCCTGATTAAAAAACTGAAGTTAATTTATAATATATTAAGAACCTTTTTATGTTTATTATTAATTTTATATCACTTATTATAATGTTATAAACATTATGTAACCATTTAATTTAATAACGTTTGTTTTGTCGATATTTGGTAATTGAGTCAAAAATAGAGATCTTATAATTACATGTTGTTCATGTGGTCAAAGGTTCCTTATATCTATAATGATATTAATGATTTATAAATCATATATATCATATATATCCATAATAAACATGTATTTATAATAGTACATAACATATGGAGGTAAGAAATGAAATGCACCGTTCATGGAGACGGTAAGCCGTACGTAAGCATGAACGCTGCTTTCAATTATATTTCTTATTTTAAGGTAATTTAAACATAATTATACATAGGTATATTATAATTACAGTATAATATCAAATATAATATCATTAAATCTATCCTTTATACATCTCACATATGGCATTAACGAGTCACATCACTTTGAGGGGGCGATATTCTGCACTTCCTAAAATGAGATTATTGTATTTACACACTATGGAAACCATAAAGGTGTGATATATATAGAAAATACAACAGCATAACGAAAACAGAAACATAATATATATCATATATAAATACAATTCCATCATAATGGCCACCATGAGAGGTGGTTGTAGATATTTGATTAATCATCATTTTGTGAGGCGTTAGTTTGCCATCCACAGAAACATTATGTTCTTCACCCATTAGATGGAGGTGTGTGTAAGTGTAGTTAGAATAATTCTCATAAAAACATCATAGTATATTTAGGATACTGGTGTTTTTACAAAATAACGGAATAAAAAGAGTTTAGGGGTTCGATAAGTAAAATTAAAAAAACAATTTAAGAAAAATTGTTATCTTTAATTTGCGTAACTCCCTTTGGTTTGAACCAAAGGACATCTTGAAGTGCCTTCTGCCTATAGTAAGGATTCTAGGGGGAGAATAGGGATGTAGAGAGATTAATTGGGAAGATTATGGAAGATCAAAATGGCATGATAGTTGTGATGTATTGGTTATAATTGGTCTCTTTTTATAAGGGGGGAGGGGCTCTTTAGGAAAGTGTGAAAATATTATTTTATTATATAATGATATTCGGTTTCAAATGGACCAAAAATCATTAAGGTAGAATATATGGTGACACATATTCGTAATAAAATTATCCAATCATAATTTGAAATTTTTTGGATAATATTTTAATCATTATAATCTTATTTATTTAAATCATTTATTAATTAGGTAAATAAGGCATCATTATTTTGTCATAAATAATTTATTTTATTTGATGTCTATAAATTATAGAAAAAATAACCTAATGTAGGAAGTATTTTTATCTTTTAAATTAATAATTATTGTAAAAAATATTACTTATAAAACACCATATAAAAATTAATTACTAAAAGATTTTTGTTTATGTCTATTTTTACTTTACCTTAAATTAATTAATCCAAATTGTCATTATCACTCCCATTTGCCTCAATGGGGTCCAAAATTCGACACAAAGATACCCATGGTCGTAATTGACTCAACCAATAAGTTCTGGACAATTGTTAAGGTGATTTTGATTTATTATAACATTCTTTTTACTTTGAATTACCTTATTTATCTTTAACCGCGGTAAATAAAAGTCAAAAGTTATTATTCACCAAAAAGTATTTTCATTTTATTGAACCATAATTTTCTTCTTGATAACAACCATGTATGTCAGATTTTCAAAATTCAATTCATAGAAGCAGTAAAATTTCATTTAACTAAAAAATTCAGTTTTTTAACTACTACTAAGTGGTTTCACTATTCATCAAAAATTGACGTTTTTTAGATAAATACGAAAAATTCATCCTAAGCATTATTTGATATTACAAATTGAAAAATAATGTTTATTTTTCCAAATATAAACCATAAATTTGTCATTAATTTAATTTAAAATTAATTCTTGTTGTTAAAACAAATAGCATATTTTTAAGAAACAATAACTATCAAAAGATCGACACTTGTTTGTGTCCAATATCAAATTGAATTTAATTCCAACGACCAACATTGGATTAAATGGTAAAAACTATATTCTAATTACACTTTAAAACCAATTAAAAAGATAATCTATCAATATAAATAAATCATATTAAAACAAATTTTTGAACTAAAATACAATTTTTTCATTATTCAGTAAAAATGATCTTTATCGGAAAAAATCCAAAAATTCACACATAGTAAATTTTGATGTACCAATACTACAGAAAGATTTTATTTGGTCTATTAGAATGTATTAAAGTAACCAAAACTATATTTAAAGAGGGTTCACCATTAAAAGGTGGTAAATCAGATTTTTACTGTAAATTATGCTTAAAATTAGATTCATTCAAATATTAAGCCTCTAACTTTTATTGGAAAAAAGAAAATACATCTAACAAATATGTATAATCACATTTTAGTTGGTTTTGTTCATTCCCACCAATACAATGTCTAGGTTTTATGTTCCATATTATATAATAATATTTTATTATTAGTGTGCAATGAAATATTTTAAAGAAACCTGTATCGGGTACGCTATCGAACATATCAACCCCTTTAAAGTAAAATTTATATTTAATTAACAATTATTAATAAATATGAAATATTTCTTATTATTTGTTTACCTGGATGTTACACAGACTATATTATATGTATTATAAATTATTTAATGTTCTATATTCTTTATGACAAATGATATTAATTTATCAATCAAAATGAGTTAGTTTTGGTCAAGAACCTCCAATTAACCTAAAAAATTGTAATAAATGTTTTATATAATTATTTATATTCACTAAAAATAACCACAAAAAATTTATGACTATGTAATATTATGGTTGTTCACTAATAAAATACAACTTATATTCTGTAAAACCATTCTAAATCGATATGTTTTTTCATAGATGAATATAAGAATATCGATCATGAAAACCAAGAAAGAAAACACTCCCAAACAATGAAATTGAATTTCTTAACCCATAAAAATTCCATGAATGAACATAATATATTTATACTAAATAAATTAAATGTAGAGTAGATTCTTAAATCATTACTATATTTACATAAATTTGATTATGTATGTCATTAAGATCATGTTAGAAAGGTATGGGTTTTCCACCCAAACCTCCATTTTCATTAGGGTTACTTTTTTTTATCTACTCACATAAATTAAATTCTTATTAATTCATATGTACTCCTCATAATTTCTATGTAAATTTTCTATATATGTTTTCCAACCAGAATCATACCGTCATATATGGGGATTTATATGTTTTAAGTGGATGTTTTAAAAATTCTTCAAGAAATACAAGACCGTTTTGAAAGAATTTCTAGAATTCTTACCCATATACAAGGGCACTATATTATCTAATGTAAAATAATTATTTTTCTAAAATTGATAATTTTATGATGAAAATACTACCTTACTTAATTTCAGGTATTATACAAAGGATTTTCCTAAATTACTATTCATTTCAAAAATTAGTCAAGGATTTTATAAATGTTTATTCATCTATTTCTATACTTTTGATAATTATTATATATCATTGGGATTAATATATTTTGACATCCTCTACCAAATTTAACTAAATGTTTTATTATTAGTCTGATAGTGGATATTCTACCTTTAATCCATTCACCAATTCCTTCGAATGGTTAGTGTTTATGCTTACTGTTTGGGGAAATTTATCGACAATTCATATATTAGTTTCAATGTGAAGGTATATGTTGTATATTATTATTACAATTCATTAGAGGAATGAATTAAATCCACTCCATTCATCAGTAGGCCTCACAATAAAAATATATATGGACTATGTAGAGGAGTTTCCCATTTATAGATATGGTTTTGGACGAGGCATTAATCATTTTAAGAAGTCTTGGCTGAGGCCTTAATGATATGTTTAAGAAAGTTTGGCATATGAATTTACCTCATTATGAATCTATAAATTCATATATAATGTGGTTATTCTGCTATTATAATATCTGTGATTATGATTTGTTATGGAAATATATAATCATCTCATATTCCTTACTTAATATGTTAAACATTATTATTTTCTGAGGCATACATTTTCAATTATTCACCATGTAAAATGTTTATCTTAAGTTTATCTTCCATTGTATTTCATACTCTTACTGAGTGTTTTATCTCACCCATTACATATTTATCATTTTATTAAGCCATGAATAATTTTATAATGAATGACCTGTATGGATAATGATATAATTATGGATGTTCCCAATAAATTGTACATGACGTATTTCATTTCAAGTTGTAAGGTTGAAATTATGTATTTATATGGATTTCCAAATCTACTAAACTATTCATTCCTTGAGGATATTACATTATTTCAAACATTAAAATTTAATCTAATGAGTCATTGTCTCATGGAAACTAGGGTTGGGTCTTTACGGTTGGTATCTGAGGAAGTTTAGTAGCAAGTATGGATACTATTTTTAGAAAATTTAGATTAGGGAACAAAACCCTAAGATTGTCTTGGAGGATAAACATAAAAGAACATCCTAGTGTTTCTTAATGAATAGATTATATGGATATTTGAAAATAATACAACTGTATCTAGATATTACAAGTGGACGTGGTTCTGGAACATATATACCTATGGGTGAAACCTCGGTCAAGGAGTTTTGGGCTTGACCTAGGGTATCTTGGTACACAACAATGCACCTTACTGCACACCTGGTTTGACACTCCTCATGGATATGCATAGGAAAATTAAAATTTTCATTAAAATCCATTATGAAGAATATAAATGTAAAATTTTCTTCAAAGAAACCACATTTATGATTTTGGAATAACAATGCATATGATTTCAATTTATGTTATGTATTTTTTCTATGTTGAGATAGTACATTACGATTCAAAAACTAATACATTGTATTCCATTATTTACAAATAGTTCCAAGTGGAAGGATGAGAATCGGTATAAATGCATGTATCCTATGTATGGATTTCCGTCATGTGAAAGATAATGATGTTGTCTTTGGAGCTATGACTGGTACAGAGCAACTAATAACTGTACTGGGAAAACATACTCAGGTTATGAATAATTTCCTTACCCAAATAGAGCATCTGAATCCACATTGTGATGGAGAAATGTTAGATCAATTTATGAGACAACAAATTCTATCATTTAATGGGACTATAAACCCATTCATAGAAGAGTGGCAGAGAAGTTTCATAAATAAGATGTTTCTTGCCTTAGGAAGTAACAAAAGTGACATGTTTTTCATGGATATTTATCATCCGTCAAAAGATTCTAATCAATAGTGGCCACTAATTAAAAACAAAAAAAATTGGAAGAGATAGAAAATATGTAATGGAGTGAATTTAAATTATATTTCTTAGCGAAATACATTTCTCGAGAACAACGAGTAAATATGAAAAGGAATTTTCTGAATTTGAAGTAAAAACTAAATGATAATGTTGAAAATTATGAAGCTAACTTCACAAGGACATAAAGGAATTATGTGGAATATATACTCAATCCAAAGAGAACGATTGATTGCTTTATTGATTTCCTAATTCCATTTTTCCAATGGGTGATGGTCTACCAATCGTTCTCATTATACGAAGATATAGTCTCATGTGATATCAAGATGGAAAACGAGTTCTCTAAGACTTATGAAATTAATGGAGAGAAAGATAATAATAGGGAAACTCAATAATCTAGAAATGGAAATAAGGTAATTGAGAATATGGTAGGAGTTTACTTTACACACTGTGAAAATTATATAAGGAAACATATTGGTTTTTTCTTAAAAGGAAAATGGGTGTGCTAAATGTCTGGTCATAAAAACCATCATGTTGGTGTTTTCAAGGGGATGAAAAAAGCTATTAATGTTTAATGCTATAATTATTGGTATATGTGACACTATTCTTGTAACACCCCAAGCTTCTACGGTACGCTTCTCTTTGAATAACGCGATAGCGTGTGTTGTACGCAACATCGAGTTCTAACACACACCACAACCGATCAAACTAGCCGTTATGAATAGTAATAACTACTCTTTGAAATTATATAAATTTTATATTTCAAAATGGACTTCATTTTTAGATTTGGAATATCGAAATTATCATAAGATGAATTTTTGGTATTTTTTTGAGAACTTCCAATTTTTATGAATAGTGAAAAATACTTAAAACAACTTTTTTAATCAAAATAATTTATAGTGATAAATTATATTATTGAGTGGTTTTAAATTATAATTAGAATATATTTTTACCATTTTATCCAATGGTGTTCATTAGAATTAATTTCACGTTTAAATTGGACCTAAACAATTGTCAATCTTTTGGTATATATTGTTTCTTAAAAACACGCTATTTATTGTGACAACGGGAATTATTTATAAAATTAATTAATGCAACTTATATGTTTGGAATTTTGTAAAATAGAAATAATTTTTTAATTCGGGATATCAATTATAGCGTAGGGTGAAATTTTGGCATTGTTCTGAAAAACATCAATTTTTGATGAATAGTGAAACTACTAAGTGGTAGTTAAAAAACCTAAATTTTTCATAAAACATAATTTTACCACTTCTGTGAATGGAATTTCGAAAATCCGAAAGAAACAGTTAATATCAAGAACTAAAATGTGGTTTAATGAGATTAAAATAATTTTTGGTGAATAGTAACTTTTTTACTTTTATTTACCACGGTTAAAAGTAAATAGGGCAATTTAGGGTAAAAATGATATTAATATTACCCTAAAACATGTCATAATTCTATTAGACAAGTGTATCTCGACCAAAAACAACCTTAGGAATAGAATATTATCATTTAGGTCCACCTGGATTAGATTAGGACATTTAATATTATTTAATTCAAAGAAGAGTTAAAAGAGTTAAAATCAAATTTTATTTACTAAAACATTTTTAATATAGGGTTATACATAAGATAAATTTGATTGTAAATATTAATTAGGAAGATAATAAGATTTCCTACATAAATATATTTTACTTATAATTTTTAGACTTTAAATAATTTAATTTATTTATTACACAATGATGATGCAGTAATTACCATAATAGTGAGAAATTAAAATAATTGACATTATAAATACCCAAATAAATGTAATTTGAGACTTTTTATGAATTAAACTAATTTTATGAGTCAATATGACATGTTGGGAATGATTTAATTAAATTTTTTTGAATTAATCATTCTGTTATGAGTTTCACAAAAATCAACTATTTAATAGTGTCAAAATTGAAATAAAAGTGTTTTTAAAACAAATATTATATTATTAATTGATATTAAATCCCTAAAAATCTAACGTTCGGACAAGAGACTTATATAATGATATTTTTATCATTAATGGACCACTTGGGGGTCGTTTAGATGTATATAGTAAGATTATTAACTATATAATATAAAAATAAAAAGTGACATTGTAAATGTCAAACTAATTAACTAAGAGTTACAACTAAAATATAAGGTTAATATAGTAACCCAAACATGTCTAAATTATATTGGTTGAATGGTTTTATACATATACCCACATTATCCTTTGAATAATCAACTTTGGAGCCATTAGAAACTGAATATGAATTTATTATAAATTAATATTTCTAGATTTTCCAAAGGTGCCCCTCACCCCTCTTATAAAAGGGCACTCCCCCTTCTCATTACTTCACACCATCAAAGACTTTTGGTTCGGCCAAAATCTACCCATGTACTCTCTAAGCTTCCCTCACTACAACTTAGAGGCATTAGGTTGATCAGAAAGCCAACCTATAGATCCCTTTTGATCAAATCAAAAGGAATAACCTGAAGAAGAGGTAATGTTCTCACCACCCTTTTTCAAATTCATTTCTTATTCCACTTCTTCTTTCTTTGTTTTTACCATTCTAAAATATTATATCCAGTATCTTATATATAATTTTATGTTATTATAAATATGGTACAACCATATTCAGTATTCAATCCACCCTTTTAATAACATGTCACCATACGTGCGTACGTACGGCTTACCATCTCCACGTCGTGGTGTAATTGTTATTCAATATATTATTATTTGGATGGGTATAATAATGATATGTAATTCATGTAAATAATAAATATAACATGATAATGATTATTTATATATGATATACTATCCAATTATATATTATTTTAATATCAAAATAATGATATTGTCGCTCGTGCGTACGTACGGACTACCGTCTCCACGAACGTGATGTGATTCATTCTCCATCGTATCCATTCAAGTATAATTCTCATTTTATGATTAATAATAGTATCTAAAGACTTGATATCAATCTGGATATTATTAATATACAACCTATCCATTACAAACATGGCTTACGTAACAAAACATATAAAAGAAAACGAGTAAGTTAACACCCGAAGCAACGATAATACAAAGATATTATTGACAAAGCAATGTAAAAAGATCATATATATGATATCATATTAATATATATGATTCTTGTATAATTTAATAACAATTATTTCACCATTATACATGAGGTTAACCTACCCTCAACCAAGGAAAATTACAAGGTAAGTGTTATTTCACAATCTCTTCATTATCCGAGGTTGTTTATATGAAATAATCTAATGGGATCTCATTATCATCCACATCCATGTTTCTTAAAAATGTATTTCAAAACATTTTTACTATTTTAAATAATATGGGTTAAAGTCATTTATAACCTTTTTTGACTTTTTATAAGAGTTTTATAAAGGATTCTTTCCATCGTTTTCCAAAGAAGGTGCTTTTTAACCTTTTCGACAGAGTTAAGTTAAAAATGTTTTTTTTAACTTATTCGGCGGGTGCGGTTATTTTCCGCCATTATAAAATCATCAAAGCTTCCCTTACAGGATTATAAGAATATTTTCAATGAAAATGTTTTATTTTATAAATATATGACTCTTAAATAGAAAGAGATATTTCTCTAAAGAGAGTTTTGATTTCATCTATTTCAACATCCTTTGATAGATTTTACGCTTATTTGAAGTTGATTTATTATGATACAAATCTTCTATATTGTATTGATGGTTTTGTGATATGTTTGACTATGGATATGCTATTTTTATACCATTTATAGTTTATGGTGAAAGTATTGACATTTCTTATTCTATTTTTAATACGAATGTTTATGTTATGTTTAAACCTTTTCATATGGGAATTCATTGGACTAAATATGTGACGGGTGGAGCCCGCTATAGCTCCTCGATGCATCGGTAGGTCTCATGAGACAAACTAGTGTCTTGGCACAAGGACTTGGCATAATCTTATTTGTAGTCTTGGCACGAGGCCTTGTCTTCGTGGTTATGATATTATGGAATTATCCATTCCATAATTATGAAATTGTTTATTGATATTGCATGTGATTATTCGATTAGTATAATATCCATGTGAATAAGTAAATGGCATTATTTCATTTTACTTTTTCCATACTATGTTGAAGTTCAAGTTTAAAAGAATTTTTTTTTAGTTATACAATGCCTTAAATGTTTATGCTTATTTTTGAATGTTTCCACTATATTGTTATCCTTACTGAGAATTTGAGCTCACCCCTTTTCTATGTTTTATTTTTCCCAGGATGTGAAGAAGTAAGTTATGAATGACCTGCAGGGATAGTATGTGGGGATATGAGTGTGGAATATGGAGATTGTGTTATTGTAGTAGTTTTTCACCATATGATGTAATGTAAAACATTATGAATATATCTAGTGTTTCCAAGGCTACTAAACCAATCGGTCTTTCAAGATTTTATCTTTCTTGTGATCATGCCAATGTAATGTAATAATGCACCGACACTGGGTAAATGGGGTTGGGGCGTTACAGTAGGTATCAGAGGAAGTTTAGTACAAACCTTGGAATCTAGATTTAGATAAACTCTGATTAGAGCACATAGATTTAAGATGGAAATTGAGGATTAGTATAGAATAACTTCCAAGAATTTTGGTATTGTAGAGATTTTGTGAGTTTTCCGAGTAATACATCCCTGTCTGGATACGAGCAGGTAGAGGCGGCTCTGGTATAGATGTACGTAGGGGTAAAACCCGAAAACACCGCTTTGAGCTAGACTCGAACGGGAACTGGTGCACGAAAACCAGCCTTGCTGCACTCTTGGTTACGACACTCCCGGGGGATATGCTTAGGATAACTCTAATTTTCATTACAAATAATTATAAAGGTTTTATGAGTATATACTTTCTCAAAGAAAACATTTTTATGATTATGGATTATATCCATCAATAGTTCAATTTAGGATATGTGTTTTATAAGCATGGGATTATGTATTTTGATTCATAAACAAATCTACATTATACTATTGTTTAGAAATGGAGCCTAGTGGAAGAAATGGAAGCCGTATCAATGCATGCACTCCATGTAGGGATTTCCCTCCTGCTCAAGATAATTATAGTGGAGCTGGTGATGCAAGTGGTGCCGATCAGCTAATCTCCATACTGGGACAACTTACTCAGGTTATGAATAATAACCTTACCCGTATGGAGCACCCTGATCCACAGCATGGAGGATCAATGTTAGATCGCTTCATGAGGCAACAACCACCAACGTTCAATGGGAGTAAAAATCCCTTAGTAGCTGAACCATGGATATTTTCCCTAGATAAAATATTTCAGGCTTTAGGGAGTATGGAAAGGGAAAAAGTTATCATGGCAGTTTACCACCTCACTGGAGATGCTGATCAATGGTGTTCATTGATTCAAAATATGAAGGTAGATGATGAAGTATCAAATATGGAATGGAGGGAGTTCAAAGATCTGTTTTTAGAAAAAAATACTTTCCTCGTGACCATCAAGCAGATATGGAAAGGCAATTTCTGAGTCTGAGACAAAAGGAGGATGAGAATGTCGCAAAGTATGAGGCTAACCTTACAAGGTTATCAAGGTATGCTGGAGATTATATATGTAACCCAAGAAGTAAGATTGATTGTTTCTTTGATGGGTTAAAACCATTTCTACGTCGAGCATTAGTCTCACAATCCTTCTCGTCGTACGAAGACATTGTCTCATGTGCAATCAAGACAGAGATAGAATTCTCAAAGTCTTATGACTTTAAAGCAAAGCAAGAGAAGAAGAGATATGATGATCAATCTGGGAATGGAAATAAGGGGAAGAAGGGAAAGGTTGAATATCCATCATGTGGTAAATTTGGGAAGAAACACCCCGATACTTTCTTGAAGGGAATGGGTGTCTGTTACAAATGTGGTGAAAAAGGACACTATGCTTGGGATTACAAAGGGAAGAAGGAAGCTACAAAAGTTTAGTGCTACAATTGCAGGGAGATGGGACATTATGCAAATGAATTTCCTAATCATCAGGAGAACTTACCTAAGAAAAGGCCAAGTGATCAAGGCCAATCTTCTGCTATCACTACTGCTGAGGTAGAAGCTCCGAAAGACGTGGTGGCAGGTAACTTAATGGTTTCCTCAAGTTTAGAAAATGCATTATTTGGTTCTGGATCATCACATTGTTTAATATCATCCTGTTTGCTATGAAAATTAGATATTTCCAATTTGATTTAACAAGGTATTTTTCAGTTAAATGTCCTAAGGGAGTTATTATTGCAACAATGTTTTGTGAATCAGTCCCCATTAGAGCACATAAATGTTCTTTATCCGGTGATCTCATCGTCATACCTATGATTGAGTTTGATATAATCCTCGGTATGGACTGGATTTCAGACTATGATGCGATGATTTATTGTAAGAAGAAAGAGGTTATGATTCTTGATGATGATGATAAGGAAGACCTTATCTTTAGAGCATAATCGTCACCACCTAATTCTTATCTAGATCCACCCCCAATAGCTCAACTAAATTCAATTATTGGGGAGGAAGAGAATGAAATGATTGTGGGTGAGTAAAGGAATGTTCAAATAGAGGTTGTACCTGTTGTGAACGAATATGTAGATGTGTTTCTGGAATATTTACCTGGACATCCTCCAGAACGAGAAGTTGTGTTTTCGATTGATTTAATTCCTGGATCAAGGCCTATATCGAAGACCCCTTATAGAATGGCCACTATAGAATTAGTTGAACTAAACAAACAACATGAGGAATTAAGTAATAAGGGATTTATTCGCCCTAGTGTTTCTCCATGGGGAGCCCCTGTTATTTTTGTTAAAAAGAAAGATGGATCTACGAGGTTATGTGTCGACTATAGGGAGATTAATGCCATAACAATAAAGAACAAGTATCCGCTACCTCGCATTGATGATTTATTTGACCAACTGCATGGAGCTCATTACTTTTCAAAGATTGACCTTTGATCTGGATACCATCAGTTGTGTGTGAAGAAGGAAGACATTCTGAAGACATCATTTCAAACCAGGTATGGGAATTATGAGTTTACAGTAATGCCTTTTGGATTGACTAATTCACCCTCTATATTTAGGGATCTGATGAATAGAGATTTCCTGGAATATCTCGATAAATTTGTGGTGGTATTTATTGATGATATCTTGGTATACTCAAAAAGCTACGAAGATCATGAAAATCACTTGCGCATTATCTTGAAGACTCTGAGAAGACATGAATTATATGGGAAGTTTAGAAAGTGTGAATCCTGGCTTTAGGAGATTTCTTTTCTTGGCCATATTTTCTCTAAAGATTGAATCTCTGTTGATCCTTCTAAGACCAAGGCAATCCAAGAATGGCCAGTACCTACGAATATAACTGAGGTACATAGTTTTATTGGTTTAGCAGGTTATTATCGACGTTTCGTCCAGAATTTTTCCGGATTGGCTAACCCATTAACGAAGCTCACACGTAAAGGGGTTAGATTTGTTTGGACAAAAGAGTGTGAAGGAACTGAAGAGAAGATTACTCAATTCTCCTATATTGACTCTACCATCGGGTAATGATGGGTTCGTTATTGATAGTGATGCATCGAAGAAAGGACTTGGTCGTGTCCTTATGCAGAATGATAGGGTTAATGCCTATGTATCACGACAGTTGAAAATTCATGAAGAAAACTAACCTACTCATGATCTCGAGTTAGCAGCTGTGATATTTTCTTTGAAGATATGGAGGCACTACCTCTATGGTGAAAAATTTGAGATTTATACTGATCACAATGGTTTGAAGTATATTTTATCACAAAAAGAACTCAACATGAGGCAAAGGAGATGGCTTGAATTACTGAAGGATTATGATTCCACGATACAATACCACCCGGAGAAGGCAAACAGGGTGGCACATGCTTTGAGCAGAAAAGACCATGGAGTTTTGAACAATATGAGAATTAAAAGGGATCCAATTTTCATGGAACTAGTGAAGATGGACATGGGAATAACCAGGGAAGGATAAACATCAATTCTTTTTTAAATGGTTTCCAAACCAACATTACTAGAAAGGATTAAGAGTTCTCAGACCGATGATAAAGAATTTCAAAAGAAGATTAAAGCTGTGAATGATGGGAGATTGAGAGACTTTGTGTATGAAGATGGAATTTTGAAATTCGGGAAGAGACTTTGTGTTCCCGATATACCTGATCTAAAAAGGGAATTGCTGGATGATGCTCATAGTTTGAATTTCTCTATACATCCTGGGAGCACCAAAATGTATAGAGATTTGACGGAACATTTTTGGTGGGACAACATGAAAAGGGAGATTTCTGATTTTGTGTCAAGATGTATGGTTTGTCAACAAGTGAAAGCTGGAAGGCAATAGCCTGGAGGAGTCATGCAACCTCTTCCCATACCGTAGTGGAAATGGGACAATATTACGATGGAATTTGTCATGGGGATACCAAATACTCCTAGAAGGAACGATGTAATATGGGTTATTGTTGATCGTCTAACCAAGTCAGCACATTTTCTTGCTATAAGAGAAGATCTACCACTAGAATGTCTAGCAAGTCTATATATTAATGAAGTTGTGAGACTTAATGGAGTACCCCTATCGATTGTTTCTGTTAGTGATCCCTGTTTTACTTCATGATTCTGGAAGAGTCTTCAGAAATCCCTAGATATTGAACATCATTTGAGCACTGCCTACCACCCTCAGACAGACGGACAATCCGAACAGACTATTAGAACCTTAGAAGACATGTTGAGATCTTGCTCACTTGACTTTCAGGGTATGTGGATCAATATTCTCCTTTGGTAGAATTTTCCAATAACAATGGCTTCCATTCGAGTATTCAGATGGCACCATATGAAGTGTTATATGGAAAAAGATTTCGTACACCAACCTGTTGGGATGACGTTGGTGAAAGAAAACTTGTAGGCCCAGAACGTGTGGAGGAAATTATGGAAAAGGTGAAGGTAATCAAAAGTCACATTAAAGCAGCTCAAAGTAGGAAGAAGAGCTATGCCAATAATCGAAGGAAGGATTTGGAATTTCAAGTCGGTTATCAGGTTTTCCTGAAGGTATCTCCATGGAAGGGAGTTATACGATTCGGTAAGAATGGTAAATTGAGTCCCAGGTACATCGTACCTTTCGAAATCTAGAACGAATTGGGGCTGTAGCTTACCGATTGGCAATGCTGCCAAGTCTCTCCAAAGTTCACAATGTGTTCCACGTATCTCTGTTGAGGAAATACATGCCTGGCCCAATGCATGTACTCAACTATGAGGAATTGGAACTGGAACCCGATCTGTCTTATTGCGAAGAGCCCGTCAGGATTCTTGATACAAGAGAAAAAGTACTGAGAAACCGGACGACGCGTCTGGTAAAAGTTTTGTGGAGAAACCATAAGATGGAAGATGCAACATGGGAACCTGAGGAACTAATGATGAAGAACCACCCAAGTCTTTTCATACGGTATTATTCTAGAAATTTCGAGGATGAAATTATTTGAAGGAGGGGAGAATGTAACACCCCAATCTTCTACAGTACGCTTCTCTTTGAATAATGCGATAGCGTGTGTTGTACGCAACATCGAGTTCTAACACACACCACAACCGATCAAACTAGCCATTATGAATAGTAATACCTAATTTTTGAAATTATATTTATTTTATATTTTGAAATGGACTTCATTTTTGGAGTCGGAATATCAAAATTATTTTAAGATGAATTTTTGGTATTTTTCTGAGAACTTCTAATTTTTTTGAATAGTGAAAAATACTTAAAAATAACTTTTTTAATCAAAATAATTTATAGTGATAAATTATATTATTGAGTGGTTTTAAAGTATAATTAGAATATATTTTTACCATTTTATCCAATGGTGTTCATTAGAATTAATTTCACTTTGAAATTGGACCTAAACAATTATCAATCTTTTGGTATATATTGTTTCTTAAAAACACGCTATTTATTGTGACAACGGGAATTAATTATAAAATTAATTAATTCAACTTATATGTTTGGAATTTTGTAAAATAGAAATCATTTTTGAATTCGGGATATCAATTATAGCGTAGGGTGAAATTTTGGCATTGTTCTGAAAAACTTCAATTTTTGATGAATAGTGAAACTACTAAGTGGTAGTTAAAAAACTGAATTTTTCATAAAACATATTTTTACCGCTTTTGTGAATGGAATTTAGAAAATCCGAGAGACACAGTAAATATCAAGAACTAAAATCTGGTTTAATGAGATTATAATAATATTTGGTGAATAGTAACTTTAGACTTTTATTTACCACGGTTAAAAGTAAATAGGGTAATTAAGGGTAAAAATGATATTAATATTACCCTAACACATGTCATAATTCTATTGGAAAAGTGTATCTCGACCAAAAACAACCTTAGGAATAGAATATTATCATTTAGGTCCACTTGGATTAGATTAGGACATTTATTATTATTTAATTCAAAGAAGAGTTAAAAGAGTTAAATCAAAGTTTATTTACTAAAACATTTTTAATATAGGGTTATGCATAAGATAAATTCGATTTTAAAAATTAATTAGTAATATAATAATATTTCTTACATAATTATATTTTATTTATAATTTTTAGACTTTAAATAATTTAATTTATTTATGACACAATGATGATGCAGTAATTACCATAATAGTGAGAAATTAAAATAATTGATATTATAAATACCCAAATAAATGTAATTTGAGACTTTTTATGAAATAAAATAATTTTATAAGTTAATATGACATGTTAGTAATGCTTTAATTAAATTTTTCGAATTAATAATTCTGTTATGAGTTTCACAAAAATCAACTATTGAATAGTGTCAAAATTTACATAAAAGAGTTTTTAAAACAAATATTATATTATTAATTGATATTAAATTCCTAAAAAATCTAATGTTTGTATAAGAGACTTATATAATGATAGGTGTATCATTAATGGACCACATGGGGGTCAGTTGGATGTATATATTATGTTTATTAACTATATAATATAAAAATAAAAAAGTGACATTGTAAATGTCAAACTAATTAAAAAAGAGTTAAAACTAAAAGATATGGTTAATATAGTAACCCAAACCTGTCTAAATTCTATTGTTTGAATGGTTTTCGACCTATCCTCACCTTAACATTTGAATAATCAACTTTGGAGCCATTAGAAACCGAATATTAATTTATTATAAATTAATATTTCTAGCTTTTCCAAAGGTGCCCCTCACCCCTCTTATAAAAGGGCACTCCCCCTTCTCATTACTTCACACCTTCAAAGCCTTTTGGTTCGGCCAAAATCTGCCCAAGTACTCTCTAAACATCCCTCACTACAACTTAGAGGCATTAGTTTGATCAGAAATCCAACCTAATGAGAACTTTTGATCAAATCAAAAGGAAGAACCCGAAGAAGAGGTAATGTTTTCACCACCCTTTTTCAAATTCATTTCTTATTCCACTTCTTCTTTCGTTGTTGTTAACATTAAAAAATAATATCTCCAGTATCTTATATATAATTTTATGTTATTATAAATATGTTAGAAACATATTTATTATTCTATCCACCCTTTGAATAACATGTCACCATACGTGCGTACGTACGGCTTACCGTCTCCACGTCACAGTGTAATTGTTATTCAATATATTATTATTTGGATGGGTATAATAATGTTATGTAACTCATGAAAATAATAAATATAACATGATAATTATTCTGTATATATGATATAATATCCAATTAGATATTATTTTAATACCAAAAGAATGATATTGTCGCTCGTGCGTACGTACGGACTACCGTCTCCACGAACGCGATGAGATTCATTCTCCATCGTATCCATTCACATATAATTCTAATTTTATGATTAATAATAGTATCTAAGGACTTTATATCAATCTAGATATGATTAAGATACAATCTATCCATTAAAAACATGGCTTACGTAACAAAACATATAAAAGAAAACGAGTAAGTTAACACCCGAAACAACGATAATACTAAGATATTATTAACAAAGCAATGTAAAAAGATCATATATGATATCATATTAATATATACGATTCTTGAATAATTTAATAACAATTATTTCACCATTATATAGGAGGTTAACTTACCTTCAACCAAGGACAATTACAAGGTAAGTGTTATTTCACAATCTCTTCATTATCCGAGGTTGTTTATACGAAATAATCTAATGGGATCTCTTTATCATCCACATCCATGTTTCTTAAAAATGTATTTAAAAAAAATTACTATTTAAAATAATATTGGTTAAAGTCATTTATACCCTTGTTTTAATTTTTATAAGAGTTTTATAAAGGAATCTTTCCGTCGTTTTCCAAATAAGGTTCTTTTTAACCTTTTCGACATAGTTAAGTTAAAAATGTTTTTTTTTAACTTATACGGACGGTGCGGTTTTTTTCCGCCGTTATAAAATCGTCAAAGCATCCCTTACAAGATTATAATAATATTTTCAAAGAAAATGTTTTATTTTATAAATATATGACTCTAAAATAGAAAGAGATATTTCTCTAAAAAGATTTTTGATTTCATCTATGTCAACATCCTTTGATGGATTTTACGCTTGTTTGAAGTTGATTTATTATGATACAAAACTTCTATATTGTATTGAAGGTTTTGTGATATGTTTTACTGTGGATATGCTATTTTTATACCATTCATAGTTTATGGTGAAAGTATTGACATTTCTTATTCTAGTTTTAATACGAATGTTTATGTTATGTTTAAACCTCTTCATATGGGAATGCATTGGACTAAATATGTGACGGGTGGATCCTGTTATAGCTCCTCGATGCATCGGTAGGTCTCATGAGACAATCTAGTGTCTTGGCACAAGGACTTGGCATAATCTTATTTGTAGTCTTGGCATGAGGCCTTGGCTTCGTGGTTATGATTGTCTGGAATTATGCATTCCATAATTATGAAATTGGTTATTGATATTGCATGTGATTATTCGATTAGTAGAATATCCATGTGAATAAGTAAATGGTATTATTTCATTTTACTTTTTCCATACTATGTTGAAGTTCATGTTTAAAAGGATTTTGTTTTAGATATACATTGCCTTAAATGTTTATGCTTATTTTTGAATTTTTCTGCTATATAGTTATCCTTACTGGGCATTTGAGCTCACCCCTTTTCTATGTTTTATTTTTCCCAGGATGTGAAGAAGTAAGTTATGAATGATCTGCAGGGATAATATGTGGGGATATGAGTGTGGAATATGGAGACTATGTTGTTGTAGTAGTTTTTCACTTTATGATGTAATGTAAAACTTTATGAATATATCTAGTGTTTTCAATGCTACTAAACCAATCGGTCTTTCGTGATTTTATCTTTCTTGTGATCATGCCAATGTAATGTAATAATGCACCGACACTGGGTAACTGGGGTCGGGGCGTTACACTTGGTATCAGAGGAAGTTTAGTAAAAACCTTGCAATCTATATTTAGATAAACTCTGATTAGAGCACATAGATTTGAGATGGACATTGAGGATTAGTATAGAAGAACTTTCTAGAATTTTGGTATTGTAGAGATTTTGTGAGTTTTCCGAGCAATACATCCATGTCTGGATACGAGCAGGTAGAGGCGGCTTTGGCACAGATGTACCTAGGGGTAAAACCCAAAAACACCGCTTTGAGATAGACTTGAACGGGAACTGGTGCACGACAACGGGCCTTGCTGCACTCTTGGTTACGACACTCCCGGGGGATATGCTTCGGATAACACTAATTTTCTTTACAAATCATTATGAAGGGTTTATGAGTATATAATTTCTCAAAGAAAACATTTTTATGATTATGGATTATACACATCAATAGTTCAATTTATGTTAAGTGTTTTATAAGCATGGGATTATGTATTTTGATTCATAAACTGATCTACTTTATACTATTGTTTAGAAATGGCGCCTAGTGGAAGAAATGGAAGCCGTATCAATGCATACACTCCATGTAGGGATTGCCCTCCTGCTCAAGATAATTATAGTGGAGCTAGTGATGCAACTGGTGCCGATCAGCTAATCACCATACTGGGACAACTTACTTAGGTTATGAATAATAACCTTACCCGTATGGAGCACCCTGGTCCACAGCGTGGAGGATCAATGTTAGATCGCTTCATGAGGCAACAACCACCAATTTTCAATGGGAGTACAAATCCCTTAGTAGCTAAGCCATGAATATTTTCCCTAGAGAAAATTTTTCAGGCTTTGGGGAGTAGTGAAAGGGGAAAAAGTTATCATGGAAGTTTACCGTCTCACTGGAGATGCTGATCAATGTGGGCCATTGATTCAAAATATGAAGGAAGATGATGAAGTATCCAATATGGAATGGAGGGAGTTCAAAGATCTGTTTTTAGAAAAATACTTTCCTCATGACCATCGAGCAGATACGGAAAGGAAATTTCTGATTCTGAGAAAAAAGGAGGATGAGAATGTCGCAAAGTATGAGGATAACTTTACAAGGTTATCAAGGTATGCTAGAGATTATATATGTAACCCAAGAAGTAATATTGATCGTTTCTTTTATGGGTTATAACCATTTCTCTGTCGATCATTAGTCTCACAATCCTTCTCGTTGTACGAAGACATTGTCTCATGTGCTATCAAGACAGAGAAAGAATTCTCAAAGTCTTAAGACTTTAAAGCAAAGCAAGAGAAAAAGAGATATTCTGATCAATCTGGGAATGGAAATAAGGGGAAGAAGGGAATGGTTGAATATCCATCCTATGGTAAATATGGGATGAAACACCCTGGTACTTGCTTGAAGGGAATGTGTGTCTATCACAAATGTAGTGAAAAAGGCCACCAAGCTCGGGATTGCAAAGGGAAGAAGGAAGCTACCAATGTTCAGTTCTACAATTGTAGAGATATGAGAAATTATGAAAATGAATTTCCTAAGAATCAGGAGAACTTACCTCAGAAAAGGCCAAGAGATCAAGGCCAATCTTCTACTATCACTACTACTAAGGTAGAAGCTCCGAAAGACGTGGTGGAAGGTAATTTAATGGTTTCCTCAAGTTTAGAAAATGCATTATTTGATTCTGGATCATCACATTGTTTCATATCTTCCTGTTTGCTAAGAAAATTAGATATTTCCAATTTAATTTAACAAGGGAGTTGTCAGTTAAAAGTCATAAGGGAGTTATCATTGCAACAAATTTTTGTGAATCAGTCCCCATTAGAGAACATAAATGTTCTTTATCTGCTGATCTCATTGTCATACCTATGATTGAGTTAGATATAATCCTCGGTATGGACTGGCATTCGGACTATGATGCGATGATTTATTTTAAGAAGAAAGAGGTTATGATTCTTGATGATGATGATAAGGAAGACCTTATCTTTAGAGCAGAATCGTCACCACCTAATTCTTATCTAGATCCACCCCCAGTAGCTCAACTAAATTCAATTATTAGGGAGAAAGATAATGAAATGATTGTGGGTGAGGAAAGGAATGTTCAAATAGAGGATGTACCTGTTGTGAAAGAATATGTAGATGTGTTTCTGGAGGATTTACCTGGACATCCTCCAGAACGAGATGTTGTGTTTTCCATTGATTTATTTCCTGGATCAAGGCCTATATCAAAGACCCCTTATAGAATGGCCACTGTAGAATTAGTTTAACTAAATAATCAACTAGAGAAATTAAGTAATAAGGGATTTATTCTCCCTAGTGTTTCTCCATGGGGAGCCCATGTTATTTTTGTTAAAAAGAAAGATGGATCTATGAGGTTATGTATCGACTATAGGGAGATTAATGCCATAACAATAAAGAACAAGTATCCCCTACCTTGCATTGATGATTTATATGACTAACTGCATGGAGCTCATTACTTTTCAAAGATTGACCTTCGATCTGGATACCATTAGTTGTGTGTGAAGAAGGAAGACATTCCGAAGTCATCATTTCAAACTAGGTACGGGAATTATGAGTTTACAGTAATGCCTTTTGGATTGACTAATTCACCCTCTGTATTCATGGATCCGATGAATATTGTTTTCAAGGAATATCTCCATGAATTTGTGGTGGTATTTATTTATTATATCTTTGTATACTAAAAAAGATACGAAGATCATGAAAATAACTTGCGCATTATCTTAAAGACTCTGAAAAGACATGAATTATATGGGAAGATCAGGAAGTGTGAATTATAGCTTCAGGAGATTTCTTTTCTTGGCCATATTTTCTCTAAAGATGGAATCTTTGTTGATCCTTATAAGACCAAGGAAATCCAAGAATGGCCAGCACCTACGAATATAACTGAGGTACATAGTTTTATTGGTTTAGCAAGTTATTATCGACGTTTCGTCCAGAATTTTTCCTGGTTGGCTAACCCATTAACGAATCTCACACGTAAAGGGGTTAAATTTGTTTGGAAAAAAGAGTGTGAAGGAACTAAAGAGAATATTACTCAATGCTCCTATATTGACTCTACCATCGAATAATGATGGGTTCGTTATTTATACTGATGCATCGAAGAAAGGACTTGGTTGTTTTCTTATGAAGAATGATAGGGTTATTGCCTATGCATCATGATAGTTGAAAATTCATGAAAAAAAATATCCTACTGATGATCTCGAGTTAGCAGTTGTGATATTTGCTTTGATGATATGGAGGCACTACCTCTATGGTGAAAAATCTGAGATTTATACTGATCACAAGAGTTTGATGTATATTTTCTCACAAAAAGAACTCAACATGAGGCAAAGGAGATGACTTGAATTACTCAAGGATTATGATTTCATGATACAATACCACTCGGGGAAGGCAAACAGGGTGGAAGATGCTTTGAGAAGAAAAGACCATGGAGTTTTAAACAATACACGAATTAAAAGGGATCCAATTTTCATGGAACTAGTGAAGATGGACATGGGAATAACCAGGGAAGGCGAAACATCAATTCTTTTTTAAATGGTTTCAAAACCATCTTTACTAGAAAGGATTAAGAGTTCTCAGAACGATGATGAAGAATTTCAAAAGAAGATTAAAGCTGTGAATGATGGGAGATTGAGAGACTTTGTGTATGAAGATGGAATTTTGAAATTCGGGAAGAGACTTTGTGTTCCCGATATACCTGATCTAAAAAGGGAATTGCTGGATGATGCTCATAGTTCGAATTTCTCTATACATCCTGGGAGCACCAAAATGTATAGAGATTTGAAGGAACATTTTTGGTGGGACAACATGAAGAGGGAGATTTCTGATTTTGTGTCAAGATGTATGGTTTGTCAACAAATGAAAGCTGGAAGGCAATAGCCTGGAGGAGTCATGCAACCTCTTCCCATATCTGAGTGGAAATGGGACAATATTATGATGGACTTTGTCATGGGGCTACCAAAGACTCCTAGAAGGAATGATGTAATATGGCTTATTGTTGGTAGTCTTACCAAGTCAGCACATTTTCTTGCTATAAGAGAAGATCTACCACTAGAACGTCTAGAAAGACTATATATTAATGAAGTTGTGAGACTTCATGGAGTACCCCTATCGATTGTTTCAGATAGTGATCCCCGTTTTACTTCATGATTATGGAAGAGTCTTCAGAAATACCTATATACTGAACTTCATTTGAGCACTGCCTACCACCCTCAGACAGAAGGACAATCAGAACGGACTATTAAAACCTTAGAAGACATGTTGAGATCTTGCTCACTTGACTTTCAGGGTATGTGGATCAATATTCTCCTTTGGTAGAATTTTCCTATAACAATAGCTTCCATTCGAGTATTCAGATGGCACCATATGAAGCGTTATACGGAAAAAGATGTCGTACACCAACCTGTTGGGATGACGTTGGTGAAAGAAAACATTTAGGCCCAGAACTGGTGGGGGAAACGATGGAAAAGGTGAAGGTAATCCAAAGTCACATTAAAGAAGCTCAAAGTAGGCAGAAGAGCTATGCCAATAATCGAAGGAAGGCTTTGGAATTTCAAGTCGGTTATTATGTTTTCCTGAAGGTATCTCCATGGAAGGGAGTCATACGATTCAGTAAGAATGGTAAATTGAGTCCCAGGTACATCGGATCTTTCGAAATTCTAGAACGAATTGGGGCTGTAGCTTACCGATTGGCAATGCCACCAAGTCTCTCCAAAGTTCACGATGTGTTCCATGTATCTCTGTTGAGGAAGTACATGCCTGACCCATGCATGTACTCACCTATGAGGAATTGGAACTGGAACCCGATCTGTCTTATTGTGAAGAGCCCGTCAGGATTCTTGATACAAGAGAACAAGTACTGAGAAACCGGACGACGCGTCTGGTAAAAGCTTTGTGGAGAAACCATAAGATGGAAGATGCAACGTGGGAACCCGGGGAACTTATGATGAAGAACCACCCAAGTCTTTTCATATGGTAGTATTCTAGAAATTTCGAGGACTAAATTATTTGAAGGAGGGGAGAATGTAACACCCCAAGCTTCTACGGTACGCTTCTCTTTGAATAATGCGATAGCATGTGTTGTACGGAACATCGAGTTCTAACACACACCACAACCGATCAAACTAGCCATATGAATAGTAATACGTAATTTTTGAAATTATATATATTTTATATTTAAAAATGGACTTCATTTTTGGATTCGGAATATCGAAATTATCTTAAGATGAATTTTTGGTATTTTCTGAGAACTTCCAATTTTTATGAATAGTGAAAAATACTTAAAAACAACTTTTTTAATCAAAATAATTTATAGTGATAAATTATATTATTTAGTGGTTTTAAATTATAATTAGAATATATTTTTACCATTTTATCCAATGGTGTTCATTAGAATTAATTTCACTTTGAAATTGCACCTAAACAATTGTCAATCTTTTGGTGTATATTGTTTCTTAAAAACACTCTATTTATTGTGACAACGGGAATTAATAATAAAATTAATTAATGCAACCTATATGTTTGTAATTTTGTAAAATAGAAATCATTTTTGAATTAAGGGTATCAATTATAGCCTAGGGTGAATTTTTGGCATTGTTCTGAAAAACATCAATTTTTGATGAATAGTGAAACTACTAAGTGGTAGTTAAAAAAACTGAATTTTTCATAAAACGTATTTTTACCGCTTCTGTGAATGGAATTTTGAAAATCCGAGAGACACGGTTAATATCAAGAAGTAAAATGTGGTTCAATTAGATGAAAATAATTTTTGGTGAATAGTAACTTTTTACTTTTATTTACCACCGTTAAAAGTAAACAGGGTAATTAAAGGTAAACATGATATTAATATTACCCTAACACATGTCCTAATTCTATTGGACAAGTGCATATCGACCAAAAACAACCTTAGGAATAAAATATTATCATTTAGGTCCACTTGGATTAGATTAGGACATTTATTATTATTTAATTCAAAGAAGAGTTAAAAGAGTTAAAACCAAAGTTTATTTACTAAACCATTTTTAATATAGGGTTATACATAAGAAAAATTCGATTGTAAATATTAATTAGAAAGATAATACGATTTATTAAATAATTATATTTTATCTATAATTTTTAGACTTCAAATAATTTAATTTATTTATGTCATAATGATGATTAAGTAATTACCATAATACTGAAAAATTAAAATAATTAATATTATAAATACCCAAATAAATATAATATTAGACTTTTTATGAATTAAAATAATTTTCTATGTTAATTTGACATGTAAGGAATGATTTAATTAAATTTTTTCGAATTAATAATTCTGTTATGAGTTCCACAAAAATCAACTATTGAATAGAATCAAAATTGACATAAAAGAGTTTTTAAAACAAATATTATATTATTAATTGATATTAAATTTATAAAAATCCAAGGTTCATCCAAGAGTCTTATATCATGATATTTTTATCATTAATGGACCACTTGGGGGTCGGTTGGATGTATATATTATGTTTATTAACTATATAATATAAAAATACAATGTGACCTGGTAAATGTCAAACTAATTAACTAAGAGTTAAAACTAAACGATAAGGTTAATATAGTAACCCAAACCTGTCTAAATTATATTGGTTGAATGGTTTTAGACCTATCCCCACCTTAAACTTCGAATAATAAACTTTTGAGCCATTAGAATCCGAATATGTATTTATTATAAATTAATATTTCTAGCTTTTCAAAAGGTGCCCCTCACCCCTCTTATAAAAGGGCAGTCCCCCTTCTCATTACTTCACACCCTCAAAGCCTTTTTTTCAGCCACAATCTGCCTAAATACTCTCTAAACTTCCCTCACGACAACCTAGAGGCCTTAGTATGATCATAAATCCATCCTAAGGTTCCCTTTTGATCAAATCAAAAGGAAGAACCCGAAGAAGAGGTAATGTTTTCACCACCCTTTTTCAAATTCATTTTTTATTCCACATCTTCTTTCTTTGTTGTTACCATTCTAAAATAATAACTCCATTATCTTATATGTACAGTGATGTAATTATAAATATGGTACAACCATATTTAGTATTCTATCCACCCTTTGAAGAACATGTCACTGTACGTGCGTACGTACGGCTTACCGTCTCCACGTCGTGGTGTAATTGTTATTCAATATATTATTATTTGGATGGGTATAATAATGAAGTGTACCTCATGTAAATAATTAATATAACATTATTATGATTCTTTATATATGATATAATATCCAATTATATATTATTTAAATATCAAAACAATGATATTGTCGCTCGTGCGTATGTACGGACTACCGTCTCCACGAACGCGATGAGATTCATTCTCCATCGTATCCATTCAAGTATAATTCTCATTTGATGATTAATAATAGTATATAAAGACTTGATATCATTCTGGATATTATTAATATACAATATATCGATTACAAACAGGGCTTACTTAACAAAACATATAAAATAAAAGGAGTAAGTTAACACCCGAAACGACTATAATACTAAGATATTATTAACAAAGAAATGTAAAAAGATCATATATGATATCATATTAATATATATGATTCATGTATAATTTAATAACAATTATTTCACCATTATACAGGAGGTTAACCTACCCTTAACCAAGTAAAAGTACAAGGTAAGGGTTATTTCACAATCTCTTCATTATCCGAGGTTGTTTATACGAAATAATCTAATGAGATCTATTTATCATCCACATCCATGTTTCTTAAAAATGAATTTGAAAACATTTTTAATATTTAAAAGAATATGGGTTAAAGTCATTTATACCCTTTTTTGACTTTTTATAAGAGTTTTATAAAGGAATATTTCCGCCGTTTTCCAAACAAGGTGCTTTTTAACCTTTTTGACAGAATTGAGGTAAAAATGTTTTTTTAACTTATACGGTGGGTACAGTTATTTTCCGCCATTATAAAATCGTCGAAGTATCCCTTAAAAGATTATAAGAATATTTTCAAATAAAATGTTTCATTTTATAAATATATGACTCTTAAATAGAAAGAGATATTTCTTTACAAAGAGTTTTGATTTCATCTATGTCAACATCCTTAGATGGATTTTACGCTTATATAAAGTTGATTTATTATGATACAAAAATTCTATATTGTATTGAAGGTTTTGTGATATGTTTGACTATAGATTTTTTATTTTTATACCATTCATAGTTTATGGTGAAAGTATTTACATTTCGTATGCTAGTTTTAATACGAATGTTTATGTTATGTTTAAACATTTTAATATGGGAATGAATTGGACTTAATATGTGACGGGTGGAGCTCGCTATAGCTCCTCGATGCATCGGTAGGTCTCATGAGACAAACTAGTGTCTTGGAACAAGGCCTTGGAAAAATCTTATTTGTATTCTTGGCACGAGGCCTTGGCTATGTGGTTATGATAGTCTGGAATTATGCATTCCATCATTATGAAAGTGGTTATTGATATTGCATGTGATTATTATATTAGTAGAATATCCATGTGAATAAGTAAATGGAATTATTTCATTTTACTTTTGCCATACTATGTTGAAGTTCAAGTTTAAAAGGCTTTTGTTTTAGTTATACATTGCCTTAAATGTTTATGCTTATTTTTTAAAGTTTCCGATATATTGTTATCCTTACTGGGCAATTGAGCTCACCCATTTTCTATGTTTTATTTTTCCCAGGATGTGAAGAAGTAAGTTATGAATGACCTACAGGGATAGTATGTGGGGATATGAGTGTGGAATATGGAGACTATGTTGTTGTAGTAGTTTTTCACTTTATGATGTAATGTAAAACTTTATGAATATATCTATTGTTTCCAAGGCTACTAAACTAATCGGTCTTTCGAGATTTGATCTATCTTGTGATCATGAAAATGTAATGTAATAATGAACCAACTATGTGTAACTGGGGTTGGGGCATTACAATTCTAATGATTATCCAAATCATCAAAGAAAGGTGCCTTGGAAACAGACAAGGGAGTAGGAAAAATCTTATACGATCACAACTGCTGATATTTATATTCCTAATGATGTGGTGGAATATATATTAGTCATTCCCTCAACTATAGCTGATTATTTATTTGATTATGGATCATCTTATTCATTAATATCTTCATAGTTTTCTATGAAATTTATATATTTCTAGTTTGATTTAACAATGGAGTTTTCAGTCAATACTCCTATGGGAAGTACCATTGAAACAAAGTTGTGTCAGGCTGTCTCAATTATGGCATATAAAAATGATTTATCTACTAATTTTATTGTCATACTCATGATAGAAATTGATATAATCCTATGTATATATTGGTTTTAGATCCATGATGTGAATATTTATTACAAGATGAAGTAGGTTACCATTTTTATGATGATGTAGAATCCCTTATCATTACGGAAGAAACGCGATTCTCTGATTCTAAGATAGATCCACCCTAGTAGATCTAATAAATTCAATTATTGATAAGTAATGGAATATAATAACAATGGGTGGGGAAGGGAATGTTCAATTAGGGGGCCTACCTATTGTGCAAGAATATGTTGACGTGTTTCCAAAGGATTTTCCTAGACATCCTTGAGAGGGGTAAATTTTGTGATTCATTGAATTAATTCCTAATTCAAGGACCATATCAAAGACCCCTTATATAATGTCTAATCTGGAATTAGTGTAAACGAAGAGACACCTAGAGGAATTTAGTGATAAAGTATTTATTTGGCCTAGTGTTTCTCCATGGGGATCCCCTGTTCTTTTCCTTGAGAGGAATGATAGATCTATGTGGTTGTGCATTGTCTATCAGGAGATCAATACTATAATATTAAAGAACAAGTATACCCTAAATTGCCTTTATGATTTATTTGGTCAACTTCATAGAGCTCAATATTTTTGATATATTGACATTAAATCTATATATCATCAGTTAGTTGTGACGCGTGAAGACATTCCAGAAACAAAATTTTAAAATAGTTATAGGAATTATGAGTTTACATTAATGCCTTTTGGACTGACTAATGAACCCTCTATTTTCATGTATCTAACGAATAAGGATTTTAAATTAATATCTTGATGAATTTATGGTGGAACATATTGATGATATCTTGGTATACTCCAAGTGTTACAAAGATCATTAAAATCAATTTTTCATTATTCTGAAGACTAGTAGAAGAAACAAATTATATTGGAAATTTATGATGTGATAATTTTGGATTCAATCAGTTTCTTTTCTTGCACACGTTGTTTGTAAGGATGGAATATATGTTGATCCTATTAAGAATGTGGTTGTTCAAGAATTTACTACTGTAATGAACATAACAGAGGTACGAAGTCTTATTGGTATAAAAAGTAATTACCATAATTTCATTCATAACATTTCATGTCTAGGAAACTCAATAACCAAGATTACACATATATAGATTAAATTTTTATGGGTAAAATAATGTGAGGACTGTTTTCATAGAAATGAAAGGAGATTTGTAAATGAACCCATCCTAACTATACCATTAGTGAATGATGGGTTTTTGATCTATATTTATGCATAAAATGAAGCACCAGATTGTGTCCTTATGCAGAATGATACTGTTATTTAATATGCATCAAGGTAGTTAAAAATTCTTGAAGAAAACAATCCTACTCATGATGATGAGTTAGCTACCGTAATCATTTCTCTAATGATATGGAGACATTATCTCTATGTTGAAAAATATGAGATATATATGGATCCACAGAGTCTAATATATATTTTCTCATAGAAAGAACTAAACATGAGGAAAATTTGTTGGCTTTAACTACTCAATGATTATGATTTTTCCATTCAATACCACCCATGAAATGAATATTAACTAGTTTATGCACTATGTTAGAAGCATCATGGAGTTCACAACAAAATGTGGATTGATAAGGATCATTTGTACATGGATCATGTAAGGATGGATATGGGAATTATAACAGAAGGTGATACATCACTAATTTTTTAAATGGTTGCTCAAATTTCTTTATTTGTAATGATTATAGATTCAAAATCCTATGATGAGAATCTTTAAAATAGAATTAAAAGTGTGAATGATGGACATTTGGTAGACTTCATGGGTGAAGATTGAATTTTGAAATTTTGGATGAGTATTTGTGTTTTATCTATACTCAAGAAAAAAATGGAGTTATAGGATGACACCCATAGTTTGAATATCTATATACACCCCTGTAGCACTAAAATGTACAGATATTTTAAGGGAACATTTATATTGGGGAAACATGAAGTGGGAAGTTGGTGATTATTTATCAAGATGAATTTTTTGTCAACATGTGAAGGAGGAAATACAACATCCAAGAGGAGTCAGACAACATCTACCTATTCCTACATGGAAATTAGGTGACATAACCATGTATTTCTTCACTATATTACCCAAAACATTGAGAAAGAGTGATGAAATATGGTTAATTTTTGACCAACATATGAAATCTGCACATGTCCTGACTATAAGGGAAGATTTTCTACAAGAGTTCCTTACATGACCCTATATCAAAGATGTTGTGAGTCTTTTGGGAACATCTCTATTAATTTTTTATGATCGTGATCTACAATCTATCATGAAATTTTGGAAAATTATTTTAAATGATTTGGATACTGATCTTTGATTTAGTATTACCTATCACCCACAAACTCATGGGAAATAAAAAATGACAATCCAACCATTAGAAGACATGTTGAGATAATGCTCACAATATTTTCAAGGTATGTGGGAGTTGTACTTACCAATGGTGGCCTTTTACTACAATAGTAGTTTCCATTATAGCATTAAAATGGAACCATATAAAGAAATTCCTAGAAAGAGATGTCAAACACCAACATTTTAGAATGAATTTGGGGAATAGAAACTTATGGTCCTAGAGCTTGTAGAGGAAAAAACCGAAAAGGAATAAAAATTCAAGGCCATACCAAAGAAGATAAAAGAATATAAAAAATCTATGTAAATAATTGAATGATGGATTTAGAGTTTTAGGTGGGAGATTGTCTCTTATTAAAATTATATCCATGTAAGGTTGCATATGATTTTGGAATAAATGGAAACTGAGACCTAGGTACATAGGCCCTTTTGAAATTCTGGATAGAATTAGAGTTGTTGAATGTCTTTTGGTTATGCCACCTAGTATATCTAGAGTAAAAAATGAAAACCATGTTTCATTGCTAAGAGGTACATGCCAGATCAAATTCATGCCCTCACTTATGATGAAATATAATTGGATCCTAACCTATCATTCCGTGAAGAGCTTATAAGGATTCTAGAAACTAAAGAACAGTTGTTGTAGAAATGGTTGACTCGATGGGTAAAGATACTTTGGTAAAATCATAAAATTGAATAGGCAACATGGGAGCCTGAGGAGCTTATGGAGATGATCAATCAAAATCTTTTGGTGAGGTAACATTCTAGTAATTTTTATGATGAAATTTTGGTTAGGACAGGATAATATAACACCCCAAGATTTATCAAATAAATTTAATATTGAATTAATGAAACACTTAGGCTCTATAAAACATCATTGTATTACAACCTATCGAGTAAACATAATTTTTCCACCTCTGTGATTTGAATTTTGAAAAAAATGACATACATGGTTGTGTTCTGTAAGACATTTAGAGTTTGATAAGAAAAAAATAATTTTTTGTGACGAGTAACATACACTTATGAGTAGTAATATGAATAGTATTATGATCATTAAAAATTAATATAATATTTTATTATTTTATTTTCTTAATGATATAATAGAATATGATTTTGATTAATTTTTCACGGTGATATAAAATGAAATAGAGTTTAAATTTTTTTATTTTTTGAATAAATTTTGATTTTAAATAAAAATAAAATTTATAATACTTTGAAAAATTATTTTAAAAAAATTGATTTCATTTTTTAATTTGATAGGTCAAAAAATAGTTAGGTTTCATTTTTCTGGATTTTTCTGAAATACACAACTTTTTGAGGAATAGTTAAATACAATAATCATACCATATATATAGATTATTAGTTAAACTCACTATTCTGAGAATGATTAATGACATATGAAAACATAGATTGAACTCACATTCTCATTATACGAAGATATAGTCTCATGTGATATGAAGGCGGAAAATGAGTTCTCTAAGACTTATCACTTAAATGGAAAGAAATAGAAGAATTGGGCTGCTGAATACTCTAGAAAAGGAAATAAGGATAAGATTTTACTTTCCACACTGTGAAAATTATAGAAGGAAACATCTTGGTTTCTGCATAAAAAGAAAATTGGTGTGATAAAAGTATAGAAATAAAACCATCATGTTGGTGTTTTCAAGGGGAAGAATGATTCTATTAATGTATAATTCTATAATTATAGGTGGATGTGAAACTATAATAATGATTGTCCAAATCATCAAGGAAAGGTACCTTGGAAAAGGCCAAGGGAGTAGGGAAAATCTTATATGATTATAACTGTTGATATTGTTGTTCTTAATGATGTGGTGGAATGAACATTAATTATTTCCTTGAACTTATCCAATTCATTATTTGATTCAGGATCATCTTATTCATTCATATCCTCCATGTTTTTTAAGAAATTTAGATATTTCTTGTTCGATTTGACAATAGAGTTGTTAGTCAATACTCCTAATGTATGTACCATTGCAACAGAGTTGTGTCAGGTAGTCCCTATTATGGAATATAAAAAAGATTTACCTACTTATTTTATTGTCATACTCATGATAGACTTTGATATATTCTTATTTCTGTATTGATTTTAAATCCTTGGTGTGAATATTTTTTTCATGATGAAGGAGGTTACCTGTTTTTTAGGATGATGTGGAATCCCTTATCTTTAGGGAAGAAACATCACTCTCCGATTCTCTACTAGATCCACCCATGTATATATAATAAATTCAATTATTGATAAGTAATGTAATACAATAACAATAGGCGAGTAAAGGAATGATAAAATTGTGTACTTACCTATTGTGCAAGAATATGTTGTGTTTTTCCAAAGGATTTGCCTGGACATCCTCCACAGTGGGAAATTGAGTTTTCCATTGACTTAATTTCTAATTCATGGACTATTTGAAATACTCCTTATATAGTGTCCACTATGGAATTAATGGAACTGAAGAATCATCTAGATGAATTCAGTGATAAAGGATTTATTTGGCCTAGTGTTTCTCCATGGGGATCCCCTATTCTTTTCCTTGAGAAAAAAATTATGGATTTATGTGGTTGTGCATTGATTACAAGGTGATCACGGTTTAATATTAATGAACAAGTATCACCTACATTTCATTTTATGATTTATTTGGTAATCTTCACGGAGCTCAGTATTTTTAATAGATTGTCATTAAATCAAGATATCATCAGTTAGTTGTGACGTGGGAAGACATTCTAGAAAAAACATTTCAAACCAGTTATGGAAATTATGAGTTTACAGTAATGAATTTTGGAATGACTAATGCACCGTCTATTTTCATCAATGTAATGAATAAATATTTCAAGTAATTTCCTTATGAATTTATGGTGGAACATATTGATGATATCTTTGTATACTCCAAATGTTACAAAAATCATGAAAATCATATTCACATTATTTTTAAGACACTTAGAAGAAATGAATTATATAAGAAATTTATGATTTTAGTATTTTTGCTTCAATTAGTTTCTTTTCTGGGAAAAATTGTCTCTATTGATGGAAGATATGTTAATCGTATTATGAAAAATGTTGTTCAAGAATTACCTACTCCAAAGAACATAACTGAGGTAAAAAGTCTTATTGGTTTAACAAGTCATTTTCGTCATTTCATTCAGATCATTTCTTGTTTAGCGAAGCTGATAACCATGCTTACACATAAAGGGGTAAAATTTTTATGGGTAAAATAATATGATTACTATTTTTGAATAATTTATGAGGAGATTAGTGAATAAACCCATCCTAACTCTACCATTTTTGAATGATGGGGTTTTTGATCTATAGGGATGCATCAAATGAAGGACTTGGTTGTGTCCTTATTTAGAAAGATACAGTTATTTCATATGCATCAAGGGAGTTAATAATTCATGAATAAAACTATCCTACTCATAATGAATAGTTTGATGAAGTAATAATTTCTCTAATGATATGGAGACATTACCTCTGTGGTAAAAAATGTGAGATATATATATATATCATCAGAGTCTAATATATCTATTCTATTAGAAAGAACTAAGCATGAGTTAATGTCATTGGATTTAAATACTCAATGAATATGATTTTTCCATTCAATACCACCCATGAAAGGAATACAAAGTAGTTTATGCACTAAGTAAGAAGGATCATGGAGTTCTCTACAAAATTAGGATTGATAAGGATCATTTTTACATGGATCTAGTAAGGATGGATATTGGAATTATAATTGAAGGTGAAACATCACTAATTTTTTAAATGGTTCCACAAATTTCATTATTGAAAATGATTAATGATTCACAGTATGATAATGAGTATCTTTGAAAGAAAATTAAATGTGTGAATGATGGAGAGTTGGTTGACGTCATGGGTGATGAGTGAATTCTGAAATTTTGGAAGAGGAATTGTGTTTTATCTATACTCAATCTAAAAAGGGAGTTATGGGATGATTCCCATAGGTTGAATATCTCTATACACCTTGGTAGCACTAAAATGTACCGATATTTTAAGGGAAAATTTCTGTTGGAAAAAATGATGTGGGAAGTTGATGATTATTTATCAAGATGTTTAGTCTTTCAATAAGGGAAAGATGAAATACAACATCAAAGAGGAGTTAGGAAACTTCAACATATTCCTAGATGGAAATGAGATGACATAACACTGTATTTTTCCACTTTATTACCAAAAACTCTGAGAACTAATGATGCAATTTGGGTATTTTTTGATCAACTTATGAAATATGCACATGTCCTCACTATAAGGGAATATTTTCTACTATAGCACCTAGAATGACCATATATCAATGAAGTTGTGAGTTTTCTGCTAACATTTCTCTTAATTTTTTATGATCATGATTCATGACTTACAAAGATATTTTGGAAAAGTATTTAAAATGATTTGGATATGGAGCTTTGATTGAGTATTACCTATCACCCACAATCAAGTGAGAAATCAAAAAGGATGATCCATACATTGGGATACATGTTGATATAATGATCACTTGATTTTCAAGGTATGTGGGATCAGTATTTACCTATGGTGGTGTTTTAATATAATAATAGTTTCCATTATAGAATTCAAATGGCATCATATGAAGCATTTCAGGGATACATGTGTCATACAAAAACATTTTGTAATGAAGTCGAGGAATGGAAAATTATGGGCCTAGAGCTTATAGAGGAAACAACAGAAAAGCTATGAATGTTCAAGGCCCTTCCAAAGAAGATCAGTGAATATAAAAAAGATATGAAGATAATTTAATGATGGGTTTGAAGTTTCATGTGGGAGATCAGGTTTTATTAAAAGTATCTCCATGGATGGGTGTTATATGATTTATGATGAGATGGAAACTGAGACTGAGGTATATAGGCCCCTTGGAAATTCGGGATATAATTGGAGCTATTTCATATCATTTGGTTTTTCCACCTAGTGTATCTAAAGTAAAAAAATGTGAACCATGTCTCATTGCTAAGATGGTACATGCGAGATCCAACGCGTATCCTCACTTATGATGAAATAGAATTGGAACCTAACCTATTATTATGTGAAGATCCTATCGGGATTATAGAAACTAATGAACAGTTTTTGCTGAAATGGCTCACTCCTTGGGTAAAGATACATTGGGAAAATCTTAAAATTGAAGATTTCACATTGGAGTATGAGGAGATTATGATGATGAATTACCTAAATCTATTGGCGAGATAACATTATGGTAATTTCAAGGACAAAAATTTGGTTTGGAAGGGATAATGTAACACCCCATGATTTTGTAAATAAATTTAATATTGAATGCATGAAAAACTTATTCTCTACTTTAACATCATTTTGTTATAACCCGTCTAGTAAACATAATATTTCCCCCAATATGGTTTTAATTTTGAAAAAAATGACATACACAGTTGTGTTCCATAATAAATTTTGAGTTTGATTAGACAAACATAATTTTTAGTGAATCATAACATACACTTATGAATAGTAATATGAATAGTAATATGACCTTTATGAATAATAAGTCATATTATTATTTTATTTTCTTATGTATATACTATAATGTGATCTTGATTAATTTTTCATTGTGATATAAAATGAATTATAGGTCAAAAATTGTTATTTTTTGAATTAATAATGATTTTAAATAAAAATAAAATTTACAATACATCAAAAAATATTTTAAAAATATTTAGTTCATTTTTTAATTCGATAGTGTGAAAAAGTGTTAGGGTTGTTTTTTGGGTTTTTTTTCTGAAATACACAACATTTTTATGAATGGTGAAATACAATAATCAACCAAATGTATACATTATCAGTTAAATTCACTATTCCTAGAATCATTAATGACATAAGAAATGTAGTTGGAAATCAAATTCTCATATTACTATTCTTGGTCATAAGAATCAATACTATTGGTTTTCATTGGCATAAGAATAAAATAATGAGAAAAATAATGAGAAAACTCTCCTCTCCTCCAATATAACTCCCCCCTCACTCATTATTCTCTTCACTCCAATCCAGTCTTTTTCCTTGATAATTCTACTTAAATATCCCCCCCTCATCCAAGACCTACTAGTATAACCAAAAGGCCAAAAACTAAGGCCTTAAGGTCATTCTAAAGGAGGAGTACACAATAGGTGAACCTCTCTTCCTTTCACTTTCATCTTGTTTTACAAGTTCCATTTTTTGTTTCACTCTCGTCACCTCCTTTAATGAAAATTGTGTGATGACTATAGTACATTAAATTTAATGGAATTTTGTTATTATAATGGAATAATTTTTTATCATCTCCAATTTCCCCTTGTTTTATAAATGTAATGGAAACACCATTCAAGATTTGTTATTTTATTACATTCAAGGATGATGTGTTTTCAATTTCTATCACCACATTTCATTCTGTTCATGAAACCATTTTTATGATGCACCAGAATATGATATATGTATTATAACTTATTTAATGTTCTTGAACACTTTTTTACACATGATATTTATTTATAAATCACAAAGCGTTCGTTGTGATCAAGAATCAACAATTAACTCAAACAATTGCAATTACTATTTAATATAATGATTAATTTTCACTCCCAATAACCAAATGAATTTTATGACATGTAATATTCTGGTTGTTATCTAATAACATTCTACTTATATTATGGACAACTATTCTAATTCTATACATTTATCCATACATGAATATAAGTAAACCGATCATGAAAACCAAGGAAGAAAGCACTCTCAAACAATGAAATTGTATCTCTTAACCCATCAAAAAGTCATGAATGAACTTAATCTGGTTATAATAAATATATTAACTATAATGTATTTTAAGGAATCATTAATTTATGAACCATAATTTGATAATTCATGCCATTTAGATGAAGTGTAGAACACTTTCAAACTTGTGTTAAGGGGTTTCCACCCATACCTCTATTTTCATTAAAGTTACATTAATTATCTGATAACCTAAATTAAATTTGTATTCATTCATATTTATTACTCATATTTTTAGTGTGAATGTTCTATTTTAATAAACCTTTATATTTATAAAATCGCTAATTTTATAATGAGAATACCAACTTACATCATTTCTGTTTTTATACAATGACTTTTCAAAAATAACTATACTTATCAAAAGTAAAAGATTAATTATTTAAAGAATTAGTCGAGGATTTTATATGAGTATCTTCATCTGTTTCAATTTTTTTTATTTTTATGTACTATTGGGATTAATATATTAAGATATCATCTACCATATTTAACAAAATGGTTTATGATTAGTTTAACTATAGATGTTATATCTTAAAACCATTCACCAATTTACTTCAAATGGTTAGTGGTTAGGATTAATGTTGGGTTAATTTTATATACATTTCATATATTATTTCAATATGAATGTATATGTTGTTTATGTTTATCCACATTCATATCAGGAATGAATTGGAGTTATTATATAATAGTTAGGGCCCGCTATAGCCCCTAAGATCCTTGGTAGGTCCCAAAAGACCAATATATATAGACTTGGATGTTTCCTTGACCGTCTATAGTTATGGTTTATCCAATGACTTATTCATTTTTTAATTCATTGTCCTAGGACATGACGATGTGTTTTAAATTCTATGATATATAGATTTCCCTCATAATGAATATATTAATTCCTAGTTAATGTTGTTATTTGACTAGTATAATACCCATGATTATGTTTTTTATCTAATATTTACTCATCTCATATTCTTTCCATAACGTGTTCATGTTTATTATTTTAAAAGGAATATGTTTCCAATTATTTACCATTAAAATGTTTAAGTTTATGTAATCTTATGATGTATTTCTTACTCTTACTGAGCATTTTAGGTCACTCATTTATTATGTTTTATTTTTGTAGGACATGAAGAAGTGTATTATAAATAATAGTTGTGGACAATACCAATAAAACATATATGATGTATTTCATTTAAATTTGTAATGTTGTAATTTTTTATGTATCTAACTTTCAAAATATACTAAACTATTCGTTCCATTGGGATACGACTTTCTTCTAAACATGCTAGTTTAATGTAATAAGGCACTATCTCCAGGAATCTGGGGTCAGGTCTTTAAACACTATATTTGGATTATTATATCATTTAGGTAAAAAATATTTTATAAATGAATATTGATTTAATTTATGGATGTATATATTATTTTATAATAAATTAATGGTAATTTAAAAAATTTATGGAAATGAATATAATATTTTTGGGGAGTTTATGATTAGGGTATGTAAATTTTTCTTCTATTAACTTTTGAGTGATTGATTTTATCTGAAGTAATAATTAGGTTTATATAATATATATATATATATAATATCAAATATTTTATGTTTGTGTCCATAAAATTTGGCCATATATATTTCGAAGGAGTTCTATGTCTAGATTGAACTTTGGTTGTTATTTTTGAGTTATTAGAGATTAATGTTGTTTATTTCTTCATATTGGTTATTGTTAGCTAACCATTATAGTTTGGATAAGTATTCAGAGAAGGAAATAATGAACCTTAAATATTTTATGGATTTTATGACCCTCAAATGTATGTTTTTGTGTTTCAGGCATGAAACTTTTGTCATGGATCAAATTCATAGAATAATATATTATGTGAGAATTTATTATAGAACAAAAGAACAATGAAATTGTTATTATGAAATGAAAATAAATCATTTATGTACATTATCACGTTTTCTCTATCTATATAGAAAATGAATCCCTCAATTTTTAAGAATATTTTTGTGAAATAGAAATTTTATCCATTAACATCATTTATAATGTATCGATGCTCTTTACACCCATAATTGATTTCTTTTTTTAAATTGTCCTATGATAATGTTCTATATAACTCTATATTACTTCCTAGATTCCAATTTTCTCCTCCAGGTATATAATTCAACTTCTTTCCAATGATCTAAAAATTTTGGAACCTGATTATGAATTATCTTAAATAACCATTATCCTTCCCACTACCCCTTTTTAAAATAATTTTTGTTATCCATCAATAGGATTTGGGTTTTAAATTTTTTCATTTTTAAATATTGAAAATATTATAGTTGAGACATAATGTTTAGGTACTTGTATATTTAACGAGATAGAATGTAACAAGCCAAATGTGTAGTTTAATTGAAAATAAACATGACATATAGCTTACCACACAACACTAAGATTTAACTGAATTGAGATATATGATAATAAAATTATTATTAATATTTGACCATTTAATTTAAATTGACTGTATGAATATGATTAAGTGGATTATGAAATATATTTATAATGTTCCTACTGAATGAAAATTTATTTACTAATACTTAGAAAATAAACACTTAATTTTTAGTGATTTATTTTATGTATGGGGAAGGTATATCAATTAAAAAAAATTTCCTTTTATACAATAAAATTATATTTAATTTCTTCTATAATTATAAAATGTATTTAATAAATTAAAATGTATTTTTAAATTTTGTATGTAAATATTCTATTTTTTCATTTTTTTGGATTTTTTATAAAATGTTTTATTTTTCACTTAATAGTGAAAAACTCTGATTTTTTTCAAATAATCACATTTATTTTCATTAAATAATTTGACATAGAAACCCAAATATTTTGGATTTTGTATTTCTGTAATATATGATGTATTCGATCTGTTTAATTCCATTTGAATCCTAAATATTCATGAGTTTGATAAAAGTTAATTTTTATGGTTATATTTCATTCAAAAAAATATTTAATACTGTGTTTTATATTTTTATTATTAAAATTTATTTATATTAAATATAGACATTCAATCTATATAAAATGATACTACATTTAAAATTTTTAGGTTCAAATTTTATTTAAAGATGCCTCATATATTTTGGGTCATTGTTATAAGTAACCATGGTAAATATTTATGACCTCTATTAGCGTAAAATTGTTAAAGAAGGGTTAAAACTATGATATAAGGTCTCAAAATAACCCAACACTTCTCATTAATCCATTTGATCTATTAAATTGGACCATAGATATCTAAAAATCTGATAATTTTTATATAGGTACCATTATCCCTGGAAAATGAAATTTATATTCCTATATGTTACGAAAATTCTAAAATATCATGTTAAGATGGTATAAAGTATGATATACTCTATAATACCAAATGTAGGATTGACAAAATATAGATACTATATGTAGTATAAAATGATGCTCAATATACCATAGGGGGTGAATTATGAACTTTAAAAAATTCATTTGGAACTTTTAATGATTTGTATTTTTAACAAGGTTAAACAAGGTAGTTCACAAAAACCACTAGTTCTACACACTTTCGTGATTCCAGAAATATGATTCCAAGAATGTGATTCCGAAAAGATTGTTCTAAAAAATGAAACATAATGAACGTTCACAATAACAAAGAATCTACCTTAAAGCATATAGAATTTTACTAAATCAGAGTACAAGAATAAAGAAGTATAAGATATTTATACATTCCTCAACAAAAAAAATCAGCATAAAAATTGTAACAAAACAAGTAACAAGTAGTTAATCTTTTAACCCAATGATAAGGGTATCCAACAACCTTGGATAAAGGTCCCTTGTTTTATACATTCAAGAAAATTTGTCTTACCTACACTAGGGTGTTCCCTTGATATGAAGATCGGATTCTGTCTTGCTATCCCCGCAAACCCCGAACTTTCAGGTTGATGGCACCTCTGTGTTCCTCAGCAAGGTATCCCTCAACTTCAAGGTTGTCATCACCAATGTATTCTTATCCTCAGAAGCCCACAATTGTACACAACAAAAATAGGAGTCTCACAAAGCAAACCTGAACAATAATTTTAGTATGCAAACATCAGTGACTGTATCTATCTAGAAATCACTTCAACATCATGTAATCTCAAGACTCATAGAATAGTATAGAGATCCTTCAAATGAGCTCTTACTTATAGGTACTGCACCAACGGTCAGCTCCCTCTTCCAACGGTCATATTTTTCATTCAATTTCAGAGGGACATGTACATGTGTCACTCAAAAAATGATTGGTTAGTAACTGAATGAACGACATCGTTTGATAACAAAAACAAGTGTAAGAAAAAATATGGTTACATAACCAAAATCAAATAGTCAGAATGTAAGAAAATAAAAAAGTTCAGAGTCTGACCAAAAAATGAATTCATAGTCTATAAAACAAGGATATATGGATTCTATTTTCTATGTAATTCGGAACCTGAACACTTAAGAATTCTGAAGTTTGAATTTCAAGCAAATTTGGAATCTGGATTCCCAAGAATTTGGAACCTGAACATACAATGTTTAGAGACAAAGTTCATGTGAATTTGGAGTCCGAACGTACAAATTTCGGAGTCAGAATTAAGGGAACTCGGAGTCAGATCTCATAAGAGTTTGGAGACTGAATTTAGAGAACATATAGTGGGAACTTAGAAGAGTTCAGACTCTGAATTCAGATAACTCGGAGTTAGAACTCAGAATAGTTCAGAGTCAGTATTCATAGAACTCAGAGTCTGAATTTGGAGTCTAGAAACATAATGCTCTTTATCTATGTATTATATGATTTGAGGTTTAAGGTATGAAACCGAATTTTATACTAATACAAGATAATGATCATGGAAAAACATGGTATGGAAAAATTTCCTTGGTGAAGGAAAATTTTCCATATAGAAGTAAAACATAGGGTAAAAAGTGATTTTCCTTGAGATAAGGTGGTTGTGATTTTCAAAACAAGAAAGACTGATACAGTAATAAGGAAAAATTATTGACATAACAATATCCCCCACCTATGAAGGAATATAAAAGTCATAAGGAAAACCTTATTGACACAACAATATCACCCTTTTTGGAAAGCATAAACATTCTTATGAAAAAGAATATAAGGACATAGAAATATTTTTATAGACTTTGACAGTAAAACTTATCTCCCTTATCATATGGGAAAGGTTGAGTACATCTAACTGCCCCATAGGCTTTGGAACACAATAGATTGTATTCTTGATTACCGGAATGTGATTTTTCATTATCACGAGTACGAAAATCACTGTGACGAAAAACTACTCCTTAGATAAACTCCCCCTTACATAGGGATATTTATTCTTTTCTAATATTTTTTTCCTTTCTCCTGCTTTATGATTTTCAAAAATAAAATGATGGAATGGAAAAGAAATTATAGTACCCAAATTATTATTATAAAGTATCCAAACAAAAATGAGCACCAAAAATTTCAATAAGATAGGATGAATTTGTACAAGGAAAGAAATATACAACAAAAAATCGGAATATATCTATTTTCCTTCCTTTTCCATTGGTATCAATTGTTTCACAATGGTTTTCAGCTTTTTTATTTCCTTGTGGTCTTCCTCTTCTTGCTTCATAAGTTGATCCTGGTCCACTGCTTTCTTCTCTAATGCTTTGATTATATCATCATGAGACTTCAGAACCTCTACCTGAGCCTTCAACAACTCATCGTGTCTGACTAAATTTTATTCGATCTCGATCCGAAGATCCCTTTCCCTCTTTCAAATTTGTGAAATAGAATACTACATTCTATTTAGATACTTTACCTCTTGAATGTGATTATTCTACTCAAGGGGTAGCTTTTCCTCAATGAGAATCGTGAGATCCTTGATTTTACTATCTTTAATATCAAAATCGTCTTTAACTTCATGGTGAGACTCATCAAGATCTCTCAAGTAATCAACTTTTTTCTTTGACCAGATAATCACATTCTTACAATATTTTCTGTAGGCAACCTTTTCAATGAATAAGTTATTATAATCAGCCTAAAGTATTACACACTTATCTATCACCATGGATATTGAATCCGATTTTTTATTCAAGTTGTGTTGGAGCATCTGACATCTCGAGTCAGTGCATGGAATGATCATAATGGTGTCAACAAGCTTCGTCAGTGATTTAATGATGAAATAATTTCCTAGGTATGATGATTCTGAATCTGAGACTTTGGTTGGTGAGGTCTCTTTCTCTATCTCAACAATATTCCTCTTCGACGATCCACCAGCTTCCTTCTTCCTTAAAATTTCTTTCAAAGGTGTATTCATAAGAACCTGTTTCCGCTTATCGGTTCTCAGAATAGATTCCTTATCAAGAGACTCATGTCACTATCAGATAGTTGAACAATTCTATCATCATATATCTTCTCCTTCTCAGCTCCTACCTCAGCATCTTTAGGATGAATAAAATGTTGAATATAAATTTCATCCTCAGAGAGATTATTCACTTCATCTTCAGCCTTTTCATCTTACCCAAGAGTATAATGGTTAGAAGATCTGGCTTGGGAGGTCCGGATTGAATATTATTTTAGATGAACATTCCTTCTAATGAAATTATTCAACTTGATTTATGAGTTCATTTGTGTTACCACTACATTCAACTTCTTCTTCTACTCTTTTGACAACTTCTTTCTGTTCAACATCCTTCTCGTGGGATTTTTCTAGGGTCATGAACTTCTTCCATTGAGTCTCATGTAACTTTTCTAAAAGGAAGGATTCTGGTGACAGAATATTCTCGGATGCTATTTCGGTATCCCTCAGAAGGTATTGCACAATATCAGTCTCAGGCATCTTCTTCTTTAGCTTCTTTTCCTTAGATTTCTTCTTAAGCACATCTACTGTATTCTCTATTAATGTCTTGGCCTTAGCAGGATCCAAACCAAAACATGGTTCCCATGCTTTCGTATTATTTTTTTCTTCCCTCCTTTTAGCCACAAATTCATCCAGATATGCTTTTTTCTTCATTGGATTTGGAGGTGCGGATTGGGTTTCTTTAGCCTCTGCGGGTTTTTCTACTTCTTCCACTTCCTTCAACTTCCTCTTCTTTCCTCCTTTTTTCGAGGGTTCAGGAACTTCTTATTCCATTAGAATAGCTTCAGCCTCTTCCTCTAGTAAGTCATATAATTCTCCTGACACCTTGGAAAACACAACTTTCATCCTTTTAATGGTATCATCACTAATCAGCATGAATTTTCAGTTCCTTGGCTTCGAACTGTAAGGAATCTTAAAAGACTCAAGGCACATAACAATTAGTTTAGAGATGATGGATAGATACATGATTATCTGAGCTTTCAAGTTCCCATTCTTAATATTCTCATTAGTAATGAGAATATCATTCATCATGTTTATCTTCCATTTGTTTACCAATAAGTACAAAAAGTACATATCACCCTTCTTTAACGTGTCCTTGTCACCCTATCTCAGAATGATGAATCCTTGAATCCATTATTCAAAGATCTGATTACTTATAGAAAAATGAGAAATCTTTGAAGTCTTGACATTTGAAAGTCCTATACACTATATAGCTTTCACCTTGACCAAACATCCTTGTACATCCAGCAAGTTATGGGAACAGAATTCAGCTTCCCCTTCATAAGACAACCCCACCAAGCTATATGCCTTGGTTTATGAAAGAGAATAAGTTTTTCCACATAATTTAAAAGAAAATTTATTGTACTCTTCTTCTTTGAAAATTCACCCAGATTCATAAAATTCCACAAGAAGATCTAGATATACTATATCTATAGCTCTGGGCTTTGATATGAATACACTTTCACATCCATTCAACATGATATTATTGGATATAGTGGGATCGTACTTGTTGAGGAAATTCAGATTCACCAACCACTCTCTGTAAATCTGCCACTCTGAAATCAACTTAACAGGTGACATCTATTGAAAAGGAACCTCAATAGACATTCAGATTTAATCAAGATTTGAGAGGATCGAAATGTGATTTTGAATGAGGGGCAGAGCTTCGGCATGCAAATGCTTGAAATCTGATGTGGTATGACCATTAGGGGGCCCTTTATATAGGCATTTGATACGAAGATTCAAATTCCAAAGTCAATCCAATGGTTGAAAAGAATCTTGATTAGATTTAACGGTTAAAATGATTGCGATAAGGAAAATTTGGTAGGTTCTGATCTTTTGAGGTTTTTAAGAAAAACATTCATATTTAAGGAAACTAGAATCCGAAAAATTTAAAATACAAAATAAAATACCCGCAAATAAATTAAGAATACGAAAACATAAGAAAAGAAACATACCCTTAAGATATCTAGGAGAATTATTTGTATTGAGGAAAATTATTCTTGAAGAACATTATATTCCGAAAAAAAAACATGACTATAAAAAAATTTGAGCACACAGATCTTCATTACGAACATCATCATTACGAAAATCTTCATTACAAAAATCTTAATTACAAAAATCATCAATATACAAATCATCATTATGAAAATAATCATTACAAACATTCTATTTATGAAAATATTCATTACAAAAATTTTCATTATGAAAATCTTGAGTATGAAAATTTTAGACTACGAAAAAATTTGAAAAATATTCTATAACGGAAAGTTTGAAAAAAACACCATTATAGAAATTTTGAAGAACTCTTTTACAAAAAATTTGAAAAACACCATTATGGAAATTTTGAAGAACTTCATTACAAAGAATAGTAAAAACTTACAAGAAAATGTACCCCCCCTATGAAGAGGAGTTTATTACTGTAAGGAGAATGATTCAACAGGAAGTTAACAAAGAGTATTTCCTTATGGTTATCATTCCTAACTTCTGTTTAATGTATTCAAATCTATCAGAGGATAAATATTTTGTGAAAATATCATCATTTTGATCTTGCATTCTAATAAAATTAAGAATGATATCAGGTTTTTTTGTGTGATCCCTAAGAAAGTGATGCCTAATATCATAGTGTTTTTCACAAGAGTGATGTGCATGGTTTTTACTAAGGGCAATGGAACTTTTATTATCACAAAAAATTTGTGTTTTGGTAAAACTTATACCATAGTCTGTGAGTGTCTGTTTCATCCACAACACATGAGCATAAAAACATCCAGCTGCTACATATTCAACTTTAGTAGTGGAAAGTGATACTGAGTGTTGTTTCTTGCTTGAACAGAAAACTAATTAACCTCCTATGAAATGGAAATTTCTGGATGTACATTTTCTATCAATTCTACATCCACCAATGTCAGCATCTAAAAAAAAATTCAAAACAAAATCATTTCCAGAATTATAAAGGAGTCCTAAATCCATGGTTCCCTTTAAGTAGCGAAAAATTCTTTTCACTTCCTTTAAATGATATTACTAAGGATTGGATTGATATCTTGCATATAAGGATACTGAAAACATTAAGTCTGGATGACTAGCTGTCAGGTAAAGTAAACTTCCTATCATACCTCTAAAATATGTTTGATCTACTGGATTCCCAGCTTCATCAAGATCAAGTTTATTTGAGGTAACAATGGGAGTACTAATACTCTTAGTGTTTTAATATTCATACTTTTTTAGAAGATCTTTAATATACTTATGTAGGGATATATATATTCCTTCTAGTTTTTGAGAAATTTGGAAACCAAGGAAAAATGTTAACTCACCCATCATACTCATTTCAAACTCAAATTTCATTAGATCCGCAATGGAATCAATTAAAGATTGCTGAGTTAAACCAAATATAATGTCATCGACATAAATTTGAACAACCAAAACGTTTTTCATATCTTTCTTTATAAAAAGGATTGGATCTTAATTTCCCTTAATATAATTATTTTGAAGTAAAAATCATGTAAGCCTATAATACCAGGCTCGAGGGTCTTGTATAATTCTCTACAATGCTTTTGTAATTCTAAAAATGTGATCTGGATGTTTTGTGTCTTCAAAACCAGGTGGTTGTTCAACAAAAACATCCTCTTGAACAGAACCGCTAAGGAAAGCACATTTCACATCCATTTGAAAAAGTTTAAAATTGAAGAATGATGAAAAGGAAAGAAAGATATGAATAGATTCAAGTCTAGCTACTGGAGCATAGGTTTATTTATAGCCTATTCATTCTTGTTGATTATAGCCTTTAGCAACCAATCTAGCTTTATTTCTTACTATAATTCTATTTTCATCGAACTTATTTCTGAAGATCCATTTTAAACTAATAACAGAATTTTTCTTAGGTATTTCAACCAAGGGTAGGAATTTATTCCTTTTGGATTCATTTAGTTTATCTATCATGGATTTTATAAAATCATCATCACATAAAGCTTCATCAGTACATTTTGGATATAATTGGGAAAGGAATGCTAGATGTTCTACTTTATTTCTAAAGGAACTTCTACTCCTTACATGTTTCATAACATCAGCAATGATACTATCACTAGGATGATTCTTTTGAAACAACTGATTTGGGTTTCATAAAACATGTTAATCAATATAGGGTAGGAAATCTGCGGGGGTAAATGCTTCAAAAACATTTTCTTAGGAATTTTCCTTATCTGAAGGATCTTATAATAAATGTCGTTAATAAATTTTTTAAATCACATCCGAGGATGTAGTTTGGGGTTGTTTAAAAACAAAGGATTCATTTTTATCAAATTTTACATGTATTGTATCTTCATCAGTACAAGTGTATTTATTGAAAACTCTATAAGACTTTAAAGATATGGAGTATCCTAATAAGATTCCCTCATTAGATTTTGGTTTGAATTTGTGTATATTATCTTTAGTATTCAGAATGAATACCTTGCAACCAAAAACATTGAAGTAGGAAATTCTAGGTTTTCTACCATTCTTTAAATCATAAAGAGTTTTATTAAAAAAAAAGTCTAATTAAAACTCGATTTATAATATAATAATCAGTACTTACAGCTTCAGCCAAAAAATGTCTTTCTATAGCATATTCACTAAACATGGTTCTTGTTATCTCTTGAATAATTCTATTTCTTCACCCAACAACACCATTTTGTTGAGGTGTTCTTGGTGCTGAGAAATTGTGAGTAATTCCTTTTATACAACAAAATGTTTTAAAATCAGAATTTTGAAATTCTCTTCCATGATCTATATGAATATTTTTATAATGGAAGGTTTTTCTCATTTATAACTTGGGATGTAATACCTTTAAAATAGAAAAAATATTCAGACTTCATTGCTAGAAAATAGAATCACATAAATCTAGTGTAATCATAAACTAAGAAAAATAAATAATATTTTGCACTAATGCTTCCAGTTTGTGTTGGGCCAAAAATATCCATTTTCACTAGTTGTAATGCATTAGTAGTTGAGACTTCAATAATTGATTTAAAACTAGATTTAAGTTGCTTTCCATATTGATATGGATCACAAAATTTTGAAGAATCATATTTATGTTTCGGTAGATATTTAAAAAATCTTATCATTGAAATTATACATAGGTTATTAAGGTTACAATGACCTATCCTTCTATGCCAAAACAAAGAATGTTCTTCCATTTTATTGAGGTAAGGTAGATCTTGACTCCTATGGTATTCTATATTTAGTGTGTATACATTCTCTTGCTTATGGGTAGAAATTAAAAATTCTTCCTTGGAATTGTGTACTAAGCACTTGTCATTCCTAAAATCACAAGTTATCCTTCATCACATTATTGGATTACGATAATGAGGTTGATCTTAAGACCCTTAACAAATAAAACATTATAAATTAAGGTTTTTTCAAGAAGAATGATGTTACCTGTAACAATAATTTCTCCCTGATCATTAATACTGAAACTTAATTTTACTCCTTTCGTCTTGATAATATTTTGAAAGTAGTTTTTGTTACCAGTCATATTCCAGGAACATGCAATATCCATGTATCATGTATTGCTGTTTATACATTCTCTATTATCCTGGAAACAAAAAATATAGGCTTTGGAATCCCAAACATTCTTGGATCCGGAAATTTCAAAAAGCAAAATCATAAGCACCCACATTTTCTTAGAAAAATAGGCTTTATGGAATCTTAAAGAATGAGTTTTGTTTAAGGAATAATTTTTTCCCAATGCCCACCTCACTTACACTTAGTACATAATGGAGCACTTTAAAGAACAAAATAATTGTTATTAAAAATTGGTTTATAACTGGGATATCAAAAACCAAAATTATTCCTTAGAAGTCGGATTTGAGGATACATTTTATCAAAATTATCCTTACCTAAGGTATTGTTTGAAAAAAACATCCTCACGGATAAAATTTTTTATTTGAGTTACATTACCATGTTCTTGTCTTAGAAAACATTTGATTTTGAAATAGAGTTAGGATCGAAAACATTTTTCATAGAAATTATGTTTTCTAGATCCATAAAAATTTTATTCTTCTCAGAATTTAATTCCTCAATATTTTTTGAAATACTTTTGAAATATAAAATTTCTCATTAAGATCTTTTGAAAGATCTGATATTTCCTGTGTAAGAATAGAATCCATAGAATTTTCCTTATCTATCATTTTCATGAGTTTTGAATTCTCAATCTTAAGGAGTTTTGAAAACCTAGAAAATTATTCATCGGCAGGTAAAGTATTATCTTCTTCAGAAGAAGATTCTTAATCTAAAGATTTATAATATTTATCATTAATATAATTTTCATTTAAAGAAACATTGGTCATTGATTCAGTATTGTGTATCTTTTCCGCTAAACAATGATTTTAGATAGGTAGTCTGGATATTAGACCAAGATTCTTCTGTCTAGATGATTCTTAATCTAATGATTCATCTGAAGAATCACCACCACCGACACTCTAGGTGTCGTTATATTTCAATAAATTCTTAGATATACCTTTGTAGTAATTCTTTCAATTTCTCTCAAAATGATTTTCCTTTATTTATTTTCTCTTAAGAATAGGACAATCAGGCCTTATTTGTCTAGCTCTCTTGCATTCATAACATGTAACTTCAGAATCATTCTTTTCTTTCCTTTACTTCTTTTTATATCGGGATTGAAGGTTCTTCTCTCCAAAAATATTGTTCATCCTTCGAGCAAGACTTTCTAAGTCATTTTCCGAATATTCACTTCCACTATATTTGGATTGAATAACAATCTTAATAGATTGTGATCATGTACCTCTCTCAGGATTTTTGGATTTCATATGATTTGAAGTTGTAGTAAAAGAAACACTTCCATTCCCATTCTTCTTCTTAATGTTATAAACATCTCTCTTCATTATAGTCTCATGTTGAAGAAGAGTTCCAAAATTTTCATCAAGATAAATCTGAGTAACCTTTCTGTTTTTATCAATAGTGGTCCTCTTGTATTCCAACTCATTGGGAATCATTTCTATGATCTTATCAACAATAGCTTCATTGTCTAATCCATTATCACCGATAGATTGTAAACTATTCACAATAGTCATGAATCATTGTTTCTCCTTACATATGGGTTCTTTATAAGGAATGTAGAAACCGTGATATTCAGCTCTGATCATGGCTATTCTAGTTTAATAACATTGGAAGTTCGAAAGTGAGTAACTTCAAGTTCCATCCAAATAAAATTTTCTACTTCATACGATGAAATTTGGTTATATATATTTCAAATAATGGAACAAAGAGAAGTATTTCATACCCTATAATTTAGTTGATATTTATTCTTTTCCTGATTGGTGAAGGTACTAACATCCTAGTCAGGGATTTTATATCTTCCAGTAAGCATAAAAAAATTATCAACTCCAGAATTGATAATAAAAGTATTCATGTGATCTCTCCAATATTCATAATCATTTCCTTCAAAAATAGGTGGTCATGTTGGATTGAGATTGTATATGTAACCAACATTTATTCCAACCTTCATGAAGAGAAATGTTTCCACAAAAACATGTTAATAGAAATAGTTCGGTTTCATGGAAAATATTCCTAAGCAATGAAAATGATATAACACTGAAAACTGAGCAATGAAAATAGATATGCGGATATAAGTATTTGAGAGAACTCCTCTAATACCAATTTTTAAGATGATATGATGTTAGATATACTCTATAATACCAAATGTATGATCAAAATTATATAGCTCCTATATGTAGAATCTAATGATGCTCAATATAAAAGAGGGGGGGGGTGTGAATTGTACACTTAAAAAAATTCCTTTGGAACTTTTAAATATTGTTATGTTTAACAATGTTAAACAAGGTAATTCACAAAACCAATAGTTCTACATAGTTGCTTGATTCCAGAAATATGATTCTGAGAACATGATTCCAAAAAGATGATTAAGGAAAATTAAACCTAATGAATCTTTACAACAACAAATATTCTAACATAAAATGTATAAAATCTTACTAAATCAGAGTACAAGTATAAGAAAGTATAATATAGTGATACCTTACTCAAAAAATAAAATGCATAGTAAAACTTGTAACAAAAAAAGTAACAAGTAGTACATATTTTAACCCAAAGAGAATGGTATCCAACAACCTTGGATAAAGGTCCCTAGATTTATACTTTAAAGAAATTCTGTCTTACCCACACCAGGGTATGCCCTTGATACAAAGATCGGATTCTGTCTTTATATCCCCACAAGCCCTCAACTTTTAGGTAGTAAACACCTCTGTCTTCTTCCGCAAGGCAGCCCTCAACTTCAAGGTAGTCATCACCTCTGTCTTCTTATCCTCAGAAGCCATCAATTCTACACAGCAACAATCGGAATCGCACAAAGAAAATCTAAAAAGGAAGTTCAACACGCATAATGAAATGATATTCTATCTCTAGAAATCACTTCCACATAATGTAACCTCTAGAGTCATAGAACAGTATAGAGCTCTATCAAATGAGATCATATTTATAGTCACAACACCAACGACCATCTCCCTCCTCAAATAGTCATATTTTCCCTTGAATTTTGGAGGGACCTGTACATGTGTCACTCAAACTATGGTTGGTTAGTAACTGAATGCATGACATTGTTTTATGAAAAAAAAACAATTGTAAGAAAAAATACGGTTACATAACCAAAATCAAATATTCAGAATGCAAGAAAATAAAAAAGTTCACAGTCTAACCAAAAATAAATTCGGAGTCTATAATATAAGGATATATGGATTCTATTTTCTATGGAATTGGGAACATGAACTCTATAGAATTCTAATGTCTAGATTTGAAGGAAATTCAGAATCTGGATTCATAAGAATGTGGAATCTGATCTTACAATGTTTCGAGTCAGAGTTTTTGAGAATTCAGACTCTGAACATAAAAATTTCGGACTCAGAATTCAGAATACTCGGAGTCAGAACATAGAAGTGTTAGGAGTCTGAACTCAGTGAACTCAAAGTCAGAACTCAGAAGAGTTCAGAGTCTGTAATCAGTGAATTCAGAGTCTGAATTTGGATTCTGAAAACAGAATGCCCATTATCTAAGTATTATATGAATCTAAGGTTTTAGATATGAAACTGAATTTTATACTTAGACAAGATAATGAACAATTAAAAACATGGTAAGTAAAAATTTGTTTGGGGAAATAAAATTTTCCTTATAGAAGTAAAAAAAAGGGTAAAAAGTGATTTTCCTTGAGATAAGGTGTTTGTGATTTTCAAAACATGAAAGAATGGTAAAGTCATTAGGAAACAATATTTACTTAAAAATCTCTCCCAAGTATGAAGGAATATAAAAGTCATAAGGAAAACTTTATTGACTCAACATATGTCTCCCTAGAATTTAATATCTCAAAAAAATTACAAAAGAATTAAAAGGAGATCTGTCCAGTTCTAAATGAATTTTTAATATAGAAATTAATTACATTTTCATGTAAATTTATCATAAATTTTTATTGATTAATAGTTAAATTATTTTTTTCCCAAGATGAAAAAATATTTATTCAATTATGGTAAAAATATATGAAATGTATAAAAAATATAATGTAATATTTTTTGGGTTATTAAAATTGTCCCATTAATTTTAAAGATAAATATAACATATTTTGGATATGTGAATGGTTTATATTCTACTTCCATATCTAACATTATCACTTTTAAATTAATGAAAGAAGTAGTTCCCAAAATTTAACAATTGGTATTTTATAATAATAAATACAATATTTTATGATTTAAAATTCATAAAATATTTAGTCCACTATGATTATATAACTTGTATCGTATTCCAATTAAAAAATATGACATAATATATGTGGTGTTGGGGTTTATGTCTATATTGATCAGGTTCTTACCTCTTGGATATACCTCTACTATTGGATCAACTTCTTCTTTTCTTCCACATACCACAACCAAGGAGATATTGTGAATGACCTATCAAAAAAAATTTACATTATTTGAACACATAGAAAAGAGATGAATTTATATAGTACCTATTTTTAAAAATTTATAGTTATTAAAGGATATTTCTTTTAGAACCATCCCATATGTCTCATTCTCATCATTTAGGATAATTTAATACACTTACTTATAAATAAAAAGTTACCAAACTGCCTCAGATTACCATAGAATGGTCTCTAAAAACCAAAATGATATATCAATTTTTCTTTCATTTTTAATAAAAAATCCAGTTTTGTAATGAGATATCCAAGTAATCGTTTCTTTATTATACTCCACAGATTCTCTCCCCCACTCTTCATGATTTCAATGAATTTACAATCCATTATTAGATGTACTAAGTGAGAAAAATACATTTTTTTAAAACTATCACACTATATTATATCTATTCAATAGATTCAGTTTCATCAATGAGGTTTGAATTATTGATTAGTGTCCAAAACTACATATATTCTCGAATATGGTGATAATATTCCAATGACAATTTCTCCATATCCAATCATTGAAATAATTATATTATGTTCCAAGTAGATTTAATACACTTATCCATGACTAAGGAATCAGAATATCCACTATAATTTAGAGGTATTTGATGCATAAAGGTATCCCCTATAACCGAATCTATCCATAGTTTAGGAGGGATTTTTAAAGAAATTGTTTAATTACACATAAACTTCTCATTACATGCATTTTTACATGATTCCACCAATTTCTAACCATTTTCATGAATAATGGAATATTAAGGGTGAAGATCCTCAAATAATGAAACCTATATAATGAAACTAGGAACATTAAGGAAATAATTCATAATTACCATAACTACCAAACCAAGGAATTTCGAATCATAAATATATATATTCCTTGGTAATATTCCTATTAATATATCACTATCAATTTTCCATAGTAATATTTTCAAACACCTCGTAATGGTTTATAAGGAACATGTTAATTATCGAAGGATTATACCCTTTATGTGTCAGGATTGGTGCATGACAAGGTCTCATTCACCATTCCCTAGAATGATATCATAGATATAATTGAATAATGTATTTAGGGGTATTTCTTATATATGAATCTATTCTAACACAAATTACACTTATAGTATCCATCACATTAATTTTTACTAAAAGAACCACATAATCACTGCCCAAAAAAATATATATGGGTCATATCCAATGATTAGTTTTACGACAACTGTTTCAACTAATGTTATATAATATTATTCTCTAATATTTTTTAGGATATTCCTTATTTCCAAATATAATTAAAGAATCAATATATATACATTACATAAATATTTATAACATAAATACACAACAATCATTGCAAGGTTATTATATTCTAGTGTCTTTAGATGATTTTAGATATAAATAAAATATCATAAACACGATCGCAAAATCATTATTTAAGAGAAAATATGTTTTTATAACTAGAATAATTCCTCTAAAACTACATGGGATATCTTGGAGAAAAATAATAAATCAAAATGGACATTGAAAAATGCCGGTTAGGGAATAAACATGGATGTAAAACATAATATGTGTTTATAGAGGCACAATATTTTATTCTAAAGAGAATGTTCATAATCCTGAAAACATTGATTAATGAAATGAAACCACTACATCATGGAATGATAATTATATATGAGAATACTAATGGAGGACATCAATAACATATGTTAAGTTCAACTACTAAGAAAATATTATATAGGCTACCCCCAACATAATCATAGTATTCTCTAGAAAACCTCAATAATAATATATTGCTATTAGGATAACTATTTGTGAACCATAAAAAGTGTTATTAGGCCAATTTAATATGAACTATACATTGAATACCTTGAGACACTAACCATACCCAAAGCATTAGATGGATCTACTGAACCATCCAGTCATAACAAAAGACAACTTCTGTTATAAAATGTAAAATATTATGTTTTCCAAAAAATATAAAATATAAACCAATAATAATTAATTTTAATTATAAGAAACATGATAATAAATTATGTTTCAAAATATTTTCATAAGGAATAATTGTTGTATATATCATATGTATCCCATGTTGATGAAGGGATCAATGTTTTTTGATATTATCATTAGAATAAAAAACAGAGGTCTTGGAAATGTATATTATTTTTATAATATAATTTTTAATGCAATACAATGATGTAATAAATAAAACAACATAGTAGGTGTTGAATTTCAATTTATGTGAAGGAATCATTTTATGAGAAAAAGTAAAATTTTTTTTTTAATCCATAATTAAATTAAATATTTTTAGTGAATTCATTTATGTATAGGGAAGGTATATCCTTAAACAAATATTTCATTTTATACAATAAAAGTATATTTAATTTCTTCTATAATTAAAAATTTAATTTAAGAAAATTAAATGTATTTGTAAAATTTGTATGCAAATATTATATTTTTTCATGTTTTTGGATTTTTTATAAAATGTTTTTTTTTCACGTAACAGTGAAAAATTAGGATTTTTTCAAATAATCACATTTATTTACATTAAATAATTTTATTTTAAAATCCAAATATTTTTTATATTGTATTTATGTAGAATATGATGAATTTGATCTATTTTTTTTCATTTGAATCCTAAATATTCTTGAGTTTGATAAAATATAAATTTTTTTGGTTATATTTCTTTCAAAAAACTATTTAATACTGTGTTTCAGATTTTTTTTATTAAAATTTATTTATATTAATACAAGACATTAAATATATAGAAAATGATATTGCATTTAAAAGTAGAAGGTTCACATTTTTTTAAAGAGGACCCATATATTTTGGGTCATTATTATAAGTAACCATGGTAAAAATTTATCACCTCTATTAGGGTAAAATTGAAAAAGAATAGTTAAAACTATGATATAAGGTCTCAAAATAACCCAACACTTCCCCTTAATCCATTTGATCATTTAAAATAGACAACAAATATCTAAAAATATGATATTTTTTATGTAGGTTCCATTATCCAGTGGAAATTGTATTTATATTCTTGTAAGTTATGAAAATTATAAATATCATGTTAAGATGGTATGGAGAATGATATACTCTATAATACCAAATGTAGGATCAAAATAATATAGATACTATATGTAGTATCTAATGATTCTCAATATACAATAGGGGGTGAATTGTACACAGTAAAAAAATTCCTTTGGAACTTTTAATGATTGTTATGTTTAACAAGGTTAAACATGGTAATTCACATAACCACTAATTCTACACACTTTATTGATTCTAGAAATATGATTCCGAGAACGTGATTCCAAAAATATGGTTCTGGAAAATGAAACTTAATAAATGTTTAAAACACAAAATATTCTAACTTAAAGCATATAGAATCTTACTAAATCAGAGTACAATTTTAAGGATGTATAAGATAGTTATACTTTCCTCAACAAATATAATTCAGTGGAAAAATTGTATCAAAGCAATTAACAAGTAGTAAATCTTCTAACACAAAGATAAGGATATCCAATAACCATGGATAAAAGTACCATTATTTATACTTTCAAGAAATTCTATCTTACCTACACCAGGATGAGCCCTTGATATGAAGATCAGAATCTATCTTGATTTCCCCACAAGCCATAAACTTTCACGAAGTCGGCACCTCTATCTTCCTTAGCAAAGAAGCCCTCAACTTCAAGGTAGTCAGCACCTCTGTCTTCTTATCCTCAGAATCCCTCAATTGTACATAACATCAATATTAGTCTCACAAAGAAAACCTGATCAAGAAGTTCAATTTTCACAATGAAATTAGAGTCTCTCTCTATAAATCACATCAACAACATGTAATATCTAGAGTCATAGAACAGTATAGAGCTCTTTCAAATAAGCTCTTATCTATAGGCACAAAACCAATGGTCGACTCCCTCCTCCAACGGTCAAATTTTTCCTTGAATTTCAGAGGGATCTGTACACGTGTCACTCAAACAACGGTTGGTTAGTAACTGAATGAATGAAATCGTTTTATACCAAAGTCAAGTGTAAAAAAAATATGGTTACATAAAGAAATTAAAATATTGAGAATGTAAGAAAATAAAAATGTTCGGAGTCTAACCAAAAAATGAATTTTGAGTCTATAAAAAAAGTATATCCATATTCTATTATCTATGGAATTCATAACCTGAACTCTATAGAATTATGGATTCAGAATTTAAATGAAATTGGGAATATTGATTTACACGAATTCAGAACCCGAACTTACAATGATTGGATTTAGAGTTCATGAAAATTTTGAGTCTGAACATACCAATTTTGGAGTCATAATTCAAGGAACTCGGAGTCAAAACTCAGAAGAGTTTGGAGTCTGAATTTAGAGAACTCAGAGTGAGAACTCAGAAGAGTTTAGAGTCTAAATTCAGAGAACTCAGAGTGAGAACTCAGGAGAGTTCAGAATCAGTATTCAAAGAACTCGGAGTCTAAATTTGGAGTCTGAAAAAATAATGCTCTTTATCTAAGTATTATATGATTCTGAGGATTTATATCTGAAACCAAATTTATTCTTATTCAAGATAATAAACAATGAAAAACATGGTAATGAAAATTTTCCATATAAAAGTAAAACATAGGGTAAAAAAATTTTCCTTCAGATAAGGTGTTTGTGATTTTCAAAACAAGAAGGAATGGTAATGTCATAAGGAATCCTTATTGACTTAACAATCTCCCCCAAGTATTAATGAATGGAAATGTCATAAAGAAAACCTTATTTACTCAACAATCTCCCCCTTTTTGGAAAGCATAAACATCCTTATAAAAAAATAATATAAGGACATAGAAATATTTTTCTAGACTTTGAAAGTGAAACTTATCTCCCTTATCATATGGGAAAGGATGAATACATTTAACTCCCCCTTAGGCTTTGGAAAACTAAATATCGTATTCTTGATTTATGGAATGATATTTTTCATTATCTTGAGTACCGAAATTTCAGTGATGAAAAATTCACCCTTAGATAAACTCCCTCGTAACTAGGGATATTTCTTCTTTTCACAGTATTATTTTTCCTTTCTCCTCCATTATGATTTACAAAAATAATTTGAGGGAATGGAAAAGAAATTATAGTACCTGAAATATTTGTATAAATATCCAAACAAAAAAGAGAAACCAAATTTTCATTTATATATGATGAATTTGTACTACAAAAGAAAAATACAACAAATGATCGGAATCGATCTATTTTCCTTCCTAATATTTTTGTATCAATTTTTTCACAATGGTTTACAGCTTTTTTAGTTCCTTGTGGTCTTCCACTAATTGCTTCAAAATCTGATCCTGATCCTCTTCTTTCTTCTCTAATGCTTTGATAATATCATCTTGAGCCTTCAGAACCTCTACCCGAGCCTTCAAAAACTCATCTTGTTTGACTAATTTTTCTTCGATCTCAATCCGAAGATCCCTTTACCGCTTCTAACATTGAGAAAGATAATACAAATTTCCATTCAGATCCTTTACCTCTTGAATCTGAGTATTCTGCTCAAGGGCTATCTTTTCTTCAAAGCTAGTCGTGAGATCCTTGATTTTACTATCTTCAATATCAAAAGTATACTTAACTTCAAGTTGAAACTCATTATTCTCTCTCAAATCCTAAACTATTTTCTTTGAAGATCTAATCACTTTATTACATGATTTTTTGTGGGAATCGTAGTTAGTGAATATGTTCTTGTAATCAACCTCAAGATTTACACACTTATCCATCACCATGGATGCTGAATCTGATTTTTGATTCAAGCTGTGTTGGAGAATCTGACATCTCGAGTCAATGCATAGAAAGATCGGAATTGTGTCAAGAAGCTTCTTTAGTGATTTAATGAGAAAATAATGTTCTAGGGATGATGAATCCGAATCCGAGACATTTCTTGGTGAGAGATCATTCTCTAGCTCAACAAGATTACTCTTCGAATATCCACCAGCTTCCTTCTTCCTTAAAATTTATTTCATAGGTGTATCCATCACCACTTTTTCCCCTTATAGGTTCTCGAAACAGCTTCCTCATCCAGAGACTCATGTTCATTGTCGGACAGCTGAACATTTCTATCATCATATATCTTCTCTTTCTCATCTCATGCCTTAGCATCTTCAGGATGAATGAAATGTTGATTATAACTTTCTTCCTCGGAGAGATTATTCACATTATCTTTAGCTTTTTTGTCTAACCCAGGAGTATAAAGCTTAGAAGATCCGGCTTGAGAGGTCCGGATTGACAATTTTTTTCGGATGCACATTCCTTCTCATGAATGTATTAAACTTGATTTATGAGGTCTTCTGTGATGCCACTATTTTCAGCATATTCTTCTACTCTTTTTACATATTTTATCTATTAAGCATCCTCTCTTGGGATTTTTACAGAGTAATGAACTTCTTCCCTAGAGGGTCATGTAAGGATTCTACCAGGAAGGATTCTGGTACTAGAATATTCTTAGATGCTATTTCAGTATCCCTCAGAAGGGATTGCAAAATTTCTGTCTCAGGGATCTTCTTCTTTAACTTCATTTCCTTAGCTTTATTCTCAAGCTCATATGTTGTCTTCTATTTTAAAGCCTTTACCTCAGCATGGTCGAAACCAATACATGGCTCCCTTGTTTTTGTATTCTTTTTTCATCCCTCATTTTATCCACAACTTCCTCCAGATAAGATTTTGGCTTCTTGGGCTTTGGAGGTGCGGATTGGGTTCCTTTAGCCTATGGGGTTTTTTATACTTCTTCTACTTCCTTCAACTTCCTCTTCTTTTCTCCTTTTTCGATGGTTCAAGAAATTCTTTTACCTTTATAATAGATTCAGACTCTTCCACTGGTATGTCATATAATTCTTATGAATCCGTAGAAAAGCCAACTTTCAGTCTTTTAAGGGTATCCTGACTAATCATCATGACTTTGCAGTTTCGTCAGCATTGAACTACAAGGAATCTTAAAATACTCAAGACACCTAACAATTAGTTTAGAGAGGATGGATGGATACATGATTATATGAGCTTTCTAGTTCCCATTCATAATATTCTCAATCGTAATGACAATATGCTTCATCATGTTGATCTTCCTTTAGTGTACCAAGAAGTCCAAAAAGTACATATCACTATTCTTTATCGTTTTCTTGTCACCCTATCTCGGAATGTTGAATCCTTGAACCCATAATTCAAGGATCCGATTATTTGTATAAAAATGAGAAATATTTGGAGTCTTGACATCAAAATGTCCAAGAAAATCCATAGCATTCACCTTGAAAAAAAATTATTGTACATCCGGAAATTTATGGCAACGGAATTCAGCTTCCCCTTCATAATAGAACCCCACCAAACTATAAGCACTGGTTAATGAAAGGGCATATATTTTCTATATATTTTGAAAGAAACTTTACACCTCTCTTATTATTTGAAAAATCACATTAATTCCTAAAATTCCACAAGTAGATCCGGATATACTAAATCTAGAGCTCTTGGTATTTATATGCAAATGCTTTCACATCCATTCAATATGATATTCTTGGATATAATGGAATCATACTTGTTGAAGAAATTCAGATTCAACAACCACTATTTGTAAATATTCCACTCCAAAATCTCCTTGATAGTTGACATCTCTTGAGAAGGGACTTCAACAGAAATTCAGATTTGAGGAAGATTTGAGAGGTTCAGAACGAGATTATGAATGAGGGCAAAGCATCAGCATGCAAAGGCTTGAAATACAATGTGGGATCACCATTGGGGGATCCTTTATATAGGTTTTTTGATACGACTATTCAACATCCAATGTCAATCCAATGGTTGAGAAGAATTCTGATTAGATCTAATGGTCAAAATGATTTTCACAAGGAAAATTTGTCAGGATCTGATCTTTTGGGGTTTTTAAGAAAAACATTCGGATTTAAGGAAACTAAAATCCAAAAAATATATAATTCAAATGAAAATACCGGCAACTAAATTAGGATAAGGAAAACTTAATAAAGGAAACGTACCCTTCGTATAGTGAGGAGAATTATTCATATTGAGGAAAATTCTTCTTGAAGAACTTTAGATTCCGGAAAAGAACATGACTATAAAAAAATTGGAGTACGCAGATCTTCATTACAAAAATCATCATTATGAAAATGTTCATTACGAAAATCTTCATTATGAAAATCTTCAATTTGAAAATCATCATTATGAAAATAGTCATTAAAAACAATTTCATTACAAAAATCAGGAGTATGAAAATTTTAGACAATGAAAAAAATTGAAAAAACTCTATAAAGAAAATTTTGATAAAACTCCATTACATAAATTTTGAAAAAATATTTTACGAAAAATTTAAAAAACACCCTTAATGAAATTTTGAAGAACATAATAACAAAAAACGTGAAAAACTTACAAGAAAATGTACTCCCCCTATGAAGAAGAGTTTATTACTGTAAGGAGATTGATTAAACAGGAAGTTAACAAGGAGTATTACCTTATGGTTATCCTTTCTAACTTCTGTTTAATGTATTCAAATCTATTTGAGGGTAAATATTTTATGAAAATATCAGCAAGTTGATCTTGCGTTATGATATATGGAAGAATGATATCATGTTATTGTGTGTGATCCCTAAGAAAGTGATGCCTAATATATTAGTGTTTTGCACGAGAGAGATGTGAATGGTTTTTACTGAGGGAAGTGGCACTTGTATTATCACAGAATTTTTTTTTTGGTAAAACTCATACCATAGTCTGTGAGTGTGTGTTGCATCCACAACACTTGAGAACAATAATTTCTAGCTGCTATATATTCAGCTTCAACAGTGGAAAGTTCTACTGGATGTTTCTTAATGTATGACCATGAAACTACTTAATCTCTTAAGAAATGAAATGTTCTGGATGTAATGTTTGTTTCCATTCTACATCCACCAAAGTCAGCATCTGAAAAAAATTTCAAAACAAAATCATTTCCAGATGTATAAAGGAGTCCTAAATCTAGGGTTCCCTTTAAGTAGTGACAAATTCTTTTCACTTCCTTTAAATGAGATTCCTTAGGATTGGATTGATATCTTCAATATAAGGATACTGAAAACGTTAAGTCTGGATGACTAGCTGTCAAGTAAAGTAAGCTTTCTATCATACCTCTAAAAGATATTTGATCTATTGGTTTCCCGGCTTCATCAAGATCAAGTTTATTTGAGGTAACAATGGGAGTACTATTATTCTTAGTGTTGTAATATCCATAATTTTTAAGAAGATCTTTAATATAATTATGTTGGGATATATAGATTTCTTTTGGTTTTTGATAAAATTGAAAACCAAGGAATGATGTTATCTCACCCATCATACTCATTTCAAAATCAAATTTCATTAGATCCGCAAAGGAATCCGTTACAGATTGCTGAGTTGAACCAACCATAATGTCATCATCATAAATTTGAACAATCAAAACGTTTTTATAATATTTCTTTATAAAATGGGTTTGATCAACATTTCGCTTAACATAATTATTTTGAAGTAAAAAATCTTATAATTCTATCATACCAGGCTCAAGGGTCATGCATAAGTCTATAAAAAGCCTTGGAAATTCAAAAAACATGATCAGGATGTTTTGTATCATCAAAACCAAGAGGTTGTTCAACAAAAACATCCTCTTAAACAAAACTGTTATAGAAATCACATTTCACATCCATTTGAAAAAGTTTAAAATTAATGAATTCTGCAAAGGAATGTATGATATGAATATATTCAAGTATACCTACTAGAGCATTGGTTTATTCATAGCCTATTATTTCTTGTTGATTATAGCCTTTACCAAGCTATCTAGCTTTATTTATTACTATAAATCCATATTTATCACACTTATTTCTGAAGACCCATTTAACACCAATAACAGAAGTTTCATTAGGTCTTTCAACCATGTTCAAGTCTTTATACCTTTTGAATTCATTTAGTTTATCTTTCAAGGATTTTATACAATCATCATCGCATAATGCTTCATTAGTACTTTTTGTTTCTAATTGGGAATGGAATGCTAGATGTTCTACTTTATTTTTTAAGGAACTTCTAGTCCTTACAGGTTGATTTACATCACCAATGATACTATCACTAGGATAATTCTTTAAAAACAACTGATTTGGGTATTGAAAAACCTGTTCATCAATGTAGGGTAGGAAATATACTAGTGTAAATGCTTCAAAAACATTTTCTTGGGAATTTTCCTTATCCGAATGATCTTTTAACAAATATTGATAATTATTTTTCAAAAACACATTTTAGGATGTAGTTTGGGGTTGTTTAAAAACAAAGGGATCATTTTTATCAAATTTTAAATTTATTGTCTCTTCATCAGTACAAATGTTTTTATTGAAAACTCTATAATCCTTATAAGTTGTGGAGTAGCCTAAAGAGATTCCTTCATCAGATTTTGGTGAGAATTTGTGTAGAATATCTTTAGTATTCAGAAGGAATACCTTTCAACCAAAACCTTGAGGTAGGAAATTCTAGGTTTTCTACCATTCCATAACTAATAAATAGTTTTATTAAGAAAGTTTCAAATTAAAACTTGATGTTTAATATAAAAATCAGTACTTACAGATTCAGCCAAAAATGTCTAGCTATAAAATATTCTCTCAACATGGTTCTGGTTATCTCTTGAAGAATTCTATTTCTTCTTTCAACAACAACATTTTGTTGAGGTGTTCTTGGTTATGATAAATTGTGAGTAATTCCTTTTCTACTACAAAATTTCTCAAAATCAAAATTTTGAAATTATCCTCCATGATCACTATGAATAGTTTTAAATGGATGGTTTTTCAGATTTTTAACTTAGGCTGTAAAAAATTTAAAATAGAAAAAATCTTCAGACTTATTTGCTAAAAAATAGACCCACATAAATCTAGTGTAATGATCAACTAAGAAAAACACAAAATATTTCCCACTAATGCTTCTAATTTGTGTTGGAAAAAAAATATCCATTTTCACTAGCTATAATGCATTAGTATTTGTGGATTCACCTATTGATTTAAAACTAGATTTATGTTGCTTTTCATATTGACAAGGATCACAAACTTTTGAAGAATCATATCTATGCATTGGTAGATTCTTAACTAATCTTTTCATTGAAATTTTACAAAGGTTCTTAAGGTTACAGTGACCTAACCATCTATTCCACAACCATGAATGATCTTCAATTGCACTGTAGAAAGGTATATCTTAACTCCTATGGTGTTCTATCTTTAGTGTGTATACATTCTCTTGCCTATGAGAAGAAAGAATAAATTCTTCCTTGGAATTGTGTACTAAGCACTTGTCATTCCTAAAATTCACATGGTAACCGTAATCACATTATTGGGATATGATAATGAGGTTATTCTTAATACCCTTAACAAATAAAACATTGGAAATCAATGTTTTTTCTAGAAGAACGATGTTACCTATACCAATTATTTCTCCATGAGCATTATCTCATAATATTACTCTTCCTCCTTTCATCTTGATAATATTTTCAAAGTAGTTTTTGTTACCAGTCATATGCCAGGAACATCCAATATACATGTATCATGTATTTCCTTTTGTACATTCTCTATTTTCCTGAAAACAAAAAAGATAGGCTTTCAAAACCCAAACATTCTTGGATCCGAAAGTTTCAGAAAGAAAAATATTAGGAACCAAGATTTTCTTAGAAAAATAGGCTTTATGAAATACTGAAGACTGAGCTTTGTTTAAGGAACGATTTTTTTCCCAATGGCCACCTCACTGACACTTAGTACAAAATGATTCACTTTGAGGAAAAAAATAATTGTTACTAAAAATTGGTTTAGAACTGGAATAACTAAAACCAAAATTATTCCATAGAGGTCAGATTTGAGAATACATTTTATCAAAATTTTCCTAACATAAGGAAATGTTTGAAAACACTTCCTCAAGGAGAAAATTTCGGATTTGAGTTTGATAACCATGTTCTTGTCTTCTAAAACATTTGATTTTGAAATAGAGTTAGGCTCAAAAACATTTTTCATAGAAATTACATTTTCTAGATCCTTATATATTTTATTCATCTCAAAATTTACTTCCTCAATATTTTTTTAAATACTTTTGAAATCTACAATATTCTCATCAAGATCTTTAGAAAGATCTGATATTTCCTTAGTAAGAATAGTATTCCTAGAATTTTCCCTATCAAAATTTTCATGAGTTTTGTATTATCAATCTCAAAAAGTTTGGAAAACCTAGAAACTTTTTCATAGGCAGGTAAAGTATTATCTTCGTCAGAAGTAGATTCTCCATATAAAGATTCATAATATTTATCATTACTATAATTTTAATTTAAATAATCTATGGTCGTTGATTCAAAATTGTGTACCTTAGCCATTATGAAATGATTTTAAATAGTTATTCTGGATATTAGACTAATATTCATATTTCCAGAAGATTCGTAATCTAATGATTCAACTGATGAATCACCACCACTGGCACTCTAGGGGTCGTTAGCTTTCAAGACTTTCTTAGATCTGGAATTGTATTACTTATTTCTATTTCTGTCAGAATTCTTTTATTCACTTTATTTTCTCTTAATCATAGGAAAATCAGGACTTATATGTACATATATCTTTCATTCATAACATGTAACTTCTAAATCTTTCTTATCTTTCCATTCCTTATTTTTTAAATCAAGATTGAAAGTTCTTCTCTCCAACAATATTGTTCGTCTTTCAAGCAAGATTTTCTAACTCATTTTCCAATGATTCAGTTCCACTAGATTCAGATTGAATAACAATATTCTTAGACTGGGATCATGTACCTATATCAGGAGTCTTGGATTTTATATGATTTTATGTTGTTGTAAAAGTAACACTGTCATTCCCATTCTTCTTCTTAATGTTATTGGCATGTCTCTTCATTCTAGTCTAATATTGGAGAAGCATTCCGAAGAGTTCATCAATAGAAATATGAGTAATCTTTCTGTTTTCATCAATACCATCCATCCAATGTTACGATTTTTATTAAGGATGTAGAGACAACAAACAGAAAAGGGGGGGGGGGGACAGAGGGTCCCACCTAGGGGGGCGAAAGTAATGTAGGCCAAGGGCATCACCCCATAAAAGGTCCTTCCCCTCTGGATTAAACTGAGACACATTGTAATGAAAACAAACCGGGGAACCCAGAGAAGCAAGAGAGGCCAGATGGTCAGCCACTTTGTTCCCCTCCCTCAACGTATGATAGACTCTCACATGGTTGTTGAGCAGGAGCTTTCACTTCCTCTTGTTTTCCCACTCATTGGGCATGAAGTTTATAATCTTATCAACAAGAGAATCATTATCTAATCCTTTCTCACCCATAGATGTAATCTATTCACAATAACCATGAATCTTTGTTACACCTTTCATATGGGTTCTTCCTAATGAAAGAAGAAACCATTATATTCAGCTCTGAGCATGGCTCTTCAAGTTTTAATAACTTTGGAAGTTCCAAAGTGAGTAACTTCAAGTTTCTTCCAAATAAAATTTTCTACTTCATAAGATGAAATTTGGCTATATATATTTCTAGTCATGGAACAAAGATAAGTATTTCATACCTTATAATTCAGTTGATATTCATGCTTTTCTTGTTTGGTTACAGTACTAACTTCCTTGTCGGGTATTTTATATCTTCTAGTAAGAATAAAAAAATTATCAACTCCAGTATTGATAATAAAAGTTTCCATGCGATCTCTCCAATATTCATAATCATTTCCATAAAAAATAGTTGGTCTTGTTGGATTTATATTGTCTATGGAACCAACATTGATTCATACCATCTTGAAGGGATATCATTCCACAAAAAACATGTTAATATAAAATGGTCAGATTGAAGAAAAATATTCCTAAGCAAGGAAAATGATAGAACAATGAAAACTGAGCAAAGAAAACTTATATGTGGATATATGTATTTCAGAGACCTCCTCTGATACCAATTGTTAAGATAGTATTGAGTGTGATATACTATATAATACACAATGTAGGATCGAAATAATATAAATACAATCTGTAGTATCTAATGATGCTCCACATACAATAGGGGGTGAATTGTACACTTAAAAAAATTCCTTTGGAACTTTTAATTATTTTTATGTTTAACAATGATAAACAAGTTAATTCACAAAACCACTAGTTCTACACACTTTTTTTATTCCGAAAATATGATTCTGAGAACGTGATTCCGAAATGATGGTTACGGAAAATGAAATTTAACTAATGTTTACAACAACAAATATTCTAACTTAAAGTGTATAGAATCTTACTAAATCAGATTACAAGTACAAGGAAGTATAAGATAGTTATACTTTCCTCAATAAATAAAATACGGAGGAAAACTTGTAACAAAACAAGCAACAAGTAGTAAATATTTTAACCCAAAGAAAAGGGTATCCACCAACCTTGGATAATGGTCCCTTGATATATACTTTCATGAAAATATGTTTTACCCACACCACTGTAAGCCCTCGATATGAAGATCAGATTCTGTCTTGTTATCCCCGCAAGCCCTCAACATTTATATAGTGGCCACCTCTTTCTTCCTCAGCAAGGAAGCCCTCAACTTCAAGGTAGTCGGTGCCTCTGTTTTTTTATCCCTAGAATCCCTTGATTTTACATGGAAACAATCGGAGTCGCACAAATATAATCTGAACAGGAAGTTCAGTACTCGCAATGAAATGAGAGTATCTCTCTAGAAATAAATTCAACATCATGTAACATCTAGATTCCTAGAATAGTATATGGATCTATCAAATGATCTCTTATTTATAGGAACAACACTAATGGCTATCTCATTCCTCCAACTGTCATATTTTTCTTTGAATTTTGGAAGGACATATACATGTGTCACTCAAACAATGGTTGCTTAGTAACTGAATGCACAACATCGTTTCATGAAAAAAACAATTGTTTGAAAAAATATTGTTACATTACCAAAATCAAATATTTGTAATTTAATAAAATAAAAAAGTTTGTAGTCTAACCAAAAAATGAATTTGGTGTCTATATTACAAGGATATACAGATTCTGTTTTCTAAGGAATTAATAACATGAACTCTATAGAATTCCAATTTCTGAATTTCATAGAAATTCATAATCTGGATTCAGAAGAATTAGAAACCTGAACTTACAATGTTTTGAGTCAGAGTTCAGGAGAATTCGGTGTTTGAACTTAAAAATTTCGGAGTCAGAATTTTGAAAACATGGAGTCAGAACTCAGAAGAGTTCAGAGTCTAAATTTAGAGAACTTGGAGTGAGAACTCAGAAGAGTTCAGAGCCTGTATTCATAGAACTCGGAGTCTGGGTTCGGAGTCTGAAAAAAGAATGATCTTTATCTAAGTATTATATGATTCTGAGGTTCTATATATGAAACTGAATTTTATACATAGAGAAGATAATGAGCAATGAAAAGCATGGTGAGGAAAAAAAATTTGGGGAACTAAAATATTCATTATATAACTAAAACACAGGGTAAAAAGAGAATTGGCTTGAGATAAGGTGTTTGTGATTTTCAAAACATGAAGGAATGGTAAAGTCATAAAGAAACCTTATTGACTTAACAATATCCACCAAGTATGAAAAAATTGAAAAGTCATAAGGAAAACCTCATTGACTCAAGATATCACTCTCTAGAAATTAATATCACAAAAAAATTACAAAAGAATAAAAATATGATCTATCCAGTTCTAAATAATTTTTTAATATAGAAATTAATTAATTGTTCATGTACATTTATCATAAAATTTTATTGATTAATAGTTGAATTAATTCTTTTCCCAAGATAACAAAATATTTATTCAATTGCGGTATAAATATAATAAATGTTTAAAAAATATAAAGATTTTTTTTTGGGTTATGTAAAGTGTCCCATTAATTATAATGATAAATATATCATTTTTTGGATATGTGAATGGTTTATATTCTAATTAAATATCTATCTTTATCACTTTTAAATTAATGAAATAATTCGTTCACAAAATTTAACAATTGGTATATTATAATAAAAAATACAATATTTTATGATTTAAAATTCGTAATATATTTAGTCCACTATGATTATATAGCTTATAACATATTCCAATTTTAAAATTATGACATAATATATATGGTGTTGGGGTTTAGGTCTATATTGATCAAGTTATTACCTCCTAGATATACCTCTACTATTGGATCAAGTGCATCCTGTCTTCCACATACCACAACCTATGAGATATTTTGAATGACCTATCAAACATTATTTTTTTACATTAGTTGAACACATAGAAAAGAGATGAATTTATATATTAAATATTCTTAATAATTTAGTATCATGAAAGGATACTTCTTTTAGAACTGTCCCATATGACTCATTCTCATAATCTAGGGTAAATTAGTAAACATTCTTATAAATAAAATGTTACGAAACTACCTAATATTACCATAGAATGTTATATGAAAACCAAAACAATATATCAATTTTTCATTCATTTTTAATAAACAATAAACTTTTGTAATGAAATATCCATGTAATCATTTATTTATTTTACTGCATAAATTCTCTCACCCCTCTTCATGATTTCAAAGAATTTACTTTCCATTATTTGATGTACTGAGTGAGAAAAATATGTTTTTAGAAAACTATCACACTATATTCCATCTATTAAATAAATTCGGTTTCATCAATGAGGTTTTTATTATTGATTAGTGTCAAAAAATACATATATTCTCAAATATGGTGATAAGATTCCAATGTCAATTTCTCCCTCTCCAACCATTGAAATAATATGATTATGTTTCTAGTAGAGTTAATCCACTTATCAATGACTAAGGAATATGAAGACACACTAAACTTTAGAGGTATTTGATGCATAAAGGTATCTCATATAACCTAATCGCTCATTAGTTTTGGAGGTATTTCAAAAGAAATAATGCAATTGCACATAACATGGATAAATTTTTATATAATGAATAAGTTGTTATCCACTATAGTACCCATCATATATGGAATTCTATTAGGTATATGATCACACTTCCAATCACATACATTTTTTACATGATTCCACCAACTTCCAACCATTTTAATGAATAAAGGGATATTAATGGTGAAGATCATCAAATAATGAAACCTATATAATGAAACTATGAACATTAAAGAAAAAATTCAAAATTACCTTAACTACCAAAACATTGAAATTTCTAACAGTAAATATATATCTTCCTTGGTAATATTCCTCTTAGTTTCTCACAATCAATTTTACAAAGTAATATTTTCAAACAACTCATAATGTTTTATAAGGAACATGTTAATTATCGAAGGATTATACCCTTAGAGTGTAAGGATAGGTGCATGATAATGTCTCATTCACTGTTCTATAGAATGATATCATAGAAATAATTGAATTATTTTTAGGGGTATTTCTTATATATGAATCTATTATAACACCAATTACACTTATAGTATCCATTACATGAATTTTTACTAAAAGAACCACATAATCACAACCCAAATAATATATATCAGGGTCATATCCAATGATTAGTTTTACCCTTAGTGTGTCCACTAATGTTCTATTATATTATTCTCTAATAATTTTTTTGGATATTCTCTATTTCCAAATATATTTAAGGAATCCATATATATACATTACATAAAAATTTATAACATCAATACACAACAATCATTCCAAGGTTATAATAGTCTAGTGTCTTTGGATGATTTTAGATATAAATACAATATCATAAACATGATTTCAAAACCATTATTTAAAACAAAATATGGTTTTCCAACTAGAATAATTCCTTTAAAACTATATGGGATATCCTATGGAAAAATAATAAAATAAAAATGGATATTTAAAAATGCAGGTTAGGGAATAAACTTGAATGTAAAACATAATATGTGTTTATAGGAGGCGTAATATTTTATTATCAAGACAATTCTCATAATCATGAAAACATTGATTAAGGAAATGAAACCACTATATCATGGACTGATAATTATATAAGAGCATACTAATGTAAGAGATAAATAACATATGTTAAGTTCAACTACATATAAAATATTATATAGGCTACCCCCAGCATAGTCATAGTATGCTCTAGAAAACATCATTCATAAAATAGTGTTATTAGGGTAACTGTTTGTGGACCATACATTGTGTTATTATGCCAATTTCATTTGTTCCATACAGTGAATCCCATGAGACACTAATCTTACCCATAGCATTAGAGGGCGATACCGAACTCTCCAATCATAACATAAGACTACTTTCATCATAAAATGTAAATTATTATGTTTTCCAAAAAAAAATATATAAACCATAAATAATTAATATTCATTATAAGACACATGAGAATACCTTATATTTCAAAATATTTTCATAAGGAATAATTGGTGTATATATCATATGTATCCCATGTTGATGGAGAGATGAATATTTTTTGATATTATCATGGGAATAAAAAACATAGGTCTTGGAAATGGATATTAATTTTAAAACATAATTAATAATTCAATACAATGATGTAATAAATAAAACAATGTAGTAGGTGATGAATTTCAATGTATGTGAAGGAATCATTTGATTTTAAAAAGGGAAATTTGTTTTCATTTAAATACATAATTAATTTATTTATTTTTTCATGAAATAAATATGGTTTTCATAATCAAATTAATGAATTAAAAAAATGGGGTAATTTTTGACCTGATTTTTGGAAAAGGGATGTTCCCAAAAAAAATCTGGATTACTTGAAAAAAAAACATAAGTTGGAACTAAAATATATACATTCCCCAGTTAATAATGAATAGAACAAGGTATATATGTAATTGGAACCTATATACATAATAAAGAAGATATAAATGTGAAAATGTTCTTGAAAAATGGATCTAAATAAATAAAAATTGTATTGAAAATGTAATTAGGTTGGTTTGGATGATGCGTTAACTTTATTTCATAAATCATACTACAGTTTCACTTAACATAATTTCCATTTGATGTTCATATTTGGGTAAATTCATATAAATCGGTAGATTTTTTTTCTAAGACCATAGATTAAAAGGAAAAGGGATGGTGTTGAGGGGAGACTAGGGTATTATTTGGGGTGATCTAATACTTAGGAATGGTTTAATATATATGTAAGATATGGTCAACATTTATTAGTGATGAAAATGGATATTTTGTAAAAACTCATTATTTTGTAATGATATCACTCAATTATTCTAGAGAAAAGTCTCCAAAAATGAAGTATAAGGTTTTTTAGAGAGAGAAAAAGTGGTAATCCTTCATCCATTACACAAATATCAAACAACTTTTAATATTTTTTAAAATATTTAACATTTCTAAATTATATATACCCAAATTTACCCTTAACATGGTTTCTTTTCCTTCACCCATTTAATCTAAATTTAGTGGAAAATATTTAATATGAATTTATTTAATGATTTTTATTATCTCTCCAATAATGTGATTTTTTTATAAATTAATTTAACATTTTTGTTACATTTTTTCAATATATATCATGTGAATTGATCCTAGAAATGGTGAATTTTGGGCAAACATTTGTTGATGCACAGTTGGGGTACAATTTGGGAAACAATATGCACCAACCTAGTATAAACAATGAAATCTCGATAGTAGTAATTTCAGGGGCACATGGTTAGGTTTACATTTGTGAACCCTCACCAGCAAACCATGCATTATAGCCATCCAATAGGACAAAGGTTATACACTATTAATGGACTGTCTAAAAGATGATTCTGCCAAACCATGAATCCTAAAAAATTTATATATTATTTTAAGTTACTATTATACCCATCCCTTATTTGAACCCTCTTCCCCGTAATTTTACCCTATTTGACAAATCCTTAGAATTTGTAAAGCCTTTACTCCTCCTCCACTCCCTCATGACTTGATTTTTTTGGTTTATTTATCCCATAAAGATCACGAAATCCTCAATTAAGTGACCCATTTATCATATCCATTTATATATATCTATCTTCACTTTATTATTTTGTTATATTTTCCACAGAAATGTAACTAACACTAAATGGGTTTAATTGCATTTCTCTATGTTTGATCATTATGGGTTTGGTGTGATATTCCTTCCAAAGGATTTCTCTTGTTTCAGCTTGTAGTTTCCAACTGGATTTTGGTGATTTCAAATAGAAGTAGGTGGTTGCATGTCATTCCATAAAATCATGATTTTATTATGGATAACATGGTCTCTAAATGTGTTTGTAAACGTTGAGTGTGGTTGGAAATGTGTTTTTCGAGGGTTTTGGTGTTGTTCTAATGCATAAATGTTGTTTCCACCATTTTAAATAGTTTTTTATTTCTTGTTTGGCTTGTGATTAATGATTTTATGAACGAAATGGGTTTCATGATGAATAAAATGGGAGGAGTCAATTGAGAATAATTTGTACTTCAGAGGGTTACTAAGGAATAATTTTATGGTTGAGGTGGTAGGGCATTGAATGGGTCTCCCTAGTATGATTATGGTACATCACTAAATAAAAATATTACTTATTATTTGGGTACCGCTAGATAATCTTGTGTGAACACTCTATTGGATCATGCATGAAAATTGATTATGTGGTTCAATCACCAAAAGTATGAGATTTTTATGTCCCAAATGAACTATATTCTTAGGTATTTATCATTGTCTTTAAATTCTGTTTCACATATTTTTAGTAATCCTTTCATTGTTTACATTTTTCATTAGAATAAAATAATTACTTATTTCAAATTATAGAAATTAATTATTTTAAAATTAGTATTTTAATTTATCTTTTAATTAAATTTCAATGAAACACTATATTGTATCCTGCTAGCCCTGTTGGATCACAAACATTATATACCCTCATGTGTATGTAGACCTTATTCTATCAGAATCATGTAATTTAAAGGCCATCCATTAAGGTTATGATAGTATCTCTTGTTAGTGATTCCTCTGTTGCTATGTGTTCGTAGTGGCAGAGTGGTGGTTTTTAACCACATTTCACATAAAGGATTTTTCTCCTAGTTTATCCCATCCTCTTTGCTTTGTCTCTAGTGGTAATTGTTAAATTATTAACTCATAATTGTGGTTTTTTGTTTTCTTATCATATGTTATGGAAGATGTTTTGATGAGTGTTAATTTTTTATAGAAATTAATAATAATTATCTTGGAAGAAATGATTCCAAAAGGAGTTTCATGATACCAAATAATAAGGAGTCGTCTCTTGGGGATCATAAATGCACTCTGAGACATGTAATTGGTTGGGTCATCTTTTCTGTTGGATTAATTACTTGGACTGTATAATAAAAAATTGTATCAAAAGTGGTTTTTTCTACTTTTGGGACACGTTCTTTGGGATTTAAATATAGATAAGATCTATTAATATCAGTTAATATGGATCTATTGGAGAGTGGGGTGATTAGCCAACACACCATATGATGGTCCTTGGGTCATTGTGGGATGTTGGTAATTGGTATGACTCATTATTTATGTTTAATTAATATGATATAGATTGGGAATGGACACTAAGGTTTGGTTGATTGGATAAATTAATCATTGTCATTTTTATGGGTTTAAAAGGATTTATTTTGTTGTTTCAATTATATTAATTTTTGGTTATCTATGTATCAACATATTGATTTTCTCACATGTGTTCATTTATTTTTTGTCATATCATTTTATCTTAATGACCAAACAGACATCCATGGGAAGATATAGATGAGTGTTCCCTATCACTAGTTGATCAATGATATTTTGAGGCAGTGGTTTGGGCTATCTGATCATTTAATCAAGGGGAAAGCACTGGTCCTGGCCGACATAATGAAACTAAACTAGGTCTCAGAAAAGATGGACATCAAGTGTTGTTCATGAATAAAAACCTCAATTTAGGGAATTATGGATCCCTAAGAAGTGAATGTTTTTGAGAATATTTAGTTTCCTTGATACTCATGAGTCTATTTAAGAGAAATGTTCCACGTTTATGTTGGAAGGACCAAGTCAATGATGGTGGGAATTAGTGGTTCATGTAGGAAAACATTTGGAAAAGGTCTGGAAGGAATGAAAGGATATATTTAATGAGAATTACTTCCATGAGACTTTGGAAATGTATAAGACCCTTGATTTTATGGACCTCCATCAAGGAGATCATTTAGTGTTGGAATATTCTTACCATTTTTTAAAGTTTGTCTATTTATCTATAGAGGTAGATTTTAGTGAATAAATGACCTCTAAATGGTTTGAAATGGGGTTATTAGTGGATATTAAATATATATTATTTCTAGTTGTGTTAAAGAATTATTCAATGGTGTTTAACCGGTCCATGAGGGGGGGATTTATTGGGACGGAAAATCGTGTTTTTTGGATGAATTATGGTTGTGGCCCAAGGTGGTGTAAAACCATCCGAGAAAAATAGGATTCATGGAGAGAAAGAGATGACGGGTGGTATAATCTCTGCATATCCTTATTGGACACCTTCATTAGAATATATTGATGATTGGTTTTTTGTCCCATCAATGTGGGACCCCTGGGCATGTATATGCCACATGTTCTAATCTTGTTAAATAATTTCCATATGTTTGAAATCATGGTCCACATTAAATGAATTTTTTAATAATGTGACACTATATAAAAAAATTTCATAATCTTTCATATCTAGTTGAATAAAAATCTATTCAAAACCATCAAAATTTTAGGTTCCTCAGTTTGGTTGTCTGGGTGGCCAAGAAATATCTATTACGTGGAATATTCATCACAAGGAAGATCATCATGTAATTTTTTAATCCCTTTATCTAGATAAAGATGAGTCACATTCATGTTACAGATTATAATCTGGTGGAATTATATGTGAATCATGCAATAGTTCATGGTAATTTTCTTATTACACCATCCATTAAAGATTTATTATTTGATATTGGTGGTTCTAATTATTTCACATTATCTAAACACATAGATTATCTAAACATATGATGGTTCTTACATTGTATACCATGGATTTTTTTATGATACTTCTCTAGAGGATGATATATGGTTTTATATGTACATCCTTTTTTACCCTACTATAACATATGATGGAATGGGGACACATTGATTGAGGAATGGACATATTTTATGTGGTATTAGTAATGTTTTGAAAGACATTATACATTGACAATATCATCTTTTATCATCAGTGGGTGACATTCAAAAAAATAATAATAGAAGAACATAGTTTTCTCATGATGAATGGGATCTATAGTTAGGAAGATATGTACCTCCACTTATGGATTTATGTATCTTTGATTTTCAGGTATTTTACATCATGTTGGAAGATAGTGTGAACGTTTCTGGGGATACATTTCCTCCTATAGTGGATTTGTTTCTAGATTTACTTCCAATGTAATTTTTAAATTTTCTTTTAGAATATGATTTCATGTTCACAAACAAATAAAATTCATGGAAACAACTGATGTTGCTTCAGTCATATCATATAGGCCCTACTAAGTTGATGTAATTAATGATTAGTCTATGATTTTTGAAATATAATGATCTTATTCGCATGAGAATCTCACTTTGGGATACAACCATGATTATTTCCAAGAATGAAAATTGATACATTTGGTTTAACATTGAGTATAATAAATTGAACATGTTCCTTGTCAACAATAAATACCCCTTTCCTAACATTGATGACCACATTGATATACATAATGGGTAAAGTTGGTTTTCATAAATTGAATTGCACTCTATGTATCCTCATGTCTTGGTAAAGAAGACATAATTTATAATAAAAATTTTTAAATATGTAAAACCACTTATAAATTTTAATAATCTATTAAGGATTGAAAACAATATTGTGATTTTCATGGATATTTTGAAAAGGGTCTCTCAGAAATAACTTTACCCTTTCAACTTAATGTTATTTTATCATATCCTGATTTACTCTAGGATAGAATATGAGAATAAATGATATTTGAGTATTGATCTGGGCACACTTCAGGGTAACCATATTTTTGAGAAACTCTTAAAATGAACCTTATTGATCAATGTGTTTAATTTCATTGGGCATTTGATATCTAAGAATAAAATTTCAGTTGACCCGAAGAAAATATAGGTCATGATATCACGTATATAGATGGGGAATATTTTTGAGATTAAGAGCTTCTTAAGATTGGAAAGATATTATAATCAATTTTCTAGATGTTTCTCTCAGCCCATTTCACCAATTAAGTCTCCTCCCCAATAGGGGGATGTTTTCCTAGATTTTGCTATACATGAAATACTTTTATGAGATTAATAATAAGTTGAATACTGTGACATTTATTATTTCGATATTGGATTGGATGGGGTATGTGGTTCGTTATGATTCTTCTGGTATAGGCTTGGGTATATGCTGATACAGTGGGACTAGTTGGTGGTGTATGATTGTCACTATATTTTTCCACATGAATGAAATTACCGAACCCATGACCTCGAGCTAGTTGAAGGTATTTATGCTCAAAAAATGTAACATCACTCCATTTTTAAGGATAAATTAATGTTCAACTCTGATAAAAAAATCTTATTCTATATTTTATCCTATAAGGATATGAATTTCAAACATCATCAATTGATTGCGTACCTTTAAGGGTTTTAATTCTATGATATATATATATATATATCATGAAATAGGAATATAGTAGCTAATACTCAATTCTATAAGATAACAACTAATGAATTGAAGTTGTTCAATGATTATAGGATTATAATGGAACATTAAACTTAGATGTATCCAGATGTTGATGGGAATAGTGGAGGTATGTTCTTGGATAGAATTTATATGACTCCTGCCACTCTTGTCAAATTATTATGGGAGAACATCCTGAATATGTGTTTCTCCTCGGATCCTTGTATATTAAAAATGATAGGGGTATTGTAGATGGGTTTTTTAATTTTTTTAAGGAAAATATTTACATCTATGATATATACTTTTGAATTTTGTATCTCCGAAAGCTTCTCATGTAGGATAGCAACCAATATTAGTGGTTCCTTTATCATAGAAATAATAAGATATTTTATGAAGTATTCTACTTATTCATATAGCCATTTATGAGGAATTATATAGATGAAATTTCATCTAGATGTTATATTTTTCAATATTTTAAATTCAACCACAATAATACCCTAGGCCTATGGATTTCACTTACCATTAATACTGACAAGTCAGATAATTTTGATAAGGATTTAAATAATTTATTTTTCTCATACAGTGTGGTAGAGGAACAATATTTTTTAATTAATTGATTTTATAAAAAAATACATATTTGATTATAATAATGTATTTGAATAAAATAAAAAATATTGATGGGATATAAATCCAATAAATCCTAAGGCTTCTTGGTTTGATTTCATATATCATGTCAGATAGGGATCCTATTTTACCTTTGTAATCATGGAAGGCCATAAAATGGAATTGGTGTAATATGTCCTTTTCATTGTTGTGTAAAGTATTCCAATTGATGGTGAGACATAATGGAAGAATAATATTCAAAAATAAATTCTCTATGAGAATATCTTAGGTATTAGAGGCTCATATGATATCCATACTATTGTGGGGTAATTTACTTACAATAATAGTCTCAATTTATTGATCAATATAGACACCTTAAATAATATTTATGTTTACCTAGTTAGTCATGCATATATTGGAAAAATGTGGGTGAGGCATACGTTTTGGGAATGATTCTTGTGTAAGGGTCATATAGAAAGTATCAGAATATGGAAATGTGGTAGTGTGTTGCACAAAGATTTTATATTCCGCACTCCATTCAGTTATTTTGTCCGTGTAGTTCTCAGTATGTTACTTTATGTTTTTTATGTGAAACCTCTCAGAGGTAAATATCATATTGGAAATCCAAGGAAGATTATTTCTAGGCATATCATTCATTTCAAAATTATAGGATAGATTGATATGGTGGAATATATTTTGGGCATAACATCCTAGTTAACATAATTTCACATCATGTTCCATGTCTCAAAAATTAAATAAGTATTATTTAGACTCACCACATATGCAGAATTAGAAAGAAAGAGAACTCAAAATGGATCTATTAGTTTCTATGGAAACATAGTGGATTGTCCACTCCCTGGTAAAGGGGTTTTATGGAATTTATATATGAATTATTTTTATTTTTAGCATATTAATTAGAAAAATGATACATGTGAATACATGTCATGGGTGGATTATAAATAACCCCATTTATTCTCTCAGTGAACTATAGTTTTTACTTACAAGAGAGGAATAGTTTAATGGTGTGGAAAATTATCAAACCAATGAAATTCTTTTTGAGTGATTTATCTCTATTATTAATTTTTTTTATACTTGTGTTCCATATCTTCCAATGGTTTTTTCAATTAATGATGATAATTTAGGGTAGAAATAAGAAGGGAGGCTTGAGGGAAACCTTTTTTGAAACTGTGGACCATCCTAGTGAAAACTATGCCACCAGAATAGAGGAAATGTACATGAATCATGATTATGAAAATTTTTTAGTAAAAAATATATAAAATTGTTTACTCTACCCCTTCACTTAGGTAGATATACCTCATGGATGGTGTATGGTCTGGAAGGTCATTCGTCCGATCTTTTTGGCCTATGACATTCATTTTTTAAAATTTCAATTATATGATTCTCTAATTTTCACCATTTACCCCTCCCACATTTCACCTCATTAGACCTTATATTGACCTAGGAACACCTATCCTCCTCCTCCACTCCATATTTCATTAATTTTTTGGTGGATTAGTGTTTCATTAATCATGAAATCCTCACGTAATTCAGTACTCCATTATCCTCTTACTTTTTTATGATATCTCCAATCTTTCTTCATGGGTTTTGTTTCCTCCAGGGGTGTCATTGACCCAAAATGGGATAAATATCATTTCTCATGGTTGGATCATGATGAATTTGTTTTTTTATTTCTACGACATGGTATAACCTTTTCATGGATTGAGATTTCCAAAAGATTTGGGAGAATTCAAGTGTAATGTTGGTTATACCATGTTATTACATTTATTTCAGATTTAATATTATTTCAATTTTTTATAAATTGGTTTAAAAAATAGTTTTTGGGGGTGAAAATAGTGTATTAAGTGGTTTTGGGTAGATTTTAATTCATATTAGCGTGTTTTATTTTTTGTAAATGGTCGATTATTTAACTTGTGGCTTATTATTAATGGTTCAATGATACAAAATTGGTATTTGAATGATGTTTAAATTGTGATGAATAAAATGGGAAACATTGGTATCTATGAAGGTTTCTATGGAATTGTAATATGGTTAAGATAGTGGTGAAGTAACTCGGTCTCCCTATTAGGATTATGCTACAATATTAACTATTTAAATATAATGATGCTTTGCAGACTTCTAGAATGTTGGATTTTGCCTCTCTACTGTATCATGCATGAGAATAGATTGTGTAGTCCAATCACTAAGAGTATGAGGATCGTAGTTCCTTAATGACCTAGATACTATGGGGCCCACACAGTATATAAATTTCTATTTTAACTAATATTAGTTATCCTAATATTGTTTACATTTATTATTAAAATAAATCATGATTTCATTTCATATTTCATAATTTTTTTCACTACAAACTAGCATGTATATTTATTGTTTATGTCATTTTATGGAACCTTTTCGTGATATCCTACCAGGAATGTGAGCTCACACTTATCATACACCCGGAATTGTATATAGACTTTGATCTCTCTAACTCAGGTAATGGAAATGTCTTCCATAGAGGTTAAGGTAGTGTAACTGGTTAGTGGTTCCTCCTTGACTAGATGTTGTTGATGGTGTCACAATGAAATTATCCAATGTGTCACATAGTGGTTTTATTAATCCTATTGATACCCTTCCCTTTTTTCAATTAATTCTCAATTAATTGATAAATCCTTAATGTGTACTTGTTGTTATTTATTTTTCCCTATACTATTCAGGATGTTGTTCTTGATGAATGTTAATATTTTCCAAATATTTATTATAGTTATATTGGGTGAAACCATTCCCAAAGGAATTCCATGGTACCCAGGCACTAGTCTCTATCATATGGGTATCAGGAATTCCCTTTAGGCCATATGAAATTTTAGGTTTTCTGTAGAGTTGGATGAAATCATGGATTGGTTTTTGAAATAACCATACATAATTAATACATGAACAAAAATCTATAAAATAAATTGTCCATATTTTCATAGTAATATATTTTATTATTATTTCATAAACAAAACTTTAGAGAAAAAATTTGTATTTTAAACATAATAATTATTTCAAAGAAAAAAATATTTATTTTTGATTATATTAACATTAAAATTTTATTATTATTCACTAAATACTAAACTATAATTAAAATATGTTTAAAATATAATTCAAAAAATTGAAATGTTTATTATACAAAACTAATGAAAACTAATTCTTTAAAACATTACCTAAAATTTTTATATTGTTGAGCATTTTTTATTTTTATCAATATAATATTTTAAAAATACTTAATTTTAATTTGTAAAATTGATTTTTTTATAAAAATGGTGTCAAAAACTTTTTTTAGCATTGTTTTATAATAATTTCATAATGTAATCTCTGTTACTAATATCAAAATTTTCTACTATTTAACTAAAAATTGATTATTTAAAATAAATCGCAAATATTAATCCTAATATCATTTATATATAAAAAAATTGATTATAGAAATTTTTTAATTATATTAAAATTATAAAAGTGATACAATTTAGTTTTATATTTATGTTCTTAAAATGAAATAAAAACTCTTTATTTTGAAAAGGCATTTGAAAACATGAAATATATCTATGTTATTACTTTACCATAATATGTTTTAGGATAATAAAGATAATTATATATATATATAATGTTCTAATTTAATGATAATAGGATATTAGATTTTATCATCGTTATTACCACATATGAAACATATATAAATTCAGATGAATATATATATATATGGGAATTAGAAATGAAGAAAATTTCCCAAGGATTCCAAGATATGCCTAATTTTTTTAAAAAAAATTGATTAAAATATAGATATAATATTTAGTTGTTTAAAAGTACATATTTGAAATGGTCAATCTATCTGAGATATTGTGATTTATGAAGAAGTAGTTTTATGTGGTCCCAATGAACAGATGGATTTTAAATAATGGTCTCATTGATTTGGAGATAAGAAGAGAATAATGGATGTTTCAACTGGTGGGATTGAATAACAAAAAAGTAATAAGGATTCAACAAATTACATATCAATTATTTGGAAATAAACATCATCGGGATTTTATAAATGATATTTGAAAATGATATAAGTTTTACAGAGAGGTGCACTCAACTCGTAAATATTGAAGAGACATGAATAATCCATCCATTCTGATATAAGAATAGAAATAACCCCCCAATGAACCACTCACAATTCAATACATAAACTATATGGAGAAATGAAACTTTGAATGAGTGTGTACTAAGCCATGGGTCATAGAGGTTATCCGACATCACTAACCACCATATATTTTCATGAAAGGGAAATATTATTCCCTCCCCACTGCTGATTAGGAGAATGAAAATGATGTCATAAATTACACAATTCGAAATCACTCAAGAATAGAGAAAATATATTTGAATATATATGTACATGTTCTTTTATATCTAATAATATATATAGAACTATTTAATCACTTTACCAATATGGTGAGATAAATTTAACTATAAAAACACATAGTGGTGTGATCATTGTAACACAAGGGTTAAAATCTTATTAAGTTAGAATATATTGGATAATTCCCCCAGAAAATCACATCTTACTTCCCTTAGTGGAATCAAAGGCAATAATGGGTATGGATTGGCTCTCATAATATAGATACCACATCAAATTTATAAAAATTTAAATATCCACCCATATTATAAACAATAAAATTCTCATGTAAATTTTTAAGAAGACCCTACATCATATGTAGGGAATCCGTTAACAGTGTGGGTGATGATATATAGTTCATAGTCATATCATGCCCAAATGTTTGATGTGATGGAATGTATTGACCTTATATATAGGCCTATTTTTGGAAATATATTGATTTATTTATTATGTAATTTACAAACCTTCCTCTATATCATGATCTTTTTCTCTTATAGGGAAAATTCATAGATCCAATCATGTATCACAATTATTCTATTGGACTACACCAATTGACATAGTGAACTAAAATAAGTATCTGTAATAAAATATATATAAAGGGATAATATACCCTAGTTAATAACCTTGGTGTGGATTAGTTATATTTGTAATGAAAATGGATGGATCTATGCGACTATGCCTTTGTAATAGAAAGATCATTTAGATCACTAAAAATAAAAATTATCCCATAATAATGATTTATGACTTGTTCAATAAACATCACAATGCTATGTACTTCTCATATGTGGGGTTTTTTTTATATCACCAGGATTATATTCAGAAAAAACCTTCAATATAAAATTTGAACTATATGATTTCTTATTGATTCCCTTTGGACTTATTTATTTCATTATAATCATTTTTTATCTGATGAATACTAACAATGATACAAGATTAAAAAATTTCTATAATATTAATTTAAGTCAGTACCACATAATCTAAATAACCATTTTAATATAAATATCATATAAGAATTGTGTTCGTGACATTGAGAAATTAGAAAATGTTTTATATGTTCAATACGTGTAACATTTGCATGCATCAATTCACATTCATAGGGAAAATTACTAAAGCGATGGACATCTATAGACCCCTCATATATGATGTTCATTAGTGGATGTCTCATACCCACACATGTCAAAGAAATATTTATTTTTCATAGATTATATGGGTACTAAATTAATTTTTTATAAAATTTCTCACAATTATATAGAACACTAACATAGTTAACATGGAACAAAGTGAAGTATGTTTGGATGGAAAAATGTTTAGAAATCATTAAGGAGGTCATGGGGAGACCAGTCACTACACCTATACTAAAGATTCTCCCCCGTAATGAAAAAATTTTAATATATAGTGATCCTTAAATGATTTCGTTCATATTTTTATTATTGAATAAAGATATAGTTATTTCATACACGTCATGATATTAATTATCCATGGGTATAACTTTTCTATATAGTATATGGAGTTATTATTTGTTATATAGACGTTGATGATTTGGTGGAACTACCTATGTAGTGTCTTGTGGGACATATAGATTTAATAAAATATTATGATGTATATATTCATGAAAAAGGAGGTCAAATGGATTATTAGACATTGATAGATTTAATATAGGTGTTTGATTTTTTTAACTACTATAATATAAAGGCGAACAAGGTATATGAAACCTAAAGAAGATGAGAAAAATTCAAGACTATCTATTTTTTGGATTGAGAATCAACATATCATTATGGTTATTTTAAGGATGGATATAGTGACACTAGTAGTTTGTAATACATCCTTCAATTTCAAATTATTTACTAACTATCAATCCAAGATAAGATCAAGGAGGCATAGTTGGACGATTTAGAGATTCAAAAGAATGTGAAAATAGAAAAGGAATAGGATTTTACTAATTTTCACATAAATGAAGGTGGTTTTTTTGGTATATACCTATTATTTTTATTCATTCTTCAATGGTGATTAATAAATAGCAATTGGATAATTGTCTAAGATTATTTTTTTCATCCATCATAGAATATACCAAGATATAACATGATATTTGAGAGAACTTTTCGTTGGATAACATATAGAATGTAATTTCTGTATACACATAAAAGTGATTAGTATGTAAAAATAATAAATAATATAGATAAAATTCTAATGGAATGATAAATAAGTCATCCATACCCACAATGAAATAAAAAATTATCGCCATGGAAATTATCACTACAATCTCGAATACATCCTCAAGAATCAGTCGGATATTCGTTATGGTGGATAAGCACACTAATATGTACTAATTAATTTCCCGTTAGTAAGATTTATCTCTTAAAAAATAAATAATATATGAAAAATAATATTTGAGTCTACATGTGTAACCACATTAGATCATTTTGGATAATAATCTGAGCTTCAAATTTAATTATAGAGAAGTTTAAAAAGTTATTTGGAAACTGAATTGGATTATACTATATTCTAACACCATCAAACTGGTGGGAAATATTAATGAACAATTCATAATGTCTTGGAAAGGGTGTCATCCTTATAATTGTAATTTAAAGGAGAATGGGTTCAATTTCACCCATTATCTTAGTTCTCAGACACAAATAGATTTCACTCATGTGGTCAAATTTCCCTAAATGATGGTTATATAATAAGTGATGTAGAACTCCTACATGATGTGATTAATTTTATGAATAGATGATATATGGACAAGATATTATATATGAAATGATAGATAACGGTCAATCCAACTAAAAACATAAAAAATAATCTCATAGAAAGAATAAGATATATCCTCACAACCATTGAAGGGACTCTGAGATTGAAGATGAGAATAATGTTTTCCTTTGAATATAACCATTGAAAAGTGTCAGGCTATTATGAATTAATGGAAGGATTGTCCTTCAGTTTGTTGGACCCTTGGAGACTATTGATCATATAAGAGTAGAAGTATATTCTCTAGTATATTCAATAATCATAGATCGAATTATTAATGGGTCCCACATACCTCCTGTAAGAATGTTCATAACTGATCCCTTGTTTATACTAATTAGGAGTTCGAACCACTAGATCATAACCTCAATTATGATGGGAAACCACTAAAGAATAAGGACCATAGAGATATAATTATATACAATAAGATAAGTTATATATTTATGGTTTTATGTAAGAATAACATGTATGAAGAAGAAACATGGAAAATGGAGAAAATAATGAATATATTTACTCTCATACTTTCTTAATAATAACTATGATAAAAAAATTCAGGGTATAAATTCCTAAATGTGGGAAATTGTACCAACCATGAAATTATAAATGATATCTATTTCCTTAATAGAGTTTTGTTATAATAAATTGTATAGTAGTATACACATATAACACATAGAAAACCCAACAGATTTTATTTCATTAATGGATATGATAACATTTTTTAACAACTAAACCCATTAAAATTTTAAATATTATAATGGTACAAAAAATATTATAAAATATAAAATCTAGAATGATAAATTTTAAATTATCCCAATCTACTATAATTATCATGCCCAAGTACAATATTTTTTAATATGAAATACATTTTAACAGACCATTCAATATTATAGAAAAAGAAAACATATAATGTTTTTTAGAATTATATTTAATAATGTATGATTGAATTAAAATTTATTTATAGGATATGATTCAACCATTATAATTGTAATTATACCAATGGGAATAGTAACAAGACCGTTCAAAATAGTAATATGACTATTGGGAAAAGTAATCTTGCCTTTTGAATAGTAACATCGCCTACAAAATTTAAAATTTAATGTAAATAAAATTTTAACCTAAGTAATTGAAGAAGATATATCTTTTCTAGGGGCATAAAATAAATACCATGATTAATTATTAAATGATATTTTATTCTATAAATAAATATTATTTTAATGTATTTCATATAAAGTAAAAAAATTATATTAAAAAATTGAAATTCTTCAGTAAAATTGTTTTTTGATAAAATAAAATACATTTTTGAAATAATAATATTGTAATTTTCAAAAGATTATTCTTGGGTAAATTTATGGAACACAAAAATTTTATAACGAATTGTAAAAAATATTAAATTTTAACTATTTTTTTAAATTACATCATTCACAATGTAATTATGACCTAATAGATTCTAGAATTATTTTTCAGGACAAAAAATAACTAATATAAACATAATAATATTTTTTTATAAAAAATAAAAAAATATTTTCTAACATATAATGTTTAAATTACCCTATTAAAATAATTATTTCGTATTTTTTATATTCATTCAAAACAAAAAAGTGAAATAGATTTCATAAATTACAAAAATTTCAAAAAATATGTTATTTTATTCAACTATGACTTAAATTTTCAACAATATAACAATTATAATGTTCACCAAGGAAATTATTATTTATTAAATATTTAAAATAAAAATACCCATGTCCCCGCATAAAAATACCACCTCTCCCTACACTTAGAAAACCAAATCTCCCAAACATTCTGATAACTATATATGCCAAACCTCCCACTATTAAACAATTTATCATCCTTAGGGATTTTTGGTCACTTAACTATATGAATTCAATAAATTTTGTACAATATATAGGAAGCTACTCATAGGAGAGGGTGAGGTTTGATCAACTTTTTTTAATCGATGTCCTCTTATATTGCACATTTTTCTGTATTCCACTAAAAACAAAAGCTTTTATGATTCATTGATAAGTATGTATAAAAAAATTAATTACGCTTACATAACTTAATTATAATATTTTCAATATGTTTTATGTGACACTTATCTTCATTTTACTGTGAATATTTTATATCAATGTTTGATTAACATCCCATGAAGATATTTCCAACACACTAATTAACAAAAAAATAAATAATGGTTAGAAACAATTATATAGAATATATAATTATGTAATTAAATCAATTTTATTTTTATATAATTAATTTAACTTATGTATAAATGACTGTGAATAAAAATTGAAACATTCAAAAAAGATGAGATAATTTTAACAAATAGTGAAACGAAAAAATTCCATTTTTAAAAACGTTTATTACAAAAAAGATCCAATAATTTTAATGGATAAGTATTTAAAAAAACTAATATAAATCATTTTTTGTTTCATGTTTTATGAATAAAAATATATAATAAATGAATTTTAAATGATATTAAACATGGTTGGATTTATTTTTAGGAAATTATCAACCCCATCAATATCTTATAGGTTATCTCCTCTGTCAAATTACTTTTTGTAAATATATTCAAGTAATTTCCATAAAATTTATTTTCTCTATTACATAACTTTAATTTATAGTGATATACAAGATTAATAAATGTTAAAATTATATGTATGAAAATATATAATAGTTTTCAAAATGGATTTATTTTACAAAAATATCATGTTTAATATTCAATTTTTTTTCTTATATACTCAATAATGATTTTTTCCCAAAATATGATTTAAATTATAAATATTAGAAATAAATATTCACAAATGTATTATTTTAAAACCATTTTGAAACGTATTCCATTCATTGAGTTTATTTCCTGACTATGATTGTATTTTATTCTCTTTCGATATAAAATTCATGATTATGTACATTTTATGATATGACAAGTTAAAATAGAATTATATATACTTTGTATACATTAGGTAATGTGAAAAAATTCATTATGTTATGTTTATTTTTTTTATAGTGATGATATTTTTGTTAATAATAATCAAATTTTGATTTATACACATAGGTTATTCATGAACATAATTCTATATTTTTTTGAACTATGTGTGGTTTTATAAACAATTCCATGATGATTAATTATTATAATTATTTCCAATTACATGTATTTTATATGATTACCTCATAATTATTATGAATATCCAATGATTATGATATTACAATTATTATTATACTTATGGAAATCTGTACATTTTCTATAAAAATATTACATCTTGTTAACAAAATATTTAAAACATAACATTATGATCAACACTCGAACAAAAAATGCATTCTATATTTCGGAACTAGAAACACAATTCACATATTCCGTGATTGATATTAAATATATTTCCCAATTATATTCTCACAAATATCACATCTAGAAAATACCCTATATAAAGCATTTCTTCATATCCATTGGAAGTGAACCATAAGAACAGATCTATATAGAATATTAATAAGGGTTGGAATAAGGGATATCAATCAATGATCATAAGTGAATAAAATATTTGTATAATTTTATAAGATAATTATTATAATATTAAAAAATCAAACACAATTATTAAAATATCTTTACCCATAAATCAATCCATTATGCATTATCATAACCAAAAACTCTACTCATAAGTGTACAAAATCATTAATACTAAATCATGATCCATGATAATGTCTCATAAGAACAATAAATATGTTTTTTAAATACAAATAATCAAATAAAATAATTTCTATATACAATGATCACATACAATAATATCACAGTGGATTTGGTTCACTCCACATTCCATTACTTCCTTAGTCAACATTCTCCCCCAAGACAATCATAGTGGAGATTGTCCCTTAATGAACTAGGTTCATTCACCATTCTATTTCATATTATTTAATGATATACCCTTTATTACCCAATCCAATGGGGGTGGGGTTATGTAAACATAGTTTCACATGAAATATAATTAAAATTAAATATATTTTTTCTATAAGATCAAAAAACATTCATAATATCATAACAGATATTAATTAAACTAATATCATAAACATTTAATCATTTCATCATTGTGTAACACATGAAATATAAATAAGATTCATTTAGATTACCTCATCATAAATATAAACATTCAATTGAAATATAAATTATTATATCATTTAGTCATATATCTAGTAAATAATAATTAATATTAAATGATATTATCATATATGAAAATTTTCATTGAACCATTATTTGAATATTTCTTGAGGAAAATACACTTTTCTATTTTTAAATCAAATATTTTCAATCATAACTTTTCCAAATATTATGAAAAATTATCCTTTAAAAATAATCTTATAAACATATAAAAGATGTTGAAAATTATGTAGTGTTCAGGATGGAGGGAAATTCTATTCGTTTCATAATTTCTTAAAATAATGATTTTATCACAACTTCTGTAGAATGTATGTTTTCCATAAAAGGACTATAAAAAGAATTTAAAAAATTTCTATGTGTGACATCATGGTTAAAACATAAATTAAACTACCATTTAATAATTCTCAAAAAACGTTCTTCAAAATATTTTACAAACCAAGAATATGAAAGAGAATGTTTTCTATGTTAAAAAAGGAAAAATAAAGTTGGATTTTCTTACAAACAAATTGAACCATTATTAGCACCAAAGATGGGAAAATTGAACAAAAACATTAAAATTATGTTAATAATAATATTACTAGTGAAATTATTTTTTGGTGAAATATGTGTAATATTATTTTCTCAATGGAAATTTAAGAATAATAAAATCCTTTTATTAAATAGGATTGAAACAGAAACCCCTTACTGGATCTTTAAAAGATTGCTAAAAATATCATAAGTTTGAAACCTTATATTTATTTTGAAATTCCAAAAATTTAATTAAAATTATCATAAAATAAATTAATGGATGAAATATTCACCATATAAAAATAAACAAGTTGTGAATTTGGCATGGGTCTCATAGAAATAAAAGTGGGATACGAATCCTTTAACTCAATCTCATCTTCCACAATATATGTTCAAACCTCATTTATAGAAAATATAGATTTATATAATATTAATTAAAAAACTATACTAATATATTTCATACCATATATTTCTTACAAATAATATCTTATCAGTCATTTATTAAAAGTTCTTTATGAAAATCAATATTTCTTGTGATAACTATTTCGATTTTCAAGAATGTTTAGGTTCCTTAGTCCCAAACCTTATAAATTGATCTTGGTTCCATAATAAGAAAAATATAAATCATAAAATATTTACAAGATTTTTTTACATACTCATGTATAATTATTTATATAGTATAGTGATTCTATATTATTTATATCACTTCATGGAGACGACAATCAAAATGTATATCAGAGTAATGTTCCCAATTTTTGATAGATGGAACAATGGAAATTGAAAAATATTTCAACACTCCATAAATATATCAATTTAATAAAAATCGTACATATTTAGTAAATTCATCATTATAACAATAAATGTGAAGAGGTGACGAAAAATGAAATGATTCACTTCTGGGGGATGGTAGTCCATATGTATAGGTGATCGGGGTTTTCTATTCTCATAGATGAAAATTATGTTAATAATGGTCATTTCATAATCATAATTAAAAGTATGTTTATTAAATATACTAAATTAATTATTTTATAATATATAATATATATTTATTGGATGTATATGAAAAAATAAAATTGAATTTCAATATTTTGAGTTATACGTCATTTTTTAGTAATCATTTTCATTGATACTATAGTTCTTAAAAGGATGGATGTTTGGAAAGATAAGATGATATCACATTTTTAAGGATGTTGGGAAGGTTTTTTGTAGGAATTATTTGATCTATTATTCTTATGAAGTGGGGATGTGTGTAGAAAGGTTATGCAATATTATAATAGAGGGAATGAGAAAACATGGAACTAATTTATATAGTAAATTATATGTATATATATATAAATCACAATCATGTTTGTTATCACCAAGGCTCCAAAAATTAAATGAAAACTTGTGATAAGTTATAAAGAATATAAACCAATCAGATTTTTACATTTTTTGTATTTATTTAGATGTTTACCTCTTAGTTAGTACTCGTGGAATCGATTTTAACCATTAACATAATAACTTAAAATTATCATTCATAAATTAATTATATGACACAAAATAAAAGGAACCTAACAAATTTCTTACATTATAATTATTAATTGGGAATATGTTTTTTGAATAAAATTTCTATCATTGGTGGAAATTACTTATAATATATGAAAGAAAAATGCATGAATTTGTTTTAGAATGTACTTGACTGAACTGTAAACAATATTTTACCTTGAAAGAAATTTATATGTTTTTTTCTAAGATTTTTTTTTCAAATGATACAAAAATAATAGTTATCATAATTAAGCATCCATAGAAAACTAGGAGGAATCTCACACACATAACATTAAATAAAAATACCCAAATGTTTTTTTGAACAATAATGAAATATAAATTATTAACAAAAAAGCCAAACATAGGTTAGGAATTTAAAAATAATTTTTCAATATTCATTATTTAACACCTCAAAATTTATTTAATTGAGAAAAACACATCCAATTGGACAATTTAAACTGTTATAGATATTTTAATCTTTAAACTATAGGTTTAACCAAGTTTTACTTCTTCTATTGAGGTGATGAATCTTTATCACAGTTATTATTCGTAATGAAAAAAATATGTTACCCTTTAAAAATGTATTAATTTTACTAATATAAAAACTGGAATATATTTTACCATATTAAAATTCTATATGTGTTTGAAATTAATTTTTATATAAATAAATATAACTCAATTATAAGTGGTTTTTATGAAAAACTATTTTGAATCCAAAAAATAAACTGATATAAAAGTAATTTATAAATATTATAATAATGTAATAAACTATATTATATATTAAAAATTTATAGTTATTTAAATTTATGATCAAATTAAAATCATTATTAATATTTCTATGTGAAAATAAATCATAGTTACAAAATCACGTATTCCTACTATTCACTTAATAATAAATTCTTTTAGAAAAGTCATTAAAGTTTTCCCTATGATAAATTTGATATGTATATTTCAAAAATTATATCCTTTTTATAAAATATTATATAAAAAATTAGAATAAAATTTTTATAATATTCAGTCATAAATTTAAATAAAAATAATGTTTGATGAAAATTTATTTTTGAAGCATAATTTGACTTTCCTAAAATTTGAGAACATATTCATCTATGAATTTTAGTTATATTAAATTGTATTCCACATTAATCATAATATCCTAATTCATATAAATTCTAGAAATTTTAAATGCATGGTCATAATAGTTACGTTAAAATAAACATATTTTTATCATGGTTTATTCAAATCAATGTTTAATGTAATGAAAGATAAAAAAGAAATAAAATTTATTTAAAGAGAAATATATCATAAAATATAATGTTGCCACATTTTACCTCCCTAAGAGAAATTTCACAATTAATTTTTTTTAATAAATGGTTTCTTATTATCAAATACCTTTTTTTAAAATCCATGTTGTATAAATGGATAATAAAAACATCATTTATAAAAGAGATGTGAGAAATATAATGGTTTCCAAAAATAAAAAATATTCATGATCTGAGATAACCAGAAATATAGCGCAATGTTAAAAAATAGACATAGAGGATAAAATAACATTCAATGAGTTATATAGAGTGTTATAGAATATTTTTATGATAATGGAATTTTCTACAAAACAATATTGTGTTGAGGGGTTAAAATAATATCTATAAATTTTAAATGATGTTAAAAAAAATATGTGTAGTTTTATAAATTATTCCAATTTTTTTTTCATTTTTAATATAATAATACTGAAAATGAGAAAATATGATTACATTATATATTTATATTTCATATGAGATATTTTAATATTTTTTTAGTTCAATTAATATCAACTTTTGTCTCATCTTTATTATAATAAATTAAAATTGAAGACCAATTTTAAATGATTGATGAACTTAAAATAACTTTTAATTAATTAAAACCAATTACTTAGTTATTTATATATATTTTTAAACTAAAATGGTTATCACAATTTATAATATATGGATAAATCATAATATGATGAAACAATAAAATAATCTATAAAACTAAAATATTAAAACACAATGATCAAATTAACTTATTCCAAAAATAGTTATCCATACTACCAATCTAAAACATATGTGACTAAATTCAAAACCAATTTATATAATTCAGTTGATAACATATTTTTTTCTAGGATAATATTTCTAAATTAGATCCTGAAAATTTTAGAACTTCATGATTTACCATAGTAGACATTTGAATACATTGATACTTTAATATCTGAAAACGTTCTTGTAACATGAATCACCATATAAGATTAGCAAACACATATATGTTTCCAAAAATTAAAACCATCATTATTCCTAAAATAAAATCCAATCCTATTTAATATATTTAACATATCAATAAATTGTGTAAACATTATCAAATATAACTAAAAAAATTATAATCAAATCACTAATTACTTCCATGTTCATCAATAAAACAGAATTTACATTATCAATTTCAATTATATATTTACCCCAATTAAACAATATTATCTCGACATCATCAATTTTAGTATGGTTATCTATCAGTCAATGATATATTTTTTACAAATACCACCTCACTAATAAATCTATTTATCTAGTTGTCTATACCATACAACATTTCCTTTCAATTTTTTTAAAGAAAAGATACTGTAGAAAATCCTTATATTCTTCAAGATTCTTATAACTAAACATAATTGACAAAAAACATCTAAAAAATAGTTTCCACGTCAAAATAAAATATCAATTCAATCAATCCATTTTAATAAATGTCATATAATAGATTTTTTCTAGTCATGGGAGTTAACGAAGGGATTTTAGAATTCAAATGGATAATTCCCTAGTTACCTATGAATAATACATTAAACAACATACTATACATTGGGATGATCATTATTTATCTCCATTTAACTATTCAAATTTCCCTATTAATTAATAACTATATTTCAAGGTTTTACCCACATAAAACATCATCCCATTCCTTTGAGATATTTACCCTGGTGGTTTTTCCCACATTGAAGACAAGTGGAAGTTTTAATCTTCTTTATTTTCTATAATTCACTAACTTAAAACCCACAAATCACCATTTTTATCCTATTAGGACTGTATGGAATCACACCAATGATTAAAGTTTTAATCATATCACGTGATATCTAATTGGGAATAATTACAAGGTCCTATATTCAAACTTCATCATCATTTTTGTGAAATGTCTACAATAATTCCATTATACATAACATTCAACATTGGAATGATTTTTTCTATTTCCAAACACTAACTAAAACCAAAAGTCATATTAGATGACACGATAATAATAGGGATAAATCATATCATCAAAAAAAATTCATTGGATTTATAAATCCTATCACCATCTTTACAGTCTATGAATACATATACTTAACCTATAAAATACACGATCATTGTCTTTTAAAATCCATCATAATATATCATTATGATATTATGAATAAGCTCAGTAATATCCCATATACTTGTAAAACCATTTACATATTAAGGTAACAATAACGATGAACTTCATTTATTTCCATTATAAACAAAACCAACTCTTTTCCTCGTGATTACCGTAAGATTCATATGTTACAAATAAACATCAACATATATTATTAAGTCATGGATGTATTATCTGGGGTGATATTTGTAATCAATTTTACCTATAAATTAAAATGTTATCTTATACTTACACAAACCCCCATTGTTTTCTAAAATGTTTTATAAATATAATATAAAAATATTATATACACACTACTCAGATTATAAATTTAGCGACCCATTCTTCATATATATAAATATTTCAACTTATTTGAGGAATATCTAATACATAAAATTAAGATCCATTATGAAACAATAATGTTTAGTGTATTTATAGTTTATATAAATAATCATCTTAGTTCATGAAATATCATCAATATATCACAAAAATTTCATCTCATGTAGAAATTCTCAGAGTCTTGCCCTCAAAAAACCTATAGTTATAACCTGGTGAAAGGAAACATAAAAATGGCTGAGAGCATATTCTCAGTAAAGGTACAATAAGAGATATTAATAAATGATCATATGTTTGTATAATTTATATATGGGTTCAAGAAAACATTATCATATGTTCAATAATCATATATAATAATTCAAAGAAACATAATTATATATCATGGAATATGCATCTATAATAACAGAAAACACAAGTCATAAATATATTTAGTCATCAATAATCAATCATGAGACATGAGAATCTATCATAAGCACAATACATATTATTGTTTCATTAATATAAAAATAGAAAATTATTTCCATATCTATTTCTCACTTCTATGGATTTAATGGAATATTTGGTTCAATCCCCATTTCAATACATCCTTTTTCAATGATTTCCCCCAAGACTATCATATAAGAACAATTGACTTATTAAACTAGGATCACTACACATTATAGTCAATATTATCTCATTAGATATCCCTCATTACTAAATTCATTTTAGGGCTATAAAATTATATTCTCTCATGTCACATAATGAAGACCATATATATGTGTTCTATAATGTCATAAAACATTTATCATGTCATAAACTATGGAAGGAAAACATGTTTCCAAAAAATATAATCATTTAATCATAGAATAAACTATATAAAATAAATTTGTTTTTGAAAATTTAATCGCTGCAATAATAAACCATAAAAAGAGTTATTATGGGTTGTATCATTGGATTATATTTCATATAAATCATAATTATCCACAATTTATTTTATCATAGATGAAAAATTCACTCAAAAGATCATTGGAATATTTCCTGAGGACAATTTCTTTTAAATCTTGAAATCACTTATTTCAATTAAAAAAAATTCAGAATAATAATATGAATATTTTAATATAAAATATACATTCAAATATTTAAAGGAATCTATAATTAATTGATTGTTCTTAATGATGATAAATTTAATTTATTTCATAATCATTAAAACAATGTTTTGGTTCTTAGCATTAGTAAAAAGTAACATGATCATAAAAATTTAACAAATATTATTTGTAAACTATTTATATAAAAATTTATAAAATAGGTTATAATTAATTTAATAAACCATTTAAAATGGTCAAAAACATTCGTGAAATCATTTTAGAAAACATGGATATTGAATAAAAAGGTTTTCCAATAAAAAGAGGAGTTATGTGGTATGATATTACTAATATCATTTTTTATCATATTCATTTCCAATGAGAAGAAAATGGTTCTAAAAAAATCAATTCATAAAAATACCAATATGAAAATAAATATTAAATTGAATTATCATATAAGAATCATATAATTTTGTCAACATAATTTCAAGCATGAACATCGAAAATTAGAATATGATTGAAACATAAATTACTTACTAATTTGGTAATCCACATCTCAAAATATATTCAAATGGATAACTATTTTTTCCTTTTAAAATCCAAATAATTTCATGAGAATAATCATAAATGATATTTAGAGGAATAATTATGGAATAAAAAATTTTTCATTATGGAATGTGTCTCAAAGAAATAAAATTGAGAGGACGATCACTTACCTCAAGTTTCATATTTCTTCATACATGTACATACAAACGCTATAATAAATATATAATTAGTATATATATATAATTTTTATAAATATAATAATATATGAATATATATATTATTCACCTATAACTTTTTATCACCCATTTATTAAAAATCAACTGCTAAAACCAACATTTTAATTTATATCTACTACATTCTTCAGAAATGTATCATTTTTGTAGTCTTGGTCTATCAACATTAGTCCACTGTCCATCAACTCTATACAATTAATCATTACATATCTATAATATTTATTTATTAGATAAAATTTTATTTTCTTTCATATTGATCGGTGATGGAAATGGAATTAATTAACATCCTAGAGATGGTATCTAGTACATGCACATGTGTGATGTTCAACTTTTGATAGATGATACCAAAATATAAGTGAATAATAATTCACCATCATGAAATATATTCATATAATAAATATAATACATATTCATAAAATCGCTAATTATAACTGTCAATATAAATGGAGATGAAAAATGGAATACATTAGGTCATGGAGAAGGTAGTCCACACATACGCATGATGGGGGTTTAAGTTATTAAAAAATGAAATGGAAGTGGATATGATTGTTACATCACCATAGTAACCATTTTGAATATAGAATATACCAAAATAATTATTTTAAATATATATAATAGATTTATAGTAGGTGGAATAAGAATAAAAACTGAATGTACATAGTTGATTTTTATACATATTTGTTTAGAAATCTCATTTGGATTAATCCTAAATCCTTGAAAAAAATAGTTTTTCTAAATTCCATTAAATCTATGTCACAGGGAATGAATCTTGGAAGGTATTGATGTGGCATTTATTAAATACATTTATGACAAAAAATTTCATCAATTTATTAAACATTTAATTCTTATACATGTTAGTTTAAAATTAATATTATAGTTACTATCTATTAGATTTTTAAATATTATATTTTATAATTACCATCAAAAATTGGTTTTATTATGATTAAATTATATTTTTCCCACATGTGAGATTTTTTTATGTAATTGTGAATATTTTTTGAAAATGTTATTTTTGTGTAGATCCTTTATTTATTCTTTGCTCTGTTAATTTAATGTTGACCATTAATGTTTTTTCAAACAATTAATTAATTTACATTTAAAAATTAATCATACGGATTTTAAAAAGTAATATTTGTAAACATTATATTATAATTCTATTATTTTAGTATTTTTATCATTAAATTATTTCATTAATTAATTATTCAGGTAACTATTTTAACTAATTTTTTCATAATTTATAATCATTTATTGTTTTAAAAAATAATGAATTTGAATTTATTTAATTTTTTTTAAATTTTACTAATTAATTATAGGTTCACATTTTAATTAATTTCACTAAAGGATTATATAATCAGTAATTTTATTTTATTATAAAATTTAATAGAAATTTAGGTACAAGTAATTCAAATAGTTATATAATAGATTTTCAGATTGGCCGCATACCAATTTATACATTTGAAACCACATTAAATAATTACATGAATTTAGAGTTGTCGCATAGCCAATTCCAATTAAGATTCCCATAACCAAATTTTTCTTTACCTATAAATTATAAAATTTTGTTTTTTCCCATATATCTAAATTTTATCAATGCCATTCGTTAGTTGAGATCCATGATGAAGATGAATGAATGTCACAAATCAATATTTTACAAATCTGATTAGATGATCCCAATATTATTTTTTATTGTGCTAGTGATCTTTCTAGTTAATGAATACAATTCTCGACTTAATATGAAAAAATGATGCCAAATCCAGATCTTCTAAATCTGAAGTTCTAAGTAAGGTCATTAAGACTAAAGGTTGAAGATTATTTTGAGATTCGATGCTACAACATAATATGATGACGATGAAACTCGTTGATTGTATGTTGAAGGCGAACATATATTATACACTTGTGATTCATGAAGAATATGAAATACATTTTTATATGGATTTGAAAACATCATTGTGATAATGAAGGAATAAATGAAGATTGAATATGTATGAGATCTCACATAGTATCCATGAATAAGTGAAAATGTAAAACCTCAATTTTTATAAAATTCATTTACTATGCAAGTTACTCAAGATGAAACCAGTTCAATATGGATTCTATGTTTTTTCAACATATTCATCAGGATGTTCCTCCTACATGGTAAGGTTCATAGGTGATCTTTGTTACCCCACATTCCAACATTATAAAGGTATACATCTTCCATCACTTTTAATAGAGATTTATGATCCTTGATTGAAATGAGATGAAGGTATATTGGGTCCACATTCCATGTATTCCTCCATGGAACTTTTTTACTTTTATGAGTCTTTCTCATAGAGTTAAGTCATGTTTGTGGAACTCATTCCTGGTGAAACTTCTTTGTGAATTCTAGTTAATTTAAATGCTTCTATGTTGAAATTATTTCTATCTTGGAAGGGAATCAACCTGTTTTAGAATATTGGACTTGTTGGGAATCTTGGGAATTTATAGATTTAGGGAACATTGTTCACCTTTATTATACCTCTTGAGAGTTCATCTCTTGGAGAAATCATAATCATCGAACCCAAGACATTCTGTGTTGATCACGAGGTACCTAACACAATTGTCATATATCTTTAATTGATTTCACTTAATGAATACAATGTTTTTTATGAGGTATATGATGAAAGTAGAGCATATATTCACTGTATTTCACCAATAAGAACCCCTTATCTTTCTTAATGTGTGTTTTTGGATTTCCAACTTTAATTTCTTATAGAGATGTATCAACATGTCATGTAGAGATGGACTGCGCAATGAGTTTAATGACTTTTGGATATGGAGTTGAATGATGGAGATTCCCCATCGAGGTAGATCAAGGATGTGCATCTCTAGGAGATATGATTTCATGCCTAGAATTTCACAATAGATGGATCACTATGCCATATAGAGGAAGGTCCAAGGGGGTTTTCTAGGTAGATAATATGTGACACTTTGATGTATTATCAACAACCCCTTGGGGTGGATCAAGAAGTTACATACTTAATAGGGAGAACTATATTTTTTTTCTGATGTATGGATCATATCACCCTATGGTGGTGGATCTTGGTGGTGTTTCCAATAACTTCATGATGTCAGACTGTGAATGTAGATCGAGTACTCCTGGAGGCGGATAATAAGATACATAATTAAGAGTCATCACATATAAGTTTTTTGGGTGTACATAACATAACACAACATGGAGGTGGATCCGAGATGTGTACCCCATAAAGGTAAGATATCACACGATGATGTTTTATTTGGAACTGCATGAGGTGTATCAGGATGGTGAATAATTAGTAGGGAGAACAAGAATGGAATACTAATGAATGGATGGAAACTTCCAATGGAAGAATATATCATAAGTGTTTCCCATAATGGAAACATTTAACACTCTGAATGATGATTAGGTAAACCTTGAGGTGGATCAGGAATTTACATCCTTAGAAAGGATCACCTCAATGTTTGATCGATGGAAGGATTTGAATGATTTATGGAAGCATAACTAAGAGTTTAATAAATTGAAGATGTCACACAATGAATGTTGATCAGGATCCTATTCAGGCTGATAATGAATGTACATATTTAGGAGGGAGAAAATAGGTTTACTATAGGCAATGATTGAAAATTATAGTGGCATGCTATGTACCATGATTAGGAGATAGGGATAAAAAACCAAAGTGTTTGATGTCGCAGTTTATCTTCACAAGACTAGATAATTCAATTAATTTTATCATCATGAATTAAAAACTATTATGTCGCAAATGGAGTGTGGATGAGGGATGTTTTAGAGATTGTGTGTTAATCATTCCCTTTAAAAATTATTTATCTTATTTAGAATTGGTGTGGGGATTACACATTGAGATTCATGATATACCTATAGGATATGTAGTCTGCTATGTGGATGGCATGATCAAACCTTGGATATTTCCCAATGAAAATCAATATGGATGTATATATTGGGTTTATACCACAAGGTGGATTTCTACCTATCTCATTTAATATGTAATTAAATCTGAAATAGTTCGTAATGATTTTTTATTACAAAATAAAGAATCCCATATTGAGTGTATGGTTTTATAGGTCCTATAACCAAGAGAGTTATCATTTTAATGGAGGATTAGGATTATCCATAAAAGAATACCATTGCATGAATGTGTGGATGTCTTGATCACCATTAACCTATAAACCGACATGATTCTTGATTGTTTTAAGAAACAAGAAGAAGTAGAATATCTGACACATGTGTCACGATGAAGGCACCAATAAGAGATTACGTGGGGCTTACACATAAAAGATATCCTAGGAGGATGTGGTTCTATGTGGAGAGAATATAATTCTATGTGAGGTGGATATCATTCCATATGAGGGTATGGGAACCAGAGACTATCTCATTCCACTCACACATAGAGAATCATGTTCTTATTGGGCAGGTCGAGGTCACACATTAATATCGAGTGTTAAAGATGCTAGGACAAGGCGGTTTTACATCACGCATATCAGACGTTGGAGTCTCACTCCTTACCCCTTGGGCTTAAGTAATCACTAATAATGTGCCTCTGGGTGGGGCATGGGTTTGGTCATTATATTGTGTAACAATGTGTAAGAGACTTCAATCATATGTTACATATCGCTTGGGACTATAATTTTTTTTCACGCAATCATGTGGGGTGTTCACAAAATTGGTGGACAACTGGTATGGGTATTTCATGAAAGGATTTCTCATGAATAGAACTATAACACTAGGTCATCCCATGGTGTCTCAAAAAGGTGGTGAACATAATACTACTGGTTCCATGTAAGGTCAAGGTTACATGAAGGATATACCTTTTATCTCACCCAATATGGGATGAAAGAGGTTGTGTGATGATTACTCAGTTGTGGTCCTAGTCAGTTATGGACCAACAAGGAACATGTCACACAAGATTTTATACTTTTAGGTTTATAGGCTTCCATTATGTCACAAAAAATCTGGTCTTATGCATTGTAGAGAAATGATTTGTCTTCCCGAGGGTTACCCCAAAAAAGTGGGACCTTATATTTTTAACTGAAATCATCAGTGAGGTAAACATAAGATTTGGTAATGGAAAATATTTTAGCCTTGATTAACCATTTCCTCCTCTAAATCAGGTATTCTAGTTGAATTCCATGACATATCCCTTGGCTTGAAATAAGGGATTTTGGGGAAAACATTTATTTCCTTCCTGTAGTTTATTTTCCATGAACACACTAGACTTTACCATCTTTTCTTATTTAAATAATGTAGTGAAATATCTCATAACATTTTGCACATAAGAGTCTTGACCACCAGTTAGGAATCTTGAGTTCACACTTGGAATATTGTAAAAAACTACCAAAATAGTCATAAAATGTTTTTGTGTGTATGGATGCAAGTTATGCCTCGCGAAAAATGAACATTTTTTGCCTCAACATATATTATGGAAACAAATCACCCCTCCATTATAAATGGATTTAAAAGGGGGCCAGAAGATCCAGTTCATATAGAAATGATGGAGCGATTGATCCATTCCTGTAGATTCTCATATATTGGGGTGGTGGATGATGCAAAAGAAATGCTAGTAGGAGAATACTACTTGTTCGGTCCTCTAAATAAGAAGAGTATCCCTATGTACAATACTAGGAAGTTTCACACAATAGTCCATTTCGCTCCGCCATATAATAACTCTTTCTTAGGAAATCCTAATCTACAAAAATCTCCTTATAACACAATCCTTTTGGAAATTCATCAAAGTTTTGTTCAACCATCCCATGTCCACCCACATTTTTTTCTTGCTTGATACTCCCTGTGAGTTTTTTTTAAGTCATTAGGAATTGACCAGTAATACAACCCAACTGAAATCAAAGATACTTTTGTTAATCATAGATCATAAATGGGGGTAAAACCACAGGTCCCTTGGGTTTGGATAATTGTATAAATAACTAGATTCTCATGGGAATGCTGATAAAGCCACAAATGGATTTTCACTGAGTGAATACCTCTCATTTTGGAATGGGATAGTGGAACAGGTGAATGCATTAGGAATTGAAGCAAGTACACATCCATCGTGGTTCCCACATGAATATGAGATGAACCATTATAATATATTTTTTAACAGCCATATTCTATGGATAATGAAGCCATAAAAATAAATGTGATGAATGGATAGACCCTAATTATTACATGGAAAGAGTAAGAAGATGAAGAATTCCCTACCCATTATGATTTAATTTTACAATGAACCAAGCAAGAAAACAACATGGGATGGAATAAGGATTGGTAATTACAATCCTACGGTAAATTTACCAGTAAATGGGCATGGGACTACTAGGTACACTATACCTCTCTGGAGTATGGGGTGAATTTAATCTAGGTGAGAATGTATGAAGAAAAGTAGAAATCAAAATTCCATTTCTACCACAAACTGTATAATGTCCTGGAGTTCCTCAGCTACTGATTCCCAGACATGAACACCTTCCATCATCATCATCATAGGTATGTTGGAATCATTTTGTGGGCTATCCAATGCATTAGAGTCATCTCACTAGAAGGTTTATATTATGAAAATTTTCTTCCATCAGAGTACACCTGAGGTGACGCCTAAAGTAATCCTATACTAACATGGAAATTGATGGAGGCATTGAAGAGAAATCAAAACTATGAAACAATTTTACAAATGGAAATCTTGTCCAAGGCATTGTTCAAGATGTTTTTTGTTGAATATACATGCTATTTGGTTTCTAGGGTGAGGAATATAGTGCCTATAATTTCAATGAAGAAGGCTGTCAAGACTGTATTGTTCGATCCTAGAGGATGGATATTTTTGAGTAGTGGGGGTATAACATGGTGTAGAGAAGAGAAAGACTCGTTTTCTATGCAATAGTCCTTGGTATCTTCTTGAGTGAATGGATTCTCTTATACAGGGACACAAGGATGGACTTGTGCCTGAGATCACTGGTGATGGAAGTAATCCTAAAGTATTGAAATATGGTAGTCTTGGGGAGACCAATGCTGGCTCAACTCTACAGTTTTCTGGGAAATGTTTTAAGTGGGAGAAAATTGTAGAGAAAATATCATTCATTCAAATTTTTTCATGGATATACAATTGAAAACTACAAGGGTTATGAATTCCCAAACTGCATCCCTTCAACAAATATTGGTATGTTGCCATCTCCACTTAAAATCATTGAGGAAAGGCATGTGAAACATTAGGACAACATAGTAACAATTAGTATCAAAAACCATGGGAGCTTAAAATTTCATACCTTCACTACTCTAGTTGGTCTAATCATGGATAACCTATAGGTTAAATAAGAGAAGATAGAAGACCCATAAATTATTAGGTGGGGAGTACTGGTATCTAGGACTGAAGACCATGTTTACAATGAATCGTACAAGCTGTCTGGATTCGCACGGTTGCTTAGGTTCCCCCAATAGAAAAAGAAGAGAGTATATATGGGGGATTATAAAGAATGATAAAACTATATCTACAAATACAAAATATTCTTCTATCAAAGATCGAATATTCCTTTAACAACACTAAAATCACTGATAATCAAAGTGCGGTTAATATCCCAAAACATTTATTGGCTAAAAAGAACTATTAAATTCCCCCTTTAATAGTGATAAATAAATTGTTATTAAAAGTCACCTTTAGCATGAATTTGTTTTGGAACTATTAATGGCCCCCTTCATCTGTTAATTTTAGCACTGTTAATGGGGGCCTTTAACAATGCTAAAAAAACTAATAAAGGCTCTGATGAGAATGAGTATGTAATTTTTTTCTAGGCTCCCCATTATCTGTGGTTCCCACCCACCCAACCCCTTTATCAGTGCTTCCCCCACTAATTTATTAGGTCATTAGATAATCTAATCCTCTCGTGTGTGCCCATACCATTAGCGAGTTTTGAACTTAAGACCTCCGACTTATACATCCATCTAATTTACCACAACCCTATACTATTTTTTTTTACATTTTATGATATATATATATATTTTTAAATACATATATATATATATCATCACAATTTTTTTCAATATATTAATATATTTGATTATATATATTTTTATATATTAATCAATATATTTTATATTTAAATATGTTTTATTAATTAATTTATAACGTTAAATTTGTATGTGTGAATATATGAATAATATGTTAACATTTTTATATTTTTGATTAGAAACAAAATTATGTTATAAAAATGATAAAAATTAAAATCCAAAATGAAAATATGAATGTAATACCTAGGAATAAATTCATCCCCCTAGAAAAACTGAAAAAAATACCATCAGAAATGTGGCTTAAAATTAATAAAAAGTTAAAAAAATTGGGACACCCTAACTGAAAATTCTATTTCAGAGGACTTATGGACCTTTTCATGGCCTCAAAAATTAGTTATGGAGGTATCCTATGATTAAATGGTGTTGTTCACATCACATTATTTTATTTCATATGTTCTAGAGTCCAAACAAACACCTGAATCAAAAGTTATGGCAGTTTGAAGTTTGAGTTACATTTTCAACTTATTTGAAATCATTTTTTTATTTTTGGACTTTTTTGTGTTCAAATTGATATTGACCAACTATTACAGAGTAATAATAAGAAAATTATTATTTAGAAATATAATTTTAGTTATTTCATATTCTATTTTCTCTAAATATATTATATTTTATGTGTAAATAGCTATTTACGATATCAAAAACATATTTCAAAAAATATATTCAAAATTTATATAAATATAAATATAAATATATATATTAATATAATATTTTTAAGGAAATATATACATTTTTGGAATTATAATTTTATCCGCGCTTGTAAAAAGTACTATTAAATACGTAATTTAACAACGCTTGTTTTAATGCTCAAAAATGGGGTCTGTAACAATGTTTTTATCTTGCACAGTTAATGCCTTGGCACTGTATAAACCTTGTTCTGTAGTAGTGATCCTTCATCAGTTATGGGTCTTGAATTTTATCATGGGTTCAAAGGAGAAATATTTTTCCCACAATCCAAATATGATGTTGTCTTGTCGACAATCTTTGATAGAGAGTGGGTGAAAAACACATATAGAGTCAATAATGCGGCATCTCATCTAGGTGATTGAAGTACCAGAGACCCAGATTGGTTAGTGGACATCCCTTCATGTATAAATATATATATTCATGGCTTCTTAGGATAGAAATATAGGAGTGAAAATGTAAGGAAGTATTTCAACGACACCCTTTGAGGGTGAAGGGTAATGAATGTTGTCTCAGGGGAAACTAGGTGGACTTTATGCTGAGGGAAGAAGAGCTAGTGATTCTCATGGAATGAAGTTTATGTATCAGGTACAACCAACTACAATTTCTACATCTCCTTATCTATGGACAACCTCATGTACATTGCGGATGTCGATGTTGATGGAGGACCTATGTTATATGTTGATATGAAATTGGGTCGAGATTCTAAATGATGCGGATGTTTAGATCATTGTCAAAGTTGAAATTCATTAGAGGAAATCATAGTAGATCATCGTGGATGACTTCGTATGACAACAAGGGAAACCAGCACTACCATCCACCCAGGTGTGGGTGCAATTTTGGTGGCGATCCTAGGATTAATGAGACAATAGCTGTTGATGATTCATGTGAGGAAGCATCAACTAGTGTTAAAGCGTAAGAGTTTGACAATGCAAAATCATGGGCTATCAACCGCACATCAAGGGATACAATAATAGATTTGGGAAATTAATACCTTTGAAAAATAGTGTGATGAGTACCTAAAGGTATGTATTAATTTATTTCATTCCTTCATCCTTTCCATTTCATTATCTAGACTTCGTAATTGATTCATTCCTTCTACAAGGGAATCTTAATGATATTGAAAAAGAGTCCCCTATAGGAGGGAGAGAATGGGAAATGATGGGTCCCAAAGGGAATACACTGTAGCCTATTTGTAAGGATGATGTGGTTGATATGTGGTTGATGAGGCTAGGGTGAGACTTTGAAACCCCATGTCATCCCTTCAATCAACGAGGGACCACTCTTTAGCTTCCCATTGGTAGAGCCCACTATTGCAGAGGTAGTGTCCCTGAGAAAAATTACATCTAAAATTTTCCACATCATATAAAGATATTTATTTGATCCATTTCAAAGTTATCGAATATCCACAGATCATTGTCTCAATGTGTATTTCAATCCAAGAAAGCATCTTTCCATTCGATGAAAATGTATTTGGTGTCATTCATTGAAATACCAACTTGTTTCAATGGGTCTCCTTTTGTGGAAGTCCCTGTTGTAACTCAAGAACTCCACTTCTTGGTACTCAACCCTTATAAAAATTCTACAATCCCAAAAACTAAACTGATCATATACTGATACAATTGAATAAAATTTCCAATTCCTAAATAGTTATTGAGATATTTCATTCCCAGAAATAATGTTATGATGTACATCTGAGGTCCCATATATGATAGTCACAGTAGACTCTAAGGAGTAAGTTAGCCAAACTAAACTGAACATAGTTTTGTGTGGACAATGTTCACTAACTGTGGTGACTCCATTGGTGGGGTAGAGCTTGGGTGTGGCAGAAATGGTATTCTTGTGGTTCCAAGAATGGAAGACCAACCTCATGACATGGGGCCTATCCCGTACAAGGGGATTCCTATAAGGACACTATTCCCTCTATTCTCATAGATTTTGTCTAATATGAACAATCACCTCCTAAAGAGAAATAGGATTAGGGGACTAAAGACACATAGTACTATGTAGATTATGGAAGCATATACATTGTTTCATCACACAGAACTATAATCAAAACTTGGTGTGCCAGATTGGGTCCCTCTAATTCTGGTTGATTAACATTATCAATGGAGAGGAGGATGATCATGGTCTTTATATGCTTTTCATGATGTTCTTACTATGGATTTTTATGAAAGATTCGAAAATTTAGAGTTCTCATGGCGCTAACAGATGTATGACGACATGCAAAAACTCCATGACTTTAACAAAAAATTACATCATCTGGAAGAAACATTGAACGAGTGTACTACATTACCAACACCCAATCAAAATTATTCATCTAGCTGAGGACTCGGTTAGCGTTAGTAGAGAGTAGATGAGGTAGGAAAAACTTCATGTAGCTGATTTATTGAATGACTGGGACAAAGCACAAATCATGACTATCCATATTCTTCCCTTTGATAGTGAGGAGGAAATAGAAAATCAGATGAGTTAAGAAGTCTTTTATACCACATATTAGAGGCTAGTGGAGTAGTAATTATTTATTGTCAGAGTAAAGCTATAGGAGAAATTTTTCAGGCCTCAAGGGAGGATCCAACAGGTTGATAACCCTTTCCAAAGCAACAATTTGATTGGTTAAACATTATTTATGCATGGAAATATTTTGTTTTGATATTGTTTAGTAACTTCACATAAATTATATTTATGAAACAAACAACAAAGAATGCCTATGATCACATGATTCATGATTAGTATGAAAGAAATGAATGACTATATGATCGCTCATTTGTATAAGAGTATTAAATAATCATTTTTCAATCATCGTAAATTATTTTCGACAGACCATTATGAGTGTTTAAGAAGAGAGAGGTTATCAATGGAGAACAGTGTCCTCTTGAAAGATGATGTGATTTTTCAATGTATACCAGTTCAAGAATGGAATCACACCATGAGCATTGAATTCAAATTGAACAAAAGGGAATGAGGGTTATGATTTTCAATGCACAAAATATTGAACACAAGGAGGGTGGCATCAAAATGGTGGATAACTGTTGAAATTTTTTGAAACACAACATGCATATTTCATAGCATATGATAAGGAAAAACAAATGCTGGTCGAGCACTGAACATATTGAAAACAAAAAACCCGTCAAAGATAGTATTACAAACTCTTCTAGGGTGTTGGACCAAATGATAGGTGATCCAATATTACATGAGAACATTCCATTAGTAGTTCCATTCATATACGGAGTAGGATGAGGATTAAAATAAGGGGCACATGATGTTTGTAAATGGAGTGATGAAATGATCAAATGGATTCCATCACTATTGGAATAATGCCATAGTGGAATAGTGCACATTGGTATAGCCATATTGGTAGGAAAAATGTCAAACCTATATTCTAGGGAAGATTACTCTTAGATTCTAGATGGTAGATAAAATTATTAATGTTGTTGTAGATGATTAGAAATGATGGAGTGGGCATCTCATCTGAGGGCCTAGGATTCCTTACTTTTTTACGTCATATAGTGAATACGATAAGCACGTAGTTCAAAGTCATACGGTGAGGAAAATGCATGGTATAGTTTAAAATTCTGTAATTAAGATTCATAACATAGTTTAATATCAGGTGACTAGAATTTTTTAAATAGTTTAATGTCACATGGAATGGACCATGGCACACAGTTTGAAGCCTCACTATAAGGACAATGCTTCTTAGTTAATGTGTTAGATCCACTAGGTAGAATACCTTGAGAGGGGGTGTGAATTAGGGTATGATAGATTAAAACACTCTCCCATTCGGATATTTTTTCATTGATAGAAAAAACACAATTCTCACTTCCTCCTGTAAAAACATATAAACTTATCTGAAATCATGCACATGATACATAAATTTTTTCTTGGTTCACCCTCAATAGGCTATATCCATGGAGCACACAACAACAATGTGTTGATGTACCAAATTCAATAAGGCTCACTACTAATAATGAGTACAATGTTCGGGCTAGATCTTATATTTCCATTCCCACTACCATTACATGTTTTCGGGTCTGCTCACTACATTACCATGGGTTAATACCTATGCCTCATTCTATGGATCACATCTAGTGGAAAGGGTCACTCTCTTCTTCTTCCATCACTCACTAATCATGGAAGGGAATACACTCACAGTTTATAGACTTGTAGGTCACCCACAGTTAATGGACATGTACGACCCATCATTTTCATGAATTCATGCATCTTAAACTACATGTAGATGCTCTATTGATGTTCCCCATTCTCCTGTATAATATTTCCACCTTCTCGTGTACTGCTAGGTACCAGGAAATACTATCACAAATAGATTGGAAGATATTACAAGCTTCATTCTGCAAATCGCAAACCACTTTCATCTCTCGTGTACTGAGTATCGAGTTTGTTATGTGGGACACCTTCTTTTCATACCACTGCTGCTTCCACAAACCGCCATTTGTCTAAGTAATGCTTCCTCCATCACGATCATGTACTGCTACCACATACCGATTCTGCGAACCTACTATGTGAATCACTCTTTGACCAAAAATAGTACATTTTTTCTGGACTTCCTTCAATTTCGTGTACTGGAGATCACTTTCCGTATACCGCCTACAAAATTCTCCCTCTCATGTACCAGATATTACTCCTCCACATACTAATAAAACTTCATCTGTGTACAGAACATTCTCTTCTGTATACCAGAACTCCTTTGCGTGTCAAGAATCAATGAAAACACCTTCACCGGAATTATTTCCGTGCGAACCACTTCATCATTCACGAACAACGTCAGCCTTTTCGAACATCCTTTAGCCTTTAATGAAATCCCATGTTCAAATGATGTCAAATCTCTATATTATTTAGTAGGATAAATGTTTCTCAAGTAAAGATACCTGCTTAATCTGGTGATTCGTGTTTTTCCAAATCTTTAATCCAGCCACCACCGCTTAATGATTATTTACCCACCGCAATCCACAAATTATCTGTGATCCATTTTCTTACGCAGTCCTCATACTGTCCTTTCTCTTACGCGGTTGACTTATTCCGCCGGATTCAGCCCATCCACGTACCGAACTGTTGTTCAGCCACGAACCATTTTTTGTTTTGCAAACCGCATCTGCGTATCGTTCCTCCTGCCTGGTATGTGGCCGTGTACCCTTCCCAGACATGGTACATGATCTCTATCGTGGGCTCCTCATTCCTCTTACTTTGCCTATTTTTTCTCAATTATGTACATATATTCAGGATATTGAGACCCCAATATTTAGAAAACATTGGGTAACTACACTACCTTAAAAACACATCTTCAGCAAATACCAACCATTCTCATTTTCATTCATATGGATTTTTCAAAAAACACAGCCACACCAATAACATACCTAGAGGATTACATTGCCGATTTTTTCTTAAGATTGGGGTTGTAGAGTTCATTCCATGATTATCTTAACTGAAATGTTTGTATCAGGGAGTGGTGAAAACCAAATCATTAATGATGGATTAGGAATTCTACCCCTATTACACATACTCTAAAGAGGATCTAGACAGAGTTTAATGTAATAATTCTTGAAATGATGCTATCCTTTAGGGAACCTACATGTTACAGAGGGAGTTAATACTCAATGTGAATTTGGAAAAAGGTTCTCACACTAAACAAATGCAGACCAATGGATTAAAGGTGAATAATTTAAGGATGATCCAAAAGAAAAAATCCCCCAACAACACTACATATCCAATGAGGCTGAAAATCAATATATATGAGTTCTAGGAACAAAACATTGTAAAAGGCTAATGTGAGTATCGGAAATCCACTCTAATGAGTTAACTAAAACATCCCATATTTATAATGAGGAATTCCATGTTCATATCATAGGGTATTAATCATCTATAATAAGACTCATCCATTTTTTGTATGGTGTAGAATCACAGTTATAAATTGTGTGTTGGGGGCGTCGCTCTAAAACCCTGAGTTTTTATGATCCTTTTTTTGAATAAATTGATTCCATTTGATGTATTAAGTTGTATGATACATCATGTATGGAAAGACCCATAAAATTCAAGGGAAATTTTTTGTTAATTTTCTTTGGAATTTTACAAGAACGCGGTTTCTGACAGCACCTGATTCCGAGGCCCGGTGTGCCCGGAATCAATTTCCAAAGATTATCTTGGGTACATTCAGTGAACGAACGAGCAAGAATTTATAACTTTTGAACCGGTGATCGGAATCGAATTCCGAGGGCACCGATGAACTCACAACACCGATAATCTCTTAAGGGAGCCTTTACCATAGTTGCGTTTGTGCGGGTGAAGAAGTTAATTAATGGGGTTTAATTAAAAAGTAAATAAAATTGTTGAATCAATTTTATTTCATATCAAGGTGGTTTTTTTCTCCCATGGGAAGTTGGTGGTGGGGCCCACATCCACCCAACCTCCCATGTGTGGATAATTGAAAGAGTGGGGCCCAAACGAGCCCCCCCCCACCTTTTCAAATCTCTTAACTCCCTAACTCCTCTTAACCCTTCACTTTCCTAACTCCCCATTAACTCACTTTCATTAATTTTTGACAACTTGTTATAATTAATAAGGTGAGTTACTTATTTTCAGACTCTTGAAATTCAAATGGTTAGGATGTGTTAATAAAATAAGACTTGGTCTTATTTTATTATTGTTAGAGTTTTTGCCACCTTGAGAGGATTTGGAAGCGTGAAGTCTTCTTCTTCTTCAACCTCGTCGAAGAACATGAAGAACATCTTGAACTCCGACGAAGAACACCGTTATTCAACGAGGAACATCTCCGACGAAGAAAGCGAAGTCTTCTCCCAACGACGTTACCTCTTAGAACGCACCTCGACGATAACGGAATCGACATTCTTTTTCCGCGACGCCCGACCTCCGCGATGCTCGTCATCCGTGGATCGATTGTCATGCACCGTTCCTGAACTGAGGTCGGGGTTTTATTTATTTAATTGTTCGTGAATACCAACTTGATGATCTTCGTGGATTAAAACCAACTATTATTGAATAACGCGAGGGGGTCGGACCGCACAAACACGACCGACCCTCCTCCTTATTTTCATGTTGGTTTCATTGTGGTTGGTACGGGAAAGCGTGGTGTCGTCGCACTATGAGGATTCACGTGGAAGGAAATGCGCGGCGCTGTCGCGCCGTTCTATGGAAAGAAGTTTTAGAACGCGACGCCATCGCGCTGCGTCCAAGAAAACCGAAGACGCCACGGTCGGAGTGGGGCCGCGGAGGAGGGGCGCGGTGCCGTCGCACCACGCCGGACGATAAGGGGCGCAGCCGGTTCTGGGTCGCGGTGGAGCAAGGTGACCGTCGGCCGGACCGGGCTGCCGGTGTCGGAACTGGAAGGGGACCGGCCACCGCCTGTCCCGTTGAGCAGGAACCGGCCGGCCAGGTCAGGCCGGCCAGACAGGGAGGAGCCACGGGAAATAAATTCCCCCGTCCGGCTTCAAACGACCCCCTTATTTGATGGGGGCCGCAGTTACACAGGGGGGCATACCCCCCCCCCCCCCTTGCCGAAACTGCTCGGCCAAAGGCCGAGCTAGACAGCGCGCTGGGCGCGTTGTGCCTAGCCGGACCAGCGCCTGGCCGGTCTGCCAGGCCGGTCCGCGCCGGGCCGACCGGGGGGTCTCGGGCCGGGTCGGTCCGGGCCCGAAACCCCCGTTTTCGGACCGTTTGGGTTCAATTGCCCATAACTCGGGTTACGGACTTCTGATCGACGCGCCGTCAGTGGTGACACGATCCTTGGAACGGGACGGTTGTTTTGGTCTATCTCACTCAAGGTTTCAGAATACTTTCAGTTCGGCCGGGTTGGTTCGTACACGAAACCAACCGGGCCCTCGGAGCGGAAACGCTCATATCTTGAGTTTTAGACATCTGATCGACGTGTCGTTGAATTCGTTGTTTTCCTCTAAGTGAGACGGATCTTTTGGAATACTCCGCCCGAGGTTTGGATGCAGGTGGAGTATGGTTGGGTTGGTTTTACCTTAAAACCCAACCGAGCCTTTGGGACAAAAAGCCTTTAACTCTCAGACCGGGCGTCCGATTGATGCGCCGTCTGCAACGTTGAGTTCCTGTTGACGATACGGAACTTTTGGATACATCAACTCTGGACTTTTTTGTGAGTTGATGTATCAGCCTCTCGGCTCGTGGAGAGGACCCTCCCGAACGAGCTTGTTGTGTGCTGGAACCCTAGTGTTGGCTGCGACTGCTACATCGACGATGATGAAGGCAATCGTACTGGAATCATATGTGGGTTCGACGATGAATATTATCATACTGAAATCCTATGTGGGTTCGACGATGAAGACTATCGTACTGGAATCCTATGTGGGTTCGACGATGAAGACTATCGTACTGGAATCCTATGTGGGTTCGACGATGAAGACTATCGTACTGGAATCCTATGTGGGTTCGACGATGAAGGAAATTGTACTGGAATCCTATGTGGGTTCGACGATGAAGACTGTCGTACTGGAATCCTATGTGGGTTCGATGATGAAGACTATCGTACTAGAATCCTATGTGGTTTCGACGATGAATACTGTCGTACTAGAATCTTATGTGGGTTCGATGATGAAGACGGTCGTACTGGAATCCTATGTGGATTCGACGATGAATATTGTCGTACTGGAATCCTATGTGGGTTCGACGATGAAGATATTTGTTCCGAAATCCTCTGTGGGATTGACGACGATGACTACAATGCTTGTATCCTATGTGGGTCCTAGATGATGAATCAGTGATTACATCTGATCATCTCTCTTAATTTACGAAGAAGTATACATGTGAGAGCTGAAACCCCATTTTTCTTTCCTTGTGGATTGTGTTGTGCTATCCTGTGTGGTTTTACGTTTTTCTTTCTTCTGTGGACTGGGTTGTACTTGAGCTCAGATGTTGGAGCCGAGCGAGAATTGATGACTTAGGTATATGTATGGGCAAATTCCTAAGCAGTGTCTGTTGTAACTTTGTGATTGTTTCTTTCCCTTGTGGTTTATCCTTTATGGATTTTGAAAGACCTTCGGGGGTCTCGGGGTCCCTACTGAGTAGCTTATACTCACCCATGCATGGGCTATGCCCGCACTATGTTGTGTTGGTTGCAGACGACGGACAGCGTTGATCGTGGTTGAGGCTTGCAGAGTAGGACGGTACATAGAGGTGGACCACAGGGCGGGATGTACTCGGAGCAGAAGATGGGACCCGAGGATCAGTGGAGCTATCTGTACCCACCCTTCAGGTGGGATTTCCAGTGGACAGCTCGGCGTGGCGGCTTTTACTTTTCATTTGATGTTTTCCATTCCGAGTTTTACTTTACTTTTAGTTTGAGTTTGTATACTAACTCACTTACTTTCGGCACTTAAAATTGTACTCTGTTTTTACATAGTGTTTACTTTTTCCACTTTCTTACTCTATGGTTCTTTTTTACTTTACAAAGGCAATGCCTTCCCATTTTACCGGGATTTACGCCTTGGTGCTAGTCGCCAGCCCCTGGCCTATGTGAGGCGGGCTTGGGGTAGTCACGGCACGGGCCCTGAGGACGGTTTGTGACAAATTGGTATCAGATGGAGGTTCGGTTCTACCGAAAACTCTAGTCTTTTTCTATGTGAAGCAATAGTGTTTAGCGTATTGAGTGTGGTTATCAAACTAGGGAGTCCAGTGTTGGTGCGGCGGCCAACGTATCCGTACACTAGGACCCTGACTTCTGATTCCCGACTTAATGCATGAAAACATTGAATGCGTGAGTGTTTCAAGTTTTATTTGTGATTACTTTATATCAGCTCACCATGTATACTATTCTGACCGTGGCACACCTGTTTCCTTTCTGGATGGCCCCACGATGGCAGCCATCTAGGGTTCCGAGAGTCGAGTGTGACGACAGCCCACCGAGCGATGAGGCCTCGGTGCAGGGCCCTTTGTCGGTAGTGGCACCGGCGGTAGCTCTACCCACCGAGCCACCAATGCTTCCAGCAGCAGCCGCTGACGATGCACGTCGCCTGAGTGCACTGCATGAGTTCCAGCGCCAGCGACCACCCAGCTTCCATGGGGAGACGGTCCCCCAGGCAGCCGAGGACTGGCTGGAGGCGGTTGTACGAGTTTTCAGGTTAATTAGGACGCCAACAGACCTCATGGTGATCCTCGCAGTGAGCCTCCTGCACGCGGCAGCAGGCAGATGGTGGACCTTGGTGCTCCATGTGCATGATGAGTTATCTATCCTCTGGAGGGACTTTTAGAGCATCTTCCTCTCGGAGTTCGTCCCAGCCACCCTCCGTGCGGTGCGCATCCAGGAGCTACTACAGCTGTGACAGGGTTGCATGACGATTGCCCAGTACTCGGAGAGATTTACTGATCTCTCGCGCTACTCCACCAATATGGTACGTGATCCGTTCTTCTGGGCCCGGACCTTCGAGCAGGGACTGAGGCATGAGATCAGGGCCTCGATGATCTCCCTCAACATTCCGATGCAGGAAGAGGTGTTGGAGAGAGCCCTTTTAGTGGAGAGTTTCCTCGTTGAGCAGGCACTAGTGGCAGGACCCTCCGCAGGACGACCCGTAGCGGAGGCTTCTGCAGCTGGAAGTCGATAGGTGACGTAGAGGTCCAAGAGGGTCAGGCCTTCGGATGGGCAATATCAGGGTGATGGTTCAGTTGTTCGGGGCACACTAAAGAGCGCCAGCTACTCGAGGAGCAGGCAATGCAACACATGCGGCGGGCAAGGTCACATGGCTCGAGACTGCCCGAATCGTCCTGCTGATGAACAACAGGCAGTAGAGGGACCTCCCAGGCAAAGGTTCGACCATGAAGGTCCGCAGGGAGCAGGTGGTCAAGATAGAGGAGCTGGCCGAGCAGCGGGTGGTGGACGACGCTTTGAGGCCTTACCACCACCACCACCTCGGAGACCGCCCCGACCGCAGGGAACAGGTGGACATGGGAGACCTCAGTTTCAGGCAGTTTAGGCCTTCGATCATGGAGCTCTGGGAGCAGATGAACAGGAGAGGAACTAGTGGATACGTCTTTTGTACTTCTAGTTTCTTGTTTCTGTTGTTTTGCGTCTTTGTATTATGAGCTGCAATAATAAAAGACTCATACCTTTGTGATGTTTTCATTCCTGCCCTCTTTTGTGTTGTTACTAAGAGATTCCAGTTTAGACTGTTGACTTGACCCTCACTTGTGAGACATCTACTGGAGGAGACCCAGTTACCACAGACTGATGCCGACAGTGTAACTCAACCCTTGGAGGCGAGAGTAACGGTTGGATCTCTTGGTAGTAGCGTCGAGGCCTTACGACGTCATCCTTAGTATGGATTAGTACCATCAATGTCAGGATTGACTGTATTAGGTGAAGAACATGGTTCATCCAGGGGATGAGACCAGATTTCTCTTGTCGGCAAAGAAGAAATCTCAGTAGCTCTTATAGGACCAGAAAGGTCCAATTCATCCATGAGCGGATGAGGACAGCTCAGAGCCGGCAAAAGTCATATGCTGACAGGAGACGGAGGCCACTAGAGTTCGAGGATGGCGACCATGTCTTCTTGCGAGTCTCACCTCGATGTGGATTACGGAGATTTTGCTGAGGCGACAAGTTGTCTCCATGCTTCATCAGACCATTCCAGATCCTCAGCTGGTTTGGCGTGGTGGCTTATCGCCTGGCTCTACCACCTCAGTTGCACCGGGTGCACGACGTCTTCCACGTATCTCAGCTGAGGAGATACGTGCACGACCCGACACACATCATTGACCATGGGGAGCTATACATTGATGACGAGGTGACTTTTGTGGAGGTCCCAGTGGAGATTGAGGATCAACAGGAGCGGGTCCTATGTGGACGGTCGATTCCTCTGGTGCGCATCAGATGGCAGCACAGGAACCTCCAGGAGAGCACTTGGGAGTGGGAGGCTCAGATGCGTGCTTAGTACCCACATTTGTTTCCATAGTTATGATGTATCTTTATGGGGACGTAAACCCCTGAGTTGGGAGTAATGTAAAGACCCGTAAAATTCAAGGGAAATTTTTTCTTATTTTTCTTTAGAATTTTACAAGAACATGGTTTCTGACGGAACCTGATTCCGAGGCCCGGTGTGCCCGGAATCAATTTCCAAAGATTGGCTCGGGTACGTTCAGTGAACGAATGAGCGAGAATTTCTAACTTTTGAACCGGTGCTCGGAATCGAATTCTAAGGGTACCGATGAACTCGCAACACCGACAATCTCTTAAGGGAGCCTTTACCATAGTTGCGTTTGTGCGGGTGAAGAAGTTAATTAATGGGGTTTAATTAAAAAGTAAATAAAATTGTTGAATAAATTTTATTTCATATAAAGGTGGTTTTTTTCTCCCATGGGAAGATGTTGGTGGGGCCCACATCCACCCAACCTCCCATGTGTGTATAATTGAAAGAGTGGGGCCCACAGGAGTCCCCCCCCCACCTTTTCAAATCCCTTAACTCCCTAACTCCTCTTAACCCTTCACTTTCCAGACTCCCCATTAACTCACTTTCATTAATTTTTGAAAACATGTTATAATTAATAAGGTGAGTTACTTAATTTCAAACTCTTTAAATTAAAATGGTTAGGTTGTGTTAATAAAATAAGACTTGGTATTATTTTATTATTGTTAGAGTTTTTGCCACCTTGAGAGGATTTGGAAGCGTGAAGTCTTCTTCTTCTTCAACCTCAACGAAGAACGTGAATAACATCTTAGACTCCGACGAAGAACACCGTTCTTCAACGAGGAACATCTCCGCCGAAGGACACGACGTCTTCTTCCAACGACGTTACCTCTTCGAACGCACCTTGACGACAACGAAATCGACGTTCTTTTTCCGTGACGCCCGACCTCCGCGACGCTCGTCATCCGATGCTCGATTTTCGTGCATCGTTCCTGAACCGAGGTAGGGGTTTTATTTATTTAAAAGTTCATGAATACCAACTTGATGATCTTCGTGGATTAAAACCAATTGTTATCGAATAATGCGAGGGGGTCGGACCGCACAAACACAGCCGACCCTCCTCCTCATTTTCATGTAGGCTTCTTTTTGGTTGGTACGGGAAAGCGTGGTGTCGTCGCACCATGCGGATTCACGCGGAAGGAAATGTGTGGCACCGCCGCGCCGCGCCTTGGAAAGAAGTTTAAGAACGCGACGCCAACATGCCGCGTCGAAGAAAACCGAAGACGTCGTGGCCGGAGCTGGGTCGCGGCCGGTTCCAGGCCACGGCGGAGCAAGGTGACCGGTGGCCGGACCGGGCCTCCGGTGTTGGAACTGGAAGGGGACCGGCCACCACTAGTCCCGTTGAGCAGGAACCGGCCAGACAGGGAGGAGCCGGGGGAAATAAAGTCCCTCGGCCGGCTTCAAACGGTCCCCTTATTTGAGGGCGGGTCGCGGTTACACATGGGGGCAGGCGCCCCCCCCCCTTTCCAAAATGGCGAGGCCAAATCTCGGGCCGTGCTGGGTCGGGCTGACCCAGAACAGGGGTGGGTCGACTCGGTCCGGGCTGACTGGGGGGTCTCGGGCCGGGTCGGTTCGGCCCCGAGACCCCCGTTTTCGGACCGTTTGGGTTCAATTGCCCATAACTCGGGCTACGGACCTCCGAACGACGTTCCGTCAGCGGTGACACAATCCTTGGAATGAGACGGTCGTTTTGGTATATCGCACTCAAGGTTTTGGAATACTTTGAGTTCGGCCGCGTTGGTTCGTACACGAAACCAACCGGGCCCTCGGAGCGGAAACGCTCGTATCTTAAGCTTCGGACGTCCGATCGACGTGTCTTCGACTTAATTGTTTTCCTCTAAGTGAGACAGATCTTTTGGCATACTCCGCACGAGGTTTGGACGCAGGTGGAGTACGGACGGGTTGGTTTTACCTTAAAAACCAACCGGGCCCCTGGGACGAAAAAACCTTTAACTCTCAGACCGGGCGTCCGATTGACGCGCCGTCTGCGACGTTGAGTTCCTATTGACGATACGGAACTTTTGGATACATCAACTCTGGACTTTGTGTCAGTTGATGTATCAGCCTCTCGGCTCGTGGAGAGGACCCTCCCGAACGAGCTTGCTGTGTGCGAGAACCCTAGTGCTGGCTGCGACTGCTACATCGACGGCGATGAAGACAATCGTACTAGAATCCTGTGTGGGTTCGATGATGAAGACTATCATACTGGAATCCTCTGTGGGTTCGACGATGAAGACTATCGTACTGGAATCCTATGTGGGTTTGACGATGAAGACTATCGTACTGGAATCCTATATGGGTTCGACGATGAAGATTATCGTACTGGAATCCTATGTTGGTTCGACGATGAAGACAATCGTACTAGAATCCTATGTGGGTTCAACGATCAAGACTGTCGTACTGGAATCATATGTCGGTTCGACGATGAAGACTCTCGTTCTCGAATCCTATGTGGGTTTGACGAAAAAGACTTTCGTACTGGAATCTTATGTGGGTTCGACGATGAAGACTGTCGTACTGGAATCCTATGTGGGTTCGACGATGAAGACTGTCGTACTGGAATCATATGTGGGTTCGAAGATGAAGATATTTGTTCCGGAATCCTTTGTGGGATCGATGACGATGACTACAGTGCATGTATCCTACGTGGGTCCTAGAAGATGAATCAGTGATTACATCTGATCATCTCTATTACTTTACGAAGAAGTATATATGTGAGAGCTGAAACCCTGTTTTTCTTTCCTTATGGATTGTGTTGTGCTATCCTGTGTGGATTTACGTTTTTCTTTCTTGTGTGGACTGAGTTGTAGTTGACCTCGGATGTTAGAGCCGAGCGAGAATTGATGACTTAGGTATATGTATGGGTATATACCTAAGTAGTGTCTGTTGTTACTTCGTGATTGTTTCTTTCCCTTGTGGTTTATCCTTTATGGATTTTGGAAGACCTTAGGGGGTCTCGAGGTCCCTATTGAGTAGCTTATACTCACCCATGCATGGGCTATGCCTGCACTACGTTGTGTTGGTTACAGACGACGGACAACGTTGATCGTGGTTGAGGCTTGCAGAGCAGGACGGTACCTGGAGGTGGACCACTGGGCGGGACGTACTCGGAGCGGACGACGGGACCCGAGGAGCAGTGGAGCTATCTGTACCCACCCGTCAGGTGGGATTTCCATTGGACAGCTCGGTGTGGCGGCTTTTACTTTTCAGTTGTTGTTTTCCCTTTCGAGTTGTACTTTACTTTCAGTTTGGGTTTGTATACTGACCCACTTACTTTCTGCACTTACAGTTGTACTCTGTTTTTACTTAGTGTTTACTTTTTTCCTCTTTCTTACTCTATGGTGCTTGTTTACTTTACAAAGGCAATGCCTTCCCTTTTTACCGGGATTTACGCCTTGGTGCTAGTCGCCAGCCCCTGGCCTATGGAAGGCAGGCTTGGGGTAGTCACGGCACGGGCCCTGAGGACGGGTCGTGACAATGTAAATATTTCATAATAGGATAAACCTAGATATCCTTTTACTACACACAACATAGACTAGTCTTGTGTTACAAACAACATTGAGTTTCTACAAAACTTCATTTTATTATAATAGTTATTTAAAAGATATAGATATTACATATCTGAAAAATTTAGTAATATGAATTGTAATGGTACTTCTTAAATATCATTTATAATTTTTTTATATAACTAGAAAATATTGATAATAAAACAAATATTTTTTTAAATCCTTTATATGTATGGAAATACATTTTCTCAAATAAACTATTTTGTATGTCCTTTTATGCAAAATATTAAAATTAATTTTAGACAGTTTTATAAATTGAATTTTAAAAAATATAATTCATAATTTAAAAATTAGATTAGGGTAATTTTTTTGGATTTTTATGAAAAAACATCATTTTTTGGATGAACAGTAAAAAATAATGAATTTTATTTCAAGAAAATGTTTTCTTCAAAATTATTTATTTTTTTATTTGGTTTTAAAGTTTAATTATATCAATTTGACATCAAATAATCAAATTTAGGTCATTAGAAATTGTTTCAAATTGAAATTAGATATAAAAAATTTTGAACATTTTATACATTTTCTCTTAAACCACAGCTTTCACAGCACGTCTGCAAGATTATTTATAAATTAGATTCTATCAGTAATGTTTTTATAATTATTCAAAATTTATTAAATATTTGGAATTCAAATAATTTATAATTTATTATATTTTAAAATTAAATATTTTAAAAAATATTACTGAATGTAACAAAAATTAATTATGGCAATTAAGGTTAAAACACAATTAAATTGTGGTTAAACATTCATTTAGTGTCCCATATAACCAAAAACATGTCAAAAATCCCTTTTCTATAAATATTTCATCCAAAATTAACATATTTTAACAAAAATAGAAATCTATATGAGTGACATGATCTAAGGGATTCCATTCAATATTTTTTACCTTTTCATATTTAAAAGAATTTCACTCATCCATTATAAAAGGGGAATAACCCCCCCCCCCCACTTATTCAATCTCCTCATAACATTTATATCTGCTAACCCATTCCCGATTATCTTCCAAAACTCCCTAAATTATATCTATAATCCACCATTTTGGATGAAATCATACCATGAAATCTCTTTGGTGAAAACTAAAAGGAGTTTCCCAAAGATGAGGTAACATCCTTCAAAAAAAACTTTTGTTTTAATTTCTTTCTCAAACACCTCAATTTTTCATATTAGATTATTATATAACTAACCCATCATATGAATTATTCCAATAATTTTTTATTATATGGGTTCTTTATACAACAACACACACTTCAATCAAATGAGTAAAGAACATACCATTCATGTGTACAAAATATTACTTCTTTACAAAATGATGTCCTTCGTTTTTCCTTTTACAACTTCCATAGATGAGAATTACGATGATAATAATATTTCAAAATTATATAGATAATAATTATAATTTATTTATGATTATGAAGTTATTATTTTAAAAATTTATACATGATTTCTTTTTTTGGGAATACGATAATGTCATTTCTGGAGATTTGGACTACCCCCTCTTCACAACGACGTGATTCATTCACACATTTTTGAAATGTATTAAGGAAGGGTTCTATAAACATGTATGATATATGTTACATAATAAATCTAATAAAATTAATATATATATATATATATCATTTACTATTTTTTTGAATACAATAATAAAAAATGAACAATATTCATGCGTCTGTATCACCTACCATCTCCATGATCTGTATATTACATTATATATTTCAATATTTATTAAATTATGATATACATTTATATATATAATATATATAATATTTATATAATTTTAAATTATAAAAATATATAAATTATAATCTATGTAATAGGACTAGGAATATAAATTCAAACATATATGAAAAATGGAGAATATATTACGTGAAATGTTACATTAACATCGAATCATAAATAATGTGGTAATATAAAGTCATAATAATATAATATATTGTATTATGTATAATAATATGGTTTTTTATATATTTATATGAAGAATAAATTCATAACACATGAGTTTTAAATGTATATAATGAAATTCAATACTTATGATTAGAATTTTCTCATCTCACTTTTATTTTTGTGAGCCTTATGCCTTTTTCTTATCTCCTTTATTATCTGTGGCATATATACTGTACATGAATGGATTTTATGATTTTTATACTTAAATATATGTTTATTTTGATATCCATTTTATAATATTTCTTCTTTTTTGTTTATGGTTCAAAATGTTTCAAATATGTTAAGTAGTTTTTTCACAATTTTCATTCTCTAAGATACATTCAATGTTATGAATCTATATGATTTCATGAGATGTATATACATCCCTTTTGATATGTTATGTCATGAACCTATTTCTCTTCAGGATACATTATTAATAAAGTAATTTTATACTTTCACGGGGAGTTTTATTCAATGTTTCCAAAGTGGTAAATGTTTACTTCAATAATCTCATCGTGTCTCAGGATTGTTTATGATCATGATTCCATTGATGAGATCATATTATACATATCTCAAGATCACTCATGAATTTTTTTCTCCTATGGTAATCCTTGATATCTTCATGAATTATTACAACTTTTCACTATTTTTTATATAATTCAAAATAAATTTTTTTTTAAAAAAACCATGCCCTATTTTTCTCTTCGATCGAAAATCGTTTTTATTCAAAAATCCATGATTTAAAAAATATTCTCCCAAATTATTTTAAAAAATTTTATTTCAAAGTATTTTTCCTTTAAAAAGGTTTTTATATTTTTATTGTTATTGAAGCGTCAATTATATTTTATAAAATCCATTTTTAAAGAAAATGGGTTTCAAAATGATTTATATATAAATTTTTTTTTAAGTGAAACATATTTTTTCTTCAAGAAATGTTTTAAATAATCTTTCAAAATTAGTTTCCATATAATTTTACAGATATTGTTGTTACTCATGATTTAATAGAGTTAAGTTCCAAGGGATTTATTCATATTTTGTCTCTAAATAGATTATATTTTGATGAAATTATGCTTATGAAACACTTTTCTCTTTCAAATGTTATATGTTAATAAACCATGTTTCTCCTTCATGGGTAATAACTTCATCAAAATAATTTCCCTACCACCATTTAAATGATTATGAAGCCTAGTTCTTGAAATAGGTTATTCATTGATGAAATTACTGATAAAACTTTCTATTTTCTATAGGCTGTGATATGATGACATGTTTATGATACCCCTTTCATTTAATTGGTTATGATATGATTGTTTGAGATATTTTCGAACATGTGTGAATTAATTTATTAAGTAATGACTGGGACCTATATCTACTGCAAATACATTAAATAATGTTTTATATCTCATGTGATAGACATGGCTAGAGCGGGGAGTGATCCTAGTTCAGAAAAGGAATATGTCTTCTAAGGTGTTCTTATGAGTGAACCTTGAAAACTAAGATGGTTTAGTGAATGAACACATTCCACTAATATGGCCTTGGATGTGATAACTTTTTGGCTAAACCATTTTTTTCATTTTCTAATTCCCGGTTTAAGGGTTTCCGGTACCCCAAACATCCATCCAAACCGCACAGTCAAACAGGCACAACATCCCACTTTCAAAATAAAAATTCAACATTCAAAAAATCACTGCTCGCCATGTGTTATGATTTTATATCTTATGATCTTGATTCTCTAATGATTCTTGACTTGTAAATTTCCAATATTTATTCCATGATTTTTAATGATATTTAATAATTATTTTATGTTCATAAAATTTTATAACCACATTCTAATACCCTTTTTCTCAGGTTTTTTCTTATATATCTCTGTTTTTAACCATATAGAGCATCTGATCTCACACATTTTTTTGATTCATTTCCCTTGGTTATGGAAATTTTAATTATGAATGATATGTCTAAGAAGGGAAAAGTCATGAATTACATAGTGGGAGATAATGTAACTTAAATATGTACTAGTTTTTATGATTCCATGTTTCCAAAGGCACTAAAATAATATGGTATTTTGGTGTCTTTTGTTTTAATTTATTAACTATTCCGAAAAAGAAGTAATTTACATTCATGTTAAGAAATGTTCTATATAGTTGGTCTTATAAAAAACATTTACATAACCATTGAATGGTAGTATGAGAAAACCACAGTGAGATTCTTGGTCGTATTTTAATATAGATAAGTCTATGTATTAGTCAATGTATTGGACCATGTCCTAAATTTTTTTAAAAAGATCAGGTGAGATGATTCTTAGAAATGCATACCAATATGGATAAATCAAGTTTTTGTTGAAATTGAATAGATATACATATGGGTAAAAACAACAAAAAAATATTTTCAAGTATCAATTTATAATTGGTGGATAAAATAAAATGTCTTACTACACACCTTGTTTGACACACATGGGGAATATGCTTTGGAAATTCATAAAAAATTCATGAACCATAATGAAATATTTAAATAATATTTGGATATAAATAACCTAGGATAAAATTAAGGTATCCTAGAATAACGAAGGTGTCATAATTTAGATATTCGATAAGGGGTTTTCATGATTCCATGGATCCCTATTATGATTATTTTTTGTTTCTATATTCATTTTGGTTTTAGTCCATAGGTGGAACCTAAAGGAAACACCTCCAGGTTGGGTGTGATGGGTTATGCAATGATATTTCTCATGGGAATCCAAATTCTATGAGATATTTAATGAAAAATTTAATTTCTATGCTCACTCAAATTGTTGAATCCATGAATCATGCTTTACATCCATGTGAGTAAAAGAAGGAACAACATTCTATTGAGTCCATTTTGAGGAAATGACCACCTTTATTCAACAAGTATTCTAATTGACCATTTCATGAAAAATGGATTAGTACCTCTGAAAATATATTCTTCTTTATACGAAGTTTGAAACATGAGATTGTGATTCTTATATTGTATTGATTTGAAGGTGATGTGGACCAGAATTGGAGTACAATCTAGAATACGAGGTAGTGAGATGTAATTGAATCAATTTATTTGGATGCGTTCAAGAACATATTTTTCAATATTTGCATTCCATGTATTCTTCTTTAAATGATAGAGAATGTGTTCCTTGAGTTAAATAAATATGATGATGAATATAATTGTACATACGCGGCTCATTTCTCAAGAATTGTGAGGTATGCTTATAGTATTACAATCCAACCTGGCTTTCAAATTAATAGGTTCCTCCATTTATTAATGTTAATTCTGTGTAGGGAGTTAGCGATAAGTGACATTAATACCCATGAAAATATTCTACATTCCTTAATCATTTTTGAAATGGAGGATATAGTTATGTATCCATGTCATGGTTTTGACAAGTAAAGGAAGAGGGAGTTCATAGTAAAATCTAAAAACCAAAGAGAAAAGAATATAATCATTCATTTATGCTCTATTTGTGGGAAGAATAATGAAGTAAATTATCATAAGGGGGCTAATAATTAATTATCTATTAAATTGAAGTTCATCATGCATTTGATTTTATGATGTGATGGAAATAATTTATCTAAAAATATTAATAGAGTGAATGATACATATAATGTACCTACCCCACTTTAGTGCTACAGGTGTAAGTAGAATGTGAATTATGCTAACTAGTGCCCAAACCAGAGGGTTACTGATGTTGATCGACATCATAAAGCACTTAAGTCAATGTACAAGGGGATATCTATTGAAATCAATGTTTTTTAAGAGGGGTGTGTAATGATGTTGAGAAAGATAAAATTACCATCCTCTCTATAACTTATAATGTCTAAATTGATTCATGATATACCAACTCTTTCATATTTAAAGAATTTATTTAGGGTATTAATATTACACTAAAAATGATAGATGTGTAATTATCTATGAAACCCATAAAGGTACAATGATTCCATCCCAAAGGTATTATTAATCTCCATTATAAATTTGTTGGATTGGGATTCCTACAAATCATTTCATTCTTCCTTTGGTAGAATAAGTTGTCATCTTAGTCATGGATTGAATTTCTCGACATGATGTCCACATCAATATTTGAAGATGGTATGTAACATTGGGTATTTCAAACTAAAATATGATCATTTATCAATTTGACAAAAATTATCAACTTTATATAGAGATTACATCCAGTGTGGGGGTCTTAATTCTCATTCATAAGGGTGGTTTATCTCAAATGGTAGTAGAGAACATTGAATTCGATGACATGCCTATTTTTTAAAACATTTTGAATGTATTTTCATAAGAGTTAACTATCCTTCCATCAAAACATGATATTTCATTATTGATAGAACTCAAACCTTGTTCTACACCGATTTTAATGAATCCCTATAGGATTACCAAATATGATTTTTAAAAATTCAAGAAGAAACTCTTAAAAAACCTTGATAAGGGATTTATTATTCGAGGTCTACAACCTTGGGGTTAAATTATTGTTTTTTTAAACATGGATCAATGTGACTCTACATTTATTATAGAGAGTTGAACAAGACCAAGAACAATAAAAAGTATCCCATTCCTCATATTAATGACTTGTTTGATCAACTATGTGGAGGTCATCAATTTTTTAGGATTGAACTTTATTAAGGATATCATCAATTAATTGAAAAGAATGAGTATATACCAAAGATTACATTCCATACAAGGTATGGACAATAAGAATATACATTATTCCATTTGGTATTTATAATTTCCCTTCTATCGTCATGTATATGATTAATAATGTATTTAGACATTATCTAGGTCAGTTTATTATAGTCTTTATTGACGCTATTCTTATATATTCAATTACAAAGGAATAAAATGAATACCAATTGATAATTATACTAAATAACATACAAAAGCAGAATCTATATTGAAAATTTAAAAAGTGTGAATTTTTACTACCCAAGGTTTCATTTTTAGGTCATATGTTCTCAAGAGATGGTATTACAGTGTATCCATCCAAGAAGGGGAATATTTAATGTTGTCCTAGACAAACCACATTGACATAAATTCATCATTTTATAGGTTTATAGGGATATTATCGATGGGTTTTAGAAATTTTCTTATGACTATATAATCTTATGATAATGTTAACTCATAATTGTTCCATGTTCCAACAGAAAGATGAATGTGAGGAAAATTTCAAGGATCTAAAGAGTATGTTAGTCATTTCACTTGTTAATACATCACATTGTAGTGGAGAAGGGTTTTAATCTATAATGATGAATCCAAAAAGAGATTAGAAGGGTTTGTTATGATTAATAACATGGTCATAGCCGATGGCTCTTGACAATTAAGAATTCATATGAAAAATTACCCAACCCATGATTTAGAGTTAGTTGTGATAATTTTTTCATTTAAGATATTTTGGCATTATAATTATGCGTTAAAGTGTCTTATATATACCAATCATTAAAATATGAATTATATATAATTACATAAAATGAGATGAACATGTTATCGAGAATATGGTTAGAGTGGAAAATAGGTTATGACAACTCAATATGTTATCACCCTGGGAAATGAAAGAAGGTAGTTGATGGATTGAGTTGAAGGGATATTTCAATATTATATATGATAAGAATAAAAAAGATTCAATATTTCAAGATTATAGGAAGATTGATATATAAATATTTATGTGTGGGGACATATCATATATTTCTCAATTGAATTTTCATCCCTATATCCATGTGAAGACTAAATAGGTGCAGAAGGATGATGTTGAGATGTAAAAGAAGGCTAGAAATGTTCTGGTTCTTAACAATGATCAAGATAGAATGATAATGTTTGGTAACCATATATTTTTTCCATAAATATATTAATTAATGAATTAGATATGTAAGTATGATCATAGTCATTCATTATTTATTCATCGTAGACGTACAAATATGCATAGAGAATTGAATGAATACTTATAATGGGATTGGATTATGAGAGATATCATAGAGTTTCAATATTGGTTCTTTCTATTCTACAAATTTACATCTAAAAGAAAAATGTATAAGGGTATTTTTCATCCGTTACCCATAACAGAATGTAAATTTGAGTATATCACTGTTCATTTTTTCATTGGACTCCTCAAATCCTATAATTGATTTAATGCTTAATGGGTGGTAGTTGATCTTCATTCTAAGTCATCACACTTCATTTATATTAGATTATACCTATCCTGGTATCATAATTTAAGGATATTCATTAATAAAGTGGAAATGTTTCATGGAGTACCACATTATATTTTATCTGATCAGGATTAATGGTTAACCATACTATTCTAGAGAATTATTCTTAAATAATGTAATATAGAATTGAGTTTCAGCAAATATTATCATCTTAATATATGTTCAGACTGAAACAAAAATTCAAACCCTAGAGGATTTGTTGAGATGTTGATATTTGGACTTAAATGGTGGATGGTATAAACACCTTACTCTTGTGGATTTTTTATACAATGATATATTTGACTCAAGAATTCATATGGCGCATTATAAAGTCCTCTATGGGTATAAATTTCGTGCTCTAACATGTTTGGATGATGTTGTAGAAGGAAATATTTCAGGACCTGAGAACCATAAAGAAATTGATAAAATGTTAGATCCATTTAGAAATGTCTCATAGAAGCTAAAATATTGAAGAAAGGATATGTAGATAACCATCAATGTGATCTAAAATTTGATTTCGTAGTGAAGGGTTTTATATGAATCCCTCCTTGGAATAATGTTATGAGATTTTGGGAAGAAAGGAAAACTAAGCCCTAGGTATATCAATCACTTTTAAATTCTCGATCATACCAGGATGATATCCTATTACTTAGAAATTCCTCTAAATATCTCTCAAATCCATGATGTGTTCTATATATCTATCTGGAGTTAGTACATACCTGACCCATCACATGTACAGAACTCATAGGTTATATCGTGGGGTTATTAACTTTCTTATGATGAACAACCAGTTGAGATTATGGACCATGAAAATAATGTTGTAGGAAATAAGACCAGTCAATTGGTCAATGTTATATTGAGAAATCACCAATTAGGGGAATCTACATAGGAACTTGAAGTTATTATGAGACAAAATTATACATATTTGTTGTTTCTGAATAATTAATTTCAAGGGAGATATTCATTTTAAGGGGGTAGAATGTAACATCATTAGTTTTTTAAGAACCATTTTTCAAATAAATTAATTATATTTGATATCTTTCATTTCACACTATCCCATGTTAGTATTCTGTAATATTCTACACAAATATAAGCTTATTCTATATTAAACAACAACCTGTCTTGCATTTGACACAACATTGAGTTTCTACAAGACATCATTTTATTATTATAATTATTTAAATAAGATAGTTATAAACATGATGTTATACATAGTAATACAAATTAAAATAACTAATTGTAAAATAATATTTATAATGGATTTATATAAATAAAACATATTGATAATAAAGCATATAATTATTGGTAATTTCTTTGTATGTTTTGAAATAAAATTTCTCAAAGGAATTGATTTTTATGTCCTTCTGTGAACAATATTAAAATTATTTTTATACACTTTTAGAAATTGTATTTGATAAAATAGAATTAATTTGTCAATACATATTTTAAAAATTATATTAATCTAATTTTTGGGTTTTTTCTAAAAAAACATCATTGTATATGAATATTGTAAATAATGTATTTTTATTCAAAAATAAATTCTCAGCTAATTTATTTAAATCAATAAATCATTTTTAATTTGTTTCAAAATATTAATTAGATAAATTTTATATAAATTTATTTCATAATAACCAATTAAAAAAATATATTGGATATAAAAACATTTCAATCAATTAAACAATTTCATTAAAATCCCTCAGTTGTGACACATTGGGGGGATTAGTTTTCAATTAATTTCTGTCAATTTTGTGTTTATGATTGAAAAAATGGATTCCATATTATAAATAAGAGTAATTTCTAATTTATAACTTGGTAAAATTAGTTTTTTCCCCAAATTCTTAGTGAAATTAAATAAAATTGATTTCATCTATTAAGGCAGACATAAGATTACAAAGCGGTTAAACATTAATTAAATGGGCCAAATAACCTATACACTTTTCTAAAAGAAATTTTATGGAAATATTTCTACCATGTACCCAATATGTTAGTAAATTTAAAATTATGGGAGTCACATAATATGAGGGAGACCTCAAAATATTATTTAGTATTTATATTTACAACAATTCCTCTCCTCGTCCACTATAGAAGGGATCCCCCTAATTTCGTCACACCTCATAAGTATTTATTCATGAAAAAAAATGTCTGAATATTCTAAATACATCTGTCACTTCATTATTGAATCCTTCCTTTGGGTTTAAATCCTTCCAATTAATTCATTTGGTTTAAACCAATGTGGTTACCCAAAGAATATGTAATAACTTTCAACAAGCACTCTTATTTTATTTTCCTTCTCCACCACCTCAATTAATTTTATTCCAAGATTATATAATAAACCACATATAATTAATATACTGATATTTTTTAAATATAAGGATCTCACATAAACCAATTCACACTTCAATCAAATGTTTAACTAAATTAACGTTCCTCTGTATGGCGGACAACCACCTCACAAAACGATGTAGTTTTTTTCCTTTACCTCCTATCATGGTTGGGAATTAGGAAGTGAATAGTATTTTTATAGTTTATATTGTATAGTATCATATATATATGATTATTGGATTATTATAATAAACATTAGTTAATTTATTCAATTTTTTTGAAAGGGGAAACATCATTTTTTGATGTTTAGACTACCTTCTCCTCAAAGTGATGTGACTGGTTCACAAATTATGTGGAATGTATTATGGATGGGTATAGAAAATATAAATGATATATATAAAATAATAATTATACTAGAATGATAATATATGACTGTTTCATTTACTTACTTTCAATATGATAATAAATTATAAATAGCGTTTGTGTGTACGTATGACCTACAGTCTCAATGAACTGCATATTCAATTTTATATTTCTATATATTATTGATTATAAAAAATATTTATATACTGAATATATATTATATTTATATCATATTCTAAATTATTTTAAAAAATCATTATCTTATTATGTGGATCAAGATTAATAATTCAAAACATATTCTAAAAACAAAGTTGATATTACCTGAAAACGAAAATTCACAAGAAGCTTTCAACACGCGGGTAACATAAAGACATAATAAATTCATATATGGTATTAAAAATTATAATATATTTATCTGGTATATTTATAATATACTAAAATTTATAATACAAGATGTTTTAATGTTTATGAAGGATGTCATGAATTGGGGAAAGTATTTTCACATTTCACATTTATTTTTGTGAGACTTATACCTTATTTGTAATGACCTAAACTTTTATTAATGAAAAGTAATCTTGATCTGAATGAATGTATTATTATGAAAAATGGATATATAAGACAAATGTACTTCCTTGGTTTTATGTTTTTGGATTTTAAAATACCTTTATGAATTATAACCATTGCTAATACAGCTGTTGAATAGTGATTACATGATTACTATAAATATAGATCTTTAAAAATTCCAATTTACTCAGAAAAAGAAGATGATGGCCTCATCCCATATAATTTCTCCATATGAAGCCCATTTTTTGGATCTTGTAAAGGATTTGTCATCACTGGGCTTTGCTCTTGACCTTGCCCAAGATGAGCTTCAACACGTTAAGTTTGAATGGAACCGCCTACGAGATAAGTAGATGTGAATAGAGATTACCACCTGGGCAATGTAATCTGAGCCACCCAAAACGTTTATCACCATCACACACCTTAACTGTTTGTCTAATGTGGGTGTTATAAGGGGTTATGTAACAAGACCCTAGCACTATTATTTTGTGCTTTAGTTTTGGTATAATGAATATATATTGATTATTAATTTGTAAATGGGTTTTAAAGAAGAAATTTTATTTTTAGTTAATACTCAATTAAGAAATACATTTTGAGGAATTAATATATTTTTTCATCATACAAATATTTTAATAAAATATTATTACTAAATTATTTTTCATTAAATATAATTGATCATTAATTTCTTATGAATAAAATGGTAATTTTTTTTATTGTATCAAAACTGTCATTGTCAAAACCCATTAATAATAAATAAATATGGGTTTTTATTTTAAAATGTAATATTTAAAAGATTAAAAATTTATTTAGATAAAATGAATAGTTTCTTTTTGGATTTAAGATACTGATATTATCTAACATTGAATGTTTCATCATTTTCTATGAAAATCAAATTATTTGTGTTAAAATTAAATATTATATAAAAATATAATGTTCTTTATGACATAATAATGACCAATAGTGATGTAATAAAAAAATATAAATAGGGTCTTAGGGAAATATATTTTTTACCCTTAAAATAATGTTATTTTTGATTTTTTCGATTAATTTTTTGATGCTTTAGTTGACACTCCAAGTCTTATAAAATATTTTTAACTTTTAAAATGTTTTCCTCGAGAGTGTGACTGACCACCACATAAAAATCCTTATATTATAATATGTTTGGATATTTTCCTTATAAAATATTTTTTACACTCCCCTATGGATAAAACCATCGGTAAAACCCATGGGATGGTTTTAGTTTAGATTAGTTTAATATGTAGTGTCCAAAACCAAAAAAATAAAGAATTCCCTCACCATTCCTATATAAACCAACTCAATCTCACATTCCATATAAGTCAAAACCTTTTGAGCTAGACAAGTACCTTCCATAAACTCTCTATAATCCTTAAAAGGCTCTCCATGTTCACAAAAATCATCTCTCAAGCCTCTCTCATGCCTTTGGAATCACACTTCCAGGTAATGGATTTCTTCCTTTCTCATTTTGGTCCAGGTGTCTCTATGTTGATATACCCTTTTATATTTCAGTTAAAAATGTGGGGTTATGATTTTACACCTCCATAATACTTATATAATTATGTTTGAATGATGATAGAGCAATTTATCTCTAATTAATCATTCCCATGTATACCCATTATGAAGCTGACATTTCATAAATGTTATTCCATTTATCATATTCTTTCAGGTTTCTTTTTATGGTACCACTTTTATTTCAAAATTCCATGTGATGGGACATGTATCTATATTACCTACATACTTTACATTTCCTTTAAATATTATGGGATACCACTTTCTCTCTCATCCAAAGTCTATATAAATTTTTATGTCATGCAGTTATGCTGCCGAAATTGCACTATGATTTTCCAAGACAAAATCATTGTGTAGTGAATACCATACACATTTATCTTTGATGATTATTAATATTTATGAAAATATACTTATTTAATGTTACATACATGTATATATTATACATTATTTAATAATGTACGATCTTATCATTTTGATTTATTCCATGCTAAATGATCCATGTGGTAAACTTATGCACGGAGTGAAATGCTTATGAAGGGCGGGCCTTGATATCACTCCAATGCATTGGGTAAAAAATTGTATCATGAAATGAAACGTGAAATGAGGGTTTAACCAAGATAATTCAAGTTAAATAAAGATTTACTCATTATAATTCAAGTACAATGTGGGTTTACATAGGCTCTGTGTGCAATGAGACTTGGATAATGCTAACATCATGTTAAATTTTGTTCCCACATTTACATGTTAAGATAACCATGTTATTTCATGCTTTTATGTTCATGTTTATATTATGCCCATTTGATATTCCTATTGCCTAAATTTTTTTGTATTCTTTATGTTATTCTTATTTGAATCCCTTATTGGGCATTATTTCTTGCCCTTTTCGTATGCATGCCCTTATGTTATCTCATGCAATGCAAAGTATAATGGAATGTTCTGATAGTGTAAAATAATTTTTCAATATAGATTCGGAATATTATGATCTATGTAGTTATGTGATGCTTCATAATTTACCGATACACTAGACCTCTTGATCCTCAGTGTTTCCATAAGCGAAATTTTATGTAATAAATCATGTTTAGTGTGTAATAAAGAACAGGGTTGTTATAGTTGGTATCAAAGGATATATTTAGTTTTTTTTTGGTTTAGGATTACAAAATCCTAGTTAAAGACTTAGGGATAAGACTAAGTATAATAAAAACATCCCGAAATTTTGGTGATTGTATAGTAATCATTTTATATATCAAATTAATCTTTGTCTGCATACGAACAAGAAGAGGCGGCTTTGGCACAAATATATCAAAGGGTTAACACTGAAATCAGAACATTAAGCTAGACTCGAACGAGAACTGGTGGCAGACAATAGAAATTGTTTCACTATTGGTTACGACCATCCTAAGATATATGATTTCGTAAATTCATAATATTAGTATGAACCATTATTAATGAAATATAAAAATTCCCCTACGAATATTGGTTGGGAAGTAGATCATGGATTAAAATGATTCAATCCAATATACTTATAAGTTAATGAAATAAATGTAATTTAAAAGTTATCCATTTTTTCAGTGGATTCCAATTTATATGATACCATTATCTTATCTTTTATTCCATCCAATGAAAGGTAATAGGAGGTCTCATTCTAACAACCGATGTGAAGAACAATGTGGTGACTGTTCAAATGATATTCCCAATATGAATAGAGAATGAATCTCAAACATTGTGATGATACTCTATCAGTTAACTCATGTTCTTAATTGAAACATGAGTCAATATTATCGTCCCACCCCCATATGGAAGAACAGGACGAAATTGAGAGATTTATGAGACAAAGGCCTTCTACTACTAATGGATCATCCAGTACCTCAATCGTCGAACAATGGATCGAATGCATTGATAATATCTTATACATCCTTTAATGTTCCAAACAAGTCAAGGTTCTTCTGGTTGCATTTTGTATGGAGGCTGAAGCTGTTCAATCGTGCACATTGATAAAAAATATGAAGCAAGTGGAAGAGATCGAGGCGTTGGAATGTATGAATTTCAAAAAAGATGTTTTCGTTAAAAAAATTTCTCAAACCTTCTTACTTAATATAGAATGGTACCTCCATGACCTCATGAAAAATGATGACGAATCCATCAGAGAATAAAAGGAAATATTCATAAGTATTTCACGATACGCCTCCGGCTTTTCTACTACCCCCAAATTCAAGGTTGAAACTTCTTTGGTGGGGTAAAACCAAGCCAAAGTAATGACCCATAGATCCGTGACATCTATAGCTATAAGGAAAGTTTCCGATTTTCCCTCGAAGTCGAAATCGATATTGGAGAATCTTAGGGGTATCATGGGGATAAGTAGAAAAAAGTGGAATTTAATTTTGGCGATCCAATGGATAAATCCAATGGTGCTAAAAATTTCTATCACCACACATGCCAATGGTTCTGAAAAAAGAACCCTTGAAATTGGTTGAATGAGATGAGGAAATGGTTTAGGTGTGAAAGAGAAGGGAAAATGGTGATTAACTACCGGCAAGAAAAACAAACTATTGTGATAAAGGATCGGAATGATCCGTTGGACCTTCAATGCATTGTTTATTGTTTCAACTTCAAAAAACTAGGGCACTTTTCAAACCATTTTTATAATGACCCATAATTTACATAATTTTTTATTACTTCATAATTGCAGCATAATTATTACAACATATAACAAAAACATGAAAGGACCGTATATGTATAGTGTCTTTAGAAACTGGGAAACATAAACAACTGGTTCATAAATCATCTACGTTGTCTCCCTTTTATTTCATCATATCTAGAGTCCCTTTTGGAATATTCTACTTAGTACCCTTATTCCTGACCTGGGGAAAGAAAACATATAAAAGGGTGAGCTCAAATGCTCAGTAAGGGTAAACAAAAGAAATATCAATCACATCATATTTATAAGACCATAACATTTTGGAAAACATAACCTGCAAAAGAGATAATAATATCGTAACATGGGATAAATCATAATAGTGAAATGTATTCCCAATAATCATAACATAAAATATGAAAATTTGTGTCATACACACATAATCATATAGAATCATTTCTTAGTAGTCAAGACTCATTTCCATGACTATCTTAGCAGACAAAATCTATTTCGGAACCGAGTTCACTCCTCGTTTCAGTCATGTTTCACTGAACTGGATTAACCTGTTGTTACAGCCATGTGTATCTCATGAGATATAAATATTTACCCAATGCATTGGAGGGAGATATAGGTCCCACCCATCTCATAATGATATCATTCTTATGTGAGCCACAAAATCATAGACCATACCTCATATTATAACCCATGTAATAAAAATGGAAATCTTAAAATTCACGCCATCATAACATAAAATATATAAGATAAAAGGACATCATAAAATTAATTCCATCATAAAATAATAAAATAAATGTAAAAATAGGGATTGAAATAGAACCCTATTTTATCTTAGATGGAAAATAATTTTGATAAAACTCTTGAACTCCATTCTTGAGTAAAATATCCTTTCTACTTCAAAAACCTTTTTTCCTTTCTTAACATGTCATACAATTTTAAACTAAAAAAAGTTGATTAAAAATAAACACGAAAACTTGTAAATGAAGCTTCGTGGAAATAATGTTCTAAAAATACATTCAGGCCGTATAAGTTAAAAAAAACATTCTTCCAGTACTTTGGCCGGAAAAGTCAAAAAGTACCTCGTACAAAAAACGACAAAAGATTCCTTTCATATCTTTTACTAAAAACTAACCAAATGGTAAAATTGGATTTAAACAATTTTAAGTGGATGTAAATAATATTACATATTTAGGAAACATGGATTTGGATGATAAATATTCCCCAGTAAATTCTGAATTATAAACAATCTCGGATAAAAAAGAGATTGTGAGATTTTCCCTTACCTTAGGTCTGATTAGCTTCGTAAGTGTCCGAACCTCCTGTATAGTGATTTAAATAATTTCATTGACTTATTTCAGAATCATACTCATTGTTATGATATCATATATGGTTATATTCTTAGCTTCTTATTAGAAATATTTCATTGATACTTGTTATTCAGGTGTTTATTATTTTTTGTTCTTATTCTTGTTTTGTCGAATAAATTCTCATTATTATTTTTAGGTTATAGATACCTCATTTACAGAATGGTATTAGTTTAATATATATCATATTTATTCATTCAATTAATTTATATAATCATTATGCAATTAATATCATGTAGAACGAGTCGCATCACATCATGGAGACGGTATTCAGTACGTACGCACGAGCGATGATATCTTTCCAATGATCATGGAATTGTATTGGAGTGTATGTATACTATTTAATAATCAATATCAATTTACAATAATCATATATATTTATTATTTACAGCATTATACCCATCCAATTAAGGTGGTGGTGGAAAATAGATTACACCACGGCGTGGAGACTGTATTCCGTACGTACGCACACGCGGTGATTTCGTTTTTCATAGGATGGATAGATGGTAAAATAGGGTTGTTTAATACTTATAATAACATATCAGTATATGAGTGATACTGATGTTATTACTTTATAGTGAAACAACTAAAGAAGAAGAAGTGAAAGAAGAAATAAAGTTGAATGAATCGGTAACGGACATTACCTCTTTTTTGATTCCTCTTTGAGACTTCCTCTTAGGGCATTAAAATTTGTTTTTGAAGAAGAAAAGAACCTCTAGGATGTTTCTAGGTAAGTGGATAAGAAAATTTTTAATGGTTTGGCCGAGCTTTAAGGCTCAAAGTGGTGTGAGTAAGAGAGGGAGGAGGTTCTCTTTTATAAGGGAGGAGAGGGGCACCTTAGAAAAAACTAAAAATATTATTTTATTATAGAGTCATATTCAGTTTTTAATAGCTACAAATTGATTTATTTCGAACCTAAGGTGGGGAGGGTTGGAAATAATATCATCCAATATAATTTAGACAAGTTTAGGTATCTATTTTAACCTTATCATTTATATTTTAACATTAAGTTAGATAATTTAACTTTTACCATGTCTTCTTGTTTTCTTACAGTATAAGGTTAATAAACATAATATAAAAAGAAAAAAGAACCTAAAGTTATTTATTAATAACATATATAACTATATCTATGTCATTTGGTATAACCTTAGATTATTAGGAATAAAATATCATTTAATAATATAATATTTGTTTTAAAAACTATTTTATGTCAATTTTGACGCTATTTGGTAATTGATTTTTTTGAAAATGATAACATAACGATTAGTTCGAAAAATATTAATTAAATCAATACTGACATGTCATATTAACATATAAAATTATTTTAATTCATAAAAAGTCTCAAATTACATTTATTTGGGTATTTATAACATCAATTTTGTCAATATTTCTTTAATAATATAATTACTGGATCATCACTGTGTCATAAATAAATTAAATTATCTAAAGTCTTAAAATTACAAATAAAATACCATTATGTATGAAAAATTATTAGCTTTCTAATTAATATTGATATTCGAATTTATCTTATGTATAACGCTATATTAAAAATAATTTACTTATTAATAATTGATTTTAACTATTTTAACCCTTCTTTATATAAATTAATATTAAATGTCCTAATCTAATCCAACTGGGACTAAATGGTAATATGGTATCCCTAAGGTTGTTTTTGGTCGAATTAAACTCATCCAATAGAATTAGGACATGATTTAGGGTACTAATAATATCATTTTTACCCTTAATTACCCTATTTTATTATAACCGTGGTAAAAAAAATTAAAAAGATACTATTCACCAAAACTACATTCATCTAATTGAACTACATTTTAGTCATTGATATTAACCGTGTCTCTCGGATTTTATAAATTACACTCATAGAAGCGGTAAAATTATGTTTTATGTAAATTTGCAAATTCTCCGTGGAGGTTGGTAAAAGACAGTGAAAAGTTCGATAAAATGTTTATATATCTAAAATTATTATAAAATGACTCCAATTAATTGCATTGAACTTATATAGGTATTATGTATAAATTGTGACCTAAAATAAATTTAAATAAAATAAATAATTATTTAAATAAAAAGTCGGGTTTTAAATAGATACCTAGTGTTTTCACTGTTCATCAAAAATTGAAAGTTTTCAGAAAAATACCAAAATTTCGCCCTAGGCTAATTTCAATATTCCGAATCCAAAAATGAAGTCCATTTTGAAAAAAAAATTTAAAAAATTTAAAAAATTGGGTATTACTATTCATAATAGCTAGTTTTAATATTTTAATAGCATATCGTTGTTTAGTGAAACTCAGTATTGCGTACAACGCAAGCTATCAAGGAAGGTCGCGATTGAATGTAAATCAAGCCATGATAGTGTTATGTGTAGAGAATGATTCCTTTGATGATGTATATAACATGAAAACAAAATATTTCTCATAAAAATCTCGGGTGTTACATTCTACCCCCCTTAAAATGAATTTCGCCCTCGAAATTCATCACTTTGTAACAAATAGATGAGGACACCTCTCTATAATCATATAATAAAGCTCCCATGTAGCTTCTTCTAGTTGGTGGTTCCTCCATAAAACATTCACCAAGAGAGTGGTCTTGTTTCATAGGAATTTGTTTCTACGATCCAGAATCTCTATTGGTTGTTCTTCATAAGAAAGATCTTGCTCTAGCTGTACAACTTCTGATATGAGTACATGTGAAGGATCAGGTATGTAATTTATCAGGAGAGATACATGGAACACATCGTGAACTTGGGAGAGATTCAGTGGAAGCTTTAATTGGTAAGCTACCTTCCCAACACGATCCAGTATTTCAAAAGGACCAATATACCTAGGGCTCAGCTTTCCCTTCTTTCCAAATCTCATTAATCTCTTCCAAGGAGATATTCATAAGAAAGCATTATCACCAAATTAAAACTCTAGGTCTTTTCTTCGGTTATAGGCATAAATTGTTTGTTGACTATGAGATACTCTTATGTGTTGTTTAATAGATCAGATCTTTTCTTTTATATCATCAACAAGATCAGGTCCTCATATCTTTCTTTCCCCAACTTCATCCCAGCAAGTTGGAGTCCTGCATTTCATTAAATAGAGAGATTCATAAGGAGCCATCTGAATACTGGAGCGAAAGCTATTATTATAAGAAAATTCTACCAAAGGTAGGTGTTGATCCCAACAACCTTTGAAATCCATAGAGAAATCTCTCAACATATCTTCTAGAGTTTGGATTGTCCTCAAAGGCTGACCGTCTGTCTGAGGATGATAAGCAGTGATGAAACTCAACTATGTATCCAGAGTATGCTAAAGACTTCGGCAAAACTTCAAGGTAAACCTCGGATCTCGATCAAATATAATGGAATGTGGTACTCCATGAAATCTTACCACTTCAATTACATATATCCTGGCAAGATGATCAAGAGAGAAATCCTCTCTAATATCAATGAAGTGTGCAGACTTTGTAAGACGATCAACTATGACCCAGATAGCATTATTGCCTTTGGATGTTTTAGAAAGTCATGTGACAATGTCCATAGTGATGTTATCCCATTTCCATTCGGGTATTGGTAATGGTTGTAACATCCCTTTAGACTTCTGTCTCTCAGCTTTAACTTGCTGACAAACCAAGCATCGATAGACATATTCAACAACATCTATTTTCATGCCATCCCACCAGAAGTACTCTTTCAGGTCCCTATACATATTCTTGCTTCCAGGTTGAATAGATAATGAAGAACTATGAGCCTCATCCAGCATCTCCTTCTTTAATTCTAGGATGGAAGGAACACAATCCCGATTCCTGAACCTTATTATTCCATCACAACCAAGGTTGAATTCAGAAACATTTCTCACCTTGTTTTGTAACTCTACTTATTCTTTATGGGCCTCATTAATCATTACATGTATAGATGGTTGAACATTCATTTGAGAAAGATAAGATTTTTCCCCTTCCATTATAATTCCAAGATCCATCCTCTGTGAATCCATAAATATGGGATCTTTTGTGATCCTCATCATGGATAAACTGGCATGGTCTTGTCAACATAATGCGTCTGCCACCTTTTTTTCTTTCCCAGGGTGGTAATGAATTGAGCAGTCTTAATCCATAATCAGCTCAGACCATCTCCTTCGGCACATATTCATCTCCTTTTGTGTGAAAATATTCTTTATACTTTTATGATCAGTATAAATATCACACCTTTCTCCATAATGATAATGCCTCCAAATCAATAATGAAAAGATTACCGCAGCTAACTCCAAATCATGAGTTGGGTAATTTTGCTCATGAATTTTCAATTGTTGTGAGGCATAAGCTATCACCATATTGTTTTGCATGAGAACACACCCCAATCCCTTCCTGGATGCATCACTATAGATCAAAAGGCTTTCTCCACTACAAGGCAGTGTGAGCATAGGTGCACTGGATAACCTTTTTTTAACTCCTTGAAATTCTCTTCAAATTCTTCTATCCAAACAAACTTAACTCTTTTCTGAGTCATCCTGGTGAGTGGATTAGATAATCATGAAAAATATTTCTAAAATCAACGATAATATCCAGCTAAACCAAGAAAACATCGGATCTCAGTTACTGTTGTTGGTCTCGACCATCTTTCGATAACCTCTGTTTTTGCTGGATCCACAGATATCCCCTCTTTTGAGATTATGTGACCCAAAAATGCAACTTTTTGAAGCCAAAATTCACACTTGGTAAATTTGGCATTAAGCTTGTCCTTCCTCAGGGTCTTCAATATTATTCTAAAGTGATCTTCATGTTCTTCCTTTCTCTTTGAATATACAAGAATATCATCTATAAAGACTACCACAAACTGATCAAGATAGTCTATAAAAACTCTATTCATCATATCCATAAAGATAACAGGGGAATTAGTAAGACCAAATGACATCACTATAAATTTATAGTGTCCATATCTTTTACAGAAAGCCGTCTTTGGTATATCCTCCCTTTTGACCCTTAATTGATGATACCCTGAACGAAGATCAATCTTGGAAAAGTATTGAGCTCCACGTAGTTTTTCAAATAAGTTATCAATGAATGGGAGAGGATATTTGTTCCTGATAGTGATCTTGTTATGTTCTCGATAATAAATGCAGAGTCTCATTGATACATTTTTCTTCTTAACAAAAAGAACAGGTGCTCCCCAAGGTGACGCACTAGGGCATATGAATCCCTTATCAAGATTTCCTTGGAGTTGCTTCTTCAATTCCTGCAACTAAATTGGGACCATTCTATAAGGTGTCTTTGAAATAGATAAAGCACCTGGTACAAGTTCTATTGAAAACTCAACTTCACGATTTGGTGGAAGACCTGGTAATTCCTCTGGAAAGACATCTTGAAACTCCCATATAATAGGAAAATTCTTAATCGTTAGTTTCTCACCAACCAATTGAGATAAATATCCTTCATTTTTTGGAATCCAGACCCATAAGATGGAAGAAATTTCCACTGGAAGGTTATGTTCATCCTTACATCGATAGACGATCATAGATTGATCTGGAATATGAAATGTGACTTCCCTTATTTGGAAATTGATATGAGCTCCATATAAAGAAATCCAATCCATGCCAAGAATCACATCAAATTATACTATAGGAAGGATCCCAAGATTTTCAAGAATCACATTCCAACAATCATTAATCGGAGAATAATTATAAACTTTTCATACGACTGTTGGGACATTAGGAGTTGTCACAGCTAACTCAACATCTAATTGATGAGGTAAAACGACGATAACCTAAGAAAATTATTTAGAAATAATAGAGTGGGTGGATCCATAATCAAATAAAACATTTGCTACTTTAGAGTGGATGGTAAGTGTACCTTTCACCACTTCATTATCATACTCCACATCGCTGATAGAAATTGCATGTGACATTCCTTTGTCTTTAGCCTTAACAGTTCGTTGACATCGATCATCATCAACAACACTTGGATTAGGGAATTGATTGGAATAATGCCCCATTTCCTTGCACTTGTAACATTGAAGTGTAGGAGGTGCACTCTGTGTATCCTTTTCTTTGTTTGCATCACTAGACATATTCTTCCCATCATTGCGGCATTCAAATGCCCGGTGACCTTACTTTCCACATTTGAAACATTTACTTGTCCCTTTAAGAAAACTCCCTCCATGTTTCTTTCCACATTTTGAGCATAAGGGAAAATGCATCTTCTTTTTAGTTTTCTCTTTAGATTTTCCTTTGAATTCAATTTTCCCCTTATTATAAAACACATATGACTGATGGGTTACTCCAATATCCATCTCAACTTTGAGAGAACATCAAATGATTTCCTCGTATCTATTGATGTCCATTATGGCTAACGCCATTCGAAGACATGGTTTTAAGCCACTAAATAATCGATCGATCTTACTCTCAGGTTAGATAATAATACCAGAAGTGTACCTTGCAAGTCTTGTAAAATTTTCTTCGTAGGTACCAACAGATTCATCATCCTTTTTCTTTAGTTCATGAAACTCTTTCTCCATCTCTGTTTGAAGAATATGAGGGAAGTACTTATTGAAAAATAAGTTCTTGAACTCGTCCCATTCCATGGACTCAATTTCATCTCTTGGCCTCGTATCCTTGATAATATTCCACCATTGATCAACTTCACCTTCCAAACGATAAACTGCTAAGATGAATTTATCATGTTCAGAACATTGAAGAACTGAAAATATCTTTTCAGGGGTACTGATCCATTGTTCAGCCACTAATGGATCATTAGTCCCGCTGAATGAGGGTGGATGCTACCTCATGAAGGATTCAACAGAATGTTGCTCCTTCTTTTTCTCGTTTGGAAGTCCTGCATGATTCATAGCTTGAGGATGTTGTGTGAGAATGGATACAATATTTTTCATTCCAGTTCCTATAACGTTTGGTTGCTCAGGGGTACAATCATTGCATTACTCGTCACATTCTGCATTAACATGGTTCCTTCGGGTTCTAGCCATTTACTAAAACCAAGAAGAATAGTGTGAGAAACACTAATTATAATAGGAAGATCACATAATCAAGAATAAAATTTCACACTTAAGGTCTTATCATAGGTTGTTCATGGCCATTTCTAAATCACTAAGATCGTGTTCTATGCTTAGACATATCCTTAGGTTTCTTACTAAGGCTTTCACATCCTAGTTTCTAAAGGATGACTATACCTTTCCTCTAATACCAAATATAACGACCCATAAATTACATACATTATTATTACTTCAAAATTGATGAACAGTTATTACAATATATAACAAAACCATGAAAGGACTATATTGGTATAGTGTCTTTAGAAACTGGGAAACATAAAAAATTGGTTCATAAATCATCTACGTTGTCTCCCATTTATTTCATCATATCTAGAGTCCATTTTGGAATATTCTACTTAGTACCCTTATTCTTGACCAAGGGAAAGAAAACATATAAAAGGGTGATCTCAAATGCTCAGTATGGGTAAACCAAAGAAATATCAATCACATCATATTCATAAGAACATTACATTTTGGAAAACGTAACCTGCAAAAGAGATCATAATATCATAACATGGGATAAATCATAGTAGTGAAATGTAATCCAAATAATCATAACATAAAACATGAAAATTTGTGGCATACACACATAATCATAGAGAATCATTTCTTAGTAGTCAAGACTCATAGCCAAGACTATCTTTGCGGACAAAGTTTATTTTTGAACCGAGTTCAGTCCTCGTTTCAGTCCTTTTTCACTAAACCGGATTAACCTGCCATTCCAGCCATGTCTATCTCATGAGATATAAATATTTACCCAATGAATTGAAGGGAGATATAGCTCCCACACATCTCATAATGATACCATTATTATGTGTGCCACAAAACCATTAACCATACATCATAGCATAACCCATGTAATAAAAATGGGAATCTTAAACATCACGCCAACATAACATAATCCATAAAAGATAAAAGGAAATAATAAAATTAATTCCATCATAAAACAATTTAATCAATGTAAAAATAGGGATAAAAATAGAACCCTATTTTATCTTATATGGAAAATAATTTTGATAAAACACTTGAACTCCATTATTGATGAAAATATCCTTTCTACTTCAAAAACATTTTTTCCTTTATTAACATGTCATAAAATTTTAAACTAAAAGAAGTTGATTAAAAATAAACTTGAAAACTTGTAAAGGAAGCTTTATGGAAATAATGTTCTAAAAATACATAGAGTCCATATATGTTAAAAAAACATTCTTCCAGTACTTTGGTCGGAAAAGTCAAAAAGTACCTCGTACAAAAAATAACAAAAGATTCCTTTCATATCTTTTACTAAAAACTCACCGAAGGGTAAAATTGGATTTAACCAATTTTAGGTGGATGTAAATAATATTACATATTTAGGAAACATGGATGTGGATGATAAATATTCCCCAGTAAATTCTGAAGTATAAATAATCTCGGATAAAAAAGAGATTGTGAGATTTTCCCTTACCTTAGGTCCGATTTGCTTCGTAAGTGTCTGAACCTCCTGTATAATGATTTAAATAATGTCATTGACTTATTCTATAATCATAATAATTTTTATGATATCATATATGGTCATATTATTAGCTTATTATTAGTAATATTTCATTGCTACTTGTTATTCGGGTGTTTATTACTTTTTGTTCTTATGCGTGTTTTGTCGAATAAATTCTCATTCTTATTTTTAGGTTATAGATACCTAATTTACAGAATGTTTTTAGTGTAATATATATCATATTTATTCATTAAATTAATTTATATAATCATTATGCTATGATGATCATGTAGAAAGACTGGCACCACATCGTGGAGACGGTATTCCGTACGTACGCACGAGTGATGATATCGTTCCCATGATCGTGGAATTGTATTGTAGTGTATGTATTCTATTTCAGAATAAATATCAATTTACAATAATCATATATAGTTATTATTTACACCATTATTTCCATCCAAGTAAGGTGGTTGTGGAAAATAGACTACACCACTGCGTGGAGACGGTATTCCATACGTACGCACGCACGATGATTTCGTTTACCGTAGGATGGATAGATGGTGAAATAGGGTTGTTTCATACTGATAATAACATATAAGTATATGAGTGATACTGATGTTATTACTTCATAACGAAACAACTAAATAAGAAGAATTGGAAGAATAAATAAAGATTAAAGAATCGGTAACAGACATTACCTCTTCTTTGAAGCGCCTCTTTGAGACTTTCACTTAGGGCACTAAAAATGGTCTTTGAAGAACACCAAAATCTCTTGGATGTTTCTAGGGAAGTGGAGAAGTGAATTTTTCAGGGGATGACCTATTTGGAAGTCTCAAAATGGTGTGAGGAAGAGAGGGAGGAGGTTCCCTTTTATAAGGGAGGAGAGGGGCACCTTAAAAAAAACTAAAAATATTATTTTATTATAGAGTCATATTCGGTTTTTAATATCTAAAAATTAATTTATTTATAATATAAGGTAGGGATGGGTATAAAAACTCTCATTCAATAGAATTTAGACAAGTTTAGGTATCTATTTTAACCTTATCATCTAGATTTAACTTTAAGTTTGATAATTTAACTTTTACCGTTTTCTTGTTTTCTTACACTACAAGGTTAATAAACGTACTATAACAAGAAAAACGAACCCCAAGTTGTTTATTATTAATATATATATCCTTATCTAAGTCATTTGGCGAACCATAAATTTTTAGGAATAAAATTAAAATTAATAATATAATATTTTTTTAAAAAACTATTTTATGTCAATTTTGACACTATTTGGTAATTGATTTTTTGTGAAAATCATAACAAATTGATTAGTTCAGAAAAAGTTAATTAAATCAATACTAACTTGTCATATTAACATATAAAATTATTTTAATTCATAAAAAGTCTCATATTACATTTATTTGGGTATTTATAACATCAATTATGTCAATATTTCATTAATAATATAATTACTGCATCATCATTGTGTCATAAATAAATAAAATTATTTAAAGTCAAAAAATTACAAATAAAATACAATTATGTAGGAAATATTTTTATATTTGTCATTAATATTTATAGTCGAATTTATATTATAGATAACCTTATATTAAAAATGATTTACTTATTAATCTTTGATTTTAACTATTTTAACCCTTCTTTAAATAAATTAATATTAAATGTCCTAATCTAATCCATGTGGGCCTAAATGGTCATAGTTTATTTTTAAGGTTGTTTTTGGTCGAATTACACTTATCCAATAGAATTAGGACATGTGTTAGGGTAATAATAATATCATTTTTACCCTTAATTACCCTATTTACTTTTAACCATGGTAAAAAAAGTAAAAGGTTAGTATTTACCAAAAATTATTTTTCTCTCATTGAACAACATTTTAGTCCATGATATTAACAATGTCTCTCAGATTTTCGAAATTCCACTCATAGAAGCGATAAAATTATGTTTTATGTAAATTTGCAAATTCTACTAGGAAGTGGGTAAAAGACGGTGAAAAGTTCGATAAAATTTTTATATATCTAAAATTATTATAAAATGACTCCAATGAATTGCATTGAACTTATATAGGTATTATGTATCAATTTTGCCCTAAAAACATTTAAATAAAATAAATAATTATTTAAATAAAAATTTGTTTTTCAAATAGTAACCTAGTGTTTTCACTTTTCATAAAAAAAATGAAAGATTTCAGAAAAATACCAAAATTTCACCCTAGGCTAATTCTGATATTCCAAATCCAAAAATGAAGTTCATTTTGAAAAAAAATTACAAAAATTCAAAAAGTTTTTATTACTATTCATAACGTCTAATTTTAAAAAAAAATTAATAGCATATCATTGTTTAGTGAAACTCGGTATTGTGTACGATGCAATCTATCAAGGAAGGTTGTGATTGCCTATAAAGCAAGCCAAGATAGTGTTGTGTGTAGTGAAAGATTCATTTTATGATTTATGTAACATAAAAACAATATATTTCTCATAAAAATCTAGCGTGTTACAACTTTCTTAAGCTAAGGGTTTTTTGAGGCAAAAAATAGCCTCCATGGAAGAAATGGAGTGCTTTTTCAGTCACTATCACCAAGTCAATCCCCGAAAATGAAGTCGTGATTGGTACACTTGTTATTCATTCATAAATAGAGAACATAATTTTGGATTCTAGTTCAATGATATATTTTAAATCTCGAAGTCTTAGTATAATTATACTAACTCCACAAAAAATTTGGGATGTAAATATGTCAGCGAGAACATTAAATGGGGAAATCATTGCATCCCATGAATATAACTATTCCCATATATTAATTTTTGGATTGAAATTCTAGAAAAACCTCTTCATACTACCTCTGGTAGAATTTTATACCCTTATTGGCATGTATTGTCTTTCACTAGGTAGATCCAACATAAATTAATGTGAGAGGGAAATCACTCTCTATATGGTGAATCAAACACCGATTCTATACAAGTGAAAGGGAGGATGAATCTTCTTTAGCACAATCATCTCAAGAATGGATATTACTTCATAATGAACATGCATATCTTGATCATATGATTTAGTCTAATGAAGAAACCGTCCTTGAAGATGTGCCTATTATTTGGGAATTTGCATATGTTTTTTCCAAGGAGTTGCATGGTCTTCCTCCAAGAAGATATTTTGAATTGTCGATTGTTCTTATACATTGGGAATTTCAAATATCCAAGACTCTGTATATAATGGCTGTTGTGGAGCTTGAGGAGTTAATAAAACAACTACATGAGATTCTGGATACGGGGTTTATACACCCAAGTGCGTCACTATGGGGTGAACTAGTCCTCTTTGTCAAGAAGAATGATTGGTAAATGTGCCTTTTCATTGATTATCGTGAGATCAAAAAATCACAATAAATAACGAGAATCCTCTTCCACGAATTGATGACTTTTTTGATCAACTACATGGATCACAATACTTCTCCATGGTGGATTTTTGGTCGAGATATTTCCATGTAAGGGCGATGAAGGGGGATACCCCAAGACTGATTTCTTGTACAGAGTACATGCACTATGAATTCCTAGTAATGATTTTATGACTCACTAATTCTCCAACTCTTTTCATGGACTATATTAATAGAGTCATAAGAGATTATCTCAAAAAATTTGTGGTAGTCATTATATTAAATATTCTAATATAATCCAAAAACAAGGAGGAGCACAAGGAGTATCTAATAACGTCACTATATAGATTTCAAAAGGATAAGGATTATGAAATTTATAGAAAGTGTGAGTTATGGTCGAGGAAAGTCTCATTCTTAGATCATATAATGACAAGAAATGGGACAACTAAAGATCCATCATAGACAACTTCAAATGAGGGATGACCGAGTCCATAATCTGTGACAGATATCTGTAGCTTATTTGGGATCGCTGGATATTATCGATGATTTTTGTGAAATTTCACACAACTGTCAAACCCTCTTACCAAGCTTAATTGGAATAGTGTCATGTTTTCTTGGATTTATGAATGCGAAGAGAAATTCAAGGAGTTGAAAAGGCGGCTTATCATTATGGCCGATCTCACACTACCCATAAGCGGAGACATTTGCGTGGAAGTCTATGATGCTTCGATGAAGGGACATGGCTATGTGTTGATGAAAAATGACAAATTCATTACCCATGCATCATGGTAATTGAATGTTAATGAATCAATCTTTCCAAAAAATGATCTGTAGTTGGTTGCAGTAATATTTCCATTGAAAATTTTGGTGGCGTGACCTCTTTGGGGAGAAGCGTGATATATATACAGATCACAAAATCCTCAAGTGTATATTCATACAAAATGATTTGAACATGCTCCAATGGTGATGGTTATAGATTATCTAATACTAGGTATTCTCTATCAATTACTCCTCAGGAAAGAGAAATAGGTGGCATATTTTATAAGTTGAAAGGACCCAATGATTCTATCAATGATAAGAAAGAAAAAGGATCCAATCTTCTTAGATTTGATGATGATGGAAATTGGAATCATAAAGAAGATCACATCAGAAACCCTTTTACAAATGATTTCTCGCAATATCTTTAGTAAAGGGTAACGTATTATATATATCATGATGTGAGAATTCCAAAAAAATTTGAAACTATCATAAATGGGAAATAATCAAACTTTATGGCTAATGAAGAAGAAATTGTGAGATTTTGGTGTTTGCTATTCATTCCATCAAATCCGGATTTAATGAAATAACATTTGGATGATGAAGGTAGTTTGAATTTTTAAAATCAACCAGGAAACAAAAATATGTATCGAGATCTCCGAGAGAATTATTAGTGGGATAAAATAAACAAGGAGATTATTAAGTATACATCAAAATTCCTAGTATGTCAAACAATTAAGGATGAGAGGCAGAAGTCTAAGGGGATGATGCAACCACTATCCCTACCAATATGGAAATGGGATAAGATAACCATTTATTTTTTCTCTAGAGTTCCGAATGAATAAAAAGGAAAAAAATTCTATTTGGGTTGTCGTGGATCGTCATACAAAGACTATAAACTTCATTTGACTCTGAGAGGATTTATAATTGGATAAAATGGAACATAAATACATCATATAAGTGGTAAGGATTTATGGAGTACCAATATCGATTTTATCTGATCGAGATCGAAGATCCCCCTCTACGTTCTAGAAGAGTATCTAACAGGCTCTGAAAATTGAGCTAAACATTAGTACGTCTGATCATCCATAAAATGGTGGCTAATGTGAGAGGACTATCCCAACACTAGAGTACATTTTGATATAATTCTCAATGGACTTCAAATGATGATGGGATCAATATCTTCTTCTGGTTTAGTTATCTCACAATAACCGTGTCTACCCAAGAATCCAAATGGCTCTTTATGAATCTCTTTATGGGAAGAGGCAAAGAACATCGGCATGTTGGGATGATATTGGGGAGAAAAAACTCATAGGTCTATAAATTGTTGAAGAAATGGTGGAGAAGGCAAAGAGCATCTAGTCGCACCTTAAAGCTGCTCAGATTTGACAAATTACATATGCTGATAATCGCTGATGAGACCAACAGTTTGATGTCGAATACATGGTATTCCTCTACATATCATCATGGAACAGAGTTATGATATGTGGGAATAAGTTAAAGCTCAGTCCAAGGTACATAGGCCCATTTGAGATTCTTGATCACTTTGGAGAAGTGGCCTATTGACTAGGACTTCCACTAAACCACTCTCAACTACATGATGTATTCCATGTATCACTCTTGGGGAAGTACATACTCGAACCATCACATGTATGAAATCTAGAGTTGGAACCTTAAGATAATGACCTCTCCTATGAAGAGAGTCCAGTTAATATAATAGATCATAGGGTAAAAGTTCTACAAAATAAGACAATACCCCTCATCAAGGTGTTGTGGTGAATCCAAAAGGTTGAAGAAGAAACATGGAAATCAGATGATTTGATGAAGCTGAGTTACCCTCATATGTTTTAGTGTGGTAAAATGAAATTTTTAGGGAAAATTTTCTTAATGTGGAAATATTGTATCGGCCAAAAAATTTATTAATGAAAATTACTCTTGATCTAATTAAATGTCTTATTATGTTAAATGGTTATATAAGACATATTCACATCCTTTGATTTATTTTTTTTGGATTTTAAAATAATGATATGAATTGTTAATATTTATAATATATCTATTGAATAGAGATCACATGATTATTACAAATATAGGGCCTTAACAAATCCAATTTACTCAGAGAATGGAAGAATTGTCCTCGTCCAGTAGAACTTCACTTTACGAAGCCCTTTAGTCAGAGCTCATAAAGGAGGTATAGTAAGTGGGATTCTCTCTTGACCAAGCCCAAGCCGTTCTTTAACATGTTAATCTTTAAAATATCTTCAAGTGGGTGAAGTGTGTGTTAATAGGGATTTCCACACGAGCGATGTTATCTGAGCCATCTCAAGATTCTTCCACCATCGTACACCTTTCCCTTTATTCTTATGTGAGTGTTATACGGGGTTATTGAATAATACCCTAGAACTATGATTATGAGCTTTTATTTTTTTATAAATAATATACATTCATTGTTACATTGAAAATGGTAATTAGAGCAGAAATAATGTTTTTAGTTAATATTCAATTAAGAAATATATTTTATGAATGAATATATTTTTAAATTAAATAATATTTTAAGAATATATTATTACAAAATTAAATTTTATTAAATATAAATGATCTTATACTAACTTATGAATAAAATTGTAATTTTTATTAAGGTTTGAAAATTTTTTTTGTCAAAATTCATGAATTTTAAATAAATATTAGTTTTAATTTTAAAATTGAATATTAACATATTTAGAAATTTTTTGGATAAAATAAATATATTTTTTGAATTTAGGACAAAGATATTGTCTGATGGTGAATTTTTTATAATTTTTCAAGATAGTATATTTTTTGAGTAAAAATTAAATACTTTTAAAATATATAATGTGTTTTATGACATCATAATGAAACAATTGTGATGTAATAAAATACTATAATATTTATTAAATGACAATATATATTTTAAAGTTAAAATAATGTTAGTTAATATTTGTTTTATTTTTTATGTTTCCTTAGTGGATCCTCTAATGCTTATAAAATATTTTAACCTTTTAAAATGTTTTCCTTGAGAGTGTGACTCACCTCCAAAAAAGAAATCATAATATTTAATAATATTGGAAATTGGACTTATAAATTAATTTTCCCCACTCCCCTTTTCCAGAAAAACATAGGATAAAACCACTGGATGGTTCATAGTTTTGATTAGTTTAATTTGTAGTACCCAAAACCTAAATAATAAAGAATTCCCACTCCTTTCCTATATAACCCCACTCAATCTACAACTCCTCTTCACTAAAAACATTTTAAGTTCATAAAAACTATTCTTTTCTCTCTCTATAATCCTCTTAAGAGGACCTAATATCCCATGAATCCTCTCTAAATCCACTCCTATGCCTTTGGGATCACACTTCTAAGTAAGGGATTCCATCCTTTCTCATTTTTGTCTATGTTTATTTATATTGATATAACCATTTAATTTTCAATTCCAAATTTTGGGGTATGATTTCAAACCTCCTCCATAATTCTGTACTTATGTTTAAAACATGAGAATCCCCTTTATCTCTCCTTAATCCCTCCCATGTACGCCTACTATGATGCTGATATTTCTTTATAGTTATTCCATTTTTCTTCTTTCTACAAGTTTCATTATTATGTTACGCCTTTTATTAACAAATTAAATGTTCTATAACTTGTATCTATATTAACCCCTTACTATAAATTTCATGTAAATATTATGATATAACCATTTCTCTCTCATTAACCATTTTTATGAATTTTTATGTCACGCCATTATGCTGCCGACATTTCACCATGATTTTCCAATCCAAAATCATTGTGTAGTAAATACAATTCCAATTTATCTGTCAATGGTATTCTCTATTATGAACATATTATTATTGATTTTTAATTACATTTATGTATTCTAAATTCGTTTATAATGGAAGATATTATTATTTTTAATTATTCCATGTTATATGATATATTTTGTACACTTATGCATAAAATAAAATGATTAAGAAGGGTGTGCCCTAATAGTACTCCAATGCATTGGGTAAATATAGTATCATTATATACCATGTGTAATGAGGGTTTACTCAATATAATTAATTTTAAATTAGGGTTGACTCATTCTAATTAATGTTCAATGAGGGTTTACTCATTCTCCCTATGTAATGAGCCTTAGCTTCTGTTATATCATATTAAATTTTGTAGCCATATTTCTATGTTATGATAACCATGATATATCATGCCTTTATGTTCATATTTCCCCTATGAAACATTTATATTATTATTTACAAGGATGTAATTTACACTTCTTGTTATGCCTTTTTTACACCCTTACTAGTCTCTATAGCTCACCTTTTCTTATGGATGTCCTCATGTTATCCCACACAATGCTACGTATGAATGAATGTTTCGGGCATGTAAAAGAAGTTTTCAATAAAGATGTTGTGTTTTATGATCTAATTTGTATTGTAATGTTCCTAATTTCCCAAGAAATTATACATATCAATCCTCAGAGTTTTCTTAAGTTATTTTTCTTGTAATAAATCATGTTTAAGTTTGTAATAAATATGAAGGTTTGTTATAGTTTCTGTAAAAGGATAAGTTTGGTTATTTTAGGGATTCATATTATAAAATAATAGTTTAATTATTATAGATAAGACTATGTATAATTAAAACATCCATAAATTTTGTTGAGTATAGAGTATGTGTTTTATTAAGAAAATACATCCCTGTGTGGATAAAAAACATAGACGTGGCTCTGGCACATATGTATTAAGGGGTAAAACCCAAAACACTTCTTTGAGCTAGACTCGAACAGTAATTGGTGCATGAAAACAGGCCTTTCTACACTCTTGGTTATGACACTCTTGGGGGATACGATTTGGTAAATTCATATGTAGAGTATGAACCAATATTAAGGGAATAAAAAGAATGCCCCTCAGAATATATGTTGGGAATTAGATCATAGATAACATAGATTAAAGATTATAAATTCATAATATAGGAATATAAATATTATTTATATGTTATCCCATTTTTCATTAGATTACCCTTTATGTGTTACCCCTAAAATTACTTTTATTGCAGTTGTTGGTCAGTAATAATAGGACTCGACCAAACAACCGATGAGAATATCAATGTTATTACAATTCTAATGAGATGCTGGATCATATGGGGGATGAAATAAAAAAAATTACATGATACTCCCTCGGTTAACTCATGTATTGAAAAGATTAATGGGTCAAGAGATTCGACCCTCCCCCAATAAGGAAAAAGCGACAATCGAGATATTTATAAGAAAAAAGCCTCCTACATTTAAGGGATCATAAGATCTCTCAATCGACGAACAATGGATCAACTACATTGAGACTATATTCTCTATCAATCAATTTTACGAATAAGATAATGTTTTTCTGGAGGCTTATCCTATGGAGGGTGAAGCTGATCAATGGTGGAAATTGATAAAAACCTGAATCTCGAGGAATAGATCGAGGTGTTGGAATGGAATTATTTCGGGAAAATGTTTTTCGATAAATATTTACTTTACACCCTCATAATTAAGACGGAAAGGGACTTTTTTGACCTAAAGAAAAAATATGATGAATCCATTGGAGAGTACGAGGAAAACAACAGAATGATTTCATGATACACCTACATCTTTGCCGTTACCCCCAAATTCAAGGTTTACCGCTTCTTTGGTGGTGTAAATCCTAGCCTATGGAATGCCCTAGAAATCTATGTCTTCGATAGCTATGAGTAATTTTTCTGATGTTACCTCTAAATCGAAATGGAGATTGATGAATCTCAGGGGTATCAAGGGGATAATAATCAAAAAGTGAAATTTAAATATGGCGGTCTAGTAGAAAAATCCAATGGTGCTATGATATTCCATCACCCCACCTACCAATGGTGCAGAATGAAGCACCCTATAAATTCATTAAAAGGGATGAGGAAATGCTTTAGGTGTGGATGAGAAGGAAATATGGCTATAAACTGTGGACATGAAAAACATGCTGCTGTGAAAGAGGAGAGGAATGGTCCATTCGACCCTCAACATAATTTTTATTGCTTCATCTACAAAGAACTAGGGCACATTGCCATACAGTTTCCTAAGACATAGCTTTTTAGAGGTAACAAACAACCTCCAAGGCTACAAGGGAGAGCTTTTTTCCATCACTACCACCGATGTGAAAACATACAATTAAATGGTGACAGATATGCTTGTTATTGAATCAAGATTATCGAACATACTTTTTGATTCTGGTTCTATGCATTCTTTTATATCTTGAATGTTTAGTTGAATAATTTCAACACCACCACAAATCATGCATGTAAAGATATTGGTGACCACTTTAAATGGGGAAATAATTGGATCACATGAATATAACTCTTCCCTGACTTAATGTGTGAATTGAAACTCCCAACGATACTCATATACACCCTCTGGTGGAATTTATGTTCAATTCATGAAATGTATTGGATTTCCATATATAGATCCAACATAAATTTCTTGTGAGAGGGAAATCAATCTCCGTATGGATAATCGACCCCCCAACTATGTACAAGTGAAAGGAGGATGGTGAATCTTCTTTAGCACCATCATCTCATGTGTGGATATTACTGCACTATGAGAAAGTGTTTGTTTATTTGATGATTTACACTAAGGAAGAAACTATCCTTGAAGACATTCCAATTGTGTGGGAATTCACTGAAGTGTTTCATTAGGAGTTGGATGGTCTTCCTCCTAGAATCGATATTTAATTATAAATTGATCTTATACATCGGGTGTTTCCAATATCCAAGATTGCATATAGAATGGCTGTTGTGGAGATTAATAAGTTAAAGAAACAACTAAAAATGAATATGTATACAGTGTTTACACACCCATGTGCTTCACTATGGGGTGAACTAGTCCTCCTCATCAATAATAATGGTGGATTAATCCGCCTTTTCATTGATTATCCTGAGATAAAAAAACAAAGATAAGGAAAAAGTATCCTTTGCCACAAATTGACGACTTGTTCGATCAGCTACAAGAAGCACGATACTTCTCTAACATGGATTCTTGGTTTGGGTATTATCAAGTATCGGCGAAGAATGAAGATATCCCTAAGGCGGATTTTTGAATAAGGTACAATCACTATAAATTCATAGCAATGCCTTTAAAACTCACTAATGCTCAAGAAATCATCATGGAAATGATAAATAGAGTCTTTAATGACTATGTCAACAAATTTGGGGTAGTCTTTATAGATGATATTCTAATATACTTCAAATCAAAGGAGGATCATGAGGATCATCAAATAACTGCACTAGAGATCATGTGAATGGAGAAGCTCTATGAAAAGTAGATAATGTTTGAATTCCCATTAAGGGATGTCTCTTTTTTGGTCGTATCATCACAAGTAATGGGATATCTGTGGATCCCACTAAGACTGCTACAAATGAGGGATGACAAGGAACAAAATCCGAGATAGTTAAATGAAGTTTCATAGGATTACCTGGATATTATTGATGATTTGTGATAAATTTCTCACGAGTGTCAAACCATCTTACCATGCGTACTCGGAAGGGAGTCATGTTTTCTTGGATGGATGAATATGAAGACAGCTTCAAGGAGTTGAAAAGGAGGTTTACCACAACTACCATGCTCAGACAACACATAAGTGGAGAGCTTTTTGTGCTATTCAATTGCTCTTTGATGAATGGATTGGGATGTGTGATAATGAAAAATGAAAAATACAATGCCTAAAATTCAAGGTAATTGAATGTTCATGAGAAAGAATATCTAGCATATGATATAGAGTTGGTTGTAGTAATATTTTCTTTAAACTTTTGGTGGCATTTCCTCTTTAGAAAAAAGTATGAAATATATACGGATAACAAAATCCTCATGTATATATTCATACAGAAGAAGTTGAACATTCTCTATTGAAGATGGTTAGAGCTGATCAAGTACTATGACTATTCTATCCATTACCACCCTATGAAAGAGAATAGGGTTGATGATTCTCTATGTAGAAAGGATCCAATGATTCTATTACTAATGATAATTGAAAAGGATCCAATCTTCTTAGATTTTATGAAGATAGACATGGGAATCAAAATCAAGGGAACATCATCAATACTTTCACAAACGATTTATCAACCATCTCTTTTGGAATGGTTAAAAGATTCTCAAAAGCATGATGTGGGAATTTAGGAAAACATATATCGATATATATATGAGCATTATTGGTGGGATAACATGAAGAAGAATATCACTGAGTATATATCAATGAGACTGGTATGTCACTAAGTTAATGTTGAGAGGAAAAATTATCAGGGGTTTATGCAACCATTACCTATATGAACATGTAAATGGGAGAACATCACCATGTACTTTATCACTAAACATCTGAAGAACTTCAATGTAAACAATGATATATAGGTTTTTGTAGATCATCTTACTAAGATTGAACACTTCATTTTGATTTGAGAAAATTTATCATTGGATCAACTGGCAGGGATATGCATCAGAGAAATGGTACGGCTACATGGAGTACCATTATTGATTGTATCTAATCGAGATACAAGATTTACCACTTTGTTCTAGAAGATTATATAACACATGCTGAATACTGATATGAACATCTATATGAGATAACATTCTAAAACTGATGGCCAATCAAAGTGTACTATCCAAACTGTTGAGTAAATATTGAGAGAAATCTCAATAGACTTCATAGGAAGATGTGATCCACATCTTCCTCTAGTTGAGTTCTCTTACAATAACAGTTTCCACTCAAGCATCCAAATTGCTCATTTTGAATCCCTTTATGGGAAGTGGTATAGACCACTGACATGGTGGAATGAATTTGGGGAGAAAAAACTCCCACGTCCAAAAATGTTTGATGAAATGGTGGATAAGGATAAGACAATCCAGAAGCACATTAATGTTATTCAGAGTCTACAAAAGTGCTATGCTAATAATTGCTGATGCAACAAAGAGTTTGGTGTCGATGACATGGTATTCCTATACATATCATAGTGGAAGACAGTTAAGAGATTTGGGAAGAACTTAATTCTTATATGATGGTACATAGGCCCTTTTGATATCATTCATGACATTGGAGCAATGGCATATAGACTAGAACTCCCACCAAACCTATCTCAAGTACCTGATGTATTCCAAGTATCTCTATTTAGGAAGTACTAACTTGACCCATCACATGTACTCAATATAGAGGTGGTAGCATTGGATAATGACCTATCCTATGAATAAAAGGTAGTTAAGATATTATATCATAGGAAAAAATCTATGAAATAAGATAATTCCCCTCATCAATGTGTTGTATAAAAAACACTTGTTTGAAGAAGAAATGTGGGAATCAGAGGAAATGATGAAGTAGAGTAACCCTTATCTATTTTAGTGTTGGAAAAAGAAAAATTTAAGGGAAATTTCTATTAGGGGGGGAGATTGTGACAACCAAAACACTTATTAATGAAAATTACTCTTGATATAATTATCTGTATTATTATGTAAAATGATTATATAAGATATAAGAACTTTCTTGGTTTTACGATTTTGAATTTTAAAATACGGTTATGAATTGTTACCATTGCCAATATATCATTTGAACAGTGATCACACTATTAGTATAAATATTGGGCATTAACAAGTCCAATTTACTTAGAAAAAGGAAGAGATGGCATCATCCGGTACAATTTCCCCATATGAAGACCATTTTTTCGAGCCCATAAAAGAGGTAGAGTCACTAGGCTACGTTCATGACCAAGCCCAAGCCTAGCTTCAACATGTTATATATGAACAGAACAACCTACGAGTGAAGCAGATGTTAATAGATAATACCACTAAGTGATGTTATCTAAGCCACCCCAATATTCTGTCTTCATCACACACCTTTCCCTGAGGTATTATTTGGAAATTATATGTGGTTATGTAACCGACCCCTAGAACTATTATTATGTGATTTATTTGTTTATAAATAATATACATTCTTTGTTACACTGTAATAGGTTTTAATGTAAAAATAGTATTTTTAGTTAAGAAATATATTTTGATTGTTAAGGGATTTTTAATTAAATAATAATTTAATAAAATATTATTACTAAATTAGTTTTTATTAAATATAAATGACCATATAATTTCTTTTGTAAACAATGGTAATTTTTATTTTGTTTTTAAAAAAAAAATTTCAAAACTTTTGAATATTCAATAAATGTCGGATTTTATTTTAAAATAAAAAATTCAAATATTTATAAAATTATTTATATAAAATTAACATTATTTTTGGATAAAAATTTAATAAGTTTTAAATATATGTTGTGTTTTATGATATCATAACAAACAAACAGTTATGAAATAAAATCCTATAAAAGTTTATTTCAGGGAATAAATGTTTTACAAAAAAAATATTATTATTTAATATTTTTATGATTAATTTTATGATTCCTTAGTGGACCCAGCAAATCATATAAAATATTTTTCCCTTTTAAAATGATTTACTTGATAATGTGTCTATCCTCAACATAAAAAAGCTTAATATTTTAATATTTTCGTCTATTGGCCCAATAAAATAATATTTTTCACCCCCCTTTCAGAAAAACCATTGGAAAAAACAAATGGATCGTTTGTGGTTTTGATTAGATTAATATGTAGTGTCAAAAACATAAATAAGAGAGGATTCCTTCTCCTTTACTATATAAACCCACTAAATATCTCATTCCTCTTCCCTAAAAACCATTTAAGATAGTCCAAATCCTGACCACCTCTCTCTAGAATACTCATATGGTTCCTCATGCTCCCAATATGCCGCTCGCCAGCCTTTCCCAATCCTTTGGGATCACACTTCAACATAAATGATATTTTCCTTTACCATTTTTGTCCATGTTTCTTAATGTTGATATACCATTTTATTTTATAATTTAAAATGTTGTGGAATGATTTCACACCTCCACAATAATTCTCTCCTTATGTCTGAATGGTGAGATACTGCTTTCTCTCTCATTAATCCCTCTCAGGTACACTCGTTACGATGATGCAATTTTTGAAGAGTTATTCTATTTATCCTCTTTCTTCATGTTTGTTTCTTATGTTATGACTTTTATTTACCAATACAATGTATTAGAACATGTATCTATATTATATCCATACTATGTGTTTCATGTATATATTATTAGATACCCCTTTATCTCTCATCAACTAATTTTATTAATTTTTATGCCACACTATTATGTTGCTGAGATTGCGCCACGATTTTCTAAGACAAAATCATTGTGTAGTAAATACCATAACCAATTATCTATCAAGGGTATTCACCTTTATGCACATATAAATATTTAATTGTACATATATGTATTTATTACACATTCTTTAATCATGTAATATCTTTTGATGTTGAATGATTCCATGTTATAAGATCTATGTGGCCCACATATGCAAGAAATGAAATGATTAAGAATGGTGCACCATGATAGTGCTTCAATGCATTGAATAAATAATCGTATCATGATATTCCATATAAAATGAAGGTTTAATCATGATATTTCATGTGAAATGAGGGTTTACTAATGTAATTTCAAGGGTAATGAGGGTTTACTCATGCTCCATGTGCAATGATCCTTGACTCAGGCTAATATGAGGATAAATGTTGTTGCCACATTTCCATGTTTTGATAACCATTTTATATCATGCATTTATGTTCATGTATCTATTATTCTCCATTGATATGATTATTTCATAACATTTATTGTATTCTTCATGTTGTTCCTTATTTACTCTCTTACTGGTCTTTGCAGCTCACCCTTTTTTAATGCATGTCCTCAGGTTATCCCATGGAATGCTATGTATAAAAGAATATTATGGCCATGTAAAAGAAGTTTTAAATAAGGATGTTGTGTTTTATGTTCTAATTTCGTATTTAAGGATCCTAATTTCCCATTAAATGAGACATTTCGATCCTCCTAGTTGTCTTAAGTGCATATTTATCTAATCAACCATGTTGAAGTGTGTAACAAAGAGCAGAGTTGTTATATTATTCACCACTAATTTCTTTTGTGAGGCATAAATAGTACACATAACTATATTATATAATTAATATAATTAAATTTATGGGTATTTAAATATCCATTTTTTGATGTTTCTGGTTATATGGTTCAAAAGATACCAAATCAATATGTAATTTTTTCCTAATTTTCTTTATTTGAGATACATGCCATGTTATGAACCAATATTTTTCTTTGGCATATATATAATTCCCATTGACATGTTATATTATGAATACAATTATTTTTATGATATTTTAGGATTCAAATATGTTATTATTTCTTCAGGAGTTTTATTCCATGTTTCAAATGTGGTAAAATTTTATTGCTAAAATTTGATCATTTATCAAGAATTCAAATGATTATACTTCCATTGATCAAATATTATGATACATATATCAAGAAACCACATGAAATTTATTATCATCTAGTTATCAATGAAAACATCATGTATTATTACCTTTTTTATAATCACTGTTAATTAACAAAAACATGAATATGTTTATAAGAAAATATTACCGTATTTCAGTCCCAGGTCGGTAATCTATTTTTTTCAAAAAACCATGTTTTAAAAAAATTTGAAATATTTTCTAAATGGAATTTTATGTTAATTTTCATGGAAAATGATATTTTAATTTTTTATTAGTTTTAAATATTCCTTTATAAGTGTTCATATTGATTTTGAAATAAAATTTTTTTCGAAATGTTTTATGTATTAGAAAATGTTTTCAATTCGATATAGATGTATTCCATAAGAATTTGGATGATTAAAGAATCAACCATGTCTACCCATGGGCCAAATTCAATTTTTTTATATTTAACACATTTTTTCTGAGAGTTATTTTCCATGATCTTTTAATAGTCAGGATCTAGATATCGTGCTTCACAAGAGTCAAAGGGAGATGCATCACCCAGATGCATGCCCACTCAAAAGTTGTGAGATTACATGAGACATTGTTCATATGAGGAGGGAACTACTGCATGTATCGAAATCCATATCCTACCAGTCAATGCATTTTAGGTGGTATATTATGAGATGGCCATGAACTCATCACTCTTGAACAAGTCACCAAAATGAGTCTTTAATGAATCATTCCACATGCTCTCTACTTGATCCTATCATAACCCAGAATCATTATGTCGGAGGGACTCAAGTTTTCTTCTGTGAAAACCAAATTCAAAAGAGTCATATTCTATATGATAATGATCCCACAACATAATTCCACTAGGCCGTGGTATGTTTCGACATTATGGAACTATCTTGTGATGTATAGTGGGTGATTGTGCCCTTTAATAAGAGGGACTTCATCCTCTCCAAAGAATTAGAAGATGGATTGGAATTAAACTTAATCATCCTATCTAGAATATTGGGCTTCAAAAAATGCTACATATACTTAAAAATAGGGGTAATATTTAATTCTTATATGAGATATTCAAACATGACTTATGATAGGTGAATGGCATCATGGATCGAGACCCTTACAGTTGTGATAGAGAAGTTCGTCGACACATCGAACATCCATATTTAATGAGAATTTATAATTAAAGTGGGTATCTCCTTGGAGGGAGGCTTGAAAGGTGATGCTAGGAATCTAATTGGGTTTTGTCTAGTGCATGAAATGACCTGCTTCTCATCGACTAAGTCGAATAAAATTATTATCGGTCTAATTTTGGTTGGATGAGGCCTGACATCATGTAGATGTGGATGATCAGAATTAGTCTTTGATTATTTTACCTAGTTAGTGGGCATAGTTAGTTGTGCTAGCATGTTTTATGGATTGGTATGGTAGGAATGTTCTTGTTGATATATGTGAAACACATTCTACCAAGTCTCAGTAGCATGCACAACTTGGCTTACGACATTTGCCTAATAATTTTTCGGGTTTTCATTCCCATGAATACCTATTTTTTGGCATCTTATAGATCCACTTGGGGACATACCAAATACTTCTCATCGTTAAAGACCATGAAGGGATCTACCAGCTCAATAGTTTTCAAATAGGTATACTCTTTATCATCATAAAAGGAGACTTCCAATGTTGGATAGACCATGGGATTGATTCTCAATTTTAGAGGGATGAAGTCACTGATATTGTGGAATGGATTCATCACCGATGGGGGGCACAGATTTACATTGTGTATTCGGTTCCTACTCTTCTATGATGTATAAGGATGTGAGGTCGATGCATAAGTGGTGCTTGGGGAAGGTGTAGAATCTTCAAGAGTTTATGGTTGGCCTAGGTGTGTACATATAATGCCTTGAGCATAAGAGAATGCCATATGGGTCAATCAATCATCATATTTTTGAGTCCAAAGGTTGGAATCCTATAACTATTCACCTGATCTCTGACATTCATTTTTATTCTCAGTGGATATATGTGTCACTAATTCCAAGAAATATCCCAATTCGACCATGTAATTATCCATTTTTCCCTAAATCCAATCCATTAACACATATAATTTTTTGATGGTTTTTAAAAGGATAGTGTGGTAATAGAAATGGTGTGGTTGATTAGTATGTTCATATTCATAGGGCATCATAGACTCTGGAAGCTTCATTTTCCCCTATTACAGGGAACTAGGGAAATAACCAAGTATATATGAATCATAAATGAATATGTTTGGTTACACTTATTAGAAAAAGGTACTTTCAGATCCTAGTCTCGAAGAGGGTATGGAGCCTGATGAGGCAATTGAGCCCCATTTACTCTTCTAGGATGCTGTTATTGGTGTGGTAGTGTCTTCCGATTCTAGGCTATGAGAGGTTCCCCCGGAGGATGCTACTTCACTAAATGTAGTTATTTAAGGTGAGATGCCCAAAACTCTATAGGTCAGGGGCCTCCACATTTACTATTTTTGTAGTGTCTACTTTGGCGTCTATTCTCGTATATCTTGGAGGGGGCATGATACATCCCACTTAGCTTGCTTCAAGGATTCCTCTTGGTGGTGGGACTTGTCAGATAAATATAGGAACCCACCAAATATGATACAAGTGATGATGGTAGGAACCATATCTGTCATTACATACCTCACTCACATTTTCAGTAACGTTTCTTGGTCAAGGGAATATTGAGTGAGAATATGAGGCCCTTACACCATGAAATGATGTTTTTGACTTTCTCATCAGATATTTTTATACACTAAAGAAGGTTAACAATTCTTTTCTTCTGTGTGGTGAAGATGAACTAGTAGAGAAATCAATTACAGTGTCCATCCCAACTAGTAATAGACTGAATATGGAAATTAATGAACCAATATAATGAAGGACATTCAAATTCCTATATGTAAAATCAGATCATGATGACCTCATTTGGATATAGGTTTCCTACAGTGGGCCCACACCATGAGATGAAGTTCGACAAATTATATAGTAGGTCACCCATTCTATTTGACATTGAAATTCTATAGTACTCAATATCGGGATTTGATCTTATATCATCCACCAAAACCATGTATGGCTTGTTTTTAGGGGGGGGTCTCCATTTGTCGTGAATTTAGGTCTTTGATATGAGAAATACGAGAATCTATAAAATTATCATGGTGAGGGTCCTTATCCTGATAATAATTCATCACTACCATTTTTTATATGCGTTTCAATATGGTATATAGGCTCAAAAGGTCATAGAGTAGCTCAATCTAGGTCCTTAGGAAGATCATCAAATTTCTCAGGTGGATTTCTTCAATCTTATCTAAATTGATTTCCAGATACTCTAGATCCATCTCTGTTGGGATGTGTGTGATCACTAAGATCATTTGGGGGCAGACTAGACATGTTGGACTTGCTTCTTCCTTCACGTTGGAGGAATATGTTCCTATTTAAGGGTCCCATAATCTAGGTTCCTCTTAGCAATGATCTCATCGATGATACTATTCTAATCAATGAATTTATAGACCAAGGAAGAAATTTTAGGGAAGACCTATTTCTTCTCCAAAATATCATATGGATCAATGAGATTCATAGGTACCTTTCCCTTGATTTTATTTCAATGAGTAATAATTGATTTGGTGGGATCTCCGTGTCCTAGTGTTTAACTTTTCATATGAGTGTGAACATCTGTATGAGGTTCCACCTGGTGTTGTACTGCCCCAAGGGTGGGATTTCCTTGTCAAACCCCACATTAAAGTCCCTATTTTCATGTATATCAAGAATGGATATTTCCATAGTAACTATTCTGGTAGGAAAAACATCAATATCAATGGGTAAGTCAATATATTACATGATAAGACATAAATGGAGAGAAAATATTGTCCCTATGTTTAGATCTGTATGTGTAGAGACACATATTCCATGAATTTTCATAGCCCAATGAGGCCCTTGATGAATATTTGTTTGAGGTTATTGTGTTATTTATGAGATGTAGGATGCTGAGCCACTGGGAGTAATGTCAAGTCAACCATTCATCACTAATAGTAAATTTCATAAAAGTCATCATGGATTTATGGATAGAATAACCATCACGAAGGTTGTGATGCATCACCTAGATAGTTTGTAGAAAATAATTGACCTAGATATTAGTGATGGAATCAAGGGTATAGAATTTATAGGATTAATTTGGATACAATAAAATTTAAATCTTATTAGAATCTTGATTCTCCCAGAGGTTTTATTTTTAAAAAGTGGGGAACAAGTCCTGGTTGTTTAATGCACTGATCAGTGATATCCAATTGATAGGTAGTGGAAGCTGTGTGGATTGGTGTGGCGGTTGGTCCGATTGAAGAGGAGTATCTACATGAGTTAATTGTTCGCTTCATGTTGGTTCATCTCTTTATGTAATCTCCAACTACAACATTGAATCCCTATAAGATGGTGATATGTATAATTGTTAGCTCCACTAGGATAGACAACCTGAGAGGGGGGAGGGATGATAAGGGTATGACAGATAAAAACAACTGCCCCTTTTGATCTTGTTTTGCTGTTAGACAAAACCCTCTTCTATATTCTTCCCGATGCAGAGTATGAACAAACATTAAAGCATGGATAGGACACAATGATTTTTACTTGGTTCACCCACATTGGGATACATCCAAAGAGAATAACCCGGTAGTATGCTGATGTACCAATTCCAATATAAGCACAATTCTATTTACAAGCTCAAAGTAGACTCACTATCCCTCCTGGTTTACAACCACTCACAATTTTAGAACTCAATGCTCTCTCAACTGAAGTCAGCTCACTACTTCTTCAGAATATCCAATCAGAGTTTATAGAACAGTAGGCATCTTCATTTTCATGAATGCACGCATCCTCTACTGTTGATAGATGCTCTGTTGAAGTCCAACTTTCATCCACTGATGAACACCCATTTTCCTTTGATCACCGGGCAATTCCTTTGGAACAACATTCTCAATGCACCGTACATCGCGAGGCTCCCAATTTCGCAATGCTAAAACAGGCCTTCATGAAGCTCCTGCCTTCTCACAAAGCACACTTGTGAAGGTCAAGATTTCTCAATGCTTAGGCTGTCATGGAGCTCCTTCCTTTTTGCAACGAAAACTCCTTAGAGCATGCGACCTCACGAAGAGCACTTCCTTTCGCGGAACAAGATTATCTTCCGCGAAGCACCTATCTTTCACAAAGAACACTACCATTTAGAAGTACCTGTGTGAACCGAGAGCAAAAAATTTTCTTCTAAAATTATTTACTCCTCTCGAGGGGTTAGACCTCTATTTAAAGGTGATTCCACAAACCCTCGATCCTTCCACACGAATTCATCACCACATCATCGCCAATCACGAAGCTTTGAATTTTCTGCTGGAATTCACTCAAAATCGCGAAGCACCTCGACAATTCTCGGATCGCGAAGCTCGTCCAAATCACAGATCATTCCGTCAATTACCTCATGCCACCACCACAATGTTCCATCATATTTCATTTCAACACATCCATTCCCGAAGCTCGTCATAAGCGCAAAGCATCACCATCAATGTTTTTCTTATCATGGTGAAATCCAATCCATGAAGCCTATCTTCGTGAAATTCATTCCTTTTACATATTAAAATATGATATTTAGGGAAATCATATTTTTCCACCTAGTACCACTCTTTTTTACTACCTCCAGATCATCCGTTCATTGTCAACATGGATTGTCACAACTTCTATAGAACTCGACAAATCTCCATGGAAACCTGCTTTGTCAACAAACACAATCAACCCAAAAAAAATCAATGTTACCTATAAGGATTTTCCCCAAAAATCTCTCCATTTGGGTTTGTTGAAAACTCTTCACAACTCTTCTCAGAATTATTTTCTATACTTTGATACCTCTCTGAATATCCTTCTAACTGCTACCACCATTCGACTCTTATGATTCTGATAGCATTCAAGGAATCACATAACACGTACTCCAAGCCAACCGGAGAAATACTAGGCGTCAGAAACAAGAGTAGTATGAAAAGTTCATCAATGAATCACTTTATTTCAGACACTAATTTTTTATTCGAAACTGATACCAATTGCAAAATTGATACCAATTGTCGAACCATACTGATACCAAATAGTGATAGCTGGAAACCTTCTCTCACCATTACAACATCACTCTTCTGCTTTTATCACTATCCTCAGTTGTCGTGATATCTAGTCTTTGATTGATCACTTATAGAATCATCGGATTTAAAATGCTCACCCTATTTCACTACGCTCCCCCTATCTTGCGGATCCACCTATCAGCTTCTCCCCATATCATTCATGATTTCTCAAATAGCCACACTGATTCCTCCTTGAACAATTACTGTTTTCTCCCCCTTTGTCAACGAACACAAAGGGCATTCCTCTGTGGTCTATAACAGTGTAAAAACAAATATAATAACATTAGGGAAAAACACATCATACCTCGGGGAGAGGGGGTCGTTACACACCCACAGAATTTTATGTGTGGGGAGTCGAATGAACTCTTAGAGCCAGTCGATGCCTTTCAAATGCTTCCTTGGGTAAGACCTTTGTCAAAATGGCTGCAACCTGTAGTTATGTAGGCACGTACTCAAACTTCAAAATTCATTTCTCAACCTTCTCTGTGATTAAATGATACTTTATCTCACTGTTCTTCGTCCTTTAGTGATGGATGAGATTTTTACTGAGATTTATAACACTTGAGTTATCACACTGGATTCTGATCAGATACATCACTTAAATTCCCATATCACCAAGCTACTGTTTCATCCACAATAACTGTGTGGATGCTTGAGTGGCAGCAATGTACTCAGCTTCTGTGGCACTCAATGAAATGCAATCTTGCTTCTTGCTTAGCCAAGAAACACATAGTCCGCCAAGATTGAAAGCACCTCTTGATGTTGATTTACTGTCATCCATTGTACCAGCCCAATCCACATCAGTATATCCCAAAAATTTGGATCGAGATTTTGCATTATACATCATGCTGAAGTCTACTATTCCCTTGATATACAAAAGTATCCATTTCACTCTAAGCATGTGGCTTTCCTTGTGATTACTCTAATATATCGCTGCTTGGAATGTGGCGAATACAATATCAGGCCTTGTTGTAGTGAAGTATAGAAAACTTCCAATGATTTGCTTGTATTCTGTGATATTAACTTCCTTGCCATCCTCATCTTTGTACAATTTCATCCATGTAGCTACCGAAGTCATCATCTCCTTGGAATTTTCCATTACAAATCTTTTCAAAATACCCTTGGCATATTTGTATTGTGAAATGAATGTTCCATTCCTTCCTTGTGTCACCTATAGATCAAGGAAAAACGTTATCTCTCCAATCATTGACATTTCGAAATACCATTTCAGGAATTAGGTAAATTGTATGCACTAAGCTTCATCTGATCCACCAAATATTATGTTGTCGACATAAACCAATACCACCATCCTTTGAATAATGTTGTTGAAATAGAGATTGTAATGAACCCCCACACGATGGAAACCAAGATTCTTCAAGTATTGATCATGACTTGAGTACCATGCTCTTGGTGCTTGTTTCATCCCATACAACACATTCTTCAATCTCCAAACCTTGTTCTCATCCTCATGAATGATAAAACCACATGGATTCTCAATATACAACTCTTCCTCTAGAACCCCATTCAAAAAATGAAAATTTGATGTCTATCTAGAACACTTTGAACTTCTGTTTCCTTGTGATGGATAGGAATAATATGATTTTCTCCAGCCTTGCAACCGGTGCAAATGTCTCATCAACATCTATTCCCTCAATCTGGGAGTACCACTTTCACACTACTTGTGATTTTTTACGAATCACTATGCCATATTTATTTATATTGTTGTGATAGACCCATTTAGTCCCGATGACATTCTTATCTAGTAGCCTCAAAACAATATCCCACATCTGATTTATCTCAATTTGATAAATCTCTTCATTCATTTCATAAAGCCAATTTTCATCTTCAGCTGCATCAGCGAAGAATTTAAGCTGAACCTATTATAGTAGAGATGTCTGCTGCAGTGATTTCATTATTCTTGTCTGAACTGGAGCTGAATGATCACCTATGATATTCTTCCTATCAATTTCAGCTCGACTCCTTGGCTTTTGTGAAGATACGAACTTTATATCTTCATGCTCATCATCAGTATCTTCTTCTAAATCAACATCAGCCACTTCTGCTCCCCCTTCATTGCTTTCCTCCTCATCAGTTTCATCTGGAAATTGTTCACTGCACTGTTTAATGATCTACTCATTCTCCACTACAGTGACATCATTTCTCTCAACAACTTTTCCAATCCGTTTCTTAAAACATTTGTATGATTTTCTTTTTCTTGAGTAGCCTAGGACTATCCCCTCATCTCCTCGTGACTCATATTTCTTATGTTTTTAATTTTTGAGGATAAATCACTAGATTCCAAATATTCAAAAGTATTTCACCATTGGGTTCTTTCCATACCACTTCTTGTACGGAGTATTTCCATCCTTAGGATACAACAGAGCCCTGTTAGAAATATAGACTGATGTCAAAATGACTTCCTTCCAGAATTTCTCTGGTAGGTCCTTTTTTAATGGGAATTATTCTGGTCGTGTTGTGGGTGATCTGATTTCTCCTTTCAACCACTCCATTATATTGGGGTGTTCTTACTGGAAAAACTTGATGCCTTATCCCATATTTCTCGAGATAGTCTTCCACCTGACTATTTTTGAATTTCGTACCATTGTCAGTACGAATCCTTATAATTTTCTGTCCAAGAATCCTTTCACACTCCATGCAGTACTTTTTTAAGCAGCTTAACACATCTGACTTATGGGCAATAATAAATACCCATGCCATTCTACTATAGTCATCAATGAATAAAACATTGTACCTCTTTCCGTCAATTTCTCTTCGTGTGATAGGACCATAAACATCAGTATTAACCAATTCGAGAACTCTCGTTGACTTCTTTTCCTTTTCTTTATAAGTCTTTCTCATGAGCTTCCCTTGTTGGCATGCATCGCACATGTGCATACAATCATGTGATAGCTTATGTAGGTCTCTTGCTGCATCAAACATTATCAGATCATCCAGGGATAGTTGGCATAGATGACCTAGTCGTTTATTCCACAACTTGTTTTCTTTCTCTCTGGACAGAAAGCACATATCTTCTTCTCCACCTACCAGGTAGAGATTTCCCTTTGTCCATTTTCCATATAGAACCACTGCCCCATATATTCCATTGAAGATACACACCGTCTTAGTAATACTTATAGAATTTCATGAGTCACATAGTTGACTAACGCTGAGTAAATTGTGACTTAGGCCTTCTACCACTAAGACATGAGAACATCTCATCTATTTTCCCCCAAACATGGACTTTACTGATCCAATTATCTTCAAGCCTTCATCATTTCCAAACTTGAAAACTCCCCCGTTTTCATAATTTATGCATGTGACAATATCCTTATTACTTGTGATGTCAGATGTGAAACCGTTATCAAGGATCCACACACGAGAGCGATCTGATACTTTATGGGAAATTTCCACCACCACTGACTTCTCATTATTTCTCTTCTTGGTCTATTTTTTTCCTTTATACATGACATGGATTGATACATGTGATCATTCTCATATTATGATGGACCTGCTTCAGCTTTCAAGCCTACAAATCTATTTTTCATTTTCAACTCACCTGTTGGTTCATTGATCTGCTGCTTGAGGACATATTGATTCTCCTTTGGAAAATTACATTGTAGGGTCGAAGTGCAGTACCTAGCCATGTGCCCAAATCCTATGCACCAAAAGCAGTTTCCTTCAAAATATGTTCTGGAGAACCGTTCTCTTTCTGGATTCCACCTTTGTTCTTGTGTCGTTCGATATCTTCTGGCTATGGAACACACATACTTTGAATGTCCCATATTTCCCCAACAATAACACCTGATGTAAGGTACATTCTGTTGAGTAACATCGGCACTAAGAGTTTCTCCTTGGGATCTCTGAATATTTTAATTCTGCCTTATTCCCAAATCAACCTTTAATCTTGGAGTAGGTTCTTGTGGTCTGACCGCAACTTTCACATCTTTTTGTCTTTAGTCAAGCCATGAGTCTACCTTAACGTCTGAGCTCAATTGATTCTTCTTTCCTACTAAACTAATAGGATTCTATTTCATCTTTTCAGTCTTCGGAATGACCTTATTTATCAAGAATGTGTTGGGAATCAATGGGTTTTCCTTGTCTTTAACATTACTCTACAGACTGACAAATTTCTTTTTCAAGATCTTTGATATGCTTGATGTGATATTTCCTTCTATTTTTCAAGACATTGATCTCCCTTTTCCATTCATCAATCGTGATTTTATACTCACTAACTGATTCTGAGTTCTCTACTTTTTATTAGTTGAGTTTCTCAATTTCATCATCATTTCTCATTTCATATGCAAAAAATGTGTTATGCAGGTTATCCATTGTCAGCTCTTTAGGTTCTTTATCTTCCAAAACTGAAACTTTCGCATTGAACTGAGGTGGATGTTTCCTCAAGATACACTTCAAAATCTTTATGTCTTCAATAACTTCACCACGACCTCGCATGTCCTTTACACCATCATTTACCCTGTCAAATAATGTATCAACATATTCATTCGGGTTTATCCTCATATCATCATACTTGTTCCACAACACTTGCAGCTTCGCTTCTCTGAACATTGTACCACCTTCATATATGTTCAACTGAATTTCCCACATATCATGTGTTGTTTTTCATGACATCACCTTGGTATATATTGAATTGGATAGGTTTCCCCCTAGGGCATTGATTCCCTTTGCATCAACATCCTATTCTCTGCACTCAGATTCTAATAAAGCACCACTATTAATATCAGCTGTGATACCATTCATTTCTGTAGTAAATACATCCATTCTTAATGATTGGAAGTAGTGTGGAATATGATTCTTCCATATATGGAATTTTTTTCCCATCGAATATCGGAATTGCATTATGATTAGTGACCTCCATTTGAGAGAGAAACACTAATATTAACCTTTCGCTCAGATACCTATTGATAGGTCCACTAGGCTAGATATCCTGAGAGGGAGGTGGGAGGGATGAATCAGGGTATAATAGATTAAAAAAACTACCTCTTTTTATCTTGTTTTTCTATTAGACAAAACCCTCTTCTCTCTCCTTCTCGATGCAGAGTATGAAAAAACATTAAATCACACAAAGGACATAGAAATTTTTACTTGGTTCACCCTCACTAGGATACGTCCAAGGATCATACACCAGTAGTGTTTCAATGTACTAATTCCACTATAAGTGCAATGTTGTTTACAATTTTGAAGTATACTCACTATCCCTCCTCGTTTACAACCACTCACAATTTGAGAACTCACTACTCTCTCAACTGAAGTGAGCTAATTGCTTCTTCAGAAGATCCACTCACAGTTTATAGACATATAGGTCTCTTCATATGAATGAATGCACGCATCCTCAATTGATTATAGGTTCTCTATTGAAGTCCAACTTTCATCCAAGGATGAACACCTCTTTTCCCCTAAACACGGGGCAATTCCTTTGAAACAACCTTCCCAAAGCACCTTACATCGCAAGGCTCCCAATTTCACAAAGCTAAAATAAGCCTTCGTGAAGCTCCTGCCTTTTGCGAAATACTCTCCAAATGCACTCTCGTGAAGCTCAATCCTTCGTAATGATTATGTCGTCGCATAGCTCCTGCCTCTACGCAAAGAAAACTCCTTAGATCATGTGGCCTCACGAAGTGCACATCCTTTTGCGGAGCAAGATTAGCTTCCATGAAGCACCTATCTTTGTCAAATATCACTAACTTCACAAACTACCTTCGCGAACCGACATGAAAATATTTTCTTCAAAAACTCTCTACATCTCTCGAGAGGGTCGACCACTATTTATAGGTGATTCCACAGACACTCGATCCTTCCATGCAAAGTAAGCGCCATATCATCGCCAATCTTGAAGCTCTGAAATTTCTGTTGGAATTATCTCAAAATCGCAATGCACCTCGGAAATTCTCTAATTATAGAGCTCGTCAAAATCGTGAAGCGTTCCATCAATTACCTCGATCCGCCGCCACGAATCTACCTCAGCTTTCCGTTCAACACTTCCATTTGCGAAGCTCGTTGTAAATGCGAAGCATCGCCATCAACATTTTTATTGTCTTCGTGAAATCCAATCAATTAATCCTATCTTCACGAAATTCATGGCTTTTCAATATTAAAATATGATCTTCTGAGAAATCCTATTTTCTCGATGCTCACCAACCTCCAAATTTTGGACCCCAAAAATTTGGCAAACACTGGAAATTGACACCACCTTGTACTGATCTTTTGTACCCCCACCAAATAGTTCATTCCCTTTTCATCGCTCTTTGTCAACATGGATTGTCCACAACTTCTCTGGAACTCGACAATTCTCCATGGAAATATTCTTTGTCAACAAATACAATCAACCCAAAAATACTGCTATATTACCTCGAGGGATTTTTTCCCCTACAATAATACATCATATGTAAGGGTAGTAGTGATCATTGATAGATCTTGAGGAAAATCACCATATGAAGTAAACAACCCTGCCTTAGATATATCTATATTATCATGGGTATTTATATAGAGGGAAATTTTCAATAATGGGGATTGGTACACCATGAGCTCTTAGAAGGGATCAAGAATTTCATCAACCTACATTTACCTATGGAGGGATTTGGGGATTCTATGGAGCTAACCATCGAGGATAGAAAAAATAAACAGTTAGGATACTTCCAGAACCACTAATGAAAATTAGCGGGGTTAGGGAACAATCAACATGTTTCATTCCCATATTGAATCTGAGAGGCTGATGGGGTTGAAAATTAAGTTCTACTTCCCATGATTTTTTCTTCAGTGGTTGTGGTTCACCAATTTCCCATGTAATGGTTTTTTAGGGTAGGTTAGTTCATCGTCACAAAGATGTCCTCTGTATGGGTTGGTTATGAAGTGGGGAGGGCCTCCAAAATGATTTCATGAGATATGGGGAGGGCCTCTGTATCAGTTGCAGCTTGATCGGGGAGGACCACCTTGTTGAGTGGTTAAAGAGTGGTGATTACCTCAACTCTGATTGTTAAAAAAGATTATAGGGCCTCTTCTATGGTCGGAGGAGACATGAGGAGACCCTCCATGAAAACTAAGAGTAATTTCTTGTGGAAAACCTCCATGATGGATAGTTAAAGCACAAGGATGACCTTCACACTAATCGAGATGAGAATGGGGAGGTCCACTGTGTTGAGTAGAAATGCTATAGAGATGCCCTCCATAATGACTATTAAAATCATTGGAGGTCCATTTATTTGGCTTGTGGATAGATGGGGAGGACTTACATTCCAGCTATTTATAGAGTGGGGAGCACTCCCACTCTGCTTCACTTTGACATGGGGAGGACCCCAAAGATGGATGATATTAATAGTATAAAGAATAACTATATTCTAGTTGATAATAAAGGCGGGAGAACCATTTTTTATTAATTATAGAGCATGTAGGACCACCTCTTGAGCTGGTGGAAACATGTTTGGGATCACCTTGTTCATTGTCGATGAAGTGGGGTGGTCCTCTTCTTTGATCGATGTCAGAGCGGGGATGATCTCTACTTGATCAAGGATCGGCTTGAGGAGGACCTCCAGACTGATTGTGAGAGTGGGGATGAACTCTTCAGGGGTTAGTAATGGGGAGGGGAGGACCTTTACACAAAAACACTTCATCATGGTCTAGTATGTAACATTTTTTGGTGGTGCCATTGATTTTTAGAGTCAACCAATCCATCCGGGGAAGCTGCTAAGATCTTGATCCCTATAGGGAAAAGATGAGTCCCAAATCTTCAATCACAAGTGTCTAGAAGACTTAAATAGTGGTTATAGAGTGTAGAGATTATACATTAGTGGATTCCCCCTGACATGTATTCACTTGAGATTATTCTTGAGGTTGATGTTAGGTGGTTGAGAGAGGGTATGCGGGGTAGGGATCATAATGGCCAGACCTCAGAACCCTAGATGCAGTTCCTTTATTTATAACATCATCATGATTATGATGAATCACATTTTTAAGGACTGATCATTTTAGAATTATTGGAAATCCAGAATCCATATATTACAACCACAATAATTTTCGGAAATAAAATTTGGTAGAATATAAGAAATCTCTTAGCATCCATAATAATCATAAACAAAATTAATCTTCATAACATTAGGAAAGAATGAATAATAAGGTTGAGTTAAACCTCTCAGTAAATATATGTGAGGTGGAAGAAATAATGAATTAACTATAATAAATTTAAATGGAATGGTAAATAACTTATAAAACAATCAATACGAATAACTGGATAACTCAGAATCAATATGAGATGGTAATAAAATGAAAGCACTTTAAATTTAATACATAGACTAAGAAAGAATTATATCAATAGATAATGTTGAAGAAAAAACCCATGGATAAAAAATAATTGAAATATATATGAAGGAAATGATTAATTATTGGACTTCATGTTTGAGTAACATGGAATCCTCTACTGTCATGTCCTTTCACAAGTTCTTTTATACTATGCTGATTTGGCCAACTAATCTGTCTCATGGGAATATTTTGATACATCAGGGGATAAATACATAGTGAATTCCCCACCTTTCACCACCTTTCCAAATAATTCATCAAATATAATAATCAAAATAAATAAAATTACTTAACAAATATAAATATTTATTAATAAATATAGATTTTTTAATCCATCCCCACATATTCAAAAAACTATCATAGTAAATACAATATGTAAATAAGGTGTATGGTTGAAGAAATAATAATATCTATTGTATGAGAATATGGATATTAAAGGAAGGTTCCACTAAAAAATTATTACTCTAAAGTGATTTTTAATATAAATTTAATAATAAAAAAATGAGGTGATATTTCCAATGTAATCGTTAAACATATTCTTGGGGAAAATAATATCTAAACCTTCCAAAGTGTCTCATACCTATTTGAAACAATTGAATCATAATACTCATGAATGAATTAAATTAAATTGTTGTTTTGAATACCATTAAGATAAAAGGGATTATTATATAATTTATCAAAAGGGATAGTATGTACAAAATATAAAATAATTGATTGGTGAATATAACATTTATCTCACAAATGTAAAAGGTGAGATTATTATCCCTTACAATGAGCCTGAAATGTCATGTGGGTCTTTATGTCCCTGAATAATAAATTTATTTTAATTATTTACAAACATTAAAACCATTTTCATGTTTATATAAACTTTTCTTTAACATATTAAAATGTTTTAATCATGTATAAAAATAATTAAATTTAGGTCTGGTGTTTTTACAAAATCCAGTTCATTTGAAAAAAATGACTTTCACAAGAGATATGTAGTCAAGGGGATTATCTTAGAAATATATATACAATAATAATAATTCCATAATTATCATCTTTATTTATTAATTTCACTTCTAAAAACATATCAGGAAATATCATTATGAAAATGAACAAATGTTACCATTATGGATATAGTATGTTGTACATATGCGTGGGTATTGTTCACATTTTTCAATTATCATTATTAAATGAATGTAAGTAACATTATATATTTAGATAGTGATATATTATAAATAGTATTCCATTTAGTAATATATACTTTTACATATAATTATATTGATGTAAATGTATTCACATCCCATCGACGAGATAGTAGTCCACAGGCCGACGAACGACATTCACACTTTTATTGTGTGTGAAAAGGAAAATAAAAAAAGATATATATTTTAATTAATGAAATGGTAATTATTTCATTAATACCATATATAATACATTTATATCACATATTTTAAATTAAACCCATTCTTTATACATTCCATGTATGGTGTGCACGAATGCCATCCCTTTGTGGAAGTGGTACTCCATACTTCCACCAACGATATTATCATACTAACATGAATTGAAATGTATAATGGTATATATTATAACATAATTATAGAATACTAAATATAAATATTATACAAATCAGATATTGACTATGTTTCTATCATAATTCCCATCAATGATATGCGCTAAAGGAAAAATAGATAACTTCATTTCATGAGGCGGTAACTTATCATACACAAGAATACTAACTTCATTACCAAATAGATGGAGGTGTGTGTAAGTGTAGGTATAACCCATGACATAACAGAATATAATTATATATAATATAATGGTCCTTTATATAAGTTTGAAAACTTTATAATTGAAATAGTGGGTAAAGAAAAAAACGGAAGATTGTGTGGAAGGATGCAACCTCTTTTTTGGGTAACGCCTCATGGTTTTCCCCAAAGGGAATCCTTGGTTGGAGTTATACCAAAATTTAGGATTATTGGCAGAGGGTATGGATGTTTAGGATATATTTTGAAGTGAAATACTATTTTTTGGCGTGAGAAAGTGAGAGGGGTGAGTTCCTTTTTATAGTTTATGATAAGTGGCATCATTGAAAAATTTTGTAAAGGTAAATCCATCCACATTTTTCATATTTCATGTCGATAACATAATGGTCCAAATTATATACATGGGAGTATGATTCAAAATATTTCAGTAAAATGGATTTTAAAAACTTATATAGGAAATTTTTTATCTTTTATATATGGATTAGTCTATTTGTATTTATTTTTTCTCATAATCATTGTAATTAATTTCAATTACATTAACATTTTTTGGAAAACACAAATTTTAACATATTAGATATTATAAACTATGTTGATTCAAAATATGGAATAAATGTTTCAATTTTACACTCACAAAAGTGGTGCAAATTTATTTAAATTTAATCCCATGGACGGGTCGACCAAGCATGTTTTTAATGTAGAAAATGTTCAAAGGTTTGAGATGTTTATATATCCCATACCAAAGTGAAATTTATTATGAAGACATAAATTGGAATAAATTATATATAATTGATATAATTTATCTATAAAACTAATAAAAATATAATTTAACTTTATCAATTAATTATACAAAAAACTATTTTTGAAAAAAAATTATGTATTTTTTACTATTTTTCGAAAAAGAAAACATCATTGAAAAATATAGAAAATTCACCTAAGATAATTTTTATGGTACATTTTAAAAAATTAATTCCATTTTTATATAAAATAATTATAAACATGTAAAAATTTAGATTTAATGCAGGTCATACATTACAATGCTGTAAAACATATTTTATAAAAATATTGGTTTTTATGTGTACTATTGGATTTGTTCGTGTATTATTCTTTTCTAAAATATTGGTTTAATGAATGAAATATTTTATTTGATACATAATATATAATTTTCCTATATAATATATATTAAAGTGTTAGAATAAAATTTATTATGGGAAACATGTGTAAATAATTTTTTTTTAAATTGGGTGTTGTTTTATTGAAAAAAATATCACCATAAATAAATTTATTCTAAAAGAAAAATATTGAAAATTTTCAGGTGATACATTATTCACACCTAAATGAAATTATCCTAGAAATTTATGGTGTATCAACATAAAAAATATGTGGGTATTTATCCTTCATAGAATCATATGGATCCCATGTTTCATCTTCCATTTTTTTGATTTCTCCAGACTAATTTTACCAAACGATTCGTCCGATTCCATAATACGTTCTCTTTAGTATTAAGAATTTGAATGGGTTATGAATAGTATGAATATTCCTGTTCTAAATCTATTTCATCAGGAGTGATCAAAATCAATGGTTTAGGCATGAATATCCTTAGCAGATATATACTGAACACATCTTATACCTTTGATAGATTTGGTGGAATTTCCAAACAGTATGCAACGAATCAAAAATATTTCATGAATTTAAAAGGGTCTGATATAACTAGGACTTAGTTTAAAATTCTTATCAAACCATATAAAACACTTCCATGGAGGTAATTTAAAGAAAACATGATCTCCCACTTTGAAAAAATGTTATTTCCCCAAATTAATAGCACAACTCTATTTCATATGATTAGAAAATTTAATATGTGTGTATATCGCCTTTACCATTATTGTTGTTTCTTCTAGAAGTTTTCTGTATATGAGTTTCCTTTCAACAACATCATCCCAACATGTCATATTACGTTATCTATTTCCACATAATTCATCATATGACACAATTTTAATACTAGAATAGAAACTATTATTATAGGAAAACTCTACTAATGATAAGTTCCAATCCCGGAAACATTAGATGTTGAGTGAGAATAACTTAAATTTGTCTCCCATTTTTTAAATTGTTCTTTTAGACTGATCATTATTTTAAGGATAGTATGAAGTGATCAAATTATGTTAACTCTTAGAGTGCTTCAGAATACACTTCCATGTTTTGGATCTAAAGTGGATATCTCAAATTGAAAAAATTGACAGAGGTGAACCCCAATGTTTACAACATAATTAATATAGAACCTTGGTAGGTTCTCTAGAGGTTGTTCTTCCCTTATATCCATGAAATGTTTTGATTTGGTTAAGTGATCAACCATAACCCATATTTCATCATTCATTCTTGGTGTCTTTACTAGTATCAAGAAAATATCTATATTAATTTCATCCTATTTCCACATAGAAATAGGAATAGGTTACTTGACTCCTTTTGGATGACACATCATAACATTAACTTCTTGAAGAACTAAGCATATATTTCTATAATCCATAATATTCTACTTCATTTTATCCCCATAAAGTGTTCCTTAATGTATCTATTACACTTCACTATCCGAGGGTGTATAAAAAAATTTTAGTTATGGGAGTCATCAAACAATTCCATTTTTAGATTCGGTATAGATGGAACACAATGCATTTTCTAAATTTTATAACACTATCATTACTAACAAATTATAATTTATATTATTCCTGACATTTATTTACTTATAGAAGTCCTCGAAATCAGATTGATAATTCTCTATACTGTTTAATGATGATTGTTTTTATATCATATGAAAAATAATTAATGTCTACCCTTCTATAAAAATTTACATATCCTTCATTACTAGATCCACGAAAATATGATCCTTAATAATAAAAATTTTGTTTATAAAACCATAGTATTTCCTTCTTAATGCATCTTCTACCTTATTTTCTTTCCCTAGGTGGTTGAGTTTTGAACAATCATAATTCTTTTGTAGATCAATCTCACACCTTAGTCTCATATTGATATATTTCTGTAAGAAAATTTATTTCCTGAAATTATGATCATACTATGTATCACATGTTGTTTCATATAGATAATGTCTCCATATATTCAAAGTTAAAGTCATAGCTTCTTACTAATGATTAGGGTTTGGATAGTTTTATTTATATATCTTCAATTTCCTTGATGTATATGAAATAACTTTATCATATTACACTAGACAGAACCAATTCCCTTCTATGATGCATCACTATATATGAAAAACTTGTCACATAAAAATAGTAGATTAAAAATTGGGTCATTGGACTATCACTTATTTATATTATCTAATCATTATTCACATTCCTTTGTCCAAAAAAGAACATGACCCTTTTACGTGTATTCATGGATAATGGGTTAGCCAATCAAGAAATATTCAGTATGAATTGTTGATGGTAACCATTTAAACCAATGAAACTACATACCTCTTTAATTTTTGTTAGCATAATAAAATCTATTAAAAAAAATTCATTTTTGTGGATAAAATTCTATTTCATCCTTAGAAACAAAATGGAAAAAAGGAACTTCTTGAATCTAGAAATCACACTTTCTAAATTTCCCTTCTACCTCTTCCCTTATATGTGTCTTATGAATGATCCTGAATTGATTCTAGTGGTCCTCATAGATTTTTGAATACACAATAATATCATAAATTAATTCCACAAAAAATAAAAAAAATTATTCCCTGAATACTATATTTATTTGGTCTATAAAATGAGGTTTAATTTGTCAACCAAAATAGAATTACTCTAAACATGTAATGTATATAACTTGTCTAGAAATTTTTTATTTGGAATTTTTTCTTTCTTAACTCTTAATTGGGGATACCCAAAAAGAAGATTAATCATTGATAAATAGTAGGCTCTGTGAAGTTGATAAAATATGGTGTTAATGCGAGATAGATGATACTTTTTCATTTTTGTAATGGAATTTATTTCACTATAATCAGTTCCAAACATCATTAATTCTTCTTTATTTTAAACAAATATGATATAGGCACCCCATGATAGAACACTAGGGTGAAAAATCCTTTATTTCCCAAATATTGTAGCTATTTATTCAACTCGGTTAATTCTATTGTAGCCATTCTATGGGGAGTCTTAGATATTGTTCATTCATAATGGATTTAATCTAGGGAATATTCAACCTCAAAGTCTAGGTGATGTCTAGGTAATTCCTTATAAAATACATCAATATATTTATATATAATAGGTACATCCTCATTTTGGAGAATACCTCATTCATCTGCAGATTTTTTTCTTTATTTCCCATAGAATTTCATTATGTAATGTTATTGGGTTTGGATTTATATTATAATCATATAAGGAAAAATTTTCTCTAATGTTGATGGATTCTATATATTTCTCACATATTGTAATTTCATTCCTCTTGCAATAAATTTTTGTGTCATCATCTAAAATCCATTTCAAACAAAGGATTCCTTCAAATTCATCCATTGGTAAGATAATAAGTTAAATAATAAATGCATGTTTATATGTCATGATGGGGACTACATGACATATCATTATTTTACTGAGACATCCCTTATGATTTTTTATTGACAACAACTTTATTAAATAAAATGGTAAATGTTTTATTTTCTTAGAAAACGTGGTAGATAAAAAATTGTGTGATGATCTAGAATCAAATAAGGCATTCGATTGATTTTAAGATTAAATTAATGTACCTTCCAATATGTCATTGGGTACTTCTACCTCAGCTATTGTGAGTGCAGCAGCATGGTCATCTCCGATAGGCCTTTTTTTTGGAATATTCCATTAATTACATTGCATTCATTAGTTTGGTGACCCCTATCTCTACACTTATAATATTTTCACAATACTTTTATCTATTTAACTATATTTTTTTCATAGTTATCACATGTGGGAAAATACTTATTTTCCTTCTTCCCTTTATCAATAATTTTATCTTCATATTTATTCTTATCATTCTTCCATTTGAATCCATAATACTTGGATAATTCATTCTCTATCTTAATAAAATATAAAACTATTACATTATATGATGAAAATAATTGAGACACTAACTCCATTAGAAAACAGAGATTAAAATCATAATATAAGTGATCAATATTGCACTCCATGTTGGATATGAAATATGTAACATACCATTATAACCATATAAATGTATCCTCATAACCCAAAAAACATTATTCCTCATTTTACATTAAACAAAGGAACTTTATCCTCACCTCATTTTGTTGATATTGATGAAAGTGCTTATCAAATAATATATTCGTCAATGCTATCCATTCCATGTGTTCTATTTCTTCCTCCTCACTATTATCATAGATCAATGACCACCATTGATTAGCATAACCATTGAGACAATACAACATAAATGTAACCATTTCTTTTTGACGAAATCCTAATGCTAGTAATACCTTCTCAAAAGACTTAATCCATTACTACACCATAATTTTTTCTATAGTCCCACACAATGATGGGGGCCTCCTTCACTTAATGAGATCCAAAATTAGATAATACCATTATGGATTAGGTTTCTCCATCTAGGAAAGGTTATGTGTCATTACTTGATTAATATTTCATAATATTTCCATAATATTTTTCAATTTGAATAACAACTGTATTGTTACCCTGGTCATGGAAATCATTACATTTTCCATGAGTAAAAATACCATTATTCCTTCTAGGAACCACTTATAAATAATGCAATATACTAGATCAGATTATAAAAATATATAGTGGACAATATAACCCCAAAACTATTGAATTAGTAATCACAAAATTAAAACATTTCCCATAAATAATCTCATAATAATAAAATGCATTCTTTGGAAATATCATTTCTTTCAAATCCATCATAATGGTTTGTAATGAAAATGGAAATTATCTTGAGAGTATACCCTAGGAGTGTCAATCCAGGTTTATAGTAAGACTCATTTTCATGTATGAGGTTACATTGAGTTACGACTGACACACCTTGTATGAGTTGTTACCCCTAGGTACATCTATTCCAGAACCATATCCACCTATTTTATCTAAAAAACTGTTTATTTATAGGAATACCCACATAATTTATACCATTCCAAAAGTATATAATGTTATTAAATAATTATCCTAAAATTCTTTTTTAGGGTTATGTTTTAAAATATATGTTCTCTAAATCTAGTTTCCAAGGTTATTGCTAAACTTCCATTGATAACAAATGTAATGCCCTGACCATAGAATCCTAGAGCCCGTGTCTTACATTATTACTTTGGAATGATTAGAATGAATAAAATCATGATGGACCAATCTATTTAATAGTATTAGAAACCCAAAATACATACATGACACTCACAATACATTGGGAAAATAAAACAGGGCATAACAAAATAAAACAATCAACATCCAAGAAACTCCTTCAATAGGTTCCTCTACATAACCCAGGGAAAGGACACAATATATGCGTGAGCTAATATGCTAAGTAAGGTTTAGAAAAGAGAAATTAATACAATATTTTTGATAATAAATAAACATGTAAATATAATTAATTCATAATACATTCCATTCAAATAAGCAGATAAGGAATAATCAAAATGAAAATGTAAGAAACTGAAAATTGCTTCCATTCAATAAATTGACTAAGAAAGAACTATATCCATAGAAAATTTCAATGAAAAAATATCATCTAAAATAAATTATTGAAATATATATGATTTAAATTAATATTTATTGGATATCATGTATAAAAGATATGAAAACCATTACAATAAATACTTTACACTACATGGTTTACAATATTTTAATTTTTCTAAATTATTTGTCTCATAAGAACATGTCAATGCATCAAGGGGAAAAATAAATTCAAGGCCCCAAATATAACTTACATTCCAAATCATCATTCATATCCCATTTATATGGATTATCAAATATTCATATTTAATAAGTAATTTAGATTTATCTTTCTTTTTTGAGATAAAAAAATAACTATCAATGTAAAAACCATATGTAATGATGGTTTATAGTTTAGGAATTAATAAAATATACTTTATGAGAATATAAATATTAAATGTTGTTTCCAAAGGAAACTGATTCTAATAAAGTAATTGTTTCAAGAGAAAGTTAAAAATAAAAAAAGGTGGTTATATTGAAAAGGTAATCATCAAACACCATATTCAATATAATAATGTTTAAACATTCAAATGTGTCCCACGCCACTTTGAAACATTTGAATCATAAACGACATGAAGGAATAAAATTAAGTCAATGTTTTGGATACCATGAATATAAAATGGATCATGATATAATATATCAAAATATTTAGTAGATACAATACCCTTATTAACCTAGTGGTTAATATGACATTTATCTCAGAGATGTAAAAAGTGAGATGAAAATTACTTAGTTTGAGTCAACTTTTCATATTTGTCTTTATATTCCTAAATAATAAACATATGTTAATTATTTACTTTATTCATAATATTTTTCATTTTTCTGATTTATTATATTTTACTTATTACAATGTTGTATAAAACTACTGAAATAATTTAGTTTACATCAGGGGGTTTTGACTAAATTTAGTTCATACGTCCAAAATGACTTCGGTAGGTTGAATATGGTCAAAGGGTTAATTATATAAAAAAATTAAGGAAATAATTATAAAATTTATACATCAATTATAATTTAAAAAAAACATTAATGATGGTGATGAAAATATAACCAAAATTACAATCATGTAGATAGTAGGTCATACATACACATGAGTAATATTCTAATTTTTCAAGGATCATTATGGAAGAATGGTAAGTAAAATTATATATTTATAGAATGAAAAATATATCATAAATAAAATGTTATTTAGTAATATATATACATATATATGTATAATTATTTTTATCTATAAGTATTCAAATGACATCGAGGAAGCGGTAGTCCACATTTCAATGAATGACATTATCACTTTTACAGTGGATGAAATGGTTAAAAATGATATATTTTATTGATAGAAAGGTAATTATGAAAATAATATCATATATATGTCATTTGAGTCCCATACGTTTAATTAAAATGATATTTTATATGTTTTATGTATACTATTAATTAATCGAATCACATTGAGGAGGGGGTAGTCTATACTTCCACAGAAGATGTTATCATATTTACATGAAATGGAAACTATAACGGTGAGTTCCATAAAGGAAATAAAAAACCGTAAATCAATAATAAAAATCATATGAATCATATATTAACTAAATTTCAATAATAATTCCCAACCATGAAAGGTGGTAATGGAAAAATGAACAACTTCATTTCATAAGGTAGTAATTCTCTGTACAGAAGAACAATCATATATTTACCCATTTAATATAGTTGTCAGTAAGTGTATATAGAACACATAACATTACAAATTATCACGATATATTGGATAATGGTGTTTTTATATAATAATGTAATAATTATAACTACAAGAGTGTAGAATGAATAAAAATAATGAGTTTGAGGAAAGATGTTACCTCTCTTTTAAGTAACTTCTCTTGGATTGCACAAAAGGGAAACTTTTGTTGGATTTCTAAACAAGATGAAGCTTCTAGGATTAGAGGAGATATTTTTAGGAGATATGTTTTTAGATATTGTTTGATCCAATGTGTCTTGAGCTGTTTGAGGAAGTAGGAGGGGTGATTTCCTTTTTATAGTTGAGGATAGGTGACATTCATGTAAATTTTTGGAAAAAGGAATTCCACCCGCATTTTTCATGTTAAAAGTGGCTACATTAATGTTTAAAAGTATATAAAATTTCAGAAAGGGTCAAAATATGTGTATAAAATTTATTTTGGACAAGTTTATATTCTATTTGGATTTATAATATTAAGATCTTTTCCCATGTTACGAAAATTTTACTCTTAATCGTTGTAATTAATTTTTATTTCATTCCATAATATTTTTGGTAAAAAGTTAATTTTTCATTATTAGACATTATATATTAATATGATTAATATAAGGAATTAATTTTAAAAAATTCCTCCCACAAAATTTTTAGAAACATATTTAAATTTCATCTTATAGATGGGTCCACAAAGACTTTTTTTAAAGATAAAATGTTTAAAGGTTTGAGATATTTTTATCTCCAATATAAAAGTGAAAATGATTATAATGAACTAAATTGGTTTAAATAACATAACAATTTTTTCATAAATCTTTAAAAAAAATAAAAACTATTTTATTTAGCCTTATTAATGAATTATATGAAATGTATTTTTGATTTAAAATTCAGTATTTTTACTATTCACCAAAAAATTAAACATCACAAAAAAATACCAAAATTTCACCTTTAAGATAATTTTCTTGTTCCAATCTCAAAAATCATGTTTATTTTGATATATAATTTTTTAAATCTTCTAAAATTTATATTTAAACATGGTTCTCCATTAAAAGCAGGTAAAACTAATTTTATAAAAATATAGGTTTGTATATGTAATATTAGGTTGGTTCTTATTTACATTAATAAAATATTCTCGATGAATGTAAAAAATAATTTATTTAATATATAATCTATAAGTTTACTATATATAAAATTTAAATTTATTATAATATTTTTAAATGTAAAAAATATTACAAAATAATGTTTTGATAAAACCAGGTGTTGTCTATGTGGATAAGATACAAAGAAAATTAAATAAATTCTAAAATGAAAAAGTGGTAATTTCTTGGGGTGCTACATGGATAAATTATACCCAATCATCATCCTAAGGGACCCATCATTTATGGTGCTGATAGTGCCTACTGGGAGCCCTCCTTAGCCATTGGCAAGGTGTACTCACAATTGGGGTGAATCAAGCATCCCCCGCCTAATCTATATGGGGGAGCAAGTCATAAGGTCCCATAGGGGGAGATTCCCAAAATGATTCATTGTATGAAAGGTGTGTTTTTATCCCTTTATGTCCCTTGGGGGCAGTAGTGTATATGAGGCGATGATGTCTCTAGGTATTTCAAGGTCATGCCCCTTATGAGAATGACCCCACCATGCCTGTGCCGACGTATGAGGGTGCTTATAACACTCCTTTGGATGATATCAAGGGTGAGATTTGGCATGGGAAACTAGTTTTTATAGGCATGATAAATTTAATGATGTGGATGGTGTTTTGTGGGATTAGTTTAATAACATTGATCTTGAATCTATGTTTTTGTTTGTTGGATGGAGGGTTTCCTATAGTTGAGGTCCATCAAAGAAGGTTAATTCAACCTTCAGTATATTTCTAAGTAAATATATGTCCAACTATCCGGAATCTTCCAATAGTCTAGGGATTGAGAGAGATAACCACATTGATAATGTCAAATATTTGAATGCCCAATGTTTATATTTTCTAATTTCTAGTGAGTTCTCTGCTAGTACCACTATTTTCTTGATCATACTCAGAACTAATATCTAGATCCGATGAGATGCTACTCTAATGGTGTCTCAAATGATAGTACTCTCCACATCAAATTGAAGATATTAAGGTCTGGTTCATTTCATTTTTTCATATTGTTTAATTAGGCCACACTGGTTGAACGGTATTTTTCCCTAGCATGGTTTTTACCACACATTCCCTCTTTCCAAAAGTGGGAAAAAATCATCACTTTAAATATTGATTTCTTCTCCTCAATCAAAACTATATGATGGGATGTCATCTCATCTTTCTTTGTATTCACCCATGGAACTTTTTTTATAGTTTGTGTCTCCATAATATAGTTATTTTATGACCATTGAACTCATTATACGTTCCATACCTTTATGGATTTTGGTTAAATACAAATATTCTATCCGGAAAATAATTCTATCTTCGTAGGTTGAAAACGTCAATATTGAGAGTAGTCACAATGGTAATCATTGCAATATCTAGACACTAGGATCACAAATCACTTATATTCTTCTTCATAGGATGGAATCTCAGGGACTCATCTTAGGTGAAGAACCCCAAGCATCCCTCATTGATCAAGGGGTATCCAATTTCTATTAAGTATGTCCCCAAGGATATCTTCCCATGAATCAGATTTTTTCATGAGTCAGCTGATTACAAGTGTAGATATCATTGAAGGATTTCACCTCAGGTGTCCCATTTTTTTCATGATTTATGTATTAGTGATCAAATGTTAAACTTACTTTATATATGGATTAGGATGTCATGGGAATTTGGATTGAGGAGTTAGTTCAACGTCTTATGGAGGTAGAGTTGATTGATCAACCACCCATATATGTGAATCAAGGAAGTTCATAACTATGAGGGAATATTTCACTCAAATAATTTTAACAATGGATGGATCGACAAGCCTTATAGATGAGGATCTAAGAGGTGTGTTCCATATATGAAAGATATCATGATGTGAAGGTTGATTAAGAACCCTATGTGGTTTATCTGGAAGGTACATCAATAGGTGGGACACTTGGATGTTTTACTGATTGATGGATTATAAAGCCCTATGATAGTGGATCCCGAAGGTGTGTCTCATAAATGGATGGGTTCACATTTTTAATATTGGTAAATGACCCCTTGAGGTGGACTAGGAAGGTACATCCTTATGACGGAGTACCTAAAAGGTTTTTCCAATAGATTTATCATAATGTCTTATGGAGGTTTATCTAGGAGGGGTGTCCCATAATGTGAATAAATCACCCCATGAAGGTTGATCGAGCACCCCTTGAGGTGGATTTTTAAGGTTCTTCCTTAGAAAGTATTACCTGAAATTTTTGCTGATGGATGTATTAGAATGCACTATAGTGGCGGATCTAGGAAGTGTGTCCCATAAAGAGAGGATGTAACACCATGAAGGTTGATCGATAACCCTTTGAGGTGGATCTTGAAGGTACATCCATAGGATGGATCACCTAAAAGGTTTACCAATGTATGTATCCTAAATTCAATATGTTGGTGGATTCAGGTGGTGTGTCCCATAAATAGAAAGATTTCATGTCATGGAGGATGATCAGGAACAACTAGGGGTGGATCGGTAAGGTACATCCCTGTAAGAGATCAGCTGTGTTTACCATAGGTTAGTATTGAACCTCATTGATGTTTCCTATGCAAAATGTTTACTATACTGGGTAAGAAACCCATGCATTTTGATTGTACTATTTAAGGCCTTGTGATAGAACTGATCCATGAATTTTAATATCATTCAATAAGGATGCACATGTCATCAAATGAGTGTTGACATTGGATGGATAATAGATAACACATTATATATTCCCTCCACAAGATGATTTCAATTTGTTGTACTTGGGGTGTAGGTTACAAATTGATCTACATAATGGACCTAAGAATGATGTGGTATCCCAGGTGGAGGGAATGATCATACCATATATATGTTTTTGGAGAAAATCAGTATGGATGTTGATTTTGGGTATTGTACTTAAGGAGGATTCTGATGTATCCCAATTTGTATGGAATAAAATCCCATGTAGTTCGTAATGGTTATATATTATGCATGAAAGAGGTCCATATGGTTGGTATGGTTTTTCGGGGAATACCATAAGGATGATTCCAATTTGAATGGAGGTTTTGGATTACACATGAAATAAACATATATAGTTATTGGATGGTTTTCCTAATAAACACTATCTTATAAGCCCATGTGAGTCATTACAGTTGTGGAAATCATAAGGAATTATTAGATCAAACACTCAGGTCTTGATGGAGGCTTCAATGAGAGATGGTGTTTGGATTATGCATGAAGGCTTACAATGAGGATATCATTTTTGGTAGGGGTCTAATTCTTTATGAGGAGGATATAATTCCCTCTGCGGGTAGGTTGTGTGGAGGCCATACCATGAAACTCACAAATGGAGCATCCTATTATTATTGAATTAGGTAAGTCCATAGTTTGACAACATGTGTTGGGGACATTTGGACTATGCAGTTTTACGCCATGCAGCTCAAATGGTCTAGGACTCACTCCTTCCTCTTGGGTTTATATAAACGATTATCATGATCGTCCAATGGGAATGGATTAGGAAATCCCAGAGACTACCATTAATGAGGATTGGTCAATAATTATGTCCATGTTATGATCCATATTTTGAGAAGTAATCGGGGTTACAGAACCTGTTCTGAGAAGAAAATGGTGTGGAAACACATGCACTAAAGGCATAAGGGACTTCACATGAGGGATCTTGAAATTGTTGTGTTCATTCTTTGAGGGTTGTTACTATGAGGTAATAAAAAGGTATGGGTGTTTCACTCAATGGTTTCTAAAGCATGCTGATTTAATAAAAATATAGTCCATAGTGTCTAAAATATGGGGTGTACGTAAGATTGTGGGTTTCACGCATGACTAGGGTGTCACGTAGGAGGAGCATTTGCATGAACCTAAAAAGGGATGAAATTTGATGGTTGAGGATTAATAAAATATGGGACCAATCACTTGAGGACCCATATGTAACCTAACATGAACAGTTATCTACCTTAATTATTCTATGCATTCATGAATTGGTTGAATTTTGTATAATGTGCAAAATCGAGAAGCTTCGTATTTTGAAGATTCGTCATGAGGATGTGGTAGAGCATCAATTTATAGATGAAAACAATGGTGATGGGTTCAAAATAATTTAATGTATAAAACCTTTGTATATAGCTGACCAAGTCCACTTTGGAAACCAGGCATGCTAGTATTGGGCCTTGACGTTGACTTTTACCCATAAGACATGCTTTTACACATAGCCATTATTGCTTGTGCATTGTGAATTTTCCTTGTTCACGATATTATTTACCATCATTTAATTTGAATTATGAAGTGAAAATTACCTTCACCTTTAGATAATACATGACATATGTGACAGTTACTCTCATTTCACACACACATGGAGTCTTACGTGCACCACCATTATTATTCTTGGAACGTTCCATCGGGATATGATTCATGTAATATCTATCAAAAAAATTATTTGTGTCCTCAACTGATATTTCAACACCCAAATGTGTGAATATTGAAGGTTTTTCAATGACCTAAATCTACTTTGTAATTTTTTGTTAACTGGTAATAATATGTTGGGTATTTTAATATAATAGGATAATGTAAATTCTAGGTACCTGATGTTCTTATATTATGTTTAAAGTTTTGTGTGATACACATTTTTGTGGAAGTTATATATTGAATATTAATTGAAGAGAACCAATTTATTATAGCTTGAACTGATTCAATGAATATCGTATTCATTATTATGTGATGTTCTATTGAGGGATCAATTTTGTGTGATGTCAAGACTCTCAAGAAGATTAGAGATAATGAAACAATTTCCCTTTGTTGATGATCAAGTTGTTGGAAAATGACTTGTTGGTTTAGTATTTTGAGGTAGGAATAAAATTAATAGGGAGGATATTTAAATGTATTGATACAAGGAGTCAAATTTCATATTAAAAATTTGATGAGTGGGACATAGAAACTAGATGTTTTCACCTTTTAAAAATTGTTATGATAATTTATGGGTGATAGAAAATATAATTATAATAATTATACTAATTGAATGATATGATAATAGGAATATGAGACACACATTAGGGAAAATTAATTTTACAAATTCATTTATGTGAACATATTTTTGAATTACAGATTCTATAGTTGGCAGTTACATTAGATGCAGCAAAACACTCAACTCATAAATCGGAAGAGCGGGAGCTCAATGAATAAGGAATCCTCGATAGAGAAGATTCTTTTACATCAATCATTTTTCCATATTTATTTTTAGAGATGAAATTTCATGATTATATTTTCATTTATTATTTTGTGATTATTTGCACAAAATTATCTAATATGATTTAGATTAAAATTAATTAATTCTCATTAAATCTATTTTATTTCATTTTATAAATTTATTCATTTAAATTTTTATAGAGTGAAATTAGTTTCATTATTTATTGGGATATTTTTTATGCTATTGGAATTAATATTGGGTATTTATAGATATCATTTTCACTTTTGAGAAAAAGCATAATTATTGAAAATTATAAAAGGATGATATATCTCTTTTCCCTCAACGAACATGTATCTTCCTAAAAAAATTCAATATTTTTATGAGCTTTTATTACAGTATGTGGAATATGTCACATATGGTTTGGTGTCTCAACCGTTTTTTTCCATAGTCACTTGAACAATTGTGATTATTGTACTTTTGTAATGAAAATTATCATTAGATAATTTTTCATAATTTAATTATTCTTAATCCTTTCCCAGTTAGTCATTTTATCAAATATCTTCTTTTAATCCCTCAAACACATAATCACTCTCATAGTTTAGTTTTTTTATTTTATTATTTAGAGATTTATTCTTTATTTTTTTATTTATTTGATACTCTCACATACCACAATAAAAGTAGATGTTATGCTAAAAAAATGATATTTAACACATACTTTCGAAACTATGTGAGAAATAGGTACATGGTATGAACTGGCCATATTATTAGGTCAATTATATTTATTGGAGAGAGGATTTGTGGAATCCTTTCTTAATGGAGGTAATGGTACGACATAGAATTTATTTAAATATTAAATAATTCACACAGAAATATGAATATCCTATTCATGTATTATTTACCAAATTAACCCCAAATAAAATTAAAATATGAAATATAGTTGAAATAAACTTAGCCAATCACATTTTACCTTGTTTATAATACATTTCAAAACTAATCTCATAGTTAATCATCATGAATCTCATTTTATCCTTAACCATCGAAACATAAATTCTTGCCCTGGTAACGAAATCAAATTATCCAAAAAGGGTACTTCTAATCCAATTTGGAAATTTTGATTCCAAATATGGAATTAATTTTACCAAATTAAATTTATATGTGTAATAGAAATTAGTTTTATTATAATAACATAAAATTCCAAAAAAAATCTAGTGAAAAACCTAATTCATAAATAAAAATTATTTTACCTTGAAATATGATTTTTTTTCTACAATTTTTATTATTAAATACAAAAATAAGGATTTTAGGATTTTTTTATCTACAGAATAACTCTAAGAATATTCCTAGAATTCCATTGAGTGGAAATACCCAAAATTATTGTTCTTTATTAATAAATTAAAACATATCTTCACAAAGGTCAGTGTTGGGTTAAGAAAGTCAAAAATATTGTTAAAATACAATATTTAATTTCATAAGAATATATTTAGTTAAATACTAGTCATAAAATTAGATAATGGAACGTGTTAGAGAAAATTTAAACCCATATCCAATTCTTTTAACCCAGTATTACACCTTTTATCGAGGTAAGAATTCATTAGCATGCTTAGTAATCTAAATGACCAAAAATTATGTTGAGCCTATTAAATTATATTAAAAATTTTAATTATAAATATAGAATATGTTTTTCATGATTTAATACTTATATATGAATGATATTCAATGTAATATTAACCCATAAATCACATGGAAAATTAGTATTTACGAAAAGGTGTTTTAATCCAGAAAATAAACTTATACCAATGTTAAGTAAAAATATGATTCCATTGCGATTAATTTTAATATTCATAAATAAATGGGAATTTTTATAATTGAGATCCAAATTAAAATAACTATTGGAATATTTCATTGAAAATAAAATATTTTTTAAAAAAATTGTATTTTTAAATATTCACAAAAAAATTAATATTTTCACAGAAATCATAACAGTTTACACTATATTAATTTTTATATGATGATATGAAAAATAAATCATTTCCAAAGAATAAAATTTATAATGTTAGAATAAATTATCTACAATACTAATTAACAAATACCAACACAATCAATTCTTGATAAATTGTATTTTTGATGCATAGAAATTTTTATTGAATACTAGGAACATATTAATCAAAAATATTTCAACAAATAAAACGTTTATAAATATTTTATTGTTGTTTTTATTCTTATTAAAACTATTACCATTATAAGTTATATTAAAATGGTGACATTTAAATAATAATATTTATATTTCAGTTGGATTGAAGTTATAATTGCAAGTAATGAATTTTATCAAATAACTAAAATTTATTTAAAGAGAAATATATTAGATAATATAAGGGTGTTTCAATTATCACTCATGAAATATTAATTCATTTCTCTTATTAATTATTTTTTATTACTACCTCTATCTAGGATTTGGGTTTACCACATTCACTATGGTATATATTCATGAAATTACAAGTACTAGGGAGAAGATAAGATCTATTAGGGAGTAAAGAAGATTGATATTGAAAAATACATTAATTTTATTATATTTAAGTGATATATGGTGCTAATTATCAACAAAGATACTAAACCATTCAATTATTTAATATATTAATATTTTTCTATTTCTTATAAAAATTATATATCTTTAATTAGAGTATATTTTGGGTTTTTATACATATAATTATATGTCACTGGTTGTGAATCAGTAATTTCTATATCCAAATACCTCATTACTCATATTTTACTATTTAACATATAGAGAATCCATATCCATATCCTTCACATATTGTACAATTCACCTCATGATACCCCTTGAGGTCACACAACACTATTTTATACCCCAATAACTAATAATGAAATCCTTTTTCAATTCTTTAAACCATCATTCATCTCAAAATCATCTATAAGAAACACTAAGAATAACATTTCATGTGTATAACATTTAAAACACTTAACAACAATTTATTATTCTATGACTCCCACTAAAAACCTTTATTATTATGAAAATTCACTATACTTCGTCTTACTAAATCTATTACAATATATAATATAAAATGATAACATATGAAATAATGTAATGTGCTTCAAAACACATATCTATATAATTTAATATCTTACTCATGGAAGATTATTGGTGGATTCATCCTCAATTTTTTAGTATATAAAATTATATATAAAAAAACAAATTTAATAGATTTATAATAATGTGCAATATTAAAGAAAAATATATTAGATATAAAGAATGATTGATCTATTCATCCAAAAATAATATTGGCTGAAAATAGTAAAAATTATTTTTCAAATAAATAAGAGTATAGTTTCTCAAACTGGGGAAATAATCAAAAGGAATGAGGGTTTCAACATTATACTAAGAAAAGAAAGAAAAAGATGTTTTAAAATTTATTTCTAAATATATTTAAAAACAGAATATAGAAATTCATGACTTCATACTACTGTGTTCTTAATGGGAACTACGTGATACTTATAAGCCCACAAATTTTTTAATGTATTGTCCAATCTATTTTGATACCCAAAAGAAAGTTCAGTGAGTAACATATGTCTCCCATTATGCCACTGATGGTTTTTTTTAATATAATTTTTTTGTAAAACCCAAATACTCATCATATTATCATTCAGTTATCCATATAATTTCTCATGGAAAATAAATTTCAACAATAGTCAGGAATTATAAATCGAAAAATTAACATTAAGGAATTCCTCAAAACTAATGGTAAGTAAAAATAAGAGAAGAATATTTTATATACTGGGAATATGGAAAAAATATTGTAAAATTAGAATAACATGTTGTCATAAACATAATATAATTATTACAGTAAATATATTATAACATAGTCAGGATAAGGCTACCAGACATACAATATAAATAAAATCAAAAGAGATATAAATCATTGTCTATTATAATGGAAGTTCTAAAATTATTTCATGACATTAAAAAGATAATACATGAGTGAATACATGTGAATACTTGAAATAAATTGATTATAATTACATTATATACAACATAAATCACAATATAATTAACCAATTTATGGTATAACTGTTATATAAGAATATCATGATAAATAAATATTAAATAATAATAGTATGTGGTTTTTATCAAATCCATAAATAAAGTCAATATTTTACTAGATACATTCAATATATATATATATATATATATATATATCATATAATAGGATTGGTAAATAAATTGGTATATATCAATAGAAGATATATAATTTAAATGTGACTAGGAAATGTTAATGGGATAATTAACTTGTTAAAACTTATGACATATAGACGATAGATGTCTAAAATTATGTAAGACTAATGTCTATTCATTAATATGTTTATAATATTATTTAATTTTATTTGACTAATGAGAATTTAATTAATTTAATTAATATTTATTATCAAAATATTTTTTTTATGAGATTTATTAGAATATATCTATCCAAATATTAAAAAATGTTATATTGTATTGTAAAATCAGTCTTGTTATTTCAGAATTTTTTTTATTATTTGGTATTTTGAAAATGATAATTTCTTAAAACCATTAAATTATTAAATTTTCATACCCATTCCAAAATTGGGTTTAGATAATGTATGGAAAATTGGTTCTCCAAATTATTCTAAATTTAGGGTTCATTATTGAACATATTTTTTTATTTTAGTTTAAATTTTACTATTCCTATACAATTTTTGATATGTAAAAACATTAATGTATCATTTAACCAAGAATAACTTGTTTATAAAGAACCATGGTTTTGTTCATAGATGAGAAATTATATCAATCATGTATGCCATTATACTAGAAATTGAATATATATATTAAATAGGTACAGATTTAAATAAGAAACAATTTGTGAAATTTTTTATCATATTATTGAATCCATATAAAATAAAAATGGAAGTCTTGTGGTTAATAAATGTATTTCAAAAAAATATTAAACAATAATAAATATAATAATAGAGGTGATATTTTTTATTTCATCTTTTTGGGCACTGTTTTGTCATATGTATTATTCTTTATGTTTCATTGTTGTTTTTGAAAATGAAACATTTCCAATATTAATAATTTATTATGTAAAGTAATTTTGAAATTATTTTTAATTAATTTTAATTTATTTATAAGAAATAATGATTTGGGGCTTGACTTAATTGTAGTTGAATGTGGGTCTCTTTTTTCTAATAGAATATTGAATAAATATTTACAATAATAAGGATAATATCAATAAAAAACAATATTTTTATTTAATAATAAAGGGATACTAAATAAATATATTAATTAGAAAATTTAAATCATTACATTACATAAAAAACCCAAAAAAAATTGTTACCATTATTTGAAATCAATATATTTAACAGTTATTTGGATATTTAATATAAAAATTTATAAATCAAAAAACTTTACATATCTCAACCCATTACTAAATTGGACATCATAGTTTAAAAAATAAAAATGTTTTTCTTAAAATGAATCTTTAAATTAATTAAATTAAATAATTAAATCATGTAGAAAAGATCATTGTTTTATGGATGGTGGTGAAACATCTATTATCATAATAATTATTTCATTGCAATATATCTAAGTCATATGAGGTTAAAAATTTAAATTCATTAATTTTAATGTTAAATTTGGGATTATTTATGTACTAATATTTTTTTATTTATAAACATTGTATGAATTTAATTATAATGTAACCCCAGTGATTTCTTCAAATTGTCACATTATATACATTCAATACATTACCCATCTAAAATAATAGTATATCAACAATTTTCCATTTTCATGATCCTATAAATATATTTGTTTAATTCATTACTTATAGAGTTTTTTTAATTGATTAATATTTATTTTATAAAATTTTATCTCATTTCTAACATTAGTATTTTTCCCTATATTTATTCACATAATTCTGATTTTTACAATTTACTATAATCCATGGTTTTTAATACATTTATTAAATATAATTTTTTTTATTGTCAATTATAATTTCTAAAATTTTGAATAAAAATTGTAAAGATTTTTAGGAAATCATATTGATATAATTCCATAATGTATTTTTTTTCATGTGGTTATAATGTTATACCATAATTTGATATTATATTTAATTCATGTTTTATATATCTATAAAAATATGGACCAAAATGTTATTTGTTTTTCTTTAGCGAATTTTGAATGTCAATATTCATGATGGACTAAAATAATTTTAGGTGGTTTTTTAAAATGATTATACAAAATTTTATGATTGCATGATTTGGGACACATATTTATTCACTTTTCAAGGATGATGAGTCTAAATTTCTTATTTATTTTTGAAATACGAAAATGAATAATTGTATATCATTTTAAAAAAAAATTTGGAGGAGAATATGAAGAATGTATTTAGAATATTATAATATTGTATAAAATCAAGATAAATTCTCATGATAGATAATAATATGTCTTGTTTTAAATTGAAATTTCCAAAAAATAATGACATATATTTATGATTACCTAAACAATATCATTTAAATTATTAAATTAGCATTGATTTCAATAAATGGTAAATTGAAACTAATCCCTTTTATCTTTAAGATGATTGTGTTTCATTTTTTTAATAAAAATTCATAATGAAAAGTTGATAATCAAGATGATTTAATTTAGTGGGAAGAAACATACTTTTTATAATTTTTAACTCTTCATGTTTTGGTTACTTTATACCAATTATGTGTAAATAAAAATTATCTTTTGTAGATGATTTTTATGGATTTTTAAACATCATTAATTAAAATGAAACATTTACAATATCAATTATTATATGAAAGAAATATATATACATATATATTAATATATAAGAATATAAGGTTATTATGAGGAATGATGGTGTGTTTTTGGAATATTTCTCTATGTAGAAAAGATGTGAGATATGGGTTTTCATTTAATATATCAAAGAAAGTGTCATATTTTCTCCTATTGAAATATATCAAGAATTTTCTTGTAACAGTCATGACCCAATAGTATCCGGTAAACACCTTATAATATAATATTTTTGAATTCCCAATTTAATGAGACATTATTAAATAAACTATTTAAATTATTAATTTTATAATTTTATATTATATGATATAATTAAATTTTTTAATTTATAATAAACAATTTAGCAAAGTATGTAATTTTGATTTATTTCTGAAGAGGTCATGTTTATGTTGAAAAATATATTTTTTATTAAAAATTTAGTTTGTATGACATTATTATTATTTTCCAATGAAGTTATGGTTTAAAAGAATATTATAAGTGTTAAAATATAAATTAATGGAATAACATTATGCATTTTAAAAAATTATTTAAATATATAAATCCTATATCAAACATTTTCGGAACTAATTAAAATGATACTTTAACAAAAAAATGTATTAACTAAATTATTTGAATAAAATTTTCATAATGGGTACTCGATTTTAGATTTAAATGAAATCACCATTATATTTATATATGTTATGTTAAATTAATTAATGTTATTAAATTAATTATCTAATATAATTATATCTTATAAAAAAATGAATGCTTAAAAATTTTATTTCATTAATTTTATTTATTCAATTATATAAATTTAATTTATAATTAACTTTTCAACCAATTGGATATTTATTTTTTAGAAAATGACATCACAAATAATTTAAAAATGATTTAATCAGGTAAATTTTTAAAAAATAATCATTTTTATAAAAAATGATTAGTATTGATAGAAATTAATTACCAATATATATGTAATGAAGGATAAACATTATTTGTCAAAGAATCAGAAAAACACTGAAATATTTCTCAAAAAAAGTGATTGATTTAATTTTAGTCCCACACTCACTATCCCAACCTATTTTTTCATTTTTTAGACATTGATCATAGAATAGTAACCTTACATAGGTGAAATGTAAGGGTTACTTGAAATACTACCCTACTCCACACTTATAAAAGGGTAAAATCTCCACCACTTCATGACACCCCTCTCTTAATAATTCCATATTTAATATCTATAAATTTACTCTCCCTATAATATTATTTCACATTCCAAATCATTAAATCACCAGTAGTTAGCATAAGGCCATTATAATCAATCAGACATTGAAGAAACATTTAAGTCCCCATCACAAGAATTATCAACCACATATTATTTCTTCTCAATGATGTTATTTTAAATATGTTATAAGATCTATAATTTATTAATATTATTTAAATTAATATAATTTATTATTATATTATTATTTATATTATCATTGTATGCAATGACCTGATATTTTATGAATAAAACTTCCATTATTTTAATGACATATATATATAAGAAACACATGCACTATTTTTTGATTTTTTATTGGGATTAAATTACTTTTAAGTGTTATTGTCATTGTTAATATAGTTTTTGGAATGTTTTCACATAACTAATATGAATATAAGGTTTTTGAAAAAATTCTTTCAAAATATAGAAAATAGAGGATGACATCAACCTATAGACTCAGGAGAAACAAATATCATTTGTTGGAGCTCAGAAAGGAGTTAGTGTTACTAGTCTTCTCTCTTGACCATGACAAAGTTGAGATTTAAAACAATTAGCTTGAATAGAATATCATATGGGATAAGTTCAGGTTAGTATATATTATTACCTTAGAGATGTTATCTGAGCTACCCCATGAGCCTGTAACCATCACACTGCTTACCCTTAGGTCTTATTTGGGTTTCATAAATATATTTTTAATAAAGTTTTGGTTACTTATTGTGTAATCCTTTTTTATAATTTAATGTTTTATTTAATCAATTTTTTTATAATAATTGTCTCTGAAAAAGAATTTGTTAAATTTATTTTTTGGTAAAAATGGTATTTTGGGAAATATATACATTATTATATTAAAATAAGGTTATTATTAATAATAATATTAAAAAATTCTTATAAATTATAATTATATCCGAACCATATCTCTAAATGATTAGGTAATCAGTTTCATAAGATTTGCATTTTTTATAATAATATAGAAAATGCATTTTTAACAAATTTATTTAAAGGAATTAATGATTTTTTTAAATTAATATTTTAATAAAATATTAGTTTCAAAATAATTTTATGAATAGTAAATGAGTATAAAGTTTTTTAATTTAGAATTTAATTTTTATTAAGGTTTGAAACAATTTTTTTCATAACCTGTCAATTTTCAATAAATGTTGGTTTACATTTTAGACGTGAAAATTCATATATTTAGGAATCTTTTTAAAGAAAATTAATACGATTTTTGAATGAGGACATCTAAATTATTTAACAGATAAGTATTCATAACTTTTTGAGTCAGTTAGATTTTTGTTTAAAAATTAAATAGCGTATACATAAAATATTTGTCTTATGACAATATAATGACCACAAAATGATTTAATAAATACAATAATGGGTATTATCGACCCAATATATGTTTTCCCATTAAATTAATGTGAATTTTTATTTATTTTACTTATTTTATAATCCCTTAATGATTCTTCCAAAGTATATAATATTCTTTATGATTTTATATTCATTTCTATGTGGGTGTGACTCAACTCCTCATAAGCAAGGATAATATTTTATTATGTTCTAGAATTTGACTCATAAAATAATGTTTTCATTTAATCATTGTTAAAAAAAATGGAAAAACCCATGAGAAGGTTTATGGTTTTGAATATTAAATTATATAGATTCTAAAACACATGTTTGGGAAATATTTAATAATTCCCCTCTCATTTCTTATATAAACCCTCCCATGCCCCAACAACTCTTCACTAAAAATCCTTGGATCACATCCCTGCTCTGTCCTCCCCTATCTAGAATTCCACCGAGGCTCCCTTGTCTCTCAAAATCCCCTCTTAATGATTTTTAAGTCACACGATCATGTAAGGGATCCTTACTTTCATTTCATTCTCCTTTTTATCCAATATTCTTTTGGGTGTTATACCGATTTATTTTCAATTAAAAAATTTGGGGTATGATTTCACACCTCCCCATACTATCCTCATTATGTTTGAATGATTTTATACCCCTTTATCTCTCATTAATTCCTTTGTGTACATCTGTTACGATGATGATATTCCTTAATGGAATTCTCTCATACTATTTCCATTCTATCATTTATATTATATTATACATCTGGAATTCCATTTCATATGTCGGGATATTATATTACGTAATCTCCATAATTCATATTTCAGTATAAATGATGATATACCCCTTCATCTCTTTTTATCCCATTTTATGATTCCCCATGGGATGTCGTTATGTTGCAGAAATTGTACTCATATTTTCCATGCCAAGTCATCGTGTAGAAAATACCATGCCCATTTCACTCTCAAGGGTATTAATCATTATACACATAGACTTATTGATTATATATGCTCTTGTTTTTATTTCACATTCCTTTATCTTATAATAAATGATAATACTGAATTAATCTGTGTTACATGGTCTATGCGGCTCACTGAAGCATGACATTTCAATGATTATGAAGGGTGAACTCTGATAGCACTCCAATGCATTGGGTAATGTTTAGTATCATGATACACCATGTGAAATTAGGATTTAACTGGGATAATTCATGAGATATTTGGGGTTACTAATGATAATCCAGTTGTAATGATGGTTGTATCATTCTAATACATTGATGTATATTGTATCCACATTTCCACGTTATGATAACCATGGTACATAATGCCTTTATGTTCATGTTTATCTTGTGCTCCATTGATATGACTATTTCCTTTCATTTATTTTATTCTTTATGATACGACTTGTTTACTCCCTTACTAGGCTTAATAGCTCACCCATTTCTTATGTATTTCCTCATGTTTTCCCATGTAGTGTTATGTATGAAGGAATGAGATGGTCGTGTCAAATAAGACTCAAATAAAGATGTTGTATTTCATGTTTTAACTTGTTATGTAATGTTCCTAATATACTAAGACACTAGACCTTTCGATCCTTGAAGTTGAATTAAGTTAATGTATAGGTAATATATCATAATTTACAGTGTAATAAAGAGTATGGTTGTTAAAGATGGTATGAAATGATAGGTATTGTTTTTTTCAGTGTTATAGAACACTAGTGAAAGTCATAGGGATATGACTATGTATATGAATATAATCCTTAAATTTTGCTGAGTACAGATTATGTGTTTTATTAATAAAAAACATCATTTCATAGATACAAACAATTAGTGGTGTCTCTATAATAGATATATCTATGGGTAAAACCTAAAAACACTATTTTGAGCTATACTCAAACGGAAACTGGTGCACGAAAATAGGAATTGCTTCACTATAGGTCTGACTATCCCAGGATATATTGTTTTTTAAATTCGTTATCTTAGTATGAACCATTATTAAGGGAATAAAAAATTCCCCTACTAATATATGTTAGGATGTAGATCGTGTATAACATATATACAATCTTGTAAATATATAATTTAAACAAATTAATGTAATTTATATGTTATCTTTTTTTGTCACTGGATTTCGTTTTATGTTTATAATCGTTTAAAATTTTTACCCTAAACATTCCTTTTATTCTAGTCAATGGATGGTAATAGGAGGACTCAGGCTTACAACCATTGAAAAAATCAATGTGATGACTTTCTTATTGAGATTCTCAGTCCGATGGGATTCGGAATCACAATTTTTCTCAAGATACTCTCTTAGTTTACTCATTTTTTGAATATAAACTTAGGTCAAGATGAATGTCTGCCTCCCCTATGAAACATGAAGCCAAAATCGATAGCATCATATGACAAAGGCCTCTTACATTCAATGGAACATTTGATCCATCAATCTCCAAAAAATGGATCAACTCCATTGTGATGATATTATTCATCCATAAATGATATTAATATGTGATGGTTCTTATGGGTTCTTATCGTATGAATATTAAAGATGATAAATGGTGGAAATTGATCAGAAATACAATTCGTGAGGAAGATATCGAGGTGTTGGAATGGTAGGATTTTTGGAAAATGTTTTTCGGTGAAAATTTTTCTCACACCCACTTACTTAAGATGGAAAGGGAATTCCATTCCCTAAAGAAAAAAAGATGAAAAATCCATTTAAGCGTATGAGGGAAAATTAACAATGCCTGCATGATATTCGTACGAATTTGTCGTTATCCTCGAATGAAAGTTTGATATCTTATTTGGTGGGATAAAACTTAGCCTACAAAAATCCCTAATAATCCGTGACTTTGAAAGATATGGGGAAATTTTCCTATATGCCCTCAAGGACGAAATAAAGATCAGCTGACCATAGGGGTATCATGGGGATAAGAATCGGAATGTGGACTTTAATTCTATAAGTATGATGGATAAATCCAATGTATCTATGAAATTCTAGAACTCTATTATCCAATGACTTGAAAACAAGAACCTATGAAATTTCCTGAAGGGGACATGGAAATGCATTATATGTTAATGAGAAGGGAACCTGTCCAATAATTTCTGACACGAAAGACCTTCTTTTTTGATAAATGGGAGGAATTCTATATTTTACCCTAAACACAATGTTCATTTCTACAACTACAATGAACCAGGGAACTTCGTGAACCATTTCTATAAGACATGGGTATTCAGAGGCAAGAAAAACCCTCCAATGAGGAAAGAGTGATAATTTTACATCACCACCACTGAAGTGAATCTCGATAACAAAGTGGTTATAGGTACTCTATTAATTCATTCTAGAATAACGAATTTACTTTTTGATTATAGTTCTTCACATTAAATTATATATTTAATGTTTAGTAGAACAATCCATATACAACCACAAAACATGGAATTATAGATGTTGGTGTGAATGACCAACAGGTTAATTATTACATCCTATGAATATAACTCCTCCCTTGTGACAATTTTTGGATTGAACTTCCCTGTGAACCTTCTCGTACTCCCTCTAGTCGAATTTGATTAAATTCATTGAATGTATTTTTTTCTATATATAGATCCAACATAAATTCATGTGAGTGGGAATTCACTCTCCATGTGGGGAATCGACCCCCCCCCCCTATATAGTACAAGTGCAATGAGGATGATGAATCTTCTTTAGCACCATCATCTCAAGAATGGATATTACTTACCAATGATCAGAAATATCTTTCTTAGATGATTGATTCTATGGAAGGAACCATACTCGAATACATTCATTTTTTATGGAATTCACTGACGTGTTTGCAAAGGAATTATCTGGTCTTCCTCCTAGAAGATATAATGAATTCTAAATTGATCTTATACCTAGGGCATTGCCAATATTGAAGATGCCTTATATAATGGTTAATGTGGAGCTTTAGTAGATTATTAAAAAATACAAAAGAATATATATTAAGGGTTTATATGACAATGTACTTCACCAAGTGGTGCACCAGTCCGTTTCCTTAAGAAGATGGATGGGTCAATGCGCCATTGCATTGATTATCATGAGCTCCACAAAATCATGATAAATATCAAGTATCCTTTTCCACGAATTGATGAATTTTTTGATAAGCTATGTGGATAACAATTCATCTCAAAGGTGGTTCTGTGGTCATGATATTACCATGTAAGGGTGAAGAAGACGGATATCCCCAAGAATGTTTTCAGTACAATGTACCGACACCATAATTTAATAGTAATTCAATTTGGACTCACTAATTCTTTAGAAATATTAATGTATTTGATTAATAATTTCTATAGATATTACCTCATCAAATGTTTGGGAATATTTATATAAAAAGTTCTAATATACTCTAAAACAATAGATGATTATGATGAGCATCTATTCATTATACTAGAGACCTCACAAAAGGAGAATATCTATGAAAAGTACATCATGTGTGAGTTATGGTTGATGTATTTATCGTTCTTGGGGTATATCATCCCATGAAATGGGATATCTGTGTATCTCACCAAGATTAATGCATTTGAGGGATGACCGATGTTAACATATGTTTCTTATATCTATATATTCCATAGGTTAGTGGGATATTATCACAGATTTTTGATAATTTTATCACAATTGTTAGACCCTCTAACTAAGATAACTCTGAAGGGAATAAAGTTTTCTAAGAATGATAAATACGAAGTGTACTTTAAGGAGTTCAAAAGGATTCTTATCAGTACACTCATGCTCACACTTCCCAAAAGTGGATATATTTTCCTAGTATTCAGTGATTCCTCGAAGAAGGTCAAGGGCTCCTTGTTGATTCAAAATGATAAAGTCATTACCTTTGCTTCAAGTAAATTGTATGTTCATGAGAAGTACAATCTAAAACACGATATGGAGTTGGCTACAGTGATCTTTGCATTTAAAAATTTGGAACAATTACCTCATTTGGGAAAGTGTGAAATATATACAGATCAAAAAATCTCAATGAATATATTCACACAATATTAGTTGAATATGTGACAATGAAGTTGTTAAAGTTGATCATAGAATATGACTGGTCAATTCACTACCATCTGAGGAAAGTGAATTATGTGATAGATGTTCAATGATGAATGTATCCATCTACTATTTCATATATTATAATTGAAAAGGATCAAATATTAATTGATTTAATGAAGATGGACCTGAGAATCATAAATAAGGGAAAATCATAAATCCTTCCACAAAAGATTTCTCAACCATATATTTTGGAAACATTTAAGGATGCTTAAAAAGATGATGTGGGAATTAAGAAAAAGTGGAAACTATCTGAAAAGGGAAATCTTCATAGCTAAATGTTAATAAATAATTAATATTGATATTAGGGTCAATACTATGTGTTCCATTAAATCTGGAGTTAAAGAAAGACCATTTTGATGATACTCATAGTTCGAATTTATTCATTCCCCCAAAACAAATATATAATGAGATATCGAAGAGAATTATTGATTGCATATCAAAAATAAATATATCACTATGTATACATCAAAGTGATTGGTATGTCAGAAAGTGAAGGATGAGAGACAATGTATAAGGAGATGATGCAACCATTACACATACCAACATGGAAATGGGGGAACATCACCCTGGACATTGTCACCAGACTTCTGAAGACATACAAAGGAAACAATGCTAACTCGATTATTTTGGATCCTCTTACAAAGACTAATCACTTCATTGTGATTCGCCGGGATTTAATATTGGATCAAATGGACCCTATAAACATTATAGAAGTGTTAAGGATCAATGGAGTACCACTATTGATTGTATCCGATTGAGATCCAAGATTCCCCTCAATGTTTTTAATGAGTCCATAACATGATCTGAATACTGATATGAACTCCATTATGGCGTATCATCCTCAAACTGATGGAGAATCTGAGTGGAAAATCCAAGAATGTGAAGAAATGTTGAGAGCATGAAAAAATAACTACAAAGGATGATTGGATCAACATCATCTGGTGGCTGAGTTCTCTTATAACATCAATTTCAATTCATTAATACAAATGGATATTTATGGTTCCCTTAATGCGACCAAATGTAGAACACCTACATGTTGGGATAATTATGGGGATATAAAACTTCTAGGTCCATAAACAGTGCATGAAATGGTGATGAAGTTTTAGACTATCCAACAACACATTAAAGCATATTAGAGTTTACAAAATACCAAAGAAGACAATCATAGATGACAACTAGATTCTGATGATTGAAACAAGGTATTACTCTAAATATCACTATGGATGAGAGGTATTATATTTGAATAGATAGGAAATCATAATTCAAGGTACACTATACCTTTTGATACCCTTGATCCCATTAGAGCGGTGGCCTGTTTGACTAGTACTCCTACCGAACCTATCTCAAGTACATGATGTATTCCATGTATCACTATTGAGAAATTACATACCTAACCCATCACATGTACACAATCCATAGGTGGTACAATTAGAGAATGATATATTTTATTAAGAGAAGATGGTGAAGTTATTAGATCATAGAGAAAATGTTTTATAAAATAAGATGATTCCCCTCATCAAGGTGTTGTGGAGAAATCACAAGTTTGAAGAGGTAATGTGGGAATTGGTGTCTGTGATGATGCATAGTTTCCCTAATCTATATTATTGTGGAAAAGGAAATTTTCAAGGAGAAATTTATTAAGGATAAAATTTTTTAATTAACAAATATTTTATTGTTAATATTCCCTTTCTTTAAATGACTTATAGATATAGATAACACAAGCACTATTTTATTAATTTTTTTTAAAAGACCATTAAATATAATTACGGTTGTTAATATATACATCAAATCGTAATCACATGACTGATATAAATATATGTTTTTTTTTTAAAAACTTTTGACACAGCCAAATGATAGGATGAACTCATCCAGTATACTCAGGCCATACGAACCACATTTTTCAGAGCCTAGAAAAGTGGTATCATCACACGGCTTCGCTCATGATGAAGCCCAAGTTGAGCTTCAACATATTAGTCTTGACCAGAATCACATATGGGAGAAGTTCATGCTAATATATATTACCAATCGAGCGATGTTATCTAACCTTCTCCAAGATCTTGTCACTATCACACACATTACCCTTATATTTTATGTGGGTGTTATAAGGGGTTATGTAATAAGGTATGAGTTACTTATTTTTAATCACTTTTTAAAAATAAAAGTCTTATTATTTCTGTTCTTTTATAAGAATATTCTTTTTTTTAAATAAATTTGATAAATAGAATTTTAAAGTAAAAGTGATACTTTTGGGAAATATAAACATTAGTATATTAAACTATGGTTTTTATTACAAATATTATACAATCAATTCTGATAAACGATGATTTTATCACTTCTTTATCTGTAAATGATTAGGTAATCAGTTTGATAAGACTAATAGTTTATATATGATAACTCAAAACGTGTATTTTCAAAGAATTTATTTTAACGAATTGATGAATTTTTGAATTATTTAATATTTTAATAAAATATTATAATCAAAATAATTTTTGGAATAATATATAAGTGTATAATTCTTATGAAGCCAAATGTAATTTTTATTATGGTATGAAAACTATTTTTTTTTCAATACTCATGAATTTTCAACAAATGTTGGTTTCCATTTTAAATGTAAAAATTAAAATATGAAAGAAATTATTTATATAAAGTTAATATTATTTTATGAATCAGGTTGTCATTGCAATCCAATGGGAAATGTTTTATAATTTTCTCAGATAGTAATATTTTTGGTTAAAAATAAATTCCGTATGAATAAAATAATTATGTTATGACGCAATAATTACCCCAAAATTACATAATAAATACTATAATGTGTATTTTTGGACCAATATATGTTTTAACATTAAAAAAATTTCATTTTTGATCTATTAGACTTATTTTATAATTCCTTAGTGATTCCTCCGAAGTGTATAATAAATTGTAGGATTTTAAATTCATTTTCTAGAGAGTGTGACTCAACTCCACATAAAAAAGAATAATATTTTAATGTGTTCAGACATTGGAATTATAAAAAAAATTTGATTCTTCTTGGGAAAAATTCCTTGGAAAAACCATTGAATAGTTTCTGGTTTTGAATATTTAATTATATATATTCAAAACCTAGGTTTGTGAAATATTAAATAATTCCCCTCTCATTTCCAATATAAACCCACTAAATCTCCTACTCATCATAACTAAAAATAATTATTGATCATCCCTAACTTTCCCTCCCATATCAAGAATTCTATTATGGTTCCCCAATCCCTCAATAAGACCATTTTCAAGATTCTGAAGTCATAATCTCAAGTAAGGGATCTTTACATTCCTTCCTTTGTCATTTTTTGTCGATGTTTCTTTAGGTTGTTATACCCTATTATTTTTAATTAAAAATGTGGGGGTATTATTTATCATCACCCCTATACTGACTTGCTTATGTACAACAGATTAGATACCCCTTTCACACCCATTAATACCTTCTATGTACACCTATTACAATGAAACTATTTCGTAAGGAATTTCTCCCTTCATATTTACATTCAAGCATTAGTCTTATATTTTTCATATCAAATAATATTTAATATGTTGGTGTATTATTATAAATTATCTAATTACTATCCATTTGTTGTATAAATTATTATAGATTCCTTTCTCTCCCATCAACACATTGATGAATCCCCATGTGATGAAATTATACTGCCGAAATTACACCGCGATTTTCCATGCCAAAATCACCATGTAGTGAATACCATACCCTTCTCTCTAACAACTGTATTAACCTATATACACATATAATTATTTATTATATAAATTCATTTATGTTTTAAACAATCCATTACCCTGTAATAAATGCCGATAATGAATGAATACTTGTAATATTATCTATGTGGAAATGTTAAGCATGAGATTGAAATGATTGTGAAGGGTGTTCCCTGATAGCATTCCAAGGCATTAGGTAATGTTTAGTATCATGATACGCCATGTGGAATAAGTTTTTACTCATTATAATTCATGTTTAATGATGGTTTATGCATTCCAATCCATTTTCAAGGAGCCTTGGCCCATCCTAATACTATCTTGTATGTTGCTTCCACATTTCCAAATTTTAATAACCACGTTATATCATGACTTTATGTTAATGTTTCTCTTGTGATCCATTGATATGCCTACTTTGTCAAATATATTTTATTCTTCATGGTATTCCTAGTTTACTACATTACTAGGCTTTATATATTACCCCCTTTTGTCTATTTTCTAAGGTTTTCCCACGTAGTGTTAAGTATGTAGGAATGAGTTGTTCATGTTGGAGATGTTCGAAATAATGATGTTATATTTCATGTTTTATATTGTTATGGGATGTTCTTAATTTCTGAAGACACAAGACCTCTAAATTCTCTTTGTTTTATTTAGTTCATGTTTATGTAATAGATCATGTTTACGTGTGTAATAAAGTGCATGGTTTTTAGATATTCAAATACCTCATCCATTAAGAAAAAGAAAACGACTGTTGGTGGGTTATACACATTACCACCTCCACAAGAAAACAACATTAATTTTCTTTCAATTCCTTACATAGTTTAAATTAAGATGATATTATTGAGTGAATATGATTTTTATGAAATAATTAATGTATTTTATGAAAAATTATACCTCCTATTAATTATATGATAATGAAATGATCCTTTTTAATTTGATAATTTCAAATAAGTTTACTAAGAGGATACAAATTTAAGAAATTTTAAAATATGTTAATATGCATTAAATAATATATAAATTAATTAAAATTTATATATATCATACTATTAAAGACTATATAATATCATTTCTCTTCTAGTAAAGTTATATTATTGAAAACCACCATTTGGTCATTTTTAAAACAATGTACTTTCATGTTTTGGTTAGTTTATCAACATAAATGACCAAAATTATGAATATATATAATTAATGACTATATGAACACAATAACATATAAAGTGTAATATAAACATGTATGTAATGATTTATTTGACATTATGTATATATCTAATTCATTAATTATGAAAACACACATTGATTATTAAAAATAACATAAACTAGTATATTTTTGATTTCGTCTAAAATAATAAAGAAAAACCCACGTGAATAAAATTTAAAAAAAAAATAATACTACAAAATAATCCAAAATATTAACTTTAGGGACCTTCGAAAATCTAAATTTTAATATCAAAAGGTGTATATAAATCACATTTATGAAACTATTACAAACGATCCATACTGCCAACTCCCGATAAGGGTAATCAAAAGAATTCATGAATAAAATTAATATATTTAAATAGAATGAATGAAAATAGATGTGATTAAGGATATTAATTGAGTTTTTTAGATTTATCTTTTTGTGTTAAATGATGTTAATGTATTTTCATTGAATTCATGACAATTGGAATGGGTATTTCATCTCAAATTTCACTATTATGGATATTCTCTATACTATACACCTAAATTATTTAATTTGGTGAATATAATACTTATTTGATAGGTTGAATCATTATATTAATTAACTAATTGAATTTGGGGATAAATTATATTCCCTCAATTTGATGGGTTTTTATAGAATTTCGGCACAACCCATGTTTGATGTTTTTCTATCTCAATTTTCATTCTCTGGGACTCATGTTATATTCACAACATATTTTAATTAATATGATGAAAATATTTTTATGTAATTAATTTTTACATAAAAATCATTAATATTAAGGGATTTAAATTTATATATATTTACTTATCTCTCATATTCTTTTTATTCCTCAGTTACCAAAAACATTATAAAACCCAATCATTTCCATGGTGGAAATAATTTTTTTTGTAATATGATGGTTTTTATTAAATAAATTGTTAATAAATCCTTGTTTGGATAATGGGGTTCTGATATGGTGGGATTTCATTTTATGGGTCCCACTTTTCCAAAAAGTGGATTCTAATAAATTAAAAAATAGGTTTTGGTGGTAAAAAATCAACCTAATAAACGATGTCTGAAATAAATATTGTACACCGAGTGAGACACTCCATGGGATATTATTTAGAATATTCACACACCCTTAATAAACTATGATAAATTATTTTCATATTATTTATTTAGTTTCAAACTAATTAATTGTATTGATCCTCATTAATATCTTATATGGGTAACTCAAATAATTAGAATTAACCTCAGCCTAATATTTCACTGATGAGGGTACATCATGTTACTCTGATAAAACAGAAAAACATATAATCTGATTATGTTTTTTCTCAAATACATCCACATTGATTTTTTTTAATGTGGAATTTTTTTATTTATATATTCCTAATAATATGGATATATATAATTTCATATTAATAATCTTATTAGGGAATGATATGAAATGTAACGATGTATCCTATGGGTAATGCAATGGATGTAATCAATTGGTGTTTTGGAACATGAAATATATTAAATTTGATGAATCAATTAGTATCTTATTAAAAAATAATTGTTTTTTGTGCATTCCACTTCCATTAAAATGATAAGTATCATGGAGAATGACCTTTAGTATAATTTTTTATATCATGAATTATGCATTACATCAAAATGGGATAATTTATTATTATTACCCTTGATTTCATTAGTTTTTATTTATATATAATTACCTCTGTTTTAGTAGATTATGTATTCATGTTTTTTATTTAATTCTTATGTATCTCATATTAGTTATTTATCATATGTAATCTTCCACTATATGATACTCCCAAATATGTAGTTGAATAAAAGAATTATTATTTTTTCAATTCCACAAGAAACATAGATGTAGAATATGTATAATTTTAAATGATATGATGAAATGGATACAAATGTCCACTAAATGTGTTATTGTTTTATATATTGTTTTAAAAAGTTATTTATTAATGTATATATTATTTCAATATTAAAATTTCATTGGATACCACATGAAATATTGTATTATGTTCTAATAATGTATTATAAATAATTGAATTGGGTTTTTGGAGTCTTGGATATAATATTTGGATGTAGATTATGTTCAGTTGAAATGTTGGGGACTATATTTAGAGGAACCACGTTATATAGAATATTTTCAATTTTAATCCCTTGTGATTTATAAGTAAAACACTAGAAAATGTAATAGAAATTCTATTTTACAATCGGATTTCATGAGATAACTGTGTGTATGTCATTATAGAAAAAACGGTGACTAATAAATGGGTTGTTAATTGCATCATCAATTGTAGTCAATGAAAATATTCTCCCATTGAACAAGTTATTGATAATGATGTTGTGGATAATCAGCTGATAACTATATTTTCGTTGTTGACAAAGTTGTGATAAGTAATCTCAGTGTGTATAGAATACTAATAATCTGTGACAAGGTGTAACTATGTTGGACTAATTCACGAGAAAACCACCTTATGAATTATATGGAACTGCAAATCCATTGGTAGGTGAAAAACATCTCAATACTATAGAGAAGGTTTTCCGCCTTTGTGAATTACTGAAAACTAAAATCCATTCATGGTTTTCTATCATCTGTGTGGTGATACAAACCAATTGTGGATTCTAAGTCAAAACACTAAAGAGGAATATGTGATCGAGTACATATAATGATTATATTGTAAATTAGTATTATAGAAAAAAAACTTTACTCGTGAGTAGAGAGTGGAATGGTAGGGTATTTCTTTATACATTGGAAAAATAAAGGTGAATATTTAAAAAATTTATGCTACATTTACAAGGTTATCTCTTCATGTTGTAGAATATGTCCATACAAAAGAAATTATGTTTAATCATTTTTATAATGTGTTAAATTTCGTGTTTTTTGGTGTTGGTATCTAATAAATTTTCATAATAGGAGTGTATATTCCCAGTCAATATTATTATAAAAATTTATTTATCCATGGAATATGTTTTATAGAGAAATCTATTATGTAATAGGATGATAGATAATAACAGGAAGAATATTATAGAAAAGGGGAAACTAAAGGATGATATTTACCATATGCGTTAACTATAATAAGGATCCCCATGGGTCCAATAAGAAGGGAACCAAATGTTGTTATAATTATAGAGAAAAAGGAATTAAATCTCCCAAATGTGATCCTAATGGTGATGAGGTTGATGTTAAATTTCCTTAAATTTGGTAAAATGGACAATATATGAAACAATTCCTAAAAATTGATGGACATTTTTCAAAAAACAACAGATAAGGGAGAAATTCTAATATTATGCAATTACTGTAGCTCGAGTCAAAGTCACTAATTACATAGTGGAGGGTATATTGATAATTAACTAGATTTATATAATGTATTATTTTAATCCAGATCATCTCACTAATCTATATCTTCCATATTTTCCAAAAGCATTATATATTTTTCTAGGCGCTTGGTAAGGGAGTTATCAATTTAGATAGTGGGTATGAATATTATATAAATAAATATGTGATAAGAATTTCCAATTATGATTACTCGAAAGGTTTTATTTCAAAACCATACTATTATAAAAATGGTTTAATTTTATATAATTATTCATATGGATTGTATTTCAATACATATGAAAAACATTATTACCAAGATAAGGAGATTCTGATTCATGAAGCTGGGGTAGAATACCTTTTCTTTATAGGGGAAATATCATTAAATAAATAATGTTTGGATCCCTTGAGTAGGTTTAGATAAAGAAATTTTTGGAATAGATCAATATGATTATTGATCTATATTTGATTAAGATATCATAATAATATAGGAGAAACCTATGGTATAATTAATAATTCAAATATTTTCATGATGAATTTTTTGATCATCCATTAGAGAGTGATGTTGAGTTCTCCATTGCACTCATTCATAATGGAATGACTATATCTAAATACCATTGATGAATGGAACCAATTGTTATTGTATATTTGATGAAACAGTTGTTGGAGTTGAGTGATAATGGATTCATAATCCAATGTGATTTATCATTGGGATCCCCTATTTTATTGATGAAAAATAAGGATGGGTATCTTACACTGTGAATTAATTACAAGAAAATCAATTTCATTATTAGAATGAATAATTATCCTCTACCATTCATTTATGACTTATTTCATCTACTACAAGGATCCCATTAACTTTTATACATAATTATTTAGTTTTTTTATCAAAACCGAATTGTTCAATAGGATGTGATGACCAAAAATCAAGGAGGAATGTTCCTATTAATGCATTACCAGAGGCTGCTATAATAGGATTTTGGATCCTGATAGAGGCGATGATTAATGTTCAAGGAAGTGATGGTATGTGTGATAATGGAAATGAGATATGGGTGGGTGTTGGATGCAAATGGTGATAATGATGAGGCTCATGGATAATATAGAGATAACTAGAAGGGAAATTACAAAACTATGGGGAATGTGCTGGGTATGACATCAGCATGGGGCTATGTATCACTACCAGCTCTTAGAAAAAGGGGTGGTGCATGTCTGTAAGCTAGTAAGAGTATGTATACATCCATGACCATTACAAACCCAGTATAGGGAGAATGTCTTCAGATGTGGGTGGTAGTACTCAAAAATTTAGGAAGCGTTCTTGGGGGATTGTTCGAGAAATATGTGGTAGGATGCGATTGCATCTAATTTGGAATTGGAGATGACCTAGATTGTGGATATAGGAGGTGTTTGGAACTTCTGTATGGGACACATTGTGATAATGGAATTTTAATAATTTTAATCAATATTTTATTAATTCTGATGTGTATAATTTTATTATGGGGAATTATCTATGTTTTTTGATATGAAATAACATGTGGTGTCATGGGATACCGATGATTGCAAAATATTGAGTACTATGGGTCATCAGTAGTATAGGATTTTGATAGTGAGTTGTTGTCACTAATGACATGTTGTTTGAAACCTCCAGTATCTCACATTAGGGATGTCCATTATTTAGTTTGTATGAATTTTATGGGAATAGGGGTGTCATACAATGAATGTTTTTCATCAATGATGATGAAGCAAGGTGGAGTTTTATTGGCCAACATCATTGTTTTGGTTGGGTGTGCAAGGTATTCATGATTGGAGGTTGTTAGATGATCAGGTAAGCATCAATGTTATTTCATTGCTATCAAAATGTTAGACATTGAGCCATGTATTATGGATATTCGGGTAAAACTTTTGTGTTTTTTGGGGAATTTTTTTCAATTTTCTGGGTTTTTTATTTATTTTTTTACTGCAGGATTATTGGTTTAGGTATTATAAGTTAATTATCATGATTAATTTTTAAAAATTATTATGATTAGTACCTAAACCATCCTGGGTATATGGACAGCCATAAGTAATATCCAATGTTTCCCAGGTGTAGTAGGTTACATATGTTAGTTTATTCATGATTTTAACTGATTTTCCAACATGTTGACTAAATTAACATGTACGGGTGATAAATTCACATGGTGAAGGGAATGAGATGAATATTTTAAATATATAGAGGAGAAATTGATTCATGATACAATTTTAACTAAACAAATAGGTAAATAAGGTTTTGTAATTTATAATGATGCATCATTTAAATGAATTTGTTATGTGCTTATACAAAATGATAGGGTGATAGACTATGAATCAAGGAAATTGAATATTAATTAATAAACTTATCCTACTCAAGAACGAAGTCTAGTTGTTTAATGAATTCTTTTAAAATACGGAGGCACTATATATACGGTAAAATATGAGATATATATTGACTAAATGTTTATGAATTTAATCTTCACTTATAAGGAGTTCACCATGACGCCAAGAATATGGTTGGACCAACTAATACATTATTATTTCTTTATACAGTACCACCCTCAATGTTAAAATAATATAGATGATATATTTAGTTTAAGGGTCCATGGATTTTAGATAGTGATGGGGATTAACAAGGATCTAATATAAAGAGATATATTAATGAACGATATAGTGATTTCAATACAAGTTGATCCATCATTCATTTTCAAACAAATTCCTAATCCATCCTTACTAGAAATGACAATGAATTACCAATAGGATGATGAGAACATTCAAATAATGTATAAATTTTTTTCTAATGGGAAACTGATAGAAATCATTTATATAGATAGTGCTTTTATGATTTTTGAGATTTTATGTGTTCTAACGATACCTAAATTGAGGACGGAACTCTTAAAGGTAAAATATAACTCAAATATCTCAATAAACATTATTAGCACAATGATGTATATAGATTTAAGAGAACACTTTTGGTGGGATTGTCTGAGGTGGGATATTGAAGTTAATGTGTCTAGTTGTTTATCATTCTTGTGGGAGATGAATGAAAAAAATCCTAATGGAGTCACAGAACCTCTATATCGGTTAAAGTGAGTAACTCGAGAGGGGTGGTTGAAATGAATATCCAAAAATATTTTTTTATAAAAAAATTATAAATAAAATCCCTAAGTTAAAAAAATCACATAGTTAACAAAAATAGTACTTTGATACATTTTTATTCCTTTAAAATATTTCTCAAAGCATAATTAGTGAAAAATTATAATTGTATTGACAATTAAATTAACAATTAAAATCATTTTACTCAAAAAAATTATTATATAAATACAAGTTGAGATTAATTATCAAAGAATGATATTTTTTTACAATTTAAAACACTACTGGAAATAGAATCTATACCAACGGTTTTGGAAAAACTTTTGGTATAGTTCACTTTTTTAGACATATACCAACGGTTTTGGGAAACATGTTGTTATAGGTCACTAATTCGGACATATACCATTGGTTTGAGCAAAACCGTTGGTAGAGGGGGGACCTATACGAATGTTTTACAGAAACCATCATGATAGGTCACTTATATGGACCTACACCAACAGTTTTCCAAAACTGTTGTTATATGGTCTCTATTATGGACCTATGCCTATGGTTTTGGCCAAACCATTAGTATATGTCCATAATAAAGACCATATACCAACTTTTTTGGAAATATTTTTGTCATAGTTCCCCTATATACCAATGGTTTGTCCAAAACCATTTGTATAGGTACCCAAATCAATGAATCTATACCAACGGTTCTCAAAATCGTTGGTATAGTTACATGTTTTTTTATGGAATCTTCCTATAAGGAACAGTAAATAAATAAAAATTTAGTTTATTTATGATAATACAATTATATATTTATGAAATTATGTTCACAAAATTCAAGTTAGGTTAGTGGATAGGTTGTTCAATCATAAATATGTGGTACTTGGATCAAAACCAAAAGAATTATTATTTTTTGAAATACATATACCAATGGTTTTATGGGACCGTTGGTATAGATTATTCATATTACTTATACCAATGGTTTTTAAAATCATTGGTATAGGTCTATACCAATTGTTTTTCCAAAACTGTTGGTATAGAACAATCCCCATGTCTTACTAGCCAACAGTTCTCGAAACCATTGGTATAAGATTTACCAAATGTTTGGAGGCCTATACCAAAGGTTTCAAACCACTGGTATAGGGTATTTTTCTAGTAGTGAAAAAATCAACAGTAATATTTTAATATAATAAAATAATACAAAATCACACAATCGAATAGAAGATGGTGTCCATTATCATGTAGACCTCTAATCCTTTCCACAAGGAAATCACCCACTTCCAAAATAGATTATATAAATATAACCTGATTCACCACATTTATTGGGTATATAAATAATATCTCACAATATGTGTAGGCTCAATGGCCTCTTCCATATTTACACATGGAAAGAAAAAAACCCGAATGACACAAAAAATCTTATACAAACACCATGGTTAAGAAGATTAAAAGTGATAAGAGAGAATATCTTGATTTCTAAATGATCTATTGGATCTGATTGTGTGAGGAGATTAATTTGTTACGTTGAAAGTTGTAGTAAAACACAGTATCACAGATGATCTATTGGATCTGATTGTGTGAAATTATCTTGGTCCTAAATAAGTTCCACTATTCCACAGTAAAAATTCATAAAGTATGCATGGTGTAAGATCGATTTTTATTATCCTTTATGTATCCAGTATGTTCTATTATTGATCTCACGTCACCTACTCATTAGGGGGGTCTTATGCCAATATAAGGAAAGACATGAATCTATTATAAAATAATCATTTAGATATTCATGATCCAAATATTGAGATCTTACATTGTATTTAATGTGTTCCTATAATAGTTAAAATTATAATCATAATATAACCCTTTTCATTTATTTCCATAATATTTCCAATGAATCATTTAATTCAAAATATATATAACAATGATGAATTCCCTTAAGAATGGGATACATATTTCATAGTAAAACACAATTGATGGTAAGAAATATATGACTTCAATACATATCTAGTGGAAAGGATTCTTGAGCTGGTTGTGAGACATATCTGGTGGTGATAAAAAAATGAACAAACGATGAGTTATGTTTTGCGGTGACTTATTATTACTCTGATTTAGTCTATTAGTTCATAATTTAAACTAAATATCAATCACGTTGGATATGTCTAAAGCTGATGGTGTAAAATTTGAACTAATGGTGATTCATGTTTAGAAGAAGATCAACTCTACTAGATAGATATTATAGCGGTAAATCATTCTAGTGGGATCTAAACTCTGCTGACTAGACATTCTAATAAAAAGATGGTCTGGTTTAAACTGGATCCTGACAGTAGTTCTCAATTATAGTAGTAATCCTTTTCAAACTAACAGCGACTCATTCCATCACTTAGTCAAACTTTTAAAAAACATTATGTCATAAAATACCATCATAAAATATTAAAATCATTATAATGATAATAAACATTATTTTTGTCCATTAATATAATGGGGTTCCAACAATATAAACATATTTTATGAAAACAATTGTGGCATTTTTATAACTAATGTATAAGATAAAATATTATGTTTTATATAATATTATAATTAACATTTCAAATGTAAAATGTGTGATAAAAAATACTGTATCAAATATTAAGATATTTTTCATCAAATATAATCCAACTATTATTGTAATTATGGTTTTAAAAGTTAAGGAAAAACACATTTAAATAATGAAATCACCATATGACAAATGAGGATGGTATTAAAGAATGAGCCCAAATAAATATGGTATAAAATAAACTAGTTGAATAAGGACATTAAAATGTGTAATGTATCAATAGAATCAATTAATGGAAAATTACATATAAGAAATAAACTTTCTATTAGAGATAACAAAGTATATGTAAATTAATTTTCTAATAAATAGTTAGAGTTAGAGATGAATGGAAAATTCCAGCCAACTTTCTCCAATATTCTCCCCCTCTTGGGATTATCGAAAAGAGATAAAAATAAGTTTTATATAAAAAGAAACTATTAATAATGGTGAGATATGTCATTAAATAAAAATATTTAGAATATTACATCCCAATAAATAATATAGGGGAAATACTTGAAAAAACTCCTATAAATGAATAATGTTAATCAAAGACACTTCCAGCTCTAAATATAGGATGAGTAGGGCCCTTTCATGTAACATCATTGTGAGAGACATGTGTGGAGGATGAGGGAATTGTGGTAACAGATGAAAGTACAAAAGTGTGATTAGGCATCTATAGGATAATTAATGTTCTATGATATCAAAAATATTTTATGGGAGACATGCTGTAGTTCTAGTAATGATGAGTTAGAGGGTCTATAGAAGGAGAATATGTGAAGGATATATTGTATTTTTCCATTTACATAACCAATGAAGTCACATATACATATATAAAAAAATTATATGATTGATAATGTCTACGATAATGTTTCATCCTCTCTCTATTGATGAAAAAGCCCCTTCTTTTCCTCTATAAACAACTTGAAAAATGGTGCCAACACAATAAACATGTAAAAATGTTCATTGAAATCCTATGTGATAGGTGACATCCTGAGATTCTCAACAAAGAAATATTAAATGATTATTAAATTCATTTTTTGTATGCACTATAGAAAGTTAATATTTAAGTTACTTTGTGATGGATTCCAGATCACTATAGGCATCATTTAATCATTTTTCTAATGTTCGCTATGTTTGATCACCATAATGAGTCTATCTGAGATCATCCACATTAGTAGCATGTTTATGGCCAAAATAATAATGAATATACTTTAGAACTATATATAACATCAAACTGGGATCCACCATAACTTATTGGGGTGGAGGAGAAGAAGTAAAATCCACTAAAGCTAATCTCTCCAACCACTCCATCATTAAAGCCTGAGTAGTAGAAAAGGTTTTCCTCAACTCTTCTTATTATCAGAATCCCTCAGTTGACTGGCAGTACATGTATGAAACCTCAAAATAATACCAAGATCAGAAATAATCATATTTACAAAAGACTCCAAGCCTTCTCTAGAAACATAATATGAAAGAACATGTGTAGAAGATTGAGGAACAACAACCTCTATAGGATCTGGTCTGAAAAAAGGTGCATTTGAGGGAAATGCCAAAATCTCAAAAAAAATCCCTTATAATCATTCCCAACTCCCTAGGAGATAAAATGTCTACCAATCATTCGGTGACTACTATGTTCCTCATCTAAATCATATTATGTAATAACATGAATCTTCGAACCTTCGAAAGGCTCCCCCTGAAGGGGTACCTCATCCTCTTCTTTAAGAATCAGTATGTTTTTACTAAAAACATTCTAATCCCATGGACATTAAATAATCCAAACCAAAATGTATATATCCTGGAAATTTGTCCCATTAATCACGTGTCGAAGATAATTTAATTGAACTATGGTATTTCTCCCCCACAATAGAAGAATTGGTCTCTCTTCTAGTAGAAAAATAATTACCAATTCGGTGATCTATAACTGATCACGTCAAGGGATAAAATAAAGATGTAACAGAACTATCAAAATATATAAGTATATCTTAGATAGATCTCTTGATAAACATATTTGAAGAGATAGAATTATCAAGGGATGTATGAGGTGTCTGAATCGTATCACCATCACGATAAGGATTAGTTCATCCATCATAACCATCTTCATCTTCATCTTCATCAACACTACCATTGATTCCATTTACTCAATTACAATTTATTCCACTACCCGTATCAGAAATCTATACAACCTATTTAGAATTTATTTTATGAAGAAATTATAATTTTATAATATCTAGAAAATTTAAACTCATCATCAACATCATAATTCTCACTTAAAAATCTCTCTCAATCAGAGAGTGAGGTGGGAGGACATATTGGAAAAAAAATAAATAACAAGGCTTTTTGGGATGTCTCGGTCACTACCCTATTCCACTCGGTTAGCCACCTTCTTATTAACAACAACGCCATCTTCTTCTTCCTCGTTATATTTATCCACAATCTCATCTGGCTCCAAGTTAGGATGGACTAAACTCTTTGGTTATGTAGGATGATTTATAGGATAAAATTCCTCAAAGATATTTTCATCATCACTGACCTATTTTTGAAACTAATGTTTTCATCTCACCACCATCCTTCAAAAAATAAAGTTATTTTAGATGAAACATCCACATTTAACCTTAGATTCATTCGCTTCATATATAACAATTTTTTCCCAATATATATTGAATACAATTAGGGTAAATTATAGAGTTAGATCTCTATGTTGACTTACATATTTCTGTCCTATGTACCATATGGTATCTTCATAGTATGATATTAACCCCACTTTTCATAAGGTACAGGAGGTGTAAAACATAATATCATGTGTTATTGAAGTTCTCCATCGTATGAAATAATATATAATTGAAAAATATGAACATAATTTTCATTCCCCAACCAACATTTTAATAATTGGTATTCTCAAAGTTTCATCAACTGTCAACCCCATCATTGAATTTTCCCAACTAAACAATTCAGAATCACTAGGTATAATACCCTAATAAATATAAAAAAATCTGGGTTTCCACAATAATCATTTCCCTTCCATTTATAAAAAGTTGGTCTCTTTACCATAAACCTTACTTTAAATTGGATCTTTCTTATTTTCAAAACAAAACTCCTCATATTGATTAGATTGATGAACCAAAATAAGATATAAGGGTCGATCATTTTGATAGAACCACTCTAATAATACATGTTCCTAGATCTACTTTATCACTTAGGATTTATTAAAAAGCAGAATCTTATCACCCCAAACTTTTTGAGAAACAATTATACAAATTTATAGCTTTGGGTTCCTCAGATAAATAGTAATTAAGTTTGGTTATACTTATTATCATTTAGTAGACCATGATTACTCAGGTAAAATAATTATAAGTCACTTCACCATAAAATTTTCCACAGAACAAAGGATATGTATGGAAATTCGAAGGATGAATGTCATGAGAGAAAGAGGGAAGGTTAAACAACTCAAAGGTAAAAGGCATGAGCATGAGTGACTCAAATTTAAACCTTAATGTTTTCTATTTTTTGGTATTCAAAAATAAAATAATATAATAAAAAAATTAATAAAATAGAATAATATTTTAATAATAAGAATTGGTAATGGAATTGACACTTGAAATAGAGGCTAGTGAATCTTCTAAGGATAAATCATCCAATGGTTACTTGCTAATGGAAGGTCATCCAACTGTGAATCATAAGCAATGACATGCCAATGGTTACTCACCAATAGTGACATTATAATGTTGACTCATCAGTGGTTACTCAGCAATAATTACTTGGAAAAGGTGACTCATCAACACTGACTCATCACTGATTACTGATCTAATGATGACTCACTAAAGGTGACTCGTCAAACTATTAAAGTCTAACTAAAATTTATCATACATAATTCACAGTTATTGTAGTTAAATCACTCATAATTCAATGGTTTTGTGAAAATATTATCAAGATGATGATATGTTCTTATGAATTCAAGAGTTATATGTCCCTTTTAATAATGATCCAACAAAAATTGATTTCATTAAGTAATATATTTCTTTCTATAATGAGACATAATATTCTTAGAGTTATTTATCACACTTGTGTTGTAACATTTTATATGAACATAAATTAATTGATATCTATAATCTAACAATGTACATTTCATCATCAAAATTTGATCACAGAAACTACATGTATCTATGTATTCATCTTAACTAGTAGACAATGCAACTGAATTTCGTTTCTTACAAACCAAAGATGCTAAAAATATTCCAAAGGACGACATGTTTCTATGGTTCTTTTCTCGTATCACTTGAATCCTCCAAAATCATTATCTAAGTATCGTACTAAGTCAAATTCATTCCCTACAAGATTGAATAATCCTAAGTTCGTTATATATTTGAGGTATTTGAACATATATATAACATTAACTAAATGTAAATCTTTTCGGTTTTCATTAAAACTGGAACAAATTAGATAAACTAAAAAATATTTTAGTTTAGCTGGAAGTGAATATTTTACGAATTTTAATCATACCTTTTAACTGATTGATCCATTAACTTTCCTACATCATAAATATCCAACAAAAACATGGTACCCATGTTGGTTTAACTTAATTTAGTACTATCCATAAAAAAATTATTTAAAATTCCTCTAGTATACATAAATTTATTTAGTATGAATCAATCATCCTATAAAAACAAGTGAAACAAATAAATAATATAAGTCTAACATTTATACTTATTTCAAATTCATTTTTCCTTATTCTCAAAAACATTTTACATAAGGAATATTTAAAATATTTTAAAATTAAATCCTCTATATATATTTGAAAAACTAACACATTTTTTTAAATTACCTTTATGAAAAAGGTAGGATTAGTTATACCTTTTAAAAGAACTTCATAAATTATAAAATAGATGTGTCAACAGTACAAGTATTAAAGAGATACTTATAAACTATATAATGACTTTGTTAATTTGAATACATGATTAGGAAAATTAGGATTTTGAAATCTATGGGTTTTTTCAAAAAAAATCCACTTCTATATAACCATTTAGGAATTCAATTTTGACAAATATATAATATTGTATGAAATCCAAATGGGTTTCATATGCAAGTAGTAATTTGGTGGATTTGAGTCTATCCATTGGTGAAATTGTTCCATTATAGTAAATACTCTCTTCTTTACTGTATTATTTTGAAAAAAACCTATATTAATTTCATACTATAGTGAGCGGTTAATTAACATTGTTTCAAAACAATATTATAGTTCTAACAATGAGACTACCTTTAGGTATATATAAACGAATAAAAACAGTATTTCATTAAAATTGATGAAGTTGCTATTATATTTCCATAAACAATAATTCATCAATAATTTCATTATATGTGATATTATGTAAAAGATTTGACAAGAATTACTGATGTTCATACAGATTCTTATGAGAATCTCTCATCTATATACCCCTATCGAGGATGCTAACCAAAAAATCTAAAGGATATAATTTAATAGTCCTAACTGCTCTTTAGAAAGACGGGTTAGTCATCCCATAGTCTTTAATTGATTCACATTAAGGTTGTAAATGTTCCTCAGAACTGGATGGTTTTTTCTTATAGTTTCACATATGTGTCAGAATATTTATCCTCAATGATCATATTTAGATAACCATCCTCAAGATTTTATAAAGGGGTATAATACTCATGTGAATTATTCTCATCAATCTTGGAATGAACAGAGCCTTCCATGGTCTTGGATCTTTTTTATCCACTCAAAATGAATTCCAAAAAGTTGAATAACAAAGGTAATTTCTTCAAAACTATTAGAAGTAATTTTGTCATGATTATCCTTTTTTATTAATAAAGAAATGGAAAAAAACTCTAAAGTAAGTTACCTTTGAATTTAATTATATTATATAATTCATATATAATATTATTCTTGAGATGTCTCATTAAAACTCGTTTAATTATATAACTGGATGTATTCATTATCCCTTCATTGAAGTAAATAATAAAGTCATATTGGATAATAATTTTGGAGGAAACTTTTTGTTTTGACATATTTATTTTTTCGAAAAGCCTATTCTATTGTAGGAACCGAGGAGTAGAAAATTTATAATTATATCCATTTAGTAATAAAAAAATAAATATTGACGTGATTTTTAAACTCACATAAATGACCACTTTTTAATGTCTTAATATTATACACACGAATAATTATATATTATTTTTTATATTTGGTAAAGTAAGAGAAAACTTGAATTTTTTAGCTAATAAAATACCAAAGTATTCAAAGAAATTGCATCTTCCAGTATAAATATATTTTTCATCCCATTTAAAAAATAAAATATATATGTTCCAAAAAATTATATTTCAACCAAATCTATGTGTTGATAATTTGAAACATATTTCATTAATTTAGAAAATATATTGTCTTCTTTCGATTTTTGACAAAGGTTACATGCATTATCATTTGGGAGTTCATGTTTATGAATATATTTGACTATCTATTTCCTAGTGCGAAATCTATGTGAGTGAAAATTGAAATCAAATAGACTCATATGGAAAATAAAATATTCGTTATTATAAGTGCATAGATAGGAAATGTTTTGAGACAATAATGAGTCTAAATTAATAGAATACACATTGTTGTCTCTCAAACAAGTAAACAATTAATATTTTTTAGATTCAAATATATTTCAATAATTATAATATAATATCAAATAAAAATAATCATTATATAATGGTTTGATGTTAAGAATATTTTACCTTAAACTATCTATAAATAATACTATTGAAATTATTATATTGTTAAAATTACCAATTTTTCAAAGGCCAATTATTTTCCTTTTAGAATGGTCCAAATAAGTGAAATGTACACCATCAAATATAATGAAATTCTTAATAATTATTAATCTCTTATCATGTGTATGAAAAATCCACTATTCATATACCATTAGTTCGTATTATAGCTCTTCATGTAGGTTCATGAAAAAATAATTTTTACACAAGAAATGATTTTGGTATCCAAATCATCTTAGATCCAAAATATTAAGTAATTATGGTTTTTGGAATCAATATTTTCTTAATTGGATTCTTATAATAATATTATTAACATTTAGAAATAAATATTTATTAGTTCAAGTTACATATTAATTAGTACTGTATTTTCAAGAATATTATTTAGGAATAAAACTGTTCTTCAAAATGGTTATATGTCTATGTTGATAACCCAAACCAGTAAGGTATGACAGTGATAAATATTTACTGAGTATTTTATGGAGATTATTTCTCTTAATAGAAAATATTTCTAATTTTTTATTTTCTCATTAGAAAACATTAATTAATTATTTTATTTCAATATTTGAGAATTTTTCCATTTTTCAACTACATGGTTAGATTCAAAAGTAGCAGTTAAATCAGGTAGTTTCCATATCATATTTATATGCCACTAAGCTCATTAAATTTAACATAAATCAAAATGTTATAATCAATTATTTTTTCATTATTCACGTTCTCATCACTATATTCATATCTATAATGATTTGTAATATGTATAGGAGAATAAATAGGGACATTTGACAACTAAGATGTGTTTGTCATGAAACACATGTTTTATCTATCATTTTTTTCATGGATAGATTATGACTCACTTGAGATATCTTTTGAATCACTATAATTTTGTTTAATGTATATCTTATATTTGAAATCCTAAATATTATATTTCTTTTTATATTTCATCTTAGGCTAGTAATATTTGACATAAACATTCCTTTTACATTCATAGCTTGATATTTCATTTGAAGTGTTATCTATTTTTTGGTCCCTTTTTAAATTTCCTATATTTTAATATTAACCTTTTTATATTGGTTTCCAAAATAAATATTTATTCTTCTAAAACTTATTAAATATTTTGGATATACAGTTCATCTCATAATCACTATACTCTGGTTATTATTAATCACTTGAGAATTCATCATTAGCATTCACTTTCTGTTTTGAGGTAGTAGTCTGGAAGGCTAATCATTTCACTTTTTGTTCAACTCTATATTCTATTTTGACCATATATTCTTACTCATACATCATTAATATTTTAATCATCTCCCTGACAAGTATCTTATTAATATCATTTGATTCCATTACTGATGTTTTTCTCCATAATTCTAGAAGACACCTTAATATCCATATTAATTGATATTTGTTAGAAACAATGTTCCATCCAAGAGTTCACTGTATTCATGATCTCATTGAACATACAAGATCTTTCAGGTATAATATCCTCGGGAATCTTCTAAAAAGATTTATATTTAATTGTATAAGAATTTAAAATCATATCATTATCATTAGATATTTTTTTGTTGAATAGCTAAAGGGTCCCAAATTTCAATATTTATAATGCAATATTATATTCTATTGAATTATTCACCACCCAACACACCTTACTAGGAATTCATAGATTTAAAATTATTTTTATAAGTAGTTTGAGTAGCATCATCCCATGTATTTCTAGAATTCTTAGTTATCTCATATTTATCTATAGTAGGAGTCCATATTTCAAATACCATGCTACAAATATTCATTTTTATTTTGACTTTCCATTGATAATAATTCATGACTTTAAAGAATACGTGTCTTTTTTTAGTATAAATATCGTGTATATTATCAATAAAGAACTAAATTTAGAACTAAAAAATTTTATGATATTTAAAGCCCAACTAAAATACTTGTTAAAATGATATTTAAGAACCATTGATTTGAAATGGTAGTTGGAGTAACTCCAGAGGTGGTGAAATGAGTATGGAATAAATTTCTCTTTTAAAACAACATTAAATTAAATCCCCCGATTAAAACTAAATCTCGCATTCAATATAAATATTAGTTTGAATGAAATCTTTTTAAATTATTTATCGATGATTTAATGCTGATTAGTTATAGAAATATAAAAAATTATTTATCTTTTAAAATCATTTTAATCGAAAAAAACTTATATAAACACTGATTAAGATTAACTATTAATGTACAAATTATTTTACAGTCTAAAAAAATTAATAATATGAAATTAATGCATCTAAAAAAATCACACCACATAATAGTATTAATGGGATCATTCTCAAATTGAGACCAAATCCCCTATACTTAGAAATCACCATCTACCAAAAAAATTATATTACTATAATCAGATACACATCCCGGATCATGTATATTCAAAACACATCATAATACATCCAATCTGAAAATACTACACCACATTTATATGTGGGAATAAAAAACACATAGTCCACTTTTGGAACTCATCAAAAAACACCATGACAAAAAAATGGAAATATAATGAAGATAATATCTTATATTATCTAGTTCTGGGGAATTAGATAGAGTTTTTTGATAATTAGAGAAAAAAACAATGGTCAAATGTAAAACTAAATATCATTATGTTAATTCAATATGATTTAGATAATGTAATTATTATTTTTTGAATTTTTTTTCACTTGGTCGAGTATCCTCAGATGTGTCTTAGTGAGGATCATGAGTAGTTTCTCTAAAAATTATAGTAAAATTGTGTGTCGTAAAGGTTCTCTTTATTATAAGTGTTAGAGTGGAACATGGTCTTCAATAAGATCCTATCTTCTGTAGTTTAATGTAAGAATTTATGTAGCATGTGAACTCTCATGTGATGATCCTCCTATTAATTATTTTTCAAGCTTCTTGATCACACATCACAAACTCGTAAGGGTGTATTTGGAAAATATAATGTGTTGCACGAAACTATTGCAGAATAATCATCTATATCTTCTAGATTATTATACTGATTTATTAGAATGTCGTTAATGTGTTCCTTAAATAGTTATGAATATAATCATAAAATAACCCTTTTTATTAATTTTCCAAATATTTTATATGAATCATTTTATACAAAACATGATGAAAGTGATGATGAATATTATAGTGGAAAGAAATCTATGATTGAAAGATATATTTGGAATCAATACATCTCTAATAGTAAGACATACCTAGAGAAATGAATTATCTAGTGGACATATATATCTAGAGGTTAGACACTTCTGGTGGTGATACATCAAAACTAACTGTGAGTTAGTCCAGGAGGTGACTTGGTTTAGCAGTGATTCAATCAGGATGTGACTCATTTGAACTAATTGTCTGGAAATATGGAAGTGTATCAATCTAATGGTGATAAATTTGTGTTAATGGGGAGTCTTGTTGGGAACTATGTCAACTATAGTAGTAAAAAATTCTTGTATTCACTCAGTTTAGATGCAACTCAATTCTATTAGTCATTCATTTTAGTAATAACTTGGTCAGGCAGCACCTCAAGTCTAATTGTATGTAATTTTTAAATAATTGTGAATCATTCCATCTAATATCCAAATTTTCATAAAAATTTCTTATAATATATAATGTTATCATAAAACAGTAAATTCATTAGGAACATAACAAAAATGATTTTGTGAGCATTAAAATAAATCAGTTCCAATACTCTATATATACCATTATAGAAGTTAGAAAATTTCACAATGTAAATTTTCAAGATACACCCAAAGACAACAGGGATGTAAAATTCTATAGGGGTCATCATTTATTGTCAAACTAAGGATTTTCATTACATAGTAATAAGATTTGATATACACCCTATGTATCATTCTTGTATTTATATCATTGATATTGGATTTGTTAATGTGATACCTATCTTGTTTGTATTTAATTATGACCCTCAGTTTACATCAAAGGAATAAAGTATATTTCAAAGGGTTATAGATAATATGATATTTATAATCACAACCTATCATTCATAGACTTATTGGATGTTTGATATTAATATTAATTCACTGGAAGACCAACTAAGATCTTGTTCACTTGATTTTAATGTTATGTGGGATCATTATCTAGAATTTCGTGTTTTTTATACAATAATAGCTTTTGTTTGAGACTATAGATAGAACAATAACAAAATTATATTAGATGATGTGCCATGATAAAAAGTGGATGTTATTGGAGAAAATGTGTTAGTTGGACTAAATAGAATAGTGGAAAGAACTATTATTGTACGGACTATTTGAGGCCGTGTTAACGAATCCTTGAGAAGAAAATTGATATGTACTGATAATTAATGTAAGTACATTGGATTGAATGTTTAGTATAGTGTACTATTAAATAATTAATCTAATAGGGCAACTATTATATTTTGTAAAATGGGATTTTAGTCCCTTGGTATATTGGGCCTTTTTAAATACAATAAATAATTGGAATTAAATCATAATGATTTCATATGCTGCCTAAAATTATTATTCTACAAGATGTCTTCCATTATTCATTATTAATGAAATATATGAAAAATATAACATATGACCTCACATTTTAGTTAAAACAATGGGAGCATAGATTTTTTTATAATGAAGAGTTTTTACAAATTCATAACACTATAATGAATGGGTGTTGGAATAACAAAACTCAATTGGTGAATTTCCTATTGAGAAATAAAAAACTGGAAGAGGCAACCTAGGAGACTTAATAATATTTTAGGAATGAATATGAAAAATTGTTCAATAGATGATATATACCCCACTTTTGTGGATGAAATTATTTATGTGCGGGATAATTTGACACATAGGCTCTATTATAGTAGGTAAACATTATATCCTGAATTATGAAGAGATGAATATAGTGACCCCAAATTTTCGTACATAAATATTTCATATTTTTCAATGAATTTTAAATACAATTCACTAATAAATTCCTAAGAACTATAATGGTTTTCTGAATTTACTGAATATATAAATAGTATTACTATTTCTTGAATGATCTTTAACATCTCCTATAACGATCATAACATTTATTACAACATATAAGCACACCCTACGTAAATCCTTATTTATATCCTATGTAATGGAAACATAATCATGGGTGAGTTCAACTGCTCAGTATGGGTAATCATGAGAGATATCAATCAATGATCATAATAAGTAAGAAGATAAGTATATGGTTATGAGATCATGAAAATAACATAAAAGAATTGTAATCTTTCTGTCAATGATCAATTAGATGACCCATGGAATATAACATTAACATTTCCACAAAATCCATCATAGTAGCTAGAAATAATCCTAAAAAACATGAAGCATATGTTCATGTCTTATTATTGTGACACAATACTAAGCATATGAACAATTTCATAGGACAATGTTAAATATCATGAAAATCAAATCATAGTGGATCAGGAGTACATACATGTTCCCGATAATAGAACAGATCTTGCATCATTAGTTATTTCCCATAGTGGATCAAGAATGTTGACTTGTTTCTCAATGTGGGAAAATCAAATCATACTATTTCAGGTAGCAGATCAAGCACATAATTGTTTTTCCATAATTATCTCATCAGATATATATTTTTAACAAATTAATTAGAGGGAGATTTAAGTCCCACCCATCACATTATATATATGTGTTTGTTCTATAAGATCATATAAAATAAATAATATCATTAACCATTTAAATGAAAATGTTTAGATAAAAATTTCATTATATTATAAACGGTGGAAATGAAATGGGTCACAAAAACATTTCTTCTATTCATCAGAGCATAACCCATTTAAAGGGAAGGTGTTTCATAAAGTTATTTTTTTCCAAAATGTTAAATATAAAAAATCATAAAAAAGAGTGAAGAATTTACCATTGGTTTATATCCCCTATAAAACATAATCAACACCAATAGTTGTTTTCATTGATGTATAAAAACTTCTTAAAAATATCATCAAATTATTTCATAGGAAAATATCTTCATTATTTTTAAATCACTTCCTCAAAATCTAATAACTTACTGTATAATATAAAATAAATATTATTTCGTTCAAGATAATTTATAAAAATTAAATCAGGCATAAAATATCTTTGATAAATCATTATAGTATAGAAAAAATTATTATTTAAATTTTATAAAACAAGGGCATGGTAGTGAAAGGATTTTCATAAAAAGAAAAAAATATGGTTGATTTTCCATATAAACATTTTTTTGTTTATAATATTCATAGATATTAGAAAATTAATAAAAAAACATTATTCCTCCAAAAATAATGAAATGATAATAAAATTATTTAGTTTTTTGAGAGATAGATTATAATATTAAATCATTAAAAATATAATTATAAATAATCACAATAAAAATGGGATTGTAATTTAAAAACATTACAACTATGGATTTTTCGAATCAGAACACCCATGAACGAAATAACAGTTGATCGATATGAAAATACCCCTAAATTTCATATAAATTATTACAAATTTCACCCATGATAATTATATAAACCAATTAATATAAGTGGGTGGTGAATATAACAAAGGTACCGTTGAAGTAAAATTGAGATGAGAATCCCATACCTCATGTCTCGAATTACATCCAACATATTAAAACCAATATATAATATATATAGTTTTATTATACATATATTATAAATCACAATCATATATAACATTCCATATATGATTTAGTTATGGTTTTTAGTACCATTTTATTTACAATTCTTTGTTAAAAGAACATTTCAGGTAATAACTACTTGTATTTCATAGTTGTTTTGTTTTGGTGGTTTTTTCCTTTTAGTTTGACCATGATTCAAAATTATAATAAATTTTAAATATGATATAAATGTAATATATATTCATAGTATATTTCATAGTTTAATCTATAATAGTTAGAAATTGGAAGTGTATGAAACCATTCATGGATATGGTTGTCCATATGTAGGCGTATATGTTTCTTCTAATTTATCAATGGATGAAATGAGGGAGAGTAAAATTTTAATTCACCTTTAAAAATCCATTTTTATATCATAAATATCATATATAGTCTTTAAATATTTCCTTATCACCATCTATTTCAATATACAATGCAAAAACATATTGAATCACTTTATAGGGGTGGTTGCCTACATGTACATATGGGTGATGTTATTATTTTCAAACTTATTGTAAGGTAATAAGGTAGAAGTGATAGATAAATTTTATAAGTATATGTATTTCATAAATATCATATAAATATCTTAAATCACTTATTATATCTAGCAGGGAGAGGCGGTGATGGAAGATGAATAATATCGGTTCATGAGGCATTGATTAAAATATCAAAATAAATTATTAGTATATGGTACTTACATATGATATTATATTTTCAAATTTTGAGAATTGATTTCGAAATTCTAATTATTTTAAAAAAAATTAACGTTTATGAATGACACCTCTACTTTGGAAAACCTCGATATGTTACTCCCAAAATCTTTTTCAATGGGGATTTATAATCATACTAAGGCCTCTAGGGCATGGGGGAAGAATAATGGAAATTATTTGGTCTGTTATTATTATAAAAATAATTATGATGGCCTTTAAAGATGATATGATATGGGATGTCCTTTTATAAGTGGGGAAAATATCACAAATGGAAATGACTAGGAAATGTCTCCAAAAATATAAAATGATAAAGAAATTGCTAATAAAAATTTATCCAAATTACATTATATTCTATGTTGGTATAATATTTGGTTTCAATATGTCCATATAATTGTATTTGAAAATGATTAATTGGAAAGCATACCCTTAAATTTTATTTAGACCCCATGGTAAATATTTTTTGACCTTAACTATAGTGAATAATTTTTATTATGATTAAAATTATTATTGTCCAAAAACATATATTGACACTATAAAATAATATTTAATATTTTGATTCTAAATATTGTCTAAATTTTGAAAAATTCCATTCATTGATGTGGAAAAGTTTAATTTAAAATTCAACTGACAAACATGTGGACAAGTAGTTTTTTAAAGGGAAAATTTCAAAAATCCTAGAATGATTTATTATAAAAAATAAACAGTAATTTGATTCCAATGACAAAAATTGGATTAATAATAATATATTTGAACTAATTTTCCTTTGAAACCATATTTAAATAAAATAATGTTTATAAAATAAATAAATTTAACTTATGTTTTAGATACAAATTTTTTATGTTCACTATTCATTAAAAAGTTAAACTTTTTATTAAATAAAAAAACAAATAATATATAATTTCTGTATATAGATTTCAAAAATTATGATTATTTTTTAAAATAAAATTACTAAAATGGGAAAAATTAATTTTATATTTTTTTTCTGAAAAATTAGTACTTTATTTTTGATAAAAATTTATTTTCCATGAATATAAGTAATTTAATAAAAGATAATTACATTTAATTATTCTCCTTTTATATAAAAAACATTATAATTATTTTTCAAAATATTTTCATAATATTATTTATTCCGTATTTAATGTCTTGGTTATAAGAGTCATGTTTGAATAACGATATTAATACTATACCAAAATTCATTAAAACTAGATGTTTTCTGTAACTCAAGATACATATGAAATTAAATTTATTTGAAAAAAAAAATTTATTAAAAAAACTCACATTGTTACATTCTACCATCATTAAATTAATTTCACCATTTAGATTCACCGGTCTGATATAAACATATTTGAATCCTTATCCCTCAATATTTGAATAGGTTCCCATGTAGCTTCCTTAAGTTGGTGGTTTCCCTACCAAACATTAACTGGGTGAGTGGTCTTGTATCAATAGAAATTCATTCAGTGATATAATATCTTCATAGATAGTTCTTAATAATAAATATATTTATCCAATTATATGACCTATGAGTTTAGAATAGGTGAATGATAGGTTATGCACTTCCTCGGGAGATATATAATGAACACATCGTGCACTAGAGAGTGATTTGGTTGAAGCACAATGTGATAAGAAACAATCATTACTCAATCAAGGATCTAAAAAGGAACAATATTTCTAATTATCACCTTTACTTTATTTATGTATCACATAAAATTATTCCATGGAGATATTTTTAGAAACAAATTCTCATTAACATAAAATTTATTATCACGTTAATGATTTTTTGCATAAATTTTCTTTAGAATTATTCTTAACAATATATGTTCTTAAATGAATCTAACCATCTCTATTGTTTCATCGACCTTCTACTATTATAATTACTTTTTTTCTACAAAAAAATCCATTTATATTTTGGTGCGACAATTATTTACTCATAGGGTTTCATAATCATCAATCTAAATTCCTAATTGAAATATTGTATTTTATTAAAACTCAACTAGAAGAAGATATTGATCCCAAAGTCCTTTTAAATATATTGAAAATGATTTTTTAATATACTCTAGGGTTTGAATTTTTACCTGATACTAAATACCAATTTGAGGATAATAGTTCATACTAAAACTCAACTCAGTGTCGCATTCTTATAGAAGTATTTTTTTCATAACATCGATGAGAAACTCATATCCTGATCATATATATTGGAATTCGCTACATCGTGTTTACTTAAAACATCCATAATTTATATATCACCAAGATAATAAAGATATAATTATTATCTGATAGAAATAATGTGTGTTTATTTTATAAGGTGATTGACTAAAAACCATATAGAATTCATCCAATTATATGTTAAAATGAGTTTAATAATAAAATCCATGGTGAAGTTTATCCATTTCTACTCTAGTGTGGGTAATGGTCTTAATATACCCCTTTAATTTTTTATATGATTTCAAACATGATGATATACCATGAATAAAGATACAAATGAGACAATATATCCCTCAATGATAACCCACTAGAACTACTTTTTCAAATCACTATATGTCACTATGCATATGAGATGAAAAGTGAATTAAGAACTATTAGCATCCTCTAAGAGATAATTTATCCAATTAGGTATCAATGGAACATATACAAATTTCCTAAACCTTATCAATCCATCATAATCATGTTTAAAATCAGCAACATTTCTCCCCATATTCTGTAGCACTGCACATTCCTTTTACACCTCTTTAATATTCTCATGGATATATGCTTAAATACCAATTTTAGAAAATAAATATTTCTCCCAAACATTCAATATTTCAAAATCCATCATATTAGAATAAATAAACAATTGATATTTTGTGATCCACATCATGGATAAGAATGCATGTTTTTTTAAATAATCATTGATAACCATGTTCACTTTCGTAAATTGGTAATGTGTTTAGTAGTCATGGTCTATAATAATCTCCAACAAAATCCTCTAGATCATGTTTAATTTTTTATACATGAATGTATGATTTAAAATTTTAGGATCATTATATATATGTCACATATTTATCTATAAATATAATTCCATTATATCATTAATACAAAATTACTACATAAAACTATAAATAATGAGTTGGTTAATTTATGTGAGGAACCTTCAAATTTTATGAGGCTTAAGCTATAAAAATATCATTTCTATTTCACATTGATATATCTACCATAAAAAATTTGATTCAAAAACTTCATATTCATTATATGTCACATCATAAAAAATATTATTGTCTCACTAACCCTTACACCACATAGGTCAGTGGTAGGAATTTCGACCTTAATACCCTTAAGTTGTGTGTTCAATCACAAAAAACTTGTTGTATTTGAGAATTTTTCGTTTTTTAAATAAAATACCTTAAAATAATTATTATAAAAACTCCAATAATATTATGAACATCCAAGAAAATAACATTAATCTCGGAAATTCTTATACACTTCCAGGGTTATCACCACCTTTATAATATTTAAAATATAATTCTTCTCAAATAAAACATCATGTTGAACCTCGGGGTTACATATTCCATATCGAATATATATTATCCCAAAATAACATTAATTGCATGAAAATAATATCACTTAAAATATAAAACAAATGTTAATGAAAATGAACATATGATCATCCTTGAACTCATAAAAACATAATGGTATCCAAAACTATCAAGTTTATAAATAAATATTTTTTTAAAAAAATTGATATAATACATAGATGTTTCATGAATCTTATAAGCATAATACCATTCATAAAAATACTTATATAATATAATTCATGAATCTCAATACATTCACACTTCAATCGATTCATGTTGATGATTATAAATAAATTGGTTCTTCTTAGTTCTAGAGGCTAAATCTAAATATAGGATGTGCACTCAAGTAATAACCAAGATCAAATATATTTGATTTTTAATTCCTTGGAAAATCACTACTCTATGAACATCATTTATGATTAAAGAACTTTTTTCCTCAAATTGAGATATTGTTCTAGATCATTCATCCCACCTTATTGACATATAAGAAGATAAATATTCATTCCACAATGTTTGATACCACATGATCAATTATTAAATTTCATATTATTAATCATATACCACAATAGTTGATTAGGAATATTAAAAATATCTTTCTCTCAAGAAATTAACCAATTTTTTCACATAATCGCTCCATTTTCCCACATATTATCTATATAACTAATTTGTATTTCTTCAAGAAATTGAATAGATAAAAAATAGTTTTATCTATAATAATGTTAGTTAGAAACCATATAACCATGGAAAATTACTTATAGGATATCCAAATCATGATACATTATTTCAATCTCTCACAACGTAGGTTTATCCTATTTAATTCATCATCATTAACCATTCAAATCCATTATAACAATTCATAATGATTCTTTTAATTTCCAAAACATATGCACAAAGAGGGTCAAAATTTGTGTGTAGAAAGGCCCATTTTCATTCACCAGGTGATGATCGATTCAAATCCAAATGTTCTCTTCTCGTCGTTATTAACACTCTGTACAATAGTTCCAATGAAACGTCACTATGTTGTATCCTGGTATAGGTGAAATTTCTCGGAAACCATGCCCTTTATCCTTAACCTAGTATTCCAAGACATTCTCATATACATTAACTTGTAGATATCATAATCATTATACATATCCATAGATATCTACCTAAATATATCTCATTTTAGTTTCAAATGATAACAAAACCTTTCCTTTAATTTAAACTATTAGGACTTAGTATTTTTATAGATCAATAGTGCATATTTTTAGATGAATATTAAATTAATATTCTAAATACATGACATAGGACCATAAAAAATAATTTTCATTGGAGACAATGTACATTATATTTTTATATCATGAAATATTTGTCAACATATAACCTAATTATCCATCAATTAAGTGAAATTCAAAGACCCACCATACACAAAACATTCTTTATAACAAATGGAATGGAAATATAATAAATGGTGAGATAATATGATCAGTATGGGTACAAATTGGAGATAATAATAAATTATTATAAGAATGAATAATATAAGAATAACAGAAATAGATCATTAAAATAAGAAACAAGGTTCATACGCAATATTTCAAAGATCATAAACATTATTCATGGCATAAACCAGTTAAATTTTCTTGAAATTTATCATAACAATGATAAATCATCATAAATAAGTCATGAACCATATGGTTAATTTCAAATATTCCTAAAACCACTATATTTTTAGAAACCATCTCATATGTCATGTTTCACTACTGAGACCATAAAATCATAGGGGATCGTCCATCCCTATATTTTTTCTATAACAAATTTGATAATAAGTAATCACATGTTTCCCATACTATAAAAATAAAATTGAATTTGTTTCCATGTTGGATCATGCACAATAGCTTGTCTCCCATAATGGATCAAGCACATCATCTGTTTCCCATAATTATCTCCTTAGATAAAAATATTTACCCAATTCATTAGAAATATATAAAGGCCCCACCCATCACATAATCCATACATTTACATACTGTAAGATCATATAACATTCCTCACATCCTAAACTTTGTAAAAATATGATTTTTATTAACATTTTGTTGTAGTATAACTTGTGAAAATTATTCGAGTATCATAATCAATTCACCATTTCATCATAGCACAACCAGTGTAAAAGGAAAGGATTTAATAAACAATTTTTAATATTAAAAATTAAAAATAAATAACTAGAGAAATAAATAAGGATTGTAACATTGGAATATATACCCAGTAAATAGAATTCAACATGTGTAGTTTTTTTCATTTATTAATAGAAATTCCACTAGAATATTATGAGAATATTCTTGAGTAAAATATCAATTCCATATTTAATTCCCATAATTAAAATATAAAATTGAACACATATTAGAGAAAACTTTTCATTGAAAATATCCTTGAAAACATGAAATGGAATCTTTAAATAATCTTTCATACATGATGGTGAGAAATTATGTTAACTACATAAATGTCAAAATAATTAATGCTTTAAGATTTTTTGTAGAAAGTCAAAATTTACTCGTCTAGAAATGACATGAATATTTATTACAATGAAATTTTAAAAATTAAAATATCACTATGAGTTTCATTGAAAAATATTTGTATCGGATTTAAAATGTTCCTTAAAACATTTTGTTAATAAAATTGTAATTCAAGGGATTTGATTCTCATATAAAGTGAGAAATAAGGTTAATTTTAATTAAAAACATTATTTTGGTATCATTAATACCAAATTACCTGGAAATAAAAATAAAATGTAAAAAATATATAAATTACAATATTATAATAGAACTTGGGTGTTTCTTGAGATACATATCATAATATATAATCATCGTAAAATTTATCATAATTAATCCCTATAAAAACTATGCTGTATATAAAACCATTTCTACATTGAAAATTTTTTAATCATAATCCCAATGAATGAGAAATCCTTAAATTTGTATGTAAAAACCCATATTTTTTTAAGAATCATAAAAATGATATTTATGGGTTTAATATACACCATATAAAAGAAACAAGTGGGGAATATGACATATTTCCTACTGATATTAATGTGTGACAAGAATCCCATATCTCGAGTCTCAAATTTAGTTGTAAAAAATTGGAAAAGATGTATAATAAATATAGGTTTATTATAAATATATTTCATTAAAACAATTATACATATTATATAATATATTATGTAATTATGATCTTTAATTTCATGTTTATTAATAATTCTATTGTAAAAATCAAATTTGGGGTAATAACTACTTCTTTTTTCATAGTTTTTGTGTGTGATATATTAAAACCTTTTAAATTGAACATTGTTCCATCATATAATTAATGTTAACCATGAAATAAAAATCTTATATGTTTATTTTTTATGTATTTTTGTTAATAAATTAATGTTATTGGCATAAAATGGATTACACTATTCATAGAGATAGCAGGTCTTATGTACGTATGAATGTTGTTTCCTTTTTCTCAATGGGTGGAATGAAAAAAAGGTATATATTAATTCAAAATTAGAGAGAAATTTTTTATCATATATATCTTATATATCAATTAAATTCATCAATATTACCATCAATTTTAAAATAAAATGAAAATGTATCGCATAACTTCTTGGATACAGTAGTCCACAAGTATAAATGAGAAATGTTATTATTTTCCAAACAATTTTATTTTAGGAAGTTATATGTGATATTATAATTATATAAGTGTTATTATCTAATTAATATCATAAAAATATTTTAAATCCATCATTATATTTCTCTGTAAGTGGTGTTTATAGAAAAATAACTTCATCATTTCATAGGGTGGTGGATCTCTGAACACATGATCGATGGTTTCATTTCCCATTTGATTGAAGAGAATATATATATGAGTTATTTCATTAATTTAATTACATCATAGTATATTTTATATAATTATGTTATTATAACAACATAGTTTGAGAATATTTTATTTATATGGAAAAATAAATCGAAAGAAAATTCTCATTTAAGAATGATACAACTTCTTTAAAAAACAGACTTAGGTTAGAACCAATAATATTCTTAGGAGGGTATTTTAATGAAACTTAGGTAATCAAGAAATTTAGATGGATGTATGGATTGGAGTTTTTCAGGTATTTGTTGAACTAAAATCCTTTGGGTGGGTGAATAAGAGAAGATAAAATATTTCCATTTATAAAAGTGGAAAATAACCCACTTTATAACTACTTTGAATGTTTCCATAATAATCCCAAATGATAATTTCATTCCCAAGAAAAATTCATCCCACTAATAATATAAAGGACGGTGAAGTTGGATATGGTTTAAATACCAATGTAAATTAAAATTTATAAATTTTTATTGATAAATATATCCTTATCATCTGAATTAACCCCCAATAAACTTGTTTTAACCTTATCAATAAAAATAAATTTTTACAACGTTTACTATTAAATTTAACTAAAGATTAAGTTGAACATATGATATAATATTTCACATTATTCCACATGTTCTATTTCTTTCCTCCTTACTATTATAATATATCAATGACCACCATTGATTAGAATCACCATTGAGACAATACAATATAAATGTAACCAATTATTTATGACCAAATCCTAATTCTAGTAGTACCTTCTCTAAAGACTTAATCCATTACTACACCATAATTTGTTCTATAGTCCCACACAATGATGGGGGCCTCCTTCACGTAATGAGATCCAAAATTAGATAATACCATTGTGGATTACGTTTCTCAATATAGGAAAGGTTATGTGTCATTACTTGATTGATATTTCTTAATATTTCCATATTATTTTTCAGTTTGAATAAAAACTGTATTGTTACCCTAGTCATGGAAATAATTAAATTTTCCATGAGTACAAATACCATAATTCCTTCAAGGAACCACTTCTAAATAATGTAATATACTAGATCAGATTATAAAAATATGTAGTGGACACTATAACCCCAAAACTATTGAATTAGTAATCACAAATTTAAAACATTTCCCATAAATAATCTCATAATAATAAACATGGTTTCTTTGGTAATATCATTTCATTCAAATCGATCATAATGGTTTTAATGAAAATTGAAATTATCTTGAGAGTGTCCCCTAGGAATTTCAATCCAGGTTTATAGTTAGACTCATTGTCATGTAGGAGGTTACATTGAGTTATGACAGACACACCTTGTCTGAGCTGTTACCCCTAGGTACATCTGTTCCATATCCATATCCACTTTTTTTATCTAAAAAGGGTTTATTTATAGGATTACCCACATAATTTCTACCATTCATAAATTATAGGATGTTATTATATAATTATCCTAAAATACGTTTTTAGGGTTATGTTTTATAATATATGTTCTCTAAATCTAGTTTCCAAGGTTATTGCTAAACATCCTTTGATAACAAATGTATTGCCCTGACCATAGATGCCTGAAGCTCGTGTCTTACCTTATTACATTGGAATGATTAGAAAGAATAAAATCCTGACGGACTAATATATATAATAGAATTAGAAACCGAAAATATATACGTGACACTCATAATAAATTGGGAAAATTAAACAAGTCATAACAAAATAAAACACTCAACATCCAAGAAACTCATTCAATAGGTTCCTCTACATAACCCAGGGAGAGGACACAATATATGCGTGAGCTAATATGCTCAGTAAGGGTATGAAAAGAGAAATTAATACTGGATTGATGATAATAAATAAACATGTAAATATAATTAATTCATAATACATTCAATTCAAATAACTAGATAATGATTAATCGAAATTAAAATGTAAGAAACTGAATATAGCTTCAATTCAATAATTTGACAAAGAAAGAACTATATCCATAGAAAATTTCAATGAAAAAATATCATGTATAATAAATAATTGAAATATATAAGATTGAAATTAAAATTTCTTGGATATCATGTATAGATGATATGAAAACCATTACCATAAATACCTTACACTAGATGGATTACACTATTTTTTTTTCTAAATTATTTGTCTCATGAGAAAATGTCAATGCATCAAGGGGAAATATAAATTCAAGGCACCACATGTCACTTATATTCCAAATAATTCCTTATATACCATTTTATATGTATTATCAAATATTCATATTTAATAAGTAATTTAGATTTATCATTATTTCCTGAGATAAAAAAATAACTATCAATGTAAACACCATATGTAATGATGGTTTATAGTTTTGGAATTAATAAAATATACTCTGTGAGAATATAAATATTAAATGTTGTTTCCAAATGAAAATGATTATAATAAATTAATTGTTTCATTAAAAATTTAAAAATCAAAAAAGGTGGTTATAATGAAATGGTAATCATCAAAAATAGTATTCAATATAATAATGTATAAACATTCAAAAGTGTCCCATGCCACATTGAAACATTTGAAACATAAACCACATGAATGAAAAATAATTAAATCAACGTTTTGGATATTGTGAATATAAAAGGTATCATGATATAATAGATCAAAATATTAAGTAGATACCCTACACAAAATAACCTAGTGGTTAATATGACATTTATCCCACAGATGTAAAAAGTTAGACGAAAATTACTTAGATTGAGTGAACTTGTCATGTTTGTCTTTATATTCCTAAATAATAAACTTATGTTAATTATTTTCTTTATTCGTAATCTTTTTCATTTTTCTGATTTATTATATTTTACTTATTACAATGTTGTATAAAACTACTTAAATAAGTTAGTTTACATCGGTGTTTTTTGACTAAATTTAGTTCATGCATCCAAAATGACTTCAGTAGGTTGACTATGGTCAAATGGTTCATTATATAAACAAATAAGGAAATAATTTTAATATTTATACATCAATTATACTTTTTAAATCAAAACATGAATGATGATGATGAAAAAATAACCAACATTACAAACATGTAGACAGTAGGTCATACATACGCATGAGTAATATTCCAATTTGTCAAGGATCGTTATGGAAGAATGGTAAGTAAAATTATATATTTATAGAATGATAATTATATCATAAATAAAATGTTATTTAGTAATATATATACATATATATGTATAATTATTTTTATCTAAATGTATTCAAATCACATCGAGGAAGAAGTAGTCCACATTTCAATGAATGACATTATCACTTTTGTAGTGGATGAAATGGTTAGAAATGATATATTTTATTAATAGAAAGGTAATTATGTAAATATTATCATATATATGTCATTTAAGTCCCATATGTTTAATTAAACCCATATTTTATATGTTTTATGTATACTATTAATTAATATCATCACATTGAGGAGGGGGTAGTCTATACTTCTACAGAAGATGATATCATATTTAGAGGAAATGGAAACTATAACGGTGAGTCTTATAGATGAAATAAAAAACCATAAATCAATAATAAAAATCATATCAATCATATATTAACTAGATTTGATTAAAAATTACCAACCATGAATGGTGGTAATGGAAAAATGAACAACTTCATTTCATAAGGTGGTAATTCTCTGTACAGAAGAACAATCATTTATTTAACCATTAAATATAGTGGTCAGTACGTGTATATAGAACACATAACACTAATAATTATCATGATATTTTGTATACTAGTGTTTTTATATAATCCTTTAACAATTATAACTACAATAGTGTAGAATTAATAAAAATAATGAGTTTGAGTAAAGATGTTACCTCTCCTTTAGGTAACTTCTCTTGGATTGCACCAAAGGGAAACTTTTTATGTATTTCTAAACAAGATGAAGCTTCTAGAAATAGAGGAGTGTAACGTCCCGAGTCCGAATCCACTCCACTGGTGCCCCATACCCGGTCACCACATGAACTCAAGCGCGTTTCTCCAAACGCCATAGGCAGCCGATTAGTAGTGAGGGCCTTGGTGAGTTGGTGGGGAAACAATGGCCTCATTCTGTAAGGTACGCAAGGTAAGAAAACAACAATAAACAGCGGAAGCAGTAAAAGAAATTCATAACAATAGAATCCAAACAGCGGAAACAATGTAAGATATATATCTATGATGAAAATGATGCAGGGGGTACAAGTGTCAAAAGAAAACAGAAAACATAACAACGTGCTGAAATACAACTGAAACCAAGTGGAAAAGAAAAACAAAATAATCTCCCAAGAATCCCGAGCCACGGATCAGTCCCATGCTCCCTAGCTCCTGATGCAGTCAAGACCCTGAAGTAGAAGGGCGCTTTCCCTTGTCTATACCTGTAGTAACATAGTATGTTTGGGCCCAAAAGCATGGCCCAAAAAGGGTGTGTGATACAATCCCAGTAGGAAATCACCCAAAGATTTGTGCCTAATAGTCAATGAATAAATGGAAATAATAAAACAAGAAGCAGTAAACAGAAAAACAAAAGCAGCTACAATCCACAGTTCTAACATGTAAAGTACACAATTAAGCAGCCAGCAACAAAAGAGATAACATGTAACTCTCTGGGTAGCTCTCATAGTCTAGCCCCTATGGTTCAACCTCTAAGTACTAGCAACCCTCTGGGAGGCACACACAGTCTCACCCCTCTGGTTCAGCTACGTAATTAAGTAGACTCTCGTTGGAATCACTCACCATCAATTTCCCCTATAGTCTCGTATTGTGCTAAAGGCTCTCTAGGGAAGCATTCAACGTCAATTCCCCCTATATCCCGTGTCGTAATTAAAAGACACTATGGAGAATCCCTTACGTCAATTATTCCCTTGGTCTCACATTGCAATTAAAAGACACTCTAGTGAATCCCTTCCATCAACTCTCCCATTGGTCTACTACTTTAGGTTCTCAGAGTCCTGAGTATAGCTAAACATGCTCAGCGCGTGTATGTCGTCCATGTAAACCTCATGAACTGTAACACCCCGAGATTTTATGAAAAATATTCTTTTAATTAATGTCTGGTGTTGTATGCTACACCAAGATTACCTTGCGCTATATGCAACACCGTATTAGCTTGCAGTATACGCAATACTATTCTTGGATCGTGTTATACACAATTTTGATAATAGTTATTGTATGCAACATTGAGTATATATATATATTCAATGTATAAATGAAATATGGTTGGATTATTTTATACGAAACAATGAAGGATTCTTGCACAGCATGAAACCCTGACTTGGCTTGCATTACACGCAATCACAACCTTCCTCGACAGCGTGTGTTGTACGCAATACCGGGTTTTACTAAACAACGATATATTATTATAATATTATTATTAACTAGCTTTTATGAATAGTATTAACTAAGTTTTTAATCTTATAACATTATTATTCGTCTTGCACATTTTCTAAAACATGGTATAAGAACAAAATAAAATTTTCGGGTAAAATAAGTATTTTTCAAAAAATGTAGTTTTGTCGCCTTTTGATGGCGCACCCACTTTAAATCTAGTTTTGACATGTTTATAAGTTAAATTTGACAAAATAAAATTCTTCTTTGGAATAATGAAATAAAAATTTACTCTGGATAAATTTTCATATCATTTTGGTAACTTTCATATTTTGATAAATAGTAAAAACACGCTATATTTTAATTAAAAACAACTTTTTTCATCACAATAATTTATATGGATAAATTATAATATTGAATGGTTTTAAATTATAAATAGAATATATTTTTACCATTTCATATAATTTATTTCATTATCATTGATTCTACCTTGAATTCGTAGGATAAATCAATTCAATCTTTTGCAATGTTTTAAAGGAAAACCCGTTTTCTTTCGACAACAGGATTAATTTTAATTTAATTTCTGCAACTTTTGTGTTTTGAATTTGGAAAAATGGATTCCATATTTGTAATCAGTGGGTCCAAATTATGTTAATAAGCTACTTTTTATTTTTGGTCATTTTGAATAGTAACTACGGTAAATTTTATTTACCATAGTTAAAGGTAAATCAGGTAATTAAGGGTAAATATAAGATTATAAAATTACCCTAACCCATGGAAAATCCTATTTAATGACTTAAAGTTGACCCATATCACCTAAGTGTTGTATTAGATTCATTTTATGGACTTTTGACCATGAAAATAATTTAATTATTATTAAAACCAAAGAATGTGACAACATGTCACTCTCTTAAATCTTATAAGTATAATAATTTTAATATAGTGATAAACATCATAAAAGATCGAACATGAATAGTATCCAAAAAGATAATAAAATTATCTACATTATGATAATTTATTTAGAATTTTTTGGGATTAAATAATTGTCATTAATAGTGATACATTAATGATGCAAAAATTATTTATTTAGTGAAAAATCAATAATATAGTTTTTATTGAAATATTAATACATATCAAAATGTCCAAAAATCTGCACAAAACATCATATTAGTGTATAGATAAACCCTAATCATCCACTGGCCGAATTGTTGACCATTTGGATCCTTATTAAGGAAATTATGACACTTATATTATTTTATTTTAAATGATGCCAAATTTGTCACCTTCATAATTTAATAAATATAACAATTTAAATATTGTTATTTTAAGATTCTAAACTCAAATAAAAGTATTATTGTGAAATCTAATAGATTTATCTTCATCATAGTATTTTATTTTTAATTTTTATGCAACAAATATGTATATTAAATAATTATACAAAAATGTTGTAGTAATTATTTTATTAAGAGTAAACCAAAAAAATGGTTTTTAAAAATAATAAAATAACTATTATATGAACTATTTAATGTTCTGCACTAATTTTCTAGATACATATGACCTTTTATGAATCTATTAAAGATTTTAGTTCGAAAATATCTTCTGTATATATTTTATTTAAATTCAAATAAATGAATAGTGTCAAAATTGACATTATTGTTATTTTATAAAAATAACATATTATAATAATGTTTAAAAATCACAAAAATATTTAAAAATTATAAATTTAAATTTATATGGTATAAAATGTTGTAAAGTATCCAATTATGGACAATTCAGAACAAATAAGTAATTTTTTGTCATAATTTAAAATTTAGAATGTTATTACCATAAATAAAATTAAATTGATTAAGTAAGGATAAATCAAGTTGATAATGTTTAAAATAATTTCCTAACATGTCTAAATTTTATTGGTTGATGATATTACAACCCTATATCATTATATATTTGAATATGAGTCATTTTTGGAGGTTTCTACGTGGGGTTAGATTTATTATAAATTAATATTTTTAAGATTTCCAAAGGTGCCCCTCTCCTCCCTTATAAAAGGGCACCTCCTCCCTCTCTTCCTCACTCCAATTTGAGCCTTTAAGCTCTGAAAACCCATGAAAATATCTCCTCTCCACTTACCTAGAATCATCCTAGAGGTTCTGGTCTTCTTCAATGACCAACCCTAGTGCCCTAAGAGGAGGTTAAGGAGATGCGCGTCAAAAAGAGGTAATATCCATTACCGATCCTTTCCAAATTCTTTCTTCTTCAACTAATTCTTATTTAGTTGTTTCATTATGAAGTAATAACATTAGTATCACTCATATACTGATATGTTATTATATGTATGAAACAACCCTATTTCAACATCTATCTATCCTACGGAAAACGAAATCACCGCGCGTGCGTACGTACGGAATACCGTCTCCACGCCGTGGTGAAATCTATTTTCCACCACCACCTTACTTGGATTGGTATAATGGGGTAAATAATAACTATATATTATTATTTTAAAGTGATATTGATTCTTAAATAGTATATATACACTCCAATATAGTCCCACGATCATGGGGACGATATCATCGCTCGTGCGTACATACGGAATATCGTCTCCACGATGTGATGTGATTCGTTCTACATGATCTTAATTGCATAATGATTATATAAATGAATTGAATGAATAAATATGATATATAGTACATTAACACCATTCTGGAAATGATGTATCTATAAACTAAAGAGAAGAATAATAATTTTTTCGACAAAACACGCATAAGAACTAAAAGTTATAAACACCCGAATAACAAGTAGGAATGAACTATTACTACTAAGAAGCCAAGAATATGACCATATATGATATCATAACAATAATTATGATTCTCTAATAACTCAATAACATTATTTAAATCATTATACAGGAGGTTCGGACACTTACGAGGCAAATCATACCTAAGGTAAGGTAAATATCACAACCTCATTTTTATCCGAGAATGTTTATACTTTGGTATTTATTGGGGTGTATTTTATCATCCACATCCATGTTTCCTCAATATTAATATTATTTCCATCTACCTACAATTGTTTAAATCCATTTTTACCCTTTGGTGAGTTTATAGTAAAAGATATGAAGGGAATCTTTTGTCGTTTTTCGTACGAGGTACTTTTTGACTTTTCCGACAAAAGTACGAGAAGAATGTTTTTTTATCTTATACGGCATGAATGAATTTTTAAAACATTATTTTCAAGAAGCTTCCTTTACAAGTTTTCAAGTTTATTTTTAATCAACTTGTTTTATTTTATAATTGTATGACATGTAAGGAAAGGAAAATGTTTTTGATGTAGAAAGGATATTTTCCTCAAGAATGGAGTTCAAGTGTTTTATCGAAATTATTTTCCATCTAAGATAATAAAGTATTCTGTTTCTATCCCTATTATTACATTTATTTGATTACGTTGTGATGAAATTATTTTATGAATTACTTTATCTTATATGAATTGTTTTATGATGTCATGTTGTTTAAGAATCCCATTTTTATTAAATGGGTTATGCAATGATGTATGATTTATGATTTTGTGGAACACATAATAATGGTATCATTATGAGATGGGTGGGACCTATATCTCCCTCCAATGCATTGGGTAATGATTTTATATCTCATGAGATAGACATGGATGGAATGGTAGGTTATACCGGTTCAGTGAAACAGGACTGAAACGAGGAGTGAACTCGGCTCAGAAAAGGACTTTGTCCACTAAGATAGTCTTGGCAATGAGTCTTGACTAATAAGAAATGATTCTCTATGATTATGTGTGTATGCCACAAAGTTTCATGTTTTATGTTATGATTATTGGGATTACATTTCACTACTATTATTTATCCCATGTTATGAAATTATGATCTCTTTTGCAGGTTAAGATTTCCAAAGGATATGTTTTTATGAATATGACGTGATTGATATTTCTTTTGTTTACCCTTACAGAGCATTTGAGCTCACCTTTTTATGTTTTCTTTTCCCCAGGACATAAAGAAAGGATTTAGGTTTAAGAAAAATAAGATCATTATGGGAGATGTTGAAGATCTTTCCCCACGATTAGAAGATTATATTCCGAGTTTCCAAAGACACTAAACTATTACGGTCCTTGTGTGTGTTTTTTTGTTATGTACTAAGTATTCCGCAAAAGTAATGTAATATCCATGTACGTCAAGCTTCAGGTCTCTAGATTTGGTATCAGAGGAAAGGTTTATTCAACCATTGGAAACTAGGATGCAAAAACATTAGTGATATCGCTATAGATATTTCTAAGGTATGTCTAGGGATGTCCCTAAGGATAAGTATACGTATAGGATATAGTCCTAGATCTACGCTAACGATCTTAGAAATAAACTTAAGATGTTAGATGTTGAAGGTACTCCCCCTTTATTATGTTATTTTGCATGTATGATTTTTTCCTCTCACAGAATTCTTCTTGTATTTTAGTCTATGGAGGGAACCAGAAGGAATGTGTTTAACATTGAATCCAATGGACAAATTGGTGACTATGAGGAACAAAATTGCGTAATGCCTAGAGAGAAAGATATTGTGATTATGCCGAATTAATCATCGCGATATATGATTAACAAGGTGAAATTTAGTGGTATGCCTAATTCATCAAATAAGAGGAAGGTAGACTTTTATGTGTGTTCGCATGTTGAGAAGCATAAAGAAAGGAAGATTGAGATTTATAAAGAAGGGAAGAAAAACCTTGAGGAATACCTCAAATGGAGGGACATATGTTATCTATGTGGAGAAAAGGGTCATAGAGTGACAGACTGTTATGGAGTTCAATGTCCTATTTGTGGAAAACATGGGCATTACCCAACTCAATTCTATGACCTAAAAAGTTACTTCTAAATCAAGGAAGGACTTATTCCAGGACAATCATTGAAGAGGATGGATTAAATTTTTTATGTATTGGTATTCAAGAATAAGGTTGTTGAGGTACTATTATGGTGTATTAGAATATTTTTGTATTAGTCTGTTGTGGTTTTCAATAATTTTATGGTACCAGTAACCATGATAAGTGATTCAAATATTTTGGAAAGCATATGATATGCGCATAATGAAGGGATAAGGAGAAAATGAAATGTTTGAAAGTATTCATGAGCTCATGATTGATATAATAACTAAGTGATATCATGATTTGAGTATATATAATTTTGAGGATTTGGGTATGTGGAAAGAGTTAACTTTTGACAGCACTCATGTTTTCACTAAGATTAAATGGGTATTCATTTTTTTCAAGAGAATACATGATTAAGGCATTCACATGACTAGAATGTGACCAACAGGATATATGAGGGATAAATGATGGTATTCACATGCTTGGTTGATGACAATTCAAGTAATCGTATTCTTTATACTATGAGCTTGGACCGAAGTATTTTAGATAAGCCTAAATATTGGGATGAATTATGTTGGACATAAGTTAGTATTGTTTAAGGAATGTACTTTTTTCGATATTATTTATGGGATGTTATAGTAATTTAGCTTTAGAAAAAGGACAACCTGCCGGACGGGCGACAACCCATCGCGTCGGACAAGGTTGTGGGAATCGAACCCACAACCGAAGTGCGACTGGCCTTTATCGCCAACCACTGGCCTATAGGAAGTCCATGTTTAGTAGAATCTAGTTTTATTATATTATGTAGTATGATATATGAAGTATAAGTCCCTTTTAGGAACCATATATGATTAATCTCACTATAGATGGACTTATGTATTTTTTGATAACTTTTCTATCCTTTTGTTTGAGAGTGATGGAATGACTCATCATTCTATCACATGATCTGCTAACACATCACGAATGAAAAATTGAACTTCATTTCATTAAGATATGAAGTGGAAATTGTCCAAAGAACGAAAAACGGTGAGACTATACCAAAATCACGAAAGTATTTCTTCTAATTCCAATTTCATCAACTTTAGGGAAATGATCTTGAAAACCAAAAATGTTGTCCTAGTTCTCTTATATCTGATGAATCAGATGGTACCTTAGATCGTCACAAACTTATGGATTTGTGATTTCTGGCTTTTCCATAGCCATGTTCTCTACCACTCTCCATCAGAACATGATGGTTAGATTTCTCTTCCATATCCATATTTTCACCTATGTAGAAACCCAGTGATTAGTTTTTTCGGGTAAGCATTAAGTTTCATACTTTTTTTAAATATTGGTTTTGGTATTCCTTTTTACGATGTGGGTTTCTATTAAAGAAACTTTCGAATAGTAAACCATTTATAACCCCGACAAATTTCGAGGGCAAAATTCATTTTAAGGGGGGAAGATTGTAACACCCCGAGATTTTATGAAAAATATTCTTTTAATTAATGTCTTGTGTTGTATGATACACCAATATTACCTTGCGCTATACGCAACACCGTATTAGCTAGCAGTATACACAACACTATTCTTGGATCGTGTTACACACAATTTTGATAATAGTTATTCTACGCAACATTGAGTATATATATATATATATATTCAATGTATAAATGAAACATGGTTGAATTATGTTGTACGAAACAATGAAGGATTCTTGCACAGCACGCAACCCTGACCTGGCTTCCATTACATGCAATCGCGACCTTCCTCGATAGCGTGTGTTGTACGCAATACTGGGTTTTACTAAACAACGATATATTATTATAATATTATTATGAACTAGCCATTATGAATATTATTAACTAAATTTTTAATCTTATAACATTATTATTCGTCTTTCACATTTTCTAAAACACGGTATAAGAACAAAATAAATTTTTCGGGTAAAATAAGTATTTTACAAAAAATGAAGTTTTGCCGCCTTTTGATGGCGCACCCACTTTAAATATATTTTTTGACATGTTTATAAGTTCAGTTTGACAAAATAAAATTCTTCTTTGGAATCATGAAATAAAAATTTACTTTGGATAAATTTTCATATCATTCTGGTAACTTCCATATTTTGATGAATAGTAAAACACGGTATATTTTAATTAAAAACAACTTTTTTCATCGCAATAATTTATATGGTTAAATTATAATATTGAATGGGTTTAATGTATAAATAGAATATATTTTTTCCATTTCATATAATTTATGTCATTAGCATTGATTCTACCTTGAATTCGTAGGATAAATCAATTCAATCTTTTGCAATGTTTTAAAGAAAAACCCGTTTTCTTTCGACAAAGGGATTAATTTTAATTTCATTTATGAAACTTTTTTATATTGAATTAGGAAAAATGAATTCCATATTTGGAATCAGTGGGTCCAAATTATGTTAATAAGCTACTTTTTATTTTTGGGCATTGTGAATAGTAAGTACGGTAAATTTTATTTACCATAGTTAAAAGTAAATCGGGTAATTAAGGGTAAATATAAGATTATAAAATTACCTTAACACTTGGAAAAATCCTATTGGATGACTAAAAGTCGACCCATATCACCTAAGGGTCGGATTATATTCATTTTATGGACTTTTTATCATGAAAATAATTTAATTATTATTAAAACCAAAGAAATTGACAACATGTCACTCTCTTAAATCTTATAAGTATAATAATTTTAATTTAGTGATAAACATAATAAAAGTTAGATCATGAAAAATCTCCAGAAAGATAATAAAATTATCTACATCATGATAATTTATTTAGAATTTTTTGGGATTAAATAATTGTCATTAATAGTGATCCATTAATCATGCATAAATTATTTATTTAGTGAAAAATCAATAATATAGTTTTTATTGAAAGATTAATACATATCAAAAGGCCCCAAAATCTGCAAAAAACTTATTATTAGTTTATAGATAAACCCTAATCATCCACTGGCCTAATTGTTTACCATTTGGATCCTTATTAAGGCAATTATGACACTTATATTATTTTATTTTAAATGTTGCCAAAGTTGTCACCTTCATAATTTAATAAATATAACAATTTAAATATTGTGATTTTAAGATGATATATTTGAGTAAAAGTATTATTGTGAAATTTAATAGATTTATCTTCATCATAGTATTTTAGTTTTAATTTTTATGCAACAAATAAGTGTATTAAATTACTATAAACAAATGTTGTAGTAATTATTTTATTAAGAGATTAACAAAATAAATGGTTTTTAAAAATAATAAAATAAATACTATATGAACTATTTAATGTGCTCCACTAATTTTATAGATACATATGACCTTTTATGAATATATTAATGATTTTATTTCGAAAATGTCTTCTGTATATATTTTATTTAAATTCAAATAAATGAATAGTGTCAAAATTGACACTATTGTTATTTTATAAAAATAACATATTATAAAATTGTTTTAAAATCACAAAAATATTTAAAAATTATAAATTTACATTTTTATGGTATAAAATGTTGTAAAGTATCCAATTATGGACAATTCACAACACAAATGTAACTGTTTGTTATAATTTAAAATTTAGAATGTTATTACCATAAATAAAATTAAATTGATTAAGTAAGGATAAATCAAGTTGATAATGTTTAAAATAATTTCCTAACATGTCTAAATTTTATTGGATGATGATATTACAACCCTATCGCATCTTATATTTGAATATGAGTCATTTTTGGAGGTTTTTAAGTGGGTTTATATTTATTATAAATTAATTTCTGTAAGATTTCCAAAGGTTCCCCTCTCCTCCCTTATAAAAGGGAACCTCCTCCCTCTCTTCCTCACACCAATTTGAGCCTTCATGCTCGGCCAAACCTTGCCAATATCTCCTCTCCACTTCCCTATAATCATCCTAGAGGTTCTTGTCTTCTTCAAAGACCAACCCTAGTGCCCTAAGAGGAGGTTAAGAAGAGGCGCGTCAAAAAGAGGTAATATCCATTACCGATCCTTTCCAAATTCTTTCTTCTTCAACTTCTTCTTCTTTAGTTGTTTCATTATGAAGTAATAACATCAGTATCACTCATATACTGATATGTTATTATAAGTATGAAACAACCATATGTAAACATCTATCCATCCTATGGAAAATGAAATCACCGCGCGTGCGTACGTACGGAATACCGTCTCCACGCCGTGGTGAAATCTATTTTCCACCACCACCTTACATGGATTTGTATAATGGTGTAAATAAAAACTATATATGATTATTTTAAAGTGATATTTATTCTGAAATAGTATATATACATCTCAATACAGTCCCACGATCATGGGAACGATATCATCGCTTGTGCGTACGTACGGAATACCGTCTCCACAATGTGATGTGATTAGTTCTACATGATCTTCATTGCATAATGATTATATAAATGAATTGAATGAATAAATATGATATATAGTACAGTAATACCATTATGTAAATGATGTATCTATAACATAAAGAGAAGAATAAGAATTTATTCGACAAAACACGCATAAGAACAAAACGTTATAAACACCCGAATAACAAGTATCAATGAAATATTACTACTAAGAAGCTAAGAATATGACCATATATGATATAATAACAATAATTAGGATTATGGAATTAGTCAATAACATTATTTAAATAATTATACAGGAGGTTTGGACACTTACGATGCAAATCGGAACTAAGGTAAGGGAAGTATCACAATCTCATTTTTATCTGAGATTGATTATACTTTGGTATTTACTGGGGTGTATTTTATTATCCACATCCATGTTTCCTCAATATGTAATATTATTTCCATCCACCTAAAATTGTGTAAATCCATTTTTACCCTTTGGTGAGTTTATAGTAAAATATATGAAAGGAATCTTTTTTCGTTTTTCGTACGAGGTACTTTTTGACTTTTCCGACAAATGTACGAGAAGAATGTTTTTTTAACTTATACGGCATGAATGAATTTTTAAAACATTATTTCCAAGAAGCTTCCTTTACAAGTTTTCATGTTTATTTTTAATCAACATCTTTTAGTTTAGAATTATATGACATGTAATGAAAGGAAAATGTTTATGATGTAGAAAGGATATTTTCCTCAAGAGTGGAGTTCAAGTGTTTTATCAAAATTATTTTCCATCTAAGATAATAATGGATTCTGTTTCTATCCCTATTATTACATTGATTTGATTATGTTGTGATGGAATTATTTTATGAATTCCTTTATCTTATATGATTTTTTTTTTGATGTCATGTTGTTTAAGAATCCCATTTTTATTACATGGGTTATGCAATGATGTATGATTTATGATTTTTTGGAACACATAAGAATGGTATCATTATGAGATGGGTGGGACCTATATCTCCCTCCAATGCATTGGGTAAAGATTTTATATCTCATGAGATAGACATGGCTGGAACGGTAGGTTATACCGGTTCAGTGAAACAGGACTGAAACGAGGAGTGAACTCGGCTCAGAAAGGGACTTTGTCCACTAAGATAGTCTTGGAAATTATTCTTGACTAATAAGAAATGGTTCTCTATGATTATGTGTGTATTCCACAAAGTTTTATGTTTTACTTTATGATTATTGGGATTTTATTTCACTACTTTGATTTATCCCATGATATGAAATTATGATCTCTTTTGTAGGTTATGATTTCCAAAAGATATGTTCTTATGAATATGATGTGATTGATATTTCTTTTGTTTACCCTTACTGAGCATTTGAGCTCACCCTATTATGTTTTCTTTTCCCCATGACATAAAGAAATGATTTAGGTTTAAAAAAAAAGAAGATCATTATGGGAGATGTTGAAGATCATTCACCACGATTAGAAGATTATATTCCAAGTTTCCAAAGACACTAAACTATTACGGTACTTGTGTGTGTGTTTTTATTATGTACTAAGTATTCTGCAAAAGTAATGTAATGTACATTTACATCATGCTTTGGGTCTCTACATGAACTACTTGGCTAACAACTAAGGTTCATCAGCAATAAATAAACAACAGTTCCACTATCCTACGACTAGGCATGACAACTGGAAAACGCCAAACATGTAGAACAAGTATGTAAAAAAAATCTGAGAACAAACAAACTACTCTAATCACAAGCAATAACCTCTACTAAAGCAATCATGCAAATCTGGGAAACAACAGGGGAAAAACAGGAAACACACAATACCCTGTTCACGGGTATTGGTGGAATTTGCACATAATAATCATAAACTTTCTACAGAAAGGAAAAAACCACCTACCTCGATCCTAGGAGATCGATATACGTGAACCTCGATGACAAATTCCCCTTAGAACAATGTAGATCCGAGAAAACGCACAAAATGTTCATCCCACGATAACTTGGAAATGAGGAGGAATCAAGGAATGAGGCTCAAGCAGAAGGAAGAACTCACCACTGTGATTTCAACGCAATCAACCGTGCTCGAAACAGAGAACAGACGGCGAGGCAGGACTCTGTCGAAGATCCGGCCGTACGGATGCTCTCAGATGGTCGAAAACTGGAGAAGATGATTGATATGGGGGTTAGACGCGACCTCGGTCCGTTTAATGAAAAAAAATAAATTACACGGCGTGTACATCTAGAGTACACTAAGTGTACTTAAATTATTTCCTTACTCCGAAAAACTGGCCTCCACCTCAGCCTTACACACCGTTTGTTTGGCCCAGAAACAGCCAGCACACAGCTTCGAGCTGGAACAGAGTACACGACGTGTCCTCAGAAAGTACACGCCGTGTACTTTGAAAATTTCCAGAAAAACCGTTTTTCTTAAAAACTCCAGAAAAAAGGAAAAACATACATGAACAAAGATCCGGGTTCTTACAAACTTCCCCCCTTAAATAAATTCATCCCCGAATTTCCCTAATGAGGTGGAGAAGTAGAATCCCCGAACAGCTCAGGCCACTGTGATCGTACATCGGCCTCCCTCTCCCAGATCTCGTCTTGTACTCGCCCGTTCTGCCATAGCACCCGTACCAGAGGAACAGACCGCCCGTGGAGAAAATTTGTACTACAATTGACAATCCGGATAGGATGCTCCTCGAATGATGAATCCGCCTAAAGCACGACATTCTCGGGCTGAAAGACGTGAGATGGGTCTGAAAAGTAACGTCGGAGCTGAGAGACATGGAAGACGTCGTGCATGGCCTGATACCTCTGAGGTAGCTGCAACTGATAGGCGACCGACCCCACTCTCTCCAAGACCTCAAACGGCCCGACGTACTGTGGTGAACGTTTACCCTGTCTCTGAATCCTCTTGTGTCCCAACCTCGGTGCGACACGTAGGAAACCCCGATCACCAACCTTGAACTCCAGAGGTCATCTCCGCTGGTCTGCATAAGACTTCTGTCGAGACTACGTTGTATTCATCCTCTTCCGAATCAGCTCTATCTTCTCTGAATTCTCCGGAACGATACGAGGTCCCAGCAAAGTTGTCTCTCCTGCCTCCACCAGCATAAGGTTGATTGGCATGGCCTACTGTACAAAGCCTCATATGGTGACATCTGTATGGTCGCCTGGAAACTATTGTTATAGGAAAACTCCACCAGAGGGATATGCTTCTTCCAAGAACCGCAAAAGTCAAGGATGAAAGCTCGGAGCATATCCTCAAGCACCTGGATCGTGCGCTCGGACTGACCATCAGTCTGGGGATGGTATGCCGTACTAAAAAGTACCTATATACCCAAGGCCTTCTGAAGTCCTTTCCAGAACCAAGATTTATAGTGCACATCTCTGTCTGAAACAACAGAGCATGGAACTCCATGCAGACGCACATTATCTCTGATGTAAAGTCGTCCCAGATCATCGACACTAATGGTCTCTTTGATCGGAAAGAAGTGAGCAACCTTCCTAAGTCTATCGATGACAACCCAAACGGCGTCGTTCCCTCGCGGTGACCTCGGCAACCCAGTAACAAAGTCCATCGCAACATCATTCCATATCCACTCTGGAATGGGTAACTCATGAAAAAGGCATGTTGGTCGCTGATGCTATGCTTTCAGCTGTTGACAAGTGGAACATCTCATAAAATAACCAACAACATCCTTCTTCATACCTGGCCACCAGTACTAGCGATGAAGATCCTAATACATATTGGTGATGCCAGGATGATCTGCCCAAATAGAGGAATGGAAATCCCACATCAGCTCCTTGCGTATGTCTGCTGGAACACACACGCGTCCTTGGAAAAGAAAGATCTCATCCTCTCACACTGTCCATCCAGGAAGAGGGTCCTCTCCTGACATAATCTCCCGCAGGACTAAGACTTCCGAGTCTGATAACTGCCTCATCCGTACCCGATCATGTAGCATGAGGGTAACAGCTACAGAAGATAGAAAATTCTATCCTCGTCTGTCATGAACCTCTAGATGAATCTCAGAGAATAGAGCCATCAGGTGCCACTCACTTCTGGCCTCATGAACTGCTTGAATCTGAGTTCTCCTACTCAACACATCTGCCACGACGTTTCCCTTTCCTGGCGTATATACAAGCTCTAAGTCAATAGACTGTAGATACTCAACCCACCTGCGCTGCCTCAGATTCAGATCACGCTGAGTGAAGATATACTTGAGACTCTTGTGGTCAGTGAAGACCAAAAAGTGCTCTCCCAAGAAAATAGTGTCTCCAACAACGCAAGGCATGAACAACAGCTTCCGACTCTAGATCGTGCATAGGGTAGTTCCTCTCATGTGGCCTCAGCTGCCGAGACCCATGTGCAACAACTCCATCTCCCTGCATAAGCACAACTCTCAGCCCGATACCCGAAGAATCATAGTAAATAGTGTAGCTCTTTCCTAGATCTGGCAAGACTAGTATCGGTGCTAACGTCAACCTCCCTTTTAGCTCATGAAAGGTTGACTCACAAGAATCTGACCATAAGAACTTCACCCCCTTCTTGGTCAGACCGGTCAAGGGTGCTGCTATACGGGAAAAGTCCCGAATGAAGCATCTGTTGTATCCAGCCAGCCCTAGGAATCTCTGTACCTCAAAAACGTTCTTCGGATGCTCCCAGGAAACTACAACTCTCACTTTCTCTGGGCCCACAGATACTCCTGCCTCTTAGATGACGTCACCCAAGAAGTGACTCTGATCCATCTATAAGTGGTACTTCGAGTGTTCAGCATAAAGCTTATGCTCTCTCAGTGTACTCAGAATGATCTCAAGATGGCTGGCATGGTCGTGTCGAGTGTGAGAGTACACCATGATATCGTCCACGAAGACCACGACAAAGGAATCCACGAAAGGATGGAACACTCGGTTCATTAGTGCCATAAAAACTGCAGCTGCGTTCGTGATCCCAAAAGGCATGACGGTATACTCGTAAAGACTGTACCTGCTACTGATGGCTGTCAGAGGTATATCTGATGGTATAACGCGCAACTGATGATAACCGGACCTCAAGTCGATCTTCGAGAACATCTGGGCTCCTCAAAGATGATCGAAAAGGTCATCAATCCACGGCAATGGATATCAGTTCTTGACCGTCAACTGGTTTAGCTTTAGATAATCCACACAAATCCAAAGGGTACTATCTGCCTTATTTTCAAACAGGAGAGGCAAACCCTAAGGCGAAGTATTGGGTCAGATGAAACCCTTAGCCTGTAGCTCCTCCAACTGCTTCTTGAGCTCCTACAACTTAGGTGTGGCCATCCTATAAGGAGGAATGTACATCAGTACCGCTCCTAGAATGAGCTCAATAGAAAAGTCTACCTCACGCTGTAGTGGAAAACCAGAAAAGCCCTCTCAGAAGACATCCCAGAAGCGATCCAACACTGGAGGAAAGTCCAACTGTGGAGTCCCCTAATCAACCAGATAAAGTCTATCAATCTGGGTCATCACTCCTCCTAGCCCAAGATGCTCGAGTCCTACCCGACTCGCCCAAATGTCCCATTCGCCTCTATGAAGCAAAGATTCACCTTCTGGTGAAATAAAACTGACTCTATGGCGATAACAGTCAACGACTACCTCAAAGGGAATCAAGCAGTCCATGCCAAGGATTTCATCATAGCATGTCATCTCTAAGAAATATAGATCCATAAGAATCGATACCCTGCAACCTCGAGAGGGCACTCTCTACACTAGCGTACACTAGATGTCCTCATTCCCAAAGGTGTGTCTAGTGTCAACGAGTTGACAGAAGAAAAGATGCAGAGTCGAAGTCTCTCCACAACAGCAATAGAGATAAAGCTATGCGTAGAACCAGTATCGAAAAGGGTTGAAGATAAATCTGAGGCTACTAAAATCGTACCTCGAACACTAGAAGGGCTAGGATCCTTCTCATGATAAGTCTGATCCATGGTGAAAGACTGGCCTACACCGCGGCCCTGTGGCCCTGAATGACCACTCTAAGCTGAACCTCTCGTCTGGTGCTGAGGGAATAGTGGCTGACCGCCATTGTCTCAACCTCCACCTCGGCCCGAACGGCTGGAAGAACTCCAGTTCCCCGACTGGTGAGAGACTGGTGGGGCTTCTCCTGAACGAGGAGTCATGGAAGAACCCCGGTCACCTGCTACTAGTGAGAAAACCTGGAAGAAAAGATGAAGTTGACCCATCTTGCCGCAAGATCAGCACTCCATGGGGTCTCTCTAGCACTGAGGCCTCGTGTACCCTGTCTGGCCACACATGTATCATGTCACCTGGCTGCCAGATGATGTGTCTTGCTTCCTCGAATCACTGCGCATAGGCTACCTACAACGCTTCTTGCTATCATCTGAAGGGAAGCTAGCTCTGGAAGCAGAACCGCCCTGACTCGTAGCTCCAGAGTCTCTCAGATTGTGCTCTTCAATCAATTCCTGGTTGACGATGGAAGTAATGGAAGTCAGCTGGAAGATGTTCACCTATGAGAAGATCTCCTGCCTATGTCCATCCTCAAACTTCCTCACCAAAAACACCCCACTCCCATCCCAAAGGGGTGTAAAACGCTGCAGCTCTGTGAAACGAGAGGAATAATCCATTACAGATAGAGTACCCTGCTCTATGCTCATGAACTCCCAGGCTCGATCGGCCCTCAGGGTCTCCTAGTAGAAGTAGTCGTAGAACATGCACTGGAACTCCTCGAAATGAATAGCCTGCTACTGACCCGTCTGTGAGGACACTTCCCACCACCACTTGGCGGAGTCTCGAAGAATGTAGGTGGCGAGCTTGACCCACCTCTCTGGAGGCGTCTCCAGATGCTCGAAGATAGTCATCATGGTTTCCAACCATGACTCTACAGCCTGAGGTCCTCCCTCCCATGAGAACGTGGGAGGATGTTGTTGCTGAAAGACCCACGTCAAGTCTGCCATAGACGAGGCAGGAGGCGGTGCTCCCTGGATGGTGTGCATCATCCTCATGAAACCTTCCCTGAACTGCGCATCAGCGCCCGCAACTGGTACAACAAACGGTGCCAAGGCTGGCTCGGCTGGGGGATCGACAGGAAGTCCCTGATTAGCCTTGTCTGACATCTGATCACTAACTGACGACAGACGTACGACCAGAGGATGTCTCGGAGGCATAGATCTGAAAGATCAAAAGCACACCTTAGATCGGGAAAACAAGGACAAGAAACACCAGAGTACAAAATGGGAATAGGGGAAGAAAAACACACATGACTGCAAAACACGACTACACGGCGTGTATAAAACTACACGATGTGTCTTCTTAAACCACTAACAAGGGCATGTACCCCTACCCTACATGTTGTGTACACTACAAACTACATGGCATGTTGACCCCCACACATGCAGTGTACTTGAAAAGTATTTCTCTGCCCGAGTCTCCTTACACGGCTAACCCACACGGTCCGACTCAACCTGAGACTACATGGCGTGTTCGAAACAAACACGGCATGAACTAGATAAGGCATTGGCGTTCTGTGTTGTTGAGTACACAACCATCTACACGGATGGACCGTACACGGCATGCTCGAACAAGAACGACGTGCATAGGAGAAGGCGACACTGTCCCATGTTGTTCGTGACACGACTGGGTACTGGGAAAGACTACACGGCGTGTTCCGAATAAACACGGCGTGTGGAAAGGAAGGTAATGCCAGCCCGTGTTTTTTGTGACACAGCCATGTACCATGACAAGACTACACAGCGTGCTCCGTATGGACACGGAGTGTTCTACCCGAGCTTCCCCGAACCGTGTTGTTAGTGACACGGCTGGGTACACGACCCTGATCTCACATGGATGGTACCACTGGTACATGGCGTGTTCCCAAAGTTACCCCAACGACACCGTGTTCTGCCCACACAGTCAGTGACACTGCCTAAAAACTATACGGCGTGTATCTAAAAAGTACATGCCATGTATTCTGTGTTTTTCTGGGTAGTAGCTCAGAAACTGCGCATAATTCCAGAAACACTAAAACAAGGGAAAAGGTGCCAAATTCTGATATGTGAGAGCCCATAACACCTCAAGAACCAAAATTAGGCATTCATTTTTAAGCAAGGAACAAAAAAATAGTTTTCTAACATAACACCAGAGAATCTATCAAGCATCTATTACAACAGCATGCATAATCTACACAGAGCCTATCACAATAGAATGCAATCGCTAATGCACCTTAGATGGCAAGAATGCATGACATGTGATTTCTACAAGTGCCTATATGATGCATGAGATGGAATACCCCCATCTCATCGGGTTTCGACAGAAATAGAACAGAAATATCAAAGCAATAACCGCACAAGTCATACGAATTACTCTAGGTGAGAACATACCAACCATAAAATCTCAAAACAAGAAAACTACAATTAACGAGGTAGTATGGATTTTCCCTGTACACGAGTTAGCTACTCCAGATCATAGCTTAATGCAATGTACCGAATCCATCCTATCCCTAGATAAGGTCTCCAAACAGTAAGACAAGAGAAAAGAACTCCTCTGATACCACTTTGTAACGTCCCGAGTCCGGAGCCCCTCCACTGGTGCCCCGTACCCGGTCACCACATGACCTCAAGTGAGTTTCCCTGAACGCCAAGGACTGCCAAATATCTGCGAGGGCCTTGGTGAGTTGGTGGGGAAACTATTCCTTCATTCGGTAAGGTATAAAAGGTAAGAAAACAACAATAAACAACGGAAGCAGTAAACGACATGCATAACAACAGAAACCAAACAGCGTAAACCATGTAGATATATAACTATGATGAAAATGATGCAGCAGGTACAAGTGTATAAAGAAAATAGAAAACACAAAAACATTCTTAAATAAAACTGAAACCAAGTGCAAAAGAAAAACAATGTAATCTCCTTAGCATCGTGAGACACGGCTCGGTGCCATGCTCCCCAGCTCCTGATGCAGTCAAGACCCTGAAGTAGAAGGGTGTTTGCCCTTGTCTATACCTGCAGCAACATAGTCTTCTTGGGCACAAAAGCATGGACCAAATAGGGTGTGAGATACAATCCCAGTAGGCAATCACCCAAAGATTTGTGCCTAACAGTCAATGAATACATAGAAATAATAAAACAAGAAGCAGTAAACAGAAAAACACAAGCAGTTATAATCCACAGTTCTAACATGTAAAGTACACAAGTAAGAAGCCAACAACAAAAGAGATAACAGGTAACCCTCTAGGTAGCTCTCACAGTCTAGCCCATGTGGTTCAACCTCTAAGTACTAGAAACCCTCTGGGAGGCACAAACAGTCTCACCCCTCTGCTTCAGCTACGTAATTAAGCAGACTCTCTGGGAAGCACTCACCGTCAATTCCCCCTATAGCCCGCGTCGTAATTAAAATACACTATGGAGAATCCCTTTCGTCAATTCTCCCCTTGGTATCGCATCACAATTAAAAGGCACTCTGGAGAAGCCCTTCCATCAATTCTCCCTTTGGTCTACTACTATAGGTTCTCACAGTCTTGAGTATAACTAAACATGCTCAGCGCGTGTATGTCATCAAAGTAAACCTCAAGAACTACTTGGCTAACAACTAAGGTTCAACAGCAATAAATAAACAACATTTCCACTATCCTACTACTAGGAATGGCAACTGGAAAACACCAAACATGAAGACCATGTATGGAAAAACCGTCTGAGCACAAACAAACAACTCTAATCACAAGTAATAACCTCTATAAAAGCAATCATGAAAAGCAGGCAAACAACATAGGAAAAACAGGAAACACGCAATACCCCATTCACGGGTATTGGTGGAATTTGCACATAATACTCATCAACATTATATATAAAGGCACAAACCCCCTACCTCGATCCTAGGAGATCGATATACGTGAACCTCAACGACAGATTCCCCTTAGAACAAAGTAGATCTGAGAAAAATGCACAAAATTTCATCCCACAATAACTTGGGAACGAGGTGGAATCAAGAAATGAGGCTCAAGCAGAAGGAAGAACTCACCACTGCGATTCCAACCCAATTGAACGTGCTCTAAATGGAGAATGGACGGTGAGGCAGGACTCCGTCGAAGATCTGGCGGTACGGACGCTCTCAGATGGTCGAAAACTGGAGAAGAAGACGAATATGGGGGTTAGACGCGACCCCGGTCCGTTTAATGAAAAACAATGGACACGACGTGTACTTCTAGAGTACACGATGTGTACTTTAATTTTTTTCATACTCTGAAAAAACCGGCCACCACCTCAGCCTTACACACCGTGTGTGTGGCCCAGACACGGTCAACACACGGCTTCGATCCGGAACAGAGTACACAACGTGTACTCAGAAAGTACACGGCGTGTACATTGAAAATTTCCAGAAAACCTGTTTTTCTTAAAAACTCCAAAAAAACGAAAAACATTCATGAACAAAGATTTGGGTTCTTACAAGGAGATATTTTTAGGAGATATGTTTTTAGATATTGTTTGATACAATGTTACCTAAGATGTTTGATGAAGTGGGAGGGGTGATTTTATGTTTATTATCGAGGAGAGGTGACATTATTGTAAAATTTTTGAAAAAGGAATTCCACCCACATTTTTCATATTAAAAGTGGCTATAATAATGTTTAAAAGTAGATAAAATGTCGGAAAGGGTCAAAATATGGGTATAAAATTTATTTTGGACATGTTTATATGTCATTTTAACTATTAATATTAAGATCTTTTCCCATGTTACAAAAATTTTCTTTTTCATCGTTGTAATTAATTTTTATTACATTCCATAATATTTTTGGTAAAAAATTAGTTTTACATTATTGGAAATTATATATTAATGTGCTTAAAATAAGGAATTAATTTTAAAAAATTTCTCCCACAAAATTTTTAGAAATCTATTAAAATTTCATCCTATAGATGGGTCCACAAAGACTTTTTTTAATGTTAAAATGTTTAAAGGTTTGAAATTTTTTTATATCCAATAACAAAGTGAAAATGATTATAATGAACTAAATTGGTTTAAATGACATAATAATTATTTAATAAATCTTTAAAACTAATAAAAAAAATTTAATTTATCCTTATTAATGAATTATATGAAATGTAGTTTGGATTAAAAATTCATTATTTTTACTATTCATTAAAAAATTAAACATTACATAAAAATACCAAAATTTCACCTTTAATATAATTTTCATGTTCCAATCACAAAAATCATGTTTATGTTGATATACAATTTTTTAAATCATCTAAAATTTATATTTAAACAAGGTTATCCATTAAAACGAGGTAAAACTGCTTTTATAAAAATATAGGTTTGTATATGTAATATTAGGGTTGTTCTTATATTACATTAATAAAATATTTTGGATGAATGTAAAAAATAATTTATTTGATTTATACTCTATAGGTTTACTATTTATAAGATTTAAATTTGATATAATATTTTTTAATGTGAAAAATATTACAAAATAGTGTTTTGATAAAACTGGGTGTTGTCTATATTGACAAGATACAAAGAAAATTAAATAAATTCTAAAACGAAAAAGTGGTACTTCCTTGGGGTGATACATGGATAAATTATACCCAATAATCAGCCTGAGGGACCCATTATTTATGGGGCTGAAATGGCCTACTGGGAGCCCTCCTTAGCAACTGGCAAGGTGTACTCACTATTGGGATGAATCAAGCATCCCCCGCCTAATCTATATAGGGGAGAAAGTCATGGGGTCCCATAGGGGGGGATTTCCAAAATGATTCAATTTATTAAAGGTGTGTTTTTATCCCTTTGTGGACCTTGGGGGCATTATTGTATATGAGGAGATGATGTCTCTAGGTCTTTCAAGGTCATGCCCCTTATGGGAATGACCCCCTCATACCCGTACCGACATATGAGGGTGCCTATAACCCTCATTTGGATGATATCGAGGGTGAGATTTGTCATGGGAAACTAGTTTTTATAGTCACGATAAATTTAATGATGTGGATGGTGTTTTGTGGGATTAGCTTAATAAAATTGATCATGAATATATGTTTTTGGTTGTTGGATGAATGATTTCTTATAGTTTAGGTCCATCAAAAAAGGTGAATTAAACCTTAGTATATTTGTATGTAAATATATGTCCAACTATCCGGAATCATCCAATATTGCATGGATTGAGAGAGATAACCACATTGATAATGTCACATATTTGAATGCCCAAATATTATCTTTTATAATTTCTAGTGAGTTCTATGCTTGGACCACTATTTTCTTGATCATACTCAGAACTAATATCTAGATCCGATGACATGCTACTCTAATGGTGTCTCAAATTATGGTAATCTCCACATTAAATAGAAGATATTATGTTATTTTTAATTACTTTTTTTCATATTCTTTTATTACGCCACACTGCCTGAATGGTAATTTTCCCTGGCATGGTTTTTGACCCCACATTCCCTCTTTCCAAAAGTGGAAAAAATTCATCACTTTAAATTTATTATTTCTTCTCCTCAATAAAACTATTTAATAGGATGTCATCTCATCCTACTTTGTATTCATCCATGTAACTTTTTTCAAAGTTTGTGTCCCCATCCTATATTTAGATGATGACCATGGAACTCATTATATGTTCTATCTCTTTATGGATTCCAGTTAAATACAATTATTCTATCTGGAAATTAATTCTATCTATGTAGGCTGAAAACATCAATATAAAGAGTAGTCACAATGGGAATCATTGAATATCTAGACCCTGGGAGCACAAGTCAATTATATTCTTCTTCATAGGATATAATCTCAGGGACTCATCTTAGGTGATGAACCCCAAGCATCCCTCATTGATCAAGGGGTATCCAATTTATATTAAGTATGTCCCCCAAGGATATCTCCCCATGAATCACATTTTTTCATGAGTCATCTGATTACAAGTGTTGATATCTTTGAAGGATTTCACCTCAGGTGTCCCTTTTTTTCATGATGTATGTATTAGGGATCAAATGTTAATATTCAATTATATATGGATTAGGATTTCATGTGGATTTGGATTGGGGAATTTGTTCAACGTCTTATGGATATAGAGTTGATTGTTCAAGCCACCCATATATGTGAATCAAAGAAGTTCATAACTATGAGGGAATATTTCACTCAAATAATTTTAACAGTGGATGGATTGACATGCCATGTGGATGAAGATCTAAGAGGTGTGGTCCATATATGAAATTTATCACGATGTGAAGGTTGATTAGGAACCCTATGAGGTTTATCTGGAAGGTACATCAATAGGTGTGATACCTGGATGTTATACTGATTGATGGATTATAAATCCCTATGATGGTGGATCCCGAAGGTTTGTCCCATAAATGGAAGGGGTCACATTTTTAATATTGGTAAATCACCCCTTGAGGTGGCCCAGGAAGGTACATCCTTATGATTGAGTACCTAAAAGGTATTTCCAATAGATTTATCATAATTTCTTATGGAGTTTTATCTAGGAGGGGTGTCCCATAAAGTGTATAAATCACCCCATGAAGGTTGATCGAGCACCCCTGAGGTGGATTTGGATGGTGCGTCCTTAATAAGTATTAACTGAAATTTTTTCTGATGGATGTATTAGAATATACTATAGAGGAGGATTTAGGAAGTGTGTCCCATAAAGAGAGGATGTCACACCATGAAGGATGATCGATAACCCCTTGAGGTGGATCATGAAGTTACATCCTTAGGATGGATCACCTAAAAGGTTTACCAATGGATGTATACTAAATCCAATGTGTTGGTGGATTCAGGTGGTGTGTCCCATAAATAAAAAGGTTTCATGTCATGGAGGATGATCAAGAACACCTAGAGGTGGATCGGTAAGGTACATCCTTGCAAGAGATCACATGTGTTTACCATAGGTCAGTATTGAACCTCATTGATGTTTCCTTTTAAAAATGTTTATTATACTGGGTAAAAAACCCGTGCATTTTGATATTAATGTTTAAGGTCTTTTGATAGGACTGATCCATGAATTTTAATATCATGAAATAAGGATTCACATGTCTTTAAATGAGTGTTGATAATGGATGGAGCATGGATAACACTTTATATATACCCTAAACAAGATGATTTCAATTAGTTGGACTTGTGTGGAGGTTAAAAATTGAGCTACACGATGGACCTAAGAGAGATGTGGTCTCCCAGGTGGAGGGAATGATCATACCATAGATATGTTTTAGAGAAATCAGTATGGATGTTGATTTTTGGTATTGTACTTAAGGAGGATTCCTATGTATCCCAATTTGTATGGAATAAAATCCCATGTAGTTCGGAATGGTTATAGATTATGCGTGAAAGAGTTCCATATGGTGGGTATAGTTTTTTGGGGAATACACTAAGGATGATTCCAATTTTAATGGTGGTTGTGGATTACACATGAAATAAACGTATATAGAGATTAGATGGTTTTCTTAATAACCACTATCTTATAAGACCATGGTATTCATTCCAGTTGTGGAAATCATAAGGAATTATTAGATCATGCACTCATGTCATGATGGCAGCATCAATGAGATGTGGTGTTTGGATTATACATTAAGGCTTCCAATGAGGATGTCATTTTTGGTAGGGGTCTAATTCTTTATGAGGAGGATATAATTCCCTCTCTGGGTAGGTGGTGTGGAGACCATACCATGAAACTCAAAAATGTAGTATCCTATTATTATTGAATAATGTAAGGCCATAGTTTAACAACATGTCTTGGGGACATTGGGACTACGCAGTTTTACGTCATGCAGCTCAAATGGTGGGGGACTCACTCCTTCCTCTTGGGTTTATATAAATGATTCACATAAACCTCCAATGGGAATGGATTAGAAAATCCTAGGGTGTAACATTAAGTTGGATTGGTCAATCATTATTTCCATGTTATGTTACATATTTTGAGAAGTAATAGGGGATACAGTACCTGTTCTAAGAAGAAAATGGTGTGGAAACACATGCACTAAAAGCATAAGGGAATTATCATGAGGGATCTTGAAATTTTTGTGTTCATTATTTGAGGGTTGTTACTATGATGTAATAACAAGGTATGGGAGTTTCACTCAATGGTTTCTAAAGAATTATGATTTAATAAAATTGAAGGCCATAGTGTCTAAAATATGGGGTGTATGTAAGATTGTGGGTTTCACGCATGACCAGGGTGTCACGTAGGAGGAGAATTTGCATGAACCTAACAAGGGATGAATGTTGATGGTTGAGAATTATTAAACTACGGAACCAATCCCTTGAGGAACCATATGTAACATAACATGAATGATTTTAAACCTTAATTATTCTATGCATTCATGAATTGGTGGAATTTTGTATAACGTACAAAATCGTGATGCTTCATCTTTTGAAGAGTCCTCATGAAGAAGTGGTAGTGCATAAATTTATAGATGAAACCAACGGTGATGGGTTCAAAATAATTTAATTTCTAAAACCATTATATGTAGCTGACCAAGTCCACTTTGGAAACCAGACATGATAGTATTGGGCCTTGACGTTGAATTTTACCCATAAGACATGCTTTTCCACATAGCCATTATTGCTTGTGCATAGTGAATTTTCTATGTTCACGATATTATTTACCATCATTTAATTTGGCTTATGAACCGAAAATTACTTTCATGTTTAGCTTATACATGACATATGTGATGGTTAGGCTCATTTCACACACACATGGAGTCTTGCATTCACCACCCTTATAATCCTTGGAATGGTCCATCAGGATATGATTCATGTAATGTCTATCGAAAAAATCATTTGTGTCCTCAAATGATATTTCAACACCCAAATGTGTGAATATTGAAGGTTATTCAAGGACCTAAATCTAATTTTCCAGTTTCATGTTAACTGGATATAATATGTTGGGTATTTTAATATAATATAATGATGTAATTTCTAGGTACCTGATGTTATTATATTATGCTTAATGTTTGGTGCGATACACATTTGTGTAGAAGTTATATAATGAATATTAATTGAAGAGAAACAATTTTTTATAGATTTAATTGATTCAATGAATATCATATTCATTATTATGTGATGTTATATTGAGGGATCAATTTTGTGTGATGCCAAGACTCTCAAGAAGATTAGAGATAATGAAACAATTTCCCTTTGTTGATGATCATGTTGCTGGAAAATAACTAGTTGGTTTAATATTTTGAGGTAGGAATCAAATTAAGAGGGAGGATATTTAAATGTATTAATACAAGGAGTCCAATTTCATATTAAAATTTTGATGGGTGGGACACATAAACTATATGTTTTCACTTTTTAAAAATTGTTATGATAATTTATGGGGGATAAAAAACATAATTATAATAATTACACGAATTTAATGACATGATAATAGGAATATTAGACACACATTAGGGAAAATTAATTTTACTAATAAATTTATGTATACATATTTTTGAATTAGAGATTCTCTAGTTGGATGCTACATTAGATGCAGGAAAACACTCAACTCATAAATCAAAAGAGGTGGTGGTCAATGAATAAGGAAACCATAATAGAGAAGATTCTTTTACATTACTCATTTTTCCATATTTATTTAGAGAGATGAACTTTCATGATTATATTTTCATTTATTATTTCGTGATTATGTGCACAAAATTATCTAATGTGACTTAGATTAAAATTAATTAATTCTCATTCAATCTGTTTTATTTCATTTTATAAATTTATTCATTTAAATAAATATATATTGAAATTAGTTTCATTATAGATTGGGATTTTTTTATGATATTCTAATTATTATTGGGTATTCATAGATATCAATTTCACTTTTGAGAAAAATCATAATTATTGAAAATTGGAAAAGGTTGATATATCTCTATTCCCTCAAGGAACACATATCATCCTAAAAAAAATCAATATTTTTATGAGATTTTATTACAATATGTTGAAAACATCAGCTATGGTTTTGTGTCTCAACACATTGTTTCCATAGTCACTAGAACAATTGTGATTATTGTACTTTTGTAAAGAAAATTACCATTAAATAATTTTTCATAGTTTAATTACAGATAATCCTTTCCCTGTTAGTCATTTTATCAAATATCTAGTTTTAATCCCTCCTACACATCATCACTCTCATAGTTTAGTTTTATTTTTTGTTTTATTATTTAGAGATTTATTGTTTCTTTTTTTATTGATTTTATACTCTCACATACCACAATAAAAGTAGATGTTTTGTTAAAAAATGATATTTAACACATACTTCCGAAACTATGTGAGACATAGGCACATGGTATGAACTGGCCATATTATAAGGGCAATTATTATTATTAGAGAGAGGATTTTTGGTATCCTTTTATAGTGGAGGTAATGGTATGACATGGAATTTATATAAATATTAAATAATTCACACAGAAATATGAATATCCTAATCACGTATTGTTTCCCAAATTAACCCCAAATAAAATTAAAATATGAAATATAGTCAAAATAAACTTATCCAATCACATTTTACCTTGTTTATAATACATTTCAAAACTAATCTCATAGTTAATCCTCATGAATCCCATTAAATCCTTAACCATGAAAACATAAATTCTCTCCCTAGTAACAAAATCAAATTATCCAAAAAGGCTCTATATAATCCAATTTGAATATTTTGATTCCAAATATGGAATTGATTTTACCAAATTAAATTTATATGTTTAATAGAAATTAGGTTTATTATAATAACATAAAATTCCTAAAAAAATCTAGAAAAAAACCTAATTAATAAATAAAAATTATTTTACCTTGACTTATGATTTTTTTCTACAATTTTTATTATTAAAGAACAAAAATAAGGATTTTAGGATTTTTATCTACAGAATAACTATGAGAATATTCCCAGCATTCCATTGAGCGGAAATACCCAAAATTATTGTTCTATATTAATAATGTAAAAAATATCTTTAAAAAGGTCAATATTGGGTTAATAATGTCAAAAATAGTGTTAAAATACAATATTTAATTTCATAAAAATATATTTCGTTAAATACTAGTCATAAAATTAGATAATGGAATGTGTTAGAGAAAATTTAAACCCATATCCAATTCTTTTAACCCAATATTACACCTTTTATCGAGGTAAGAATTCATTAGCATGCTTAGTAATCTAAATGAACAAAAATTATGTTGAGCCTCTTAAATTATATTAACTATTTTAATTATAAAAATGGAATATATATTTCACGATTTAATCCTTATATATGAACAATATTCAATGTAATATTAACCCATAAATCACATGGAAAATCAGTATTTATGAAAAGGTGTTTTACTCTAGAAAATGAACTTTTACCAATGTTATGTAAAAATATGATTCCAATGTGATTAATTTTAATATTCATAAATAAATTGGAATTTTTATAATTGGGATCCAAAATCAAATAATTATTAGAATGTTTTATTGAAAATAAAATATTGTTTTAAAAAAATTTTATTCTTAAATATTCAAAAAAAAATCAATCTTTTCACAGAAATCATAACATTTTACACTATATTAATTTTTATATGATGATATGAAAAATTATTCATTTTCAAAAGAATAAAATTTATAATGTTAGAATAAATTATCTACAATACTAATTAACAAAGACCAATATAAACAATTCTTGATAAATTGTATTTTTGATGCATATAAATTTTTATTGAATACTATGAACATATTAATCATAAAAATTACATTAAATAAAATTTATATACATATTTTATTGTTGTTTTTATTATTATTCAAACTATTAACATTATAATATATTTTATAATGGTGACATTTAAATAATAATATTTATATTGCAGTTTGATTGAACTTGTAATTGCGTGTAATGAATTTTATCAAATAAATAAAATTTATTGAAAGAGAAATATATTTGATAATATAAGGGTGTTTCAATTATCACTCATGAAAAATTAATTCATTTCTCTTTTTCATTCATTATTATTACTACCTCTAACTAGGATTTGGGTTTACCACATTCTTTATGGTATATATGCAGGTAATTACATGTACTGGGGAGAAGATAACATCTTTTAGGGGGTAAATAAGATTGATATTGAAAAATACATTAATTTTATTATATTTTAGTGTTATATGGTACTAATTATCAAAAACGTTACTAAACCATTCAATTATTTAATATATTAATATTGTTTTATTTCTTATAAAAATTATATATCTTTAATTAGAGTAAATATTTGGTTGTTATGCATATAATTATATTTCACTGGTTGTGAATCAATTATTTTAATAGAAAAATACCAAATTACTCATATTTTACCATTTAACATATAGAGAATCCATATCCATATCATTCACATATTCTACAATTAACCTCATGATACCCCTTGAGGTCTCACAACACTATTTGATACACCAATAACTTATAATGATATCCTTTTTCAATTAGTTAAACCATCATTCATCTCAAAATCATCTTTACGAAACACTAATATTAAAATTTCATGTGTAGAACATTTTCAACACTTAATAATGATATATTATTCTATGACTCCCACTAAAAACCATTATTATTAAAAAAATTCACTATACATCATCTTACTAAATCTATTAAAATACATAATACAAAGATATCATATGAAATAACGTAATATGCTTCAAAAAACATAAGTATATAATTTAAAATCATACTCATAGAAGATTATTAGTGGATTCATCCTCAATTTTTTAGTATATAAAATTCTATATAAAAAACAAAATTAATGGATTTATAATAATGTGAAATATGAATGAAAAATATAATATATATAAAGAATGATTGATATATTCATCCAAAAATAATATTGGCTGAAAATAGTAAAAATTATTTTTCAAATAGGTTAGAATATAGTTTCTCAAACTAGGGGAGAAATCAAAAGGAAGGAGGGTTTCTACATTATACAAAGAAAAGTAATAAAAAGGTGTTTTAAAATTTATTTCCAAATATTTTTTAAAAACACCATATATAAATTCATGACTTCATAATATTGTGTTCTTAATGGTAACTATGTGATACTTATAAGCCCACAAATTTTTTTATGTATAGTCCAATCTGTTCTGATAACCAAAAGAAAGATCAGTGAGTAACATATGTCTCACACTATGCCACTGATGGTATTATTTAATATCATTTGGTTAGAAAACCCAAATACTCATCATATTATCATTCAGTTATCCATACAATTTCTCATGGAAAATAAATTTCAACAATAGTCTAGAATTATAAATCAAAAAATTAACATTAAAGCATTCCACAATACTCTTGGTAATTAAAAATAAGAGAAACATATTTCATTTCTGGGAATATGGAAAAAAATATAGTAAAATAAGAATAACATGTTGTTATAAACATAATATAATGGTTACAGTAAATATATTATAACATAGTCAGGATAGGGTTACCAGACATACAATATAAATAAAATCAAAAGAGATATAAATCACTATCTATTATAATTGAAGTTTTAGAATTATTTCAGGACATTCAAAAGATAACACTTGAGTGAATACATGTGAATACTTAAAATAAATTGATTATAATTACATTATATACAACATAAATCACAATATAATTAATCAATTAATGGTATAACTATTATATACGAATATCATGATAAATAAATAATAAATAATAATAGTATGTGGTTTCTATCAAATCCATAAATAAAGTCAATATTTTAGTAGATAAATTCAAATTTTATATTGATATATATATATATATATTATAATAGTATTGGTAAATAAATTGGTATATCTCAATGGAAGATATATAATTTAAATGTGACTGGGAAATGTTTATGGGATAATTAACTTGTTTAAACTTATGACATATTGACGATAGATGTCTAAAATTATGTATGACCAATTTCTATTCATTAATATGATTATAATATTATTTAATTTTTTTCACTAATGAAAATTTAATTATTTTTATTTTTATTTATTAAAAAAATGTTATATTCATACGATTTATTAGAATATATCTATCCAAATATTTAAAAATGATATATTGTATTGCAAAATCAGTCTTGTTATTTCAGAAAATTTTTAATTATTTGGGATTTTGAAAATGATAATTTCATAAAACCATTAAATTATTAAATTTTCATACCCATTCCAAAATTTGGTTTATATAAAGTATGGAAAATTGGTTCTCCATAATTTTGTAAATTTAGGTTGCATTATTGAACATATTTTTGATTTTAATTTAAATTTTACTATTCTTATACAATTTTTGATATGTAAAAACATTAAGGTTTCATTTAACCCAGAATAACCTGTTTATAAACAAACATGGTTTTGTTCATAGATGAGAAATTACATAAATAATGTATGCCATTATACTATAAATTGAATATATAAGTTAAATAGGTTCATATTTAAATAAGAAAAAAATCGTGAAATTTTTTATCATATTATTGAATCCATATAAAATTAAAATGGAAGTCTTGTGGTTAATAATTATATTTCAAAACAATTATTAAAAAAATAATAAATATAATAGTCAAGGTGATATTTTTTTCTTCTTCTTTGTGGGCACAACTATGTCATATGGATTATTCTTTATGTTTCATTGTTGTTTTGGAAAATGAAACATTTCCAATATTTATAATTTATTTATGTAAAGTAATTTTGAAATTATTTTTTATGACATTTAATTTTATTAATGAGAAATAATGATTTGGGGCTTGAAATAATTTTAGTTCAATGTGGGTCTCTTTATTCTAATAGAATATTGAATAACTATTTACAATAAGAAGTATAATATAAATTAAAAACAATATTTTTATTTAATAATAATGGGATACTCAATGAATATATATATTAGAAAATTTAAATCATTACATTATATAACAAAACCCAAAAAAATTGGTACCATTATTTGAAATCAATATATTTAACAGTTATTTGGATATTTAATAAAAAAATAATAAATAAAAAAACATTACATATCTCAACCCATTACTAATTTGGATATCACAGTTTAAAAAATAAAAATATTTTTCTTAAAATGAATCTTTAAATTAATTAAATTAAATAAATAAATAATGCATAAAAAATCTTTGTTTTATGGATGATGGTGAAAAATCAATTATCATAATAATTATGTCATTGCAATATATCTAAGTCATGTGAAGTAAAAAATTTAAATTAACTAATTTTAATGTTAAATTTGGGATATTTATGTACTAATATTTTGTTATTTATAATTATTGTATGAATTTAATTATAATGTAACCCTAGTGATTTCTTCAAATGGTCACATTATATAAATTCAATACATTACCCATATAAAATAATAATATATCAATAATGTTCCATTTTCATGAACCTATAAATATATTTGTTTAATTCATTACTTATAGAGTTTTTTTAATTGATTAATATTTATTTTATAAAATTTTATCTCATTTATAACATTAATATTTGTATATATATTTATTCACATAATTATGATTTTTACAAAATACTACAATCCATGGTTTTTAATACTTTTATTAAATATAATTTATTTTTTATTGTCAATTATAATTTCTAGATTTTTTAATAAAAATTTCACGGATTTTTAGTACATCACAATGATATAATTCCATAATATATCTTTTTCCTATGGTTATAATGTTATATTGTAATTTGATATTATATTTAATTCATGTTTTATATATCTATAAATATATGGAACAAAATTTTATTTGTTTTTCGTTAGAAAATTTTGAATGTCAATATTCATGTTGGACTAAAATAATATTAGGTGGTTTTTTAAAATTATTATACAAAATTTTAAGATTGCATAATTTGTGAAACATATTTATTCTATTTTCAAGGATGCTGAGTCTGAATTTCGTATTTATTTTTGAAATATGGAAATAAATAATTGTACATCATTTTAAAAAAAAAATTTGAGGAGAATATAAAGAATGTATTTAGAATATTATAGTATTGTATAAAATCAAGATAAATTCTCATGATAGATAATAATATGTCTTGTTTTAAATGGAAATTCCCATAAAAAATGACATATATTTATTATTACCAAAATAATATCATTTAAATTATTAAATTAGCATTGATTTTAATAAATGGAAAATTGAAACTAATCCCTTTTATCTTTATGATGAGTGTGTTTCTTTGTATTTTTTATAAAAATTCACAATGACATGTTGATAATCAAGATGATTTAATTTAATGGGAAGGAACATACTTTTTATAATTTTTAACTCTTCATGTTTTGGTTACTTTATACCAATTATGTGTAAATAAAAATTATCTTTTTAGATGATTATTATGGATTTTTATACATCATTAATTAAAATGAAACATTTACAATATCAATTATTATATTAGAGAAATATATATACAAATATATTAATATATAAAAATATAAGGTTTATATGAGGAATGATGGTGTGTTTTCAGAGTATTTCACTAAGTAGAAAAGATGGGAGATATAGGATTCCATTTGATATATCAAAGAAAGTGTCATATTTTTTCTTATTGAAATATATCAAGAATTTTCTTGTAACAGTCATGACCTAATAGTATCTGGTAAACACCTTATAATATAATATTTTTGAAATCTCAATTTCATGAGACATTATTAAATAAATTATTTTAATTATTAATTTTATAATTTTATATTATCCAATATAATCAAATTTTTTAATTTATAATAAAATTTTTAGCAAAGTATGTAATTTTGAGTTTTTTCTGAAAAGGTCATGTTTATGATAAAAAATATATTTTTCATTAAAAATGTAGTTTGTATGACATTATTATTATTTACCAATAAAGCTATGGTTTAATAGAATATTATAAGTGTTAAAATATAAATTTATGGAATAAAATTATGCATTTTAAAAAATTATTTAAATATATAAATCCTATATGAAACATTTTCGGAACTAATTAAAATGATACTGTGAAAAAATATATTAACTAAATTATTTGAATAAAATTTTCATAATGGGTATTTGATTTTAGATTTAAATGAAATCCCCATTATCTTTATATATGTTATGTTAAAATAATTAATGTAATTAAAATATTTATCTAATATAATTATATCTTATAAAAAAAGTAATGCTTAAAAATTTTATTTCATTAAAGATTTTTATTAAATTATAATAATTTAATTTATAATTAAATTTTCAACCAATTGGATATTTATTTTGAGAAAATGATATCACAAATAATTTAAAAAGGATTTAATCAGGAAAATTTTTCAAAAATATTCATTTTCATAAAAAATGATTAGTATTGATAGAAATTAATTACCAATATATATGTAACGAAGGCTAAACTTTATTTGTCAAAGAATCAGTAAAACACTAAAATATTTCTCAAAAAAAAGTGTTTGATTTAATTTTAGACCCAAACTCATTATCCCAAACTATGTTTTCCATTTTGTAAACATTGATCATAGAATAGTAACCTTACATTGGTGAAATGTAAGGGTTACTTGAAAAACTACCCTTCTCCACACTTATAAATGGGTAACATCTCCACCACTTCATGACACACCTCTCCTAATAATTCCATATTTAATAAATATAAATTTACTCCCCCTATAATATTATTTTACATTCCATAGCATTAGATCCCCAGTACTTAGCATAAGGCCTTTATTATCAATTAGACATTGAAGAAACATTTATGTCCCCAACATAAGAATTATCAACCACATATTATATCTTCCAAAATATATTATTTTAAATTTTTTATAAAATTTATAATTTAATAATATTATTTAAAATAATATAATTTATTATTATATTATTATTTATATTATCATTGTATGCAATGACCTGATATTTGATGAATAAAATTTCCATTATTTTAATAATATATATATATACGAAACACATGCACTATTTTTTTTATTTTTTTATTGGGATTAAATGAATGTTAAGTGTCATTTTCGTTGTTAATATAGTTGTTGGAATGTGGTCACATAACTGATATGAATATAAGGTTTTTGATAAAATTCATTCGACATAGAGAAAAGAGAGGATGACATAAACCTATAGACTCGGGACAAACAAAGATCATTTGTTGAAGCTCATAAAGGAGTTAGTGTTACTAGGCTTCTCTCTTGACCAAGACAAAGCTGAGCTTTTAACACATTTATCTTGAATAAAATATCATATGGGATAAGTTCATGTTAGTATATATTATCACCCTAGAGATGTTATCCAAGCTTCCCCATGAGCCTGTAACCATCACACTGCTTACCCTTTGGTCTTATATGGGTCTTATAAAGAGATTTGTAAAAAGGTTTTGGTTACTTATTGTGTAATCCCTTTTTATAATTAAAAGCCCTATTTCATCATTTATTTTGTAATAATTGTCTGTGAAAATGAATTTGTTAAATTGCTTTTTTTCGTAAAAATGGTACTTTTGGGAAATATATACATTATTATATTTAACTAAGGTTATTATTAATAATAATATTAAAAATGTATTATAAATTATAATTATATCATAACCATATCTTTAAATGATTAGGAAATCGATTTCAAAAGAGTTACATTTGTTATAATAAAACAGAAAATGTATTTTTAAAGGATTTATTTGACGGAATTAATGAATTTTTTAAATTAATTTTTTAATAAATTATTAGTATCAAAATAATTTTATGTATAGTAAATGAGTATATAGTTTTTTTAATTTCAAATTTAATTTTTATTATGGTTTGAAACAGTTTTTGTCATAACCCATCAATTTTCAAGAAATGTCAGTTTACATTTTAAAAGTGAAAATTCAAATATTTAGGAATATTTTTAGAGAAAATTAATATTATTCTTAAATCAGGACATCGAAATTATTTAACAGATAATTATAAATAACTTTTTGAGACAGATAGATTTTTGTTTAAATATTAAATAGCGTATACATTAATTATTTGTCTTATGACAATATAATGACCACAAAATAATTTAATAAGTACAATAATGGGTATTATCGACCCAATATATGTTTTCCCATTAAAATAATGTGATTTTTTTATTTTACTTATTTTATAATCCCTTAATTAATCCTCCAATGTATATAATATTCTTTATGATTTTATATTCATTTCTTTGTGGGTGTGAATCACCTCCACATATGCAAGGATAATATTTTAATATGTTCGATAATTGTACTTATAAAATAATGTTTTCATCTAATCATTGTTAATATAATATTGGAAAAAACCATGAGAAGGTTGATGGTTTTGAATATTTAATTATATAGATTCTAAAACACATGTTTGGGAAATATTTAATAATTCCCCTCTCATTTCCTATATAAACCCACCCATTCCCCAACATCTCTTAACTAAAAATACTTGGATCGCGTCCCTACTCTGTCCTCCCTTCGGTAGAATTCTAACAGCCTCCCTTATCTCACAAAATCCTCTTTTAATGGTTTTTAAGTCACACGATCAAGTAAGGGATCCTTACATTACTTTATTTCTCTTTTTTATCCAACTTTTTTTGGGTGTTATACCGATTTATTATCAATTACAAAATTTGGGGAATGATTTCACACCTCCCCCATACGACCCTCATTATTTTTGAATGATTTTATACCCCTTTATCTGTCATTAATTCTTTGTGTACATCTGTTACCATGTAGAAATTCTTTAAAGGATTTCTCTCATACTATTTCCATTCTCGCATTTATATTATATTATGCATCTGAAATTCAATTTCATATGTTGGGATATTATCTTACCGGATCTCCTTACATTATATTTCAGTATAAATGATGATATACCCCTTTATCTCTTTTTATCCCATTTTATGATTCCCCATGGGATTTCGTTATGTTGCAGAAATTGTACTCTGATTTTGCATGCCAAGTCATCGTGTAGAAAATACGATGCCCATTTCACTCTCAAGGGTATTAATCATTATACACATATACTTATTGATTATATATGCTCTGGTTTTATTTTACATTCCTTTATCTTGGAATAAATGATAATGTTTAATGAATATGTGTTATATGATCTATGTGGCTCACTTAAGCATGACATTTCAATGAGTTTGAAGGGTGAACTCTGATAGCACTCCAATTCAATGGGTAATGTTTAGTATCATGATACACCATGTGAAATGAGGATTTAACTATGATAATTAATGTGAAATTAGGGTTTACTCATTCTAATCCAGTTGTAATGAGCCTTGTAGCATTCTAATACATTGATTTATATTGTTTCCACATTTCCACGTTATGATAACCATGCTACATAATGCCTTTATATTCATGTATCTCTTTTTCCCCATTGATATGACTAATTCATTTCATTTATTTTATTCTTCATGTTACGACTTGTTTATTCCCCTACTACACTTCATTGCTCACCCATTTCTTATGTTTGTCCTCAAGTTTTCCCATGTAGTGTTATGTATGAGGGAATGAGAAGGTCGTGACAAAGAAGACTAAATTAAAGATGTTTTATTTCAGGTTTTAACTTGTTATGTAATGTTCCTAATTTACTAATACACTATACCTTTTTATCATTGAAGATGAATTAAGTGAATGTTTAGGTAATAGATCATAATTTAGTGTGTAATAAATAGCATGGTTGTTAAATATGGTATCAAATGATAGGTATAGTTTTTATTGGATCCGTGTTATAGAACACTAGTGAATGTCTTAGTGATACGACTATGTATAAGAATATAATCCCTAAATTTTGGTGAGTATAGATTAAGTGGTTTATTAATAAAAAACATCCTCACATAGATACAAACAATTAGTTGTGTCTCTATAATAGATGTATCTATGGGTAAAACCTTAAAAAACTATTTTGAGCTATACTTGAACAGCAACTGGTGCACGAAAACATGCTTTTCTTTACTATACGTTTGACTATCCTAGGATATATTGTTTTTTAATTTCATTATCTTAGTATGATGCATTATTAAGGGAATAAAAAATCCCCTAACAATATATGTTAAGATGTATATCATGTATAACATATATAGAATCCTACAAATTTATAATTTAATGAAATTATTGTAATTTATATGTTATCCTTTTCTGTCACTGGATTTTCTTTTATATTTATAATTGTTTAAAATATTTACCCCAAACATTCCTATTATTCTAGTCAATGGCTGGTAATAGGAGGACTCAGGCTTACAACCATTGAAAAAATCAATGTGATGACCTTCTTAATGAGATGCTCAGTCCAATGGGATTGGGAATCACAATTTTTCTCAGGATACTCCCTTAGTTAAGTCATCTTTTGAATATAAACTTGTGTCAAGATGAATTTCTGCCTCCCCCATGAAAGATGAATCCAAAATCGAGAGTATTATGAGACAAATTCCTCCTACATTCAATGGAACATATGATCCCTCAATCGCAAGAAAATGGATCAACTCCATTGTGAATATATTCTTAATCCATAAATGTTCTAAATATGTGAAGGTTCTTATGGGTTCTTATCGTGTGAATATTGAAGCTGAAAAACGGTATAAATTGATCAAAAATACAATTCCTAAGGAAGATATTAAGGTGTTGGAATGGTAGGATTTTTGGAAAATGTTTTTCCGTGAATATTTTTCTTACACCCTCTGACTTATGATGGAAAGGAAATTCCTTTCCCTAAAGAAAAAAAGTTGAAAAATCCATTTGAGTGTACGAGGGAAAATTAACAATGCCTACATGATATGCCTACCAATTGGTCGTCATCCTCGAATGCACGTTTGATAGCGTATTCGGTGGGATAAAACCTAGCCTACAAAATGTCCTAAGAATCGGTGTCTTTGAAAGATATGTGCAAATTTTCCTATCTCTCCTCATGGACGAAATTAAGATCAGCTCACCTTATGGGTATCATGGGGATAAGAACCAGAATGTTGACATTAATTCTATATGTATGATGGATAAATCCAATGGTGCTATGAAATTATAGCACTCTATTATCCATTGATTTGAAAACAAGAACCTAAGAAATTTCCAGAAGGGGGCATGGAAATGCTTTGTATGTGAAAGAGAAGGGAACATTTCCAATAATTTTTTACGACAAAGACCTTCTTCTATGATAAATAGGATGAATGATATATTTTACCCTCAACGCAATGTTCATTTATACAACTACAATGAACCAGGGCACTTCGTGAACCAGTTCCATAAGACATGGGTTTTCAGAGGCAAGAAAAAACCTCCAAGGAGGAAAGGGTGGTCAATTTACATCACTACCACTGAAGTGAATCTCGATAAAAAATTTGTTATAGGTACTCTATTTATTCATTCCTGAAAAACGAATGTACTTTTTGATTATAGTTCTTCACATTCAATTATAAATTGAATGTTTAGTAGAACAATCCATATACAACCACAAAACATGGAAGTATAGATGTTGGTGTGAATGACCAATGGGTTAATTATTACATCCCATGAATATAACTCCTCCCATGTGACAATTTTTTTGATTGAACTTCCCTGTGAACCTTTTCATACTCCCTCTGGTCGAATTTGATTAATTTCATTGAATAGATTTTTTGTCTATATATAGATCCAACAATAATTGTTGTGAGTGGGAATTCACTCTCCATCTGGGGAATCGACCACCCTATATAGTTCAAGTGCAACAAGGATGATGAATCTTCTTTAGAACCATCATCTCAAGCACGGATATTACTTACCAATGAGCACACATATCTTTCATAGATAATTGATTCTAAGAAAGGAACCATACTCGAAGACATTCCTTTTTTATGGAATTCACTGACTTGTTTCCAAAGGAATTATCTGGTCTTCCTTCTAAAAGATATGATGGATTCTCAATTGATCTTATACTTGGGGCATTGCCAATATTGAAGACACCTTATATAATGGTTAATATGGAGCTTTAGTAGATAATTAAAAAATACAGAAGAATATATATTAATGGTTTATATAACAATGTGCTTCACCATGTGGTGCACCAGTCCATTTCGTTAAGAAGATGGATGGGTCAATGCGCCTTTTCATTGATTATCGTGAGCTCCACAAAATCATGATAAATATAAAGAATCATTTTCCACAAATCAATGAATTTTTTTATAATCTATGTGGAGAAAAATACATCTCAAAGGTGGTTCTGTGGTCAATATATTACCATATAAGGGTGAAGAAGGAGGATATCCCCAAAAATGTTTTTAGTACAATGTTCTGACACCATAAATTCATAGTAATTCCGTTTGGACTCACTAATGCTTCAGAAATATTAATGTATTTGATTAATAATGTCTTTAGATATTACCTCGAAATTTTTTTGGTAATATTTATATAAAAAATTCTAATATACTCCAAAACCATAGATGATCATGAGGAGAATCTATTCATAATAATAGAGACCTCACAAAAGGAGAATATCTATGAAAAGTACATCATGTGTGAGTTATGGTTGAGGTATGCCTCGTTCTTGGGGTATATCATCCCAAGAAATGGGATATCTGTGTATCCCTCCAAGATAAATGCATGTCAGGGATGCCCGATGTTAACATATGTGTCTTATATCTATATATTCCATAGGATAGTGGTATATTATCACTAATTTGTGATACTTTTATAATGATTGTTAGACCCTCTAAATAAGCTAACTCGGAAGGGAGTAAAGTTTTCTGAGAATGATGAATACGAAGTGTGCTTCAAGGAGTTCAAAAGGATTCTTATCACTACACTCATCCTCACACTACCCACAAGTAGATATATATTCACGGTATTTAGTTATTCTTCGAAGAAGGTCAAGGTACCTATTTGATTCAAAATGATAATGTCATTACCTTTGCTTCAAGGAAATTGTATGTTCATGAGAAGTACAATCTAACACACGATATAGAGTTTGATGTAGTGATATTTGCATTTAAAAATTTGGAAACATTACCTTATTTTGTAAAGTGTGAAATATATACAGATCACAAAATCCTAATGAATATATTCACACAATATTAGTTGAATATGTGACAATGCAGTTGTTAAATTTGATTATAGAATATGAATGGTCAATTCACTACGATCTGAGGAAAGATAATTATTTGGTAGATGTTCTATGTAGAATGGATCCATATACTATTTCATATATTAGAATTTCAAATGATCCAATATTCTTCAATTTAATGAAGATGGACCTGAGAATCATAAATAAGGGGAAATCATAAATCCTTTCACAAAAGATTTCTCAACCATATATTATGGAAACATTAAAGGATGCTCAAAAAGATGATGTGGGAATTCAGAAGAACATGGAAACTATCTGAAAAGGGAAATATTCATAGTTAAAGGTTAATAAAGAAGTAATTGTGATATTAGGGTAAAAACTATATGTTCCATCCAATTTTGAGTTAAAGAAAGAACATTTTGATGATGCTCATAGTTTGAATTAATTCATTCCCCCAAAACAAATATATAATGAGATCTCAAAGAGAATTATTGTTTGGATAAAATAAATAAGGAAATCCCTATGTATACATCAATGTGATATGTATGTCAGCAAGTGAAGGATGAGAGACATAAGTCTAAGGAGATTATGCAACCATTACACATACCAATATGGAAATGGGGGAACTTCACCCTGGACTTTGTCACCAGACTTCTGAATACATCCAAATGAAACAATGCTATCTCGGTTATTGTGGATCATCTTACAAAGACTACACACTTCATTGTGATTCGACGGGATTGAATATTGGATCAACTGGACCCTATAAACATTAGAGAAGTGTTAAGGCTCAATGGAGTACCACTATTGATTGTATCCGATTGAGATCCTAGATTCCCCTCATTGTTTTGAATGAGTCCCTAACATGATATGAATACTGATATGAACTTCAGTATGGCGTATCATCCTCCTACTGATGGAGAATATGAGTGGACAATCCAAGAATGTGAGGAAATGTCGAGAGTATGAAAATATAACTAGAAAGGATGATTGGATCGACATCCTCTGGTAGCAGAGTTCTCTTATAACAGTAGTTCAAATCATTAATCCAAATGTATCTTTATGATGCCCTTAATATGATTAAATATAGAACACCGACATGTTGGGATAATTGTGGGGAGAGAAAACTTCTAGGCCCATAAATAGTGCATGAAATGGTGAAGATGTTTAAGACTATCGAACAACACATTAAAGCAGCTCAGGGTTGACAAAAGTGAAAAAAAGACAATCACAGATAATACCTAGATTATGATGATTGAAACAAGGTATTACTCTAAATATCACTATGGAAGAGATTTATTATATTTGAGAAGATAGGAAATCATAATTCATGGTACACTATGCCTTTTTATATCCTTGATCTCATTAGAGCAGTGGCCTATTTGACTAGTACTCCCACTGAACCCATCTCAAGTACATGATGTATTCCATGTATCACTATTGATAAAGTACATACCTAACCCATCACATGTACTCAATCCATAGGTGGTACAATTAAAGAATGAAATATTTTATGAAGAGAATCTGGTGAAGTTATTAGATCATAGAGAAAAAGATTTATGAAATAAGATAATTCCCCTCATCAAGGTGTTGTGGAAAAATCACAAGTTTGAAGAGGTAATGTAGGAACTGGTGTATGTGATGGTGAATAGTTTCCCTAATATATATTACTATGGAAAATGAAAATTTTAAGGCGAAATTTATTAAGGAGGAAATTTTTTAATTACCTAATATTTTATGGTTAATATTCCCTATCTTTGAATGATTTATAGATATAAAAAACGTAAGCACTCTTGTTTTATTGGGTCTAAAAGACCATTAAATATAATTATGGTTGTTAATATATACTTCAAACCATGATCACATGACTGATATAAATCTATGTTTTTTTGAAAAAACAATTTCTCACATAGACAAATGATAGGATGAACTCATCCAGTATACTCAGGCCATACGAAGCACATTTTTCAGAGCCTAGAAAAGTGGTATCATCACATGGCTTTGCTCTTGATGAAGCCCAAGTTGAGCTTCAACATATTAATCTTGACCAGAATCACATATGGGAGAAGTTAATGTTAATTTATATTACCAATCGAGCGATGTTATCCAAGATTCCTCCTGATCTTGTCACCATCAAACACATTACCCTTGTATTTTATGTGGGTGTTATTAAGGGTTATGTAATATTTTATTAGTTAGTTAGTGTGTAATCACTTTTTAAAAATAAAAGTCGTATTCTTTCTATTCTTTTATAAAATAGTCTTTTTTAAAAAAAAAAAATTTGATAAATAGAATTTTAATGTAAAAATGGTATTTTGAGAAATATAAACATTAGTATATTAAACTAAGGTTTTTATTAATAATATTATACAAAAAAATCTGATAAACGATGATTATATGACTTCTTTTTCTATAAATGATTAGGTAATCAGTTTGATAAGACTGATAGTTTATATATAATAAATCAAAAAGTGTATTTTCAAAGAATTTATTTTAATGAAATTTTGAATTTTTGAAATATTTCATATTTTAATAAAATATTATAATCAAAATAATTTTTTGAATAATATATAAATGTATAATTCTTATGAAGTCAAATGTAATTTTTATTATGGTATGAAAACAATTTTTTTTCAAAACTCATGAATTTTCAATAAATTTTGGTTTCCATTTTAAATGTAAAAATTAAAATATGATAGAAATTATTTTGATAAAGTTAATATTATTTTATGAATCATTGTATCATTATAATCAAATGGGAAATTTTTTATAATTTTCTGAGATAGTAATATATTTAGTTAAAAATTAAATTCCTTATGAATAAAATAATTGTGTTATGGCTTAAAAATTACCCCAAAATGACATATTAAATACTATAATGTGTATTTTTGGACCAATAAATGTTTTCAAATTAAAATAATTTCATTTTTTGATCTATTAGACGTATTTTATAATTCCTTAGTGAATCCTCCAAAGTGTATAATAAATTTTATGATTCTAAATTCATTTCCTAGAGAGTGTGACTCACATCCACATAAAAAAGGATAATATTTTAATGTTTTTAGACATTGGAAATATAAAATAATTTTTCGAATATTCTTGGGAAAAAGTCATTGGAAAATCCATTGAATAGTTTCTGGTTTTGAATATTTAATTATATAGAATCAAAACCTATATTTGTGAAATATTAAATAATTCACCTCTCATTTCCAGTATAAACCCACTCAATCTCCTACTTATCATAACTAAAAATCATTACTGAACGTCCCTAATCTTCCATCCCATATCAATAAATCTATTATGGTGCCTCAATAAGCCCATTTGCATGATTTTGAAGTCATAAACTCAAGTAAGGGATCCTTACTTTCCTTCCTTTGTTATTTTTTTGTCGATGTTTCTTTAGGTTGTTATACCCTATTATTTTTAATTAAAAATGTGGGGGTATTATTTATCACCACCCCTATACTGACTTCCTTATGTAAAACTGATTAGATACCCCTTTCACACCCATTAATACCTTTTGTGTACTCATATTACAATGAAACAATTTTGTAAGGCATTTCCCCCTTCCTATTTACATTCAAGCATTAGTCCTATATTTTTCATATCAAATAAAATTTAATATGTTGGTATATTATTCTAAATTATCTAATTACTAACCATTAGTTTTATAAACTATTATATACCCCATTATCTCTCACCAACACATTGATGAATCCCCATGTGATGTCATTATAAGGCCGAAATTACGCCGCGATTTTCCATGCCAAAATCATCGTGCAGAGAATACCATACCCATCTCTCTAACAAGGGAATTAACCTATATACAAATATAATTATTTATTATATAAATTAATTTATGTTTTAAACAATCATTTATCCTGTAATAAATGATGATGATGAATGAATCCATGTTATATGATCTATGTTGTACAGTTAAGCATGAGATTGAAATGATTATGAAGGGTGTTCCCTGATAGCACTCAAATGCATTAGGTAATGTTTAGTATCATGATACGCCATGTGGAATAAGTTCTTAATAATGATAATTCATGTTTAATGATGGTTTATTCATTCCAATCAATTTTCAAGGAGCCTTGGCCCATCCTAATACTATGTTGTATATTGCTTCCACATTTCCACATTATAATAACAATGCTATATCATGACTTTATGTTAATGTTTCTCTTGTGCTCCATTGATATGCCTACTTAGTAAAATATATTTTATTATTCATGGTATTCCTAGTTTACTCCATTACTAGGCTTTATATATTACTCCTTTTTTGTCTATTTCCTCATGTTTTCCCATACAGTGTTAAGTATGTAAGAATGAGTTGTTCATGTCCGAGAAGTTTGAAATAATTATGTTTTATTTCACGTTTTATATTGTTATGGGATGATTTTAATTTCTAATGACACAAGACCTATAAATTTTCTTTGTTTTATTTAGTTCATGTTTATGTAATAGATCATGTTTAAGTGTGTAATAAAGTGAAAGGTTTTTATATATTCAAATAGCTCATCCATTAAGAAAAATAAATCCATTGGTCATGGGTTATACACATTACCACCCCCACAAGAAAACACCTTTAATTTTCATTCGATGCCTTACATAGTTTAATATTAGGATGATATTATTGAGTGAATATGATTTTTATGAAATAATTAATGTATTTTATGAAAAATTTTATCTCCTATTAATTATATGATAATGAATTGATCTTTTTCAATTTAATAATTTCTTTTAAGTTTACTAATAGGATAAAAATATATGAAATTTTCAAATATGTTCATATCCATTAAATAATATAATAATTAATTAAAATGTATATATATCATACTATTAAACACTATATAATATCATTTTTCTTCTAGTAAATTTATATTATTGAAAAACACTATTTGATCATTTTCAAAACACGGTACATTCATATTTGGGTTCGTTTATCAACATAAATGACCAAAATTATGAATATATATAATTAATGACTATATGAACACAATAACATATAATGTGCAATATAAACATGTATATAATGATTTTATTGACATTATGTAAATATCTAATTCATTAATTATGGAAACACTCATTGATTATTAAAAATAAACTAAACAAGTATATTTTTTATTTTGTCTATAATAATAAAGACAAAACGCACGTGAATAGAATTTAAAAAAACCAAAAAAACTAAAAAATAATCCAAAATATTAACTATAGGGACCTTCTAAAATCTAAATTTTTTATGAGAATGTATATATAAATCATATTTTTGAAACTATTACAAACGATCCAAACTGCCAACTCATGATAAGGGAAACCAAAATAATTCATTAATAAAATTAATAAATTAAAATATTATGAATGAAAATAGATGTGATTAAGGATATTAATTAATTTTTTATGATTTATCTCTTTGTGTTAAAATATGTTAATGTATTTTCATGGAATTCATGTCAATTGGTTTGGGTATTTCATCTCAAATTTCACTATTATGGATATTCTCTGTACTATACAAATAAATTATTTAATTTTGTGCATACAATACTTATTTGATAGGTTGAATCATTAAATTAATTAACAAATTGAATTTGGGGATAAATTATATTCCCTCAATTTGATGGTTTTTTATAGAATTTTGGCATAAGCCATGTCTAGGGTTTTTCTATCTCAATTTTCATTCTCTGGGACTCATGTTATATTGACCAAATATTTTATTTAATATAATGAAAATATTTTTATGTAAGTAATTTTTACATAAAAATAATTAATATTAAGGGAGTTAAATTTCTATATATTTACTTATCTCTCATATTCTTTTTATTCCTCAGTTACCAAAAACATTATAAAACCCAATCAGTTTGATGGTTGAAATAAAGCATTTTTTTGTAATATTATGGTTTTTATTAAATTAATTGTTAATAAATCCTTGTTTGGATAATGGGGTTATGAGATGGTGGGATTTCTTTTTATGGTTCCCACTTTTCCAAAATGTGGATTCTAATAAATTACAAAATAGACTGTGGTGGTAAAAAAACTAAAATCTTCCTAATAAACAATGTGTGAAATAAATATTGTACACCGAGTGAGACACTCCATGGGATATGATTTAGAATATTCACACACCCTTAATAAACTATGATAAATTATTTTCATATTATTTATTTTGTGTCAAACTAATTAATTGTATGGATCCTCGTTAAAATCTTATATGTGTAACTCAGAAAATTAGAATTAACCTCAGCCTAATATTTCATTGATGAGGGTACTTCATGTTACTCTGATAAAATAGGAAAACTTATAATCTGATTATATTTTTTCTCAAATAAATACACATTGATCTTTTTAATGGGGAATTTTTTTATTTATATATTTCTAATTATATGGATATATATAATCTCATATTAATAATATTATTAGGGAATTATGTGAAATGTACAAATGTATCTTATGGGTAATGCAATGGAAATAATAAATTGGTGTTTTGGAACTTGAAATTTATTCAATTTGATTAATCAATTAGTATCTTATTAAAAAAAATAATTGTTTTCTGTGCATTCCACTTCCATTAAAATGATAAGTATCATGGAGAATGACCTTTATTATTATTTTCTATATAATGAATTATCCATTCCATCAAAATGGGATAATTGATTATTATTACCCTTGATTTCATTAGTTTTTATTTTTATATAATTACCTCTATTTTAGTAGAATTTTTATTCATTTTTTTATTTAATTCTTATGTATATCATATTAGTTATTTATGCTATGTAATCTTCAACTATATGATACTCCAAACTATGTAGTTGAAAAAAAGAATCATTTTTTTCATTTCTATAAGAAACCTAGATGTGGAATATGTATAATTTTAAATGATATGATGAAATGAATACTAATGTTCTCTAAATGTGTTCTTGTTTTATATTTTGTTTTAAAATGTTATCTATAAATGTACATATTATTTAAATATTAACAATTCATTGGGTACCACATGAACTATTGTATTATGTTCCACTAATGTAATATAAATAATGGATTTGGGTTTTTGGAGTCTTGGATATAATATATGGTAGTAGATTATGTTCAGTTGAAACGTCGGGGACTATATTTAGAGGAACCATGTTATATTGCATATTTTCAATTTTAATCCCTCGTGATTTATAGGTAAAACTCTATAAAATGCAAAAGTAATTCTATTTTACAATCGGATGTCATGAGATAACTATGTGTATGTCATCATAGAAAATGGTGACTAATAAATGGGATGATAATTGCATCATCAATTGATGTCAATGAAAGTATTCTCCCTTTGAACACGTTATTGATAATGGTGTTGTGGATAATCCACACATAACTAGATTTTCGTTGTTGATAATGTTGTGATAAGTAATCTCAGTGTGTATAGAATCCTACTAATCATTGACTAAGTGTTACTATGTTGGAATGATTCATGAGAAAACAACCATATGAATTATATGGAACTACTAATCCATTGGTCGGTGAAAAACATCTCAATAATATAGAGAATGTATTTCCACCATTATAAATGTAAAGACCCGGAAATGTCAAGGGAAATTTTTTCTTAATTTTCTTTGGAATTTTACATGAATGCGGTTTCTGACGGCACTTGATTCCGAGGCCCGGAGTTCCCGGAATCAACATCCGAAGTTTGGCTCGGGTACGTTCAGTGAACGAGCGAGCGGGAATTTCTATCTTTTGAACCGGTGCTCAGAATTGAAATTTGATGGCACCGATGAACTCGCAATGGCGATAATTGCTTAAGGGGACCTTTACCACAGTTGCGTTTTAAGCGGGTTGAGCTTTTTTTTTTGGGTTTTAGTTTAAAATAAATAAAATTGTGTGAACAATTTTATTTTATGTCTTTGGGAGTTATTCTCTCCCATGTGAAGTTATTGGTGGAGCCCATGACCAACCAATTTCCCATGATTGGATACTTGAAAGGTGGGGCCCACACGAGCCCCAACCTTTCACATCCCTATAACTCTCCTTTAACCACCCATTTAATCTCCCTTTAACTCTTGAACTTCTCCCCATCTTAAGTGTATGCCAACACTTTTTAATTAATGAGTTCAACTTATTAAATTAATTAAGTTATTTGAATTTTCGAATTTGAAAAGCTTGGCATGTGTAAATAAAATAATGGGAGAGATTATTTTATTAGGTTTCTTGGTTAAGTGAGGATATTTAGAGAGGAATCTCTTAGTTTTGAAGAACTCCATCACCATCGTTGAAGAATGTCGAGACTTCGATGAAGAATGTGATGAACACCGACCCTCCGACGGAGAACACAAAGGCACCAACGACGTGCCTTCTCTTCTTCTTTCTCCACGTCAAGGGAGGAGGCATCACCGCGGGGAACGTCGCCATCGGTGACAGCGCTCACTCCGACGACGACGGAATTGATACCGTTCTACAGCGACACTTCCATCACGCGACTTTGTCAACAAACGAAGGACGAAACGAGGTAGGGGAATTTATTTTTGGAATTCTTTTATATTTTTAGAAAAGAACGATGAGCACAGACCAACCAATACCGGGTTGATCCGCGGTTCGTTCAATCATGCAGTTTTATGTTGAGGGTTATTATTTAAATTGCTCATGTTTATTGCCTTGACGAACTTCGTGAAATATGACCTTTTGTTATCGAATAACTCGAGGGGGGTCGGACCACACAAACAGGGCCGACCCTCCTCCTTATTTCATGTTGGATTCTTTTTGTGGATTGAAATGGGATTGGTGTGGTGCCATAACACCGCGCGGAAACGTGCGACAAGTAATGTGCGGCTCCGTCGCGCCGCGTCGTGACAAACAAAGAAAGGCGCGACGCCGTCGCGTCACGGCGGAGAAACCCGAAGACATCCGCGGATGGAGTCGGGCCACGGCGAAGGGGCGCGGCGCCAACGCGTCGCGTCGGAGAACCAAGAAGACGGCGCGTTTCATTTTTGACATGCGGATTGACGGGCGACGACGAAGCAGGCCATTTGGGCGTTTGAATCCCTTCGCAGTGAAGGTGGGGTCCCGAGGGAACCATAGGTGAAGACGACAGAAGGAACAGACCACCGGAGTGCGTCTAGTGGTCCGCGGAAGGCGGCGGCGGCGCGCCACCGGAAAGGAGGCGGCCGGCGAACCACCAACCTCAATTAACGGCGAAGGGCGGGGGAGCCGCGCACCCCGCCCGCGAATCGGCTCTGCCACGCTGGCCGAGACGCGGCCGGCCAGTCGGGACGGACCGAACCGGACCGCGCCGGACCGGGCCGGGCCGGGCCGGGCCCAGCCGGGTTGGCCCCGGGTCTGGTCGACCCGGTTTGGGCCGACCCAGGGGGGTCGGGCCGGGTCAACCTGGGCCCGGACCCCCGTTTTCGGACCACTTTCGGTCAAATGCTCGTAACTTGAGCTATGGGCGTCCAAACGACACGACGTCAGTGTAAACACGATCCTTGGATCGGGACGGTCATTTCGGTATATCGCACTCAATGTTTCGGATTACTTTGGGTTCGGCCGGGTTGGTTCGTACACGAAACGCACCGGGCCCTCGAAGCGGAAACGCTCGTAACTTGAGTTCCGGACGTCCGATTGACGTGCCGTCGACTTTGTCGAATTCCTCTAAGTGAGACGGATCTTTTGGCTCACTCCTCCAGAGTTTTGGACGCAGGTGGAGTACGGTCGGGTTGGTTTTTCCTTAAAAACCAACCGGGCCTCTGGGACGAAAAAGACAATAACTCTGAGACCTGGCGTCCGATTGACGCGCCATCTGCGACGTTGAGTTCCTGTTGACGATACAGAACTTCTGGATACATCAACTTTGGACCTTGTGTTAGTTGATGTATCAGCCTCTCAACTCGTGGAGCGGACCCTCCCGAACGAGCTTGCTGTGTGCGGAAACCCTAGTGTTGGCTGCGACTTCGACGACGACGACTGTGCAGAGATCCTCAGTTGACTGCGATCAATGAAGACAGCTGGTCTTGTATCCTATGTGGGTCCTAGCTGTGCTGGTCTTATATCCTATGTGGGTCCCCGCTTAGATGATTCAATACTGGTCTTGTATCCTATGTGGGTCCCAGTATAGATGAATCAATGAAGACAGCTGGTCTTGTATCCTATGTGGGTCATAGCTGTGCTGGCCTTGTATCCTATGTGGGTCCCAGCTTAGATGATTCAATACTGGTCTTGTATCCTATGTGGGTCCCAGTATAGATGAATCAATGAAGACAGCTAGTCTTGTATCCTATGTGGGTCCTAGCTGTGCTGGTCGTTTATCCTATGTGGGTCCCAGCTTAGATGATTCAATACCGGTCTTGTATCCTATGTGGGTCCCAGTATAGATGAATCAATGAAGACAACTAGTATTGTAACCTATGTGGGTCCTAGCAGTGCTGGTCTTGTATCCTATGTGGGTCCCAGCTTAGATGATTCAATACTAGTCGTGTATCCTATGTGGGTCCTAGTATAGATGAATCAATGAAGACAGCTGGTCTTGTATCCTATGTGGGTCCCAGCTTAGATGATTCAGTATCTATTTCTGATCATCTCTTTCTCCTTTTCGACGATGTATACCTGTGTGAGCTGAAATCATGTTTACTCTCCTTTGTGGATTGTGTTGTGCTATCCTGTTTGGATTACGTTTTTCTTTCCTGTGTGGAATACGTATACTTTCCTGTGTGGACTGAGTTGTACTTGGGCTCGGAGGTTGGAGCATATTGGAATTGACAACATAGGTATATGTATGGGAATATACCTAAGCAGTGTCAGTTGTTACTTCTTGATTGTATCTTTCCTTTGTGGTTTATCCTTTGTGGATTTTGGGAGACCTTTGGGGGTCTCGGGGTCCCTACTAAGTAGCTTATACTCACCCCTGCACGGGCTATGCCCGCACTACGTTGTGTTGGTTGCAGATGACGAACAACGTTGATCGTGGTTGAGGCTTGCAGAGCAGGACGATACCTGGAGGTGGACCACTTGGCGGGACGTGCTCGGAGCGGACGGCGAGACCCGAGGAGCAGAGGAGCTATCTGTACCTACCCTTCAGGTGGGATTTTTCAGTGGACAGCTCGGTGTAGCGGCTTTACTTTACTGTTGCTGTTTTATCTTTTGAGTTGTACTTTACAGTTGGGCTTTATTTCCGGCCCCTTTTACTTTCCGTACTTACTGTTGTACTCAGTTTTTACTAAGTGTTTACTTCTTCTGCTTGTACTCTATGGTGCTTGTTTAATTTACAAATGAAATGCCTTCCCTTTTTACCGGGATTTACGCCTTGGTGATAGTCGCCAGCCCCTGGCCTATGGAAGGCGGGCTTGGGGTAGTCACGACACGGGCCCCGAGGACAGATCATGACAAATTGGTATCAGAGGAGTTCGGTTCTACCGTAGAACTCAGGACTCTGATCTTTTTCTATGTGAAGCAATAGTGTTAAGGGTACCGAGTGTGGTCTTCAGTTCAGGGACTCCAGGGTTGGTGCGGCAGCCGACGTATCCGTACACCAGGACCCTGACTACTGATTTCTGACTTTGTACATGAAGACACTGATTGCATGTGTGTTTCCAAAGTCTTAATGTCAGCTCAAACTAGGTCATCTCACTAGGAATAAACGTTGACCGTGTCGCATCTGTTCAGGATGTCTCCATGCAGACAATCAGTTGGAGTTCCGAGTGAGTACTCGATGGCAGCCCACCGAGCGACGAGGCTCCGGTGCAGGGCCCTCTTTCTATGTTGGCACCCTCAGGTGGTGTACCAGCAGCACCACCACCTTTCGGGAAGTAGATGCCACCAGCCATACTATCGAACTGTGCACGCTGGTAGAGCACGTTGCACGAGTTCCAGCAGTATTGGCCTCCGAGGATACGAGCCGAGGCAGATTCCCAGACAACAGAACACTGGTTGGAGGCGATTGCTAGAGTTTTTCGCCTAGCTGAGACATCAGTGGAGTGGATGGTGGACTTGGCTACTTGTGTTTTCCAGTGAATGACAATGAGGATGGTCCGCATAGTGATGAGGCTTCGGTACGTGGACCGATTCCTGAGATAGTGCCTTCGGGTAGTGTGGCAGCTATACATCACTACCTGTTGGTCAGCAGTTACAACCGGTGGTACCGGTAGGTGACACATGTAGGCTTACTACCATACACATGTTTCAGCATCAGTTACACTCAAGTTCCGAGGAAAACCTGACTCACAGGCAGCAGGGGAATAGCTTGAGGAGGTGGCTGAGAGTTTTCTAGAGTTTATACTGTTTCGGCGGGACGACGTATCGATAGCTGGGAATTCATCGAGGCGTACCGAACATTCCAGGTACACAATGAATGAATTTCGATCTGTTCTATAGAGCTCAAACCTCTGAGCATGTTGTTTTTAATGACATCCGAGCCAGCACCTTTTCTCTATGCATTCCTACTTATGCTATGGTGCTAGAAAGAACCTTTGTGGTTAAGAATCTTTTCGCTGAATGGATGCAGTCAGTGAAGGATTGCAGTGGGAAGCTGGAAACTGGCGCCAGTCTCAGAGTCTTGGGCGTGGAAAATGTATCAAGAAGAGAAAATGTTAAGGAGATATGAGTCTACGAAGCAGCAGACATGGAGGCAGAGCAAGGAGAGCAGCATGAGGTGGTGTACATCCTAACAGGGTACAATCACCCGCCTTAGTTATTCCCGCCAGGCTCAGGGAGCTGGAGGGTGGAGGAAGAGTGCGGCTGCAAGCGATTAAGGAGTGTGACCCAATGGCTCTAGAAATGATTCAAGGGATAGTCTGTGTCCACTACTAGCTGCTGTAGTAACGGACGTCGATATGAATCATTCCTTGCTTTCACAAATCTTGTTCTAGACCTAGAGTTTCCGGTAAGTCGTGGACTTGACCCTCACGTCTAGAGATACCTTGGGAGGAGACTCGATAATCAAACTTACGCCGACGGTGTGGTCAGATCCTCGAGGCGAGAGATGGAATCTCTTGGTGGCAGCGTCGAGGCCTTACGACGTTGGTTTGAGTATGGACTGGGCAATCACAGTTCATACACAAATTGACAGTATTAGGCAAAAAGGCTGTAGTTTAACTACGACGTCGGGATGGGTTTTCCTTGGTCAGCGAAAAAGGAAACCCCAGGAAGCGCAGGGTACATCTTGCATAGGAGGGTGCGACCGATCACTCTTGAGTTGGTCAACCTTACCCTCGTAACAGCAGTTGTTTTGAGTTTCAGTTATAACATAAAATGAAGACCTCTGGAGTTCGAGGATGACGACCACGTCTTCTTACGGGTCTCACCTCGATGAGGTTTACGGAGATGTGGCCATGGAGGCAAGTTATCTCTGAGGTTCAACGGACCTTTCTAGGTCCGCATCTGGGTAGGCGAGGTGGTTTACCGCTTGACCCATTCACCGCAGTTGCACCAGGTGCACGACGACTTCCACTTATCTCAACTGAGGAGATATGTGCTCGACCCTCCGCATATCATCATCCATGAGGAGCTGGACGATGGCGATGGGGTGTATTTCACAGAGGATGTAGTGGGGATCGAGGATCGATGGGAGTGGATCCTACGAAGATGATCGATTCCATGGGTGAGCTTTCTTTGGCAGTATGGGAACCTCCAGGTAAGCACAATGGAGTGGAAGGCTCAGATGCATTCTATGTACCGCTTTTGTGACCCTAGTTTGTGTTGAAGCTTTACGGGGACGTAAAGACATGAGGTGGGAGTAATGTAAAGACCAGGAAAGTTTTCAAGGAAATTGTTTTCTTAATTTTCTTTGGAATTTTACAAGAACGCGGTTTCTGACGGCACTTGATTCCGAGGCCCGGAGTGCCCGGAATCAACTTCCGAAGTTTGGCTCAGGTACGTTCAGTGAACGAGCGAGCGGGAATTTCTATCTTTTGAACCGGTGCTCGGAATTGAAATCCAATGGCACTGATGAACTCGCAATACCGGTAATCTCATAAGGGGACCTTTACCACAGTTCTGTTTTAAGCGGGTTGAGATTTTGTTTTTGGGGTTTTAGTTTAAAATAAATAAAATTGTGTGAACAATTTTATTTTATGTCTTTGGGAGTTATTCTCTCCCATGGGATGTTTTTGGTGGAGCCCATGACCAACCAACTTCCCATGAGTGGATACTTGAAAAGTGGGGCCCACAAGATGCCCAACCTTTCACATCCCTATAACTCTCCTTTAACCCCCCATTTAATCTCCCATTAACTCTTGAACTTCTCCCCCTCTTAAGTGCATGCCAACACTTTTTAATTAATGAGTTCAACATCTTAAATTAATTAAGATATTTGAATTTTGGAATTTGAAAAGCTTGGCATGAGTAAATAAAATAATGGGAGAAATTATTTTATTAGGTTGCTTGGTTAAGTGAGGATATTTAGAGAGGAAGCTCTTAGTTTTGAAGAACTCCATCACCATCGTTGAAGAACGTCGAGACTTCAACGAAGAATGTGATGAACACCGACCCTCCGACGGAGAATGTGAAGGCACCAATGATGTTCCTACTCTTCTTCTTTCTCCACGTCAAGGGAGGAGGCATCACCGCAGGGAACGCTGCCATCGACGACGGCGCTCACTCCGACGATAACGGAATTGATACCGTTCTACAATGACACTACCATCCCGCAACTTTTTCAACAAACGAAGGACGACACGAGGTAGGTGAATTTATTTTTGGAATTCTCTTATCTATTGAGAAAAGAACGACGAGCGTGGACCAACCAATACCGGGTTGATCCGCTGATCATTCAATCACGCGGTTTGATGTTGAGGGTTATTATTTAAATTGCTCGTGTTTATTGCCTTGACGAACTTTGTGAAGTATGACCTTTTGTTATCGAATAACGTGAGGGGGGCCGGACCACACAAACAAGGCCGACCCTCCTCCTTATTTCATGTTGGATTCATTTTGTGGATTGAAATTGGAATGGTGTGGTGCCATCGCACCACGCGGAAACATGCGACAAGTAATGCGCGGCGCCGTCGCGCCGCGTCGTGAAAAACAAACAAAGGCGTGACGCCGTCGCGTCATGGCGGAGAAACCCGAAGACATCCGCGGATGGAGTCGGGCCATGGAGAAGGGGTGCAGCGCCAACGCGTCGCGCCGGAGAACCACGAAGACGGCGCGTTTCGTTTTTGACGTGCGGATTGACGGGCGACGACGAAGCATGACGTTTGGGCGTTTGAATCCCTTCGCAGTGAAGGTGGGGTCCCGAGGGGACCATAGGCGAAGACGGAATAAGGAAAGGACCACCGGAATGCATTCAGTGGTCTGCAAAAGGCGGCGGCAGTGTGCCGCCGGAAAGGACGCGGCCGGCGAACCGCCGGCCTCAATTAACGGCGAAGGGCGGGGGAGCCGCTCACCCCGCCCGCGAATCGGCTCGGCCACGCCGGCCGATCGGGCTGGACCGAACCGGACCGCACCGGACTGGGTCGGGTCGGGCTGGGCCCAGCCCGGTCGGACCCGGGTCGGGTCGACCCATTTTGGGCCGCCCTGGGGGGGGGGGGGTCGGGCCGTGTTGGCCCGAGCCCAGACCCCCGTTTTCGGACCACTTTTGGTCAAATGCCCGTAACGTGAGCTACGTGCCTCCAAACGACTCGCCGTCAGCAGCAACGCGTTCCTTGGATTGAGACGGCCATTTCGATATATCACACTCAAGGTTTTGGATTAATTTGTGTTCGGCCGGGTTGGTTCGTACAAGAAACCAACTGGGCCCTCGGAGTGGAAACGCTCGTAACTTGAGTTCTGGACGTCCGATTGACGTGCCGTTGACTTTGTTGAATTCCTATTAGTGAGAAGGATCTTTTGGCTCACTCCGCCCGAGGTTTGGACGCAGGTGGAGTACGGTCGGGTTGGTTTTTCCTTAAAAACCAACCGGGCCCCTGAGATGAAAAGGCCAATAACTCTCAGACCGGGCATCCGATTGACGCGCCTTCTGCAACGTTGAGTTCCTGTTGATGAAACGGAACTTATGGATACATCAACTTCGGACCTTGTTTCAGTTGATGTATCAGCATCTCAGATCGTGGAGCGGACCCTCCCGAATGAGCTTGCTGTGTGCGGAAACACTAGTGCTGGCTGCGACTTCGACGACGACGACTGTGCAGAGATCCTCAGTGGAATGCGATCAATGAAGACAGCTGGTCTTGTATCCTATGTGGGTCCTAGCTGTGCTGGTCTTGTATCCTATGTGGGTCCCAGCTTAGATGATTCAATACTAGTCTTGTATCCTATGTGTGTCCCAGTATATATGAATCAATGAAGACAGCTGGTCTTGTATCCTATGTGGGTCCTAGCTGTGCTGGTCTTGTATCCTATGTGGGTCCCAGTATAGATGAATCAATGAAGACAACTAGTCTTGTATCCTATGTGGGTCCTAGTTTTGCTGGTCTTGTATCCTATGTGGGTCCCAGCTTAGATGATTCAATACTGGTCTTGTATCCTATGTGGGTCCTAGTATATATGAATCAATGAAGACATCTAGTCTTGTATCCTATGTGGGTCCTAGCTGTGCTGGTCTTGTATCCTATGTGGGTCCCAACTTAGATGATTCAATACTGGTCTTGTATCCTATGTGGGTCCCTGTATAGATGAATCAATGAAGACAGATGTTCTTGTACCCTATATGGGTCCCAGATTAGATGATTCAGTATCTATTTCTGATCATCTTTTTCACCTTTTTGACGATGTATACCTGTGTGAGCTGAAATCATGTTTACTCTTCTTTTTGGATTGTGTTGTGCTATCCTGTGTGGATTAAGTTTTTCTTTCCTGTGTGGAATACGTATACTTTCCTGTCTGGACTGAGTTGTACTTGTGCTCTGAGGTTGGAGCGTATTGGAATTGATGACTTAGGTATATGTATGGGCATATACCTAAGCAGTGTCGGTTGTTACTTCGTGATTGTATCTTTCCTTTGTGGTTTATCCTTTGTGGATTTTGGGAGACCTTCGGGGGTCTCGGGGTCCCTACTGAGTAGCTTATACTCACCCCTGCACGGGCTATGCCCGCACTACGTTGTGTTGGTTGCAGATGACGGACAACGTTGATCGTGGTTGAGGTTTGCAGAGCAGGACGGTACCTGGAGGTGGATCACTGGGCGGGACGTGCTCGGAGTGGACGGCGGGACCCGAGGAGCAGAGGAGCTATCTGTACCTACCCTTCAGGAGGGATTTCCAGTGGACAGCTCGGTGTCGCGGCTTTACTTTACTGTTGTTGTTTTCCCTTTCGAGTTGTACTTTACAGTTGGGCTTGTATTTCCGGCCCCTTTTACTTTCCGTACTTACTGTTGTACTCAGTTTTTACTTAGTGTTTACTTCTTCCGCTTGTACTCTATGGTGCTTGTTTACTTTACAAAGGCAACGCCTTCCCTTTTTACCGGGATTTACGCCTTGGTGCTAGTCACCAGCCCCTGGGCTTTAGAAGGCGGGCTTGGGGTAGTCACGACACGGGCCCCGAGGATGGATCGTGACAAATTGGTATCAGAGGAGTTCGGTTCTACCGTAGAACTCATGACTCTGATCTTTTTCTATGTGAAGCAATAGTGTTAAGGGTACCGAGTGTGGTCTTCAGTTCAGGGAGTCCAGTGTTGGTGCGGTAGCCGACATATCCGTACACCAAGACCCTAACTACGGATTTCCAACTTTGTACATGAAGACACTGATTGTCTGTGTGTTTCCAAAGTTTTAATGTCAGCTGAAACCAGGTAAGCTCGCCAGGAATAAACGTTGACCATGTCGCATCTGTTCAGGATGTCTCCACGCAGACAGTCAGTTGGAGTTCCGAGTGAGTACTCGATGGTAGTCCACCGAGCGACGAGGCTCCGGTGCAGGGCCCTCTTTCTATGTTGGCACCCTCGGGTGGTGTACCAGCAGCAGCACCACCTGTTGGGAAGCAGATTCCACCAGCCATACTAACGAACTGTGCACGCTGGTAGAGCGCGTTGCATGAGTTCCAGTAGCAGTGGCCTCCGAGGATACGAGGCGAGGCAGATTCCCAGACAGCAGAACACTGGTTGGAGGTGATTGCTAGAGTTTTTCGCCTAGCTGAGACATTAGTGGAGTGGATGGCGGACTTGGCTAGTTGTGTTTTCCAGTGAATGACCATGTGGATGGTCCGCATAGTGATGAAGCTTTGGTACGTGGACCGATTCCTGAGATAGTGCCTTCAGGTAGTGTGTCAGCTATACATCACTACCTGTTGCTTAGCAGTTACAACCGGAGGTACCGGTAGGTGACACATGTAGGATTACTACCTTACACATGTTTCAGCATCAGTTACCCTCAAGTTCCGAGGCAAACCTGACCCACAGGCAGCTGAGGACTAGCATGAGGAGGTGGCTGAGAGTTTTCTAGAGCTTATATAGCTTCGGCGGGACGACATATCGATAGCTGGGAATTCATCGAGGCGTACCGAACATTCCGGGTACTCGATGAATGTGTTTCGATCAGTGCTATAGAGTTCGAACCTATAAGCGTGGTGTGTTTAAGGACATCCGAGCCAACAACTTTTCTCTATGCATTCCTACTTATGCTAGGGTGATAGAAAGAACCTTTGTGGTTAAGAATCTTTTCGCTGAATGGATGCAGTCAATGAAGGATTGCAGTGGGAAGCTGGAAACTGGTGCCAGTCTCGGAGACTTGGGCGTGGAAATTGTTTCAAGAAGAGAAAATGTTAAGGAGAGATGAGTCTACGAAGCAGCAGATGTGGAGGCAGATCTATGAGAGAAGCATGAGTTGGTGTACATCCTAACATGGTACAATCACCCGCCTTAGTTATTCCCGCCTGGCTCAGGGAGCTGGAGGGTGGAGGAAGAGTGCGGCTGCAAGCGGTCAAGGAGTGTGACCCAATGGCTCTAGAAATGATTCAAGGGACAGTCTGTGTCCACTACTAGCTACTGTAGTAACGGACGTCGATATGAATGATTCCTTTCTTTTACAAATCTTGTTCCAGACCTAGAGTTTCCGGTAAGCCGTGGACTTGACCCTCACGTCTGGAGATACCTTGGGAGGAGACTTGATAATCACACATACACCGACGGTGTGGTCAGATCCTCGAGGCGAGAGTTTCGGTTGGAATCTCTTGGTGGCAGCATCGAGGCCTTACGACGTTGGTTTGAGTATGGACTGGGCAATCACAGTTCATTCAAAAATTGACGGTATTAGGCACAAAGGCTGTAGTTTAACTACGACGCCGGGTTGGGTTTTCCTTGGTCGGTGAAAAAGGATACCCCAGGCAGCGTAGGGTAAATCTTGCACAGGAGGGTGCGACCGATCACTCTTGAGTCGGTCAGCCTTACCCTTGTAACAGCAGTTGTTTTGAGTTTCAGTTCTAACAGAAAATGAAGACCTCTGGAGTTCGAGGATGACGACCACGTCTTCTTATGGGTCTCACCTCGATATGGTTAAAGGAGATGTGTCCAGGGAGGCAAGTTATCTCCGAGGTTCAACAGACCTTTCTAGGTCCTCAGCTGGGTAGGCGAGGTGGTTTACAGCTTGACCCATTCACCGCAGTTGCACCAGCTGCACGACGACTTCCACGTATCTCAACTGAGGAGATACGTGCTCGACTATCCGTATATCATCGACCATGAGGAGATAGACGATGGAGATGGGGTGTCATTCACGGAGGTTCCAGTGGGGATCGATGATCTATAGGATTGGATCCTACGAGGACGATCAATTCCTTGGGTGAGCTTTCTTTGGCAGTATGGGAACCTCCAGGTAAGCACATGGGAGCGGAAGGCTCAGATGCATGCTCTATACCGCTTTTGTGACCCTAGTTTGTGTTGATGCATTACGGGGACGTAAAGCCCTGAGGTGGGAGTAATGTAAAGACGCGGAAATTTCAAGGAAATTTTTTTCTTAATTTTCTTTGGAATTATACAAGAACGCGGTTTCTGACGGCACTTGATTCTGAGGCCCAGAGTGCCCGGAATCAACTTCCGAAGTTTGGCTCGGGTACGTTCAGTGAATGAGCGAGCGGGAATTTCTATCTTTTGAACCGATGCTCGGAATTGAAATCCGATGGCACCGATAAACACACAATGTCGGTAATTGCTTAAGGGGACCTTTACCACAGTTCTGTTTTAAGCGGGTTGTGATTTTTTTGGGGTTTTAGATTAAAATAAATAAAATTGTGTGAACAATTTTATTTTATTTCTTTGGGAGTTATTCTCTCCAATGGGAAGTTGTTGGTGGAGCCTATGACCAACCAACTTCCCATGAGTGGATACTTGAAATGTGGGGACCACACGAGCCCCAACCTTTCACATCCCTATAACTCTCCTTTAACCCCCCATTTAATCTCCCTTTAACTCTTGAACTTCTCCCCCTCTTAAGTGCATGCCAACTCTTTTTAATTAATGAGTTCAACTTCTTATGTTAATTAAGTAATTGGAATTTTGGAATTTGAAAATCTTGGCATGTGTAAATAAAGTAATGGGAGAGATTATTTTATTAGGTTTCTTGGTTAAGTGAGGATATTGAGAGAGGAAGCACTTAGTTTTTAAGAACTCCATCACCATCGTTGAAGAACGTCGAGACTTCGATGAAGAATGTGATGAACAACGACCCTCCGACGGAGAACTTGAAGGCACCAATGACGTGCCTTCTCTTATTCTTTCTCCCTGTCAAGGGAGGAGGCATCACCGCAGGGAACGTCGCCATCGATGATGACGCTCACTCCAACGACGACGGAATTGATACCGTTCTACAGCGACAGTACCATCCCGCAACATTGTCAACAAACGAAGGACGACACGAGGTAGGGGAATTTATTTTTGGAATTCTCTTATCTTTTGAGAAAATAACGAAGAATGCGGACCAACCAATACTGGGTTGATCCGCGGATCGTTCAATCACGCAGTTTGATGTTGAGGGTTATTATTTAAATTTCTCGTGTTTATTGCCTTGACGAACTTCGTGAAATATGACCCTTTGTTATCAAATAATGCGAGGGGGGCCGGACCGCACAAACACGGCCGACCCTCCTCCTTATTTCATGTTGGATTCTTTTTGTGGATTGAAATGTGAATGGTGCGGTGCCATCGCACTGCGCGGAAACGTGCGACAAGTAATGCGCGACGCCATCGCGCTGCGTCGTGAAAAACAAACAAAGGCGTGCTGTCGTCGCGTCATGGAGGAGAAACCCGAAGACATCCGCGGACGGAGTCAGGCCACGGCGAAGGGGCGCGGCGCCAACGCGTCGCGCCGGAGAACCACGAAGACGGCGTGTTTCGTTTTTTACATGCGGATTGACGGGCGACGATGAAGCAGACCGTTTGGGCGTTTGAATCCCTTCGCAGTGAAGGTGGGGTCCCGAGGGGACCATAGGCGAAGAAGGCAGAAGGAATGGACCACCGGAGTCCGTCTGGTGGTCTGCAGAAGGTTGCGGCGGCGCGCCGCCGGAAAGTAGGTGGCCGGCGAACCGCCGGCCTCAATTAACGGCGAAGGGTGGGGGAGCCGCGCACCCCGCCCGCGAATCGGCTCGGCCACGCTGGCCGAGCCACGGCCGGCCGGTGGGATGGACCGAACCGGGCCGGGCCGGGCCGGGCCCAGCGGGGTCGGACCCGGGTCGGGCGACCTGGTTCGGGTCGACCCAGGGGGGTCGGGCCGGGTCGGCCCGAGCCCAGACCACCGTTTTCGGACCACCTTCGGTCAAATGCCCGTAACTTGAGCTACATGCCTCCAAAAGACTCGTCTTCAGTGGAAACACGATCCTTGGATCAGGACGGTCGTTTCGATATATCGCACTTAAGGTTTCGGATTACTTTGTATTCGGCCGGGTTGGTTCGTACACGAAACTAACCGGGCCCTCGGAGCGGAAACACTCATAACATGAGTTCCGGACGTCCAATTGATGTGCCGTCGACTTTGTTGAATTACTCTAAGTGAGACGGATCTTTTGGCTCACTCCGCCCGAGGTTTGGACGTAGTTGGAGTACGGTCGGGATGGTTTTTCCTTAAAAACCAACCGGGCCCCTAGGATGAAAAAGCCAATAACTCTCAGACCGGGCGTCCGATTGACGCGCCGTCTGCGACGTTGAGTTCCTGTTGACGATACGGAACTTCTGGATACATCAACTTCGGACCTTGTGATAGTTGATGTATCAGCCTCTCGGCTCGTGGAGCGGACCCTCCCGAACAAGCTTTCTCTGTGCGGAAACCCTTGTGCTGGCTGCGACTTCGATGACGACGACTGTGCAGAGATCCTCAGTTGACTGCGATCAATAAAGACAGCTGGTCTTGTATCCAATGTGGGTCCTAGCTGTGCTGGTCTTGTATCCTATGTGGGTCCCAGCTTAGATGATTCAATACTGGTCTTGTATCCTATGTGGGTCCCAGTACAGATGAATCAATGAAGACAGCTAGTCTTGTATCCTATGTGGGTCCTAGCTATGCTCGTCTTGTATCCTATGTGGGTCCCATCTTAGATGATTCAATACTGGTCTTGTATCCTATGTGGGTCCCAGTATAGATGAATCAATGAAGACAGCTAGTCTTGTATCCTATGTGGGTCCTAGCTGTGCTGGTCTTGTATCCTATGTGGGTCCCAGCTTAGATGATTCAATACTGGTCTTATATCCTATGTGGGTCCTAGTATATATGAATCAATGAAGACAGCTAGTCTTGTATCCTATGTGGGTCCCAGCTTAGATGATTCAGTATCTATTTCTGATCATCTCTTTCACATTTTCGACGATGTATACCTGTGTGAGCTGAAATCATGTTTACTCTCCTTTGTTGATTGTGTTGTGCTATCCTGTGTGGATTACGTTTTGCTTTCCTGTGTGGAATATTTATACTTTCCTGTGTGGACTGAGTTGTACTTGGGCTCGGAGGTTGGAGCGTATTGGAATTGATGACTTAGGTATATGTATGGGCATATACCTAAGTAGTGTCGGTTGTTACTTCGTGATTGTATCTTTCCTTTGTGGTTTATCCTTTGTGGATTTTGGGAGACCTTCGGGGGTCTCGGGGTCCCTACTGAGTACCTTATACTCACACCTGCATGGGCTATGCCCGCACTACGTTGTGTTGGTTGCAGACGACGGACAACGTTGATCGTGGTTGAGGCTTGCAGAGCAGGACGGTACCTGGAGGTTGACCACTGGGCGGGACGTGCTCAGAGCGGACGGCGGGACCCGAGGAGCAGAGGAGCTATCTGTACCTACCCTTTAGTTGGGATTTCCAGTGGACAGCTCGGTGTTGTGGCTTTACTTTACTGTTGTTGTTTTCCCTTTCTAGTTGTACTTTACAGTTGAGCTTGTATTTCCTGCCCCTTTTACTTTCTGTACTTACTGTTGTACTCAGTTTTTACTTAGTGTTTACTTCTTCTTCTTGTACTCTGTGGTACTTGTTTACTTTACAAAGGCAATGCCTTCCCTTTTTACCGGGATTTATGCCTTGGTGCTAGTCGCCAGCCCCTGGCCTATGGAAGGTGGGCTTGGGGTAGTCACGGCACGGGCCCCGAGGACGGATGGTGACAGTAAATTACTAAAAACGAAAATCTATTCATGGGATTCTATCATCTGTATGGTGATACAAACCAATTGTGGATTATAAGTAAAAACACTAAAGAGGAATATGGGATCATGTGCATAGAATGATTATATTTTAAATCAGTATTATAGAAAAAAACATTACTCATGAGTAGAGAGTGGAATGGTAGGGTATTTCCTTATACATTAGAAAAGTTAAGGTGAATATTTAAAAAAATTATGCTAAATTTACAAGGTTATCTCTTCATGTTGTATAATATGCCCTTACACAATAAATTATGTTTAATCATTTCTATAATGTGTTAAATTTCATGTTTTTTTGGCGTTGGTATATAATAATTTTTCATAATATGAGTATATGTTCCTTGTCAACATTATTAAAAAAAATTATTTATCAATGGAATATGTTTTATAGAGAAATCTATTATGTAATAGGATGATAGAGAATAATGGGAAGAATATTATAGAAAATGGGAAACTAAAGGATGATATTTACCACATGCGTTAACTATAATAAGGAACCCCATGGGTCCTATTAGAAGGGCGCTAAATGTGGTTACAATTATAGAGATAAAGGAATTAAATCTCCCAAATGTGATCCTAAGGGTGATGAGTTTGATGTTAAATTTACTTACATTTAGTAAACTAGAATATATATGAAACAATTCCTAAAAAATGATGGAATTTTCTCAAAAAACAATGGACAAGGGAGAAATTCTAATATTATGCAATTACTATTGCCGAGTCGAAGTTACTAATGACATAGTAGAGGGTATATTGATCATTAAATAGAATTTTTATAATGTTTTATTTTAATCCAAATCATCTCACTAATCTATGTCATCCATATTTTCCAAAAGCATTTTATATTTTTGTAGGCACTTGGTAAGGGAGTTATAAATTTAAATAGTGGGTATAAATATTATATAAATAAATATGTGATAGGAATTTCCAATTATGATCACTCAAAAAGTTTTTTTTTGAAAACCATACTATTATAAAAATGGTTTAATTTTATATAATTATTCATATGGATTCGATTTCAGCATATAAGAAAAACATTATTACCAAGAGAAGGAGATTTTTATTCATGAAGCTGAGGTATAACACCTTTTCTTTAGAGGGTAAATATCAATAAATAAATAATGATTGGATCCCTTGAGTAGGTTTAGATTAGGAAATTTTTGGAATATATCAATATGATTTGTGATCTATATATGATTATGATATCATAATAATATAATAGAAACCTATTGTATAAATATTAATTCAAATATTTTCATGAAGAATTTTTTGATCGTCCATTAGAGAGTGATGTTGAGTTCTCCATTGAACTCATTCACAATGGAAATACTGTATCTAAAAAACCTCAATGAATAGAACCAATTGTGATTGTATATTTGATGAAATAGTTTTTGGAGTTGAGTGATAATGGATTCATAATCCAATGTGATTTATCATTGGGATCCACTATTTTATTGATGAAAAATAAGGATGGGTCTCTTACATTGTTAATGAATTATAGGAAAAACAATTTCATTATTAGAATGAATATTTATCCTTTACTATTTTTTATGACTTATTTCATCTACTTAAGGGATCCCATTATAATTTATACACAATTATTTAGATTTTTTTATCAACAGTGAAGTGTGAAATAGGATGTGATGACCAAAAATCAAGGAGGAATGTTCCTATTAAAGCATTACTAGAGGCTGCTATAATAGGGGTTTGGATCCCGACAGAGGTGATGATGAATATTCATGGAAGTGATGGTATGTGTGATAATGGAAACAAGATATGAGTGGGTGTGGGACCCCAATAGTGACGATGATGGAGTCTCATGGATAATATAGAGATAACTTGAAGGTAAATTACCAAACCATGGGGAATGAGCTGGGTATGACATCAGCATGGGGCTATGTATCACTACCAGCTCTTAGAAAAAGGGTTGGTGCATATATGTATGTTAGTAAGAGTATGGATACATCCATGACCATGAAAAACTCAGGATGAGGAGAATGTCTTTGGATGTGGGTGGTTGTACTCCAAAATTTAGGAAACTTTCTTGGGGGAAGGTTCGAGAAATATGTGGTAGCATGAGATTGCATCTATTATGGAATTGGAGATGCCTTGGATTGTGGATGTAAGAGGTGTTTAGAACTTCTGGATGGGCCACCTTGTGATAATGGAATTTTAAGAAATTTAATAAATATTTTATTATTTATGATTTGTATAATTTTTTAATGGGGAATTATCTATGTTTGTAGCTATGAAACAACAGGGTGTGTCATGGGATACAGATGATTGCGAAATATTGAGTACTATGGGTCATCAGTAGTATAGGATTTGGATAGTGAGTTGTTATCACTAATTACATGTTGTTTAAAACCACCAGTATCTTACATTAGGGATTTCCATAATTAAGATTGTATGAAGTTGATGGGAATAGTGGTGTCACACAATGAATGTTTTTAATCAATGATGATGAAGCAAGGCGGAGTTTTATTGGCCAACATCATCGTTTTGGATGGGTGTGCGAGGTATTCATTATTGGAAGTTGTTGGATGATCTTGTACGCTCAATGTTATTTCATTACTATCAAAATGTTAGACATTGAGCCATGTTTTATGGATATTTGGGTCAAAATTTTGTGCTTTTTGGGGGATTTTTTTAAATTTTCATGGTTATTTATTAATTTTTTTACTGCAGGCTTGTTGGTTCTAGTATTATAAGTTAATTCTCATGAATAATTTTTATAAATTATTATGAACAGTACCTAAACCATCCTGGATATACTGACAACCATAAGTAATATCCAATGTTTCCCAGGTATAGTAGGTTACATTTTTTAGTTTATTCATGATTTTAACTGATTTTTAAACATGTTGTCTAAATTAACATGTAAGGGTGTTAAATTCACATGGTGAAGGGAATGAAATTAATATTTTAAATATATAGAGAATAAATTGATTCATGAAACATTTTTATCCAAACAAACAGGTAAATAAGGTTTTGTAATTTATAATGATGCATAATTTAAATGAATTTGTTATGTTCTTATAAAAAATGATAGTGTGATAGACTATGAATCAAGGAAATTGAATATTAATTAATAAACATATCCTACTCAGGAACGAAGGCTAGTTGTTTAATGATTTCGTTTAAAATACGGAGGCAGTATATATACGGTAAAATATGAGATATATATTGACTAAATTATTATGAATTTAATCTTCACTTATAAGGAGTTCACCATGAGGCCAAGAATATGAATGGACCAACAAATACATTATTATTTCTTGATACAGTCCCATCCTCAATGTTAAAATAATATGGATGATGTGTTTAGTTTAAGGGTCTATGGATTTTAGATTGTGATGGGGATTAACAAGGATCTAATATAAAGATATATATTAATGATTGATATAGTGATTTCAACACAATGTGATCCATCATTCATTTTCTGAGAAATTACTAATCCATCCTTACCAGAAATGACAATGAATTCCCAATAGGATGATGAGAACATTCAAATAATGGATTAATTTTTATTTAATGGGAAACTGATAGAAATCATTTATTTAGATAGTGCTTTTATGATTGTTGAGATTTTATGTGTTCTAACTATGGTGAAATTGATGACGGAACACTTAAAGGTAAAATATAACTCAAATATCACAATAAAAATTATTAGCACAATGACGTATATGGATTTAGGAGAAAACTTTTGGTGGGATTGTATGAGGTGGGATATTGAAGTCAATGTGTCTAGTTGTTTATCATTCTAGTGGGAGAGGGATGAAAAAAAATCATAATGGAGTCACACAACCTCTATGTCGGTCAGAGTGAGTAACTCGATAGCGGTGGTTTAATTGACTATCCAAAAAATATTTTTGTTATAAAAAAAGTATAAATAAAATCCCTAAATTAAAAAAAAATCACATAGTTAACAAAAATTGTACTTTGATATAGGTTTATTTGTTTAAAATATTTCTCAAAGCATAATTAATGAAAATTTATAATTTTATTAACAATTAAATTAACATTTTAAATCATTTTACTCAAAAATAATAATTATATAACTACAAGTTTAGATTAATTATCAAAGAATGATATTTGTTTACAATTTAAAACACTACTGGAAATAAGATCTATACCAACAGTTTTGGGATAACTGTTGGTATAGTTCACTTTTTAGACATATACCAACGGTTTTGGGAAACCTGTTGCTATAGGTCACTAATTCGGACATATACCATTGGTTTGACCAAGACCGTTGGTATAGGGCGGACCTATACCAATTATTTTCAGAAACCGTCGGGATAGGTCACTTATATAGACCTATACCAACGTTTTTTCCAAAACTGTTGTTATATGGTCTCTATTATGGACTTATGCCTACGGTTTTTGCCAAACAATTAGTATATGTCCATAATAGAGACCATATACCAACGTTTTTGGAAAAATTGTTGTCATATGTCCCCCCTATACCAATGGTTTGTCCAAAAGCATTTGTATAGGTACCAAAATCAAAGAATCTATACCAACGGTTTTCAAAACCATTGGTATAGATTAATGTTTATTATGGAATCTTCCTATAGGTACCATTAAATAAATAAAAATTTTGAATATTTATGATAATACACATATATATATTTATGAAATTATGTTCACAAAATTCATGTTAGGTTAGTGGTTAGGTTGTTCAATCATAAATCGGGGGTACTTAGATCAAAACCAAAAGAATTATTCTTTTTTGAAATACATATACCAATGGTTTTATGGAACAGTTGGTATATATTATTCATATTACATATACCAATGGTTTTTAAAATCTTTGGTATAGGTCTATACCAATTGTTTCTCCAAAACCGTTGGTATTTAAAAATCCCCATATCTTACTAGCCAACGGTTCTCAAAACCATTGATATAGGATATACCAAAAGTTTGAAGGCCTATACCAACAGTTTCAAACTGTTGGTATAGGGTATTTATCTAGTAGTGAAATAATCATCAGTAATATTTTAATATAATAAAATAATAAAAAATCACACAATCGAATAGAATATGGTGTCCAATATCAAGTTGACGTCTAATCCTTTTGACTTGGAAATCATCCACTTCCAAATAAGATTATATAAATATAAACAGATTCACAACCTTGATTGGGTATATAAATAATATCTCACAATATGTTTAGGCTCAATGGCATCTTCCATAGTTACGCATGGAAAGAAAAAACCCCAAATGACACAAAAAATCTTCTACAAACACCATGGGTAAGATGATTAAAAGTGATAAGAGAGAATATCTAGAATTCTAAAGTTCTATATATGATTTATTGTGTGTTGATAAATAGAGAAAAAAATTAAAATATTCAAATTTAAAACCAAACAAGATAGGGAGTATGAAAGAATATATATTGATGACAATGTTTCTTGGTATTAATTGCTTTAGATGATTAAGAATAATGACATGTGTCTTGGTGAGGAGATTAATTTGTCTCTTTTAAATTTGTAGTAAAACACAGTATCACAAATGATCTATTGGATCTAATTGTGTTAAAGGATCTTGTTCTTAAATAAGTTCGACTATTCCATTGTAAAAATTCAGAATGTATGGAACATGTAGGATCTTTTTTTATTATCCTTTATGTATCCAATATATTCTATTCCTGATCTCAAGTCACCTAATCATTGGGTGTCTTATGACAATATAAGGCAACACATGAAAATTTTATAAAATAATCATCTAGATATTCAAGATCCAAATATTGAGATCTGACATTGAATTTAATGTGTTCCTATAATAGTTAAAATTATAATCATAATATAACCCTTTTCATTAATTTCCATAATATTTCCAATGAATCATTTAATTCAAAATATATAGAACAATGACTAATTCCCTTATGGATAGGATGCATATTTGATTGTAAAACATAATTGCTGGTAAGAAATATATGACTTCAATACATATCTACTGGAAAGACTTCTTGAGATGGTTGTGAGACATATCTGGTAGTGATAAAAAATGAACAAACGATGAGTTATGTATTGCAGTGACTTATTATTACTCTCATTTAGTCTATTAGTGAATAATTTAAACTAAATATCTTCCACGTTGGATATGTCTAAAGTTGATGGTGTAAATTTTCAACTAATGGTGATTCATGTCTAGAAGAAGCTCAACCCTACTGGATATATATTATATCGGTAACTCATTATAGTGGGATCTCAACTCTGCTGACTGGACATTCTAATAAAAACATGGTCTGGTTAAAACTTGAGTCTAATAGTAGTTCTCAATTACAATAGTAATCCTTTTCAAACTAACAGTGACTCATTCCATCACTTAGTCAAACATTCAAAAAAACATATGTCATAAAATGCCATCATAAAATATTAAAATCATTATAATTATAATAAACATTATATTTGGCCAATAATATAAGGGGGTCCCAACAATATAAACATTTTTATGAAAACAATTGTGGAATTTTTATAAAGAATGTATAAGATAAAATATTATGTTTTATATAATACTATAATTGACATTTCAAATGTAAAATGTGTGATAAAAAATAGTGTATCAAATATTAAGATATTTTTCATCAAATATAATCCAATGATTATTGTAATTAAGCTTTTAAAAGATAACGAAAATCAATTTTAAATAATAAATCCACCATATGACAAATGAGGATGGTATTAAAGAATGAGCCCAAATAAATATGGTATAAAATAAACTAGTTGAACAAGGACATTAAAATGGGTAATTTATCAATAGAATAAATTAATGGAAAATTACATGTAGAAAATAAACTTTGTATTATAGATAAAAAAGGATATATAAATGGATTTTCAAATAAATAGTTAGCGTTAGAGATGAATGGAAAATTCCAGCGAACTTTCTTCAAGATTCTCCCCCTTTAGGGATTATCGAAAGGGAAAGAAATAAGTTGTATATAAAAATAAATTATTCATAATGGTGAGATATGTCATTAAAAAAATATTAATAATATTACATCCCAATAAATAATTTAGGGGAAATAATTGAAAAAACACTTATCAATGAATAATGTTAATCAAAGAGAATTCCAATTCTAAATATAGGATGAGTAGATCCCTTTCATGTAAAATCATTGTGAGAGACATGTTTAGAGGGTGAGGGTGTTGTGGTAACAGATGAAAGTAAAAAAGTGTGATTAGGCATCTATCAGATAATTAATGTTCTATGATATCGAAACTATTTTATGTGATACATGTTGTAGTGCCATTAATGAGGAGGTAGAGGGTCTATAGAAGGAGAATATGTGAAGGATGTGTTGGATGTTTCCATTTACGTAACCAATGAAGTCATAGATACATATATAAATAAATTTATATGATTAATAATGTCTATTAAAATATTTCATCCTCTTTCCATTGATGAAAACAATCGCCTTATTTTCCTCTATAAACAACTTTAAAAATGGTGCCAACACAATAAACAGGTCAAAATGTTCATTGAAATCCAAAGTGATAGGTGGCATCCTAAGATTCTCAAAAAAATATTAAATGATTATTAAATTGATTTTTTGTATACACCATAGAATGTTAATATTTAAGGGCCTTTGTGATGGATTCCCGATCACTATAGGCTTCATTTAATCATTTTCTACTATTCGCTATGTTTGATCACCATAATGAGTCTATCTGAGATCCTCCACATTAGTAGAATGAATATGGCCAAAATAATAATGAATATCCTTCAGAACTATTGATAGGGTCAAATTGGCATCCACTATAACTGAGTGGGGTGGAAGAGAAGAAGTAAAATCCACTAAAGGTAAACTCTCCATCCACTCCATCATTAAAGCCTGAGTAGTAGAAAAGGTTTTCCTCAACTCTTCCTATTCTCAGAATCACTCAGTTGACTGGAAGTACATGTATGAAACCTCAAAATACTACCAAGATCTGAAATACTCATATTTACAAATGACTCCAAGCCTTCTCTAGAAACATAATATGAAAGAACTTGTGTAGAAGATTGAGGAACAAAAACCTCTGTAGGATCTAGTATGACAAAAGGTGCATTTGAAGGAAATGCCAGAGTCTCAAAAAAATCCCTTATAACCATTCCCAACTCCATAGGAGACAAAATTTATACCAATCATTTGGTGAATACTATGTTCCTCATCTAAATAATCTTATATAATAACATGAATCTTCGAACCTTATAAAGGCTCCCCCTAAAGGTGTACCTCAACCTCTTATTAAGAATCACTATGTTTTTCCAAAAAAATATTCTAATCCCTTGGACTTTAAATAATCCAAACCAAAATGTATATATCCTGGAAATTTATACCATTAAGCATGTGTTGAAGATACATTAATTGAACTATGGGATTTCTCCCCCACAATAGAAACATTGGTCTCTCATATAGTAGATAATGAATTACCAACTGGGTGATCAATAACTGATCATGTCGAGGGATAAAATAAAGATATAACAGCACAATGAAAATTTATAAGTATATCTTAGATAGATCTCTTGATAAACCTATTTGAACAGATAGAATTATAAAGGGATGTATGAGGTGTCTGAATCCTATCACCATCATGATCAGGATTAGTTCTTCCATCATAATTATCTTCATCATCATCTTCCTCAACACTACCATTGATTCAATTTACTCCATTACCATTTATTCCACTACCTGTATCAGAAGTCTATACAACCTATTAAGAAATTATTTTATGAAGAAATTATAATTTTATAATTTCTAGAAACTTTTAACTCATAATCAACATCATCATTCTCACTTAACAATCTATCTCAATTAGGGAGTGAGGTGGGAGGACATACCGGAAAAAAAAAAGAAATAACTAGGCTTTTTGGGATGTCTCGGTCACTACCCTCTTCCACTTAGTTATCCAACTTCTTATTAACAACAACACCATCTTCTTCTTCCTCATTATATTTATCTACAATCTCATCTGTATCCAAGTTAGGATGTACTAAACTCTTTGGTTATGTTGGATGATTTATAAGATAAAAATTTTCAAAGATATTGTCATCATCACTGACATATTATTAAAACTATTGTTTTCATCTCAACACCATCCTTCAAAAAATAAAATTATTTAAGAAGAAATATCCACATTTAACCTTATATTATATCCCTTCATCTATAACAATTTTTTCCCAATATAGATTGAATACACATTGGGTAAATTATAGAGTTAGATCTCTAGGTTGACTTACACATTTTTGTCTTGTGTACCATATGGTATCTTCATAGGTTGATATTAACAATACATTTCTTAATGAACAAGAGGAGTACAACATAATATCATGTGGTATTGAAGTTCCCCATCCTATGAAATAATATATAATTGAAAAATATGAGCATAATATTACATTCACCATCCAACATTTTAGACATAGGTCTTCTCAGAGTTTCATCAACTGTCAACCCCATCATTGAATTTTCCTAACTGAACGATTCAGAATCACAAGGTATAATACCCTAATAAATATAAAAAATTCATGGATGCCACAATAATCATTTCCCTTCAATTTATAAAAAGTTGGTCTTTTTACCATAAACATTACATTAAATTGGATCTTTCTTATTTTCAAAACTGAACTCCTCATATTGATTGGATTGATGAACCAAAATAATATTGAAGGGTCAATCATTTTGATATAACCACTCTAAAAATACATGTTTCTAGATCAACTTTAGAACTTAGGATTTATTAAAAAGAATAATCTTCTCACCCAAAACTTTTTGAGAAACAATTATAAAAATTTCTAGCTTTGGGATCCTCAGATAAATAGTAAGTATGTTTGGTAATCCTTTTGATCATTTAGTATACCATGATTACTCTGGTGAAATAATTATAAGTCACATCACTATAAACTTTTTTACAGAACAAAGGATATGCATGAAAATTAGAAGGATGAATGTCATGAGAGAAAGTGGGAAGGTTAAACAACTCAAAGGTAGTAGGCATGAGTGAGAGTGACTCTAATTCAAACCTTAATGTTTTCTATTTTTAGGTATTAAATAAATATAATATCAATTTAAATAAAATAGAATATTATTTTAATCATAAGAATTGGTATTGGAATTGAAACTTGAAATAGGGGTCGGTGACTCTTCGAATGATAAATCATCCAATGGTTACTAGATAATGGAAGGTCATCTAATTGTGAATCATAAGCAATGACATGCCAATGGTTACTCAACAATAGTGACATTATAATGGTGAATCATCAGTAGTAACTCACCAAATATTACTCGGAAAAGGTGACTCATCAACACTGACTCATCACTGATTACTGATCCAATGATGACTCACTAATAGTGACTCATCAAACTATTAATGTTTAACTAAAATTTATCATACATAATTCATTGTAATTGTAGTTAAATCACTCATAATGAAATGGTTTTGTGATAATATAAGAAAGATGATGATATGTTCTTATGAATTAAAGAGTTTTATCTCCCTTTTAATAATGATCCTAGAAAAATTGATTTTTTAATCAATATATTTTTTTTTCTAAAATGAGACATAATATTCAAAGAGTTATTTATCACACTTGTGTTGTAACATTTTATATGGACATAAATTAATTGATATCTATAATCTAAAAATGTACATTTCATCATCTAAATTTGATCATAGAAACTACATGTATCTATGTATTCAGATTCAGTAGAAGACAATGCAACCAAATTTAGTTTCTTACTAACCCAAGATACTAAAAATATTCCAAAAGACGACATGTTTCTCTGGTTCCTTTTTAGTCTCACTTGATTCCTCCAAAATCATTATCTAAGTATCGTAATAAGTCAAATTCAGTCCCTACATGATAGAATAATCATAAATTCGTTATATATTTGAGGTATTTGAACATATATATAACATTAAGTAAATGTAAATCTTTTTGGGTTTCATGAAAACTCTAAAACATAGAAAAACTAAAAAATATATTAGTTTAGCTAGAAGTGAAAATTTTATGATTTTTAATCATACCTTTAAACTGATTGATCCATTAACATTCCAGCTTCAGAATGATCCAACAAAAAGGTGGTACTCATGTTGGATTAACTGAATTTAGTATGATCCATAAAAAAATTATTTGAAATTCTTCTTGTATACTTACATTTTTAGAGTACAATCCAATCATTGTTTCAAAATAAGTGAAACAAACAAATAATATATGTTTATCATTTATACTCATTTCAAATTCATTTTTCATTTTTCTCAAAAACTTTTTACATAAGGAATATTTAAAATATTTTAAAATTAAATCATCTATATATATTTGAAAAACTAAAAATTAAAATAAAATTATTTTTATAAAAAATGTAGAATTAGCTATACCTTTTAGAAGACCTTCAGAAATTTGAAAATAGATATGTCACCAGTACCAGCATTAAAGAGTCAGTTATAACCTATATAAAGATTTTGTTAATTTGAAAATATGATTATGAAAATTTGGATTTTGATATCTATGGGTTTGGTCAAAAAAATCCTCTTCTATATAACCATTTAAGAATTCAATTTTGACATATATTTAATATTATTTGAAATCCAAATGGGTTGCATATGCAAGTAGTAATATGGTGGATTTGAGTCTATCCATTGGTGAACCTATTCCATTATAGTAAATACTCCCTTCATTACTATATTATTTTGAAAAAACCTATATTTATTTCCTACAATAGTGAGATATTAGTTAAAATAGTTTCAGAACAACCTTATAGTTCTAATAATGAGACTTCCTTTAGGTATATATAAAAGAATAAAAATAGTATTTCATTCAAATTGATGAAGTTTCTCTTATATTTCCATAAACTATAATTCATCAATAATTTCATTATATGTGATATTAGGTATAAGATGTGACAAGAATTATTGATGTTCATACAGATTCTTATGAGAATCTCTCATCTATGTACCCCTATCAAGGACGCTAACCAAAAAATCTAGAGGATATAATTTAATAGTCCTAACTATTATTTAGAAAGATGGGTTAGTCATCCCATAGTCTTTAATTGATTCAGGTTTAGGTTGTGAATGTTCCTCAGAACTGGATGGTTTTTTCTTATAGTTTCAATATGTGTCAAATGATTTAGACTCAATTATCAAATTTAAAAAATAATCCCCATGATATTATAAAGGGGTATAATACTCATGTGAATTATTCTCATCAATCTTGGAATGAACAGAGCCTTCCATGGTCTTGGATGTTATTTATACACTCAAAATGATTTCCAAGAAGTTGAATAACAAAGGAAATTTCTTCAAAACTATTGGAAGCAATTTTTTCATGATTATCCTTTTTATTATTAGTAAAGAAATGGAAAAAAACTCTAATGTATGTTACCTTTGAAATTATTATATTTTATAATTCATATAGAATATTATTCTAGAGAGGTCTCATTAAAACTCGTTTAAATACATAACTGGATGTATTCATTTCCCCTTTATAGAAGTAAATAATAAAGTCATATTGGATAATAATTTTTAGGAAACTTTTTGTTTTGTCATATTTATTTTTTTGAAAACCCTATTCTATTGTAGGAACCGATGAGTAGAAAATTTATAATTATATCCCTTTTGTAATAAAAAAAGAATTATAGACGTGATTTTTAATCTCACATCAATGACCAATTTTTATTTTCTTAATATTATTCACACTAAGAATTATATATGATGTTTTATATTTTGTAAAGTAAGAGAAAACTTGAATTTTTTAGCTAAAAAAATACCCACGTATTCAAAATAAATATCATCTTCCAGTATAAAAATATATTTCATCCCATTTAAACAATAAACTATATATGTTCCAAAAAATTATATTTCATCCAAATCAAGGTGTTGATAAGTTGAAACATATTTCATTGATTTAGAAAATATATTGTCTTCATTCGATTTTTGACAAAGTTACATGAATTATCATTTAGGAATTCATGTTTAGGAATATATTTGACTAACAATTTTCTAGTGAGATATCTATGCGAGTAAAAATTGAAATCAAATAGTCTTATATGGAAAATAAAATATTTTTTATTATAAGTACATAGATACGAATTGTTTTGAGATAATAAAGAGTCTAAATTAGTAGAATACACATTGTTGTTTCTCAAACAAGTAAACATTAAATATTTTTTAGATTCAATTATATTTGAAGAATTATAATATAATTTCACATACAAATTATCATTATATAATGGTGTTATGTTAAGAATATTTTACTTTAAACTATCTAAAAATAATACTATTGAAATTAATATATTGTTAGAATTACCATTTTGTACAAGGCCAATTATTTTACTTTTAGAATGGTCCTAAAAAGTGAAATTTACACCATCAAATATAACAAAATTCTTAATAATTAATAATCTCTTATCATGTGTATGAAAAATCCACTATTCATGTAGCATTGGTTCTTATTGGAGCTCTTCATTTAGGTTTTGGAAAAAATTATTTTTACACTAGAAATTATTTTGGTATCCAAATCATCTTAGATCCAAAACATTAAGTAATTATGGTATTTTGGAACCAATATTTTCTTAATTATATTCTTAAAACAATATTATTAACATTTAGAAATAAATATTTATTAGTTAATGTTACATAATAATTAGTACTATATTTTCAAGAATATGATTTAGGAATAAAACTGTTCTTCAAAATGGTTATATGTCTATGTTGATAACCCAAACCAGAAACGTATGAAGGTGATAAATATTTAGTATTTATTTTATAGATATTATTTCTCCTAATATAAAATAATTCTAATTTTTTTATTTTCTCATTAGAAAACATTAATTCATTATTTTATTTCAATATTTGAGAATTTTCCCCCTTTTCAACGGCATGGTTAGATTCAAAATTAGTAGTTAATGCATGTAGTTTCCATATAACATTAATATATCACTATGCTCATTAAATTTAACATAAATGAAAATGTTATAATCAATAATTTTTTCATTATTCACGTTCTCATAACTATATTCATCTCCACAATGATTTTTAATAAGTATAGGAGAATAAATAGGGACATTTGATAACTAAGATGTGTTTTTCATGAAACACAAGTTTTATCTTTCATTTTTTTCATGGATAGATTATGATTCACTTGAGATATCTTTTGAATCACTTTAATTTTGTTTAATGTATATCTTATAATTGAAATCCTAAATATTATATTTCTTTTTATTTTTCATCTTAGGATAGTAATATTTGACAAAAAAATTCCTTTTATATTCAAAGCTTGATATTTCATTTGAAGTGTTATCTATTTTTTAGTCAATTTTTAAATTGCCTATATTTTAATATTAACCCTTTTAGATTGCTTTCCAAAATAAATTTTTATTCTTCTAAAATTTATTAAATATTTTGGATATACAGTTCATCTCATAATCACTATCATATAGTAATTATTAATCACTTGAGAATTCATCTTTAACATTCACTTTCTGTTTTGAGGTAGTAGTCTGGAAGGAAAAACATTTGACTTTTTGTTCAACTCTATATTCTATGTTGACCATATGTTCTTACTCATATATCATTAACATTTTAATCATCTCCATAACATGTATCTTATTAATATCATATGATTCCATTACTGATGTTTTTCTCCATCATTATAGAAGTCACCTTAATAGACACATTAATTGATATTTGTTAGAAATAAGATTCCCTCCAAGAGTGCACTGTATTCATGATCACATTGAACATTCAAGATTTTTCATATATAATATCCTCAGGATTCTTCTAAAAAAATTATATTTAATTGTATAAGAATTTAACATCATATCATTATCATTAGATATTTTTTCTGTTAAATAGATAAAGTGTCCCAAATATCAAAATTTATAATGCAATATTATATTCTAATGAATTATTCACCACCCAACACAACTTACTAGGAATTCATGGATTTAAAATTATTTTTATAAGTAGTTTGAGTAGCATCATCCCATGTATTTCTAGAATTCACAGTTATCTCATATTTATCTATAATAGGAGTCCATATTTCAAAAACCATGCTACAAATATTCATTTTTATTTTGATTTTCCATTGATAATAATTGATGACTTTAATGAAGACAGGTCATTTTGTAGTAAAACTATCGTGTATATTATCAATAAAGAACTAAATTTAGAACTAAAAAAATTTATGATCTTTAAAACCCAACTAAAATACTTGATAAAATGATATTTAAGAACCATGGATTCCAAATGGTAGTAGGAGTAACTCAAGAGGGGGTGAATTGAGTACGGAATAAAATTTCTCTTTTAAAACAACATTAAATTAAATCCCCCGATTAAAACTAAATCTCGCATTCAAAATAAATATTAGATTGAATGATTTTTTTAAATGATTTATCTATGATTTATTATTGATTATTTATAGAAATATAAAAAATTATTTATCATTTAAAATCATTTTAATCAAATATATCCTTATATAAACACTCAATAAGATTTACTATTTATGTACTATTTATTTTACAGTCTAAAAAAATTAATAATATGAAATGAATGTATCCAAAAATAATCACACTACATAATAGTATTAATGGGATAATTCTCAAACTGAGACCAAATCCCATATACTTAGAAATCACCATCTACCAAAAAAATATATTACTATAATCAGATACACATCTCAGATCATGTATATTCAAAACACTTCATAATACATCAAATCTGAAAATACTACACCTCATTTATCTGTGGGAATAAAAAAAACCTAGTCCACATTAGGAACTCATCAAAAAACACAATGACAAAAAATATGATAATAGAATGAAGATAATATCTTATATTATCTAGTCTGAGGGCATTAGTTAGTGTTTTTTGATAATTAGATAAAATAACAACGGTCAAATGTAAAACTAAATTTCATTATGTGAATTCAATATGATTTAGATAATGTAATTCATATTTGTTTTGAATTTTTTTCGCATGGTCGAGTATCCTCAGATGTGTCTTGGTTAGGATCATGAGTTGTTTCTCTAAATGTTCTAGTAAAATTGTGTGTTGCAAAGGTTCTCTTTGTTATAAGTTTTAGATAGGAACATGGTCTTTAATAAGATCCTATATTCTGCAGTTGAATGTAAGAATGTATGTAGCATGTAAGCTCTCATGTGATGATCCTCCTATTAATCATTGTTTGAGCTTCTTGATCACACATCACCAACTAATAAGGTTGTATTTTGAGAATATAATGTGTTGCACGAATCTGTTGAAGAATAATCATATATATATTCTAGATTATTATACTAATTTATTAGAATGTCATTTATGTGTTACTTCAATAGTTATGAATATAATAATAAAATAATCCTTTTTATTAATTTTCCTAATATTTTTTATGAATCATTTTATTCAAAACAATATTAACAGTGATGATGAATATTATAGTGGAAAGACATCTGTGATTGAAAGATATATTTGGAATCAATACATCTCTGATGGTAAGACATATCTTGGGAAATTAATTATCTAGTGGAGAGATATATCTAGAGGTTAGACACTTCTGGTGGTGAGACATATAAACTAACAGTGAGTTATTTATGGAGTTGACTCAGTATAGCAGTGATTCAATCGGGATGTGACTCATTTAAACAAACTATCAGGAAAGCGAGAAGTGTATCAATCAAATGGTGAGACATTTTTGTTAATAGGGAGTCTTTTTGAGAACTATTTACACTCTAGTAGTAAACAATTCTTGTATTCACTCAGTTTAGATGCAACTCAATTCTATTAGTCAGTCATTTTAGTAATAACTTGGTCAGGTAGCAGCTCATGTCTAATGGTATGTAGTCTTTAAATAATGGTGAATCATTCCAACTATTATCCAAAATTTCATAAACATTCCTTATAATATATAATGCTATCATAAAACAGTAATGTCATTATGAACATAACAAACATGATTTGTGAGCATTAAAATAAATCGTTTCCACTACTCTATATATACAATTATATAAGATAGAAAATATCATGATGTAAATTATCACGATACACCCAAAGACAACAGGGATGTAAAATTATATAGGGGTCATCATTTATTGTAGAAATAAGGTTTTTCATTTCAAAGTAATAAGATATGATATACACCCTATGCAACTTTCTTATTTTTATATCATTGATATTGGATTGGTTAATATGATACCTATCTTGTTTGTATTTAATGATGATGCTCAGTTTACATCAAAGTAATAAAATAATATTCAAAGGGTTATTGATAATAAGATATTTATAATCACAACCTATCATTCATAGACTGATTGGTAGTTTGAAATGAATATTAATGCACTAGAAGACCAACTAAGATCTTGTTCACTTGATTTTAATGTTATGTGGGATCATTATCTAGAATTTCGTGTTTTTTTATACAATAATAGTTTTGTTTGAGACTCTAGAACGAACAATACAAAAAAATTATATTAGATGATGTGTCGTGATAAAAAATGGAAGATATTGGAGAAAAAGTGTCAGTTGGACTAAATTGGATAGTCGAAAAAACTATTATTGTACGGACTATTTGAGACCGTGTTAATGAATCCTGGAGAAGAAAAACGATATGTACTGATAAATAATGTAAGTACGTTGGATTTAATGTTTAGTCTAGTGTATTATTAAATAATTCTTCTATCAGGGAACCTATTATATTTTGTAAAAGTGGATTTTATTCCCTTGGTATATTGGGCCTTTTTAAATACAAGAAATAATTGGCATTAAATCATAATGATTTCATATGCTGCCTAAAATTATTATTCTATAAGATGTCTTTAATTATTAATTATTAATGAAGTACATGAAAAACTTAACATACGACCTCACATTTTAGTTAAGACAGATGGAGCAGAAATGTTTTTATAATGAAGAGTTTTTAAAAATTCATAACACTAGAAAGAATGTGTGCTGGAATCAAAAAACTCAATTGGTGAAAGTCTTATTGAGAAATAACAAACTAGAAGAGGAAACCTAGGATACTAAATAATATTTTAGGAAGGAATATTCAAAATTGTTCAAAAGATGATATATACCACAATTTTATGGACGAAATTATTTATGTGGGGGATAATTTGACACTTAGGCTCTATTATTGTAGGTAAACATTATATCCTGAAATATCAAGGGTTGAATATAGTAACCCCAGATTTTAATACATAAATATTTAATATTTTTCAATGAATGTTCAATACAATTCACTAATAAATTCCTAAGGACAATAATGGTTTTCTGAATTTATTGAATATATAATTAGTACTACTATTTCTTGAATGATCTTTAACATATTCTATAATGATCATAACATTTATTACAATATATAATCACACCCTACATAAATCCTTCTATATATCCTATATAATGGAAAAATAATCATGGGCGAGTTCATTTGCTCAGTATGGGTAATCAGGAGAGATATCAATCCATGATCTTAATAAGTAAGAAGATAAGTATATGGTTTTGAGATCATGAAAGTAACATAAAAGAATTGTACTCTTTCTGTCAATGATCAATACGATGACCCGTGGAATATAAAATTATCATTTCCACAAAATGCATAATAGGAGTTCGAAATAATCATAAAAAACATGAATCATAAGTTCATTTCTTATTATTGTGACATAATACCAAGAATATGAACAATTTCATTGGACAAAGTTAAATATCATGAAAATCAAATAATAGTGGATCATCAATACATACATGTTCCCGATAATAGAACATATCATGTATCATTATTTATTTCCCATAGTGGATAAAGAATGAAGACTTGTTTCTCATAGTGGAAAAATCAAATCAGACTCTTTCAGGTAGCAGATCCAGCACATAATTGCTTTTTCCATAATTATCTCATCAGATATATATTTTTAACAAATTAATTAGAGGGAGATTTAAGTCCCACCCATCACTTTATATATATATATGTGTGTGTGTTCTATAAGATCATACAAAATTCATAATATCATTAACCATTTAAATGAAATTGTTTAGATTAATATTTTGTTATATTATAACTTGTGGAAATGAAATGGGTCACAATAACATTTTTTCTATTCATCATAGCATAACCCATTTAAAGGGAAGGGGTTTCATAAAGTTATTTTTTTCAAAAAAATAAATATAAAAAATCATGAAAAACAGTGAGGAATTTACCATTGGTTTATATCCCCTATGAAACATAATCAACACCAATGGTTGTTATCATTGATGTATAGAAACTTCTTAAAAATATCATCAAATTATTTCATAGGAAAATATCTTCTTTATTTTGAAATCACTTCCTTAAAATATAATAACATTCTGTATAATATAAAAGACATATTATTTGAATATAACCTCATAAAATTTTAGGTGAATCCTTTAATAATTTTTCTATTATGAGGGCATTCAAATAACATTCAAACCGTACATGTTAAAATAAATATTAAATTCACATTTTCAACAAAATGTAATTACTGACTCATGTTGAATATGATTAAAATATTTCATTCAAGATATTTTATAAAAATTAAATCATGGATAAAATATCTTTGAGAAATCATTATAGATTATAAAAAATTATTATTTAAATTTAATAAAACAAGGACATGGTAGAGAAATTATTTTAATCAAAAGAGAAAAATATGTTTTATTTTCCATATAAAATTTTTTTATAATATTCATAGATATTAGAAAATTAATAAATAACCTTATTCCTCCGAAAATAATGAAATGATAATAAATGTTTTTAGTTTTTTGAGTGATATATTATACTATTATATCATCTAAAACATAATTATAAATAATCACAATAAAAATGGGATTGTAATTTAAAAACATTAGAACTATGGATGTTTCAAATCAGAAGAACTATGAACGAAATAACAGTTGATCGATATGAAAATAACCATAATTTTCATATAAATTATTACAAATTTCACCCATGATAATTATATAAACCAATAATTATATGTGGGTGGTGAATATAACAAATATACTGTAGAAGTAAAATTGAGATGGGAATCTCATACCTCATGTCTCGAATAACATCCAACATATTAAAACCACTATAATATATTAATATGGTTTTATTATACATATAGCATAAATAAAAATCATATATAACATTCCATATATGATTTACTTATGACTTTTTACTACCATTTTATTTACAATTCTATGTTAAAAGAACATTTCATGTAATAACTGCTTGTATTTCATAGATGTTTTGTTTTGGTGTTTTTTTCCGTTTAGTTTTACCCTGATTCAACATTCTAATAAATTTTAACTATGATATAAATTTCATATATATTCATTTTATATTTCATAGTGCAATCTATAATAGTTAGAAATTTGAAATGTAAGAAACCATTCATGGAGATGGTAGTCCATATGTATGCATATATGTTGTTTACAATTTATCAATGGATGGAATGAAGGAGAGTAAAATTTTAATTCACCTTTAAAAATCCATTTTTATATCATATATATCATATATAGTCTTTAAATCTTTCCATATCACCATCTATTTCAATATACAATATAAAAACAAATTGAATCACTTTATAGGGGTGGTTGCCTACATGTACATATGCGTGATGTTATTATTTTCAAACTTATTATAAGGTAATAAGGTAGAAGTGATATAGAAATTTTATAAGTATAAATATTTCATAAGTATAATATAAATATCTTAAATCTATTATTATATCTAGTAGGGATAGGCGGTGATGGAATATGAATAATATCGGTTCAGGAGGCATTGATTAAAATATCAAAATAAATAATTAGTATATGGTACTTACATATGATATTATATTTTCAATTTTTGAGAATTGATTTCGAATGTCAAATTAGTTTAACAAAAATGAATGTTTATGAATGACACCTTTAATTTGGAAAACCTCCATATGTTACTCCAAAAATCATTTTCAACAGGGTTTTATAATCATACTAAGGCCTCTAGGTAATGGGGCAAGAATAATAGAATGTATTTGGTCTGTTATTATTATAAAAATAATTATGTTGGCTTTTAAAGATGATATGATATGGGATGTCCTTTTATAAGTGGGGAAAATATCAAAAATGGAAATGACTATGAAATGTCTCCAGAAATATAAAATGATAAAGAAATTTCTAATAAAAATTCATCCAAATTACATTATATTCTATGTTGGTATAATATATGGTTTCAATATGTCCATATAATTGTATTTATAAATGATTAATTGGAACGCATAACCTTAACTTTTATTTTAACCCCATCGTAAATAATTTTTGACCTTAATAGTAGTAAATAATTTTTATTATGATTACAATTATTATTGTCCGAAAACTTATATATTGAAACAATAAAATAATATTTAAAATTTTGATTCTAAATATTGGATTTTTTTTGAAAAATTCCATTCACAGATGTGGAAAAGTTTAATTTAAATTTCAACTGACAAACATGTTGAAAAGTAGTTTTTTAAAGGGAAAATTTCAATAATCCTAGAATGATGTATTATAAAAAATAAACATTAATTTGATTCTAATGACAAAAATTGGATTAATAATAATATATTTGAACAAATTTTCCTTTGAAACCATATTTAAATAAAATAATGTTTATAAAATAATAGATTTAACTTATGTTTTAGATATAAATTATTTATGTTCACTATTCATTAAAAATTACACTTTTTATTAAATTAAAAAAAATAATAGATAATTTTGGTATGTAGATTTCAAAAATTATGTTTATTTTTAAAAATAAATTTACTAAAATTGGAAAAATTTATTTTAAATTTTTTTCTGAAAAATAAGTAATTTCTTTTTGATAAAAATTTATTTTCTATTAATATAAGTAATTTAAAAAAAGATATTTACATTTAATTATTATCCTTTTATATAAAAAAACATTATAATTAGTTTTCAAAATATTTTCAAAATATTATTTATTCCTTATTTAATGGCTTGGTTATAAGAGTCATGTTTGAATAGCAATATTAATATTTTACCAAAATTCGTTAACACTAGATGTTTTCTATAACTCATGTTATCTATTAAATTTAATTTATTTAATAAAATATATTTCAATAAAAAACTCACATTGTAACATTATACCATCTTTAACTTAATTTCATCATTTAGATTCTTTGCTCTGATATAAACAAATTTGCATCCTCATCCCTCGTTATTTGAATAGGTTCCCACGTAGCTTCGTCAAGTTCGTGGTTTCCCCACTAAACAGTAACCGGGTGAGTGGACTTGTATCAAAAGAAATTCATTCAATGATCCAATATCTTCATAAATATTACTTAATAATAAATATCTATATTCAATTATTTGACCTATTATTTTAGAACATGTGAATGATAGGTTATGTACTTCATCGAGAGAGATATAATGAACACATCGTGCACTAGAGAGTGCTTTGGTTAAAGCACACTGTGATAAGAAACAATCATTACTCAATCAAGGATCTAAAAAGGAACAATATTTCTACTTATCACCTTTACTTTTTTTATGCATCACATAAAATTATTCCATGGAGATAATTTTAGAAACACATTCTCGTTAATAGAAAATGTATTATAACGTTAATGATTTTTTGCATAAATTTTCTTTAGAATTATTCCTATAAATATATGTTCTTAAATGAATCTAACTATCTCTATTGTTTCATCGACCTTCTCCTATTATAATTACTTTTTTTCTCCAAATTAATCCATATATATTTTGGTGCTACAATTATTTAATCATAGGGTTTCATAATCATCAATCTAAATGCTTAATCTAAATATCTTGTTGTATTAAAACTCAACTATAGGAAGATATTGATCCCAAAGACCTTTTAAATCTATTGAAAACAATGTTTCAATATCCTATAGGTTTTGAATTGTTATCTTATACTAAATACCAATTTGAGGATAATTAGTCATACTAAAACTCAACTCAGTGTCACATTATTATAGAAGTATTTTTCTATAACATCAATGAGAAACTCATATCCTGATCATATATATTGGAATGAGGTACTTCATGTTTACTTAACACTTCCATAATGTCTATATCACCAAGATAATAATGATATAATTACTATCTGATAGAAATAATGTGTTTTTATTTTATAAGGTGATTGACTAAAAACCATATAGAATTCATCCAATTATATGTTTTCATGATTTCAATAATAAAATATATGGTGATGTTTATCCATTTCTACTCTAGTGTGGGTAATGGTTTTAATATACCCCTTTCATTTTTCATATGATTTCAAACATGATGATAAACCTTGAATGAAGATACAAATGAGACAATATATCCCTTAATGATAACCCACTTGAATTACAATTTCAAATCACTATATGTCACTGATCATCTGATATGAAAAGAGAATAAAGAACTATTAGCATCCAATAAGAGATAATTTTTCTAATTAGGTATCAATGGAACATATACATAGTTCTTAAACCTTATCATTCCATCATAATCATGTTTAAAATCAGCAACATTTCTCACCATATTCTATAGATCGACACATTCCTTTTACACCTCTTCAATATTCTCATGGATATATGGTTAAATACCAATATTAGAAAACAAATATTGCGCCCAAACATTCAATATTTCTAAATCCATGATATTTTAATAAATAAACAATTGATATTTTGTGATCCACGTTATGGATAAGCGTGCATGTTTTTTTAAATAAGCATTGATAACCATGTTCACTTTCCTAAATTGGTAATGTGTTTAGTAGTCATAGTCTATAATAATCTCCAACAAAATCCTCTAGATCATGTTTAATTTTTTATACATGAACGTATGATTTAAAATTTTAGGATCATTAATTATATGTCACATATTTCCCTATAAATATAATTCCTTCATATCATTAATACAAAATTACTAAATCAAACTATAAATAATGAGTTGGATAATTTATCTGAGGAACCTTCAAATTTTATGAGGATTATGCTTTAAACATATCATTTCCATTTCACATTGTTATATCTACCATAAAAAATTTGATTCAAAAACATAATATTCATTATAGATCACATCATAAAAAAATATTAATGTCCCACTAACCGTGACACCACGTGGGTCATGGGTAGGCATTTCGACCTTAATACCCTTAAGTTGCATGTTCAATCACAAAAAACATGTTATATTTGAGAATTTTTCGTTTTTTAAATAATATAACATAAAATACTTATTATAAAACATCCAATAATATGATGAACATCCAAGAAAATAGCATAAATCCATGAAATTCAAATACATTTCCAAAGTTATATCCACCTTTAAGATATTTAAAATATAATTCTTTTCAAATAACACATCATGTTGAACCTCGGGGTTACATATTCCATATTTGAATAAATATTCTCCCAAAGTATCATTAATCGCTTGAAAATAGCATCACTAAAAATATAAAAAAAGATGTTAATAACAATGAACATATGATCATCCTTGAACTCATAAATACATAATGGTATCCAAAATTATCAATTTTATAAATAATTTTTTTTTGAAAATTAACATAATACATAGATGTTTCAAGAATCTTATAAACAATATACCATTTGTAAAAATAATTCTATAATATAATTCATGAATATCAATACATACAAACATAAATCCATTCATGTTGATGATTCTAATTAAATTGGTGCTTCTTAGTTCTAGAGGAAAAATCTTATTATAGGGTGTGGAATCAAGTAAGACCAGGATCCAATATATAAGATTTTTAATTCCATAGAAAATCATTGCTCCATGAACATCATTTCTGATTAGAAAACATTTTTTCCTCAAATTGAGATATTGTTATAGATATTTCATCCCACATTATTAACATATAAGAAGATAAATATTCATTCCACAATGTTTGATACCACATGAACATTTAGAAAATTTCATATTATTAATCATATACTATAATAATTGATTATGAATATTAAAAATATCTCTCTCTTGAGAAATAAATCAATTTTTTCACATAATCTCTTCATTTTCACATATATTATCTATATAAGTGATTCGTATTGGTTCAAGACATTGAATAGAAAAAAAAATAGTTTGATCCATAATAATCGTAGTTAAAACCCATATAATCATGGAAAATTTCTTATATGATGTCCAAATCATGATACATTCTTTCAGTCTCTCGCAACGTAGGTTTATCATATTTAATTCATCATCTTTAACCATTCAACTCCATTATAATAATTCATAATGATTCTTTTAATTTACAAAACATGTGCACCAAGAGGGTCAAAATTTGTGTGTAGAAAGGCCCATTGTCATTCACTAGGTGATGATCGATTCAAATCCAAATGTTCTCTTATCATCATTATTAACACTTTGTACAATAGTTCCAATGAAACATCACCATGTTGTATCCTGGTATAGGTGAAATTTCTCGGAAACCATGCACTTTATCCTTAACCTGATATTCCAGGACATTATCATATACTTTAACTTATATTTATCGTAATCTTTATACATATCCATATAAATATACCTAAATATTTCACATTTTAGTTTCAAATGATAACAAAACCTTTCCTTTAATTTAAACTATAAGGACTTAGTCTTTTTATAGATTAATAGTGCATATTTTTTGATGAATATTTAATTAATATTCTAAATACATGACATAGGACCACAAAAATAATTTTAATTGGAGAAAAAGTAAATTATATTTTTATATCATGAAATATTTGTCAATATATACCCTAATTATCCATCAATTAAGTGATATTCAATGACCCACCATACACAAACCATTCTTTATAACCAATGGAATGAAAATATAATAAACTGTGAGATCATATGATCAGTATGGGTAAACATTAGAGATAATAATAAATTATTGTAGGAATGCATAATATATGAATAACATAAATAGATCATTAAAATAAGTGACAAGGCTTATACGCAATATTTCAAAGATCATAAACATTATTCATGGCATAAAACAGTTTAATTTTCTAGAAATTTATCATAAGATTGATAAATCAACATAAATAAGTCATGAACCATATGGTTAATTTCAAATATTCTTAAAAACACTATATTTGTAGAAACCATTTCATATGTCAAGGTTCACTACTAAGACCATAAAATCACAGGGGATCGTCCATCCATATATATTTTTTATAACGAAATTGATAAAAAATCATCACATGTTTCCTACACTATAAAAAGAAAATTGAATTTGTTTTCATGTTGGATCTTGCCCAATGGCTTGTCTCCCATAATGGATCAAGCACATCATCGTGTTCCCATAATTATCCCCTAGGATAAAACTATATACCCAAATCATTAGAAATATATAAATTCCCCACCCATCACATAATCTATACATTTACACAGAGAATGATCATAAAACATTCCTCACATCCTAAAATTTGTAAAAAATGTGTTTTATTAACATTTTTTTGTACTGTAACTTGTGAAAATGAATAGAGTATCATAATCAATTCATCATTTCATCACAGTACAACCAGTGTAAAAGGAATGGGTTTAATAAACAATTCTTAATATTAAACATTAAAAATAAATAACCAGAGAAAAAAAATATGGATAGTACCATTGGAATATATACCCAGTAAATAGAATGGAACATGGATGGTTTTTTTCATTTATTAATAGAAATTACACTAGAATATTATGAGAACATTCTTGAGTAAAATATCAATTCCATATTGAATTCACGTAATTAAAATTTAAAATTTAACACATATTAAAGGAAAATTTTCATTGAAAATATCCTTGAAAACATGAAAGTGAATCTTTATATAATTTTTCACACATGACGGTGAGAAAATATTTTAACTACATAAATGTGAAAATTATTATTCCTTTCACTTTATTAGTATAAAGTCAAAATGTACGCGTCTAGAAATGACATGAATATTTATTTCAATCAAATTTTAACAAATTAAAATATCACTATGAGTTTCATTGAAAAATATTTATAGAGGATTTAAAATATTCCTTAAAACATTTTGTTAATAAAATTGTAATTAAATGGATTTTATTCTCATATAAAGTGAAAAATAAGGTTAATTTTAATTAAAAACATTATTTTGGTATCAATAATACCAAAATACATGAAAATCCAAAGAAAATGTCAAAAATATATAAATTACAATATTATAATAGAATTTGTTTCGTTCTTGAGAGACATATCATAATATATAATCATCATAAAATTAATCATAATTAATCCCTATAAAAATGATGGTGTATATAAAACCATTTCTACATTAGAAAATTTTAATTCAAAATACCAATGAATGAGAAATCCTTAAATTTGTATGTAAAAACCCATATTTTTTTAAGAATCATGAAAATGATATTTATGGGATTAATATACACCATATATAAGAAACAAGTGGGGAATATGACATATTACCTACTGATATAAATGTGTGATAAGAATCCCACAGCTCGAGTCTCAAATTTATTTGCAAAAAATTAGAAAATATGTATAATAAATATAGGTTTATTATAAATATATTTCATTAAAACTATTATACATATTATGTAATATATTTTTTAATTATGATCGTTAATTTCATATTTATTAATAATTCTATTGTAAAAATCAAATTTGGCGTAATAACTACTTATTTATTCATATATTTTTTTGTGTAATATATTAGAACCTTTTAAATTGAACATTATTCCATCATATAATGAATGTTAACCAAGAAATAAAAATCTTATATGTTTATTTTTTATGTATTGTAGTTAATCTATTAATGTTATTCGCATAAAATGGATTACACTATTTATAGAGATAGCATGTCTTATGTATGTATGAACGTTGTTTCCTTTTTATAAATGGGTGGAATGAAAACGAGGAAAATATTAATTAAATATTAGAGAGATATTTTTTATCATATATATGTTATATTTCAATTAAATTCATCAATATTACCATCAATTTTAAAATAAAATGAAAATGTATAGCATTACTTCTTGGAAGCAGTAGTCCACACGTATAAATGAGCGATGTTATTATTTTCCAAACAATTGTATTTGTAGAAGGTATATGTGATATTATAATGACATAATTGTTATTATCGAATTAATATCTTAAAAATAAGTTAAATCCATCATTATATTTCTCTGTAAGAGGTGTTTATAGAAAAATAATTTCTTCATTTCATAGGGTGGTGGATATCTGAACACGTGATCGGTGGTTTCATTTCCCATTTGAATGAAGAGAATATATATATATGCATTATTTCTTTAATTTAATTACATCATAGTATATTTTATATAATGATGTTATTATAAAAACATAGTTTGAGAATATTTTATTTACATGGAAAAAGAAATCGAAAGAAAATTTTCATTTAAGAATGATACCACTTCTTCAAAAAACAGACTTAGTTTAGAACCAATAATATTATTAGGAGGGTTTTCTAATGAAACTAAGGTAAACAAGAAATGTATAGGGATGTATGGATTGGAGTTTTTTAGGTATTTGTTGAACTAAAATCATTTTGGTGGGTGAATAAGAGAAGATAAAATATGTCTATTTATAAAAGGGGAAACAAACCCACTTGATAACTACTTTGAATGTTTCCATAATAATCCCAATTGATAATTTCATTCCCAAGAAAAATTCATCCCACTAATAATATAAAGTACTGTGAGGTTGGATCTGGTTTAAATACCAACATAAATTAAGATTTATAAAAATTTTATTGATAAATATATCCTTATCATTTGTATTAACCCCCAATAAACTTGTTTTAACCTTATCAATAAAAATAAATTTTTACAATGCTTACTATTAAATTTAACTAAATATTAAGATGAACATATGATATAATACTTCACATTATCATTCAAAATATGCAATCAATTTTAAAAATTTCAATCATAGATGTGGATGATTTTTTATTTATAATTTAAACTATAGACAAGATGGATATTCAAAATATGAAATCAATTTTAAATAAAATCTAATATCATTTCAAAGAATAAAAAAATTAATATTTTTAGGAAATTATAATAAATTTACTCATAGAAATTTATTACATGAATATTTCTAAAATTATTTTTTACCTCATCAATTACATTTTATAATACCCTCAAATACCATTTTTCTATGTTTTCAAAGAAATCTTTGAAATATTTTCATGAGAAAAATGTTTTTTTGGGGCATGTAAATAATTTACATCAAATTAAGAATTATTAATCAATATGATATATTTATATAAATTTTTTTATTTACCTTAAAAATGTGGTTATTATTATTCATACAACTATTATTAATAGATTGTTTTTAAGAGTATTTTTTTTTAAAATAATATTAATAGTATATCAAGATTTGGTTAAACTCTAGGTTTCATGTAACATAATTATAGAAGACATTAAATTTATTTGAAAACAATATTCCTTAAAAACTCTGGGTGTCACAATAAACATATCAAATAAAACTTATATATTATTATATTTAAATTATTAATTTTATTTTATTAAATTGGAAATACTAACATCTTGTTTATATTCATAATGTTAAATTTATAATACTATGTATTATTGAGAATTTTTAATAAATGATAGGTTTTTATTTGAATGATATAGTTTTCATGAAACAAATAATGTTTATGACATTATTAATAAATAATATATTTCTATATTTTTTCAAATCTGAAATAAAATCAATTGTGAATTTATGTAAGAATAAAATTCAATGTAAAATGTTATATGAAATTATAAATATTTGGTCCATTGTTTTATAAAGTAATTAAAACCATATAATAAAAAAAATTATCTCTTTAATAAGAATCATTTATTTACAAAGGATATTTAGTTATAAATTTCCACTAAAGACTCTCACTAAATCTTTGTTTAATTGTAATTCATTTTATTTCATTAAAACTAGTATCTATGATAATTTTATCATATATATGAATTTAAACATTATCAATGTAATTTCTATGAAATTTTTTTTTATGTTTTAAATGTATTAATTTTAAAATTAAATTTTCAAACCCTTATAAATTTAATTTGACAAATATTTTCCATAATTTTTTTTAAAAATTTACTAATTTTTTTAAATTGGTTAATATTAATAATTATCATTAAAATTTATTACAAAGGTGTAAAATGAATTTCTATGAACAATTTAAATTAAGAATACAATTAAATATTAAAGTGGACAATGAAGAAGTTGTTGAGAATAATTTTAAACAACACTCATAATCCCAACATATTTTCCCAATTTTAAGACATTTAACATTTGATAGTAATCGTATATAATATAATATCTAAGGTTTAATCCCAAAAATACCCTCCCATTACTTATAAATGGGGAATATTTCGACCACTTCAAGACCCCCTCAGTTTTGAACTCCATTTTGATGCTATACAGTTGTTTCTTCATAACCACTTATTCCAATTTCAAAATCTTATTTTTAAAAATAGTAACGGTAGGGCCTTCATTTATATGGAGTCTTACAAGAAAAATTAATGTCCCTTATGTGATTCTTATTAACTAATTTTTTTATTCTTAATTATTATTATTATATTTTTTTATTCCCACACTGATATAATGATATTTTTTCTATTTATATAATATAATGTTATCATATTTTAATTTTTCATTGTTAATTCTAATACACCATCTATTAGAAAAAAAATAGTTTCTCTTATATTTTTTTGAATATATCCTCAACAATTTAACTTGTTTTTTTTCTATATCCATCTAAAATAGTGGAATATATGGATTCTTTTAGAGGATTAATATTATTTTTATGATATTATTGAATTTAGTATGTAAAATTATACAACATATTAATGGTATGATTAAGAAATAATCATTATTATTTTGATCATTTAAAATAAGAATACTAAGAGAATAATGTATTTTATATACAAATTATTTTATAAAACCAATATAAACTATAAAAACTAAAAACATCCAATGTATAAATTCAGATTAAAATCGGTAAATTATGATTATTTATGAAGATAATGAATTAAAATAGAAGTGGGTAATCTTATGAAATACTTTTTAATTATATCTATGTTTTTGACACTAGAGTGTAATGTATTATCATGGAAGTTATTATTATAGGTAATGGTTTTTCCTCCCAAATACCTCTCTTTTGGGAATTCTTGGTATTATGTACCTAATTACACTTATGTATTTTATATACTATTTATTGTATATTATTTATCATGAAATTACTTTATACATGCTATTTATAAATGCATTTTAATCTATCCCATTAATAATGTATTTATTTAATTATTACCCAAACCAATCCTGGTGGTTTCAGTTATAAATTTTCATCATTCGGGACTCATGTTATATCCACCAATTATTTTATTTTGTGTGGTCAATATATTACAATAGAATAATTTTTCCCAAATTAATCATGAAATTTATTCTATTTATAGGTCTATATGGTTTTACCACTCTTATAAGATTTTTAATCATGATCTAACAACACACTTTTAAAACCCAATATTTTTTATTTTTCAAAAACCACAGTAGGTTTTGGTAAATTAACAATGTGTGTAATTTTATAAAAAATACATCATTTTAATATTATAAGAATGTCGATTCAGTTGTGGCAAAGATTCACCGATGGTTAATATCCTTAAGAAGGTCTCATTGATAACTAACACAGTTTCCACCGTAAATTTTTATGAACTTTCCTAACACCATAAAATTGGTGAGAAACACATTAGGCGTAACCTTTGGAATATTTAAATTCTCTAAATGAACAATGATAAAGGAATTTGTCAAAAATATGTTTTGTCACGTACCAATGAAAAATACTAAACCTAATTACAATATTATCAAGACAACTCATCACTTTGGAATTACCCTCTTTATTGTATTTTAATGATGATGTTTCTTTACGTTATATTGATGATACCCAAGAAATTTGATAATTATTACTTAATATTTTTATAGACATACACATTATTCCATTAAAAGGGGAAATATTGTTTTTTAATATTTCTCATTAAATGGATCATAATGTTTTATTCCATAAGAGTTTCTTTACAAAAATATTATGGGATGTATTCAAAACTATTATGGGGAATGATTTTATATTTATTAAGATATTGGTGGGTCTATAATTAAATTTCCCCATTATTAATTAATAAGTCAAATGAGAAAAATTGGTTGGTTTTTAGTTTACACCACTTCCAATAATAGGATAAGTGTCTTTGGAAAAGGACTTGGCAACAAATATTAATATATACCAGTATTAATTATATCAATATGAGATTAGTGATTATTATTATCACTGAATACATTTATTTTCATGGATATAAAATTCCATAAATTTGAATATATTATGGCTTCAAGTTGGTCATTCATCTATACCATATCATTTATTCAATGTTCATGTTAATTAATATTCTTCAATATGATACAGATTTCTGATAATCTTGTATCACATTTATTTTTTCCCTTTACCAAGGAACCCAAAAGGGTTTTTATAGTAATTTTCATGGAAATAAGAAAATGTTTAATCCCAAGCTCCCTATTGTTTTATGTTGTATCTTATGATTTCAACCCTAATTTGGTCCTGAATCTAGTCTACCAGGACTGATAATCCATAACATCATTAAAAACTCTTGTATTCATTACAATTAATGGAATATAACTAAAATATATGGGTTTCTAGATTCAAGGATATTAAATATGGTGTTATTAAATATTTAAGAGCAGCACTATGGACTGTATTTAGATTATTAATGTTACATATAAAATTATTTATTAAAATACTTCAGTATTTCTAAGGAACAATCTAAAAATATTATATTAATTGTATTTAATAATTCAATTCCATGATATAAATATTTTTCTTCCATTATATGAATATGGTGTCCTGGGTGTGGAATTGGAACCCTATCAAGACCCAGGGTCAGTTCAAGAATATCCACACTTATTATGTTAATTAATATAGAATTGAGTATAACCTTTCATAACCATATTGAAGCAGTTAAAGAAAGATATAAAAAAAATATTAACTATATAAAGAATCATACCGATGAACAACATGGTATAGAAATTTTAGAGAGCTTCATGTGACAATAACCTCCAGAAATCTGAGGAAATACTAATCCATTGGTAGAATAAAGATTGTTCAATAAATTAAAGAATTTGATTATCTATATAAATCCATATATTTTTTGTCATTAATAAGACATCTTATTATATTAGTATTCATTATATAGAATTATGGTGAACTCCATATCTATAATTTTTTTAATTTTTGAATATTATATGCACAATCAACATATTAATAAATGATTTACATCATCTCCCACTATGTTCTTCAAAACTATAACTCTTAAATGAAATTTCAAACATAAATACATAATTTATATCATAGGGAAAATGGAACATAATAATGGGTGATCTCTATTCTCAGTAAAGTAATGTGGTCAAGGGATTATATTTTAAAATAAATAGGGCATTAGTAATATTGAAGGAATAAATGATGATGAAATCATACCAATAAAATAACATGAGAAAAAAAATGTTCCATTGATAACATAACTACTTTAATGATTACATAAAAATAAATATTCAGTTTCATATTTATGGAACACATAATGTATAACATCCAAAAAAGTACCATTTAGGCCTTGTGAGGAAACAATCTTACATAAATGAATAATGCCATAGGCAAATACCGAACATGTTTTTTCTAAAGAAACCCATTGATGCATCAATGGGATATATAATTATAGGATACGACCACCACATACTAGGTTAAATAAGTTATCATATGAAAATGAAATACAATTTGATCAATATTACATAATAATTAGTAACATTCCATATTTGGAAAACACATATACATAATGTTAATATATTAATTTGAACCCTAAATATTTTAAAATATGAAAATTATATGTGACAAAATATTTGAAATGAAAAAAAATGAGTATAAGGCAATATAACAACTCAATACCGGATGATATATTTATTATTAAATAAATTAAATCTCTTTGATAACTTTCGATACATGCAGCACTAGGTTGGAATGAAATGTGATTCTCCTTTAAAAATATTAATATTTAAACATTACCATTATAACCTACACATTAAGATGGTGGGTATTAATAGTAGAAAGTAAATTAAAAATAGAATATGGATTACACATGTATAAAATTAAAAAAATTATAGATGCTAATTATATATAAAATTTGATCCATTTTAATGAAAATTGAATGTTTTCCAAGAAAACTGTATTTTCTTAAATAATGGATTTGGCTTGGATTGTGAATATAATTTATAAATTATTTTTACCATATTTAGAAATATTAATTAAGAAAATAAACCTCATTTTTCATATAATAATATTAAGATTAGAAAAGGGGAATTTGTTTTTTGTATTTTTATGAAATGTTTCATTTTTGTTTAAATATTAAAAGCTACTGAATTTTAGTTAAATAATAAATTTAGATAAATAATTTATATTTTTAAATTAAATTTTGAATTAGTGTTACAAAAATTATTTCTATTTTATATCATGTAATAAAATTTATTTAACTTATGTAACATTCATAATTTGGATATAGATATTTTTAAACTTTTGAATGTTTTCTTTTTTAAAATCCCACTGTCTCATTGGATTTTTATAATTAATTATAATTTATAATTTTCTACTTCTATGAATGTAATTTTTAAAAATAAACATCATAATTGGGTTCATAATAATTTATATTTTTTAATATGATCAATTTAATTTTTCTCTATAATTAATATTAAAAACATTAAAAATTAATTATTGTTGTTAAGTTAAAAATTAATTTATCGAGGTATAAACAGTAATGATAAAGGATTAAATAAAATAAAAAATGGACTAAAATTGATTTTGTGTAAATATTTTAACCTTATAGATTATTTTCTAGAGAATAGGTTTTTATTATAGGCTTGTATCATGAATAAAACCTCGATAGAATTTATTCTTTTCATGAAAATTACAAGTGTTCTACTTTCCCCTTCAAAAAAAGGCAAGATCATATACTTTATTATCCATAACAAAAAACAATTTTTTCATAAACTAAATGCCTAAAAAATTCAAAAAATTCCAATTATATTATCCTAGAGGCCTTGTTTTTGGAATAAATTATACGTAGGATGGCTTTGGTGAAAACTAGTGGATGATACCAGAAGAAGAGGTAACATTCATCAATGAGTGTTTTTATTTTTTTCCCTCCAAATCATTCAATTATTTTTAAAATCTGTTTATATTATAACCTAAATATTTTTCATATATATATATATGTGTGTGTGTTTCTATGTTATGTTCATGATCTAAAACCACCTCTATTATGATAAAATCGGTTAAGAAATCGTTATCTATGTGTGTGGCAGACTACCCTTCGCAAAATGATGTCATTCATTTTTCCAATACCACATTTAACTATTTGATATGATTATGGATATAAAGTATATATATGATATTTTTAACATAATTATACCTATGGTGTTATTATATCACAAAAATATTTCTACATACGATTCTATAGGGGATACGATAACATTACTCATGTGTGTGAAGGATTACCTCCTCGTAAAGTTATGGGATTCATTTTCACTATAGATTCACATGGAGGATGACGAGGATAAAATAAATATTAACATGTGAAATAAATGATACAAATTATATATTAATTTAGTATTTATCATTATAAATATATAATATATCATTTTATTTCATACACAAAAAAATGATAATGTCTCTCTTGTACCTATGGACTACTGCCTTCATGAGGGAATGCAACAGTCTTCTCATAAACACACCACATGGATGGTATATATATGTATATTTAAAGAAATAATATGGTATTTTTTATATTACTAGAATTATTTAAAGTTAAAATATTACCTAACTCATATCCATAAATAACATTTGAAAAATTGAATCATTACTCATCGATATGTATGGTATATCGTCTCTATGATCCTAACATCCATCATTTCTCAAAATAATTATTCATGATTAGTATTGAAATTATAATTTCTGAAAATATTTTATAATTATTTCAGGATTATTGTTATTTAGACATTTCAATAATGAACACTTAGACTAATAGTCTCATTCTAAAGTCATTTCGGACACATATGTTAAAAAACCTCAAAACACCGAACATAAACATAAATTAATTAATTAATCATATATAGCATCGTAATGCATGGAATTAAAGTAATAATAAAAATGATAATGTTTATTAAAGAGATAAATAATTAACATTGATTTATTATTTCAGAATCTAAATAATGAACGTGACAAGTCAGACTAAGGATAGGTAACTTCAACTCAATTTCCCGTTATTATGGAATATTGTAATGTTATGAACCTAATTTGTTTTATGTAGAATATGTACATATGTTTGACATGTAATATTATGATTTATTATTAATTAATTTTATTTTATACAACAATATGAATTATTTTATCCAAGGGGACAATAATTGAAAATTATCATTGTTGAATTTATTGCGAAATGTCACATTCTTTTATGATTTGTAACATTATCTTTAAATGATCACTATCTTATGATCATTTTTCATGGGAAAATTATTTTATTTTAAATGTAAATATTATTTTGTGTTGTATATTATTATTTCCTAACACATATTCTTTTTTTACATGTTGTGTTTAATTTTAATGTTATTTGATTAACATGGAAAATGTTGACAAATCTGAATCCCTTACTCAATATATATACATGATGATGATGAAAATTGTTTATAAATTAAATATTTTATTTTATACTTGATTATTTATTTAAATATGCATGAAATGTGTGGTTCCTATAATAAATAGTCCCTTAATTCATCGGTGGTCCCATTATATGAATTAGTTGTACAAATCAGATGTGTTTTTACCCACAAGATTTAAACCGTCTTGAGGATATATATTAATAGAAAAGTTATAATGTTCTTACGAATCAATATTTACAATATTTAATCATTTCCTTCCTATAGAATTAATTTATTATTAATATCCATGATCTTTTCTAAATGATAATATCAACAGATGAATTTCATTCACATTTTATTGAAAAAATATATTGCTTATTTAGTTATGTACATTACCAAATTTATTTGTTTTTATATTTCCATGGTAGTCTTGTTATATAAATTTCATATGAGTTTAGTTATTTACCTGACCATGTTGATTAATCTTATTGATTAATCGTTTCTTCCACATTCATCAATAATTACTACGAATTTCATATCACATATATTTTGTTTCATTTTCCCATAATAAGAAAAAGAAATATCTGAATGTGTTTTAAATGGTGCAATTTGTTATACTTTTTTATGTATTACGTTACATTGTCTATTCAAAATGTCTAATAGTTATCATCAATTTAACTAGTTTTCCAAAATACTAAACTATTCGGTCCTTCATGATATGATTTATTTTATCTTATTCTAAGGTATTAAAGAAAGCATCGACTCTAGGATTCTAGGATCGGGGATGAAAAAGTCAGTATAAAAAAATGACTATAATAAACATTGTGAAATAGATTAAGAAAACATATATTAGAAGAACAAATCCACTAGATATACTTTGAGTATAATTATTGAATAACCTCCAATATTATTCCTATAGAATAGATTATGATTTTTTTCTATAAAATACATCTATATATAAATAATACAAGTGGATTAGTTGATGGAGTTTTCTCTTACACACTATAATTATTTTTTAACGAAGTAAAACATATTAGCTGAACTAGGTTAATCTCTTGACGGGATTTTGTAGTAAAAAAATCACTAATTCCAATAAAATTTTTATATATTTTTTATTTTTTATGAAAAAAACTAATAGAAATAGTGGATTTATAATTAATAATGAAATACTAAAATTAAACATACAAATAAAATGAAAATATAAAGAATGAAAAATGTATGAAATTATAATGAAAAGATACATTACCAATAGAATCACTCCAACTGAACATTCATTGTATTATTATTGCTGTATAATTTAATTAATGAACAAAATACAGCATATGTTTGAACATCCACATCTATATATGGTTCTGAATATATACTTCACTCAACGATCGCTTAGATATTGCACATTCACCTCCTCAATCGAGGGGAAATATTACATAAGTTAAAGCTATGACTCAGGTATAATTTGGAGAATAAAATGTACCATTCCCACTCAAATATCCCTTATCCTAACTATGTGACAATAAGAAACATTAAGCATGAATGTTCAATGAATTGGGATCATCATGGGATTAATCACCCATTACCACTCCTAATTTAGCAACTAATGATCATGAGTATTAGAGTTCACAATGAAGAAGAAAATAGAGTGGCGAAACAAAAAAATTATACAATAAGATGATGAAAAATACTAAGATATGATAAAACCATAATAGTATAACATCAAAATAATAACTTAAATTTATACTAAAAATCGAAAACTAATTTTTTTCAAACCATTGAAAATGGAAGGCTATACATTTTTATAGGGAGAGGGTGTGAACATTTATCTTCAAATAACCCTCCTAATGTTGGTACATGTTATCCCTGTTAAATGGGAAAACATTGGAACATTATTATTGAATTTTGACCAACTATTTCATCTCTATCAACCCATGACGAGTGGTCTTCGTTGACCATGTGATGAAAGAGTTATGAATGATTTAATTTGAATATGTATTCTTCACATTGAAACTATTTTTATTCCACATATCTAATTTCCCATTATTTTATGGACATTAAAACATAGTAATCATGGTTTTATAGAGTAATAAAATATTTTACAAAGGATATACCATTTCTCAATCTATAATTTTAACTCATTTTATCGAACAGTTATGATATATGGTGCCATATTCACAATTATCCAAATTTATGTACAGATTTCAAAGCATAACATGTGGGCTCATTTTGGGCCTCCAAATGATGGACTAATCATTCGGTCCCACTGAATGAAATGAATCCCAAAATAGATGAATTCCTGAGAAAACAAATTTCACAATTTCAATTTGTGATGAAAAATGTATGGCCAAAAAACATAGATATATTAAAAAATTTAAAATATAAAATTAGACAGTTTTGGAAATTAACCTAAAAATGCTACAAATACTATAAAATATGACGACTTCCAATTAAATAAAACTTTTATGGAATTAGCAACATTGAATTTAAAATTAAAATAATTGAAAATATTAGACCTGTCAATTTCCCCACACTTAAACATTGCTATCATTGGTAATCATCTTATACCATGGTCAAAAAAGTCATCCCAATGTATAAATGAATAAAATTATCAATTATCATATCAATGAAAATATCATGCCTCCTACATTTATAAGAATTACCCAAATTCTAAAAAATCCTAAAAATCCATTCAATATAATGTTAATCCCCACATTAATGTCATACCTTTCTCCATAGGAATATATTTCTCCCTTTACTCATAGATTTTTTGGGTGGGTTTTCTCATTTTCCTTAACATGTGTGATCTTTATAGGCTTGCTAACCATTTAGAATCTCTAAATACCAAAACCAAAAAACATTCAATCATAAGGTCATTTTCATGGATTGTTCTAAGGTTGAGTTTTGATTGGTTAAAAATGTAAAATCAATATGAGGCATATTGAGGATGGTTAATCCCTATATTGTAGTATATGCATGAAAACAGTTTTTCTCAATAATGGTTTGCTCTTCAATTGTCTCAAACATGAATCTCCTCTAAACAAATATTGATAATATTAGTATTCTCAAAATATAAATTTTAGAATCGATGAAACATTTCTTCCCTACTTTCGCAAACTTTTACTGTTGTTTCAACTTTTATAAATAGCTACAGTTCACTTTGGAATGATGTTTTTGATGAAAAAAGAGAAAAAATGTGATCATAAAATATTGGTGAAAACATATACCATATTTGAAATGATATTGTGTCCCACCATTCAATATTTCTATCATAAAATATAATCTACCAAAGAAGAATTAATTATGAAAAAACTTATTTTATCATTTCATCTTAAATAGATTCTTTAGGAAATAATAATATATCTCATCTTCTCCCTCCCCCACAATTGAATTCAATAATGTTACAATTTAAAATCAGATTCCACTCAATTATGCTTTGAGCCTCCTGGGTCACATTGGCTTAAGAGGATCTCTCTAAATTCCAGAGGCTACTAAATGGTAGCGAGGGCCTATGTGTGATAGTGGGGAGACAATGCCCTCATTGCTAGAGTATGCAAAGAAGAATTACAAAAATTACAAATAGTTGAAGAAAATAATAATGACGATAACTAAATATTATACAATATAGTAATATAAAAATCCAATAGTGTCTTATATATAATTAGTTGGATGACACATGACTCTATAATGTAACAAAAATAGGTACATCTTAGTACAATACAATATAAATGTCTGGAATGTCAAAAAGAACAATTACAAAATTAAATTTTAGGGCTGCACCAGAAATTCCAATGGGAAGCATAATGCATGATAGATCCAAAATAAACTAAAACTAAAAAAAGTATAAACCACCTACCTTAGCTTGGTAGTGGAGTGCTCATCCATCATTATCTCTTGATTCAACAAAGATTCAAATAAATTTGAGGAATAGATGAAAACGATAAATTAAGACATCTGATTCAAAAAGAAAATATCTCAATAGATAATTCGAAGAAATATGAACGTATAAAAAGAAAACTATATATTAATGATGTATATCTGATGATAGAAATCATGATCGAATTAGAGATCTGTCGAAGAACTAGGATCAAATCCAAGTTTATCCACCTAAGAAGGGCTCTCAAAATCTTCCTCTACTATGGGTTAATGTTTTGGATGAAATTTGGTTCTAGATTGTATTTTTGATATAATTAGAAAATCTAAAATTTCCAAAATTACAGGGATTTCATTGTTTAAGGGCACAATTTCATTAATGGTGTGGCAACCATGTATGGTTTCTGGTAGGCAATGGGGAACCTGTACATTTTACAAAATGTGCACTAACCATGCCGAGAGACTCTATCAAAATCTGTAAAAAAAATTATAGACCTAGCCACATGGTTGTGAGTATCCTATTGCACAGTTTCCTCAAATTTTTCAACATCCACTACCCCTCTGTCCATCCTCACACAGTTTGTACTAACCATGCATCCTCTCACAAACCATTTTTACAAACCAATCTTTATTCCATTTTCACCCCAAACTTATTTTAGGAGCGTTGAACAAGCCCCACACACCCCCATAACCTCTAGGATGTCAAAAGGCACTCACATTAGTTTGTATTTCTACCTTTAAATAGAAAAAGGGATATCTACCTCATAATAAAATCCATGTTCTTACAAGAAATCACTACAAATGGTTATGTAGTAGCAATTTCTTCATTAACTAGTGGTGTTTTAAACAGCCACTTAATAATGTAGCAACAGTTATTAAAATAAAAATTTATTTCATGGTCTCTAGCCATTTTATAGTGGTTTTTATAATTTAGAGGCATATTTGTTAAGTTTTATTTCTAGAGTATTAAGTGGTAGTTACTGGTTTATTTCATAGTTGTTTTTTATATAAATAAATATCCTGGGGAAATAAAAATATAATAAGAGAACCCATTATGGAACATATTAGTGGCAATTTCACTTAGTGGGGGTTATGTTTAGGTGATTATAAACATTACATTGACTATGTATTTAGTAATAGTTACTTAAAACTTACACTAAATAGATTTCTTTTAATAAAAAGTAATAAAAAAATATAAATATAAAAAAACAACATATAATAAGGAAAAAGATAAATATATGATAAACCCATCATACATATATCATACATTCACAATCATAGGGAAACATTCAGTCATTATAACCTCAATCTAATTCAAAAAATTAATCTATCAATATACATATAAAATATATCCAAAATCAACCCATACCCAATATATATGCATTTCAAGACCTCCACTTCATCTTTCGGTCCCCACAACATTTCATCAACTGAAACAAACCATGTCATCTAAATAACTATAATAAAAATGGAAAAAATAATTAAAACTAAACATATTAAATCAGAATTATAGTACACTAATTGATAAATACTTTACATTCCACATAAATGAAGAACTATCATGATTACGTTCTGAAAAATTTGATGTATCAGTATGGTCAAACTCTTACCTACTTCTATTATCAGTCACCTATAAGGAAAACTAAAATATTTAATAAATGAAATGTAAATGAAAAAAAGGAACATAATTTATTTAGAATTAAACTCATAAAATATATTTTTTATTAATAAAATATAAAAAATTAAACATAAAACAACAAATATATAATGAAAACACTTTATAAACATAAAAATACATATTTAATATAAGAATGAACTGTTGAAATTGAAATTTATGAGTAAATATTCTAATATATTTTTAATGTGAGGCGTGTTGTTCTTGAAAGTAATGTAATGAACATGTTTTAAAAATTCTGATATCACAGCATGTCCTATATTTCGAAAAAAACTCATTGATGGTCTTCCCATAATTTCATATCAATCTGAGGTTGTTTTCAATGGTTTTGACCATTGAAACATGTTTTAATGTTTCAAAACAAAAATATTAATTTATGACTATAACTGTAAATCCATAATTTTGAATAATGTTTGATCAGTTTTTACATTTCATAATTATATTTATTATTGGGGTATCTGTATTTTAGGGAAATATGAAATCATTTTCACAGTTTTGAACCCCCAACACTTGTTTTTAAAGGATTTTATACCCATTAGATGTTTATACTGAGTAATTTTAACAATTTTGAATATTATATAGACATATTTTTTTGTGCAGAAATGTCAAAAACAACTCAATGGTGGTTTTCCCATAAATTCAGATCAATGTAACGATATTTTCTTTGTTTTTGATCATTCCACAAATGTTTTAGTGTTTTAATAACAGTAAAAATGCACTTAAAACCATAAAAAAGAAAAATTTTATTCTTGAATGAAGTTTCATCAATTCCTACTTTTCACAGTAAAACATATGATCCTTTTCCCATGATTTTATGGAAATAAGTCTTCATCTTCATAGTATTGAACCCTTGAAACTTGTTTTTAAAGCCTTTTGTTCCATTCAAAAGTGTACACAGAGTAATTCTGACAAAATAGAATGTCAGATTGACATTTTTTACATACATACACTTAAAAACACATATGTGGTTTTCACATTATTTCAAATTAATTTGAGGCTGTTTTCTATGGTTTTGACCATTCCATGCATGTTTTAATGTTTTAAAACACAAAAAAATGTGTTTATGGCGATAACATGAAAACCGTAATTTGGAATGATTTGTCATCAATTATTATATTTAGAAATCTAATTTACAGTCATTTTCCAATGAGTTTAGGTCAACCCCCATTCATTTTCATAGTTTTGACCACCAACACTTATTTTTAATGGCCTTTATACCTTTAATATGTGTATTCTTTGTATTTTTTACCACACCACATGATGTTTTGACATTGTTTCTACACGTAAACATAAAAAAACATAGTAGTGTTGTATCATGATTTTACATCAATTTGAGGTCATTTTATATGGGTTCGACTATTACTCGCATGTTTTAGTGTGTTAAAACTCTAAAAAGTGTGTTTTTATATAACAAGAAAACTATAATTTAGAATGACATGTTGTTAGTTATTACATTTCACAATTAAACCTATGAATTTTTCCCAAGAGTTTAGATAAATGTGATATCATTTGTCTTATTTTACCCCCCTGATTCATGATTTATTGTCTTCTGTACCATTTAGAAGCATATAACAAGTAATTCTGTTCCTATCGCACATCATATGGACATGTTGTATACACAAAAAACTCATCAGTGGTTTTAAAATGATTTCACATAAATATGTGGTTTTTTGTGGTTTTGACAATTCCATGAATGTTTTAGTGTTTTAAAACACACAAAACACATTTAAAAACTTACATTACAACCATTATTCTGAATAATGTGTTTTCAGTTACTATATTTCAAAATTAAATATAAAGTCATTTCCAATGATTAGAAAGAAACCTAAAAAGGTTTTTTAGTTTTGAACCTGTAACATCCCCAACCTAATAGCTGCTAAACAGGTGCCCCGATCTGGGTAGTTATAAGACATCTAGCACACCTCCCTGTACACTAGACATTTCTGAATAGAAGTGAGGGTCTAATAGGGAATGTGCAGAGACTATACCTGCAAAATTAGAGTAAACCGTAAAAAATAATTTGATAAATAATGGAAACTAAAAAGAACAATCTATACCATACAAAACTATCCCACTCCCAAAACTGGTACAACAATATACCATAGTAAATATGTCGTGCTTTGCTACAATGTCAAGTGAACCAATCTCCAAAATAAAGAAAATAGTAGGAACCCCACAAAGGTTCAGACCCCAAGTCTTGAACTTCCCCAAACATATCTTATGTCCAACTCAACTCCCTAGCACATGGCCCTTTCCCTTATCCTGACCTTCAAGCATGAAATCTACTCAGGTACCCAGCAGAGGCCCCTGCTAGGTGTGATTATAACTTAGTAGGCCACCACCAATAGTGTATATTAAATGTACATCAAAGGTAGATAGTGCCTGAAAGGGATAAATTATTAAAAGTAAGGATAAATAGTTCATCAGGGAATTCTAGACTATGATCATTTAATTTATACTACCATTGAATCTGTGTTAACTACTTATGGATTTCCTAATTTAATATACCCTTTTCACGTGTTCTGTATATTAGGAATATTCAATATTACCTAGAATACTTGAATTAAATCAATTCGTATCTCACTAGGCATCACACTATAAAAGACACATAATACTCACCTCGAAGCCTCAGTCTAGGAGGAAAGAAACTGTTAGGGGAATAAAACTCCATCCCCATCCTTAACCTGTGCATTTCTGGGAGGATCTAGAACCTTTATCAAACTCAACTTGCGGGCGTATAGCCTCATGATGATACACCACTCAACCATGCCAACTGCATATGATTATTTATCATTCACCACAATCAACCACATCACAACAACATTGCTAATATCATTTAAAACATCTCAACAATATCAATAAATATTTATTTAACATTTTTCATTAATCCATTAACACATTCAAAATTTTTATTACTTAACCCTTTATAACCACTCCTATTTCACATGCATATCTCACTGATCATTTTATAGTATAAAGCGAGTCCCCTGGAATTTTCTTGGAATCCCTTTAACACCTTTTAATGACAACCAACCACCCACATAGGCCATTACCCATCCTACGTGTATTGATAAACTCACATTACACATCCTTCAAGAATATTATCATTCTTATCATGGGATATATGTTCTCGTACAATGACCTCACACATAAATAGTTAAAGTCTAAGTTTTCAGAATATCTGCACACCCCGTGGGTGGCCCTAATTTGTTCATGTCAACCGCCATGCATCCCATGGGGATCATGAGGGATTAAATTAACTATTTATACACCCACTATGTCACATAATGTCAATAGAACCATGAACACATCAATATAGGGAATGAATAAAAAATATATATTCACAAATCTATACAAAACACTAGAGATCTGACATGTAGTCCTCCAACCGTGAATCCTTTAGTGAACGCACTCCCAACTGAGGACTTAGATCACGATTCAACCGAACCTTGAATCTTTACCAGAAATATCTCCAAAAAAGTAGTGTCCAAGAGCTTCCACTGGATATAAGGAAGAGAAAGAAACTGTAAAATAAAAAGAGAAACAAGAGTGAGATTAGCCTTACACATATCAGCAATATGAAACTAATGACACTCAAATATTACATATGATAAGGGAAATTATTCCTTGGAAGCTCTTGGAGATTTTGGGGGGTAACTAGGGTTGGAGGAAGAATATGGGAGGAAAATACTAAATGCCACCTATTTCCCCCAGAATGGAATTTTTGGAAATTAGGAGAAGTTCCCAGGCCGCACGGTTTACACATAAGATTTTCCAAACAATGGGAAAACATTGTATAGGCTACTTCCCACACTCCCTCTCTCTCACATGATTTTCCAAAATGTGTGCAAATTGTGTGGATTTCCACTGCTCGCAGGGCTACCCCTCACACTATTTTCCAAACTATGCGCAAAATGTGAAAACTTCTCACAAAGCCCCTTTTCGTCATTTTTTATATCTCGAACCCCTAGAACTCTCCATAAATGTCATAAGGACTTGGAGATACACTTTATTAACCAAAAATTGTGAGTTGTACTGAAACATAAAAACAACATTCCTTATTTAGAAATCTAGGATCTTAAATCATCCCCACCATATAATGTATCATCTTATAGACACCCATCCTAAGAATTATTGAGTTTCTAATGAAAATAGATATAGACACTATGGCCAAATAACTGATTCCCTCTCCCAAGTTTCCTCCAAAATGTTTCCATTATTCCATAGAACATGGACCAAGGGAACAACATTTTCCCGAAAAACATTCTCACTATGATCCATAATACGAACTAGGTGCTCCTCAAAGGATGAATCAGCCTCAAGCACAAAATCCTCAACATTAATCACATGAGATGGATTAGGATGATACTGTCATAATTTTGAAACATGGAAAAAATCATGCATCCCACTATACTAATGTGAAAGTTCCAATCGTTAAGCCATGGTTTTGACCCTCTCCAATATCTCAAATGGACCCACTTATCTAGGAACCAACTTTCCCTAAATCTGAATTTGATGTTGTCCTAACCTTGGAAACACCAAAAGAATCACACTCTCTCCATCCATGAACTCATGTTGTAAAAAATTATGATCTTCATATGACTTATACCATCTCTAATCTATTTTCTAATTCTTTCTAAGAAATAAACAGTTTCCCACGTATCTTTGCAAGAATTGGTCTTAACAACTCTGATTATCTGGTCTCAAACCAACTTAACAAATACCTACACAGTCTCCTATAAAGTGTCTCAAAAGGATCCATCTTTACTATAGCCTAAAATATGTTGTGGTAATATAACTCAACAAGAGAAAAGTTATTTTTCCATGAACCACTGAAATCTAGAACACATTCCCTCAACATGTCTTCTAAAACCTGAATTGTACGCTCTGACTGCCCATGAGATTGTGGGTGGTAAGACGTACTCAAAAACATGTGGGTACCATGTTCCTTATATATTCCCTTCTATATGTGAGAGGTGAATCCTGGATCACAATATGATACTATGATTATTATCATGCCAACAAACCATAATATTTCTCAAACATACAACTGCCCCAGCTGATCAACAGTATAGGTCTCCTGAATCAGCAAGAAATGAGCCAGTTTGGCCAGCCAATCTACCACCACACAAATTGAATCATTCTTCTGAGGCTTCCATGGAGGAACCACTATGAATTCCATCATCACGTCATTCCACTTCCACTTTAGGATAGCCAATGACTGCGATGAACCACCTGGACACTGATGTTCAGACTTCACTTGCTGACTGCAAAGGCATCATGGCACAAAACTCGCAACTTATTTATTCATTCTCGGTCTCCCAAACTACCTACGGAGATCACAGTACATATTATTCAAGCCCATATGTGTAGTTTCTGGGAAATGCGGAAGCGCGTGGGTGGTTGTACCAAACTCTAATTTTTCTGTTCACAACGATAAATCTGAGATCCTTCGTAATAAAAAATGATGGATCTTCAAGATAGAATGGATACTAATAGAAAATATGGGGGGTCCCAGAACCACAGAGTGTACCATCATGTTTTTGTTATTGTTAATTTAATTAAAAGACAATAGTTAACTCTTTTTAATTCTCACTTAATTTATGTTTCCGCTCACGATCTAACATGATCCACTGTTTCATTACATAATCCAAATGTAGGCTTCCTCTAATGGGGATCCACACGTGTTCTACGTATCTCTGGACATAACTGAATATATTCATGAGTGCTAGTGTGGAAGAGCCTCCACTTATGATGTCTTCCTTTGATCACCTTGAGAGCCACATTAAAAGGGATCTCATTGATCTAGTGGAGGGGGATCTTTATTGTAACATGAGAGAGTTCATGGTGGAAAATTAATTCTCTCTTGGATTGAGAGATTTTTCAGATCAGTTGTGCACATACATAGACAATGGCTAGCTTAATTAGAATAATGTAATTTGGATTTTATAACACAAATTAATAATATGAATTAATTACTTGGAAGAATTTATTCATTTAATTTAATTTAGAGTAAGAGACCATGTATAATAATAACGGTTGACTATTTTTATCACATTTCATGCATCCAATGAATTAATCCTTATATTATATATAATAAAATAAAATTATAGCTCATAAATTTTCAGAAAAACTACATGGCATGTACTTTTTTCCATGTTATTTTTTTCCTCCACCAAATTTATTATACCTAAAATAATCTCTATTTATTTCTCAAATAAATATAACTTTATCACTCACTAATAAATATATTATTTCACCGACAATATATTCTATCAATGAAATTGTTTCTAAACAAATGCGATTATGTGCCCTTGAATAATTATGAAACCACAATTGGGAATATTATTTACTAAACTAATTAAATGAAAATATAACTGAGATACTTGGACACAAATAGTGTGTGACCCTCTTGGTATATTTTATTTTTGGATTAGGTGGAGAATGCATAAATTCCACAGTTACCATCTTGAAACAGGCCATGTCCTCCATATAGAAATAAGCTAATGTCGCAATGACATATCCCCTTTACGAATGATTACTGTGTAATGTAATTCCTTTGTCTTGATATATCAAATAAAGTGGGTTTTCTGATTATTCCATCAACCCATGTGCTCGATAATTCAATATATGACTTCATAAAATTGAACATTCCCATTCCTTACCATGGACATGGATATGTTAAGCTATATCCATTCCGTAAATCATCATGAGATATCAACATTTGTTATGGAACCGAATGGAGAAATCTATTACTACATTATCTATTAATGAAACATTACTCATGACACTCCCAAAAAATCCAAAATCACTGCGAATAGTGTGCATCATAATATTCCTCAATAGATCTAAGTGTGAAAGTTGTAATACCGATTATTAAAAATATTAAAATCTATGGAACAATACAAATGTCTACAGATAGGAACATCCAAGGAAACTTTGAAATGTGGATTTCCTATAGGCTAGTCTCGTTCTCATAATATCCTCTAAGATATTACCATGTTCGAAAACCATGTGAAGGTGCCTCATAGTTTTAATGAGTCATCACCCTTAATGGCTTGTATTATTGTCGTCCCTTAAGTAACAACATCTAACCATAGATCATATATTCCAAAATAGTGTTATGGAACTTTAGGGTTCTCATCATAGTAGGGATCCACTATGACCCTTTGGTGAAAAAGCTAAGCTTAGAACACTATCACATTCATTACCACGAAGATGAACAATCACTATGAGATATGGTATTTATTAATGATTAATGTAAAATATATTTTTTTCTAGGCCACCAAATCCCATAGAATCCCACTTAGACTAGATCCAACTACTAAAAACACTTAACATGCAAGATCTCACTTGTTATTTTTGATTCGGTAAAGATAGGCCTTTAATAATGGGGTCCACTATGTTCTCTTCTGTGGAAAATTTTCCCACTGCAACATCAACCCTTTTATAGAAATCAATCAAGATATCATACTTCTGGGGAACGTGTGTTTCCCATTGATGCGACCACGGTTCTTTTGCATGATCCACTGCTGCAATATTATCAAAATACAATGCAATATGATCGTTACTGCTTGGTTACACATCAAGATCCTAGAAAAAGTTCAAATTCCAATTGTCTTCCTTGAAATCATTAGAAGCCACTACATATTCAGAATCAACTGTAGAATAGATGAAAAGTGGATTATTTGAACTATTCTATCTCATAGCTCCTCCATTGAGATATAAAGCATATCCTGATTATGACATTAGATCATAATGAACTGTCTAAAAAGCAGAATCAACATACCCTCTGATGAAAAGCCCAGCTTCTCTTCTATACACCAGTAACAAATCCTTAGTTCATCTTAGATACTTAAGGATAGTCATTATTATGGTCCAATATTGTACTCCTAGATATTCTTGATATCTATCTACAATGGTTAGTGTATAGGCAACATCAAACCTACTAAATAACTTTAAATACTTGATAGAAATTATAGATTATGTGTATAAGAGATTACTCATACTATATTTATCTTGTTGTGGCTGTGGACACATTTTCATAGAAAGATGTAGGCCATGTGACATTGGATCCCATCCCCTTTTGGATTGATCCATACTAAATATCTTTAGTATATGGTCAATGTATTTACTGTGACTTAGTCCATGAATCATATTGTGTCTATCATGAATTGCCTTGATCCCTATATTGTAGGCTTCTTCACCCTTTAATTTCATGAAGAAACACTTATTCAACCAATACTTACCTATCTATAAGACTGGTACATCATTTCAAATAACTAATATGTCATTAAAAAAACTACTAGGATAATCAACACATTCCAATTGAACCATTTATAAAAAAATGGCTCACATTCCTTCTTAATGAAACCTTATTATTTTATGGATTAAAAAAATAGAATGTTCAACAACTTGGATAGTTGATTTAATGAATAAATGTATTTTTCCAACTTGAAAACACATTTGGAATCACATAGTGTCACAAACCCTTCTAGTTATGTGACATATAAATCTTCCTCAAGATTATTATTAAGGAATGATTTTTTGATATCCATTTTACAAATATTGTAGTCATGGTAAGCTTCTATGGAATGTATGATTCCTATGCATTTAAACACAGAAACTAGCAAGAAGGTATCATTGTAGCCATTTTTTGACGTTGTTTGAATCCTTTAGCCACAAGTCTTTCTTTATAGGTGTTAAATTAACCTTCTATATCCAGATTTCTCTTTAATACACATTTTCATCCAAGATTCTTAACATCTAATAGATCATTAACAAGATCCCCGTCTTGGTTCTTATACATGGAATCCATCTCAGAATTCATAGCTTATATCCATATAGCATCTTCTGAGCTATCTACTTCTTAATTTTAGGAGAAAGGTTCATCATTGTCCTACAATAATGATTCACCATCCTCAGTGACTATGAATCAAAATCACTCTAATTCTCTTACCTCACAGGAGCTCCAACACAGTACTTGTGATTCTGGAACATCTTCCATAGGGACATATGTAAATTGTTCCTTTACTAACTTCTATGTATATTGAGAATCATCTTCATTGACGTCAATCTGTCTCCCACTGTCCTTTTTGAGGATGTCATACCTCTTATGAAATAATTCCTATTTGGAGATAATAAATTTTTGAACAAGAAAATATATATAAGAAATATCCATTTTTTCCATGGGATATCCTATAAAGATACACCTCATGCCCTATAGTGCGCTATTGAAAATATGGACTTTTATAGCACCTGAAAATTACTGTTAATCGAGGAAATGATAAGCGAGTCCCTTTTATCAGTTCTCCAAAAAGTACTGATAAAGTCCCCCTTTATGAGTGTTAAAAAATCACATGTAAAAGGGGTCTTTTATCATCTCTAAAAAATCACTGATAAAAATTTAAAAAAAAAATACGTGAAAAAAATATTTTATCATTTCAGGTAGGGACTTGAATATCAGTTGAAGGCCCCTTCAACAGCACCCCAGCCACCTCACCACCCTTTAACATCTCCCGACCCTTTAACAGTGCTAGTAATTATTCACACCCGCATGCACGACCTATCTCCCCATGGATTTGTACTCAGGAGTTGTTGTATATGCGGCTAAGCCTTTACCACTCCACTATATTGCATTGTTCTTCATTTATTAATATATCAATTTATTTGTATATATATTTAGTTATATTTATTCGTATATTAATATATTAATATATATATATATATTAACATATATAGATATATATATATATATGTTTTGTTAAATTAAAATATATATATATACATATATCATTATATTAATATATAAAGATATATTTATATGTTCATATATTTATTCATATATTAATATATATTTATAATATCAGTTTTAAATACATTTAAAAAATATAGTTTTTGTGTGTGTGTTTGTAAATAAATAAATACATATATACAACACACCAAGACACATGTATTATATGTATAATTATATGAATAATTATACATATTTATATATATTTTCCAATATGATTTATTAATATGTATATACATCTATTTAGAATATATAGGTAATATTTATCGGTTTGACAATACAGACGCAGACAAATATGTATACTAACACACAAAAACATCATATATGTATATAAATATTAATATATTTGTATTTTAAATAGAATGGATATTATTTTTTTATTTAAATAAGGCTTAAATATTGAGAAATATACTGTAAATGTTAATACGATTAATTAATTATTTATAAAATTAAATTTTTATGCTTGAATATATATAAAATATGTATATATTGTTATATAATTGATTATAAGTAACATTACATTGTGAAAAATGATATAATTTATAAGCCATAATATCAATATAAATGTAACCCCTATAATAAATTCATTCCCCGGTGAAAAATGTTTAAAAGACCCCATGAAATGTGGTTGAAATTCAATAGAATCATAAAAAATTTTGTATGCAGACAAAAAACTCAGTTTTTGAGGTTTTCTAGTCTTTTTTTGGCTCAATAAATGTGAAAAGAGGATTTCTTTGGATCATGGGGCATATATCTCATTGTAGAATTCGGTCTGATATGTTGTAGAGCTCAAACGGACTGTCGAATCAAAATTTTTGGTTATTTGATGTTTGAATTACATTTTCATCATATTTTAGATCGTTTATTATTATTTTATTTTATTTTTTCAATCTTTATATTGTAGTTAAATGATCACTAGTCAATGATAATTAGGAAATTACAAATTAAAAATACTTTTTAAAATATTTTAATGCCATTTTCACTAAATTTCTTACATATTAATTGTTATAATGTATTTATACTTTTCTAAAACATCTTTAAATAATATATATTATATTTATATCAATATTAATATACAAATATATCAATATATTATTTTTAGGAATTTGTTTTTTCAAAAATAAACATTATCAGTGCTAGGAAAATGTGATGAGAGAGGCACCTTTCTTTATCAGATCTACTAAAAAAGCACTAATAAAGGGGTCCCCTTTAACAACACTAAAAAAAGCACTAATAAAAGAGGTTCCTTTATCCGCACTAAAAAAGAACTGATAAAGGGTCACTTTAAACATAGTTTTTCGACACTTTTATATGTTCCCTTTATCGGTATTTTTTTAGTGCTGATAATGGCACTCCCTTTATGAGTGCTTTTTTAGCACTGATAAATGGTGGCATTGAAAAAACCCAGATAATGTTAGCATTGCTAGTTTGTTTCCCAATAAGTCCTTAACAAATGTCTCGCATCCCCATACTTTTTTGTGCAACAAAATGGGTTTCCTTCCAATCCATAACTCGAAGGGAATTCCAATTGGATCCTTAGTTGGCGCTCATTTTAATGTATATACTGCAGTTTGTAATGAATATCCCCAAAAGGATAATGGAAGATCTTTATCACTCATCATTGAACTCACCATGTACAACAAGGTGATGTTCCTCATTTCACTACCACCATTCTACTATGGTTTATAAGGATGAGTTAGTTGAGACAGGATCCTAGACCATCGTAAATGGTTGATGAATTATTGTTTCAAATATTATCCACCTCTATCCAATTGATGATTTTTTATCTTCTTACCAAGATGATGCTCTTTCTCATTCTTGAATTCCTCAAATTTCTCAAAGGCCTCTAACTTATACCCCATTAAGTAGATATATCCATATCTAGTAAAATTATCATTAAAAGTAATGATGAATGAATATAATCCTCTTGTTTCTAATAGAAATAGTCCACACACTTCTGTGTTCACTAATCATAGAATCTCGGGGGCCATTTCGCCCAGTCCACTGAAAGATTACACCTGATAACTAATGCACCATTTGTTGTCTGAAGATCAGACTCTCCCCTAGAAATTGTTCTAAATCTATTTGGATCCTTCATTTGAATACATATGTGCACCCCAAAAGTTGTATGTAAAACCCAATGTGTATAAAGGTATAGATTACACTTGATAACGAACACAGCTTTAGCATCCCCATGCTTCTGGGTGTAGTTCCTCTTCCAGTGTCTAAGCCTGCAACATGAAAAAACATACCTTTTCCCATTCCTTGACCTACCTATGGATCTTCCCCTTCATAGAGGGATGTCTATCGGGGGCTTTCATACCATTTAAAAATCCATGGAACATTTTCCTTGTCCTTATTTTTATTATTAAACATAAGGACTATGGGTTTACCATGCCCCATATCCTTATATACCCAGAGAATTAATTACAGATATTCTGATAGACTGTTCTCATTGTTTCTCATGTTGTAGATGGAAATAAAGCTGGTGAAGGTCTTAGGCAGTGATGATACGATGATATCTGTACACAAATCATCAAGGAACATAATCTCTAATATGTATAGGCTTCAATGTATCCAATTAGATTTAATACATGAGTCCCAATTGTTGTTGACTCTATAAGATTAGTTATGAGAAAATCATTATAGATCTCATATCTTTCTTGTCTCACCATATATTGATAAAGATCCTTAAGGTGATACATAATTCTATATGAATCTATGTTTTCATGTAGCGTAAAAAGCTCATTAGACATTGATTATATCATGAAACATTGAAATTATGTGGAATCATCTATATGTTTCCTATAGAGGGATATTTCCCCATCATTGGCGTCTTTTCCATGTGGAACTTAACACAGACAATTTCCTCTCGTGGTGAAGGATGATGCGTAAACGACTATGAAAATCATGGAAATTTGTGCTCGTGATAAGGATATCATTCTCGAGTATGGTTCACAATGATATTTTTAAAGGAATTTTAGTTATCATTTCTACAAATTATGGTGATCAATGATTTAGTATATTATCATAAAATTTAGACAAATTAAATTATTAATACTTAATAGTCACGAAATATTTTTTCGAAGTACAATATCACTCACCAATAACATAAAAATATTTTGTTTCCTGAATATTCTAGTGGTAAGGATCCATATTAACCATTGAATTATGATAACTGGGGTTGGTGAGGAAACCTGATGGGTTTTAGGTAGTCATCACAAATTCAAACTGCATTAGCTCGTAGTTCCTTGATCCGCTAAGTGGACTCTGCAATCCTGAAATCCATTTATTTTGAATTTCCTCAACCTAAACCTATTGGTCACACCATGTCCTATTGTGGTCTTCAACTCATGATGTGAACCAAGTCATGTCAACCCAAAACCTTTAATTCTAATTCCTCGATAATTTTAATCACCACAATTAGGGTTGGTTAAGAACTTTGAACTATGGTTCGATTCTATCCAAGATTACGGAAGGCTATACCGACATAATATTTTTTTGAGTGATACTATCTTTATACGTAAATTTCCATTTTATTATTTTTCTTACATTCTAGGTAATATTATGTGGGATATATATAAGTGATTAAACTGGTATAATATAATTTTAATGCATAAGCCTATCTTCTATAACATCCATCGTGAATGCTTGTTTAATTCATTAATTGTGTGATCATGAAAACACACCCAAAACAAATAAATTATGAAACTGATAGAAATTAAATAAATTTTATGATCATCAGCATGTTTGATTGGTTATTTTATCAAGAAGATGATAAACTAACCAAAGACCTAGGGTAGAAATGCCTTGAACCATTTGGTTTCATTCTTATAGCTTTCCATTTGTCCATCTATGAATCTCATAGGATTGGTTTCACCTTGGGTCCTAAATTTTGTGTTCTCCTATATATTGGGAACTCCAACCACTACATATGATTTTATCTCACTCACAGTTGAAGGATTAAATAATCCTTTACATAAAAAATCATTAGGAACACATTCCCTATATATTAATGATGAGAAGTCTCGTTGGCTGACATATTTAATTTAAATAAGTAAATTACGAGAATTCATCCATATACAAAAGTCTAGGATTAGCTCATGATCATTCATGCATGGAATGATATTTACAAGTAAATAAAACTTTCATTCAACTCTTTAATAATTATTTTTTAAGATAAATCATGCTCGAATCAATTAATTATCTTTAATTAATCAATCATTTTATCTTATAAACATTTCTGAATTTCCTTGAAATTATAATTAATCATAATTTTAAATAAATAAATTCAATTAAATTTATCTTTATATCTTACTGGTTCCATAGGGGATCCTGGTGAATTCCTGATTATAGCTACCCAATAAGTGAAATGAGAATTATAGATATGTTAACTGAAACACATATATAAAAAACACATATCAAATGTTGTGCCACAACTTTACGCCCACACCATGGTACATGTTACAACGGTTAGTATCATATAATAATAAATTTTAATAATATTTTGAAATTTGGATGATTACACAGAGTGTACCCTTTTTCACTGTCCACCCGAACTACAATCCTTGTGATATATCTTCTGAGTGTACATCGGTAATATTAAGAGTGCACGACAGGTCTAGTGGGAAACACTCCATATATTTTCTCTATTACAAGGTATCTAGTTGGGAAATCCGTGTAAGGGGAACATAGTCCATCCCTAACTTGAAGGGACTATATGGAATGTCCTGTTGGGAACATGATGTGTTATCTATGTATTGTGTGCCAACGTTTTCTGGTCCACAGACAGAGTCATTTATGACATTGATAAACTCCAAAACACTGTTTCATTTGGCATACCAGTCCCATGCATTGAACCTTGACTACATGGTGTGTATTATCGAATAGATTCATTTTTTGCTGGTGTGGTATGGATAGTAACCCTTGGGACATCCAGATGAGATACCTGGTTATATTTTAATAATAGTTAAATGAAAAGACAATTTCTGTAATGTAAATGAGAAAATAAAGGGGTGGAATAGATCTCGAGATTCATATTTTCAGAACGATTAACTTGAATTCAAAAAACTAAATTATTAAATATTTAGATAATCAACGAAAAAATTATATTATTATAATCAATGATATGACCTCTCTGATACCACTTGTATGTTCTGGGACCAGTGGAAGTGCGTCGTTGTGTGTACCAAAAATTAATTTTACCATTAACAAAGATCAATCAACGATCTGTCATGATGATAAAACTCAAGATCTTAAAAATATAACATAGAATGAAAGAAAATAGGGGGGGATCATAACCATGGATAATATCATCATAAGTCGGTTATAATTAATTTAATTAAAATACAAGGATTTCCTTGATGGAATTCTCTGTTTGTTGATGTTTCATGTCACGATCCTATGTGATTTTTCATTTCATCATAGAAGCCAAGTGTCGACTTCCTCCAGAGGTGATCCACACGTGCTCCATATATCTCTAGATGTTTCTGAAGGGATATCTAGGTTTTAGCATAGAAGAGACTATGTCTGCAATATCCGCATTTGATTGCCTTTTGAGACACTTCTAATGTGCTCCCCATGATCTGTTGGAGGAGAATATCTCTCGTAACATGAGAGAATTCATAGTGGAAAAAGAATTCTCTCTTGGCATGAGAGATTTTCTAAATCCATTCTGCAAAACCATAGAGAAGGGCTAGGTTAATGAGAATAATGAAATTGGTATTTTATTACTTAGAATAATAAAATTAATTAATTACCTGAAAACATTTATTCATTTTATTTAATTATTAGTAATACCCGATGAATAATAATAACAATTCAATATTATTATCACTTAACATGATCCCATGAAATGACCCCTAATATTATTTAATTAAATAAATAAAATTATTTCTAAAAAATCCATAGAAAAACTACATATCATGTATATTAATATACACTATGTGAACTTTTGTTTTTCAATTTTCTTTATTTCCTCCACCACATTTATAAGACAATAAATAATGACTAATTAAATATCAAATAAATATCACTAAATTACTTGCTAATAAATATATTATTTCACCCAAAATATATTCTCTCGAATAACTAAGGTTCAAATAAATTTGATTTGGCATCCTTGAATAATTAATAAACCACAATCGGGAAATATATTTATTCCACTTATTAAATGAATATTTAACCCAGATACATGGACACACAAAATGTATGACCTTCTAGGCCTCTTTCTCATTTTCATTAGATGAAACCCACATAAAGTCCAAGGATATCATCTAGAAACATGCCATGGAACCCATAGAGGAAGAAAGTAATGCCACAATAACATGTTAACTCCTACGAACACATACCATGTAATGTAATCCCTTTATCTTGAGTTCTAAAGTGAATAGGGATTCATTATAGTGTCATCCACCCATGTGCTCAATTATTATTTCCTTGATTTCCCAGAATTGAAATTGCTCATTCCTTACCATGGGCACCGATTTATTTGGGAAATATAAATTATATCAAAGGGAGTAAGATGTAAACTTTCATTATGGAACAGATTGGAAAAATCCGTTCTCACATTATCTATTAATGTAGTATTACTCGTGAAGCACCCAACATATCATACCTCGCTGCGAACAGTGTGTTGTCACAATTTCCATCATTACAATTAAGTGTGTGAATTGTAATACACATTAAAAATAATATTAATGTATAGAGACTAATAAACACATCCACATATATGAACATACAATGAATCTATAAAATTTCTATTTTTACTCACTGGTATTGTTCTCATAATATGGTCCAAGATTTTACCAAGGGATCACACCATGAAGAGATGTTTTGATGTTTTATGAGTCATGAATTCTTATTTCCTATATTATTTTTGTCCCAAAAATAACACCATCTGACCATAGAATATATATTATAGAATAGTGTTATAACACTTCGGGGTATTTATCCTAGCAAGGATCTGTTATAACCCTGGGTGAAATAGCTATCTTTTTGACATCATCACATGTATTGTCATTCCTAAGTACAATCAATATGTGATAAGGTACTTATTAATGAATAAAGTATACAGTTGTCGGTTCTAGGCCACCAACTCCAACAAGAAGCACTGCCCACTTTGACCTGTGGAACTCACACATCCTATCTTCTCGTACATCAACCAGCACCATAATGTGACCATGAACACAAACAACTCCTTCAACACCTATTGTCTAACCATAATGTTAGTCCCCACCATTAAGGCATTCCTTCATAGTCAAACACTATGTATCCACCAAATGACTCAACTTAACTCATCTCGAAAGTGTATATTCAATTGTAATAGATGCAAATGTCATTTTTTAGTACATATCATGTACCTTCAAATGTATCTCGACAAACAAGGCCATCATCATCCACACTAAACTAGATTCCTGAACTACATGATTCTGAGTCTCCAGGATCATATCATTAGTGACACAATTCCCTTTTACCTTTTGTATAAATAAACTCATAATTAAGAGACTATAGCTACTTTCCCAACCATTTCTATCAGAGTTTCAAATCCTTCTGAGAGAACGATGTGTTTGAAACTTTTATGGTGTGTGAACACTGTGAATGGTTCTCCCAAAATTAAGTGTCTCCAACACATCAAGGAATGAACCAAATAAAATAGCTCATGGTCATGAGTAGGATAATTTATTTGATGTGCCCAAAACTACTTCGACCCAAAAGCCATAACATGATCATCTTGCATTAACATTTCCCCAAGTACAACACCAGATGGATTGCAGAACAAGGTGAACCTCTTACCATGTTCGTGTAAGATCACAATCATTGTGGTCGTAAACCGCTTCAGCTCTGGAAAATTATTATCACAAACCTATGAACAATAAAACATAACCCCTTCTTGTTTATGCCTGTGAGAGGTTCTACCAAATGAGATAAATCTCAAATAAAAATTCGGCAATAACTAGGAAAACCCAGAAAACTATAATTATCAGAGGTGTTATTATGCTTCTCCCAAGACTCCACTACCCACAACTTTTTTGGATCCAATAACACACCTAACCCGGAAATGATGTTTCCGAGAAAGTGCACCTCATAAATCCATAACAGACATTTTGATAACTAGGAATAAATCCTGTGCTCTATTAGTATACTAAAGATGATATCTAGATGGTTGGCATGATCTTCATGATTTATATAGTACACAAAGATGTCATCATTGAAGAAAACTGCAAACTTTTCCATATATGGGAGTAATATCAGATTCATTAAGGCAATAGACATAGCTTTTGTATTGGTTAGACCAAAAAAAAATTACCCAATATTCATACAACCCATATCTACTATAGAATATTTTCATGTTGTATGTTAGAAGGTTGTACCCTCAATTAATGGTATCTTGATCTAAAATTGATCTAATAAAACACTGAGTCACCTCTTAGCTGATCAAACTGGTCATCAATTCTAGGAATAGTGTATCTATTCTTAACCATCATCTGGTTCATCTTCCTATAATAGAAACATATCTTCAATGATCCATCATCCTTCTTAGAAAAAAGAACAAGATATCCCATGGTGATGTACTATGACGTACAAACCAATTACTCTGCAATTACTCTAATTGAACCGTTAATTTATGGAGTTATGATGGTGCCATTCGATAAGGTGTAATGGAAACTATCTCTACTCCAGACAATAATTCGACATTAAACACAACTACTCTCTAAGGTAAAAACCCCGATATGTCCTTAGAAAACATATCATGAAACTGGTCTACAACAAAAGGGAAGACTGGATGTCTTTTTCCCCATCATCTAACATAAGGCATACCACTTGGGCTACGAGTTCTCTCTACTGCTGGTGTAGTGGCCCTTCGCAGCCCACCCAAGTATACCACTCACCACGATGGACATAAGATCTCCCATCGAGAGATGCGAACATTAGTCGACATTGATAACAGTCGATATGGGCTTGATATAACACTAACCAATACATCCTCAATATTAGTTCAAAACCTAATAACTATAGGGCAAACAGATCCCACATAAAATGTTATTTACCCACCTATAGAGCACATCCTTTACACTACCTGATGTCATCAACATGTACTCTTAATGGAGTACAAAGTGACATTACCCCACATGAAGTTTCTACTGTTAATCCCAACACAACTACGAACTGAGAAGAAATAAATGAATTCATAGCACCAATATCAAATAAATCTCTAGAAATTATGGAAGCTACAATAATCATACCTAGAATAATAGATGATATTACCTTTACCTAGGGATCCTATCTAGGTGACATGTACTGCGCTGCTATATTGGTAAATATGATCTTTCCATAGAGTTCTACATCTTCCGCCTCTACGAGTACGACCCATGGAGCTCCAACTACCTATCTGATATGGGTTAACTAACCACGTGCCTACACTGGGAATCTGCCGATGACCTCCATTATTCGCTGACTATTGCGAGTTCTTGCAGAACATCTTTACATGCCTAACCTGCTACAAACTCATCACTCAAATAGTGAGAGGGGACACTGGTCACAATTTTGCCCCGACATGCCACACTAATAACAGAAGACCTTTTCATCACCTTGATAGGCTGGTACCCTCTTCTGACTGCTCAATGTGCTTCCCCCTATGAAAATGAACCAAAAATGGTGCAACATACCATCATAAGACGCACCACATACACACCTAGCTGGACACACTAGTTCACTACCTAAAGCATCATTTAGCTTCCCCTCTGAGATAATGGCTTCATCAATAATCTAAGAAAACCTTTTTAGACCAAATATATTCACCTAAGATCTAAACTTACTTCTCATCTCATCCAGGAAGCATTTCACCACAACTCCCTCATCTCCCACCAACATCGAAATGAGGCATCTCAAGTTGGTGAAATGACTAGCAGAGTCCATCACCGACATTGTCTCCGGGGTCAACCTCATAAATATTTTTTCATTCTCCTACCTCAATTTTTCTTGGTATAAGTCTTCAAGGAACTTCTCTTGAAATGTTTTCCACATCATTCCCTCACCCTACTCTCTCTGAACCAAAATGTCGCACCAACATTTTTCTTGAACTCTTAGCATATATGCCACTGAATTGAACTTTCTCTCAAGAGGAGTCTCTAGATGGACAAGAATAGTTTGGATGCAATCTATCTAGACATCTTCTCCTTTTATCCCAACCTCTCTGGTAATGGTTAGAGGGTGTTGTAGCTGAAACTCTTTTTTCAGCTAAAACATACTCTATGAATCCCCCCTAGGTGTCGTTCCATCGTCTCCTTAAAATGATTAATGTTATCACTGAACTTATCTTAATAATATTCATGGATAATCATGTTGTCCTACTATTATATTGGGTGGGAGTTATCCACAACCTCTTCATGTCACCCAATTGACGCGTGTCTTCATGGCGGAATTTCACTACAATCCTAGACATGAGATTTAAATGCAACAATAAATATTTTATGATAAGGAATTGATATTAATATGATCATCATTTGATACAACCAAACTAGTTTTCACCCCTACCCAAATGAGTCCACTCACAACATGATCACTACCCTTCTCCATCTCTCTTATGGTCATTGATAAAACAAGTATCTAATTCACATGGTTGAAATACATACCTTCTACACCAATCTAAAATAGTTTCTCTATCCTAATTTACTGATACCATATAACAATCCACATTTCTTCTTTGCAAATAAGCATTTTATAATTACTACTTACCCATTTTATCGATCCATATTATCTCACGTTGTACAGTTTCATTACTTTTAATAAAACATATGAGTCCTCACTATTATATCCCGCACACCCATCCCATGTGTGTGCATATCATAATGTATTTGACTTACCTACATAGGTTCCTAGAATGATGCATGAATGAAAAACCTCGTACCCTTTTGTCCATTAGAGAGATATCCCAAAACCATCAAAACCACACAACAAGTGCATCACCCGATGGTGAAATTTCATCAAATAAAACAACACAGAACCAGAACAATAATCCCCTCCCATGGAGACTTGGGTTTTACCCCATACATGGGTTAGCCACTCCCAACCACGATCTTATTACCAAGACATGACACTTTAATATCCTCGTTTCTACCATCCTCAAATAGAAATAATGATAAAATAACCCCTTTATACCACTTTGTAACATCCTCGATCCAGGAGACACTAAACTGGTGCCCTGAGTCGGGTAGTTACATGCCCTCAAGCAAGCCTGCCCATACACTAGAGGATTCCAATTGGCAGTGATGGTCTAATAAGTCATGTGGGAGGAATGTACCCTCTATATAAGAGTAAAATATAGTAGATAACAACTTAAATAATGAAAATAGAATTGAATATTCAATAACATACAGAGTTAACCAACTCCCAAAACTAGGTACAACCATATACAATAGTAAATATGTCATGACATGTTATAGGCTCATGTCAAAAAACCCCAAAAGAAAGTGAATAAGAGAATACCAAAAAAGGATCATACCCTATGTCTGGAACATCACCCAACATGTCCCATTTCTATCTCAATTCCCTAGAATAGGGCCCTTCCCCTAGTCCTGAACTACAAGCATGAAATCAACTCGGGTACCAAACGACGGACCATGTAGTGTATGAGTAAAACTCATTAGGCCACCACTAACGGTGTCTACCAAATTTCTAGAAAAGGAAAATAGATCATGAAAGTGATAAATGATGACAAGTTAGGATAAAAAGTTCATCCATTCATTCTAGAATATTGTCATTTAATTTATACATTCATTGTATTCAAGTTCACTACCTTGGGATTTCATGATTTGTTATACCCTTTTCATGTGTTCAATTTATTTGGCACAATAAATATTTCCATGCATATGCAAATAAAATCATACCCTATCTGAATAGGCATCACATTATAACAAACCCATAATCCGCAACTTGAATCCTCAATCTATGTGGAATGCTACCGTTAGAGGAATGAAACTCTTCCACCACCCATAACCCATTTATTTAGTGCACGAGCTAGAACCTCGGTCCGACTCATCCTGTGGGTATATAACGACAAGTAGATACCCCACTTAACCAAAAATGTGAAAATTCTTATTTATCATTCATTATAATAAACCATATCAGAACAACAAATACATTAACAATTACAATATCACAAAAATATCCATAAATGGGACATTAATATTTTTCTACAATAAATTATCAAATTATTCATTTATATTACTTACCCATTTAGCCTCATTCGTATTTCCCGTGCATATATTTATAATAATTTTTGAGTATAATGATAGTCCACAGGCATTTTCCCTTAATCCCTTTAACCATTTTCTTAAATCCATCCAACCACCCACATAGGTGATTACCAAACCTATATGTAATACTAAACACCTATTTCACATCCTTTGACATTATTACCATTTTCATCATGGCTCTACGTTCATGTATAATGGCCTCACACTTGGTTAAACTCTAAATCTGGGGAATATTGGCACACCCCATTGGTGGCATTAATTTGGTCAAGTAATCCTCCTTGCATCCCATTGGAAACTATAGGGGTTAAATTAACCATTTAGACACCCACTACATCACGTTATGTCAAAGGAAACAAAAACTAACCAAAACAGGGCAAGAATTAAAATCCTACATGCAAAATTCGATAGGAAAACAATGGAATATAACATATAGACCACATACCTTGAATTCGTTGGAGAACTCACTCCCAACCAATATATTATTTCTCGATTCATCCAAAACATGAAGATTTATGTGAAATATCACTTAAGAAGTAGGGTTTGAGAGCTTGAGATAGAGATATAGGAGAGATAAAATCCTTAATAAAAGAGAAACAAGTGTGGGATTAGCCTTGCCCGAATATTAAATCTACATCTAAAGACACTCTAAATTTCCCTATGATTAGGTATATTGGTTCTATAAAGCTCATGGAAGTTTTGGGGAATCACTAGGGCTAGAGGAAGAAGGGGGGGGGAATCTTGAGTTCCACTTATATCATATGTAATGGAATTTCTGTAATTTTTTGAAGTTCATAGGCCGCACGGTTTCCCGCACTGTTTTCCAAACCATGAACAATCCTTGTAAAGGCTACTGCCCTCACTCCCTCTATATTGAATAGTTTTCTAGACCTTGTGAAAACCAGGTGGATTGCCACTACCAGCCTGACATCCAATCACACGATTTTCCAAACCATGCACAATCTTTGTAGACTTACTAGAAAGTCCCCTTTCTCCCTTTTTTAATGTACAGAACCCCTAGAACACCACCTAACCATCACAAGGACTTGAAAAAAATCATTATTAAAAAAATAGTATTAGATCTAAAACATATCAATAACATACATTATAGGGAAATATTGGATATTACAGACCCCCTCACTCTTATTTTTAATGTATTTATACCTTTGAAAAGTGTATAATGAGTAATTCAAACCAAAATACAAAAAATATTGACATTTTGTTTATATATGCATTTTAAATACTATTGGTGGTTTTATAATGATTTCTCATCTATCTAAGTATATTTTCTATGGTTTTGACCTTTGCACACATGTTTTAGTGGTTTAAAACACTAAATATGCATTTATGGCCATAAAAACAAAAATTCAGAATTAAATTTTTTCAGTTTCAACACTTAAAAATTAAAAATATAATAATTATCCTATGATTTCAGGTAAATGTGACATTATTTTCCTTGTTTTTCCCCCCATCACTTGTTTCAAAATGGTTCGGTAAATTTCAGATGTTTGTACGAAGTAATCCCACCACATCGCAAGTAAGATTGATGTGTTTCCCACTTTTACAAACAACAACCTACCAAAAGTAGTTATCCAATTTTTTCACATCAATATGTTATATTTTCCACGCTTTTGGACAATTCCATTCATGATTTAATATCTTTAATCACTAAAACGTGTTTATAGTCATAATGGGAGAAATAATAATTTGAAATGATGTTTCATCAGCTGCATCATTTCAAATTTAATCTATATGTATTCTATAATTATTTTAGAAAAATATGATATCGTTTTATTTTTTTCTCATGATCAATGTTTTTAAGACATTGGTATCTTTTAAAATTTCTTATTGAGTCATTTAGGTCACACCGCTTGTAGAGTGGACGTGTTGTTTTCTTGTACATTTCAAAAATAATTAAATGGTGATTTCCCATGATTTCACATCAATTTGATATTTTTTTTATTTTTTATCACTAATCATTCATTTTAATATTTTTAAACACTATAAATGTATTTACGAGCATCATATGCAAACCATAACCTGGATTGACATTGTGTCGATTCCATCATTTCACAAATCAATATGTTTTCTTTTTTACTATGATAACTTTTTTAATCAATAAATATTTATTTAAAAAATATAATTTCATAATTAATATAATATTAGTAAAATTATTTATTTATAATAATTGTAATATTGGTTTAAATAATTACTAAATTGTAGATTGGTTATTTTATATATTTCAATTCACAAATATTATTTATGAAAGAGATTTTCCCTTTCTAAACCACCATGTATTTCATGGTCAACAATCATTTAGTAGTGAATTTTATATTTGAACGATTTATTTTATAGGTGTTTCTTTCTGGGTAGTCAACAGTGGATTTTTATGTAATTGGTGGTAGTTTTTTAAACAAAATATAACAAAAACATGGGAGAAGTTTATATAACCATTGCTAAATTATTTTTCTGTGGTTATTAAGACCTATCACTAAATATAATATATCATTATTTTAGTAATGATCATCATTAGTTTTAGATAATGATATTATAGATGTTGTATTAGTTCCTTAAAAATAGTCCATTGATCTATGGAATTTAGAATTTAATGATGTGGGATGATCTATAAGGTTGGAAATTTCCTTGGGGATCATGAAGATCATCAACAGAAATATATAAACTAAATAATTTTCCATTTTCGACAAACACTAATCCCTTTTTTTCGTATAATTACCCTCTTCATGCACTTTCCTTTCAATATTACAATTTCTTTTTGAGATTCCCAATTAACGACAATACTCAAGCCACCATCGGGTGTCACACAAATGGATGTCACCGCCCTATAAAAAAACTGATGGTGTAAGCCCATAACCCATCCTCCGAACATGTTTGGGATACTCATTCCCTAAATATATATCTACTACATCATTCTAGGAAACACATACTCCTTATGAAGGGCTCATATCCCATACTTCGTAAATTATAACATGTTAACACAAAAATATTAACCGTGATTATTTAAAATTTTTAAAAATCTTAATGATATCTAATTATTAAAATTGTCATTAATATTTGTTGTTATATCAAAAAAATAAAAATATAATATTGAAAATTATATTATAAAAATAAACATGTCCAAAAACAAATTAATTTTGACCAACTAGATCTATCAAACGATACCCAAGATGCACTGTTTGATCCATGTTGTTGAAACTATTTAATTGGCATTAAGACATTATAGTTTTTATAATATATTTTTCATTATAATATTATTATGGTAATTAAATAAAATGATATATTAATGAAAATAATTTACTCCATCACCATTGGTAGGGTCATTTACAAGACATCCATCGCGCTTTTTGTAATATTAATCTGCATCTATGTTTGGCCAAAAATGTGACCTAATTCATTAGAATTTATATAAAATTGTAAAAAATACCGAAAAAGAATAATTTATAAAAAAATGATATAAATAAAAATGAAAAAAATCCAAGATTTTTCTTTTTATAGTATAACATTGAGACCCAACAATGTGAGGAATTCCGTACTTCTCATGATTCATATATATTTTTTAATGAATTCTTATAAAAAACAGAAACAGAAATGAAAAATTATATTTTATGATGATTATGATATTATGATACTGAATGATTTGTAATTACCTCATGAAAATAAACTCAGTTGATATCGATAAAGATCCAACATTTCCCATGATAAATTCATTTACAATATTTCTTATATATTTTCATGAGCTCAGTGATGTTTTATTGAACTCATGCCATAATCTCTATTTGAAATATCTATATTTATTTCCTACGTTTTAAAATTCCATGTGCATGAAATAGATTTAGGAACATGAAAATAGAAAAAAAGGAAATAAAAATTATAAAACTCTATCATTTTATTAAAAAAATTTACTCATTTGTTTTAAATTAGTTTTCATGGAATATTAAGTTAATATTTCCTTAACATGAGTATCAAAGACCTCATTTTTCTAATCTATATAAGTATGCCTCTTATATTATAATTAAGGGGAAATCTAAGAATTTCATAGGGAAGCTACTGAAAAATCTACCCATTGATTCTGGAAGCATCACAGGTAGGCACCCCAATCTCATCAAATGGAATGATAATATTGAAGTCCTTCAGGTACCAAACATCTTCCATGGTCATATTTGTATACCATCTATGGTTGTAGTTATTTATTTGAAAAATGTAATATATAATTAATAAAATACAATTTTTTTTGAAAAATGAAATATGTACTAATAATGGTAACTCCACAATATACCTTTTATAGAGGGGTCACAAACTACTCCATCACAGGAGGAGAATTAGGTGGTGGTATACCAATGAAACAAGGGGGAACAAATATATCTCTAGTAGTATCTGGTACAACAGATTGACAAGGATCCACAAAAGATAACATCAGTGGGGGCATTCTCCGAGATGCTGATCCGCTAAGATCCTAAAAGTTTTTTTTCTTTTCATTCATTCATTGAAAATGTTTAATGTATATGAAATGTTAAAAATGAAAAAATAATTTTGTTTTATAAAAATTAAACATACAACAATTTATATATCTATGAAACACTTCTTAATGATAAATTTTAATATATTTTCATCACCAATTTATATTTTTAATTATCATCATCTTTATTATATTCATTAAGAAACCCCATACCAGAACTCCATATTCAAATACCAAAATATAAACATTTTACTTTTTTTAATTATTTAATAATTAAAAATGTGAATAACAATTTCTCATTTCATAATCATAATATCAAATCCAATTATAAAGTCATTTATATCCTAGAAATTATTTTTTGTTTTAGTGTTATATAGAATTTGGAACTCTTAATACAAACAAAAACATCAATTAATATTTTTAGTGAACATTAAAAAAATCTTCATTTATAATTATAGCATCGAAAAATCTAATCCAAAATTCATAATTGCTCACAGTAATCTCCCATACTAATAAGAATGTTTTTAATAGGGGGTGACCCCTGAATTTTTAATTAATGTTTTTAAAGGATACAAATTTTAAATTACATGAAATATTCTTGAAAACAATTTCCATCAAACAAAAAATACATAATATTTTATAAAATAATTTTTTGTATAAAAGTCAACTATTCAATTAAGAGTCAAAATGGTTTTCCAAAAAAATTTATATTCTTATGTTGAATGAAATATTTCGTTAGAATATATTTATCTTCTTGTAAAAAAAATTTAATTGAAAACCTTATATTATTTAATATTAATTTAAGAAAAAAAATATCATTTAAAAAATTTTATAAATAAATATAATTTCAAATTATTTCCTTAGATAATTAATCTAGTTATTTTTCAAAAAATAACTTTTCTATATTGGTAAACAAAATTCCCTGAAAACCTATAATATTAATATCTATATAGGTCCTACACATGATTTGGTGGATATTTCCCAATGGGTTTTGAGTTCCCTCCTCATTCCTCATCTTTTTAATATATCTTCATGCTAAATTTTTAAGAACAAATTTTATATATTTCTTTTATTTATCACTTGAATTTTTATAAAAACCTGATTTTCAAAAAAATTAAAAGGTTGTTTTTATATATAAATAAAAATATACTAATTTATATTCTCATTATTTTTAACAAATATGAAGGAACTAAAATTCATGGTATTAAATATTTATAATACGATATGATTTTTAAAACATTCATGGAACAGAAATTATAAATAAATAGTGCATGGTTATATAATATTATATCCTATGCACATTATCCTTGATGATGAAATAAAATGTTATAAATATATTTATAAATTGAAAAACATTATTATCAAAATATTTAATTAAAAAATTATAAATTACATGAGAATATTGAAATTAGAATCCACATAAACATTAAATTGTAACTCTAAAAGTCATTAAAACAAACTTTTAAAACATAATAAATATTTAGAAGAGAGAAAATTTACATGAATTTTTAAAAATTGTATTTTCGAAAAAAAATTCATCACTTGAATATTTGTCTCAATTATGTAAACATAGAAAATTAATGGCTTAACACATATAGAACAAAGGGGAAAATTTTAATAGCAAATACAACCCATGAAATAATTAATGATCTATATTTTATAACATACTTTTATCATTAATGTTTTTTTATAATTTAATACAACATAAAAAAAATTAATTATTTTGATAACTCTAATAAAAAAAGAAAAAACTAAAAAAAACATTATAATCCAAAATTAAACACATACAGATATATATATATTAATGTTTAATGAATTAAATAATATTCTATAACCTTTTTAACACTCACAATTGACAATATAATGATACTAAATGATATATTTAGGGTAAATATAATGAAACTTTTAGAGGGGTTATGTGTTTCCTCGGATGAGGGGATCTGAGTCGGGGAGAGGGAGGTCTGACAGGGAATCCATGTAACTTCCATGATGAGGAAAAATGATGGGTAGAGGGTGGCTGGAGGTTGGTATACATCACTAGGGAGGAGGGGAACCGTGGGACGAGAGATGAGCTCAGGGTGGGGGGGGGGTTGTAAGGGGCAGAGTTAGAGGGGTGTTGTAGTGGAGAGGTTCTATAGTTAGTGAGGAAAGAGAAAGGTCATAGGGTGGTGAGAATGAGGGTAACCTGATTGGGGTTACTAATAGGGATGGGAGAATAGGTGGTTCGGGGAGCGAGGGGTGAAAGGGGGACGGTGTCACTTAGAGGGGGTAGGGTAAGGGGAGGAATTCAGTTTTTTAACTTTTAGCGATGGTTTCTAAAATTCAATGTTAGTTGTAAAAAAATAAATATATAGTGTAATTTTGAAAAAACTACCTCTATATTATATTTTTTAATATATTTAATTTTTGTTATATATTAGAACTGCTTCAAATGAACAACAGTTAATTACCCTTTTGGTAGGGAATGATCATGAATTTAAGTTTTAGAGTAGGTTAAAAGGGAGATAATTATTATAATTTGACTTCAATGAAAGGAATTTAATAGATACTAGAAGAATATTAATGTTCTTATACAATGGTTGTCTAAAATTAATGTTCTATGAAAAAAGGGATTTCAATGTGGTGATTCAATAATAATTTATACATTTACTGAATTCTATCTTCTTTGAGAAAGTGGAAACCAAAAAGTTCACAATCACACAAAATTTCTAAATACTCTGAATAAAAATGTAAATTTATAGATAATGTCAAAAAGGTTTATAAACCTCTAGATTTGGGAATTATTTTCAATTTGGTATATATTTGTGCACAAGTATTTCATAATAAATTAAACATTATCAAACAAAAAGATAAAAACTCTAGAATCAAAATCCAGTCAAAAAATAATTTAAAACATCAAAAATTAAAACCATAAAAGGTTTAAAACACATTACATTTTTTTTTGGAATTTTATGAAGTATTCACATCAAATAATGAACCATAAAAACAAACTAAAAAATTCAGAATGTAAAAATTCATAAATTGTAAAAACATTAAAAATAATGTAGAAGCAAAAAAATAATTCCTAAAAAACTGATTGACATTACACCCCCACAATTACTCCATTTAAAACTCTATTATTAGTTAAAAATAATTTAAATACTTTTTGGATGAATAATTTTAATTGTGAAACAAAAAAATTATGAAATTGAAAGGCAAAACCTTATTTATTTTTCATTGGTATCCTTGAGTTAATCTTTTAGATGATACCACATTTAAAATACATGAATGTAAGAATGTAACAAAATAAAAAGAAATAAAAATAATGATAGAGTGGAATTAAAATGGATAATTCTTAGATTAAACCACTAGAAGGTTCTAGGTTTTTATTAACTGTAGTCTTGTAGTTGGTTAGGATAATCCCTGATCAGATTGAGGGTTTGGTTTCATTGAGATAAACCACAACATATGACTTTTCTCAGTGTCCCTATGTATCAAAAAAGAATATATAACTGAAAATAATATAAAGAAATTCTATTCCACCAATAAATAATAAAGGGATAATTTAATGTTTCAAGTGGAATTATAAAAATATAGGGGTTATCTCTAAAGAATTATTTGGCTCCCTCTTCTATATGGCATGAATGTTGTTGTAAAGGAAGTGGTCACATAACTAGATTCTACTTAAAGTATTCCTCTTATTTTATCTCCACCACTTGGGTTGTATATTTATAAACATCCATGGTCTATTCCATTTGTGTTATATCATAAATTTTGAAAAATTTAAGTCAAAAAACAATTCCACTTGAATGGTATTAAAAAATGAAGAATCAATATAAAAAATTACTTTTATTATAAGTAAACCTGAAAATTTATCATTTATGGAAAGAAAATTGGGATAATAATCATATAATCCGATTCATTATCATTATCTTATAATGTAAGAGATAGGTAGAGAGGTGATTATTTTTTATAATAAATTATGAGAAGATCATGTTTCATGTTACCTTCAATGAAGTGATTCCATGATTCTTTCAAAAAATGTTGATGCCTCATAAGAATATTAGGTGCAATGTTTTCATTAAATACCACCTCATGGAATTTTGGAGTGTGTTATAATGTTATTAATTCCATTAGAATATTTTTCTCAACTGCCATAGGCATAAAACCATAAAGAATTATTGGTTAAGTCTCTTCCACCACATGTTGTGGTTTAGGTTCTAATTTTTAGACGAGTGAAAGAATATATTATTCTTTCATTTTAGCATTTCTATTCAAATTTTTATGACTTTATTATGTTAATTCCTATGGGATTCAAAATCATTTTTAAATTATTATTTCATATACAATTTTTTATTCCATAATAATTTGAATTTGAATACATAAATTACAAATTGTTTTTGAAAATTTATGATTTTTTCCTATTTTCTATGGATAAATTTTTTTTTGAAAGTGTTGAGCCACCCTAGAAATGGTTACAATTTGATAGAGCTTCCACATGCAGGATCTCAAAAATATTTTAACTATATTTAGAAAAAGGATGATCTTGGTCATTCTCTTGAAGATTTGTTGTGTTTAATCACTCACTATATCCAACAAATTTTTATATTTTTTATATATTTTTTATTTATGAAATAAAAAAATAGAGGTATGAGAGTTAACAATGAAATAATAAAATTAATTATCAAAATGTAATTCAATCAAAATCAATGAAAATTTACTCATTTTATAAAGGTAGGAGACATTTCTGATAGAATATACCCCATTAAACCACTATTGTCTTATTATTAGTTTCAAATTTACAGAATGAGCACACTCTACTATATGTTTGAGAATACACTTCTTTTAATAGTCTTGAATATATAGTGTACTCAATGATCACTAATAGAACGCAAATCCAACAACAAAATCAATGGAATTTATTACAGAAGTGAAATCTATGCTTTAGGTGGCAAGTGGAGAAAGAAATGTGACTTACCTACAAAGTTCCCCCACAACCTATATCTATGAAAATAATAAATTATAAAATTAATTTTCAAAGGCTTTGGTTTATCATTAGATTACGTTCCCCAAAAAATTAACCATTCTATCTACTCCTAATCATGATCATACATGTTCATAGTGAAGAAGGAAATAATGTGGAAACATAAAACATAAAAAATGAGAGAATAAGATGAAGAAAACGACTTATAAAAACATGGTTTTTATCTTAGGTATGTATTCGAATAATTTAGGTTTATTTCATTATATATAACCAAATATGGGGTCCTTATTGATTTATGAAGGTTTTGGGGGTTCCTGGTGCCCGTGTGGAGATCAAAACCCCATTCAGTGGAGGTTTTTGATCTATTTCACGATTAGAGCAAGCTGTATGTTTTATGAATTAGTTTAAACCATGTGAGTCTGGATAGTGGGGTGACATGGGGTGCAAAAATTTTCCATACCATGTAATTTAGTCTGCTTGACCATGTGGAATCTACAGAAAAAATTACCGAGGTGTTTCACTAGGCTGCAACACTATTTCCTAAACCGTGTGGCCTAACCTTGTGGTATGACCCTTAATATAGCTAATTATGCATGGTTCATGCATGTCTTGGCAAAATCATGTGGCCAAAACATTTCAATGGTATTTTTGGGCAAACATTCTATTTTTACCATAAATTATGTATTAAAAATGTATTTCTTATCCCTTTTCATGTATTAAGGAAACACCCCGCATACTCTCCCTTTTGAAGAAAAAATACTTCTATGTCTGGCTTTGATCGTATGTATTCGTCAGAAGTCTTATTTAAGCATCGTTGTTTTCATTGGATCTTCAATGATATTTTCACAATTTCATTTTAACCATTAATTAATTTTCATTCTATTAGTGATGTAATTTAGATATAGGGTTATATGACCAATTTTAAGATCATAGGCCCATTATTTTGATCTCATTCAATCCATAACGAGCTAGATACTGATAATGGATGAGGAGAGTGGTACAAGTACGTGGTCGGTGGAAAATAAATCAGCCTCCCAGATGCAAAATTTTATAAATTAGTGTGTCCTTGCATATAATTCATTGGTTATTGTTTGATTAATTTATATTCGTTGATTGTATTCATTATAACGATGTTCAAATATCATTGTTATATATATGATCCATCATTCATGAATTCCTCAAAAATGATGTTCACCCAATGTTGGGCGATATCATTTATTGATATTTTTGTGCTTTGACAATTTTTTGGGGAACCATGTGGGTGTCCTTTAGATTGACCATATTATTGGTATGAAATCCATTAATTAAATTACTATTGAGATACAAATGGTTTTTCTTAAATCTATTATTGCACTTGACCGCCTAAGGTAATTGCCTCAACATATTTAATCCATGTTAAATGATAAATTGGAAATAATATGGTATAAATATTACTTTGACTAGTATATGTTAAATGGAATGCATGAATTTTCTCATCCTTACCCAAACCATATCATGTTATAAAAGGTAAATGAGAGAACCAAGTAATTCAATATGAAATGGCTTAAATAGTTTCTTTCCAATTAGCTTTGTCAATATAATCCAATGTAATGTCTTGAACCTTAATTATTTTAATGGAATTGAAATCAATTAGCCTTCATTATTTAGTGAATCATTTGTAAGGTGGATCATTATATATACATTGACCATGAAATGTTTACCGGGGTTGTCAGACGTGAGTTATCTTTTTTTTCTTCTTAATGGGACTCCTTGAGAACTAACGTACACCATTAAGATTCTGGGATGTTAGTTGGCTTGGTTGAGGGAAATCATGGAACCTAATCCTTATCTATCATTGGATTCTCTGGATGACATCTCATGTCCCACCATTATTCTTATAGGATTCCTTGGAGATTCTCATCGTATAAAGCATGGATTCTATAGACATGAGGTGATATAGTTATATCCTTGGTCCTAGACCAAACTTATCTCATTTTACCTTCGATGTATTCCTTGGACTCAATATACAACATTATTTTACAATTTCATACAAAATGATAAATGTATTTAAATATTACACCTTATCTAGGATACAATTATTACTGAGTTGGAGATCAGTGAGGTCTCGATAGCCTTGGTTAATACATTGGGACCCTTTCATTATTATTACCATTATAGGTTTACCTGTCACATCTTAGAGAAATCACTATTTTTTCACAAGGTGATGTTTCTGTCGGACATTTCTCATGTGACATAAATATATATACTATAACATTATTAATTAATGAACATGTTACATGTTCAGACACTATTTGGTGGATGAAGTATGTACATGGGTATTTATGTTACTATAATGATATACTTTTATATATATTCATGATTTCACACAGTCTCAGATTATATTACAATGACTAATTTATAATGATGTTATTAGTGATGGACCAGTGAGATTTATCGCACACCCAATCTGAGTCCCATTGGTACTCGAGAAGATTACATTCATGCAAGTTCTGGCAAAGGGAAGTGTACTACATTTGACACTTGAATTATTGATTTCATAGTATGGATTTGGTAGATGATGATCAGGAAGCTCGGGATTGTGGGGATAGTTTTTTGATTTATTTTTTCAAATTTCTTATACCGTGTACAATTTATGTCTTTTTATCCATTTTTTCAGATTTATAGATACATTAAATGTCATCATCATCATTTGGATGTTATTTTATCATATTTCATTAGATATTGATTTTTTATTGTACTAGATTATCTACTTATCTCCCTAGTGTGCTGAACTCTAGTAATGAGGGAATAGACTCCCAACAGACACACCTTATTCCATCATTGCAAGTCGGCATGATTTGGGATTTTGGGAGATGCACATGAGGTCGTATGACGCACTAGGATTGAGCCTCCCGTTGAGTGGAATACATGTCCAGGACATCACAATAATAAAATATATTAAAAATTCATAATAATATTGAATTAAATTAAAACCCTAAAACACTATTCAATTTGGAAATCTGATGTTTCCAATACTTGGAAATTGAGAGGTGATAAATTTTTATAGGGGGAGAGGTGAAAATTCATTTCAAAAAATATCCTCCAAATGATGGCACATATTATCCAATTTATATTGAATCATTGGAAAACATTGACGGTAATAATGTTGTCCAACTATTTATTCTATGTCGATCGATGAAATTTGATCTCTGTTGACCACTTGACGAAATAGTAATGTTCGATTAACTCCATAACATTATTTTGGCCAAAAATACACTTTTTATTCCATATATCCATGTTCTAATGAATTTTTGAACTTGAAAATGAAGGAATCCCACATGGGAAAAAAATGATTCTCCATATTTTCTATTTCTGAATATATATTTTTAGCTCATTTGGATCATAAATTTATGAGATATGGGACCATGTAAAAATTATCTGGATATGTGCATAGATTTTAAGGATGGAATCCAATATTGATTTTGTGCCTCCAAATGATGGATTGATTTTGGGACCTATTAAATGAAATAAATCACACCATGTATAAATACCAAAATAGTAAAATATTATAATTTCAATTAGTTTAGAAAAATTATGAGTGAAACACATAAATATATTAAAACTGTTACAATCCAAAATTTGTTCATTTTTACAATTTAGCTCAAAATGATACTAAAAATATAAAAAATAAACCTTTCAATAAAATAATACATTTGTGGGATTAGAAATATCGAAATAAAAAGTTTTATAATTGAGAATATTTGACCAGTCACATGGTTGTAACATGGAGGTTTTTGGGGGTAATAAATCATTAAGGGGTGAATTAGGACTAACCTGATCATCACCTGGTTTATAAAAACGAGAATTAATTTACACCTGGTTTGATAATCATGGTGGATATTCATAGAATAATTCTAATTTTCTTTACAATCCCTGATATAGATTATGAAAATAAATATATCCATAAAGATACCAGGTTTATGATTTTGATTTCAAAATTTCATAAATTTAAATATATTATATGTGATACAACATATCTAGAATTATACATTATGATATGAAGTTCACAATTTTGTGACATAATATAGTATATTCCATTGCTAATATATAGTTCCTAGAGGAAGATATGTATCAATACTCATGGATAGTGTATATATTTTCCTGGGGAGGATGCTAATATGGCTAGTATTGAAATAAGAAAAATTATTTTTATATTAGGGAACCATAATCATGTTATAAAAAATAAAAGTCCCTAGATGGATAACATATTCCACAATGATTTTTTATTATATTAGATCAATTTTTCCATCCAAATCCACCCTATTTTAGGGGAATACTAATCCAATGGTATCAAAACAATGAATTATTTTTTTGAAAAATAAATTTATTGAATTGGGATGCAGTGGATTTTAAAAGGTCCAGATGAAAAATACTTTGTTGAAGTTGATGTAGTTCAATTGTGGTATTTGATCAAGGATACTGATATCAAAAGAATGTAACATCGCATAAAGTAAAAGGAAGATGAATTTTATGTAGAGTATGAATCTAAAATTATAATATTTTATAGCTATGATATGGATTATATAGACAAAATTTTATGCATGTTTAGCTAATTAATTTATGGTATTCAGATAAGTCTCGAAAGGATGCCAGTCTCTCAATCATTTTCTCCATATAATGAATTTTTTTAAGTGATATTGAGATATATAGATATTTCACCATGTATTATGGATTACAATGGAATTTAGAGAAAAATAGGACATTAGAACAAATGATGGTAAAAGTAAATAAGTGGAGAATGGATTTTCCCACATATCACAATTGTGTAAAGAAACACCCTGATACTCATAAAGAGAATGGGAATTCTACACCAGTGTGGAGAGAAAGTCTATTTTTCTCATCATTTCAAGGTTACCAAATAAAATTCGAATGTGAAAGGAATCCACTATAAGTAGATGGAAAACTGAAAAAATTAATACACCTTGGGTTGAGGGAATATACCATTGAGGAAGCTAAGGGATGTTGCTCAATATTATTCTACTGTTAAATCAAAAGTTGAATGATTAAGTTTATTGTTAATTTCGATAATTTAATTATTTTGTAATTTTATTTTATAAATAATTTCCTAGATATAATAATAATGAACCATATAAAGATAGTATTATAATACTTTTTGATTAAATATTTGGAATTTTATGTTGAAAGGTACTGATGATCAGGAGGAATAATTCAGTGAAAAGTTAAACTTCATTGAAACATGTGATTATTGTAAATATAACCCTTAATATGTTTTTTGGTTGATATAATAATTCTGGGAGATATTATTGATAAGGATAAGGTAAATTGGGTTGTATTGAATACCTTGGGAATAATTAATAATTTTTTGAAAGGATGGTTTATTCTTTATTTGTGGAGTTTACATAATATTTGGATTTAGGTAATATATCCAATAAAATGTTTTTCACATAAAAAATAAGCCAGCATTAGTGTTATCGATTAGTTTTTATGGTGACTAATTTTATTAATAATTTGACCAGATTATGTGACGAAAGTGTTCACATGTTTTTTATAATACTATTAAGTGATTCTTCATGTTGTTTGGAATAATGATAATTTAATATTGGATATTCAGTGACCTTATTTCCGAATTTTGTTATATTAATGTTATGTAAGGGTTATAATTTTAACTATTATTAAATGTTTTGTGTTAAAATATGGGTTAGATTTTCGAGATTAATGTATTACTTCACCATATTGAGATTTATGAATATTAAATAACATTGACTAACCATATTGGTTGTGGAAAATAGTTAGTGATATACATAAACACATTTCTCTATTTTATATATATTAGAAACCATTAAAAGTGAATTTTTGTTCTTCATGCATGAAATAATCATTTTGGGATATTTATTTCTAGGAGTTGGAAATGAATTAGAAATTGATCGAAGAACAACCAAAGTATGAAATTTTCCTTATGAAATAGAATCATATTAAGTATGTGTATTTTCATATATACTTAGTATATATGGAAATTAAATTACTAATATTTACTGTAAATATCTTGAAATAAAATTTTATCTTATTACCATCATTTTATATGATATGAATATCCATTTTTACTCATCAATTATTTTTTTATTTGTGGTAATTTTTATTTTCTTGATCACCCACATTCTAATGATCAATGTTCCTTATCACTCTCCATCTGTATGTGGGTGTCATATTTCTATTCTTTGTCTATATTTTCACATCATACATATGTTATACTATTTTTGAAACCTATTATGTGTTGTTTTGTATGTATTTCAGACATCCATTTCTCTATTTAAATGGAATTTTACATTAACCACTTTTACAATGTGGATTTCTATGAATGAATTTTCTAATAAAACCACTTTATTATTGAGATAAATATTAAATAATGAGTACATAATATATAAAATGTTTTATAATGTAATACCGATACAATTTAAATTCAGTTCGCAAGGGACTAGTCCTTCGTACACATTAACATTGATTTCAGGATCCATTTGATGGAAGTGTATACTATTTTAGATCATGAAATTAATATATAATAATCTCAGTATAATGAATATAATTATTTTTTTATACCAGAATAGTTTAATAATAATTTAAGTAGGTGTATAATGAAATAAATAAAATCCCCCATAAAGGAACATGAAAACATCTTTATCACCTGTTTAGGTCTTCCCCAAAATACATCCTAGGATATATTTCATCCCAAAAAAGGATTTTAATATGAAATGATGTATATTAAGAATTAATTTTTTTGTGGTCTTTTCTAAAAAATGGTTTTAATGAGTGAAGAAGAATGGGGTGGGGAGGCCTTTTATAAGTGAGGTGAGGGTCACACTTGTAATTATTTTAAAAGAAAATGTTCACCCACATTTTAGTCATACCAAAAGGATTAAAAATTGAATATTTGAAGGAAAATTACATGATAAGGTATAAATAATTTCACATTATATGTTTTATACAAGGTTTTAGGAAATTTATCACTTTTCAATTTTGTTTAAACCGACGATAAACCCATTTTATTCCATTTCTATAGTAGATTATTATTTTAGTTTTAAATATTTGTTTTTGTATGAAAATAAGATTAACTTATTAAAAGATGTCATTATTCTGATTCAAAATATGGAATACAGTTTAACTAATTAAATTCATACAAATGGAAAATTTTATTTTTAAATCAATCTCAAAGACACGACGTAAAAATGGGCTTTCCAAAAAAAATGATCAAAATATTACATGGTTTTTATATCACAATTCAGTAAGAAAATTATTCAAATAACCATAGTTAGATATATAAAGATATAATTGGACAAATTTTTATTTATAAACAATTGAAAATTTAATTAAATTTATAAAAAATATAAATGAAAATTTAGTTTACAATAAAAATTCAATATTAATCATTAATCATAAAGAGTTTTTTTTCAAATAAATATCATAAAATCATTGAATTTAATATTAAAAAAATTAGTTCACAAAAGGTGAAAAAACTGCTCTTTAGGAAAATAAAATCTTTAAGAATAAAATATGATTTTATTCATATCTTTTATATATAAAACACATAAGATGAATGTTAGTTATTTTTCTGAATATATAATATATAAATTTCGATAAATTCATGAACTAGAATTGAACTGTATTATTAACATGTTTGATTTCATAAAAATATTTTTTTGAATAAGATTTCTTCATTGTCAATTTTTTTTTAGTTTTTATTATTGGTTACAAAATAATTCATTTTATATGTATATTTAAAACATATATTATTATAATTTAGTTAATCCTATTCATACCAACCATCATAATGCTTTGGATATTTCATTTATTTTCAATAATAATATTTTAAAAGTATATCATGTTTTGTTTAATCTCAGTGTTGTGTGTAGCACAAGCTAAACCAAATGTTTTCTGTCATATAACATTAACTCAGTGTTTATTATAATGAAAAATATTTAAAGTATTAAATTTATTTTAAAAAAATAAAATCATAGGGTGTTACATTATAACAGCTTCAAATAAATATCTCCCTAAAAGTTCCTCCTAGTTACCAATGGTTTATCATTTTAAAATTCCTATATAAAAATGCACATTGTTAAAATGTATATCCAAAATTCCCATAAAAATGATATTTGAAATCTTAATGGTTGCCTGTGTAACTCATAACTATATTTCCACCTAGGATCACATAGATGTTAAGTGAAGTGTTAGGCATGGAATATAATTATAAATAATTATGAAATGTGATCGAGATCATTGAGAAAAAATAATTTGGTTGATCTGGAGAAGGTTCATTACCATAAATCAATTTTCCTTATTGGTGTCAAAAATGTATTTCAAATAATCAAATAGGAAATAATTTTATTTAAAGGTCATTTACCGAATGTTGGGGAAATATATTTTCATCCAGATTGCGAACAAATGAAAATGTTTAAACATGATATCATTCAATTTTATAGGACAATATAATCATTTTTCATGCTTTTATCAATTTACACTTCAACAATTACTATAAGAGATGAATTATTTTCACGTTTGAATCATTGAATTAGATCTATAATATAAAATTAATTCATTGAATATAAATCTATTGAAAAAAGGTTAACATTGGTTATCCAGTATAGATTAACCTTCTTATGCTTAAGTAATACATTAATCTCTAAAAACTCATACAAATTTCAACATAAAAAATTACATAAATGGATAAAATTCTAACTGATCCAAAATATTAAAATCCAAAAATTTAAAAATAATGTCACTAAATTAAAAAAAACATATCATTGACCACCCATATATCATAATGTATCTATTGATTGTATGATACAGAACATGTGAATACCTTCATCATGATTTTGCATCAAACATGGTAATAATGTTAATTAGAATAAAACCTTATTGAAAGAATACATGATTTCACATTACTTACATAAAACATATATTATTGAGTATATTTTCTAAATTAAGAAATGATTAAAACCCAATCAATGATAAGATAAACCACATTTTTTAAAATTCATGTATCATTTTCAAATTCATTAATACTATCAAAATTAAATGATTCATATTCAAAATTTCATTATCATATCATAATTATATCAAAAAATTTATCATATTAAGGGTTATTTACCCATAATAAAAATATAACCTTGACATTTAATCAATTTTCTAGTCTTTAAATACCATTTAATATATTATTCAAGTCCTATAATGAAAATATTGTATAAATAGTCATTATATATATTAAGATTCATATAATATTATTATTTATTTTCAAAAAAACATAAACATTAATTTTTTCACCCCACCCTTAATCCATTAACTAGGATTCATCTTTTTATTCATTAATACCGTATTCCCTTTAAATGTAATTTTTAGTATCTTCATTGTTACCAGTATAACCTTTAATCAAACCACCATGATTATCTTTAGGATATTTCCCCAATTTTTTTAATATTTATAATTCTCAATCATTCCACATTTAATACATTCATCCTATGATTATACTTTTTGTAGAATAATATTCTCTTCCATTGTGTAAACCAAAATTTTCTTATTTTTTTAGTTACATACATTATGTCGTTAATTTTCACCACATCCAATCATTTTAATACATTAGTATATGTTCTTCCTCCCACATTTTCAACATGTAGAAATATAAATCGTCTTTCATATATGTAATACATTACTCTATCTCTCAGTGAAATCTATCCATATCATCTTTGGGGTGTTCGAGAGTCTATTAAGGTAAAAAATGTTAATAATTTTCTCTAATAAGTGATTATAAATAATCAAAAAAAAACATTACTCAATCCATTTTACCATTTGGATGCTTATTATAAAATTTTCCATTACATTAAATGTTTACCCCTTTCCTTCTACTTTTTACTTTTTACTAAATCGTACATGTATAGTGTGTGAAAACACTAATCATAATGGGAAACCAAATAATTAGGAAAAAATTATAAGATTCAAAATTAGGATAAGTTATTTTCAATATATAACACATTTGGTTTGTTTAAGGTGATTCAATTTTCTCATCTATTTAATTTCTTTATGATGGTTAATAAAGAGTTTGTTAATTTTAAAATCATATTCCATGGGAGTGTCAAACTGGGTGTGTTAAAAAGATCATTTTTGTGCGCCAAGTGAAAATTAAGTCCTTCTAAATGTGTCCACTTCAGATTTATGACGCATATGTATCAATTTAGTAGATACATATATTATTTTTGTATCCCTATGGGGAAGTAATGTTTTGGAAACTATTCATACTATACTTTACCTAAATTTCAGGATTTTTTCCTATACATTGGATCATCCTTAGACTTATCATTAGATACATCCCATGACATATTCGTTAAATATCCCCATCCATATCACTAATGTTTTATCATAATTGATTCCATAAGTTTATTAAAAATTTAGAATGATCCTAAATATAGTCATTAAGGTTTTCATACATAGATATTGCATAAGTTTATATTAATATTGAGTACATTACTCAAAAACACACCTAAGAACTATAATAGTTTAGTGACATTGGAAACATGGACCAAAATCATATTAATTCACGAATGATATTAAATATCTTTCATAATGATATACTCATAATTTAATATTATAGAAATACCCTATACAAAAAATTTATCCATAACATGGGAAAATTTAATATAAGAAATATTGATCTTAGATACCATGTAAGGGTAATGAGGGGAGATACAAAGGAATAACATGACCATAATTTTATGAGAACATGAGAAAAAAATTAAATCCCTACCCAGGATACCAATGATCATAATCCCGAGTTCTGGAGGAAATATTGCTAATTTATGGGACCTGAATCATAAGTGAATCAATGAACATGATCCACAAGAGCATAACATTATCATATGACATAAAATTTTTCATACATATACAAATAGAAAATAATTTACATAGTAGTGAAGAATCTCTACCGATGATATCATATGGGAATTATTTTACTTCCAAAACTATCATAGTAGTCGTGGTTCACTCTTAAGACCATCATAGCGACTAAAGTACCTTACTGAACCAAGCTTACCTGAATTTCCAGTCTTGTATATATCAGGACATATGAATCTATACCCAATGCATTGGACGGTGATATAACTCCCATATATATCACAATGAACCCCATATTAAGTATTCTACAATACCATAAAAAATCAATATAACACATCCCATGAAATGAAACGGGTTTCATAAAAAATTCATTAAATCACAACCTATGTAAAATTGATATGTTTCATAATCATTTCATCATCTCATATATTCATAAACCACAAAAAAATTGGTTTTCTAATATATTTTTCATGGAATCACTCGTTGAGGAGAAACAAGTTTCATAAAAATATTTTAATCATAAAATATTCATATAAAACATGAAAATTGTATCCTTATATAATTTCCCCAGTAAATCATATGTTACATCAATGATTCATATTTAATGGATAACAATTTTGAAATATTAGTTAGATTGAATGTTTCTTGAGGAAAAAATTATTATATTAAAAAATATTTATAAAAAATATTTTGGAAGTTATTTTCTTTTAATGTAAACATACGAATGATAAATGAATCCTTAAATTCATTTTAAATATTTCTTGACAAAAATATCCTTTCTCATTTGAAAAACTCTTTCAAACAATAAATATTTACAAAATACATTTCTCTATTGAAATAATTTGATAAAAATGTAATAAAATTTCCCAAATTTTAGGTCCTTCTTTATTATAAAGACATATGATAAAATTTAAGGGAATATTCAAATCATTGAGAGATCATGATAATGAGAAATAATATTAACTTCATTAATGGTAAAATTATAACATACAATGTAAATAAATAATATAACATTTTCGTATTTATTAATATTTTTGAATTAAATATTAATTTTACTTTAATTTGGATTCAATGTTTGATGGTGTTCCCAATAAAAAAAACAGGTTTCTTTGAAATCATATGTTGCATGCAATGCTGAGCCATACTGAAAAAATAATAATATAATATTATTTTAAAAGGTAATTAACACCTAGATATTTTATTAGTGGGAATAGACTAAACTAACGACATTATAAATACACATATTTGTTAAATGTGTTTATATTTATCCAACAAATTTTAGAGGCTTAAAATAAGAAATAATCTGATATTAAGCATAAATACTCTAATATTCATTAAAAGGTCGATTTACCGCCTTTGGATGGAGAAACCTCAACAAATCCAGTTTAGGTTACTTTTATATGATTTATTTGAGAAAATAATATTATCCTTTTGAATTGGGATATCAAAATTTACATTGGACTAATTTTTGTGTTTTTCTGATAATGTTCATTTTTTAATGATTAGTGAAAAATATTGTATTTTAATTCATAACTGCCTTTGAATATAATTTATTTATATGGTTATATTATCATTCTAAATGGTTTTAATTTGTATTTAGATTATATTTTTACCATTTAATCCTATGTTAGTCATTTTATGTACTTTTATATTGAAATTGGACACAAACTAGTGTCAATTTATTTATGGTTATTATTTCTTAAAAACACCATTTTTGTTTAAAAAGTGAGAATTAATATTAAATTAATTTCCCCGACTTCTGTATTTTGAATTTAGAAAAATAGATTCCTTATTTGGAAAAATTATCTCCAAATTGTGTAAATAGGTAAAATTTTTTATTGGGCATTTTGAATATTTACTTCAGAAAATATTTTATCTACAATGGAAAAAGGGTAAATCTAGTAAATAAGGGTAACAAAATATTATTATTATTATATAAAATTACCCTAACATTGAGTAAATCCTATTGGTTGATGCATTTCCGAATATGGTCATCCTTGGGTTGATTTTGGGACCCATGGAGCCAAATAAGAGTGGCAATGACACATTATATTAATTAATTTAACGTAAAGACAAAAATTACATAAACAAATATCGTTTAGTAAATCAATTTTTAATGGGGATATTTACATTATCTCTAAAACTATAAATATTCATTGTATGTTTAAAACTATATCCTAAATCATGGTATTTGTTTTATAATTTTTGGACGTCAAATAAATAAAATTGTTTGTGACACAATAATGATGTAACGTTTACCTCATTAATAAATTATTTAAATAAATAAGATTATAAAAACTAAAACAATATATAAAACCTATAGAACTCTAATTAGATGGTTTTATATAGACCATGAGTGTTATTATATTCTATGTTTATTAGTTTTGGACTTTTAGAAACTGAAAATCATTATAAAATAAAATAATATGTTCACACTTTCCTAAATAGTCCCTCCTCCCCTAAATAAAAGGACACCACTTCTAACACAATACTCACACCTCACAAGACCTTTGAAACGTCCAAAACCTGCCAAAAATATGCTCTCAAGATCCTTCTATTCCACTAATAAGCTTTACCATAGGCAGAAGTCACTTTAAGTAAACCTTTTGGTTCAAACCAAAGGAAGATACCCCATTTAAAGGCAATGTCTTCTCTTAAGTCCATTTGTTTTATTTTACATATCCAACTCCCTAAACTATTTTTTTCATTTATTTTATAACAAAACAATTATCCTAAATATAATAGGTTTTTTATGAGAAATATTTTAACTACAATTATATGCACCTCTATCTAATGGGTAAAGAATATACAATTTCAGTGGATGGCAGACTAACACCTCACAAAATGATGATTATTCGATTTTATCATAATGCCTCTTATGGTGTCCATTATGATGGGACATTATTTCTAAATATGATATATATTATGTTTATGTTTTATGTTTTATTTATTTCTTTTTAATTTTTAGCATACCTTTATGTTTTTCATTATGAGTAAATGTGATAATTTCCTTTGAGGAAGTGCGGACTATCGCCCCCTCAATGTGATACGACTCGTCCATACCATGTGTGGGAAGTATAATGGATTTTGTTATTGAAATTATATATGATATTATAATGTAATTATAATATAACTATTAATAATTTATTTTTCATTCAATTAAAACACAAAATTTAAATGAATGTAGCACTCAAGCATACCTACTACTTACTGTCTCTATTAATGGTGAATTTCATTTGTTATCTCCATATGTTATGTACTGTTATTAATAAATATTGTTTCTGACGCTTTCGTCGGGGCGCGCGCTCGTCCGTCCGTGGGGGAGGACGCGCGGCGCTTCTGTTGCCCCGCATTCCCGCTTTCCAAAGGCGGGCGGCATTCACTCCTTATTCAGGGACGTCTGCTCCTTGATCGAAACGGGATGATGGTATGTCAGTTCTTACTCCTGTGGATTTCTCCTCAGGACTCGTCACCTAGTCCGGGTCTCCCTTATAGATTTAATATGTAGTTCATGAAACCCTTCCCAGTGCCATGTTTCCATGGACGCCGGTTAATTACACTGCTTCTGTCGGGACATTCCAAAGGGTCCAGTCAGGGCAGCAACCTTCAGTCAGGGGTGTAGTCACGTTTAGGCATTAGTAGCGTGTCTGGATGCTGGGGTACCTGGCATGTCTGTCTGTTATCCTTGACCACAAGGCTTCTCCAGGGCGTGGAAGCCCGAGGCATCCCACATCGAGCGCAGGGAATTATATGTCGTAGACACATATCTGAGGTTTTCCTCAGCTTCCCGTGCTCAACATAGGGTATCCCGCAAGTTTATCGTCCAGCAGAGATGGATCAACCCAACCAGAGCATTATCTAGGATAGATCGGATTGAGGGATCCTCCTTGAAGGGATATCGATACCGGGGCTAGCCCATGGGCAACAGTGAGGAAGAGCGTACCGACATAGTCTCACCAAGATAAGACGGTCCAGGCGGGAATCAGAATCGGTGGTAGGTTGATGAATGGAGTGGAAGGAGAGTGAAGTGGGACCATCGCAGGGGCGACAATGAAGTTGGGCTTGAGCCTTGATGAGGCTTCCTACGTATCCCCGTGGCAGGGAATCAAAGTCCGCGTAGTTCGGGATGACGTCGATAAGCTGACGTGAAGGTGGACCTTGGCCCGATGGGTATCGTCAGTGTACCGACGTGAAAGTAGACCCGTGGGTCCACTAATGGTGGGCTTGAACCTTGGGAAGGTTTCCTACGTACCATGCCTTGACATGGATCAATGTCCTCGTAGTTCAGATTAGGGAATACAGTTTAACGTCGTGTGGGACGATAGTGAACCCTGATGTGAATGAACGACGGGCATTGAGTGTCGGTGAACCGACGTAAATGAGGGACCTTGGTCCAATGGGAAATGGGGGCTTGGCACACCGACAAGGAGATGGTCTGGGCCAATGATTTTTGGTCTTGAACCTCAGGGAGGCTTCCTACGTACCATGCCTTGACACAGATCAAAGTCCTCGTAGTTCGGATTGGGGAATACAGTTTAACATCATGCGGGACGGGGGTGAACCGACGTGAATGAGGTCGGGACGACCGGATGGTGGATTTGAACCTCGTAGAGGCTTCCTACGTACCATGCCTTGACATGGATCAATGACCTCGTAGTTCGGGTTAGTCCCAACGGCTTGCGGTTGGACTGGAATTGCATTTTAACGTCATCCTGGACGTAGATAGACTACGACGTTAATTGGATGATGGGTGGGCTTGAACCTCGTGGAGGCTTCATACGTACCATGCCTTGACATGGATCAAAGACCTCGTAGTTCAAGTGGGATGGGTCGCAATGGCTTACCACTGGACCGGAGTGCAGTTTAACGTCGTGCTGGACGGGGGTGAAACCCGATGTGAATGACGGGTGGGCTTGAACCTCATAGAGGCTTCCTACGTACCATGCCTTGACATGGATCAAAGACATCGTAGTTCAAGAGATGAGTCCGTCGGTGAACCGATGTGAAAGTAGACCCGGGGGTCCACTATTGGTGGGCATGAACCTCATAGAGGCTTCCTACGTACCATGCCTTGACATGGATCAAAGTCCTCGTAGTTCACAAGGGAATGCGCAGTTTAACGTCATGCTGGAAGGGAATGAGACCCAACGTTGAAGAATGACAGGTGGGCTTGAACCTCGTAGAGGCTTCCTATGTTCCATGCCTTGACATGGATCAAAGACCTCGTAGTTCCGGGAATATTCGGGGTCAGGGTCGGTGCTCACTCTAAACCCACATGAGTCATGCTCGGTGTGAGAAACAAGAGGTTGCAAGGACCTGACGATCACGTCGTGACGGGTGCGTCCTTGAGAAGCGGAGAGGGGCTTACGCGTTGAGCGGCCCATGGTGTTGGGACTTACTCCAGGATGGAGGCCCATGGCGCGACAGAGCGCGGGAAAGATGGACCTTGGTCCGACGATGGGAGGTGCCTCATTCCCTATCATGCCCTCCACTGACCTTGGTAGTGGGGGAAGTACGGAGATGCAGAGGTACTGCCATCCGTTGAGGGGGCTAGGGTCGCCCTTCTCTTACGAACATACGCCACTCCGACAAGGAGGATCTCATTCCATGTGAGGAAGAGTTCCATTCCCGTGGAGACGAGTGGTGTAAAAAATGTTTGAGTTGGGGGGACCCTTCACGAGGGGCACGAGGTCGGGTCACAGTTTTACGTCATGTGTTGAGGACGTGGTGCTTGGCAGTTTAACGTCCTGCAGCTCGGATGAGGTGGGTTCACTCCACACCCCTAGGACTTACATAACCGATACCCTCTGGTCCTTGGGGAAGGGAAGGTACCGGTAAGGCCATGGTTATGGGGGGTCGTGGAACGAACCATCGAGGGGTCCACGTTAGCGTGGCTATGAGAAGAAGCAATAGCCGTTAGCGTGCCTATGTGAAGAACCATTTAGGCGAAGCAATGCTACGGGTGGTATTGTCCATGGGACATTGAAATCACATCGTGCAAACCTGGAGGGCCGCATGGGAAGAGGAATCGCTAAGTAGAGGAGTGTGCTTTGCGAAGTGGAGTGCCTTGGCCTTAGCATGGGGAATATGTGTGAGTGGAAGGTGCTTCGCGAAGTGGAACAGTGTTCGCGGAGCACTGCCTCGCGAGGAAGGGGTGCCTCGCGAAGCAGGGTCCTGCGAAGCAGTGTGCTTCGTGATGCATAGTGATCCTGCCTTGGCATAGGGATCACTAGCATGGGTTGGGTGTTTCGCAAAGCATAAACGCTCCGCGGCTGCCCGGGTTCCCTTGGGAATCCCCTTCCTTCGCGAACGCCCTTGAGCTTCGCGAAGGGCATCCCTCTCGGAAGAGGGGCTCAAAACGAGACAAAGCAGAGTCGTCTCGTGAAGTAGAAATACCTCGCGGAGCTCATGATTCCCGGGGCAAAGAGTGGTTCGCGATTCGGGAGAGGAGTAGCCTAACGGTCGGATCGTCCTTCCTCGGGACTCAGGGGGATTCCAGTATTTATAGGGAAGGGGCGCCGCGAAGCAGGGCTCACACGCCGCCTCCGGTGCTTCGCGGCGCGCTCACGAACGTCAAATGGGTTCGCGGAGCATTACCGCCTCTGGTGCTTCGTGGCGGCTCGCGAATGTCAAATGTGTTTGCGGATCATTACCGCCTCTGGAGCATCGCGGCGGCTCGTGAATGTCAAATGTGTTCGTGGAGCATTACCGGCTCCGGAGCTTCGCGAGGCCGCGAGGGTCGGGGCGCTTCGCGTGGGTGCTTCGCGTGGGTGCTTCGCGGCTGTGCTTCACGAGGCAGCGCGCCGACTGTCTTTTTCCTTCCTTTCTTTCGGGCCGTATTTTTTGCGCCAACAAATGCCCCACCTCAGACTTGGAGCCGCGGAGGGCGAAGGGTCGAAGTCTGAGGGAAAATCGCCAAAATATTCAGTGGTTCGCGATGCAACATCGCGAAGGGCCCCCGTGATGCTCGCCGGGGCGCAGATCCGGACGCGCCGCGATTCTTCGCGCGGGTGAGGCGTGCCGCGATGCTCCGGGGTCACCGCCTATAAATAGGGGGTCCACCCTCTTTTGTCCTCACGTGCCTTCCTTGTCTTTTTGTGCTCTCGACTGTGAGAAGCTCCGCGTACTCCGCGACAGCACTCCGCGAATCGAGCTTCGCGGCGAACCGCGGGTCTCCGACTCTGCGTCCGCGCCAAGCGAACCTCTGTTTGTCGGCCTTGGCCGGACGTCGCGGCTTGGTCTCGCGACTGATCATCGCGACCCGGCTTCGCGATCGAGCTTCGCGGTCGAGCTTCATGATCCATCCAAAAGAATCCTTTTCTGAGGGACAGAGTTAAAATGGCCCATCAAGAAGCTGTCTTGGGGGTCCTTGCAGATGCTGCTCTTCGAGATGAGATGGACAACCGTCTGGGCTTGGGGGAGATGATCCGGAGCCACTCAGACCACACTTCTTTGACAGATCTTCTCTCGGCAGGTCAGAAAGATTATCCGCAGTGCAAGAAACTTCCGTTGTATGGCTTCGGGCTAAGGGATGACATCTTCATCCCTGAGGCGAGTAGGGATGAACCAGCTTGCTGGTTCAGGAGCACACCGTGCCAGTACCAATGGTTCAGGGCGGCCGATGGTCACACGCGGGGGGACTTCACACCCGTTACAGCTGACTGTCTCTACAACCATGTGAACGACATCGACGGGAAGCCATTGCTGCCGGAGACTTCCCCTCCCCTCTACCATACAATGCTGAAGGCGGCCTTGCTGGATTCGAAGAAGGGATGGTCCGATGAGTGGGACCTGCGCCAGGGCGGCAACGTTACCGATGACTGGGCCTGGGCCTACTGGGTAGGTGCCTCATGCGAGGAGTTCGGGGCCGAGTTGAGGAGAGTGGGGTTGTATGAGGCATCATGGGCCTCCCAATTCCACATTTACCAACCGAAGCAGCTAATGCCAGAGTTGCTGAGTAGATGGTCATCTAGGAACAACAATTTTCACCTGAATCAAGGGGAGGTGGGCATCAGCCTATGGTATGTGTACCAGATTTCTGGGGTCCTGATCTTGGGGGCCATATATGACGAGTTCCTCCCTGTTGCCAGCGCGTGGGGGGATGCAGAGCAAATGTTGCGACTGGCATCGGCACTGATGGCGCTTGTCCCTGGAGAGGATAAGGAGGCAGTGAGGGACGTCCACTTCAGGAGGTGGTTCAAATGCTTCCTGAATTTCCCAGAGAATCGAGAGTTCCCCCCGAGGCCTAGAACTTGTCCAAGGGCGGCCCAACGGGGAAAAGGGCACTCCTATTGGCGGGTCTTGGAGGACAGCCAATGGAAAACTTGGGGTTTCAGTGTCAGCACTGAGCAACAGCCGATAGTCAGGCTGGCAGCATTCATCGCGGCTCTCATCTGTGGTTGGATCCTACCGGTGAGAGATACAAGCATGGGGGTACGGCCCAGCTCGTTTATCATGGCGTCGATGTTGGCCATGGGGCAGCGGATCAACCTGGGGATCCCGATGCTCACCAAACTGTACAGAATGCTGCGACATATTAGCGAGGTCAAGAAGCCACCAAGGATATGTGGGCCCTTCCACCTCCTGTATGGGTGGATCGCAGTGCATATCAGGGGGATTTACAAATATCCAAACCCCATTTCGCCGCCGGGATCAAACTTTCGCCCCTCCATCCTGAACGCGGTCGGGAGCTTCCCGTTCAAACTGGCCATTCCGATGGTGCTGAATAGGGTGTGGAGGGCGGACGAGTTCAACTTTCATCCCTTCCCATTGCCGACGGGGAGGCTTACTGATGACGGAAGGGGAACGGAAGAACATCAGGCTTACCTCCTGGCCTTCCGAGGTGGAGTTTTGGTGGCACGAATAGATCGTGATCCGCTCTGTGAACCGTACACTCCGTATCGGTTTGCGAGGCAGTTTCGGTGCCTTCAGCAGCTGACCCCGCAGGTATACTGGGAGGTGCGTCACGAGGAGCACCCGTGTGTGATGAGGCAGTTGTGGCTCATGTTCACACGTGAAGATGGAAAGATGCAGATTGCATTGCCTCCATCCACCACCGCCTTCGGATTAGTGAAGGAGTACGCCATTAGTTGGGAGGCCGCTTATCCGGGGGAGATGCTGAAGCAACCAACAATCCGGGTTGGTGACGGTGGGCCTCCTCTGTCTCGAGGTTGGGGTCGGAGGGCAGCTAGGGCCGCTCGCGGTAGCGGGGCTGCCATGGCGGCGAGACCCGCACCGGCCGAGGGTATGGCAGCAGTGGTGGATCCGGTGATTCTGGGAGAGCAGGGTCATCCGGAGGGGCGGCCACCGAGGGGATTCCGTAGGATATCCACTCAGGCTCCGGGGAAGCGCTTGCGCCACATTGACATGGCATAGGACGCCGTCTTCCCGGAAGCTTGGGACATTTGGGACGTCTACCGAAAATTCCTCAGCCCATCCGAGATATGGGCCCACCTGAATCGGCTCAGGATGGAATTACCGGGTATAGGCCCACTTCGGGCTGGATTCATGGCGTCTCCGGCGGAGGCAAAACAATACCTGGAAGAGCTGGAGGATTACATCCACTCCAGTGGTGTCCCTCGCCCAATGACAGACCGGGTGAGGGTACTGTTGAATCAGACGGTCCCCCCATAGTTATCAGCTGCCGATCTGAGGGAGCGCTTCCCCTTACCGGTGGAATCAGAGGACTCCTCTAGGGAGGATGAGGCTGGAGGAGGGAGCCCGCTGGAGGAGGGCGAGGTCGGAGACCGAGGCTCAGAATCCGACGATTTCACGGAGGCTCTCGAGGTAACATTCCAAACTTCTCTCCTTACGATCTGTTCTTGAATCCCTATGGACTTCTCACCAATGTTTGAGCCATGCAGGAGGAACTTGTTCGTGGGCCTCATTCTCGCTCCTTGGCGGGTGATGATGCGGGACCTTCAGAACCCGCGACTATGGCTGCATCCAGTTCTGCGTCTGGTGGGACCAGGGGGCCCGAGGTGGCTCCTCTGGAATCCTCGGACCTTCCGACAGTATACGGGGGGCCTCGCCTCGGGGTCCCATCAGTACCGGATCAGGAGCAGTGGTCGGAGGTCGATCTTCGTAAGTCTCCTCCACCGGTCTCCTCGTTGTCACATGTATGCCATGCCAACTAATGTTTATGTCCCTCTTTGTCATGCAGTTCTTCGACTGGTGTGGGCTGTTGTGGCAAGGCTGGTCGGGATGTCTGGTGGCGTCCCTCCTAGGGTCATGCCAGTGATGGTGGAAATAGTCCCTCCATCTCCTCAAGCTTCGATGCACATCATCACTGTCGGGTCCGCCAGCAGGGCCGTACCCGAATTCATTGAGGTGGACTCCGAAGAAGAGGATCAACCGGTCGGTCCCAGCTCTGTCGCACCTGCTTCGACGCCAGGTGTCGCACTAGATTTTACACCGGATGTTGAACCTTCCGAGGATTTCCGGTGGGCGTATCCCGCGTATGAGCCTGCCAATCGCGCAGACATGGGACGAAACGGCCTCCGACGAGGAAGACAGCAGCATAGTTCGCCGTCGGTCGTGGAAGCTGATCGCACGCTTTATCAAGGAAACTCCTGAAGCACAATGGCTGGCAGAAATGGATAGGCTGCGCTCATGGTTGCGTGAACTGTGCGCTGGGGGAGTGGATGCCCAACGTCCTCATGCACTCATCCGAGATCTTATGGCTGAGAAGATCCGGGAGCATGATCGTGGGCTCAGCGTGGGCTGGCAGCGGAGGAAGGCGACCAACATCAAGAAGTTCTAGGAGGCTGAAGGCGAGTTTCAACAGATGCAGACCAGGGCAGACGAGCTTTCAGCCTCTCTTGATGCACAAACTGAGCTGGTCTCACGGTTGAAGGCCCAGCTGGCAGAGGCAAAAGAGCACATGAGGCAGGCCTCTGAAAAGATGGTTGTCGTTCAAGCTGATGTGGAGAGGGCCAAAGCCAGAACTGACGAACTACGCCCCGCCGCTGCGGAGGAGGAGCGAGAGATAGTTCAGCGGCAGCAAGCCTTGGATGCCGCAAGTCAACGGGTGGCAGAGCTACAACGCTCTTTTGACGGGGTCAACCCCTCCATGGGGGAAGTCAACCCCCGAATATTGTAACAAACCCAAAACCCTTTTATTGGTAATTTCGTGCTTCCAAATTTTACCTTTGTTTTGAATGCCGTAGCACGCACGATTTCCACTGTTGAATTGCCTTGTCACATCCCTACACTGTTTGCGGGACGTTTGACGACAATTCCTCAAGCCAGTCCAGATTCCCGAAAGATGGGGAAGGCTTGATCGGAGGAGGAACTTCGAGGACAGCCGAATTACCGTTTCATCGACGTGCTCTTATGCACGAATGGGACAACGCCAGGGGCTTTGAAATCAATCCAAACAGATGAAAATGGGATGTGTGAATCACGATACCCAAGATTCGGAACACTGTGGGGATGGCGTGACAATAAGGGACAACCGTTAACCTTGGAGGATAAACGGTACCCTTACTGCGTTAGCCCGAAATGGGGACAAAAAAAGAGCATCGACCGCTGACCATATTCGCAACGCGGGATTTTATAAATTTGTTGTCGATCAATCCTTCGGGACGTTGGCCCGTAACGGTAGGAGAGCCCTTGAGCGTAGTATCCAGGCCGTTCTTGGGGGTCCCTCCAAACATGACCAGTCTTCCGGAACATTGGCCCAGGACGGTAGGTGAGCTGATGCGGCATGAGACCAGGCCGTTAGGGGGTTCCTTTAGACATGAAAGAGGATGAGGGTCCGAATAAGGGGAACGCAAAGTGTGGAATATGGAGTGATGGTCTGTCCGAACAGAATCCAACACTTAGGTAGTTACACCACCGTGGTGGGAGTATGTGTGATAGGCGCATCGGTTTGACCATGGATCATTCCTTCTTTTAGACAGGGCCTCTCTGGCAAGGGGATCCGTCACTTTCCAGTGGGATCTTGGGGCATCCTGAACATGTTCAGGGCAGAACCGCAGTTTATTGTCATGCGTTGAGGACACATAAACTCCTGTAGTTTAACGTCATACGATAGGACGTGGAATAAGAGGGAAGGAAGCGTGTGGTGCGGTAGATATGAAACCAACGCGAATGAGGACATGGAGTCCAAATCACACCACATACCCCCGGAGGACACTCTTTAGGTCGAGGGACCAAGAGTGAGGGTTAGGCTGGGCCCGAAGCAAAGTGGTTGTGCATTCCTACGTACCCCATGAGGATGGGAATCAAGCCATACGTAGTTCTGAAAGCCCATGTTATCATCATGCAGGACGATGAGCAGCCTGACCATGTTGGTACACATCCTGCCAAAACTACTAACCCCACGTGAGTCGTGCTCGGTGTGGGAAACAAGCAGTAGTGGTCGGAATTTCCCGACACAGAGAGGGGCTAATTAGGGAAAAGGGACGCTCGGTGAATACCGGCCTAGTGACACTAACACGATCTTGAGGCGCACCTAGATGCGTGAAGAGAAAGAGCCGAGTATGATGGAATTCCACTTGAACGTGGGGAAGTGGAAATGTGTGAATCATGATGCTCGAGATTCAGATCACGATGATGGAGGCGTGACTATGGAGGATAACTGCTGACATATTCGCAACACAGAACCCTGTCGCATTAGCCTAGAATGGAGATAGACAAATGAGGGTCGACCGTTGACCATGTTCGAAACAAGGGACCGTGTCACAGATGTTGTCAAATATCCGTATGGACGTTGGCCCGAAACGATTGAAGGGCCCTTAGGTCCAGCATTCATGGAGAGCCCTTAAGCTTAGTATCCACGTCGTCTGAGGGTCCATCTGGATGTGGAATAGGATGAGGATCCAAATAGCGGGCTCACAAAGCTTGGTCATGGGACGAGGGGAATGTCCCTATCAAAATCCCACACTTCGGGCTCTTTGTCAAAACACATATGAATACAGCAACGAAACGTTTTAGAGAGAGGGAGCAGATTCCTTTCCCTTGGGGAGATCTTAGTTTAGGGTCGTAGAATTCAGACCATGAAAAGTTAGACTGGGCCCGCGGGGAAGTGCCCAGGCACTCCTACATATCTCATAGGGATGGGAATCAAGCCTTACGTAGTTCTTGATGGACCTTAGACCATAAATAGGTATAAGGGAGTAGGGGACGCACGACATCAAAACCCGACGTGAAGGAGGACCTAAGCCCTACTTACCATGCATTCTCTGGGGAAATGCTCGAGTCGAGGGGCCGAACACAAAGGTTACGCTGGGCCCGCGGGGAAGTGCCCGGGCGCTCCTACGTATCTCATAAGGATGAGAATCAAGCCATACGTAGTTCTGGAGGGTGACACGGTGGGATACCAGTGTCAGGGGAAAAGGGGAGTGTGGGCATGGCCCTTTCACTAAAAGAGGCAGAATTTGATGTATCTTGTTTGTTCTCTAAGGTGAATGGTTTTTTTTTTGTGAAGCGACAGGCCTAGAACAGTAGGTCGTGATGTCGCCACAAGAATCAAGCCGTGATTGGCGTTGACAAATGGCATGGCACGTGGCCAGTACCCAACGTGATGTCCTCTACAACGAGGTTACCACAATGCTGTGCCGTTTTTCATTGTGCGGCCAGGATGATAATGTCATAGTTTAGGGTCATATGATAGGACCAAGCATGCATTTTATCATCATGCAGCGCAGACGTAGCAGAGACGATGCTAGGCGGGAAATGTGCGCAGTGTTATAAAACACAATTGACGGAGACATGATCCCACATCAAATTGCACGCCATCCGGAGAGGGAAACCTTAGGCCGAGGGGCCTACACAGAGGTGAAATGGGGAGAGATACTGGCTTCCTGAAGGGGTTGTACCTGGAGACAGGGCGTCTGGGCGGTCCTACGTATCCCATGAGGATGGGAATGAAGTTGAACGTAGTCCCGAATGTATCTTAGTTTATGGTCTTAGAGCTCAGACCATGGGAGCCCCAAAAGGACGCCAGATTGCAGCTTTTTCCCCCTATCATGCAAAGGTGCACTGAGGGATAGCGCCAAAAGTGTCGAGATTCCACCTGGACATGATGGGGTGGAAAATGATGTGAATCATGAAACCAACATTCAAGGACTGAAGGGGCTGGCATGACGACAGAGGATTACTGCTGACCATGTTCGCAACACATCATCTTGTCGCATTATCCTGAAATGAGGACTATCAAACGAGCATCGACCGCTGACCATATTCGCAACATGGGATTTTATCGATTTGTTGTCCAAAACCCTCGGGGGCGTTGGCCCGTATCGGTAGGAGAGCCCTTGGTCATTGTATCCAGGCCGTTCTTGGGTGTCCCTCTGGGTGTGAAAGGTGATGGAAGTCCGAATAGAGGGGAACACGAAGCTTGACAAGCTGAAGGAACTTGATCAAGTTGAATCTGACACTCTTGGTCCTAGACTAGAGTTCTCTTAATACATGGGTGAACCACTGCAAGGAGTCAAGGGACTCAACTTTGAGGGTGATCGAGAGATGGCAGGTTCCCGGGGGAAGGGGGCATGGTGCCCAAAACCTTGTATCATACTTACACCCCCCCCCCTCCTGGAGAGGGATAGGCCAAGTGGCCTAGGTGACCAGGAGATCAGGAGATCACTAGGAGGTGGGGCTGGACCCGAATCTTAAACATCCAGGTGGTCCTACGTATCCCATGAGGATTGGAATCAAGCTACACGTAGTTCTAAAGGGTGCCTTTTAATGTCATGCAGGACAAAGAATAGGAAGGCCAACTCTCAGAACGGGGTGCGCGTGGTGCAGTTATTGCAAACCTGACGTGAATGAGGACGTAATCCTACACTACGCCGCGCAGTCCCATGGCCGGGGACCCAATGGTAGGACCCGAGAGAGGTGAACGTGCTGAACTCAAGCTGGACCCAAAGACAAGGGGTCTTGAACGTAGTTCCAGATGAGAGTCTTAGTTTATGGTCTTAGAGCTCGGACCATGGATGGTGACAACTCCCGAGTAAGCACAGATGTCAACCTAATCCCTAAGCCCACATGAGATAAACTCGGTGTGGGAAACAAGGGGGGTATCCTCATCGCAATACGTGGGGTGTCCATCAAAGGGGAGTTGACAGAGAGTTTTGAAGGACACCTTTGATGCAGCTTGTTTTCCCAACATGCAGACGTGCACGGAGGAAAAGTTCCAAGAATCCTGAGACTCTACTTGGAAATGATGAAGTGATGAAGGGTGTGAATCGTGTACCCGGAATTTGGGCTTAATGGGTTGACGTGGCGATAGAGGAAAACTGTTAACCATGATGGAAACACAGCGTCTGTATCGCGTTAGCCTGAGGAGGAAACAACAAATGAGCATCGACCGCTGACCATATTCGCAACGTGGGATTTTATCGATTTGTTGTCCGAAACCCTGGGGGGCGTTGGCCCGTATCAGTAGGAGAGCCCTTGGGCATTGTATCCAGGCCGTTCTTGGGGGTCCCTCCGGGTGTGAAAGATGATGAAAGCCCTAATGCGGGGATACGCAAAGCCTGGAAAGCGGGTGCAGACGTGTCCGAGTAAAGCTTGGCATTCCAGGTAATAAACCAGAGTACTCTTAATCACATTGGTGAACCGCCAAAAAAGGGATCGACGAAACAGCTCAGTAGGGGGGGGGGGGAGCATGGCGTGGTCATTACGAGACCGTCGTGAATGAGGACATAATCCCACACCACACCATATGAACCTCTCATGGAGGAAGGATAGGCCAAGGGGCCGGGATGGGATGAGGATTCCTGAGAGATGGGGCTGGACCCGAATCTTGGACATTCATGCGGTCCTACGTATCCCATGAGGATGGGAATCAAGTTGAACGTAGTTCTGAAGGTGTAGTTTAACGTCATACAGGATGAGAAAGGGAGTATTATAACTCTAAACAAGGGAGGTTTATGGTATGGCGAAGAAGCCGACGTGAATGAGGACATAGTCCCACACCACACCATATACTCCTATAAGAGGGGACCTGGGTCGTGGCCCGGAAAGGCCAAGGGGCCTAAGGTTAGGCATCAGTCAGGAAGGCCTAACTGGTTTGCCGTTTAACGTCTTACATGAGGACGAGGGTCGGGGACCCGAGAAGACCAAGGGGCCTGAGGATGGGCCTCGTAAAGGGAGGGCGTACGGCAAGGTACATGATCCCGACGTGAATGAGGACATAGTCCCACATCCCACCGTACACCCTTATGAGGAATCCTGGGCCGTGGCCCGGAGAAAAGGGAAAGATATCAGTCAGAAAGGCCCGACTGGTTTGCAGTTTAACGTCTTACATAAGGACGAGGGTCGGGGACCCGAAAAGGCCAAGGGGCCTGAGGCTGGGCCTCGGAAGGGGAGGGCGTACGGAATGGTACATGATACCGACGTGATTGAGGACGTGGTCCTACACCATTACGTACACCCTTATGAGGAATCAGGGCCGTGGGTCCGATCGCTAGCACCACCTGGGGGAAGTTTGTCACCTCGGGATGGGGCAGAATGAATCACTGTTCTTGATGCCTGGGACATCTCAGGGTGGACCCGAAAATCCAGGACACTGTTGACCATGTTCGAAACACAACGTTCCTATGGAGACCCGTATGGGGGCAACAAGTGAGCGTCGACCGCTGACCAAATTCGCGACGCGGGACTTGTATCGGCTTGTTGCTTGAAAACCCTCGGGGGCGTTGGCCCGTATCGGTAGGAGAGCCCTTGGGAATTGTATCCAGACCGTTATTGGGGGTCCCTATGGGTACGAAAAATGACGGAATCCCAGTCAAGGAGTGGGTGAAGCATAGATGTATCCATCCACGAAAGGGGAAAACACCTCCAGAGGGGAATGTACAGCCGGGTCGAGGCCTGCTCGATGTGGGTCGGGGCAAAAGTGTGCACCCTGCCATGTCTTGACCCGAGGGGAAGATTTTGGCTTTTGGGCTGGGCCAACGGACGAAGTGTCCGGGCGTTCCTACGTATCTCATAAGGATGAGAATCAAGCCATACATAGTTCTTGAAGCCCATGCAGTTTAGCGTCATGCGGTGAGGACGTGGGAGGATAGAAGAACGGGAGTGGGCGCATGGTGCGACCCTTACCATCTTTGTGCGAGCAGGGTTGCATAAGCGGGGCCAAGAAAGCCTACTCCCTGCTACACAAAGATCCTCAAAGAAAACTATTCCTAGGGGGGATAGTGGAAGGGAAAATCTTGGGGCTGGGCTCAAGACGAGGGGTCCGAGCATTCCTACGTATCTCATAAGGATGAGAATCAAGCCACACGTAGTTCTAGAAGTGCAGTTTAACGTCATGTGGGACGAAGAGAAGAACCTCATTTGGGGATATGTAAGGTACGACAAGTAATCCGACGTGAATGAGGACGTAGTCCTACACCATACCGTACAATCCCGCAAGAGGGTAAGTAGGGGATAAAACAGGGGGCCTGAGGCCGAGCCGCGGTCAAGGAGACCTGACCAGCTTGCTGTTTAACGTCTCACAGTGAAGAAGGGGTCGGGGGCCAGAGGAGACCAAGGGGCCTCAGGCCGAGCCTCGGTCAGGAAGGCCTGACTGGCTTTCAGTTTAACGTCTTGCAGTAAGGACGGGGCCGGGGGACCGAGGAGGCCAAGGGGCCTGAGGCCGAGCCTCGGTCAGGAAGGCCTGACTGTCTTGCAGTTTAAAGTCTTGCAGTAAGGACGGGGCTGGGGGCCCAAGGAGGCCAAGGGGCCTGAGGCCGAGCCTCGGTCAAGAAGGCCTGACTGGCTTGCAGTTTAACGTCTTGCAGTAAGGACGGGTCCGGGGGCCCGAGGAGGGCATGGGGCCTGAGGCCGAGCCTTGTAAAGGGGGGGGGGGGCGTACGACATGGTACATGATCCCGACGTGAATGAGGACGTAGTCCTACACCACACCGTACACCCAGGGTAAGAGATTGGGCGGAGAGGTCCGAGAAGGCCAGGGGGCCTAAAGTCAGGTATCGGTCAAGAAGGCCTGACTGGTTTGCAGTTTAACGTCTTACATGAGGACGAGGGTCGGGGACCCGAGAAGGCCAAAGGGGCCTGAGGCTGAGCCTCGGTCAGGAAGGACTGACCGGCTTGAAGTTTAACGTCCCGTGGGACGATGACGCAGTTTATGGTCATGCAGGACTTTACAGTTTAGAGTCATGTTGGACTATAGTGTCCAGTTTAAGGTCATGCGGGACCGTTTCACAGTTTATAGTCTTGCAGGACGAAGATGCAGTTTAAGGTCGTGCGGGACCATTTTTCAGTTTAAGGTCGTACCGGACCTTCACGCAGTTTAGGGTCGTGCTGGACCTCCACGCAGTTTAGGGTCGTGTTGGACCTCCACACAGTTTAGGGTCGTGCTGGACCTCCACGCAGTTTAGGGTCATGCTAGACCTCTCTTTTTTTCCCTAAGCAATGTACCGATTGAAGAACTTGGCATTGGTGGGGGGGGGTTATATGCTCTCCATCCATGGTCACCAAGGAGTATGCTCCATTGGGGTAAACCTTATGGATGATATAAGGCCCTTCCCATTTGGGTTCTAACTTGGGCGGTTTCCTACCGAGAATCATTGGCGCTCGAAGCGCCAGTACCAGGTCACCCTATAGAAAACAGCGGAGACGAACCTTCTTGTCAAAGGCTCTCTCTATCTTTTCCTGATGCCTTTCCAGATTGTGCAGGGCACGAAGCTGGTTCTCGTCTAGTGCCTCTAAATAAGCTAGACGGATCACTGCTACCTCATCTGATGTCTGGTGATCATAAACTGCAGTGCGTAGTGACGGCAGCTGAATCTCAATGGGTAGGACGGCCTCAGCTCCATACACCATGGAATATGGGGTCACCTGGGTAGAGTTGCGAGTCGTCGTCCGGTAAGCCTAGAGGGCGTTGGGGAGCTTGTCTGGCCAACTCTTGTTGTTCTGACCAACCATCTTCTGCAGAATGTTAGAGAGGGTCTTGTTGAACGCCTCGATCTGTCCATTCACTTGCGCGTGGTAGTGGGAGGTATGGTTCGACCGGATGTCGTACTTAGTGTACAATTTCTTCAATTCACCTGCTCAGAAGTTGGTGCCGTTATCGGTGAGGATGGCGTGAGGGACTCCAAACCGGTGGATAATGTTGGAGCTCACAAAGTCAACGATGGAACGGGCCTTGAACTCTTTGAGCGGAACTACTTCTGCCCACTTGGAGAAGAAATCTGTAGCAGTCAGGATGAACCTACACTGGCGGGTTGTTGCTGGTGGATACAGTCCCACTACATCAAGTCCCCATACCGCAAATGTCCAAGAGTACTTGGTGGGGTGGAGGGGCTCCGGTGGCTGATGCAAGAAGTTGGCGTGTACTTGGCACGCGTGGCATCTCTTGGCGTATCCAATACAATAGTTGATCATAGAGGGCCAAAAGTACCCCAACCTCCGGATTTGATGGGACAGTTTCGGACCAGCTTGATGGGCGCCACAGGAACCAGCGTGAACCTCTTGCATAACTTGAGGTATCTCCCCTCCTTGGATGCAACGGAGGAGGACACCATCAAAACTCTGCTTATAAAGGATCTGTTCCAGACTGGGGCCGCTCCGGAGGGTAAATTGCAGCGCGTGGCGTCGGATCCGCTCGCGTTTGGCCCGGTCGTCCGGGAGCTGACCATTTTGGAGATACTCGACAAAAGGTGCTCTCCAGTCGGGGGTGGTTTCAACCACTGCGTCTTACGAACCCGGGACTCCCGATACGGAGGGTTCGGTGGTGAGATGACTTACACGTAGGCTATCACGGTCCTCTTGGGTGACGGGGGAAATGACTCTCCGGTGGGCCACGTGTATGACCAAATCATCTTGCTCAGGTTCTGCGAGCGATGCAGCTAAGCCAGCCAGGGCGTCCGCTTGGCCGTTCTGCGACCGTGGGACATGGGTAACCTCTGGTCGAGAAGAGAACTGGGCCATTAGGAGGAGGGTGTACTCCAGCAATGGTGCAAGCTCTGGCTTCCTGACGACATAGTCGCCATTAACCTGCTTGATTACCAACTCGGAATCTCCCTTCACATGTAGATGGGGAACATGGATCTCAAGGGCCAACTCGAGGCCAGTGATCAGAGCCTGGTACTCTGCCTCGTTGTTCGTACAACCATCTGACAATAGGAACGAGTATGGCAGGACGGCTTGCGCTGGGGTAATGAAGACAACACCCAGGCCCACTCTGTTGAGCTTGGGATCGTTGAGCTTCCTACCGGTGGGGCTCCGGGAGGCGCCGTCGAAATGCATTTGCCAACACGGGGCTGCATGATCGACTGAGAGGATCGTCTCCTCAGGGAAATCCAGGTCCAGGGATTGATCCATGGAGGTTGGATGGGCAGCTAAAAAGTCTTCCAACGCCTGTCCCTTAATGGCCTTCTAAGGTATAAACCTGATATCAAACTGCTGGAGAATCACCGCCCACCGTGCTAGTCAACCAGTCAGCATGGGACGGCTCAGGATGTACTTCAGTTGGTCTACCCGGGAGACCAATTGCACCTCGTGGTACTGCAGGTAATGTCGTAACTTCTGTACGGCGAAGACGAGCGCAAGTCAGCTCTTTTCGATAGGGGAGTATCTGACCTCCATATCGAGAAGCATGCGACTGAGATACTAGAGACTATTCTCAGTACCCTAATAATTCTTCTGGGCGAGCAGCGCACTGAGGGATCTCTCCAGGGCGGTCACGTAATGGACCAGCGGCTTTCCGAAGATGGGTGGCATCAAAACCGCAGGTTGGAGCAGATATTGCTTTATTTCCTCGAAGGTGGTCCGGCACTCCTCATCCCATTCATAGGTGGCACCCTTCTTCATGAGCCGGGAAAAGGGATTACATTTTCCGGCCAGATTTGCAATGAATCGGCGTATATAGGCTAAGTGGCCTTGAAGGCATCGGAGCTCCCGGATGTTGCTCGGGGGAGGCATTTGGATGATGGCCTTGATCTTCTCCGGGTCGATCTCGATGCCTCGGTATCTGACAACAAAGCCCAGAAACTTCCCGGAGGTGACCCCAAAAGCACACTTCAGCGGGTTCATCTTCAGGTGACGAGAACGAAGGAAGCCGAACACTTTCTCAAGTTCTCTGAGATGGTCCTGGCGCTGACATGATTTGACTACAAGGTCATCCACGTAGCATTCCACCAATGTCCCGAGGATCGGTTTGAATATTCGATGCATGGCCCTCTGATAAGTAGCACCTGCATTTTTCAAACCGACTGGCATTACCTGGTAGCAAAAGGTACCCTGGGGAGCCCTGAAGGCAATGGACTCCTCGTCTTTGGGGGCCATCTGGATCTGGTTATACCCAGAATACCCATCCATGAAAGAGAGGGCTTGGAACCCGGCCGTGGCGTCAATCAACAGCTCCATCACTGGGAGTGGGAAGTCATCCTTTGGGCAGTGGCGATTAAGATCGCGGAAGTCGATGCAGACTCTGATCTGCCCATTCTTCTTCCTAACTGGAACAATGTTGGAAATCCACTTGGGGTAATAGACCTCCTTAACGAAGTTGGCTTTGATTAGCTTATCAACTTCGGCCTCAACCATGGCACCATGAGAAGGGTGCATCTTCCTGGGAGGCTGCTTAAACCCCCGATGTTTTGCCGGGAGGCCCAGACGGTTGACGGCCACTTGGGGATCCAACCCCGGCATCTCATCGTAACTCCAGGCAAACACATCACGGTGCTGTTTGAGGAAGTCCATGTACTGCTGCCGCTCCTCGAGGGACATGGCTGGACTGATCAATGTGGGTCTCGGATCTGCCTCGCTACCAAGGTTCACCTGTACCAGTTCATCAACCGTGGTAGAGACGCCTTCTTCAAAGGCTGGGGGAGCGTCCTCCAAGTCTTCCTCCCCACCTGCGGGGGGACTTCCCGCGATGGGGGGGGGGGGGGGCTTCTGGGCTACAAAAATCTGAGGGGAAGCTCGTGCCGGCTTGGGAAGCAGCGGTCATCACATCGGGAGACTCGCTTGCCATTGAGACCATAACAATGAAGGCAGTCGACCCTATCCCATTTGGACTTCGGCCTAAAGGGCCACCGTTGATGATATCAAAGCAGTGGTGGCGTGTCGGCCTGAGTCGGTTAATTCCAGCCTGGCGGAAGAGACACGTATGGCGCACCGCCGTTGTCATGAGCTTGACGTCCCGGTACCGTACAGGGGTAGGGGTTTCCGGGATGACGTGAGCCTGGTTGATGTAGGAGTACGAGGTGATTTTCCATTGTCGCTTGGACACGGGAACATGCCTTCCTCGCGTACCCAAAACAACGAAACATTGTCCCATGTCGGTGGTCGTGGCCTCCAACCGGTGGATCGGGAGGATGTATGCGTCATCCATGCTTGCCCATGGATCACTTGTGATCGGGGCGGGCTCATCCTCGCTTACCAGGATTTTCTTGTCCTTACTTTTGTAATAACCCGCATCCAGATAGCGGGCCTCACAAGAAGCGAAAGGGGACGCATCTTCTTAGAGCACGCCTACTCGACCGTTGAGAGAGTACTTGAGGCACTGGTGATACGACGATGGGACTGATGCATGCAGATGGAGCCATGGCCTACCCATCAATGCGTTGTAAGCGGTGTCCTGAGAAAGAACCATGAACTCAGTGCTGGCAATTAAGCCACCGAACTGAGTCTTCAGGCGGATCTTGCCGACCGGGGTTTGCTCTGTCCTGTCGTACCCCTGGATTCTAAGGTCAGAGGGAGTTAAATCATCTTCGGACAGACCCATCTTTCGCATCGTCTGGGTCAGAATTAGAATGATTCCAGACCCTGTGTCAACGAGGCAGCGACGGACTTCCACACCGTTGAAGTGTCCAATAATATACAGTGGGCGAATGTGTCCCTGTATAGGAGGGTCCTCATCTTTACAAGAGAACAAGATAACCGCCTGACATTTGGCGTTTTCAATCGTCTCGGTATGGAAGGCTTCCACAGCTGCTACTTCCGTCTCGAACTGGAGGGGGCTCCTTAGGGCCTCGACGAGTGCCTCGCACATTTCAGCTGACAGGCGAAGGGCCTCAAGGATGGAGTGCCTCGCCGGGATGCCGGCCAGGTGCTTCAGAACATCGTACTTTCATGCCAAACGCGAACCTCTTCTTACAGGGGGTTGTTCGGCATTTGGATACACAGCGGGTCCGGCTGGCTGGACCGACGATTGACTAGTACTGGGTACATCTTGCTGCCTACCAGTAGAAGCCTGAAGAGTAGTCGCCGGGCTAAGATCGGACAGCGGAGGCTGGCCTATAGCTGGGAAAGACGGGCTGTGATACGAACGAGGCGGCTCCCCCAGATCCAGTAGCACGAACGACGGTGGAGGTAGAGTCGAGGGTGTTGGTTTGGTCTGCACGTGCTGAGATCTGCGCTGAGCCTGCTGCCTGGTCTCGGTAGCGTCCACGGCTTGGCCACAAGTGCCTGCTGACGTACCTCGGTGACTGGTGCGATTGCGATTCCGCTGACGTTGACACCGGCTGGAAACGTTGGGGAGGTCTGCCTGGGGTTCCCCCTCGTCGGGGGTCATATAGGGCTTTACCAGCTCCACGGTGTTAACCGAAGCGTACCCTTGGCTATCGCTCGAGGAGTCATCCACCACTGGGCGGATTCTGGCAGGGATCCCCATTTTGGGGGGCATAAAGTCGCCGAGAGTGCGGGATGACGACGGCACTGGCGGTGCACGTTGCTTCTTCTTGCGTCGCCGCTGCTTGCCCTTTTGGGCAGAGGTCTACTGTGAAGACGATGCGAAGGCACCGACTACTTCTTCTGAAGGTTCCGACTGCTTCAGGCGTGCCCGGATGATACCTTGGGCACGGACGATGGTTTTTCGAGCCATCCAGTCATCATATTTCTGGGATCCGCGGCTAGGGACCTGCTGCCACTCACCTTCACTGTCGCTGCCGATCTTTGATCCTACAAAGACACCTGCCACTTGCGATGGTGCTGGGCCCAACTTGACTATGTTGTTGTTGACCTGGTCCTGAAGCCAGTCTTTAAACACAAAGTATCGCTTGAGGGTGTGCCCCAGGATCCGATGATAAGGGCAGTAGTTAGGGTGATCGGTGAGATGCGCCTCTGCCGGCCTTCTGCACTCAGGCAGACGCACAATCCCTTGCTCTAGAGCACTTTGGAAGTATCCAGGGACCTGATTTTCATTGAATGAATAGGTCTGATACCTTCTTTCCGGATAGGGGGGCCTGGGGGCTTGATCCTGACGAGGGGACGGAGGGGCCTGCCGAGGAGGCGGCGCCTGATTGTCTCGCCTAGGTGGTGGTGGCGCGTTGCGCAGGGGAACCTGTCGGTTATGAGGCGGTCACTACTGGGCGGGAGCCTGTGCTTGAGGTGGAGGACCTCTACGGGGTTGCGGGGGTGGCGCCGCCGGCAGCAATTCTAGCTGCCTCGGGGCTTCTATTTGAGCCACCGCGGCGGGTTCAGCCCTAGCGGTCCTCCTGGCTGGGATCATAGGGGGCAACAAACATGCCTGACTGGCCTGTTGCAGGGCTTCCTCGAGGCGTTGAGCCTTATCCGAGAAATCTTTGAACCCTCCATGGTAGTTCTGGGTAATCAAGGAGGGTATCATCTCTGTCTTGACGTTCCCCACACACATCGTCAGTAATTGCTCCTGAGTCAGTGGCATATCGAGGGAATACGTAAGTCTCTTCCACCGGGCGATGAAGTCTGCGACTCGCTCATCAGGCCTTTGCTTGCACTTGAAGAGGTCTGCAATTCTGGTCTTTTGCGTTGTGGAGCTGAACTGGTATAAGAACTGCCGGCGAAGATCCTCCCAACCGGTCACCGATCCGATAGGGAGCTGGCTGTACCAGACGAATGCCGGACCTTCCAATGTCTGTACGAAACATCAGAGCCTAGCGGCTTCTTGCTGAGCCTGGGTCCCCAGCATGGGGCCACACCTGGAAGAAAAATGAGCCAAGTGCTGGGGTGGGTCCCCTGTCCCGTTAAAGGGCGAGAAAGTGGGGTTCCCAAAACCCGGAGGTGCGGGCATATCATCTACCCACGTAGGATAAGGCTTGTCATCCGGTGGGACCGCCACCTGCCGTGTTTCCAACGCCTCGAGGCGGCCCGTGAGTGCCACAATAAGTTCCTCCGGGTGGGGGTCCCTGTCTTGACGGGGATCCCTAACCACAAGTGCATTGCCAGGTTCTTCAACACGGTAGATGGCTTCGGCCGCTCGTGGGTCAACTGGCTGGATGACCTGCTGGGCGACTAGGGGAACCCGGGTTGGATTCTTCAGATTGTCCCGTCGCTCGGGGGGGGGGGGGGTTTGGCGAGACGTATCGCGCCCTCTTGCTGTATGTTCAGGCTTCTGCCCTGTCTGCGGCAGTATCATGATCAGGGTGGCCCGGAGGCATCTCGCCGGGGGGAAATTGTTCCTGTCCCTGCTGCCCCGGCCTGGGATTACCATAGTCGGGTCGTCGCTCTGCGGCGCGTTCAGCCAAGAGTTCGTCAACCAGCCTTTTCTGATCAGCAAGCTGCTGGCGTAACGTGGCCTTCTCGGGATCTTCGTCCATTTTCTGCACAGAGGCGGACGGGTTGGAGTGCTTGACTGTTCCGACGTGCTCCTTACCCTTGCCAGTGATTCGACCGAGCACCACCGACTCGGTGGGTATGTGGAGACCTAGCAGGTTCCTCTGATGAAGGGTAACTCTCCCAGTCGGGTCGAGCAGCGACAGTACGCTCTCGGATGGTAAGTCTCCATAAAGGAACTCAAGCTCATCTTCCATATCCACAACGTCGGCCATGTGGACTGCGACCCCTCTTGAGGGCATATCCTCGATGTCGCATAGCGAATTGGGCTTCCGTCGGATAGGGTCGAAGAGGAGAGCGGCATAGTGTCCCCAACCACAGACTTGCACATGGGGGGTGGCTTCCCTGATGATTCTGTGGAGTGCTTTAAGACTCTGAACGCATTTTCGTTGAAGGGTGCTCTGGTGGCCTGGCGACTCAGGGTGCTGGGCCACAAGAAGTGCGGCTGCATCGATCAGGCGGCACTGCTCGCCGATTTCTTCGAAGTGCTCACGACTTCTGGGGTACACCACCCGTTCATAATGGAGGCGGAAGTGTGTCGCCCACAGGGTTCGACAAAAGCACCCCACGTCTTCAGGGGTAAGAGACTCTGGTATGCGGAAATTCAGTGCCGTCATCGGCCAGAACTTCTCCGGGAAGTAATCCACTATAAGGATACTCCAGAAGATCCTAGGCTCGGACTCAGGTTCTGGCCCTGTGTTGTCCCACTCGTCAACCGGGGGCGGCTGAGGGACCGGTAGCTGTACCGAGGCGGACCTTTGGGATAGTAAGCTCGGCGGTGGAGAATAAAGAAAACGAGCTGACTGGCCGCCGAATTCTGGGCCATCCTCCGACGAGTGAGGTGACCTGGCCACGATGTCACGATACGACGGGCTGACAACCACAGCTTCCGGAACAGGAGCCGCGGCTACCGGCGACAGGTCGTGTTGTCTCTCTACCGTCGTTGGCCCCCAAAATAACTCTACGTGATCTCTGGTAGATGTAGAGGGCTCTTCTGGTGACAGAGGCGGTGATTGCGTACTCGAGACCTGCGGAATTCTCAGGATTTCTTCTTCCTGGATGTACCTGCGGAGAGATACGGGAATCCGGTGGACCTTAAATTCTGGGAGAATGAGGCTAACACGTCTGGTTCCTGCCCCAGTCCTTGATACGGAGGAGCGGGGAGAAGGTTCCATCACTGAGTCGCATTCCGCTTCCGAGTCGGAGAAGCGGGCTGGTTTGATCTCTACCTGGGCCTTCCCAGGATTCTTCTTATGGCGGCAACGATCCTCTCTTCTTCCCCGGGGTGGCTCTTCGGGACAGGGTTGACCCCTATCAGGCAGCCTCGGGGCGGCACTGGTGCCGTGGCGGAGAGGGCCTCCACTCGAGATAGCCGGGGTGCGAGGGGCACCGGGGCAAATATCGAAGGGTACATGGGGAGGACCTCCATGAACAGTACCCATGTGGGCGGGGCCTCTGTTGGAACCAGCAGGAGCATGGGGAGGACCTCCATGGTCAATGCGGGTGGAGCGAGGCTGACCTTCACTCCTCGAGTTGCTGGGGCGAGGAGGACCTTCGCCGGTTGCAGAGAGGACGTAGGGAGGCCCCCCACGTTCGAGAGGGACCGGATGGATGGTGCCTTCAGGTTGGCGGCAGGGGGCAGAAGGATGGACTCCATACCCTGTATAGTGGGCGCGGGAAATGTTTCCGCGCTGAGCGTCATTGTCGCGGAGCAGGTCTTCCTGCAGGATGGGGGTAGCATGAGGAATGCCTCCATGACGAACCTCGGAGCGTGGAAGGCCCACGCTCTGTGGAGTAATGGTACGGGGAGGACCTTCGTACGGGGTGACATTTCCGCGGGTTAGCTCGTGGCGATCACCACCTGGGCCTGCAACCCGGAGAGTCAACCCAGCCTGCCCGTGGGGCGGTTGGGGTCTCAATCCTGGTTGGGTGAAGGAGTGCCCCTGCTCAGTGTATGCAGGGGCTTTACGATGCACGTCGGCGGTGGATCGGGCCACTGTAGCCGTAGACGTTGACGCGCCTAGGCGAGCGTCCTCAGCCCGTGCCCGGCGCTGACGTCGGGTCAGGCGAGCTGGTGCAGGTGGCGCAGGGACGTAGTCCACTTGCTCTTCCTGCGGGGCCGGACGGCGGCGCTGACGCAGCCGGGCGGGAGATCTCGCTTGGGGCCCTTGGGTCGGGACCCTGAGCGGGCTAAGCCGGACGGCGCCTGCCTCTTCAGCATAAGGCGAGGAGTCGTCGAGGCGTTCTGGGGACAAGCTCCCAAAGTGGTTGAATGTTGGGGTGGGGAGCAGAGGCTCCCTGCGCGGCCTGTTAGGGCGGCGTTGACTGCGGGGCCTCGAGGCCTCCAGGTCCAGGCGGGCCATGTCCCGGGATGGGATGACCCCTTCTTCCTCATACCTGCGCACAAGGTTGTTGATCACTCTTCGCTGGATGACCTCTGATGGGGAAAGGGGGCATGGGCGCCCCGTATTCCGAGATGTGGCAGCCGTCGTGGCAGTAGCAGCGCTACGTGGGGTGGCCGATGTGGCGTTGCCCCTGCCTCTGCGTGGGCGAGGATCAGATGGCGACCGCATCTCTGAAACAGCAACCTGGTTCCTGAGAAACGAAGGGATCAACTCATCAGTACTGAGAGGAAAAGGATCGACATCTGGTGCCCCAGCGTTCTTCCATTCTCCATGTCTGTGAGAAGGATCCACGCCGATACGCTGCAGAACGGAGTGCCCCAAGTTCTACTGCCCCGACTTCCGGTGAGTTTCACGACAGGCCCGCTATTTTCTTGGAGGGACCAGGCACAGGATATCTGGATCCGGTGACACGTCAATCTACTGGTGTCTCGGACGCTACTAATCTCCATATTGAGGATAAGAATTTCACGTCGGGTTCACCATTTCGGTTTCCGACGCTTTCACCGGGGCGCGCGCCCGTCCGTCCGTGGGGGAGGAAGCGCGGCGCTTCTGTTACCCCACATTCTTGCTTTCCAAAGGCGGGCGACATTCTTTCCTTATTCAGGGACGTCTGCTCCTTGATCGAAACGGGATGATGGGATGTTGGTTCTTCCTCCTGTGGATTCCTCCTCAGGACTCGTCACCTAGTCCGGGTCTCCCTTATAGATTTAATACGTAGTTCGTGAATCCCTTCCCAGTGCCATGTTTCCATGGACGCCGGTTAATTACACTGCTTCTGTCGGGACATTCCAAAGGGTCCAGTTAGGGCAGCAACCTTCAGTCAGGGGAGTAGTCACGTTGAGGCCTCAGTAGCGTGTCTGGATGCTGGGGTACCTGGCATGTCTGTCTGTTATCCTTGAACACAAGGCTTCTCGAGGGCGTGGAAGCCCGAGGCATCCCACATCGAGCGCGGGGAATTATATGTCATAGACACATATCTGAGGTTTTCCTCAGCTTCCCATGCTCAACACAGGGTATGCCGCAAGTTTAACGTCCAGTGGAGATGGATCAACCCAACCAGAGCATTAGCTAGGATAGATCGGATTGAGGGATCCTCCTTGAAGGGATATCGATACCGGGGCTAGCCCATGGGAAACAGTGAGGAAGAGCGTACCGACATAGTCTCACCAAGATAAGATGGTCCGGGCGAGAATCGGAACGGGTGGTAGGTTGATGAATGGAGTGGAAGGAGAGTGAAGTGGGACCATCGTAGGGGCGACAGTGATGTTGGGCTTGAGCCTTGATGAGGATTCCTACGTATCCCCGTGGTAGGGAATCAAAGTCCGCGTAGTTTGGGATGACGTCGATAAGCTGACGTGAAGGTAGACCTTGGCCCGATGGGTATCGTCAGTGTACCGACGTGAATGTAGACCTGTGGGTCCACTAATGGTGGGCTTGAACCTTGGGAAGGTTTCCTACGTACCATGCCTTGACATGGATCAAAGTCCTCGTAGTTCAGATTAGGGAATACAGTTTAACGTCGCGCGGGACGATAGTGAACCTTGACGTGAATGAACGACGGGCATTGGGTGTCGGTGAACTGACGTAAATGAGGGACCTTGGTCCTATGGGAGATGGGGGCTTGGCACACCGACAAGGAGATGGTCTGGGCCAATGCTTGTTGGTCTTGAACCTCAGGGAGGCTTCCTACGTACCATGCCTTGACACGGATCAAAGTCCTCGTTGTTCGGATTGGGGAATACAGGTTAACGTCATGCGGGACGGGGGTGAACCGACGTGAATGAGGTCGGGACGACCGAATGGTGGATTTGAACCTCGTAGAGGTTTCCTACGTACCATGCCTTGACATGGATCAAAGACCTCGTAGTTCGGGTTAGTCACAACGGCTTGCCGTCGGACTGGAATTGCAGTTTAACATCATGCTGGACGTAGGTAGAACACGACGTGAATTGGATGATGGGTGGGCTTGAACCTCGTGGAGGCTTCCTACGTACCATGCCTTGACATGGATCAAAGACCTCGTAGTTCAAGTGGGATGGGTCGCAATGTCTTACCACTGGACCGGAGTGCAGTTTAACGTCGTGCTGGATGGGGGTGAAACCCGACGTGAAAGACGGGTGGGATTGAACCACATAGAGGCTTCCTACGTACGATTCCTTGACATGGATCAAAGACCTCGTAGTTTAAGAGACGAGTCCTTCGGTGAACCGACATGAAAGTAGACCCAGGGGTCCACTATTGGTGGGCTTGAACCCCATAGAGGCTTCCTACGTACCATGCCTTGACATGGATCAAAGTCCTCGTAGTTCACAAGGGAATGTGAAGTTTAACGTCATGCTGGATGGGAATGAGACCAGACGTGGAAGAACGACGGGTGGGGTTGAACCTCGTAGAGGCTTCCTACGTACCATGCCTTGACATGGATCGAAGACCTCGTAGTTCCGGGAATATTCGGGGTCAGGGTCGGTGCTCACTCTAAGCCCACGTGAGTCATGCTCGGTGTGAGAAACAAGAGGTTTCAAGGACCAGATGATCACGTCGCGACAGTTGCGTCCGTGAGAAGCGAAGAGGTGCTTACGCGTTGAGCGACCCATGGTTTTGGGACTTACTCCAGGATGGAGGCCCATGGCGCGACAGAGCGCGGGAAAGATGGACCTTGGTCCGATGATGGGAGGTGCCTCGTTCCCTATCACGCCCTCCACTGACCTTAGTAGTGGGGGAATTACGGAGATGAAGAGGTGCAGCCATCTGTTGAGGGGGCTAGGGTCGCCCTTCTCTTACGAACATACGCCACTCCAACAAGGAGGATCTCATTCCATGTGAGGAAGAGTTCCATTCCCGTGGAGACGAGTGGTGTAAAAAATGTTCGAGTTGGGGGGACCCTTCGCGAGGGGCACGAGGTCGGGTCACAGTTTAACGTCATGTGTTGAGGACGTGGTGCTTGGCAGTTTAACGTCCTGCAGCTCAGACGAGGTGGGTTCACTCCACACCCCTAGGACTTACATAACTGGTACCCTCTGGTGCTTGGGGAAGGGAAGTACCGGTAAGGCCATGGTTAAGGGGGTCATGGAACGAACCATCGAGGGTCCACGTTAGCGTGGCTATGCGAAGAAGCAATAACCGTTAGCGTGCCTATGCGAAAAAGCATTTAGGCGAAGCAACACTACGGGTGGTATTGTCCATGGGACTTTGAAATCACATCGTGCAAACCTGGAGGGCCGCACGGGAAGAAGAATCACTAAGCAGAGGAGTGTGCTTTGCGAAGTGGAGTGCCTTGGCCTTAGCATGGGGCATAGGTGTGAGTGGAAGGTGCTTCGCGATGTGGAACAGTGTTCGCGGAGCACTGCCTCGCGAGGAAGGGGTGCCTCGCGAAGCAGTGTCCTGTGAAGCAGTGTGCTTCGCGATGCATAGTGATCCTGCTTTGGCATAGGGATCACTAGCATGGGTTGGGTGTTTTGCAAAGCCTAAACGCTCCGTGGCTGCCCGGGTTCCCTTGGGAATCCCCTTCCTTCGCAAACGCCCTTGAGCTTCGCGAAGGGCATCCCTCTCGGAATAGGGGCTCAAAACGAGACAAAGCAGAGTCATCTCGCGAAGTAGAAATACCTCGCGGAGCTCATGATTCCCGGGGCAAAGAGTGCTTCGCGATTCGGGAGAGGAGAAGCCGAAATTTCGGATCATCCGTCCCCGGGACTTAGGGGGAGTCCATTATTTATAGGGAAGGGGCGCCGCGAAGCAGGGCTCGCGTGCCGCCTCCGGTGCTTCGCGGCGCGCTCGCGAACGTCAAATGGGTTCGCGGAGCATTACCGCCTCTGGTGCTTCGCGGCGGCTCGCGAACGTCAAATGTGTTCGAGGAGCATTACCGCCTCTGGAGCTTCGTGGAGGCTTGCGAACGTCAAATGTGTTTGCGGAGCATTACTGCCTCCGGAGCTTCACGAGGCCACGAGGGTCGGGGCGCTTCGCGTGGGTGCTTCGCGGCTGTGCTTCGCGGCTGTGCTTCGCGAGGCAGCGCACCAGCTGTCTTTTTCCTTCCTTTCTTTCGAGCCGTATTTTTGGCGCCAACAAATATATAAAGTAGATATATATATATATATTATATATATTATATACATGATATCTAAATAATTAATATAATTATGGAGATAATGGACTCTTGACGACATGGAAAACTATTAATTATAAGGCGTTCATATTTTACTCAAGTACCATATATCGACAAAATGACCATTATTAACTTAAATGATTACATAATGTTTATAACATGGTAATATGTGATATAAAAGGAATAATAAACATAAAAAGGGTTCTTATTCAAATATAAATTAACATATGTATATTATTTAGGAAGAAAAAGGAACAAACAAGTCAAGTCGGACACGAGTTAAGGGGTTTCTTATTTCACTTTTAATTCTGTGAGATTTCCATTATTCGCCACTAATTTATTTCATGTGGTGTATTGTGTACATCCATTTGATACATATTATCATGATAATATTTATATTAGTTTCATTATATGAATCAATTTTTGGTTATTAAATTTTCGTCATATGACTCGATTGATTACAATGTGGTGATGGATTTTCATCTCACTTTTTTATTCCCGTGAGATTTAGGATATATATGCCACTATTTCCTTCTGAGTAGTGTATGTACATCCCATGATTGTATTCATTGTATAATATACAACAATTTATGGGTATTTACATCTTAGTTTTATGATCCTTCTTTCGTGGGTTGTATGTTTTATAAGTTACCAATCGGTAAGGGAACCTTTTATCCCAATTTCTATTCCTTGGTTTAATATTACATTTATTAATTATGTCATCACGTGATTATGTGTGGAATCATTATTTATTTATTCATTTTTTCTTTACACTCCCCTTTGTTTATATACATTTGATACACATAATCACTCAATTGATAAATTCTCTAGACATCGATATAAAATTGATAAGAGTAATTTTAACTCAATTTCTATTCATTGAGATAAACATCCAAAGTCATTTGTGTTGTTTTTAAAAGAATATGTTTGAATGTCCAATGATTTAAATACACAGAATATAAAATCATATTGAGTTTATTTATATTTTTCACACATAATTATGTCATTTATTTTTCCTTAACCTAAGGATATGGTCTTTATAAAGGGACTCATCTTAATTTATATTCCATTGAGAATTCATTGTTATTATGCCCTAATTCAATCGAATATAGTGCATATACTGTCATTAAGAATATTATACAATGAATCCATTTATTTTCATGATATTATAATTTTCTTATTCAATGTAGTTCCTCTATTATTTGTATTAAGGAGTCTCTCATTTGTTAAAAAAACTTAATCTAAAATATCATTTTAAATGTTTTAAGGATTCATTTTTATAAAGCTTTATCGTTAATTTCAATGTTTTAAAAATGGATTAAGGATTTAATTATATGGACATTAATGTTTTCAAATGATAATTTATTTAAATGTTCAAAATTGGTATTGTACACTTGGTTTCAAAAAACTCTTTATTAAATGTTTTACATTTTTATGAAAATGGTTATGGCAAAGCATTTATTATATCAATATCATGAAATGATATATTCTGATTAGAATGTGGAAATTTTATCATTCTTTTATGCTTGTGTTATGTGTTATCAATATGTTTTGGTTATGGGTAATTGTTTGGGTATATGGGTGGTTCCATGATTAACCTAGGGTGAGTGTTCATGAGATAGCTCTCCAATGCATTGGGAAATGTGATAGAGGTAGACGTTAATGTTTATCTTATGAGATTTAAGGAATATATAGTGATATGAATTCAAAATGTGACTCCCTATATAGTTGTGATAGCTACAATGTAAGTATTTTATGAATTCCATAAGTTTCCTTTATAATTTATTATGTTTTTTTATCCATAAATCTTATGTATTCATAATGTATGCTATGATCAAAAATTATAGTTTTGTTGATTTGTATTTATTGATGGGATAATGTTTTCCTTCATTAGTTTATAAAACTTTCTGAGCTTTTCATGATCATCCGATTTTTTTGAAATTATTTCCATAGGGATTCAAGATGAATAGGGTAATGTATGGGATCAAGGAAAAGTGATGCTGTCTAAAACATGGGATGAGACCTTTTTCTTTTAAAGTGTTTTTATTTTATGAAAAAATGGGTACTGAGTAGTAGTGTCTGCATATAATAGTATAGTTGTTATGTAATTGTTATGGGATAATTTTTTAAAACTCTAAACCTCAAAATATCCTCAATGTTAATACTTGTCATAATTCAAGTATATGTAATGTTTAACGTTGGGTCCATATAGATGGTATTAGAGCGAGGATTAAACAACATTAAAGATTATAATTTTTTGTTAAACATATGGTTAGTCCCTATGTCTATTATTTCAATTAAATCCTTGTTCTATAACTTATCCAAATCATAGAATGATGGTTATAAATTGAATTAGGTGGATCTCAAAAGACATTCCAATATATTCTTAAGGAAATGCTTGCAATAATTATTACAATGTCATGTTCAAATGACTATGAATCTTTTTCTAACATATAACTCAATTTCAAGAATTTGTTTGTGATATAAAACTCTTCCACTATACCTCAATATCATCGTGGATCATAGTTTTTATTTAATCAAATACTATTTTCACAATATTATCATATTTTCAATAATGGTAAATATTATGAAGGAATTTTCAAATATTTTACCTTATCAAACGATTTTGAAGCATGTTATGATTTTGAAAAAGGAGCTAATGAAGGAGACCCCTATGCAACCAATTTATATTTTCTTTTTCAATATAGCATCTCGGCACATACTAATGGTATTTTAAAATGACCATTGATTGAATTTTTCAACTCAAACTCAGTTTTAATGTTTTATAAAAGTCATGTTTTATCAGATGTTTTGAAATTATATGTCACATATTATTATTTTAAAAAATTGTTCTTTTGAAAACACCCATATGACCCAAGTTTTAGAAGGTGTATTTAGATGATGGGAGCAAATTATTTTGAAGGATCTCTAAATAATTTTTGCAATGCATGGACATGTTAGCTACATTAACTAGATGATGATTAAACCATATGGACACCATGATCAATGTATGATGTTATTTCTATTGGGAATTTTTTAATTTTATCATATGGAGGTGAAAAAAATAAATATATAAGATATGGCTTCTTAAATGATTAGGATGAAAATGATAGGTATAGGAAAAAATTTGAGGTTAAAAAATGTTAGGGATATTTTTGAGTTTTATAAAAAGGAATACTCGTAAGATGGGTGACGACCTCTAATGTTTATCAAGGCCAAAAGAATCGAACCCACATCCGAATGGAGACAAGGTCGCATTGCCAACCACTTTCCTACATGATGTCCCCGGTTTGTATGACTTATTCTTTTAAGATAAATAGTTTTTTTGGATTAATAATAATTAGAATTTGAGAACTTATGTTTTATTAAATGGATATCCTTATTATAGGAAAATTATTTGGTGATTATGTGATAATTGTTATTTTAGAATATGGTTACTCTTTTTGAAATATTATATGCTTAGGGGAAATAAAATACTATGGGATTTATTTTGTGGAGTAATGGTTGAAATATTATGTTGGATGAATATATATTTTTATTGTGGAGATAAAGTGATTTGGTTTATTTATGGAAAATATTAATATATCATAGATAATATGTGTTTAGGTTAATTACACTTCATTTTGAGACATTAAGAGTAGTTGATGTTATTTAGAGATAAATGTTAAGATATATGTTGGAAGAATGTGTGATTAAATCCTTCTGAGATTTGGGATTCAATCATAGTTTTGATTACTTTTAAAAATTTTATGGATAGATATTTATTGAAATATCTTTTTTGAAATTTGTGTATTGTTTGAAATTTTTTAGAGATTTAGTGTTTTTTTTGTAAAAGATTTTCCTTTTTGAGGCATTATCTAATATTATACTAACTATTTTTATTTTAGTTAATGCTTAAGGACATGTAAAAAATGTAGTTCATTTTTTTGGATTATGTGATTATATAGAATTTGATTATAGTTCTTTCAATGTGCACAAGTCATATTGAGAACTCATCGTTTGGAGGAAAGATGAGTTTGTGGTATAAATCTAGAAAAGGATGAATGTTTAAATGAAAAGTAATTATGCTTTCAAATGTTCTTATTCATGCTGATAAATAAATTCCTCAAACTTATGAATAGCAACATTAAACAAAAACAATATATGTTAATTTTTCTTACTGGTAAATCAAAGACTATTTAACCAATCACAATTTTGGGATTTTCTTGTTGTTAACTTTCTCATAATCATGTTTTCTATCACTCTCCATCAAAACATGATGATTTGTTTTGTTTCTTACATATCCAATTTTTCATGGAATATTAGTGTCTTTTGTCTTGGGTGACCTTTATAGTTTCTTCTTTTATTTTAAATTTATTGATTTATTGACTATATTTCCAATGTGGGACTTTCAATGAAGTTTCTGAGCCCAATTTTAAAATTGCGAGGACGCAATTCCCAAAAAGGGGGAAGGATGTAACATTCCATGTAAATAAAGAATATTAAATTTTCATATTTATTAATATTTTTAGTTTAATTATTAATTTTAATTTGAAGGGGATGAAATGATCAATGGCATACCCAATCTAGAACAAGAGATTTCCTTGATATCTTATGTTGCACACAATGCGGGGTCAAAATGAATAATAATAATATAATATTATTTTAAATGGTAGTTAACGCCTATCCGTTTTATTGGTGGGAATTGACCAATTTAACTAATATATGAATATATATGTTTTCAAAATGTTTTTACATTTAACGAATTAATTTTAGAGTCTTTAAATAAGAAATAATCCAATTTTAACGATAAATACTCTAATATTCATTAAAAGGCCGATTTACCACCATTGGATGTCGAACACTCTTTAAATCTATCTTTTTAACTTTTAGATATTATATTTGACAAAATATTATTATTATTTTAAATCAGGACATCAAAATTTACTTTGGATAATTTTTTTATTTTTCTGATGTAGTTCAATTTTTTATGAATAGTGAAGAATACTATATTTTAATTCAAAACTATCATTAAATGAGATTTATTTATATGGTTAGATCAACATTATAAATGGTTTGAAAGTGAAACTAGATTATTTTATTTCATTTTATCCTATTTTGGTCTTTTAATGTAATTTCATTTTGAAATTGGATATAACCTAGTGTCAATCTTTTGATTGTTTTATTTTTCTTAAAAACAGGCTTTTTGTTTTGACAGCGGGAATTAATTTAAAATTAATTTATGCCACATATGTGTTATGAAATTGGAAAAATAGATTCCATATTTTAAATAAGGAGGTAAAAATTACTTAAATAGGTAACTTTTATTTTTAGACATTATGTATATTTACTTCAGTAAATATTTTGTTTACTATGGTTAAAGGATAAATCTGGTAAATAAGGGTAAAAAATTATAATAATAATAATATAAAATTACCCTAAAATGTGTCTAAATCCTATGTTTTGATACATGTACGACCTCAGGAATCCTTGGATCGATTAAGGGTCACCATGGAGCCACTTATAGTGATAATGATACTTTATATTAATTTATTTAATGTAAAGACAAAAATGACACAAATAAATATCTTTTAGTAAATAAATTTTAACATGGAGTTATATAAGTTATCTACTCGACTATAAATATTCATTAGAAATATAAAAATATTTAATAAATTATGGTGTTTTTTTAATTTTGGGACATCCAATGAATAAAAAATTTTACGACACAATAATGATGCAATGTTTACCTCATTAATAAATTATTTATATAAATTAGATTACAAAAACAAAAAAAATATCTAAAACCTATCCAATTATTATTGGCTGATTTTATTTAATCCATGAGTCATATAATATTATACATTAATTAGTTTTGGATCTTTATAAATCGAAAATCATTAAATAATAAAATAATAGTTTTCACACTTTTCTAAAGTGCTTCTCCTCCCCCTTATAAAAGGACACAACTTCTAACCTAATCCTCAAACCTATCAAGTTCCTTGGCTCTTTAAAAACCTTCCAAAATAATTTTTATATGTCCTTATATTCCCCCTATAATCCTTAAATAAGGAAAATTCATTTCAAGTAAACCTTTGGTTCAAACCAAAGGGAGATACCCAATTTATAGGTAACATCTTCCCTTATGTCCATTTGTTTTATTTTACATCCACAACCCCCCAAACTCTTTTCATTAATTTATTTTATATAAAAAACCGTATCATAAATATACTAGTCTATTTTTATGAAAATGATTACAACTACACTTACACACACCTCCATCAAATGGGTAAATAACATACTGTTTCTGTGGATGGAAAACTAACACCACACGAAATGATGATTTTTCAATTATCTCCTACCACCATTTATGGTGTCCATTATGATGAAAATGTATTTATATATGATATATATTATTTTTAGGTTTTTTATGCAGATTTATTTTATATTTATAGAATATCATTATTGTTTCCATTATGAGTAAACACGATAATTTCATTTGAGGATGTGCAGACTACAGCCCCCTCATAGTGATATGACTCATTCATTCCATACGTGGGACGTATAAATTATGGAGTTATTGAGATTATATATGATTTTATACTAAAATTATAATGTAAATATTTATCATTATGTTTTCATTCCATTATAATATTAAATTGAAATGAAAGTAGCATTCATGAGTACGTACGACTTACTGTCCCTATAAATGGTGAATTTAATTTCCTATTTACAAATGTTATGTACTATTATAAATAAATATATATACTATAAATATATATATTATATATTCTATATAAATCATTAATAGCATTCTAGAGATAATGGACTATAGACCACATGGACAACTTTTAATTAAAAGTGTTTCATTTTGGTCTCAAGTACCAAATATCGGATAAACGACCTTTGTTAACATAAATTATTAAAAAATGATTATAACATGGTAATATACGATATAAAATAAATAATAAACTTGATAAAGGGTTATGGATCAATTATAAATTATCTTAAGTTTATTATTCAAGAATAAATAGGAAAAAACAAGTCAAGTCAGACACAAGGTAAGGGGTTTCTTGTCTCACTTTTAATTTCCTAAGATTCCCATTATTCGCCACTAATTTATTTCATGTTGTGTACTATGTACATCCATTTGATATATATTATCCTGATACAATTTATATTAATTTTATTCTATGAATAATTAGGTGGTTATAAACTATTGGTCATATGACTTGATTGATAACAATGTGGTAAGGGATTTTCATCTCACATTTTTATTCCCATGAGATTCATGCTATATTTTCCACTATTTATATTTGTTCCGTGTATTTTCTTCCCATGATTGTATTCATTTTATAATATGAATAAATTAATGTGTATTTAAATATTTATTTTATGATCATTCTTTCATGGGTTGTATGTTTCGTAAGTTACCAAATCGTTAAGGGAACCTTTTAACCCAATTTCTATTCATTGGTTTAATCTTATAATTATAAATTATGTCATGCTATGATTATGTGTGGAATCACTATTTATTTATTTATGTTGTAATTTCCTCACCCCTTTATGGAAATATAATTTTGATTAACAAAATCACCCCATTGATAAATTCTCAATACATCGATATAAACATGATAAGAGTAATTTTAACTCAATTTTTATTTATTGAGTTAAACATCCAAGTCATTGGTTTTGTTTTTACAAGAATATGTGTGAATGTACTCTGATTTATTTACACTTAATATACAATCATATTGAGTGTATTTATATTTTTCTCACATAATTATATTAGTGAATTATCGTTAACCTAAAGATAAGGTATTTACAAAGGAACTCATCTCAAATTACATTCCATTGAGACTTAATTGTTATTATGCACTAATTCACTCTTATATGGTACTTATAATATCCTTTGGAATATTATATCATGATTCCCTTTATTATATTGATATTATAAATTTATTATTCAATGTTATTCCCAAATTATTATTATCATTATTGTTATTATTATTTTAATAATATTATTAATCTTATTACATCATTGTTATAGTTATTATTATTATTATTATTAATATTAATATTATTATTATTATGAATATATTTATTATTGTTTTAATTATTATTATATTATGTTGTTATTTTTATTATTATATTATGTTATTATTTCTATTTTTATTATTATCATTATTATATTATTATTATGCTTATATTATTATTATCATTATTAAGTTAATATTATTATGTTATTATTATATTACTATTGTTACTATTATTATTAAATTATTACTTTATTATTATTATCATATTGTTATCATGTTATTATTATTATTATTATTATTATTATTACATTACTATTATTATTATGCTATTGTTATTGTATTATTATTATTAATATTATAATGTTAATATTATTTTATATTATTATATTATTAATATATTATAATTAGGTTAAATTGTTATTATTATTATTATTATTATTATTATTATGCTTACTAGCATATTATTAATATTATTATTTTTATTATTGTTATTATTTTCTCATTATTATTATTACTCTGGCATTCTCTTGTGCTTTGTTAGGGGTTTTCCATCAACTTATATTTGTTTTTGGTAGGTTTAGGATTTTAGGACCCGCGCAGGGCATTTCCGAGAGAGCGCCATCGCTGCGCCTTGTTTCTGAGGATCCGCCGTCTCCGCGCCTCAGTTCCGAGGTGAGCGTTTCTTCCCGATGCTTGGTTTCGCATGCTCTAGTAAGTTTTTGTATGTGTCTGAGTCCTTCATATCTATTATACAAAGTGTTGGACTTTATCACGTGGCTTCGGAAACACGTCGTGTCATCGCACCTTGGTTCCAAGGTCGTTTTAACCGTCGCGCTTGGATCTTGAGGTAGGTCTCCCTTTGCACTCTCCTTTAAATTTAGAATTTATTTATTCCTTGACCTTTTATTAAGTTTCAGTAAATTTAAAAGTATTATTAAGTAGTTATCTACAGTTTGGTGATCTGCTGATGATAAAAGTTGTTTTAATTCTAGCGTTTCATTAAAAGCATTTTCTTGGATTTAATTGTGTGCTTCCATGGTAGTGTTGCTAGATGGTGTTTCCTGAATAATGAAAGACATGTTGAATTGGGTTTTGAAATGTTTTTGGCGTGTGTAAATTAGTAGATGTATTGTTTATGGAAAATGGTGTTTTCTGAGAACCTTGATTAGAGAAAATGTTGTCTGACCCTTTGAAATTGTTTTTGGAAACTTCATGTGTGGTTCTTGGTTGATGAAAGATGTTTTCCTTTGTTGTGTGAACAAAAGTTTGGATTTCATTTGAGAAATAGTATTCCTGAAAGAGGTGATTAAAGGCCCGTTTGTCTCTTGATAAAAGTGGGGTGCGTTTTGATATTAGAAAATAACTCTACTTGTGAAACAATTGTGTTCCAGGGTGATATGCTGATTTGAGTTTCTTAAACAAAGTTCTAAGTGTGTTTTGGTTTTCAATGAAATGGCGTGTGTAATATCCCTTTAGAAATGCTTTAATATGAAATGGTCAAAATGTAAATGATATGGCGACCCGGTTGGCACTTTAATAAATGTGAAGTGATTATACATATATATATATATATACGTACTTGTGAGGGCATTTCTGTAGGGGGACTTCCCTTCGAGGATTGTCGTGTAGCGATGTCCGTGTAAGGGGTTGGCAAGTGCGGTGAGATGAGTCATGCGTGCGAGGGTCTCCCACTAACACAGTGTTACAAAAACCACTATGGGTTCCTGGGCGTCTTGTAGATTATCGAGTGACGGTTGCTTGCTAACCCTGATTAGACGGGTTGGTACCCTCTGGAGTTGTGGACAGGCCAGGTGGGATGTGCCACTGGTTGGCTATTAATGCAGCCAGTTTGTTATTGACTGTGGAGTACCATGCTGACAGGTAGTCTGAACCCGAGTACGTCCAGGGGTTTTCTAGGGATGTTTAGGATCGCCCATGGTTATTGCTGATAACTTCTGGTTTATTTTTACTTGAACTTGGTTTTCCTTGCCTATTTACCTTTACTTGCACTTGTTTTCCCTGCTTGTTTTCTTTCAGTCATATTTCACAGCCTATACTGTTAGACATTGAGAAAAATGGTTTTTAAATGAAAATGATTTATTCGCTTTGGGTTAGATTTAAAAATGTAACACTTTTCTTTTCAGAATGAGTTTAAAACTAATGAAAGGGAATTAACTTTCAAAAAGGAATAAGGGAAATGTCTCGTGTTTGATTTTCAAGTAAAGCATTATGAAAACTTACTTTTATACATTAAAGTTCAAACCTGGATTATGTAGATTCTTTATTTACTGGTGGTGCATTGGGATTTGTTGTGAGGCTCACCTACTGAGTACTTTTGTGCGCACGCCTATCTTTTACCTTTTCAGTTGCAGGTTCCTTGTGTTCAGGTTCTCCTGCTTGAGTCGCTCAGTGTGGGAGCGACGTTGGTTGTAGTTGGGTGGTGACCCGCAAGGTCACATGGAGGTATGTCGTGTTGTAGTTGTTTATGTCTTTAGTGTTTGTCAGTTTGTTTAGTTTATATTCATTCTTTCGATCCTGTTTTTAGTTTGGGCTGAAATCATTCCCAACGATTAAAGTTTCAATTCCCGGCACTTGTTGCCATCCCGGGGGGATCGGGAACGCTCCTCGGGACTTGCCGCGGACCGGCTCGGGGGACCGGTTCAGGGTCGACCCGGGCTGGTTGTTAAAAGCACTTTAACTAAAATAACATTTTAAATGTTTTAATGATTTAATCTTCTAAATCTTTATCATTAATGTCTATGTTTTAATAATGTTTTAATGATTTATTAATATATAAATTAATGTTTTCAAAAGATAATTTATTTAAAAGTAAAAAATTGCTATGGTATGATGGGATTCAAAAATATCTTTATTAAATGTTTTAAATGGTTTTGAATATGGTTTTGAAAAAGCATTGATTATATAAATATCTTCAAACGATATATCGTGATTGGAATGTGGAAATGTTTTCTTTATTTTATTATTGTTTTATGTGTTATGAATATGTTATGTTTATTAGGCATTGTTTATATACATTGGTGGTTTCATGATAAATATAGTGTGGATGATCCCAAGATAGCTATCCAATTCATTGGGCAACATAATGAAGGTAAACGTTAAAGTTTCTCCTAAGAGACTTAAAAAATATAATATGACGAGTATTCCAAATGTCACTTCCTATATAGTGGTGATATCTACAATGTATGTATGTTATTAATAATATAATTGACCTTTATTATTTATTATTTGTGTGTGTTATTCATAAATTTTATGATTTTGTAAGGTATGTTATGATCGAAATGTCTGGATTCATTGATTAGTATTTATTGATTGGATAATGTTTTCCTTCGTTATTTTATAAACCTTACTGAGATTTTTATGCTCATACTATGTTTTTGAAATGTTTTCCACATGACTAAATATGAATAGGGTCATGGATGGGATCAAGGAAATGTCATGCTGCATTAAACATAGATTTAGACATGTTTCTTTTTAAGAGTTTTTATTTTATGGAAAAATGGATAGTCAGTAGTAGTGTCTATATGTAATATTCTATTTGTTATGTAAAAGTTATGGAATAATTATTGAAAACTCTAAACCATAAAATATTATAAATGTGAATTCTTGACATTATTCAAGATTATGTAATGTTTAAGGTCGATTCCTTAAAAAATGAAAATGATTTTTTTCACAATTTCCATAAAATCCAAACATTCATTATTTGGAAATTGAAATGATTATTAATTTAAAAATATTATAGAAAAACTAAACATGAGTAAATATTTCTATAATAACCAATTATAAAAAAAGAAATATTTTGAATATATTTTTTTGTAACATGGAATCAAAAGAAGATGGTTTTTGACTGAAGAGGGAAATAGAGATGATTTTTTATTAAAAATGTTATTTTGAACAATTGAGTACATGAAGATAGTAAAATGAATGAAAAAATATATTTTCAGCACATAAACATATGATAAATAAATTCATTTGTTTCTGGAGATATTTATCATATGATTTGATCATCGGAATCATTTTTATAAATAATCCTAATAAATGATGAGATTGTAACATAAAATATTCACCACATTGGTATCTTTTAAACGAAATTACCAAAAAATAATTTCATTAAAAGAAACATAGAATATCATGATGATAAATAAATCAATGATATTACTTTTCAAAGGTTCTATATATACACTTCTTAAAATAAGGAAAGTTCACAATATAACCACATGTCAATATAAAGAAATATTTCGACCAAAATTCGTTACCAATTTGGAATATTTTGATCATTAAATCCTATGAATGAGAAATAAAAAATGTATACACGTATCCCCATTTATTTAGGTATAACTATCATAAATTACATTCATTTGAAATATATAATACATATAAAATAAATAGGTGGTGAATGTACAATGTGTCTTGTATAAGTAAACAGTGTGAATGAAATCTCATACCTCACGTCTAACCATCCATCATAGATATTAGATTCTCCTGAATAAAAAATAATTTTTGTTATGACTCTATTATAGAACAAAAATATTATATATCATGACATTCTTCTTTTTTAATTTCATTTTAATAACCTTTTATTAACATTATGTGGTTAAATTCACATTTTGTTTAATAACCGCCTTTTTTTATATTTGTTTTTATTTTTTATTTTTAGTGATATTACATTAAACATGGTAAAATATTAAAAATAAAAATAGTCATAAATGTATTATAATATTTATACATAAATTATACTTTTATGACCGATCATGAGGTGTTATTTTGAGAAATGAATTATGTTATGATCATTGAGATGAAATGTCATAGATATGCATGAGTAACATTTCCATTATTGAATTATCATTATTAGAAGAAATTAAGTAATAAATTTTATTTGAAAATATATAATAATTTCATAAATAAAATATTATTTCTCTAAATATTCTTTTACTTTCATCTGTGTAGTGTGATGATAGAAAGAGACTCATATCTATTCATGAATGTGGTATTCCACACGTAGATGAACGGCATTATTATCTGTCAGTGAGTGAAAAGGTAAGAAATAAAATGATATATAATATTTCTAGAATGATTAGTGTGTTATTAATATTATAATTATGTCATGTATATATCACATATATTTATCTATATTATCATCAATGTAAATAGTTTTTTAAAACAAATCACATATCTTCTTGTGGTAGTAGATCATCGTCCACACGAGCATTGATAGTGTATACTCTAATGAGTGGTATATAAAAGAATGAATATATGATAAAGTGACTCCATATGTATAATTATTATTATAATATCATTTTTGTAACATATATCTATCAGTATAACCAACCTTGAGATATTTTACTAGAAAAAATGAATGGCCTCAGTTCATGAGGAGGTAGTCCTCCATACACAAGAACGTTGAATTAATATCCCATTTAACAGAAGTGGATATAGTTCTAGATCATTAACATAAAATAAAAACATCTAAATATATGGGAGATAGTATGAAGACTTTATCATCAAGGTTTACAATGAATTTATAGATGTTCAAGAAGAAATGAAATAAAAATTATAGTCAAATAATTTTATTAAATCATCAGGTAACATTCATAGGTTTTCACCAAAAATCCATCCTTAGGATGCTATATTGAAAAAATATTGACTATATGATAAATGAAGGTAACATGGAATGTATGTTTTTCAGGTATCTTCCAAACCAAACGGGTTTGAAGCTTGTAATAATTTTCAAGTTGTGGTGACTTTAATAAGTTAGGTGAGTGGGACACTTGTAATGTTTTGAAAGGAAAATGGTGTACCCACGTTTTCCTCATTCCACATGGATCTAAAATGGATTATTTTATATAAATATACATTATATGGTTGAAATATGATAATAAAATTGATTTTATATAATTTTCTTTCTATTTATACCTTATCATTTTAGTTTAACCTCTAAGTAAACACTTTGTTACCTTAACTATGGTAACTAATAAATATTATTTTCACTATTAATTTTTGTGAAAAATAATGTTGCATAAATTATAAAATATATAACATAATTATTCCAACAATATAATAATTTTTCGGACATTCAATTCTCAAAATATGAAAAATTATAAATTAAAATTAATCCTGTATACGTGAAGAGAAAGTAAATTTTCAATGTAAAAATGTTCAAATGTTTGCATGGGTTTTATATAAAAATTAAATAAAAAATGATTCCAATAAAATACATTTGATTAATAGATATATAATTTATCTACTATTAATTAAAATATAATTTAAAATATATTTATCTTTTAAAATTATTTAAATTAAAATGAAAATGACTATTAAAATTTAATATTTTTTACTCTTCATTAAAAAAATTACATTCAAAAAAATATACAAATTTAAACATAAGATAATTTTTATATTAATATTTAAAAAAAGAGAATTATTCTTTAAATTTAATTCTATAAAAGTAATAAAAATTATCTTTTTTAGTTTTTTTCAAAATATTGAAAAAAATGATTTTTTGAAAAGTATAATCAATAAGCGTAAAATTGTATTTATTAATATTTATATCCTAGAAAGCTCATAAAATGAATGTTAAATAGTTAATTTAATATATAATATATAAATTTCATTAAAATATTTTACCAAATTTGTTTTTTTTTAATTTGTTTTCTTAAAAATACATTTTGAGAATAATATTTCAATTATTTTTTAATGGTTCATTTTATTTTCTTTTTTTATTAATTGGTCACCAAATAATTATTTTTTATACAAGTGTACATAATATATTTTAATAATTTATTTAATCATATTCATAGCCACCATTCCAATGTCTATGAGACAAACTTAATTATAAATAAAAATATCTTAATATTATGTCACTGTTTGTTCAATGATAGTGTTGTTGTACTAGAAGTTAAACTCATTGTTGCATGTAAAACATACTAAACATAGTTTTGAGTGTATAGAAAAATATTTAAAAGACTAATTTTATATAAAAAATATACATGAAAAAATCCCATGGTGTCATAATGAGATAATTTATTTCTATTCATAATGGATCATATAATTCCCCTCATACATACATAAACCTATAGAATCCATAATATGGATTAGATTTTGAATAAACCCTTACTACTATGATAACCATTGATTTATAACCTACATGAAGAAAACAAAATAAAAATAAAAATAATTTTAAAATATTGATATATATTATAGATTTAATATATAAAATAGATAAAAATTTCACCATAGAAAATAATCTTTTGGTGAATATAGAATATGTCTTAGATAAGTAAAAAAGAGATGAGAAACCATTATATCAGGTCTCACTTTAATTATCTATACATTTAAACTCATATATAATAAAAAAATTTATTTTTTATAGTTCTAGAATTGAATCATATATATACATATAATATCATATATGATCTACTTATAACATGTATACACAAGTTAATAATTCTTATCAACATTGTCCTTTACAAGTGATAATAGTTTCATTTTTTCAAATATATTATGGATTGGTAATTTAGTTCACTATTTCTTCCCCATGATTAAAATATCTATATAATTTTAATAATAATATAAATTTCATATATATATATATATATAATATAAAAATAAATAATCATCCTCGAATACATGCCATGAAAACTGAGTCACTTCTCTTCGTAGAGGGGTTATCCACATGTTTGGATGAGCGACACTATCTTTTTTATCAAGTAGAAGGGAATGAATTAAAATGAAATAATAGTTTCCTAGTAGCACAATTAAGTCATAAAGTGTATATATATTCAACAGTTACATCTTTTTAACAATCCAAGAAACATGGTGGTAAAAAATTATTTACGTTTTTTATGTGGATACGGTATGTCATACGTACACATGACCGATAATTAACCTTTAAAAGGGATTTAAAATTGGTTTAAAATAGACATCACATAATAATAATACCATATTTTTATATTTATTATACTAGATTAGTTATTGTTGGATGAATAAAATAGATTTAGTGGAAGCTAAAGTACAAATAAACATGAAATAGTCAGTACACACAATTAACCCTTATTTGGGAGTCATTTTTAGATTACACCACATTCATTTAATGGTTCATATTTTAGAAAGAAAATTATCTCTAAGAAATAATGAAAAAATAATAATTGAATTATGTTAGGTATTAACTAATATATGGTTCTCAAAAATTGTGAATATTGGAGGGAGCGAGTTTCCCTTTTATAAGTAAGGGAAATGACACCCAAGGAATTATATAAAGTATAACAATATATATTTATATATAATAATCATGTATATCTTCATATATAAACTAAAAAATGAATATATTATTTTATAGGGTCTAAATAAACTAAACCAATTACATTTAGATATGTTTTGGATGCATTAAAATTTTTATTACCTAGTTAAACCACCAAAATCCCATTTTAAACTAAAACATGATAATTTAACATTTTTCCTGGATTGAAAAATTATAAGAACAAAATAAATTGGTCATTATAAATATAATTTAAATTTCATATTTTATGTTTAAATCCATTTTATTATATTTAGTTTCTATAGGTGGTACAAATTAATTTTAGTATAATAACTCAATATTCATGAGAAATAGTCTTTTGAAAAACATCAGATTTAATAATAAAAATAAAATTTCCTTGAAATGAAGTAATATGTTTGTTTTCATTATTATATTCGGTTAAATAATAAAAAATAAAGGGTTATATACATATTTATTATTCCCATACTTAATGAAATATTTTAACTATACAAAAAAACACAAAGTCCAAAAATATATTTTAATTTTAATAATATTTGACAAAAATTCAAAAAAGTCATCATGGGGATCCCAAATTCAAATTACATTTATAAAATAAATTATTGAACTCTATAAATATATTATATCTCAGATAAATCTCATTTTATATGATAAATTATTCTATTCAATGGATTTTTATATTTTACCCCCATAGTTTTTAACAGGTTTTACCACTTTTACTGAGGTGAAAATTTTGTTGTGTGATAACAATTAATAATGAAAAAAATAATAATTTACAACAATTAAATTATATTTCTTAAATAAAATCAAATTGTTTATTTCCTTTTTTATTTTAAATTCAATGAATTGGTAAAATTTAATTTAAAATTTAATCCATAAAACAGGACTATAATGTTTATAAAAAATGCATTTTTATCACAAATCATGAATAATTTTTATTCCATGTATAGTAAGAACCCTAAAATTATTATAACTATATTAGACTAATTATATAATCTATTTATATCATGATAATAATTAATATATTAATATTAATTTCAATTATTAATATAAAAACAATTTTTTTACATAGAAATTGATTTTTTTGAATTTTTGTTCTTATGCCCCAAACTAAAAATATAAAAAAATTATTTATAAGTATATTTAATATGATATTATTTATATTATATATATTTAATTTATAATTATTATAAATTAATATAAAATTAAAATCATAGTGGTAATTATTAATGAGAATAAATTATTGTTTTACCAAAATATGCATTTTCATTATTCAATTATATCACATCTAATTCAGAAAATTCTAAAACATTTACCCAATATTAATTTGGATATTTTTGTTTAAAAAATATTATATTTACCTAAAATTTATATAAACTATGAATAAATTAATCATAATATTAACTAAAATATATAAACACCCATTTTTTAAGAAAATATATTTTTGAAATGTAAAATAAATTTACAAAAAATTGATTTCATATCTATTATGAATAAATAAAAAAATATGAACAAGGAAAATAATTTATATATATATATTCCATAGTTTGGGATATAATATTATCCTCCTCATATTCTCTTGCGTGTTAGGGATTATTTCGACCATTTATTGAGCCAGATCGTCACTTAAGGAAATGGTGATAGATGGGTGTAGATCTGGAGTGGAAATGGATCATAATTACATTTATGGTTCATATTTGGTCATGAAAAATATACCTATACTTCTAATATTTTTTACTTTTTTGATTTTATCAACCAACATTGATCTTTTATACATCAGTAGTCCTTTTTTGATTAAGGAGGCTGTTGTAGGGTTATTTTGTGCTACACAGAAAAATTGAAGGGAGGAAATTCCAATTAATGGTGTTGGTGTGAGGCTGAATTATATTGGATTCTGAATGGTGTACTTTTTGAATGGTTGTTAAGGTTGTTATAATCCAAATATGGGGTGTAATATATGATATAGTGGACCACTTTAAGCGATGTGCTCGGTAGAAAGTAACATCGTTGGGTATGAGGTGCCAGGGGACTGTTTGGGGTTGGGTAGGATCCTTAGAAGTCACAAGATGTGTGTCAAGTGATATTGGATTTTTGGGGGAGTTTTTTCAATTTTATTTTTAGAAATATTCCTTGTTACATTTATTATTTTAATTCATCGTGCTTTTGGGTCTCTAGGTCATGTTGGTTTTAGGAATTAATTTCTTATAGGCCTTCAGTATACTCTTTTTTAGTCATCTGTTCTGTTTTGGATTTATTTAATGAATTTAAAAATGATTTTAATTTTTAATTTTAAATAAAAGTAATTATACCCAAATATTTTCATAGAAATATATTCTAAAATATCTTGTGGTTACTTTATCACATTGTGTATCTGTGAAAAATATAATTTCATTATTGTGGTATTTAGTTTAAAGAGAGATGAAACCAGGTGTTCAGGATAATGGAATACACTAAATAATAATATTCATGTTCTTATAAAAGATAAATTTTGAGGAAGAATTATAATAAAAATACAATCCTTGTGAGTAGAGAGAATAAATGGAAATGTATTTCCTTAATCGTATAAATAAGGTGATAGAAAAAGTTACTGAATATGTGGATTACTTTATTAGGTTATATATTTATTATAAATAATATGTAGATAAAAATATCCGGATTTAAAATTTTATTTATGGGTTAAATATTATCATTTAACGGGAATTGGTCTCTTAGACCTTTTCTACTAATGTGGATATAGTGTCAATAACTATAATTATTATATACTTATTCTCTAAGATGTATGTTTTCATTGGAAATACATATAATAAGGGGTTGACAGAACTGCATGGGAAAAAATGTAGAATGGGTAAGAATTGAATGGATTGATTTATGAATTTTTATTATTGTGGTATGAAAAACCATGGGGATTATAAAAAGAAAACCAGAGTTTTTTACATTTATGGAGAATAAGTCCATCATGCTCACCAATGTTTTGGAAATGAATAAGCGTTTGATGTTCAATGCCTTAATAGTATTGATATGAGTCATTATGTATACCAATACCATATACACCATGGTGTTTTTACTCTTAAAATTATCTATGGGTGTGTTCAAACATTCACAATTACCGAATAAGGAAGTTGGAGTTCATAATGATATCATATTATGTACTTTGATCACTACCTCAATGATATCTAATATTTTATTTGATTAGGTATCTTCCCCATCAATTTAACCTTTAATTTTTTATCTAAAATACTTCAACATTATCCCATAACTCTAGTAATGGATATATCAATTATCATAGAGATTGATAGTCATAAGGAAAAAAATATGTGTCAGGCAGTTCAAATTATTTTACATGGGGGTACCAATTTTCAAACACGATTATTATGCATATGGTTAACAATGTGGATATTATTTAATTTCATTTTACAATTATTATATATTAATTAATTTTTTTTATGAAAATTATGATTTTTCTTACATTAGTAATGTACTACTATTGATATAGTTTTACTAAATTTTTATATTTGTGAATTTTTTGTGACAATAGAAAATAACCTGTTTATTTTGAACATTTGGATACATTTAGTATAATAAGTAACTATATTCTTACCCATCACATTATATTATTATTTTGGTTTAATTATGTACATATAATCTTTTAATAAATTTTATACAATTAATTCGATTTATTAATTTGTTTTATTTCCCTTGTGTCTTTTAAAATAATAATAGTTCTTGTTATAATGAAATTATTTGATTTAGTTAATTTTGTTATTCAATGGTATTTCAATTTACTAAAATATTATTTTGTTGTTGAATATTTGTTTTTATGATTTATTTTTTGTTCTTTTATCTTTTATAGTATATTTCTATTTGCATGAGTAGCTAAACTGATCGGGGGAATCTGTTTGTGATGAATTGATTTCATTTTATCCACTTTTTGTAGTAAATATAACTTTTTATTGAAATTTATGTTCAGTTATCTTTTCTTTTAATTTAGGTGTATCAATTAACTCTACACAAGAAATGATATGTAATATTAGTGAATACTTTCACCTTGGATCATTGGCTGATGTCCTACAAATTGGAAAACATCAATCCACACATTCTTCATAACTAACTAATTAATTATAAGGTCAAGATCAACAGAACAAGACTACTGATGTTTAATCAGAAAGTAAAAGTTCTTTGAAGTGACATCTCATTGGATCTCCACTTTTCTTGGTACTGAATAATTGTATTAATATGGGTCACAAAACATTAATTAAACCAATTAAATATATCCCAATAACCCTATGACCATCTAATATTTTCTCTCTTTATTTCATCTGTGCACTAAATTCATTTCATATTTCTTTTTTACTCACTTAATTAACTATTTTCATTAAGAACCACACATATAATCTCATCTCATACATTAGATCATCATTTATCCTATATTTTTTTGGTTATTGTTGTTTTTTGGGTTGCATTATCATTGACCATCTATCTAGTTTGACACTGTTTACAGTAGTTCTAGAGAAATTTTGTTGTAAATATCAAATTCATATCAGTCATAAACAAATATAATTTTAAAATTTTGGGACCATTAATTTGGAATAAACATCATAACATGTAAACAAATTATAACAAAAAATTTAAAAAATTCAATAAATTTATAAAAATATAAATCATTAAAATGGTTCTACAATGGGGATATTGTTTAATTTTAAATATGTTGGATGGGACATAATAAAGATAAAATATCATCCATTTTAACACATAAAAATCATTCATTTTTTACAAATTACCTCCCCTACTTTCTTCACAATTGGTTGTTTGTAACAAAATATCATAAAAAACAAAAACAAAAAAACATACCATAAAACACCAAACCATTGTTACTCCAAATGTAATAATGTCACTATTAGTTTATTAGTCATACATATTCTTAAAATGATAGAATAGTGTGATTTTTTAGTGGTGTCCCTATATTATTTTATAATATTATGTTAAGAAAAATGAATGGGATTGCAGTGGGAGAGGTAATTATAGAATTTTTTCATAATGTGTGAAAACTAGAAATTTAAACATAAACCTAGGAGAAAATGCTTTTTAAGGAAACTATTTAAGATACCAACACAAATGATAGTTATATAATTTTTATTAATATGGAGTAATATGTGAAAATGGGATCCCACAAATATCCTAGACTCGGACATTAGGTTGTTTTTTTTATTAAATAAAATCCATTTTCAAATTCAATAATTTTTTTGACCATGGAATGCATAGGAAATATGGATGGGAAAAATTATTATAAATGTTTTAGTCTTAAAAGATAACTTTTATGTTAGGAAAATTATATTATAAATAATGAGGGTGAAATTTTATTTTATAGATACCAATTTATTCATATCAATGAACTGAAAATTGGATCGTTGATTTGTGGATCCTTTGGTAGAGGGATTAATGATGTTGTATCTTGTAAAAATTTTAGTTCCACATTCAAGTAAATAAATTTAAATCATGAAACTCAAAATTATTTAGAAATGAGAATAAAACAGTGAACAACATTTACATAGGAGGCATAATTATTTCATTCAATAGAGGGATATTTAACCCCCTTTAATTTTTTAGTAATTTTGAACCTACGTAGGATGAGATTTGTTTTTAAGTGTCTGTGTAAAAAAACGCATAGAATCACCCGGTAGTAAAATTGATTAAATGTGGAGGAATTTTAAGTTTCTCTTATTTAATTTTACTCTTACACCTATATCATATTATTTAATTTTTTTTATATAAAAATAAAATTTTACTAAATTAATAAATTTTTCAATTTTGTGCTCAAATAATAAATTTATTTCTTATTTTGGCCATGTGAAAAATTTCCATTTCTACCGCTCAACTCCACCAGATCCACCATCAGCCCTAATCTTTCTAATCTTCTACTTTTTCACTACTGATGAACCACGAAACCCATATTATGTCATTCCAAAGAGGAAGATCTATACAAAAAACAAATCCACCACATCCAAAATACAAAATCCCCAATTTTTTTGTCTATAAAATTATAATTCATATTAATTGGTGAATAAAGCACGAAGTGCATGGGAACCTAGTGAAACCCTAATATATTACCTGACATGACTTCACCAATACAATAACAGTAAACCCTTATTCTATGAATCCATATATCTAAAACTTGATGTGGCTAGATAAAGATGGTACCTCTCCAAATCTCATGTTTTTTCCTTTCAATGCTCACGCACGTTGTCTTGGATTCTCTCTAGAACCAGTTGAAGCCAACCAACATAGTGCTCTACCAATCTACACTATTTACAACTTGAAAATCCAACTACAGTTCCTCTTTGAAAAATGACCAACAAGCGATCTACGGATAAGAGAAATAAAAAAATGATAAATGAAAAAAATGATAATTATGGAAAATAATAATAAAAAATATAATAAAAAATATAATCAATAGAACTATAATATTATTATATAATAAAATTAACCGTAATTAATATAATTAATATAATAAATAATAAAAATTATAATTAGTATATATATCTGGGTGTTTGTGTGTTTATATATATTCATATATTTTTAATAATAACTTTTATAATAAATAAATATACTATATATATGATATTTATATTACTAATACATTTAATTTAATTATGTAATATTTTTGGTGTAGGAATTAATGGAAAAAATAATAATGTACTACAGGGAGCTGAGAGTACTGAATGTATGGATTTCCACTAGGAATTGGTGATAATCATGTTAAATAATTTCACGTGGGATAGGTGCAAAATCATGGTACGAGATCATGGTAGTTGAATGAAATGAAACATTAATTACCCATGCATTTTTTTGATAGATGCTAACTTTATTTTCTGTATACCAAGTGGAAGACATGGAACACTGACCTAGCGATGATCATTAGAACACAAATTTTTAGAAAGAAATATTTTATGATGAGGATCCTGTATTTGTTGGGAATTGATCCATCCTATCCATAACCATCCGACCAGTGATCAATCGACATCCATTCAGAGAAACATATAGGATATGGAGGATATAGACGAGTATCATGTAGGATATAGAGCTCAAGCGAGAGGAAAGAACAAACTATCCATAGATGTCTCTTCATTTCATTTATATCACTCTCGGAATTTATGCTTTGAGGATTAGCTAAAATGATTATGGGATTCTTTATATGGTGAATTATTTTCCATATTATCTGTTCTAATTTGTTAATATAATAGTGCTGGGAAATTTATTGTCTGTTTTATTTATTATTTATTTATTTTTTTCAATTAACAACACTTAAGAACAGAAAGGTAACAACAGTGAATTATATCATTGTAATCATTGACTTATGTATAAAAAATTACAAGGTCATGATATGTCTTCTCTATACTTAATGGACTAATTCCAAATTCAATATCAAAAAATTTAAATTAAATAAGGATAACTATGTGGCCAAAGTTCACTAATGTGGTATCTCTATAGAGATCTACACTTTTTTAGCACCGAATGGTTGTATAAATTCATGAAATATTGGATAACCTCATTTCCATGAGAGTAATGCATCATGAGGACCCTACATAAATTTATTTTTTTCTCGCTATTTTTTTATCAGAATACCACATTTATTTAATATTTCATTTTCAATCACATATTCAACATTTTTTGTTGCACAAATCACACTACATTTCATATCTTATTTTATTATTTCATTTCCATTATTTTTTGATAGTTTTCATTTGTTTGATTTGATCATTTTTTTTGACAGAATCAATCATCATCTATAGGGTTTGAAATATCATACCATAATACTATAGTAAGTAAGTTATAAATATTAAATTTTTCAGGAATCCTTATTGTTGTTCTTTTTCATTATACATTTATATATTCCTCAATTTAGATTGGAATGAAAATTATAATGAAAAAAATTAATTCCAAGGGATGTATATTAATATTAACCAATGTGAAGTGGAATATACTGTCTTTTGAGGGTAAATATAATAATATTCATTATTTATAAATCCTCCCCGACTAGCTATAGTTAATGAAATTTTATGTATAGAGGAAGACCAGGTTGGATATGTGGAAAAGTAATATATCCTAATATTAGAGTACATACAAATATTATAATATTTCATTATTGTTTTCCTTAAATAAATAGTTTTTTATCCATTAGAAAATGAAGGTTATTTCTTTATTAAACACAATCCTAACACAGGTTCTAAATCTAAAAATACCTATATAATAACAACCATGAAATTAGTAGAGTTTAATAAACTATGGAATGAGTTGAGTGATAAGGTATTAATACACCCTATTGTTTCCCCATGGGGATTCCCTATATTATTTGTGAAAAATATGGATGAGTACATGACACTTTGCAGAAAATATATTGAGATTAATGCCCTTTGTACAAAAAAATTACCATTCGCCACATATTTAGGACTTATTTGATGAACCATATTGGTTAAAATTATTTTAAAAGATAAATATTCACACTATATATCATCTTCAAAGGTTAATAATGGAATACATAACAATGATGTTATTTAGAACAGGTTATGAACATTGGGTGTTTAAGGAAATTCCATTTTGATTGACTAATGAATATTCAATGATTATTTACTTTCTAAAAATTACTCAAGATGTACCGTGGTTACATTTATGGTGAATCTAAATTGAAACATCTAGATATACTCTAAGAGCTATGAAGTGGAGACTGGTCATCAATGAATAATTATAGAGACCCTAAAAATAATTATACTATATGTATAATAAGTGTGATTTTTTTTCTAAATGAGGTTTATTTTAACATCAATATTTTCTCCATGAATGATATTTAATACAACACTTAAAATATCATGGTAATTAGTTAATGGGATATAATTATGTGTATAATTGATATATAGTGTTTCGAATTATTATTAGGTGACTACTGAAGGTTTTTTCAATTGCATTCCCATTTTTTCAAGTTGTTATCCTTGTGAAGATGAAATGGGGTAAAATTATCATAGTATAGATATTGTGAGAAATGATTTGATGATCTATAGAATAGAGTAATTAAATCCCATGTTTTAACTCTACAATCTGTTTAGGTTGTTTTTATAATTTATAGTGTTTTATTGAATAAATGACTTGGTTGTGTCCATATAAAGAATGATAGCATAGTACCGATGCATCATAGAAGTTGAAAACTGTTGGATAGAAAAATTAGCCCTTTGGATTTGTGTAGGCACCCATAGACTTTAAATTAAAAATATTGAGACACTACCTCAATGGTGAAACATGCGATGTATATACTAACCACAAAAAAATTGACGATTATATTCTATTATAAAGAGAACAATGTGAGTAAATGAAGATGGTTGGAAATACTTAAGAAATATGATTTATTGATACACTCCCCCCACGGGATGGAATATTAGAAGAATAATGTATTAAGATGAAGGGACTATCGTGTTTTTATCAAGATGGGAATTAATTAGTATAATATATACTTAGATAATGTAAATATTTTTATAGTAATTTTATTAATGGGAATATATAGTTCTTTTTACATGTAAATACAAAAAAAAAATTAAAAAATATATAAAAGTTAAAATTTGATGAGGAAAAAATAAAACAAAAGACTAATGAAATAAAATAAGGGAAACTAGTCAAAATGATACATTTAAATGGAGTTTTGATGTTTGGGAAGAGGTTAAGTGTTCCATCTAGTCTATAATGGAATATGAAACTTCCAGATGAAGTGTATAACTAAAATTTCTCCATAAAACTTGGTTGGAAAAATATATATAGATATTTAAGAGAACTTTTTTAGTATGATGGTATGATGTTCGAAATTGTAGGCTATTCATGTATATTTAAAGAAATGCGATATTATTGTAGTGTTCTTTGTTACTAGACTCCAAAATTTTCTAAGTAAGATATATTGTATATGATTCATAGTAGATAATATTACTATGTATTATATTTACACAGTGATAAGAGATATTCTACCCCTAAAGAGCCATTCCAGGCTCTATATCAATGAAATAGTATATCTTTAGGGGGTAGATCTATATATTGTTTCAAAACATGACCATTAGTTCCCATAAAAAATATGGATCTGTCTTAAAATAAATCAGGATATTAATATATTGTACAAAACAATATATCATCTGTAGATGGGTGGGTTGTTTGAACTGATTATCCATATATTGGAAGGCATACATATTTCATGGTCTCTTAACTTCCATTTTATGTTCTATCAGAACTCACTATTGGTGGAATTTTTATACAATAATAGCATCCAATAAATCATTCAAATGGAACTATAAAATGATTTGAATGAGAATCAGTGACATACTAAAACCTATTAGGATGATGTTGTAGAAATAATTATTGTTATAACATGGCATGATGAGGAGAAGACATTTGATATATAGAATATTCCAATTTACTTTAAATAATCATTTAGCACACTAAAAATAAATTATGATAATCCAATGAAGGAATTGGAATTCATGTTGGGGATTATGTATTATTGATTATCTCCCCATGAAAAGGAGTTGAATAATTTAGTAAAAGGGGAATTAATTACCTAGTTACGTTATGACTTATGAAATATAAAAAAGGATTAGGGTTTAGCTTACCGATTTTCTATGAAACCCATAAATTTCAACACACATGCTGTATTTGATTATTCATTACCAAGGAAATACATTCCAGATCTAATCTACGTTATCTCATATAAATTACAGAGTTTTAACCAAACCGCACCAATAATGAAGATATGTGATATATTAATAACTATAAAGATCAAGTGTTTCTGAATGATACAACTCAATTGGTGAATGTACTTAGGAGAAATAACAAATATGAAATATGAACCTAGGATACCAATAATGTTATGAAGTTGGAATATCAACACTTAATCAATAGATGTTATATACCCCAATTTTTATAATGAAAGTATTTCAGGGGGAATGTAACACCCAAGCCTCTATAATAGCAGGTAAACACTATATCATCAAGTATGTCACAATCTTCCCATTAATGATCCAGTAATTATATATTTATTTAAAATGACAATTTTATGATTATATGTTGAAAAAATAACATAATTTTGTAATTTAGAATATTAATATTATCATGGTATGGATTTTAATTTTTTTCTTGAACACAATGTTCTTTATAAAAAAATACATTTTTTCCAAAACGTGTAATATTTATGACCATATAATTATATAATAATGACATTTATGTACTAAAAACCACATATGCAATAAATTATTTTTTTAAGTAACAACTATATTTATTTTAAAATATTTTTTGAACTTATAAATCATATTCCTATTATTTTCACAAATAGTTATAACATTAAATAAATTAAAAAGTTATTTTCATTGAATCAAGTATTTTTATGGGATATTTTTTGCCTTATATTAGGGTCATATTACAATTATATTAAAAATAATAAATCAATTTATGAAATTATAATTTGTATCCTTGATAATTTTATCTTATTTTTGAATTTACAAAATAAAATATTATTTCTTTAAAAACTATTTTTATATGAATAACTATATTAATATTAAAATTGACATTGAACCCCATTAGAAATATAATTTGATAAAATGATCATAAAAACTGAAATAATCAAGGTAAAATTTGGTAAAATGGAATATAATACTCCTTGTAATTATAATTTATTACTATGGTTTAAAAATAATTACAAATAAAAATTTAAATTAGTATAAAAGTAAAAATATAAAAATAAAATACCTAAATTAGTAAAATCTATCTAAAAAGGGATCAGGTAAGGTTAATTTTACCCAAAATCACTATCAGGACCTCTTTTTCCATTTTCTACAATTTACACTATAATAGTAACCTGATATTATTTAAAATGTAAAGGTTGCATCCAAAATGAACCTCATCCCCAATTAAGAATGGGCATCATCTAAACAACATCTAAATAACATATCCTTCACATTATATCATGAAACTATATCAATTTACTACCCATTTAACCCTATTCCATTTGAAAAATATTCTAGTCACATTTAGTGATCATAATTTCTTCGTTTTCAATGAGACATAAAAAAAATTGAAGTCCTTTCTATGAGTATTATTTCATACAATATTTTACCTTTATTTTTTATAGTTTAATTTTTTTGCCACACTAATTTAAGGAAATTACAATTTTGAATGTAAATTAATTATACTCTATTAATTTCATTACCATGGTTTATTACTATTCCCCATTAATTTAGAAAAAAAACAAATTCATTTTTTGTGCGGTCTAGAGCCACCGCGAAACAATTTGTTTAATTTACCATCACCTCCTAAAAATATTGAATATAAATATGGTATCAGAAGATAAAAAAGATTTTTAAAATATAAATAATTTTATAATTTCATAAATTAGAGTCCAAAATAATTATATTATAGAAAATTTATCATTGTTAATTTAATCACAAAAAAATTTCATACTAAGAAGATAATATTTTATTAAAATTCGGTAATATTTTCATATATATTATGTATTATTTGAAATCCATACAGTTCAAATATATCTCACTGATAAACACAAAATACTACCATTATACTCATGGTTTAATAATATTACAATAATAAAAACTTAATATAATTAATTAAATTAGAGTATGTTCATGTTTCAGTCATTTTAACCTCATATGGAAAAGATACAAAAAATTTATATCATGAATGTCCATTGGAATATATTTACATGGAAAATTTAACAGAATTATATTAATTATTATTTTTTATTAAAGAGATTTTATATAAATATTATAATCATTAATTAACAAAACACACTTTGATTATAAATAATCAGTGAAACTTTGATGTTATTGATTTAATATTCAAGGATAATGAATAAAGTACTCATGAATTAGATTTTAATATAAATAATCAAATATAAATCATCTATAAAAGTAAACTAAATGACCTAGTAAAAATAAAAATTGGATAAAAAATGTACACAAACACAGTTATTGTGAAACTAGTAGAAATAATCATAACTATAAACACATATCATCGAAAATCATAAGAATTCATGTAAATAATGACTATTTATGATGTGTATAAAGGAAACTATAAATGACTAATTTTATGAATTATTTATTAATATATCTATGATTCTTAGATAGTTGTTTATTGTACATTTATGAGTTTACCGACAAAAGGTAAGCAATATTTCATCTAAAATTCCTCTCTTTGGGATATATTTTATATTATGCACATAACATCGTTTAAATTATTTATATAATTTTTTTTTGATTTTTTTATTGTGATATTAATTTATTAATGGAATTTAGATCTATTTTAAACCCTGTCTTTCATAGTTTTTTCATTGAATTGTTACTCATTACATAGGGGTGGATTTTCCATCACAATTTTCATTATTTATGGGTTATGTTATATTCACTACTTATATTATATTTTTAGTGCATGAATTTCATTAGAATACATGTTTAAATAGTAATAATGAATTTTGGGGATTTATAAGTATATATTTTTACCCTAATAACTTCTTCTATTCATGTGTTACCAAACCCATTATAAAACCAATATTTTTAATGGTGGAAAACTTGTCCTATGTTTTGGTAAAATAGTTGGTGTGTCTAATTTCATACAAAATAAATCTATATCTTGATAATGTAAATTCGATGTATTTATGGAATAACTACACCTAGGGGTAGTCACTGAAAAATTGGTCGGTTCAACATTAACACAATCATCACCTTGATTCATATTGAGGGGGCCATGGACTACACACCTATAGAGACACACTTAGGGGTTATGATTTGGAATTATCTGATGCTCGTAATGAACTAGGATATTGGACTTTTCCTACCACATTCCAGTCTCGTACCAATGAAAACTATTGAAACCAATATCTATCTCCTCAGGAAAACTCATCACATTGGAATTACCATCACCCCAATATTTTATTGATGAGGATATATAATTTTACTTTTATAATACCTCAATTATTTTATATAATTTATGGTCTTTTCTCATATAGATCCACCATATTTAAATTAATATGGGATTATTTGATATCTGTATTTATCATTATGTGAATAACCATGTTTATTTAGTTACTAGTTCCCTTTGTAATGTTATGAAGTGTTTTCATGAATATTATAGGGAATTCATTGGATATAATATTGTGAATGGTGAAAATAAGAAATATATATCCTCTAGATGCATCTATAGGAATCATGATAAATAATTGTTCAGTTTTTGGGTATACCTCTTCCCATGATAGGATAACAGTATTGGAAGAATCCCTTTGCTGTTTGTTTTTTTATAACATTATGAATTCTGTTTGTATAAGATCAATATTATGGATATAAGATCATCATTTTTTTACATTCCCTAGGAGAATTATTGGAGGGATATGTATAATTTTCATTTATTTGACGAATTTGATATTCATGTTCTTACACTGTGTTCATGTTCAATATTTGGTTTTCATATTTTTTTTTATAAATTTATCATGTCTTCCATGTATACTATGTTATTGGATCTATAATGAATTATTGTATTATATACCAATAATTTAATATAGAAATATTTTCTAGGTTGTTTGTGTTCGATATTTGGTCGTTATATTCTAAACAACAAAATTTTCAAAACAACAATATCAAATAACGACGAAAATCATTTCACAAACAAGAACATTGTATAATATTTTTAGAATTTTTGACTGATTAATTATATTTAATGTTTTTCTATTATGGTAATATGTGATATCATAAACAAGGAAAAGACTATATAAATTTCTGAATAGTGATATTCCCATAAAATATATAGAAGATTTATAAATATTTATGAAGACTACTGAATCATAAATAAAAATTTGATTATTTAAAAATTATGAGTAGTGACATTAAATCTAGATATTAAATTTCTATACTCATGAAAAAAGATAATGTTATAGAACCACATATAAAAAATAAATTAAAAAAGTATTTTAATTTAGGGAAAAAATTTAGAAGGATAATATATTCAAATATTGTAACTTATATTCCCTCTTGGGTATTTCTCATGATGAAATAAAAAACAAGTTAGAATGTTTTTTTCTGTTCATCAGGGTTTCTATCATATTTGATAACATCAAAACTCTAATGATTTAAAATGATGTTCCATTATTTGAAAAAAATATATTCAAAGTTTCCAAAACACAAATAAATTATTAGTGATGATCTTTTTTATCATATATATTTTCATACCCATGATTTATGACATATTTATTAGTCATATTCCATGGGATTTCAATCAAGTAAATACATGATAATTTTTGATTCATATATTAATGAAATGTATGTATTATGGTGTAATTTTAGAATAAAATACATGAAAATTTAGAGGAATGTAAACCCTTTAATGGGATATGAGGTATATCAATAAAAAATATTAAGGATACACAAAATTTAATGAAGAAAAAATCTGGTTCTATAAATTGTGACTATTGAATTTAGGTTTTTACACTTTAAATTAATTTAATCTTTATTGAGGAAAGAAATATAGATTTTTGTATATTTATAGACTAATGGAGGTCAGTGATGTTGTGGATATCATTAATAGTATCTTAATATGATTCTTTTAATGTTATTATACTGTGGAATTTAATATTGCTAAAAGGTATATTATTTTTCCCATAAATTTTCCTCAAATTCCATATGTCTCATATGCAAAAAAATAAATTTCTCCCGAAAGCATTAATTTATATGATGGAGTTAGTTTTAAATAAAATAAAATATATTTAAGTGGATGTTACATCAAATTATAATCAATTCAAATATTAAATGAAATTATATCTCAATCATATTAAAACTGGAATAATAAATGATTTAAACAGAAGATCACAGTTTCATGATATAAACCATAGAAAATAGGGAAACTCATTAAAAATTACTTAATTGAGTTTATGAGTTGAAAGATGACTGTATGTATTATATAAAATTATATGTTTAATAAAAATAATTAGAAATTAATAAAAATATATTCTACTATAGGTAGGAGATGTTTTATTGACATATTTTAATTTAATTTATTTATGATTTTGGAAATGAAAAGAGTGTATCTATGGTGTTTTTGTGAATGATTATTAAATTAAGAAGTAATTTATGAAGATGAAACAAATTAAGAAAAATTATTCATTGTGATGATTTATTTGGGAGGATATTTTGAAAATATTAAGAACATTATTGAATATTCATTGAATCTATACAATTCAATTTGTGATTAAAATAATACAATAATTTAAATAAATAAGTAATAAATTGTTTTAATATGTCATTGAATTATCTAACATTAAAAATTCAACAATCCTGCAAATGTCTGGTTACATTCCTAACCCAATCACCATCAATATGACTGGAGAGGAAGTGTCGCATAGCCTCAAGTGACAATCCATATTTGGTAGAAGATACAGACATACAACCAGGCTCTCATAGTGTGGGGATACAATAAAATATATATGATAGAACAAAAAAAACAAATAAGAATAATTAAATTATTTCGAGATTAAATATTAGAGTTAAACATGGTGTTATAATAAAAGGGAAATTATGGAAAAAATATCCACTATTTAATAATGTAGTATACCCAAAAACTGATTTAATCACTAATCAAAGAAATAGATTGCATAAATAGGTCAATCATACATAGTGAAATAATAATTATAAAACATGAAGTAATAAATACATTTAACAAATAAATCATATTTATATTGTCTCCTAAGATCCCAAGAGATATTCCAACCCATCAAATTATAATTAAACTTATAACATAACATTATATCATGTTTAAATACTGTATTACCACATAGGATAAGATTCAATGTTAATGTACTTAACATGATTGACTGTCAGAAATTATTTAACTAACATAATGAATTATATATATGAGTTTATGGATGAATTGAAATGTAGTAGCAACATAAAAATATCATACACTTATATATAAACAATAATTTAATTATGTGATTTAATCAAGAAAAAAATTATATATAAATCCTTATATTTTTATTATCATATGGTTTCCTATATTCTACATGAAGCTACTATTAATCCAACATGATAATCCTTAAAATACAAATAAAATATAATTAGGACATGTTTCAAAGTAGGAATCATTCCCTCAATAAAAATCCACCATTGAATACTTATATACCACGGGAAACCTATACACTGGTGGAAATCTAAATTGTAAATAAATATACATGTAACCCATTTTTAGAGAAATAATTATATCAAGTTTCTCAGTGAGGATAATATAATATTCCAATACATATACACATAATAAATGGAATTAAAATTTTAATTTATATATATAAACACATATTGGGATAGGGAGAAAACTAATAATGTGACATAGGTTACCAAAAATGATATTCCATATAAAATTTTCTTGAAGACCTATATCTATGGACTAGGATTTATATAAATATAATAACTACTTTATTATATATAAATGGAAATAAAAAAACAAAAAATAATAATTTCTGATAAATTATTCTTAGTGGACGTAAACTTGATATATTATCACAACACAAACACAAACGTATATGAACAATATGAGTAACTATAAAAATGGTCTTAATAGATTATATGTTGGTTATATAGTATAATAAATATAACAATAAAATACATAATATGATAAAAAAAATTCAAACAAAGTTTAAAGGAAAATAGTGTTAGGAAAAAATGTTTAAAAGGTAATCCATTTCATATCAATGTCCATTTATATCTCATATATATATCCATATAATAACTGGAGTAAAAAGATGATTGAGGGGATCAACCTCCATTGACAATTTCTCTCTTAAAAAACAAAATGATCACCCAAAATTAGATAAATAATAGATTTAAAATATCACAAAACTACTTTTAATAGTGATAAAGACATTATGCATAATTAAACCCCTTATAATTATCAACAGATCAATGAAAAAATACCTAAAAAACAAATACTAATTATTCATTTTCATACTATATTCCCAATAAATGGCTGAAAACAAATAAAATATATTTCTCAAGAACATCCACTATAATATCTTCTAATCATAAGTAGAATATTTAAATTAATAAGGAAAATCAATTAATCCAAACTTATTTCTAATGATGTAATCTGCACACACGATGCAATTCCAATCATCACCCCATTAGATCTAACATAAATTGAGATGACTTAACATAATGAATGATATATTTTAGGTTTTCATATTTTCCAGTATTCACTGATCATTGGATCATATAATCCATGGGACTCACTAAATTATAAATATATTGAATTTTTTATACATATTAATAACCCAAATGACCTCACAAAGCCTTAGATAATAATTGTAAGAATAAATTGCATAATCTTATGTTACACACACCAATATACATATTATATCTATAAAAATTTCTTAAAAAAATTCATGAAATAAGGAAAAATAATAGGTACTACCTTCAAAATATTATTTATATATGGTGAAAACAATATCATTTGGTGAATGACTATTAACCACCAATAATTTTAAAACCATGAGAATATCATTACGAATATGGAATTGGAGATGATTTTATATGAAAGTACTGATGAAATAAAGAATGAAATGTCATGTGGTGTATCATAATGATTATAAGATACTATAATATTGAAATATATGATGTTTAATGGGAAGATAATGGGGGGAGAAACGAAGTATGATATATGATAGACTTGTATTATAGAATAATTTTAGGAGAGTTGTGAGGATAAAAATTATTAAGGATATTTTTTATTTTAAATATCCAATTTATTAAGAATTAATATTTCATTATTTACCAAGTACATCACCCCATGCGACCCATTGGACATTTTGAGGCTATCAAAGAAAAATATACCAACTACTAAATTTAATATTCACCAGCACCATGCACCCAATGATATCTAAAAAAAATTTAGAACCACATTGTTTTCCTAATATTAATAGTAACCATCCTTTATGTCCCTCTGGATAGTTTTCATACATTAATTTAAAACCACCAGCACCCAAAATTCAAATAAATCCCCTATTTGAAACTAAAAACTTTTCACACTAATTAAATCATTCCCAAAAAACCCTCTAGACTCATGATTCATGATTGAAATATGAATTGAATTATAACTCTCTCTAAATCACATTGAGCAAAATTTTCTATAATTATAAAATTATATAATGGTATGATTCATTAAAAACACTAAAATTTATAATTCATTATCCCATAGTTGTTTAATAAATATTTTTCTCAGTCCAATTCAGTAACACGAATCAAGCATTATATTACACTCATATTATCTGTTAATATAGACAATCTACTCCAAAGATATGCATAGCAACATAACATCTAAATTCTCCCACTCTAATAATTAATGTACATAATATATCTCAAGAAAAACGTGGATAATTAAAAATATTTTTCAAAAACAAATATTTGAGAAAAAATAACTAATACTCTACCACACTATTTTTTATTGATTTCACTATTGTAATACTAATTGAAACACTATTGGTTACCATCGGTTTTTAACAATGATGGATATGTCATAAATATATATATAAAAAAATGATGTCAAAATCATATTAGATAATATCACTAATAAGATACACACTAACAACCATTCATTTTTCAACCTATCCCTCCCCTGATTATTTAAACACAATCCCCCTCCTCTAAGGAGAGATAAAGTGAACAAAATTGTTTTAAAATTTACTTATACCACTATCACATAACGTTTGTCACTACTAATAATCATTATCTATAAAATCTATCCACATAAATTTCTCAACATCGTGATGTTATATGGATGGTACCAACCAGTAGTTTATTTTAGAGACACTCAAATTTCAAAAAAAAACATTCCCACCATTAAATGGAATGAAATAAAAACATAAACTAAAATCATGTCTTCGTTCACCCAAAAAATCTTTCATGACACATCCGACAACTCATTTATGATAATGGTAATTATTAAAAAAATATAATTGATGTACTCCCATATATAGTATTATCTTTATAATTATCTTCTAGAATACTAATGCATTGGGTTTCTATTATCATCTCAAAACTATGGATCACATTCAATGAATATAATAATCAAGGTAACATAATTTAAGATCCATTTTATAGATGAAATTAATTTATAGTGTTCCAAACTACAACTAACCATGATAAAAATATATTAAATCAATTATTTTAATGTTACAGTAGCATAATTATAGATATCATCTTGATTCATTTAACAAAATATTCTTCAATACTATCCCCATTTCTATATAAAAATGTAGTTTATTCCGTTATTCATTACATAAAGATCATATATATCAAATCATTTTTAATGGAGATAATTAAAATAAACATTGTTTTTATCAATGAAATTGGTACCCTCCATAATGGATACTAAAACACCACAAATCCACGATATTCCCACCCAAAATTTGATTATATATATACACACCATTTCTATCAGTGTCATTGTGTTTTATGAATACCTATACAACTGCAAAAAATACATATTCAATTAATATAGAGTTACTATCAATTTAAAATAGGATAAACACATTCAAAATAATCAATCAAACACTTTTAAGCTAACCTAAAAGTTAAATTTATTATTATCAGATCATTTTTTAGGAAAACTTAGAAACCCCAAGATCACCCTAGTACACTACTAAACTGAACAACATACTTTTTGAAAATTAACATAAGCCTACCTGAGGCATTATCCTTACATAATTCCCAGGAATGAGATATTACCTATAAGCCTCGATCCTCTGTTATTAGATCATCAATGTGTGTTTCCAACTGATCCCAAACCAGTAGGTACTCATAAATATTGATCTTCCCTCCATTGAATCCTCAGATCAAAATAAGGTCTTTTATATCAATCCATTCACTTTTCTTACTATTAGTGTCCACGCATATCTCTTTTCCCATCATCCTCACTGCTTCCTCTTTTGTGGCCATAATTGTAATGACTTTCTCCTCTATTTCTTCTCCTGAATGAATAAGAATTTACAACATTTTTTTAGGTTCTATAGCATCCTTCCACTACTTTCCATTGGACTATTCCACAGTGATTGTACCTCTTTATCCAACCACACGTCCTCAGATTGCAATAGATTCACTCCAGGAAGGTCCCCACCTTGCTGGTCTTCAGCCGCCCCTTGATAAACTGCCAGTGCTTCCAGAAGATCATTCCCCTTTGTTGCCTCATTGAATTCACCAATTTTCCAAGGATTCATCTTGGTTCCCTTCACTCCATGAAGCTCTTGCTTCATTATTTTTCCTCTTTTTTATCCTACCACATCTCCATTGGTTTAGGGAGGCCTAAGTAGTCTTTACGCCCCTTATTTTTCTTCTTCATGTTGGCAATGAAACTCCCTGGATATCTATTTTCCTTATTCCCTCTCTTCCTCTGTGGGCTGTGAAGACCATTACCATACTCTCCAATTTCATTGAAAATGACATTTTCATATTATAATTCCTTTCTTTACTCTCATCTGGAGAGGCTAACACTACTACCCTCTGCACAACCATCATTACCCAGGTGATCAAAACTGTAATTCAAGTTAATATAGGACAAGGCCCTTCTCGGTCGGAGTCCCTATTTGTTATTTGACTCTCTATCGTAGCCATGTTTTGGTTCTACCCAGTCCTGGACATCCTAATCACTACCCTCCCTAGTTGTTTGGGACACTCCTTCATCATTTATACCATCGCCTACTCGCAAAGCAAGTGCATAAATTATGTTTTTAAAATCTCCTGGAAACAACTAGTGAACCATTCCATCAACATGTTTCCTTTTAGTTATCCTTTATAAATGATTCTAGACACAAAAACCTATGATATTTTACTGGTACATATGTTAAATTAAACATGGATTATTTCTCAAGGATTAATTACCACTTAAGAGTAATCTTATAGGGTCTTTACACCTCCCAATAAACCAGAAGAACATAAATATCATCCTTGACGTTTAAAAATCCTTGAATACTAATGATAAGAATAAAAATAATAAATATTTGGTTCCCACTCAAATCACATTTAAATGTGCATGATAAAAATATTTAATACATTATATACTTGTTACTAAGGTTATAAATCTTAATTAAATTCTCTCATATACCAAAAATATATCAGAAAAAATATTTGTTCTTTCTACCTTAACTCACCAAAAGAAATTCCCAATACTTGTCTCATATGACCCTAGAATGCTAACATATCATAATGAGAAATGGTACTACATATTTTAAAACGTTCACCTTTCATTTCAAGAGAGTTCTTGATTAGGGCTTCACAGATAAGCATTCATGTACTAGAGTAGTTATCATGATGGATGACTTCTTGGGAGGCATCCATGGGTTGTGTATATCTATGAGAAAATTATTATGAATAATATGTTGTGGAAGCTGTGAAAAGAAATTTTTCTGATGAAAAATTCATGCATGTCGGGTGGGGCCAATGTTAGGGATCACATGTCTTTAGGGGTGCTAATGGCAGTTGGTGTGCTAGGAAATGATGAACATATTGTTGTGAGGTGGTTGTGGTGTTATCAAGGCCATTTTTTACATTGATATCATAGTAGAAACCCATCCAAAACTATAGTGTAAATATCTAGGTTGGTATTTAGGGTCCAAAAAGAGGGATTTGTGATATAGTGGGGGGTGGGGGTGGGGTTGAATGTAATGCCCCATAATGATAAAGGTGTACAGGGGGGATTTTTACAACACCTATCAATAATGTCCACATTTCTTTTTAGGATCATAAAGTATTATAACTACAAAGTTATATGTTCATGGACTCTATTAGTGATCACGATAGGTGAACTACTAGAATGTTTCATGGTTGTGATTGGGACTAAATACAAAGCACAATAATATAACATTTGTTAGATGTTGAGGTAATTTATTAGTCTCATGACTAATTTTTTATTGTAAGTGGGTTCTAGGTTGTGGACCATATATCCTTTGGTCAGCTGGTGGTTCATGGAGTGCTAGGAGTTCATAACCATGGCAAGGAAAGGTGATTATTCAATCATCAGTTATATTTATTAGACATAAAATTATATAAAGTTATGATAAACTATAAAACACTATCAGTTAAAAAAGGATATGAAATATATCATATATCCTTTAAACTACTAATGTTGTATCTTAGTAAAAATATATTCTTCATTTAATAATAAGAATCATCCCCATAAGTATATGTCCAAAAGAATAAAAAAATCAATTAATAGTATAATTGAAATCATAATAATTAAATTTAGTTTATTAATATTCCACTGAGAAATTATTTACAAAACACTATTTATCAACAGACCTAATTTAATTTACTAAAATTACCTTCAATTTTATTTATAAAGCCTCTTCAAAAACATTATTTAAATTAAATAGCTAACATAGGGTATTTAATATATGGGGATACCAATAAATTAATATTATAAACATTTTTTGATATACAAAAAAAATTAAATTCCAATCATCAGATTTATTAAATAAAAAATATTTTAAATCATTTTAATTTTTTTTATTAATTTCTTTCTCGAAAATGTTTGATGCATGTTTTACTAAAACTCATCGAAAATATACTTTTCCAAATTCACAAAATCATGAATATGATATGTGCACATTCATAACAGAAATGACACATATATTCATGCCTTCTACTCGTAGTGTGAAACAACAAATCCCAACTCACAATATTCATATTCATATTACTTATAAATGGTAATAGTTAAAAACAAATTATTAGAGGACTATTTTCAGGTAATACTAACGTTGGACATAAATTTCATTACTATGAATTATTATATTGTCTAATCTAAATACCGAATATTATAACTCTCTTTACCATATCCAAAAAAGTTAATGTTAACAATACAAATAGAAAAATTATTTTTTGTAACATTAAAACATCCCTATCCCACCAATAATGCCTTACATTATTCTAAAAAATACTAACTAGTTTTTGGGGACTAATAATATAGTATTGAGTAGTCTATAATTTATATATCATGTTATACAATAAAAAATAATATAAAACTATTAGAATATATAGTACACAATAGAGTAAAAAAATAAAAATACAATGGGAGCCAAATGATAGAACATAATTAACCCAGGAAAAAATATAATAGACACAAAATTTCAAATAGTCAACCATTATTATGGGAAATTTTCTAAACAATTCAATAGGGTGAAATCTATTTATAAGAATACAAATTTTTTTGTTTATAAAAAAACAATTAACCATGAAATAAATGAGTAATTATCTCAATAGCTATATCAAGCTACTCGAGATCCACCACTAGTACTGAAACATATACAGTACCATTAATTTAAACTACATAGTACAAATTTGTCATAAGTTTTAAATAAAGGGTGTTTTAAAATACTTTAATATGTCACCACCCATGGTTTCTATAATATAATATATTATAAATAAGAGTTTGTTGTATTATATTGTGAAAATAAATATATGTATACACTCAAATAAAATTTAAAATTTGTATATATTTATCCATATAAGAAATAAAATAATCATCCTTATTATATATTTCTAAAATGATATTTAAATAAAGATGGTAACCCATTACAGTTTATTATAGAAATTTTTAAAAATCCTAAATGGAAAAAATTTATTATCACAATTTGAAAACTACTAATTTTTAAAAAAACAGATCCACTATAGAAAATATTTCAATTATATGAATAATATTAAATTATGAGAATTTCAAATAAAATTGAGTACATGATTCACCATATTTGTTAAATGAATATCATTTCCCTTAAATATTAAAATAAAACATTAAAGGTGTTATATCTAAGAGAAAAATGGATAAAAAATCATGTACTAGTATACACTCCACTATATTGAAGGGTAAAAAGAAATAAAGGACCTTAGAAACCCTCCATTAGAAAACTATAATATTCCATTAAAAAAACTACTTTTTGAAACATTTTAAATATTACATGATAAAATATTTTATATCATCTATATTCTAACAATAATATTAACTAATAAAATTATATTTAATAAAAAATATCATCCAAATTCTTCTCAATATAACATCATGAAAACACACATATAAAAGCCCATGAAAACACAATAGTAATAAAGTTATATTAAAAAAATAGTAAAAAATAAAAATATAGGTCAATTGATTTCATCATGGTTACATACAAATTGGGGAATAATAATGAAATATATAATTAGCTAAAATATATCATTTGAATGATTTAAAAGGGAAATATATTTATATAGGAATGTATAAAATAAAATAAAATGTCAATAAATGTCTCATTCTATCTCATTTCCTTATCCATATATGTGTAAAATGGAAAAATTGAATTTAGTGATCATCCTCCCGTGATATTTTATTTCCAGATAACAAATAAAATATTCCATTATTAGATAATAATTCTCTAATAATATATTTTCTTGTCAGTTGTGAAAATTTATTTATTGTAAAATCAACCACTTACCCCCTAACAAACCAATTTTGGAAAATTTGAAATAAAACTACGAATACTTTTTACAAAATATAGAATAAAACACATTTAAAAAAAATAGTTTTAAAACCATTTAATATGAATCAAAAAAAAAAATTATTCCCCTAACAAGATGATATATATTCATTAAAAAATTATTCAAACAAACTAAAAAATGTAGAATCACAAAAAATAATTGAATTATAAAAAAACACTCCACAACCTATATATAAAATAACAAAGAAAATATTATTTTTATGGGCTATATGTCTACTAATAGTAAACCGAAAAAAATTTCAAAAAAAAAACCTTAAAAAATTATTTATTGAATATTTATACATATATGTATATATCACACATTCATCGGACCTCTCCTAACATCTTAGTAACTCCCAAAAAACTATTGGATCAATTTTAAGATAAATTAACCAATATCCTATGCATGTTATTATATTATTCATCAAAAGAAACATACAATAAGGGAAAATTAATTGGACCATTTACCCTCTATTATGAGTTTTTATTAGAGAAAACGTTTATGAATACAGAAGAAGAGATTACTTGTTTCCTTTTGAAAAATAGTCTAATTAAAATCTCCCCTCTTGAATTTTGATTGTGAATATTGTCTCATTTTAATAAATAGAGTATTCAAAAGAAAATTAAAATTAAAATAGGACACTTTATGGTTTTTTGGGGAATAAAAGACCATTATTATAATCTATAAACACACTCTCTCTAACAATAGGTATATTCACTTACAGATCATTTTCAAGGAGATATCAAAATTTGATTGAAACTAACAATGTAATATTTAAAAATATTCTACAATTAATTTAATCATTACTATCACTATTTATTGAATCACCCAAAACCCGTGAGTATATTAAATTGAAGAAAGTCGATTTTTTTTAGATAAAATTTGTAATGAAACAATAAAATGTGTATGCCGCATCTACTTGATTAAGAAATCTAGAGAGGAATATGTGTGCCATAAATTTTAGTTACCAAAAAAAATAACTAATATATGTATAATACATGTAGATATATAATTAATAGGTAATTACACCATTAATCATTTCAAAAACAGAAAACAGTTGTAGATAGATCAAGTATGTCTCCAAATTATAGTCTTATAAACTCTAAAAAACTATTCCATATATATTGTATAATTATTAAAGATTAATTATTAATAATCTATGAAGAAACATTTGATATAAGAAATATTTATATTAACACATAGGATTAATTGATCTGTGTGTAATTACCCCATGGATTTAATTTAAATAATTTTTTTTTCAAAGATATAAAATGACACAATTTTTGTATCATGTAAATATTATCTTCTATTATCATTAAAATACCAACACAATTTTTCATGGAAAGACATCGAGGCCATGAAGAATTAATGAACGATGAAAAATGAGTCAATATAAAATAATCAATATGATCAGTATAAATACTAGAATAAATAAGCTACACAAATTAATTGATGTAAAGTATATCATAATGATTTAAAAGATAAATCATGTTTGTAAAGTGGTTTCCACGTATGAAATTTAAAATTTAGTTGTAATTGAAATTCAGAAAACCCTTATAAATATAAATTATTCAATCCATTTTTTAGACCATATAAAATTATCATTGAACTATTTTAATAGGTGTATACTCATGTTAATTTATAGATTAAATATAAAAATAATTTGAAATTTAAATCACATATATGATTAGTTCAATGTGAGGAACATTCTTCATGTTGTAGATTTCCAAAGCATGTCATCTATAATATGGTTGATTCCAAACATATGTTCCCTGAGAATTAAATTTAATAAAATTATATATTTTTTAATATAATGTATGACACTAACATGAGTTTAGATGTGTTTTCATTTAAAAAACATTATCAACCTCAAACGTGAAGGTCCTTATAGAGGTGAGGTTCTAGAAATTAATCTTCTACAAAAAAAATTTGAATTTAAATCAGAGTAGAAGATAACAATATAGTTTTCAACTAGTATTTTCTAAAATTATTTCTAAAATTATTTTGGATGACCATTTTTCTTTGTGTAAATTTTTAAACAAAATAAATTTATCAATACTAAAAAATATTCTTTAATTCGTGGAGGAAAATAACCTTTTCAATTAAAATTTTAAACCGAAAATCAACTACAAAAAACATTATTAATAAATATTTAGGGTTTTTGGGCATTAAGAAATTGAATAAAATGATAGATCATCATTCATATTCTGAAGAAACTGCCATTTTGATGATCTAGAAACATATAAAAAGACAAGAATACACATATTTGTAATTTTCAATCAATGATCAGAAAAATTAATTCACAAATAACCTCCCCTCCTTAGATGATCAAAAAACCTATTAAATATAAGAATATTATTATTTTTAATTTTATATCATATATCTTATAAATTTTCTGAATGATATATAGACATAAGTCATTTTATATAAATTTTTGAATTTTTTGATTTTCTACATTTCTATACATGTTGTGAGAACAAAAATAATGTATTTAATAAAATAAACAATTATTAATTTATAAAAAAAATATAATTCAATTTTAATAAATTGATAGAAAAATAAAATCTTTATTGGAAAAATAAATTACTTAACTAATTAAGAGATTTCATAAAAAAATGATAACATCTCAGTAAAAGTTTTTAATTAACAGTTGGGTACAATGAGAAATCAGCTTAAGTGGTGGCCATGGAGAAGTGATATAGTGATCTGATTTATTTTGTCTTCGAATCATATGAGGTTGAAGTTATGAAATCATGAAGGATTAGATAGATTTTCATGAAACTATGATATAAATGTGCTAACCAATCCTTTATAAAACATCGAGTGTCTTTTCTAATTGTTAATTCCCAAAAAAATCACTTATAGAAAAGTGGTGAAATCAATCAGAATACTGAACAAATAATTCCCTCATTATCATATATTTATTGACTACATCTTGTATCATTTTGTTGTATAATAGAAGTTCTCAATTATACTTAAATAATTTTCCAGAATAATGTGTATGGAATGTATTTCAAGTTGTATAGATTAAACTTTTTAATCTAATGAACTATGATCAGAAGACAATATATCTGTCACTCCCAAAACATCTCTAGAAAATAATCCAAAATATGTAGAATATATTCCTTTTTTAGAATTATTAGCTTTATGATATTATAATTATGATACCAAAAACATTATCCTAGCACTGCAATTTGATTTGAAAATAATATAAACATAAAACATTCTAAATAGATTGTCTAATTGTCAATTTACGAAATCAAAATACTTCACAAAAACTACTATTTCATATAGTATTTAAAATAATTTCTGAAGAGTCATACATTCTATTCCACCTCGAATGGCCCAAAGCCTTGTTTTTATTTATTTATGGATAATTCCCCTTTTAAGGGTCAATGGGGAACCCTTACAAAACCTACAGGACCAAGGCACCGACCCCAACATGACCCGAAGCCCTATGAGAATAATATTCCCAATACATGACCCATAGGCCCAAGCCACAAGAACTACCCTTCCCCAACTTCTTCATCATTTATCACCAAGATCCACACCATGCATTGATGAACAACTATCATTGCCTTTTACAATGCTGCATAGTGCATAGTCCTGATGGTTGTTTTCATACCCTCTCACTCTTCCAATCCGGTTAGATCTACATCTAATGAGTACTACTCTTTCTTTGATCCACTTTTGGGGCTTTCTATGTGTGAACTACGCTACTCCATGATCTATGTAGCCTGAAGGCCCTCAGGCATGAAGGTCCTTGATGACCCAAAGGCCCGAAGCCCCATTGGTCCATACCAGAATCCCAAAGGCCCAAATTGGGTGAGTAGTTCCAGCTGCTGCAATATCACTACAGTACTACTACAGTGCCTACTATAGTACTGCACCAGTACCTAGAAATTCCCATCCACCCAGTTTCGAACCTGGGTCTCTTAGATGCCAAGAAGGATCCCTTACCACTTGGGTACGGGCTCGTATGATGAAAGTCAAACTACTTATTATGTCCATAAAATATTTTATAGCACTCTTATATTCCTAATAAATCATAATAACCTCATTATTTACTAAATTGAACATAGGTATTTTATTATAAGATAAAGATTCAATAATAACTTTAAAACATGACTCCTATATCAAATTTCACATTCCTATCTCCATCCTTACAGAGTTATCTCAGAAGTTCATCAACTAAAGAAACATAATATTTAAATTTTCAATATAGGGAGTAAATATTTCTCTACTGACATATGAGCTCTTAAAAACCTATTAATTAGTATTGCTTAAAGATTTAACAACTATAAAACACATTTAATTTCTATTAATTTAGTAGATAAAAAGACAGGAACATATTATTGTGTAATAAGATTTATTTATTCAATTTTATGTCACTAATAAGAATGAGTAAGAGGATTAGAATGTTTCTCAACTACATGAGCTGTCTATTCACCCTCTCTTCCAATGGAGTCAGCCACTTTCATATCCATTGCACATTAATATATATTTCAAGATTCCTTAAATAATAAAAATATAGCTTCTTTTTCAATAGATTATGTTGGATAAATACTTCATAATTTAAAAGATCGCTACACTATAACATCTATATTTTCTTGTAATATTTTCCCCCAATACATTTGATTAGAAATTTTCATTACACAAAAAAATCCTTGAATCTAGATGTAAAGAGTCAAATCTAAACACTCTCAACTTAGGTCTTTTACAAATACTACACTAACCATATGTCTAGAGTCACAAATTTCTTATTAATAAATTCTAGGATAGATATCAGATTTAAGTCTTATTATCTCTCACTAAGAAAAAAACTATCGAGGGATAATGCCCTTAGATCGAAGAAGCATGCACTTCCATTTAGAAATTCTCTATAAAACAAAAACAAATCTCAACATTCCAACTAATATATTTTTTTTGATGAAATTAAATGATGTTTTTTTCCTTTAGAATAACACTTATCTTATAGAGAAAATCATGTACTATTCTTTCATACCAATTGAAGGTCATTCTTGATTACTTATTATTGAAATATCTCATATATCTCATAATATAACAACAAAGACTCAACATTATATCACTCATCAGAATATAAATAATTTATATATCATGAATGATAAAATTTTATTATTCAATAATAATAGGAACGAGATTCAGTAAATTTAAAAAAACATTATCATTATCCTCCTGATTCATCCACATTATTTTCATTATTTGAAGGGTTTCCAAATTAAAAGCCACGATATCATCCATATTTTAAACAACATCAGTAATCACCATAAAATGAAATTATATATTTCATTCCATAGACCATTAAAAAATGCTCAATCAATATATATTGAATAAAAATTTTCATACTACCATCGTTTTATGTAACCATATATCATTACCATAAAAAACTAAATATTTTCAATGAACACAATAACTCGAATTTCAAAAAATAATTAGTATTACCCCCTAAAAAATTTCAATCCCCATAGACTAAGTACTTTATTCATAAGAGTATATTTTTAGAATAACCATTCAAAATATTTAACCTTTCCCTGTAGTATAGGATGATCATAACTCAATAAATGAAATCTATTTCTTCTCATTTGACCATCTTCATTATTTCTCTTGGACATCACTATTTCTAAATGAAATTTGAGATTTAGAGTTTGTTTTTTGGGGAATTTAAATTAACTCCTTATTATTTTAGGTGATGTTTGGGTTTGTTAATCTTAATTATTAGTGTAATAGTTAGGGATTTTTAATAAAAAATTTATAATATTTATTAAAATATACTATATAACTAAATTTAAATAATTTTAATTAAAACAAAAAAAAAATTAAATAAATATGTTTCAACTAATGATATGTAAATAATTAAAATTTAATGAATTAAAATGAACAATTATTTTATAACTAATTATATTTAAAAATAATTAATTATATAACCATTGTATAAAATCAAACAAACAGAAAACCCCATTAATAAAATAAAAACATTTCATGGAAATATTTATAGTTAATAAATAATAAATCTATTATTTATTATTAAAATTTAATTATTAAATATCACCATTTTGGACATCATGTTTTAAAAAATGATGTCAAATTTCAATATGCTTAGTTCCACAATGACTTACCAAATTTATAATAATATTTATATCCCTCTTATTATCCTTAAAATATAAAGATGATCAAAAATAATTCCAAATTTAGAATAATGTGTTTCATCTAAAACAACATGTGCATGAAACAACCATTATATATATAGCCTTATTAGTTGACAATTCATTAGAATGTTTCTTCATGATTGAAAAAGAAACAAGTCATTTTCTAAAAAATTAAAATGTTCATAATGCATTTTTTTATATCTAAATACTCTAAAATCAATATATTAAAATGAGATAAAATTAATAACCATATGTTTTTTGATAGGTTATAGATAAATAAATAGTTTGATTAAAAAATAATTAAATTATCATTACAACAATCAATTGAAAAAAAATTATTTTTGAATGAATCCTTACAGTTAAGAAAAAATAAAACATAATATCTATAATACTATTAGTAATTTACTTGAATAATATATTCATAACCAGAAAAAGGAATTTCCATATAGTTTAATAGATTCAAACAAATAATGTTTTATATTCAAACACATATGGGTTGAATTAGGCTTACTGCTTTCAAGAATTAAATTTTTAATAAATCAAAAATATATTTACCTTGATTCAAAACTATTCAAAAATCTAACCAGTTTTAAAACATTGAATAAAATTTAGTTATCTATTCTTAATTACATCAATATATTTTCTTTTATGTTTAGAAAAACCATTATATTATTTTTGTTTAGTGTTACAAAAAATAACATCATCTACAAATATATGTACATAAAAATATTTTAAGATGATTTTTTTGTAAAAAGAAAAGGATTATCCAAAACTAAACTTAAAAATATTTCTTTCAATGAAGTGAAAATTAAATTCTATAAAAATACATTAAATCATGTTAAATCCCAGAAACAACATAAGTATATTTTAAAAATATATATTATAAATGTAATATTTTACAATCATGGGGGTTGTTCAACATAAAATATTTCCATTAAAAAAAGATTTTGAAAATAATATAATATACACATATTGAATAATTTATAATCAATATATATTTTATATACTAAAATAGATTCTAATGTATTAAATAATATTAATATCTGATGTTTTTCAATCATAGTATTTACCTTCCTCTGAATTCTACCATTTATGAACTAAGCCATCTATAATACATTTGATTACACCATGATAATCATGTATATATCTAAATACAAATGATGTTGTTATTACTAGATTATTTAAAGAAATATTATCTATGAAGAAAACTTGTTCCTTTTAAAATAATTTGGAACTTATTTTATATTCATTTCCAGACCCTTATTATTCATGTCCTCCTCTACAGACATAGGTTTTATGTGGGATAGGGAAGTACAAACTCATTTAAATCTCCATCATTCTTTCATGTTTTGAAACCTTTATATAGGACTCCATTGAAATTCAATAGTGCATTTATATTTATGGTTGAAGGTTATATATGTAAGATATATTCAATATTTTTTGTTTCTATATCTTCCAAACATTATTGATTAGGATTATTACCTATTTTACATTCACATTCGTGATAAAAATTATTAGGTATAAAAATTATTTAATGATTTATTAGCTTCATCTGTTTCTATTATATTTTGGTTAAAGGGTTAACTCCCATAAAAATTTTCTTTAACTAAGTCTTAAATTATCCATAACTTCTAATTTAATACTCTACAATCATTAAATGGTGCATAATAACCATCAAATTTTTAGGTTTCTGCATTTTCTATTATGAAATATAGGGGGTTTCCATAGTAATCCAGATACACACATTGCATTCAAAAGTTTGGAAGTACCCAACATTAGGTTTTATATTATTCTATAACACATAGATTTCTACTTGATAAAATATCTAATTAAAAAATAGTCATAATATTACATATTGTATTAAAATGTCAATACTTAAAATTATATGTTAAACTATAATCATTTAACATTTTTCTAGATACATCATTAATAATTATATTTATTTTTATATAGTTAATTTTTTATGTTTCCCTTAAAGTAGAGACTTTTTGGTTAATATTGAGTTTTAAAAAAAATGAATTGAATTCTTTATCTTCAAATAATCATCATGTATAAATTCTTCATGAGCTTATTTTGGAAACATTTTCATTTTGAGTGAAAATATATAAATATAAAGAAATCATAATATCATCACTTTTTAAATTTTTAAAATTAAAGCCACATATATATAAATAATAATTATCCATGAAAATAATCATTATGAAATTATTATAGGTATATAATGAATAATCTTATTCACATCGATAAGTTATAATGGTTTATCTATATATAAATTGTTGATTAAATTGGAAGCTAACTTCTACTGATTTCCCATTTAACATATATCAAAAAGTGTTTTATCATAATAATATAGATAGGTATTATTAGGAACTAACAATATCATAAATAATAATAAAAGAGAAATTATAATAAATTGAAAAAATCTTTAGTTCAATATAAAAGATACAATAAATTAGACATTTATATAGTTTTCCTTTTTATGGTATGAAATATTGTAAAAAGATTGAATTAATTTGTTCTAGGATCTATTAAATTAAATTATGTCTTTATATATAGAGAATAATGATTGATAAAAAAATAATAATAAAACCATCATCAAAATGTATAGAAACACATATTATGTTCTTATTCTACCCTATAACATAGATATCACAGTTATTGAGAATAAAATATAGAACACCAATTTCCCAAATCCAATGATTATTCCATTAACATTATCATTGATTGAAACAAAACCTCAATCAATTTTATATAGTAAATGAATTTTAGATAATTATATATTCATGTTTCATTAATAGTTTCTATACATATACAATATATAATATTTTACCATATTTATTTTTTAACTATATAATATTCAATTATTATTTTCACCTTAATTCTCCTAGGTCCAGTTCTTCAAATAGTCAATGATAAACAAAATTAGATCTATTTAATTTTAACAGAAACATTATAACAAACACTATACATGTCCTAAAAAAATATAATTTCCAAAAACTCATAATTTCAAGATTCCATAAGCTATAATTATTAGAATAGTGGTCTTTAACACCATAATTTTGATATGAAACATAAGACATTCGATGAATCATTGAGGTAATAAAAATAATTATTTTTATACAGTTTAGTTTTATTACAATTTTATCCAATTTCATATTTTTATTTCATGTGATTATTATTTGTAATGATTTTATTAAAATACCCCTTTGAAAAATATGAGTAATGTGTTTTAATGACTATAATTTACAACGAAAATATCCAATTTTATGTTAATGTTCAGAATTACTTGAAATAGATATATTTAGTATTTCATTCAATTTAGAAAGCTATTTTATCATGGCAGCCTTTTCACAAGATAAAATTATGAAAAACTATGAGATAATTATTATTTATCTTAGAGGTTTCATATTTTTAATCTAATATTTAATAATATTCCACTAATTTATCATATGTAATATTTTATGTTTTATGAATATGAAATGAACATTAATATTATTTTACTGGATCCACATTCATCAAAAAAAAAATTGATTTTTTATTCATTATTTTTATGGTTTATATTAATAAATGTATGATATAAATGGATATTAAGTCATGTTATATGTATCCATCATATATTTCTTTAATTTCCGTTGATAATATTATTTTTTATAATGCTTTTTTATATTTTGTTTTAAATTTCCAACTTTCCACCGACAATATAAAATGAAGTATGACATTCCCCAACTATTATCATTTATAGAATCAACAGTTTATCGGTTCATGATTACCTTTACTATAATAATTGATTTTTTTGGTAAGGAATTCATTTTAGATAAGTGTCTTATTGAATTTGTTTTCTAACTAGGGAAACTCAACTCCTAAATTTGAATAAAACGATAATTTATTATAGAATATTACAATGTCTATTGACATATTTTTTCTTTTAGGAATAAATAACTTTAGAAAATTATTTTCATTCATGAAAATTTTATTATCCCCAACTTCATTTGGTATATAAGTTTCATACTTCATCAACGTTCCAAGTAAATATTTTCTATAAAATATTTTACATGAATTTACTTTTTTATTATAGCAATAATCCCATTATAAGTAAAGAGCAATTACTTAGAGAAAAAGTAAATATTGAATAATTTCAATTATATGTGTTATATAAGAAAAATAACCATTAAACACCTCAGTCAATCTTCATATAATTTGAGTAATACAACTGAATTTACATATTTTAAAGGTATCAAATTTCATTTTCATAATAACTTATTTTATTTGTCTCACATTATTAGTTCCACCATATAAAACAATGATAATTTGTAACATTTCAAAACAAGTGAAAAATTGGGACACATGATTGAACTCATATGATCAATATCCACTTATAATTGAATTAATATAACCTGAATTCATAAGATATTTATCCTTTTTAGAATCATCTCATTTATTTTTTTCAACTATATTGATTTTTTATGTCTTTAAAACATTCAGATAAAAACAAAATACATGGGTTTAAAAAAATATAATCATTCATGATTTAAAAGATCCACATTTATCATTATTAATACATAGATCACTGATCATAATCAATCATTCTCTATGATCATCCATTCAAATAAATTTTTTTATAGATCATACACTCTAAAATTTAAAATCTGAAAAGATAAACGATTGATTATAACTATTATCTAGAAATAAAAATGATGTATTCATAATAATGCGATAAATAATTTGATCTTATGAAACATAACTAATTCAAAACATCCCACTTGAATATTAAAGGTTAATCTAGAACCCTTTCATTAAAAATATTATATATGGGAAAAATAAAAATATCAAATCAATTTTTATTAGGGTTTGGAGTTAAAACATCATATGGTCCCCTCTACCAACACTCTCTCTACTAGCTTGGTGATTTTCACTTTTAGATCAACTTATCTATGATATAGACCATTGGAGTGAAAGAAATGGTGTCTTATGATAGTAAATATTGCAAGGCCATTAATAAAGACTTACACCATCCCACAAAACAGTCAACAACTGAGTGTTAAACAATTTTAAAAAAATTACAGAATTAGGTTTAAGAAATTATATAATAAATATTTAGATATTAATAATGTATATGGAAGATAACATGATATTTATATGAATATGTGTTCCCCAAAAGAGTATTCCCAAAGTAGAACCTATAAATATATTTAAAAAGATTTAAAATAAATCATAATTAACTAACTCCATTTTTTAATATAACAAGACAAGAAAAAAGTAGGAAAAACAATAATTTGTTTGCCTTTAATGTGTAGTCTTATAAAATCCATCAAACTATAAATGATATATCAAATAATAAAAAATAAACAACTATTTTCCTTTCACAATTATAAATAAAAAATGGAATGTTTTTTATTAACACTAAATGGTAGTAGTACATAGTACAATTCTTCTATGGATGTAAATTAAAAAATATGATGATCATAAATTCAAAAACACTAAATATTTGTTGTAGAGAAAAATTATCCTACAAGATCATAAGTATAAAATCAATATTAATTAGTGCATGAAATTGAAATCATGAAAATATATCAAATCACATTTTATATACACACATTACAACCACTCTGATCATTCAAAAAACCCATATATATAGGATTATTAGATAACATCATGTTAAAGAGATCCAAAAAGTCACCAAATAAACTTGTCATCAAATTAGAATGGAAAATTGAAATAATAAATTTAAAATACATAAAATTCCATACAAACCTATACTTATGGAAAATAAAAAAATTTAATTCAAAAATAACTTTTATAATATTCTTTCAATCATTTTACTATGATATTTACTATAACCTGCTGATATTTTGTGAAAAATATTTCATATAAAATTGGTCTTTAAATTATTTTAGGTATCATAAAACACTGATTTGGCCTTTGATACAATTAAAACTGAGTTTTTCTTATATTAAAAAAACTTTTTTTCTTCTGTTAAACCCAATACACAGTTTATCTTTCATTATAAGCAACCAGGAGTATAATTGAAATGTGAAGAATAATTAAGATATAATTATTTAAAATGATTGTTATCACCATGAACTTCTAATGGAGGTTATAAATATGATTAGATTAATTATTAAAATATTTGTTACACATTCAAAATTAATTAAATATTCTATAACTAATTATTTATATATTAAAATAAAGTAAATTTCAAATTAAAGGAAATATTTTTCTAATTTTGTTATGAAAACAATTGTTCTCAACATCAATAAAATAAAAAATTACTTATTTGAAATATATTAATGTAATTTACCAAATATATATATTCAATATACTATTTAACCTTCCCCATTTATTTTTTCCAAATTAGAGATAATAGAATACAACAAATTTTATGCTTCAAATCGTATTTATCTAAAAATAGTTTAGTCAAAATATTATGTAATAATTATCTTAAAATAAAAATACACATTTATAAATTGAATATGATAAATTAAATATCATTTTATAAATTCTAATAAAAAAATTTCTTGGCGTGAATTTTGATATTTTTCTGAAAGGTTTTATGTTTTTGATGAATAGTAAAAAATAATGAATTTTAAATTAAAATATCATTTTTTATTATATTTATATGTTTAAATTATATTTAATATTTTAGAAGTTATATTAGTTCTATTAATTATACATTAATATAATTTAGGTCATTTCAATCAACTTAGTATTGAATTTGGCTAGAAAATCATTGAACACTTTTCAAAAATTTCACTTCAAAGACTATATTTCACATCACGTCTACGGGATTAATTGTAAATTAAAATTTTCCACTTATATGAAAAAAATTTATAAAAATGGCTTTAATATTTGGAATGACTATAATACCTATTAAATAATATTTTTAAATTAATATTTAACCAAAATGAATATTTAATGCATTAAAAATAAATTACAACAGTTAAGGGGAAATGGGTTTATCAGGTGTTGAACTTAGTAAATAATAGTAAAAATTTAAATTACACTTGGGTAATAAATATTTGATGCAAATATATAAAAAATAATTCACTAATGTTTTTGAATGGTAAAATTTTGACTCTACTTAAATATGAAAAATGTTGGATCACATTTTTATTTTCTAAAATACAAAGTAATTATTCTCCACCACTTATAATGGACACCCCCTTTCCTCTATTCCTGACACCAACAAACCTATTTTGGATCCCTAAAAACATACCCAATCAATTCCCAATATCCCACACATCATATAAGACTTCCTTTTTGCAATAAACGAATCTAGGTAAGGATATTTTGAAAACCCAGTGAGAATATACGAAGAAGAGGTTATGTTCTTCAACTAGCATATTTATTTTATTTCTTTCTCCATCTTCTTAAAGTATTATTATTAAATTATTATATATCAAACTAAGTATAATGAATTTACTAATTTTTTCAATTTTTTATAACTACTTCCATCAATCCAAGATTTCAACAAATGGGTTATGAAATCATCGATCGTGTGTAACGTCGACTACTGCATCATTAACTGTAGTCATGCAATTTTCCATTTCAACCACCCACAATTGGAAATAATGAAAGATATATACTATATACTTTATTTTTATGTTTTTATTTTGAATATTTATTTATTATATTAAACATATATTTTTATTATCTGTTTTGTTGGACTATTGTACATTCTTGATGTGTACGTCGAACTATCACATCATGATTTGATTTGATTTGATCACAATTTCAATAAAAGATGATATTGATAAATTTAATGCCTATATGTTATATAAAGTATATATTTACTAAATTAATTCCATATTTATAATTATTAAAATGTGGAATATATCATTTTCTTTCATACATAATCACTTCATTAAGGACGATAACGTTAAACATGTATGTGTGGACTATCACCATCACGAAGCATTGTGTCACTCTTTTTATCACCACATCACATGTATGATATGTAAAACAATATTAAATTAATTATAATGTTTTTATTATATTATTATAGTTATATAAGGATAATATATTGCTTACCGACTTTTAGTAATGATTATTGAGTAATGGAAATGTTTCTTACGTGTATGTAAGACCTACCATATCCATTATCATAACATACATCATCTATCAGAACCGTATTTCATGATGGATAATAAAATAATATTTTAGTTATAAATATTATTATTATTTCATCATTATAATTCTTGAGATTATGGAATAATGGTAAATGTAAGAGGGCCAAGAATATAATAAATCATAAGATGTACAAAACAAAAAAGTGGTTATTAAACAAAACATAACTTTAACGTGGATATGTTAATAAGTAGTTAATAACAGTTCATAATAAAATCATATTAAATATGAGGTATATAAATATTTTTCATTAATATATATATAATAAACATATATTTTTATAAAAGTGTTTTGAATGTATATTAATGTTGTCAATACTTATGGTAAGGTATTTCCATCTCATTTTTTACTTATTTCAGTCACATATTATTTTCGCCAATTATTTTTGTTTGTTTCTATATTTAATTAGTAGGAATGTATATTTTGATTCATATAATGAAAAATATTTCAGTTTACATATCCATTTTATGATCTATGTTTCATGAGGATTTTGGATCAAAAGCTAACAAATTGGTAAGTATTGTTTTCTAAATTTTTCTTATCTGAGACATATGTTATATTAGGAACATAAATGTTTTAAGAGATATTTATAAATATCCATTGAAATGTAATATAATGATTTATTAATCCTTATACTATCTTATTATTCAATTAATTATCTTCCTTCATGTGGCATAAATTTCAATTTTTTCTAAGAATCAAGAGATTTATTTTACAATCTAATTATTTATTGGGATTCATTATGATTATATTTCACACTTTTAAATACTATGTTATTTATCTCATGACACTCATAAATGTTCTAATCCTCTATATTTTCCATGTGAATACTTTCTTTCCATTTATTTTTCCTCTCTTTATATACATTAAAGTTATAAAAGATTGTTTTTATGAAAAAAAATCAACTTTTAGGTTGAAATCCAATTTTTATCGAAAACCATGTTTTCTAAAAAAAGTTACAATAATTTAATAAAAAGTTAAATAAAATTGTTTATAAAATAAATTTATACCCTTGTTTCACTTTTTAAAAAAATATTAAAATAAATATTCATCTTATTTTCAAAAACAATTCTCATTTTTATTTTAAAAAAATTGAAGAAACAAATTCATTTTAACGTTCTCGAGATGGTATTATTTCCCGATTGCATGACCACTCTATTAATTCAATACTAATTTATATGAAAAAAAATAAATTTTAAAAGAAAATATCTTCCTTACTATTTGGAAAAAATATATTTGAAATAAATGATTTGAAGAAGAAATAATTATGAAAATTATTTATATTTAAAAAAAAAGATTTCCAAAGTGGAAAATATATTTAACTAAATACATTTTTTAATTGATATTTTAATATAATTTTCAATATAATATGAAATTTGTAGATTTTAGATATTCCATAATTCGTATATTATCCAAGGTTTACATTATTATTCATTTTTTACAGTTAATGTTTATGATGTAAATATGTTTGTGAAACCCAACTCTCTTCCAAAGGATATATCATGATTAAATTATTATGAAAAATACTTCTCTTTCCATGGATTATTAATTAATGAAATTATTATGAAATCTTTTTAATTTATACCGGTTATGTTATGATGAAATTTTTATAAAATCCATATCATTTGATAGACTGTGATATGAAGATAGTTTTATAATCATGTGGTACATATATGTATGATTTTCATTTTGGGAATGTGGCTATGTTATAACCAAGTATAGTGGTTATAGTATTACCATGGATGGTGTATTTGTTATAACATTATACGTGTGGGACCTATATATCCCACCAACAAATTACATAAAAATTTATATTTAGTGAGATATACTATGATGGAATTGGTATCGAACCCAGTTCAATAAGAATGTGATAGAATAGCGAGTGAAATCAGTTCAGCAAGGGAATTTTTATACTACTATGGTCTAGAGAGTGAACCATGACTAATATATTATTATGAGTGAACCTAATTACATGTTCATTATATTATTAATGGATGTATATTTCATGTCTATAATGTAATGCATGAAACTGGTTTCATGTCCATACGTTTATGATTGTTTCGGATTTCAAATTCTTAACATAATTAGTGGACTTGTTAATATTTATACATGTTTATAATTTTATAATATGAAGTATATGAAAAATATCTAGGTTTTATCAAAATTATATTCTTTCTTGGATCATGTTCTTTGTTCCATTATGAATCATGACTTATGAACTTCCAATCATTATTCCATGACTCGTGTTTATTATCTATGAAATGTTGGGTATGGACATCGTAAGTTATATCCATTATCAAATACTTTTATTATTATATTATTATTTCATATGATCATAGATTTCTATCTATTATTATTAACATTACTGAGCATTGATATACCACTTTATTGTGTTTCCTTGCCCATTTTTTTTGAATAAAGTGATTCTAAAGGGTGTGTTTGTGAAAAATACTAAATGATATGTTATTTGTGTGAATGAATTAAGATCTTTTGCCCGATTTAATTAATTTGTTCCAAGATTCCAATGAAACAAATCTATTAAAATTATCAGGAGTCTTTTTATTCAATGTAATGAATATTCATATAAAATTATTTTATATCAATATATATGAATATTGGGTTTCTATAGTTTGTTTCAAAATAATGATTTGCCTAAAAATTAGAAAGTAGGATTTGAGGACCTTAGTGAGATCCATAAGAACATATTTAACGATATGTCTAATGACTATTTAAAATATAGGAAAACATTCCAGAATTTCTAAAAATGATAGATTAATTTGATTCATACAAATTCATCCCTCTATGGATAATAAAAGTTTATGTGGCTCAAAAATAGATTTACCTAGGGGTAACAACCCAAAAAAAACTCTATATTGAACTAAAATCAATCGATAACTACTTCATGGTTATGTGACTTCCTACCTATCTAGTCAGTTCCTCATGTGATATATTCATTAGAAATTCAATAATTACTCATTAAAAATTACAAATAATTAAAATGGTTTACGTCTATATATGGACAAAGATAAACGTAAGTTGTCATAGATTAAAAAATAGTCTCATTATTTAGACATCATATAAGTATTTTTTATGATTATTTGGTCTTCTACTAATAATATTTTTGGTTTTACACAATGGATGAAACGAGAAAGGACTATGTTGACATTGAATGTCACAAAAAAATCTAGTGCAAATCCAAATGCAATGATGACTAGAGTGAATGATTTTTTTATTCCAAATCAAGTCTCAAGAAACATGATTAAAAACATTTTACTTAACCAACTATCAGACTCATCAAATATGATTATGGAAAACATCAGTGAGAGTTCATGTATAAGAGAACTTAAGGGAATACTATTATCTTTTCTATGTGTTATGTATGTGGGAAAAAACACACAAATGGATATATTATAGGAATGAGATAATATTTTCAGAATATAAAACAATGATACAAATAATTAAAATGAAAAAGTAAAAATGGGAACATCAGTTAATGTAATGGTTGAAAATAAATGTCTTCCTAAGATTCCACTGATAGTACAATGTGTTAAATATTGAAATTATGGGAATTATGAGAATAAATGTTCTTAGGGGAAATATCATAAAGAGAATAATAAATGGTGTTTGAGTAATTTTTTTTGTTACTGAAGAGGAGACTATAAATTTTATGTTATAGGAAATAGGAATTAACAAATAAGATGATGAATAATGGTTAATGGTTTGAGAAGGAAGTGGGAGAATGATGTTTCTATGTATTGAAATTAAATGATTATGTTATATGAAAAATGAAATACATATTTATTTTTGAGTATATGTATTCCATAAAAAAATTGAACAAATTTGATGAATTATGTTGATAGATATGTAACGTTATTTAACAGAAATGTCATACATTCATTTTGCGAAGGGACCACTTAATATGTTCCAGATGTTGATAAATTTTTTTTTTTATATTAAATAATGAGATTATTGATATGGATAAAATATATCTGATAATATTTATAACAACAAAAATATTATAGGTTTTAGTTATAAGGTGGATTATGTTATCATATATAGAGTTTAAAATGTTAGTTTATCTATGGAATATATTCAATAATCAATCGTTTTAGACAAGGAATGTTGAAGATTGATAGTTTTCGTTGAGGTTATATTATAGTTATGATCATTACTATGTTTAAAAAGAATACATGTTCATGGTAGTCAAATTAATGAAATGGAATAATAATGATCTAATTTATTATATATTTGGGAATAATGTTATTTTCATTTTTAAAAATTTAGTTACCTTCTTCATAAGTATTTTAATTTTTATAAATCAGAAGGATTGTAAGGCTAAAAATTATGAAATGGTTTATGAAGAAAATTGAATGAGGTTTCATATATAAATATATTATCTCTCCAAATGAATTTTCATTTATCTTAGGTAATTTGTTATAACTATTTTTTTGTTAAAAATACAGATTGATGGAATGAATTATAATTTGTTATGGATATTATGCTCTATTTATTCTTTAGGTATTCAAAATTATACGTTATCTCTTATTGAAGGATATAAAGTGGAAATTGAGGAAGGGATAACCAAAGGGTGATATTGTGCTTATAAAAATGAGTAAAATGATGTAAATATATCTTCTCAGGAAAATTATTCACATTAGGGAAATGATATTTGAATAAATTGTTATCTAATTACCATCATATTCGATGATATCAATGACCCTTGGAATCCCTATTTGGTTTATATTTTTTTAGTTTTCTATGGATTAACCACTTTCTTATTATCATATATATTTATACGTCTTTATAATTATATAAAACTTTGTTCTATTTCAAAATCATTAGTTCCCACCTAGGTTCTTTTATCTGGTATATGTGTTAATCAAAATGATCCATGATATGAGTTGGTGGCGCAACCCATATCTACAAAAAAATTTATTAGAAAAATATTAAACATCAGTGTATACATGTGGTCTAATGAACATTCAACAACTTCAAATTTAATGAGAGTAAAAATATACATTCCACCATATGCACATTAGTGAATATTCCGACATCAAAATGATCGTTTTCAATCCACTATAGAAACATCACTTACATAGATAAAGATAATAAGCATGCGAACCATGGTAAAACCCATGAATCCCAACCTCTAGGAACCTGAAAATATGTATAGTCAAAATGAAACATTGTATATTCAAACCATGCCTTGAAAATACACGAACAATTAGTTTAGAAGATCCAACTACAATCCATGATCATGTCTAATGCAAAAAATCCATTGAGTTTTGGTATGAAAATAATATAGATAACCTGAAATTATTCTCATTACAATATGTATATATAGTAACCTAGTAATAAAACACATTATGTTATCTTTATGATTCTAACCTTAAAATATTAAGGGATGTTTTATTGTTCATTTTTACAACATGGTTTTCAATGAAGGAATCTTACTATGTTAAAAATTTTATGACTAAGACGAATTTCAAGAGTTAAATTCAATTTATGGAAGGTTGAATGTAACATCCAAATATTTTTCTAAAATTATATTTTAAATTATCTTTTATCTCATACATATTTATTGTGACATGAAACACATATTATATATATAATTATAGGTAAACCTGATTTTATCATGAATTTCATGGAAAATTATTTTTGGCCTCTGATAGAGATAATGTTAATTTTATATTGCATTATACAAAACACTGAGATTAAACAAAACTTCTCTTTCGATTAAAATATTATTAATGAAAAGGATTTTTATCACTGATCTATTGGAATTACGATAATGAAATGGATAAAATATAAAATGAAAATATTGTTTACACATGTATATTTACTTAATTTTTTATTTCCAATTAATTATAAATATAAATATAAATATTTGAAAATAAAGGAATTGTTTTGGAAAAACTGTTTTTATTTACAAAAATGTTTTCTACCTAAAAAATAACATTTTTTTGAATGTTTTAATGAAATTTATAAGTTATGTATATTCATTAAACTATTTAAAATACATCTTATGTGATTTCAATATTATAGATAAAAATAAATTTAGTTATACACCCAAGAACTATATTTTTCTAAAAATTAGTTTCATAAACTTTTTATAGAAAAAATATTTTTTAAATAAAGTATATCTCATTTAAAAAATTAATATGATAAAATAAAAATTATTTATGAAATTATAATATAAAAATTATCTTTTTGTGAATTCGTGATATTTTAATGAAATGGTTATTTTTTGATGATTTGTAAAAAAATAATCAATTTTTTTAAAACATCCTTTTAAAATAATTTATTTATGATCATAAATTATATATTAAATTTATTCTGAGAATAAATTAGTTAAATTATACCTAATTGTTTTCAAATTTTGTCATTGAAATCAATTTCATTCTGAATTTTGATATAAAAAATTTCAAACATTTGAATATGTCTCTTTATATACACATGTTCTCGTTGAATCTTTGAGATTAATTTTAATGTTAATTTATCAAATTTTATGATATAATTTTTCCTAATGTATTAAATATTTTTAATCAGAATAATTTATATTCTCTATTATGGTCAATGTATGTTTCCAAAAAATTAAAACTAAATGTAGTAAAAGTTAATTACTATAGTAAAGGTAAAAATAGGGTTTTCGAGGGTTAAACAATAATGATATAGGATTAAATTACCTATAGACTAGTCTAAAAAATATTTTATAGACATATAACAACCATTAAAACTATATTTTTAGATAACATCTGATTTTTAACTCTAGGAACATATGAAAAACAATTGATCCCTATTTAGTTTAAAATACATCAATTATGTCTCGTACCCCACTTATACCCTCATCTCTTTCTCAAAATGTCAAACCAATTTGGGTTGAAATATACCTATTATAATCTATTTAAAACATCTTTCACCACATCCTTGATTCAATATAATTGAAAAAAATCTAACCAATGAAGGGTTTAGTGTACACTTATGAGAATTCCCGAATAATAGGTAATGTTATTCAACGAACATCATAATTTTATTTTAATTCTCTATATTCGTAAATTTTAATTATAATGAGATTATATAATAAAATTTCGGTATTAAAAGTAATGATATTATTTTATGTTATGCTAATGACCTATAACCATATCCACTTCTATAAAATGGGTTATTAAATCATTTATTCGTGTGTAATATGGACTATCACCTCATGAACTGATGTCATTGTTTTTTTCCATTACCAACAATAATAAATTGAAATAATGTTGTATTTATATTTTAAATAATATATTCATTATATTTATGATATTATTATTATTATATAATAATTTTACGGCACATAACATTTTACTCGTCTTTTTCTTGGAATATGATAAAGTTGTTTTGTCTATATGGCCGACAACAGCCTCATGAGGTTATGTGACTCATTCACACATTATATGGAAGGTGATAAGGGAAATGATAATGATTATATGTGATATAAGTGAAAAAATATTTATATTGATGAAATATTTATCTTTTTTAACAAATAATATTTAAAATTTTCTTTCATACATTTTCAATCAAGGAATGATGATAACGCGGCTTGCGATTGTGTGTAATACTTCCTTCACGATGAGATGTGGATCTCTTTTCATTACCACACCACATGTATGATATGTATAACTAATTTAAATAAATAATATATATTTCCGATATTATGCTCATTAGGGAGATATAATATATTACTCAACTTATTTATATAAATATCACTGATAAAAGGAAACTTTAATCATGTGTATGTACGACCATGCATCTCCATGATCAAAACAGTCTTTTTAATTAAACATGTATTTTATTATTTGTATTAAAACTATTTTTGAAATATAAATATAATAATAATGTCATTTATATCGTTGTTTATATAATGGATCCTTGATTAGTGTTAGAGGGAAAATATAAAAAATCAAAACATATTCAAAAAACAATGTTTTTTTTACCTAAAACATATCTTTAACATTAAATTGATAATAAAAAGTTTAAAAATCATAATAAAATATTATATGGTAATATATATATATAGTAATATTCTTATATAATAGTTTTATAATAAATTTATATTTTTACATAGGATGTTTTATCGAGTACGATGTAATTCAAGTCATAAGTTAAGGGAATTTGATGTTACATATTAATTTAGTGAAACAGATGACATATTCACAACCTATCTACATTTTATAATATATATACTATCCCTTAATATATATTATGAATATTATATAGAATAATATTTGGGTTTATATTTCCATTTGAGTATCCCTCTTAAATGGGTTTTATCTTTGAAAAGTAAACAAAATTGGTAATGGATATCTATCTTAATTTTCATTCATTATGACATATGTTATGTTTTCAAGGATATGTTATTACAAGTTATATATACATCACCTTCTAAATTTAATAATATTTTTTTAATTATCCTCATTGTATTTTGTGTTTCATTTAATTTTATTCTTTTATAGATCTTATATTTCAATTTGACCTACTTGGTAACTGTTTTATGTTACAATCTCATTGATTATTGGGATTATTTATGATTATGATTAAAAAGATGAAATAATATCATATATATCCTCAATAAATTCATGAACTATATTTTAATATGTTTATGTCGTAAGAATAAATTTCTTCCCTTCATTATTACTTTATTTTGGAACTAATGAGTTAAAAAATTGTGGTTTTAATCAAAAATAATCTTTTTGGTCTAAAACAGTTATTCTTTATAAAACATGGTTCCAATTGTTTATTTCAAAAAAAAAATAGCATTTGTTTATATTGATTTGTTAAATATATTTTTACCCATGTTACAAATTCTTTAATATTTTTTTAAAAGGAATCTTTATGTTGTTTGCAAAAAAAGTTCATGCATGGTAGTTTTAAAAAATGTAAAAACCATAATTATTTTTTACATTCATATAATGAAAAGTTTTTACCTCTATCATAAAATATTACGGACATAAATCATCCCATTAGAATTTTAAAATAACATTTCAATGAAAATTTTATCCTTTAAATTTTGGAATTTTTTATATTTTATATAAATTATTTCAAAAGGAAATGATTTTGAAATTTTTTTTAGGATTTCAAAAATTCTTTTCAAAGTGGAAAGGTGATTTTACCCAATTAAAATTTTAAATTAATTTTCAAAATCATTTTCCACTCATATAAAATCCATTAATTTATCCAATAATTTATTAGGGTTATGATCAAATCATACTATTCTTATCCATTTTTTCAATGGTTTTACTTTTTGATGACAATATAAAAGGACCCATCAATAAAGATTACAAAATCATGATTTATGTTAATAATTATACTTTCAATAAAATTTTGGATATTTTATTTTTTATAGTTTTATATAATTATTTAATAATAAATACATAAAATTACACATTCATATAAATTTAACACTTTAAAAATAGTATCCACATTTTCTATAATACAACATTTTAAATATAACATGGATTATTTTTCATTATAAATATTCATAACATATATCATGATTTACATTTTTCAATTACCCATCCTTATTCACTATGATTTTTTTAAACATTGTATGAGAAGAAAAATCTCAGTAAGGCACATAGAGAGAAATAAATCAATCATTATAATGGGAATACTTATAATCCCATGAAAACATTTTCACAATGATATACTTTTCACACGTAAAACATAAAATTTTTATCATACCCAATGAAATCAAATGATTCCTATAGAATTCTATAGGGAACATAAATCATAAAGGTATAATGAGTCATGAATTCCATATCACACTTAAATTTACTATAGCTGTCATGGTTACATAGGGAGTAACCTATACAGTTAAATATGAAATACCCATTACAATATATTTTGTTAATCTCTTTAGATGAACCCCACCAAATATCCTTTTCTCATTAACCAATCCATTGGAGAGCTATCATATGGTTAACCATCATTGGTATATCATAGAACCAGCCATACACATAAACTATTCCTATGAAAAACAACAAAACAATAAAATAAGCTTAATGTAAAAAATAACATTTCAACATTGAAATAACTTTTCATTTTGGCAGAACCGAGAAATCATAAATGAAAAAAAATTATTTGAAAATAAAATTGTAAACAAGTAAAGAGAACATAAAAAATTAAAGCTTCATTAATGTGAGAAATTTATTTCATTAATTAGGTATTAAAAAAATATTCATTTTGTCTTTTGTAAAAATTGATGAAAGAGTTAAATTAAATGTTGTATTTAAAATAATGTCACTTAGCATTAATATGAATCATTGTGTACAATATTTATCTTCTGGAATAATAATTTTTTTTTGATTATTTACTTTCTTGAGAAGCTTCTTAATTTTTATTCATCATTTTATTTAAATTAGTATCATGTTATTGAAAATACTTAATTATTTATATTGACATCAGGGGCATTGTCAGTATTCTTTACTAATGTACAAAATGACTTTAAAATTATGTATATGTTCCAAATTTTCATTAGTACATAATATCTAGAATAAAAATCATGAAATAATAAAAACTTTTATACAAAAATGATAACTTTTAATAAAAAAAATTATTTTCTGGTTATGAAAAATAAACAACGTTATAATCATGGAGACGACAGGTCGTAAGTACGCAAGAGTAATTTTTCGATTATTCAATGATCATTATAGATGGAATTTAACTATAATTTTAAAATTTATGGATTTTAATAATATACTTAATATCATATTAATCAATTTTATTTCCTTATATATATCATCGATGTGACGTGGGGAAGTAAAATAAATCACATTTCTTCTTATAGATGACAGTTCAAACGTACGGACGAACGACATTATTATTTTTATATACTTAGAAATGTAAGAAAGTAAATTAAAAATTATATTTTAATAATTATAAATATGTATTTAATATCATATATAAATATTAATTCCTTAGTTTTACCATTTTTGAGAGACAGTGATGGAATCAAATTATATCGGTTTGCGAGGAGGTAGTTCACCTCACACAAGAATGGCAATCTGTTTCCCAATTTATGGATGTTGAGATAGATATATATGATCATATTAACATAATAAAATCTAGTTATGTTGATGATACTTGAGTTATTATTTCATCATTGAAGATGAATATTTTGTGTTAGTGGATGAAGAAATAAAATGAAAACACTTCTTTAAAAACGATGCCTTTTATTTCGGAAACCTCCATTGATTAACAGCTTACCACCTCTAAGGTGAGAGTTATTTTTATTTATAAATCTCTATAATGTAGGTAGGTATTATATAATGTTTTTTGGGTCAATTTTGGTCATCAAAATAGGTTTATAGTTGTACGAAATAAAGAATAATTGTTTTATTTTTCTAATAAAGGGGAGAAAAACTCTTTGAATTCATCAAATTATTAAATTAATAAAAATTAAAATTCTAATAAAATTATAACCAAACTGATTTATTTAGAATATAGAATTATTATATATCTAATAAAATCATGAAATGAATATTATACTTATTTTAATAATTTTTTAATCACTATAGGTTTATTTTATCCCTTGTTAATTGTGACTGAGATATCACGTAATTTACACTTTGAGGGTTAAGAAAATTACTATAAATATAAAATACCAATAAATGAGTAATATTGATATTTTTATACTTATATAAATATTCTGTTATAAGATTATATGTTTATTAATTTTATATCATTTTATAAAATATAATTTATTTGAAAATCTCAATAAGGTCAACATTGACAATATTTATTATAAGAAATTTTTAAAATATCCTAAAAACATGATATTTTAAAATATATAAATCAATCAATACCTAAATTATAATAATTATACATAAAATTAATGTATAAAATCATTTATATAAAATTATATTTGTTTTAATATTTATAATATCATTTATTTGATTCTTTAATTACATAAACAATTAATGCATCATAATTGTGTGACCCTTTAATTTAATTATTTATTTCCTAAAAATTATAAACGAAATTTTCTGACATAGTTAATATTTTTATATTTCTAAATAAATTTTATATTTAAAAATATATCTTATATGAGTAAAAATTGAAAATATTTCACTTGCTAAAAACAATGGTGTGACAATATTAACTTCTGTTTGAAAAATTATACTATAAAAGGGTTAAAGACCTCTAAGTGTCACCATGTGTTCATAAAATAATCCCAATGAATATTTTAGTCTCAAATAGCTCATAAAATAACGTTAGGTCAAATGTTATGTTAATTTTATAATATATATAATATTATTTTTACCCTTAATTACTCAATTTACCTTTAACCAAGCTAATAATTTTTTTACTGAAGTTACTATTTATAATATATAAAAAGAAAAGGAACCGATTTATATAATTTAAAAATTAATATTTAAAATATATAGTCCATTTTTCTTTATTATAATCACAAAATTGTATGAAATTAATTAATAATTAATCAAGTTGACAGAATAATAAAACATGTTTTTAATGTAAAAATATTAAAATGTTCACAAAGTTTGTATATCCAATTTTAATTTGAAATTAATTCCAATGACCTAAATTAGCTTAAATAATAAAATAATGATCTATTTATATTTTAAAATCCTTAAAATAGTTTATCACCATAAATAAATGTTATGAAAAAATGGTTTCTAATTATAATGCATTCTTTATTCAATATTCATCACAATGACAAACATATTAGAAAAATACCAAAAACTCAACCAATATAAATTTTAATACTATTAATTCAAAGAATAATATTATTTTATCATAAATAACTTATTAATGTATTAAAAAATATATTTAAAACTATTTCACAATCATAATACGGAAAACTTTCTTTCATTGAGAAATTCTTCTATTCTACGTAAAATTGAATTTATTATTATATTATGTATAGAAAACATAATAGATGAATTATAAATATCATGTTAAATATATTATATATATTTCATTAATAAAACCCAATATGAGTGATTTTATTTTTTATTGTTATAAAAAAGACTTGTAAAAATTTTAATTGTTTTCCAGAAAAAAATTATTCTAATTTTATAGATTTTTTTATTATAATTTATAATTAATTTATCACCAAAAAATTAATTGTATATGTTTTTTTAAACTATATTTTCATAATTCAATTAATTTTGTTTATTCCCACTATTCTAATAGATACGCAATAACCACCTTATTGAAAAATAATATGTAATTGTTCATCTAAGATTGATGTTGTGTATCATGTAATATATTGAACACAATATTTCATTTTTTAAAATTAGATATGTTACATACTAATATTTAATAAATTTTGTCCTTATAATTTTATATTGAGATCAAAAAATAGAGGTTTGACTATTTAGTATACCTTTATTAGATTCCCAAATAAAAAAAAGAATAATTTAAACATGCACTTGAAAATAAAGATAGAGAAGTGTGAAGGTCGACCAGGATAACGCATATAAGGGATACATATAGGAAAACATGTACATAAAATAGAAAACTATCTATTATGTTTTGATGGAGAGTTGTATTGACGATGGTCAAGATAAGGTTATCAATTATAAAACCATACATCTATGATGTGTTAAAAGGTTATTTATTTTTTAGTAACAGAAGAAAAAAGATAAAGTTTTGGATTCAAAATATTTTACATATATGTAAGGAATTATTTTACTACTTAGAATACGAACACATGGATATATAATTACATTAATATTACAGATTCATAAGTAAATAAAAATTCACCACAAACTAATTTTTTCAGTAAATAATGAGTATTTAAGATGAATTTTTCATCCTTATAGCACTAGAATCAACATCTAAAGAATCTCATAATAATTAAAAGATCAACTATCTATTTACACAAGTTTTTTAGATTTACAAAAAAATGGTTAGTATAAGATAAGGAAATTCCCAAAAATGAATAATGAATTGAATGAAAGAATACAACTTTTAATCTCCAATTTTCAATAGTGACACCAAAAGTTCAATAGAGATCATTAAATAATGTAATATCCTTAAATGTTCTCAAAAATATTCAAGAATAAGATTAAAACCGATAAATCAATTATACTTTATTGCATAATATTTCAAGATAAATTATAAAGTTTATCTCCTAATAAAATCAATCACTATTAATATCTGATACTAAAAAATCAATTTCATAAATCACATAATATTTAAGATATTCTAACCATTTACATAAATAATTTAATAACCATAATTCCTTAATATAATTCAACCTATACTTCAAAAATAAAATTCAATAGTATTTTGTTTACCTTGTTTATATGGGGTTATCAAGATAATGATTGTCTTCCAAAACAACATTCATCGCTAAATCCAACAAATAATTTTTCCAGTATTACTTTTTTTCCCAAAATCAAAACATTCTAATTCCATCAAATCAGTTTACTAAAACAATTCATATAGACCATGAACATCACATAGGTCTGTGGTAGTCTATTCACATTTGTTACCCTTGGTTGTGGGTTCGATTCTCATAGCCTTGATAGAAGTGATGGGTCGTCACCAATCTTATTGGTTGTTACTTTTTTTTTGAAAATAATATGATTTTTTAACATTTACAAAATGTAATAAAATCCTCAAAAAATACAAAAACATGTTTTAACCTCAATGGTTATGTTATACCATTCTATTTCCTTTTCAAAATGTAATAACCCATAATTACAGCAAAATAATAATCATATAAATCATTAAGGTTGTATATACCTTTGTAACTATTTCCAAAAAAGAAAATAAAATTATAACTCAAATAATATTTTCATGTAAAAACATAAGGGATGCATTTGAAAAAAATTAAAAAAATTCTTCTAAATTAATCCAATAATTAAAACAGTACTAATACATTTCATCATTTCATCATCCAAAAATATACAATAACTCATGAATACAATATATATAGAATTATAAGCCATTAGACATTCATCCTTATCTATTAACCACTATTTTCTTCATTTTACATTAATGATTCTTTTCTACAATAAACATGAATCAAGTCATAAGATTTGATATTTTCAAAACATGAGTGAAAAAATGATCGATGACTCCCATTTTTTATTTTTCTTTTCCTCATATTCAATCGTAATGGAAATAGTTATTTCTAAATATATATTTGGATAGTAATACAAATCTTATTTGTGTTCCTTCTTTAGAAGATATTAATTAGGGTAATCACCATACTCTTAAAATGAAAAACATTCAATTGATAAACTAGGAAGAACATGTTTCCCTTTCATGGTGTCAACTGAACACTTCCATTTTCCTTGGTATAGTATTTCTTTATGACCTCCATTACCACATCCAAAAAATAATCACATCCCATTAAGAAATTTTCCTTGGTATTTAATTCCTCATTATTCACACATATAACATTGAATATATTTACCTTTAGGATCTTTGTTACCTGAACGTCCACATATATATATATTCATTTCTCTCATATATTATGCATTATAAAAATCAACAAGGATCAAATGGTTAATGAATATTCATAATAGTATGTTTATAATAACCACAAGAGTTATTATAGCATCCCCCATTTCATGTGCTTTCTTATGCCGAGAACCACCACATCTTCTTTTACATTCATTGATACTTTTGTTCTTGTTTGATCTATCTATTTACTAAATAAAAAAATGTTAGTGTGAGGATATCAATAAAATCAGCATATACAATCTTATGTGGAATATAAAAACTTATATATCTGTATTAATGTTTTATGAAACTCATTTAATATATTTAAAATAACTCAGAATTTTCCCGCCATGCTAACAATTTGTAATGTATTCTTAAGTAATACCCTAATCTATAATGTTATCTAAATATAACATTGATACAAACTACAATGACTTGACGTTAAACATTAAATAATCATTATTATGTCAATAATATTATTTGACTTCACATAAAGGATCCTTTTTGGTTTATAGTTTTAGATAATTAGGTCATAAATCATCCATAACATTCCACATTCCTATAAAGTGTGTACTACTAAAACAATATCCACTTTTTCCAAAAGAAAACTTTTTAAAATAAAACATGGATTCTTCTTCCTGAAAAATATTTATAACATCTAACATGACATCCTCTTTTATCTAACCCATACATAAAATTTATATAAAATACTTTAAAACATGGGATGATAACAAAAATCTCAGTAATAGATATAGAAATAAATAAAGAAATTTTTAATCCCTTAATACTTATAAACCCATGATAACATTTTCATAAAATTATTAATTTCACCCATATAACATAAACTCATTTGATTAACCAATGAAATTAAAATATTCATGTAAGACTAAATAGAATACATAAATCATAAAGGTATATCGGGGAATAAATTCCATATCACAATACAATTTATTGTATCTATCATGGAAACAACGGGATTAACCATCATTAATACATTTAGAATACCCACTATAGTATATTCCCTTAGTATCTTAGGAGAGCCCAAAATAATTAACTCTATATCATTACCCAATGGATTGGAGAGATATCACGGGCTCTAACACCATTGGTTTATCATGGAACCACTCATACTAATAAATAATACCCAAGAACCATAAAAAATCATAATACAAGCCTAAAAGAAAAAAATAACATCTCCACATCAAAATAACATTTCATTTTTACAAAGATGTGCTCTCTTAAATAAAAACACATGATTTTAAAATAAAATTTAAAACATGTAAAGGAAACATAAAAAAAATTAAATCATCGTGAATGATTGAAATTTTTTTCTTGAAATATTTGTGAAAAAACATTGCATTTGAATTTTGTATAAATTCATGAAAGAATAAAATTAAAAGCGGGTTTTAAAAGAAATTATGTTACCTTGAGTCAGACCCATCACGTTTAATCCTTATATTAATTAATAGTAAAATATGGTTAATTATTTACTTTCATGGGAAGCGTAATAAATATTATAATTCATTTTATATGAATTATTATCAGTGCATAATGTTTTTAAATTTTTTATGTTCACAATGGGTGATTTGTCGATATTCGTTATTCGAGTCCAAAATGAAATTGAAATGATGTATATATTAAAAAATGTGATTATTAAATCATCACAAGTATAATATTCATGAAATAATAATAAAATTATTTCTCAATTATACCTTTAAATCATTCGATTAATTTCATGTTCTGAAAATTGATCAATGATATAATCATAAAGAGGGTAGGTTATATGTAAACATGGGTAACATTTATAATTTTCCATAATCATTATAGATATAAGTTAATAATAATTTTATTATTCGAGAATTTTTATTGTGATATTAATATAATATTAATCATTTAAATATAATATACATATCATCCATGAGATTTTGTGCAGACAAGTAAATCACATCACTTCATGGAGGTGGATGTTCAGACGTACGCACGAACGACGTTATCATTTCTGTGTGTATGGAAATGTAAAAAACAAAATGATATATTTTATTTTAAAAAATATATATTTTGTTAAGAATATATAAACATTAATTACATATTTATAACCAATCATGAGAGACTATTATGGGAGACAATTTACATTGGTTTGCGAGCCGGTAGTTCTCCGAACACACGAACAACATTTCATTACAATTTTGATGGAAGTAGAAATAGATTTAGCTAATTATATTAACACAATAACATTTCACTATATTGATGACAATAATGATATTATTTTATCATGGATCAAGAAATATTTTTATGAAGTGGAATAAAAATTATAATAACAACAATTCAATAAAAATGATGCGTCTTCTTCAAACAACATCCTTTTATTTACACCTTACCACCCCTAAGGTGAGTGTTATGCCATATATTAGATATTTATAATGTGTATAGGGATTATAGTTAGGTATTTGGGTATATATTGGCTTAAAAATATGGTTTCAGTTTTGGGGAGAAGATAATATTTGGTTTCCTTTTATAGAAAAGGTGAGGGACACTCTTGGAATTGTCAAATAACTATATTAATATAACATGATTTTATATTAAAAATGGTCCCAAACCAATTGATTTAGAATATAGGATTATTATTTTTCAATCTCATATAATATGAGAAATATTAGATAGATTTTACTATTTTGAAATATTTGATGTTTTATTTTAACCCTTATTAATTCATTCCATGATATAATGTAATTTACACATTGAGGGTTAATATATTTACAATAAAATGACAAAATTAACATAAATGAGTAATTGGTGAAATATAAAAACATATCCTAATAATTTTTATGAAGGTTATATTTTTATAAATTTTATACCCTTTAATAATTTTTTTTAATTTTAAAATACCATTGTTATTAATTTTGACAATATTCAATATTTCTATTTAATAAAAATTTTATTAATTCTTTATTTATTCAAAAAATATGTATTTACTCAACCCTAAAATTTATAATTTACTTATTAAATTCATGTATTATATTATGTATATATAATTATATTTATATTAATTTTTATATTATTATTTATTTGAGTCTTTCATTAATTAAGTAATTACTACATTATCATTGGGTCACCATTTTATTTAATTATATATTTCTAAAAAAATATAAATTACTTACAATGATGTATAAATAGTTTTATAGTTTTACGTATTATTTATATTCAAATGAAATATCTTACATAACCCCATATTAAAAATATCATAGTTATTAAAAACAAAGGTGGGACAAAATTTACTTCTCTTTGAATATAATAATATAAAAGGCTTAAAGTCCTCCAATTAGCTCTACTTTGATATAAAATCATCCCAAGACGGAATATTGTAGAAAATAACTCAACGAATAAAATTAGGAAATTTATTAGGGTAATTTTATAAAATATTTAATATTATTTTTCCCCAGAATTACTCAATTTAACATAAACCATTTTAATAAAATTATATAAATGATACTATTCATAATGTCAAAAAGTAAAAGGGACATTTTAAAATAATATGGATCTTGTGATTAAAAATATTGAATCAATTTTTTAAAATTCAAAGTAATTAATTGGAAAAATTTATTAAAACTTCATCTCGTTGACAAAACGAAAAGGATAGTTTTTTAAACTAAAAATGTTCAAAATTTGACAATGTTATTATATAATATGTCAATGAAAACTTAATTAATATTAACTAAATTGGATTAAATGAAAATAAATTATCAATTTACACTTTATAACTTTTACAAAAATAAAATATCACTACAAATAAATTTGATGAAAAAATAGTTTTCAATTAAAATGAATTTTTTCACTATTTATTAAAACACGAAACTTATAAAAAAATCCCAAAAAAACTCAATCAAAGTAAATTTTCATAATCATATATAAAATAATAGGTTTTATTTTAAATAATAACATAATATATTTTAAAAAACTAGAATGAAAAACTAGTGATCCCTCAAAAGGCGGTAAAAATTCCTTTTCAAAAAATATTTATTCTTCACGTAAAATTGATTTTTTTAGGTATATAAAAAATATAAGATAAATTTTATATATTATATTAAATATATTACTAATATATTTCATTAATATAATCCAGAAAGAGTGATTTTATTATTTATTGGTATAAAAACCCTTGTTCACATGTAAATAATTTTCAGAAAAAAATTCCCTTTTTTTAAAAAGTGTTTCAATAGACTTTATAATAAATTAATCACCAAAAAATTAATTATATATAAATGGGTAAACCTTATTTCAATAACTTAGATAATTGTGTTCATTAACACCATTATAATGGCCATGCAATAACTGCTATATTAAATAAGAGTATTTAGTTGTTCGTTTATGGTCTTATGTGGTGTATCATGTATGATATCAAAAATAGTATATCCTATTAAAAAACCAAGATATTATAAAATATTTATTTGAAATCCATTTATTTTATATAGGTTATACCATGAATAAATTCTTCTGAAACCAAAATCTTTTTCCATGGGTTATTCTTTGATAAAATGAGAAATATTTATGAAACTAGTTTACCTTCCACAGGCTATGTTATGATTAAATATTTATGAAACCAATTTCATTTCGTGGATTATAATATTATGATATTTTTATGTTATTATGACATAGAATATGAATTAGTTTCATGATATGATGGATGTTACGTTTTAACTTTGTAATGTGGTTACGTTATAACTACAGATGGTGGGCACGTTATAAAAAAATGGGTGGGACCTATATATACCTCTAATGCATTCGGTAAATATTTATATCTCATGAGATTGATATGACTTGAATAGATAATGAAATATATTACTTATGATATGGATGGAATGGGGAGTGAACTCTTCCCAGTAAGGGACTTTTTCTACTATAATGCTCTTGGGAGAGAACCATGCCTACTATTATATTTTTTTAAGAATCTGATTAAATTTTTGTAATGTTATTTTTGGAGATATTTTTTTGTATGTTATATTATACATAGACCCAGTTGCGTGTCCATAATTTTTTTTCTGGTTTCACATCCTTATCGTATTTAGTGAACATGTTTCTATTTATACATATTCAAATTGTTATAAGCTGATGTTCATGACTCAAATATATGTTTTAAACCAAATTTAGGCTCTTGTGGAACATGTTCGTTGATTTCCCTATGATTAATGTTTTATTAACTTCCAATATTTATTTCAGGACTCAATTTTATTATATATAACATGAAGAGTATGAATGTTCTACATAATGTTCATAATAACACCAACTTATTCTTGCCTCATGCTTTCATATGATCATAGATTTATATCTCATATATTTTACATTTCTTTTCATCAAAGATCAATATTTCTTATTTTTCATTTCCCACGGTTATGAAGAAATGTTTTATGTGGGATATGTCGTTGAAGAGTACTAGATGGGAACATCATTGGGGGAAACATAGAAGATATTTCACTAGATTTAAAGGTGGTGTTCCAGGTTTCCAATGGCACTAAATTGTTACAATCCTCAAGAATGTTTTTGTTAAATTTAATGAATATTCATTTAAAAATATATAATATCAATGTATGAGAATCATGTAATTATATATATACTCTATAAAAATAAAAACAAAAATATAACAAAATTTTTAATTTTAAATCCCACATATGACTTGATCAACATGAGAATCATTCCATTTGAGGTTCAATCAAAATATATGGTATCCATCGTATGATTGATTCTGAATACAGGGTTACCTAATGCATAGTTTTAAACTATCATCTAATTCATAATTTTAGTTATAACACTAATGTATTGTTTCTTAAATTCAGTATAAATGAAATGAGAGGCATCCCAAATGTGTGTTTGAATAAATATGTGAGGTATGAAAGCATAAAGTTCCACACAAACATAGGTTTCTAAACATGGGGTTATATACCAATGTTAGATTCAGAAACTCTTTTAGAAAGTAATTCTAGACTAATTATGACTGATGATAATACTTAGAAAAATATTCTTAAACTATGTATAAAGATAAAAACTAAAGAAATCATCTAAAATTGTAGGAATAAAATAATATATTCAAATGAAAAAATGAAAATAAATTTTTTGAATGTATCATTATTAGTAAAACAAATATGGGTTCTTAATAGTATAAAAATAATGAAAAATACCTTGGATAAAAGTTTTTTTGATAAAAAACTATATAAACAAATTTACAATAACAGTGGTTAAAATTCTCTAATTTAATTATATATAAAAATTAGAAGGGAAAAAAGGAAATTATCCATTTCAAATGATTTAAAACAAAAAAATAAATAAAGGAATAAGGGATATTGGAAGTTTTCTGTAATGTTTGTATTTCATTACCTAAAATGTATTAATTATTGAAAAAGAAATAGTTTATATTATACAGAATGATTATGATAATGAATATTAAATGTAAATAAAATCTATGGGTATGTGGATTGAAATTTATATAGGGGTGGGTATTTAAATAAAATTAAAAATTATTCCTTTTAATATATTTTAAAAAATAAATATTAAATGTATATCATTTTCCAAGTAAATCACCTTAAGTTACCCCATGATCATTATAAGACCCTTCCCCTTCAATATATTTAATATAGAGTACCCATTTCAAAATAATTAAATATCAAGTGGCATGTGAAATAATTTTATAAACCATAAATGTTGTAATGGGTACTTATTATCTTATTTTGGGTACTCTCTTACACTTATAAAATTATTATACAAGATTAAATGAACTCAGCCCCCTGAATTTTCACTATAACCCCATATAATCTAGAATCAATCATAGAGTTAAATACTCTGGACTGATTATCCATGTTTTAAAATTAAATAAAAGTATTCCAGAGATCTAAATGAAATTGATGGTAAATTTTTCAAGTTAGACTAAAATGTGGGGATAAAAATACTTAAAAGTTATTAAACTGATGTATTACGTAGATAAATATCTAAAGTCATTAAATATTTAAGCTCTATTGTGGATGTTAAGAGAAATTATTTTAAGGATTATGATTCCAAACTTGTAGAATGTTATTATGATCCTAAAAAGATCAATATAATAATTAACATAGTTTACTACAAGTGTTTCTACTGGGCAATATATTATGTAATACTCATTGAAGATGATACAAAAATTGGTAAATTAAAAAACCTTAAACAATAAAGAGGATTATATATGTCATCAATGAAAATAATTTGGTGGTGAATTTAGTTTAGTATATGATTAAGGAAAAATATTCGATATAATAATGATTACTGGGAATTGAAATTGTATTGATTGCATCTCTATTAAATGGAAGGACTTATTTGGGATAGATAATAATATTGAAATTTACATTTAATGTTAATTTATACCATAGTGATCATTTAAGATATTTGTTTCTCAATTTAATAAATTTTTTTAAACTTTTAATCAATGAAAAAGTGTAAATATGTTTTTTTTATAATCAATAAATGTTTTATTTTTATATATATGATTTATGATCCTCCAATAGAAAATTATGTTTCTAATATAGTGACGATTGTATAAATAATGCCAAAAAATTGAATTTTTTTTGTGTAGTATCTATGATGTTGAATTGCTTGATTACGTAACAAAGAATACTCATTTAGAGAATAATGATTATTTTATCATTGTCTTGGAATTTTATTAATTAAAATATTATTATAATATAGTATATAAAAAAAATATTATATTTGGGATCTTTAAATGATTTTTATTATCAGAGGCCATACTCATTCAAATAAGTAGAAAATATATTTTTACTCAATTTATTTATAAGTAGTTGTTTATTTAAATATTTATTATTTAAAGATTGATTCAATAAAAAATATAACAAAATATTATATTTAACAATCACATATCACTAAAAAAGATTTCAAATTTGATTAATTCATATATATGATCAAAAATATATAATTTTTTATATAATTTTTAATGATATAGAATATTCTATAAATATATGAATGATTTATGTTCTGATATTTGGATCTTAAATGATTCATAAATTGAATAAAAATATTGAATAGATCAAATGAATAAATATTATAGTAAGGATGAATGTGAATTAATTTTTTAATATTTTTAAATTAATAAAAAGAATATATTTTTTCCAAGAAATATTAATATTATATGTGGAGGAGATCTTGGAATGATGTTTTCATTATTAATATATATCAATGAAATAATAATATTCATTTAATGGTTGGGACCAAAGGCTAATTTTATTATTACTACAAAACAATGACGTCTTTTAACTAGGTAAAGGAAGACCTAGTACATAGACTGAAGGCCCAGTGGGCATGTAGCCAGTTACATAGCCCATAGGCCCACATTTTTGGCATAAGGCCCATTCTATGAATAGTAACACAACTGTTATAGTACCCGCCACTACTACAGTGCCCTGCTGTCGCTACAGTACCCTCCGATCAACATTACCACCACTGATACAGTACCTCTACTGTATTGCTATAGTAACCTGTGCCCCATGGGTTTTGAACCCCGATTTTTCATTTAGGATTACGGGGTGGTTACCACAAAGCCAAACCCCAACTACTCAATGAAATAATATTAGATTACAATAATCATTTTGTAGTGGTCAATATTAGAAGATAAAATTATAATTTATTTGAAATTATATGTCAACATAAATTATTATAAATTCAAATATATTTTACTATTTATTTAATAATTCTTGTGGATGATAAAAATCAACCAATGATTTTTTATCAATACTAAATGAAAACATTATAAAATTTTATACATGTTTTACTATTTAGTTATATTTCTAATATATTAGTGTGTGTTTTAAGATATGACTCATTTCCTTTTCTTTTTCACGTAATCATATATTAATATAATTAAAATTTTAAAAGTGATTTAAACTAACAAAACCACCTTCTAAATTACACATATATTCCCTTTCTTTAATAAATTAATTGGAATTAAGTTTATACATGTACCTAAATATAGGGCCCTATTTGAGTTAATTTGAATATAAGAATCTGATATAATTTTTTTAACTATCTTAAGTCATCTTATGTAGTTTAAATTTTTTCAATAATAATTATGTTTTAACGATTGATTCTTTTTACATATAGAATGAATTTTTTTATTTATTGAATTATGGATTAATACACTAGACACTTATAAAATTAGAATTACTATAATATAAAAATATTTATTGTCATATCCAATAATATTTAATATCAACAATATTATACAAATTCATGTAATTTTATTTTTCCTTATTTATTAGAAAAGGAGTTTTCAAAGGTAATGGGTAATATACCAACAAACAAAATAAAAAAACGATTAAAAATATCTATTAAATAAATAGTTATGTAAATATTACAAGTCATTATTATTTTAATAAAACTTATAATGATTATAAAATGATTAATTATATTACTCTTTATTAGCCATAATTAGTATAAATGGTACTATTTACACTCTTATCGGATACAGTGATAAACACGAATTCTTAATAATGGGGAAACACTTTTGAGGGTATTTTTTAAAATATATAACTTTAACATATATGATATTGATGATATATATTATAGATATACCTATAAATATTATTCATTGAAATCAAATTTAATATGATTTGGGAAAGGACTCATATTTTTCATGAATTAGGATAAATAAGTGAAAACGTCTATCTATTCTATAAAGAGGTTATATCTTTATGATAAAAAATAATGGAATTATTATGATTATGATAAATAATAAAAAAATATGTTGAAAAATTTATATATATTTTTAGAAAATAAATTGAAAATTGAATGGGGAAAGAAGAAAAAGATAATATATTGTCAAGAATAATTTTTTAATTTTCAATAAAAGATGTTGTTGTGGACTATACTAAGAAAATAAATTTTCATATATAAAAATTTGTCACGAATATTTCGATTTAATAAAAAACAAAAATTAAAATATTTAATTTTATAATAATAAAATAAATTATATATAGAAAATAATGTCTTAAAATTGGATAAACTAAAAGAAAAAAGAGTATTATGATTTTAGTTATACAAATTTAAAAACAATATTGATGAATATTAATTCCCTAAAAAAATTACGTTAAAAAGGGAAGGCGAATAAATAATTTAGAGAGAAAGCATAAGGTGGTGTAAAATATATTCAAATTCCGATCAATTCATGGTTATAATCATTTAAATAGAAAAATTATAAAAACAAATTGAATAGTATGATAAATTAAATTCATATCAGATTGTGAAAAGTCATGAATTACAATTTCACATTTATTATGTTTATTTTTTAAATAAAATAATAATATGAAATTAATTATTTTCATAATTAAGAGGATATTAAAAGAGATTCAATAAAATAATTCTACTAAGGGGAATGGATTATTTAATGTGAAAAAATTACATTAAAGATGATGAATATAAAAATAATTGGAAATCTATTTTTATAATAGATATAAAAATATAAGAAGAATAATAATTTGTTTTTATAAAAACTATTTCCAACACTATGTTGTTAAATTAGTGACTAAACATTAAATGATTTTATTTTATGGTAACTTAAGACAAGTTATGTATTTTAAAGATTAAATATGGCTAAAAATAAGAAAAAACATTTGGTAAAATAAATAAAATAAAATATGTGTGAAATAATAAATTAATAATTATAGATTATAGTATAATTTTATTTTATAAAAATATAGAAAAGAATTTTTTTTATCAAAATTGTTAAATACTTATCTATGAAAGTTCATCTTTACTAAATAACATCAACATGAGATTTTTTTAGAAATCAAACAATTATAATGTGTAACTAGTAAATATTTATAAAATGGAAAAAAATAAACTATTCATTGGGAACTGAGAGTACCATTATTTTGGTGAGAAATAGATTTATTCTATCAATGTATTTTTTTCAATTGAAGGATAAGATATTAATAATTTAATGGGATTAACTAGGTTCTATCTGTGGTTCTCCTAGGTTTCAACTTTATCAAAAGATATTGTCAGGGTGAGGAAAGGAATTTCATAGAAAAGAAGGTGTGAACTATGATTTTATGTGCTCGTTTTTTGTGTTATTAATAAGGCAAGAAATGAAGTCCAGCTTAAGTGAACCTTAATCATAGCATTGTTCCTTAATACAATAACCCGATGGGTTGTTTCCAACTAGGTAAATTTAATGAGAAAATGGGAGGATTCCCCCTCTCATTAGCATTTTTTGAAGAACAAGATTCATTTTATCCTATGAAATAAGAGGACTCCCCAGGGCGAGTGGATGAGATGTATCCCAAGTTGTGTGTGGATAAAACTTAACATAAACGGCTCAAGAACCCTACGAATCTTGAGGGGGGGGGGGGTATTTTTCCTGATCAAAATGGTAATTTGTTTTTTGAATTCACTACTTTTTTGGGCCTGTATATTTATTTCATATAGAGGATTGTGCCTTGTATAAGGACCTGAAGGTTTATATGTCTAAGAAAATCACAATGGATGAAGATGAAACTGATTAAATGATTATATAAAGTTCCCTAAAAAACTAAATTTCTACTCCATGGTCCATTTCATACAATATTTGAAGATACAACACTCTCATCAAAAATAGTTTGAGAAAACAAGACACATGACAGGAGGATAATAAGGTTCCTAACTTCCTTGATTCATGTAATTCTCATGATGAACCCTTGACTTTATTCTCCCTCTTGAACTCTCTCCCCCACCTTTCTTTAACCTTGTTATAGGTGATTCTATACCTATTCACTATTTTAAACACCCCTAACATTGTGGGATTTGGTTCTGCATTAGGTACATATTGGTTTCTTATTCATTTTTTTTATTCTTTCATTGAGTAAAATAATAAAAATTAATATTGTGTGAAATAAAATTTTAATGAAAAAACCTAAAAAACATAAATAATATATAAATATATAATTTATTTTAAGAGATATAAAATATTTTATCAATTTTTTTATGTTGATAAAATATTTTTTATCCTTCTAGAATAGCCATCAAAATAACTTCGATTAGAAAACACTTAGTAAAAAATAAAAGAAATAAATTTAAAATGTTGTTTAAAATTCATTGAAATAAAATAATAAAGTCATGCAATATATTTGATAATGTGGAAATTCCTCATAGATGATATATGAAATTAAAATATTGAAGTAGTAATAAAATGAAGTAGTGGTCTTGCGGACCTTTTTAATAAAACTCTTTAATTGATATTATTTATATTATTAATAATTATTGTAATATATATAGTGAATATAAAAAATTCTTTAGTTTATTATGGGTTAAAGAATACCTTTTGAGGACTAATCCACTATTTGATAATGAAAATGAAGAACCAAGAAAGTCCAATCTAGTAGAATTTCCCTCATCCACCAAAAAATAGGTCTAAATATTAGATTATGACATATAAATTCCATAATTATAGTCACCTGTAGACTTCCACTCAGATTGAGACTTATCCCAATTTTAAATCACAATGATATATACATCAAACTTCCTTAATTCTTTATAAGAAGACCTAGTTGAAACTATACTATGAATAATTTAATAATCCTTGCATAATCGCCTATTTGAAGGAATATTTGTGAACCCCTCAATCTCATCCATCTTTACCATGTCACTTAATATTGCCCCTTGGAATGAGGAATGCCCACCATAGCCGGAATCCCTTGAAGGGGTACCAACACTTTCTCTTTCATCCCCAGAAACATTCCCCAATTTCTCTGATAATTAAGTTGACTGAACGATATTCAAGATTTCATGATGTTATTCAACATTTTGTTGTGCATCATTTTTATTGGAGAAATCATCCTAGGGGGAGGGGGCTCAGGGGTATTAAATTGCAAAGACCCTCTATGGGTTTCCTCAATATAATTAACCTATATAGTCGAGTCAAAAAGAGTATTAGAGGGACCTAATGAGATCTTTCCAGAGACTCATCCAACAATTGTTCTTGGCCTTCCAGGTGGGAAACTTTGAAATCTGTTTTCTAGTAAATTCAGCCATAGTGAAAACATGATATTTAATTGAATCTTTGGGAATTGAAAAACCATATATTTCATCTATGACTTTTTCTGACAAATAATTTCTAGATTACCTCTCATCCCACATTCCTCACCTGAAATATTATTCCAACATAGCTCCAAAGAGTTCCTAGCAGTCTTACATATATTGAATAGAAAATTCTTTTTCAATACTTCACATCTATTTGGATGTTATTATAAAAAGAAGATATGGCTAAATTTTCAATCTGATTAGATCTAAGTTCAAACTCTACCAAAATCCTGGAAAAGTGACTAAATAGGACATGCACAATATCTTTGTGAAGGTAAACATGAGTCCCAATTTTTGTTCGAGTGTCATGAAAAGTCTTCAAATCCCTAAAGACATAACCGAGCCTATGGAGTCTAAACCAGATAAGAGAAAAGTATTTATTACATGAAATAAATTAATATCCAAATACTATTCATGTAAGTTATTTCATTTAGGCATAAAAAAAGGGTTCCAATTATCCATGATAAAATCTTCAAGTCAACTGATGGAAATATACCATGAAAAAATTCTCACATGAGAGGGAAACATTTCTAGTTAGAGAACCCCCAAAAAACGAAAGGTGTTACGAAACAAGTCATCAACCATCCATGGTTTTGAACCATTAAAAAAAATAATGCATGAAATAAAGTAATTTCTTCAAATTTCATTTCTTTCAAAAAAAATACTTTCGGGTTCGATTGAACATGAGCTGATAAACCCTTATAATGAATTTGACAAGGAAAAGAGTCCATGAAAAGAGAAAATGAAAGGGATCTATCCATATTTGACATTGAAAAATATTTCATTATCACATCAACCTAGGGTTTAGATATAGTAAAATCATTACCTTGAGACTCCCCCCATGTTTCCCGCATCAACACATCCATAAAATCTATTTCACAACAACATCATTCCAAAAATATTGATAGTTATTACATCTCAGCAACACATCCGTAGATCTAGCCGGATCAGGATCTGATTGAAGGCCTCCTGAAACATATGGCTTCACTGCAACTGAAGATTTGTGGACATCATCATACAAAGATGGAACCACCAATGCATAGGGAATAGTTTTTTTATATATGGATTTGATTGAATGGATGTCAGAATACCCGGCTTCACCACAACCAAAATGTTGGAAACATCATCCAATGGAGAGGGATCCACCGATGATTAGGGAAGAACCGATGCAGTTCGAAAGGGAGGTAGAAGTAGGTCGAAGCCAAACAAGTGCCATATTTTCTTGACCGAGATACAACCCTAAAATACATCATCGATGAGGGAGGGAGATCCCACAACCCATAACTCTATCCTTTCTTGAAAATTAATTAATTTTAATGGAGAATTGAAAAATGATTAAATAATTATAATATAAAAAAATTTCTAATAAAAGAGAAATAAATATTGTACATCTATTTGAAATATAAAATACACATAAATCATGTTATTTAAATTATTAGGATGAAATTAAACACTATCAAACAAGATTTGATTCATATTTGATGAAGTAGTATTATAAAAGTGGACACTGATTACTTTGATAGAGGTTTTAATAAATACCAAAAACCAATAGATTGTTTCCATAATCCATGTTATAATTTTATGAAATAATCCATAAATTTGTATTTAAATAAAATCAAATAACACATTAATTCATTAAAATTTTTTCAATCAATTATTAAATAGTTATTTTTTATATTTCTTCAAAACCCGATATGAATTTTTATGAATGGAAAATTCGCTGTTTATGAAATACAATTAAGATTAAATAAAGATGTTTCAAATTTTGATAATGGATATTGAAAAGTTATTTTTCATGTTAATCGATTATAACATAATAATTTATAATGGAAAATAATAAAACCAATGATAGTGGAGTGATAATTTTTCGAACCAAAGTGTTTAATGAGGAGAATATTGGTTTATAAGAGTTATCTTATAAATCATATATTTCTTATTTTGTATTGATTAATAATATATAACTTGACATTGAATATAAAATAATATATTTGGATTTCTTTAGATCATGGGGGAATAATGGAAAAATTTTAATAAATTTTTGTGGTAGAATATCTAACCACAACAAAGTGTGTTACACTATACCATATTTTATTGGAAGATGGAATTGACGTCATTTCATAATAATGGTCAAAAGAATTTTTTTAAAAAGTTAATTATAACATTCAATGACATATGTAACTACATTATGGGGTACACTATCATCTATGTTAATAACAGGATATGATTATGGTTTATAGTATAACACCTAATCCTGTAAATTGATGAGGATGTAAAAAATAGTTTATTAATGATTATCACAATATAGAGGTCTTCATATTTAAATTTTTATGAGTAATTTTTTTAAATAAAATGGATAATGAAGATATAAATTTTCATTCATGATGACTATCTCCAAAAAATGGGTAACTGATCATTTTGAAATGCATGACATTGATCATATTTTTAGATTATAATATACATTATATTAATAAAATGGTGGTAATGACTCCACACTCTCTATTCATATTTGTAAATTGAAATGATGTTAATCGGATGATTTATCCAGATCTTGGAATTTGAATCCCAGAGTTTTAGGATGAAACGTTTTAACTACACTAAAATAAACTATAGTGAGACTAGCCAAGTGACGATTTGTGGATATTTTAGTGATGTTTAATTTTCATTTTTTTAACTTATAAATATATGATGACATTTTATTAAATGAATAACATATCTTTGATGGTTAGATTATAAAACAATGAGGATCTCATATATGGCTTTTATGGTGATCATTTATGGGAATTAAAATTAATGGAATTAAAATTTCATGATTAGAGGAGTTAATAGTTGCATGTATGTTTGAGAGAATTGAGTGGTTTTTATTATGATTAATAGATTTGTTAGATATGATTCAATGAAAATATATAATTATATTAAAAATATTTATCAGACCTAAAAAATGGATACAACATAAAATTCTATATCTATTATGGTGTCTTGAATATTTTTAGAATTTATTTTGAGGGATCAATATAATAAATATTTTTTAATCTATTATTTGTAGAAGTATCTTAATTGGAAGATAAAATGGGTGAGTATTTCTTTATCGATGAAAATTATATAAATTATGTAATCTAAAATCCAGAAAAGTTTATTTTTGTAAACCAACACATGTCGTTGTGTTTTCTCTATGGTTGTATCCTCATATTGTGATGCATATAAAATTGATGGTTTGTTGAATATACTGTTAAATATATTATATGTTTTGGTTATGTATATAATTTAATGGTTTGAGAAAATATTTCAGAAGTGATAAAACATTTCATTAATTTGAGAGCTAATATTATGTTATTGAATCCACAATGCTTTGTGATATATTTGACCATATTACCAAAATAAGTGGTGTTATATCCATATGTTTAATCCATTGTTATTTTTTCTAGGAAGCAGTTTTATAAAATAGAATACTATGAATGTAAACATTTTTCCCCTCTATGATGAAAATTATTTTTAGATATAGAAAAATTAAATTAGACTGTATATATATTCTCTTATAAATTATATTTTCTCTTTTACCATCTGTGATATAAATGAGAGTGATCATACCATGATTTCCTTGTATGAGATAGAACATAAGTTACACCACACTCATGAAATAAAACTGAATTATATATTTTGATAATTTTAAAATAATGTATATATCGAGTTTTAATGATTTAAATATATTAAATATAATTGAGATAAGTTTACAATTATTATTTTTGGATTAGTGAAGTTAAAATAACAATATTAACATTTAAAAACAGACAATATTTATTATTTGATGATATTTATATAAATAAAATCATAGAATTATTAATCATTAAATTCAATTTCATTATTGGAACAATTTGAGGGCATAGTGATGAAATAATGTATTTTGATATATAATATAAAATGATAAGGACATAAACAATATCATAGAATCCATTGTTTTTTTTAAAATTTAAATAATAATTCTCATGTCTTGTGGGTTGGATTACATTTTTGAACAGTTTCATATGTAAATCATGTGATGAAAACTGGAATGAATATCTACTTATCTAAGTTGATGTTAATCAATTATCTTGAGATACAAGAAACTAATCAATTTGAATATATAAATAAATATGAAAGTGTAAAATTCCTATGACATAGGGAATTTAAATTATAACTAGTAAAATTAACAAATAAATATAATAAACCATTGGTGTGATATAGTCACAAAATTTACATAAACATTGTTAAAAATATTTCCATGATTTTTTTAAATTTGTGTTAATGGTGATTTTCTATAAAATCAATAAAATAAATTTCAATCAAATAATATTCCACATATATAAATACATCATAAAGAACTTTTTATTTTATAATATTTGTTATTAATAAGAATGGATGTTATGAGGATTGTATTGAATAATAAAAATACTAAATCCAAAATTGATTTTAAATTTCTATTATTATTATTGTTGATAATGAAAAATATAAAATTTAGGAATAAAATAAAATATAAAAGGATATATATCTCAATTTTGAAATTAAATTTGTACCTAAGTATATTATCATAAAATGTACTAATAATAAGAATATCAGTAAGAACATAAATTATTTTTAAGAGTATTTAAACCAAGATGAGGACAAAATAACTATGAAATAGTCATACAAGAATATTATGAGGCAGTATTGATTGAAAAAAATTACAGTTAACAATACATTGTTAAATTACTATAATAAATCTAACATGATACAAGTAATTAAGGAAAATTAAATTGAGGTAGAAATATTCCCTCTAAAGTATCATTTTAATGTTAAGATGGTTTTTTTGAAGAAGAGAGTGTATTTTTGAAATTTCCTATATGATGAATTTATAGAATATTATAAATGTGGCATAAATATTTTTGATATATTTTTTCATTATTAACAAATCAATAATTTTGTTGATTTTTAATTTGATCTTATAGAGGAATCATCAAGAAAATAAAAAGAAGAATGTAAATAAAAAATATTGAAATAAATCTCAATTATCAAGGGTGTTCCAAAAAACTAATAATATATTCCAAGGTTTCGAGAAATTAACAAAACGGTTTCTACTAAATTACAAATTTATTATATATTTTAATGTTATATATTAGTTGGGTGGAATAATATGTGTATATGGATGGTTTTGGAAGTATTTCTCAGTGTCCACAGTTTCATCATGATTAAATCAAACTGTAAACAATCATCATGAAATTGAATATGAGATTATGGGATTAACTATATTGGCATATGGTTAGTATATGGTTATGTTAAATCATTTGTGTTAGCAATAAAAAAATATGGGGATTAGGGTTAAATTATTGATTGTGTGTGGTTTGGTAAACCATGTGCATGACATGTGAGGGGGTGGTTCTATAATAGTATTATGTATAAGGTCAGAACACAGTTTCCAAAATATTGTATCCTTAAAATTTGACATGAATTTTTTGTTTCAAATAATAGTGTTTAACTCATTATATTCTTATTAAAACCTCAATTTTCTTCTCTAATGTCATTCTATCAAACATCTTCTCCATCACTAGACATTCTGGGTGATTCCAGTTGATTCAAAAGATAATTTTGACTGATCTATGTGTGTTGGGTATCTGGAATTAATGCTAAGTCTTTTTCCTATATTAATCATTAGATAATAACCTCTCAAGGAAACTAGTTCATTAGATGAAATCTATTATGGATAGATACATTATTTAGGAACTTTTTTATTATAACATAATTGGATATAAGGAAGGAAAGAGGTTATAAGCCTATTAAAATATTCTTTTTTAATTTCATTCATTGTTTTTTCACCCGTTCTGAGTTAGGTGACTTCTCTACGTTCAATAAATTTTATAGAACATGTTTTATTGATTTTATTTTAATGTATCTCAGGGAATTAAAAATGAAATTACGAACTATTTTTTTAGAAATTCATTATGGTTTATGATTTTGGACCATGAGAATTTGAATTTCTTTTTTAGAACCTCTATGTTCTATAATTTTAGATTATTGTTTAAAATTTATAGTTTGTATTTAACATGCACAATATGTATGGTGAAGTTTTTAATATAATAAAAAAAATTCTATAATATTAATTTGTATCAAAAAATTTCATACATGTTTAGACACAGTTCATTAGGATAAAACAGGGTCATGAAGTACCGCAATAAATTTGGGATTAAGCATCGTCATTAATTACCTCGACTATTGTCGGTAACCAAGTGATGTCGCGGGGATACGATTTCTCACCACATACAATTATTTTGAAATCCATGGTAAACATGTGTGTGTGAAAATAATAAAACATTATTAGATGTTTTCATAAATTTTAATATGTTTTGATTTATTTATTATTATATGGAAACAATTTATGTGTGACAACATGAAAATTTATTAATGAATATTCCTATTGATCTAATTAAATGTATTATTATATAAAATGGTTATATAAAATATGAACTTCCTTGGTTTTAAGGATTTCAAAATAACATTACGAATTGTTAATGATTCAAATAAAGTCATTGAATAGTAGTCAATTGATTAGTATAAATATAGGGCTTTAACAAATCCAATTTACTCAGATAATGGAAGTAATGACCTCATCTAGTAGAATCTAACAAAATGAAGCCAATTTTTTAGATATCGGTAAAGATATGACAACACTGAGATTTTCTCTTAACCATGCCCAAGCTGAGAATTAACACATTAAGCTCGAACAGAACCACCTATGGCAGAAGTGGATGCTTATAGAGATTATTACTTGAGCGATGTCATCTGATCCACCCCAAGAGTCAGTCACCATCGCACACCATACCCTTAGGTCAAATGCGGGAGTAATCTGGGGTTATGTAACACAAACCTATCACTATGATTATGTACATTATTTTTTTATAGAATAAATAATATACAATCATTTTTTATTGTCACTTTGTAAATTTTTTTTAAGGAAAAACAAGTATTTTTAGATAATATTCAACTGAGAAATATATTTTGATGAATTAATAGATTTTTTAATTAAAAAATATTGTAATAAAATATTATTACTAAATTAAAATTTATTAAATATAAATATTGAATAATTTTCATGAATAAAATTGTGATTTTTATTATGGGTTGAAAGCTGTTTTTTGTCAAAAATCATTATTTTTAAATAAATGTTAATTTTTATTTGAAAAGTAAAAAATTCACATATTAAGATAGTTGTTTAGATAAATTTATTATTATTTGTGTACTCAAGATGTCGATATAATCCTATAGAGAATTTTTCATAATTTTTTAAGATAGTTTAATTTTTGGGTAAAAATTGAGTACCATTTAAATATATAATGTGGTTTATTACATCATAATGAACCTATAGTGATGTACTAATATACCATAAAAAATATATTCTTCCAATATATGTTTTACCTTTAAAATATCGTGATTTTTAATTTTTTTCATTAATTTTTTGGTACATTAGTGGACCTTCCAAAACATATAAAATACTTTATCTTTTAAAATGATTTCTTGGAGAGTGTGACTCCCATCCACATAATAAAACATAATATTTAAAGAATTTCATCAATTGGTATTATAAAATAAATTTTTTCCCTCACCTTTTGAAAAAATCATGGGTTGGTTTGTGGTTTTTATTAGTTTAAAGTGTGGTGTCTGAATCCTAAATAATATAGAATTCCCTTTATTTTCCTACATAAACCCACACAGGATCCCACTTTGCATCACATAAAATCATTAGATCAATCCCATACCCTTCCCTTCTCTCCTTAATATCATCCCAAGGTGACACAATCTCCTATAATCCTCTCCCAAGCACCTCCCACGCCTTTGGGATCACACTTCCATGTTTGGGATTCCTTTCTTCCTCATTTTCTCATAATTTCATTTTATTGTTATACCATTTATTTAAATAAAAAATTATTTTTTATGATTTATAACCTCCCCCATACATACTTAATTATTTTTTAATGATGATAGTCCTCTTTCACTCTCATTATACCTCACATGTAAACCAGTTAGCATGCCGAAATTCTGAATAGAATTTCTCTCTTCTCATTAACATTCAAGAAATTGCTTTTCATTATAAATCAAATTTAAATTACCTATGTTAGTACATGTATATATATAATACTATTACTATACATTTCTGTTACATTTAATGATACACTCAATTCCCTCTCATCAAACATTATTATGAATTTCTATGTCACATTGTTATGCTGCAGAATTTGCACCGCGATTCTCCAAGCCAAAGTCATTGTGGTGAATACCATTCCCATTTATCATTCAAGGGTATTCACCTTTATGAACATTTAATTATTTATTATAGAGTATCAGGTATTATTTCCACATTCCTTTATCTTGTAATAAAAGGTGATGTTTAATGAATCAATATTATATGATCCATGTGGCATACTTATGAATTACCTGAAATAATTATAAAGGGTGTTCCATGATAGTGGGTAAACATTATTACCATGATAAATCAATTGAAATGAGGGTTTACTCATGATAATTCATGGGAAATGGAATTTTACTCCTGATCAATGTTCAATGAGCATGGGCTCTTTCTAATATCATGTTACATTTTGTTTCCATATTTCTGTGTTATGATAATCATGTTATATCATGCCTTTATGTTCATATTTATCACATGATCCATTAATATTCCTATTACCTAACATATATTTTGGTCTTTATGTCATAACTTTTTTAATTTATTACTCGGCTTTATAGCTCACTTTTTTATATTCATTCCCTCAGGTTATCCCATGCAATTCTAAGTATGAAGGAATGTGTGGTCATTTAAAAGAGGTTTTTAATAATGACATGTACTTCCTAATTTATGTTGTTATATAATGTTCAACATCCCCAAATACTCTATACCACTCGATCATTTATGATGTAACATCTGAATATTATATGTAATATGTTATTTTTAAGTGTGAAAAAAAGAGAATAGTTGTTATAGTTGGTATCAGATAATATGTTTAGTTATTTTTGAGATTATGATAAGAAAACCCTAGTGAAAGCATTTGGGACATTATTAAGTATAATAGAAACATCCTTAATTATTGGTGATAATCGATTAAGTGGTTTATAAAGAAAATGCATCCTTGTCTAGATATGAGAAGGTAGAGGCAGAACTAGCTTAAATGTATCTCAGTGTAAAACACGAAAACACTACTTCGAGCTAGAGTTGAACGGGAATAGGTAAATGAAAATGGACATTGCTTCACTCTTGGTTAAAAAACTCCCAGGTGATATTCATCAGTAAATTAATGAGATTATTATCAACCATTATTAATATAAATAAAAAACTTCAACTAATAATATATGTTGGTATGTAGATCATGGATAACATATATTAAAGTCTATAAATTCCTATTATATGGAAATATAAGTAATTTATAAGTCATCAGTTTCTGTCATTGGATTACCCATTATGTGTTACCCTTAAATCTCCTATTATTCCATCCAATGGCTAGTAATAGGAGTACTCGGGCTAAAAAATGATGTGATGATCAATTTGATGACTGTTCTAATTAGATTCCCAATATGATGGGAGATGGAATCACTAACTTAATTGTGATACTATCTCAGTTAACTCGATTTTTTAATAGAAACATGGTTCATGTGGATTTTTCAACCCCCCTAAGAAAGAAAAAATTTAAATTGAGAGCTTTATGAGATAAATGACTCTTACTTTTAATGGATCATCTAATCCCTCTATTGGAAAAAAATGGTTCAGTGACATTGAAATGATATTCTCCATCCTTCAAGGATCCGATCAATAAAAGGGTGTTCTAAATGCTTATTGTATATAGGGTAAAGTTGATCAATGATGGGAATTGATCAAAAACATTAAACCTGAGGAGGAGATCGAGGAATTGGAATAGAAGGATATAATTAAAATGTTTTTCAATAAATATTTTCCTCACACACTACCACATAAGATGAAATGAGACTTCATTCCCTTAAGAAAAAAGATGATGAATCTATCAGATCGTATGGGGAAATCTTCAAAATACATGCAGGATATGCCTATGCTTTTTCATTACCCCCGAATAAAATATTGATTTCTTCATTGGTGGGAAAAAACCTTCCCCATGGAATGCATTAGCTATCTGTGACTTTGAGAGATATGAGGAAATTGTCTGATGTGCCCTCGAAGTTGAAATAAATATCGGTGAATTTAAGTGATATCATGGGGGTAATAATCAAAATGAGGAATTTAACTCTGGTGGTCTAGTGTATAAATACAATGGTTATATTAAAATCCACCACCCCACTATCCAAACTAGTGGAAAGAATCACCCCATAAATTTCCTTAAAGGGATGAGGAAATGCATTAGGTGTGGAAGAGAAGGGCTCATGGCCACTAACTACTGACAAGAAGAATCCATGGCTTCAACAGAGGAGAGGAACACTATGTACATCACTCAATGCATTGTTTATTTCCTCAACTAAAAAGATCCAGTGCACTTTGCAAAGTTGTTCCATTAGCCAAGTGTTTTTGGAGAAAACCAACAACCTCCAAGGCAATAAGGGTGGGCTATTTACATCACTACAATCGAAGCGAACCTTGATAACAAAGTGGAGATAGGTACAATAGTTATTCATTAAAGAATAGAGAATGTATTTTTTTTTTCTGGTTCTACAAAATACTTTAGATACCAAATGTTTTGTAGAACAATCCCAACACCACCACAAATCATGGAAATAAAGTTGTTGTTTAGAACTTCAAATGGGTAAATCAGTGCATCACATGAATATAAATCCTCCCCTATTATAATTTGTGGAAATAAATTCCCAGAAAATATATTCATACTCCCTATGGTGGAATTTGAATCAATTATTGGCATGGATTATCTTTCCATATATAGAGCCTAAATAAATTCCCATAAGAGGGAAATCACACTCCATATCGGGAATCGACCCCTAATTTTGTACAAGTGCAAGGTAAAGGATGAATCTTATTTAGCAATGTCATATCAAGAGGGGGTATTACATCCCTATGATCATGTGTATCTTGTTGATATGATTGATTCTAAGAAGCAAACATCCTTGAATACATTCATATTGTGGGAGAATTCACAAAAGTGTTTCCCGAGGAATTTGTTGGTCTTCCTCCTAGAATAGATGTTGAATTCTCAAATGATATTCTACCTATGGTGCTGAAAATTTCCAAGACTCCATATAGAATCGATTTTTTGGAGGGTATGGACCAGAATAAATAACTACATAAGAATTTGTATGAAGGTTTTATAGGCCCATGTTCTTCACTATGGGGTACACTAGTCCTCTTCATCAAGAAGGATGGGTCAATGTACCATTGAATTTATTATCGTGAGAACAATAAAATTATGATAAAGGACATGTACCCCCTACAATGAGTTGATGGATTCTTTGACTAACTATGTAGATAACAAAACTTCTCCAAGGTGGATTTAGAAGCAGGATATTACCATATAAGGGTGAAGAAGGAGGATATCTCCAAGACTGCTTTTTTGTACAAGATACGGGCACTATGAATTCATTGTAATGCCTTTCGGACTCCCTAATGCAATAACAATCCTAAAGTATGTGATGAGTATAGAATTTAGAGATTACTTCTACAATTTTTTTGTCTTCTTTCTAAAAGATATTATCATATAATCCAAAACCAAGGGGGATCATGAGGAACCATTATGAATTGTACTAGAGACCTTGCGAAATGAGATTCTTTATGAAAAATATAAAAAGTGCGAGTTATGGTAGAAGGTTGTATCATTCATGGGTCATATCATCTCTAGAAATGGGATATCTTTGGATCCCTCTATGACAGCTAAAATTGAGGGATGGATGAGGACAACATCGGTGATGGATATTCATATCTTTCTAGGGTTAGCTAGATATTATCACTGATTTGTGAGAAATTTCACACGATTGTCAAACCCTTTTACCAAGCTATCTCGGATGGGAGTAATGTTTTCTTAGAGTATTGAATGTGATGAGAGCATCATCAAGATAAAATGGAAACTTATTACTTCACTCATTCCTACACTACCCACAAGTGGAGAACATTTTGTGGTATTCATTAATTCTTTGAATAAGGGCTTGGGATGTGTGTTGATGCAAAATGACAAATTAATTGCCTATGATTTAAGGAAATTGAATGTTCATGATAAAAACAGTCCAACACATGATCGGGAGCTGGCTGTAGAAATAAACACAATAAAAATTTGGCACCATTACCTCTTTGTGGAGAAGTTTGAAATATAAACAGATCATAAAATCCTCATATATATATTCACACCGAAAGAGTTAAACATGAGCCAAAAAATATGGTCAGAGGAAATCCAAGACTATGATTTCTCAATCAATTACCACCTTGGGAAATCGAACAAGGTTGCATATGCTCTATGTAGAAAGGACAAAACGATTTTATCATTGATGAGAATTGAAAGGGATCCAATATTATTATATTTGATGAATATTTACATGTGAATCATAATGAAGGGAACATTATGAATTATTTCACAAATTATTTTCTCAACCACCTCTTTTGGAAAGGTTAAAAGATGCTCAAAAGGATGATGTGAGAATTCTGAAGATAGTGGATACTATCAGAATAGGGAAATCAATAGAGTTCAATGTTAATGAAGAATGAATTCTGAGATTTAGGACAAGTCTATTTTTTCCATCTAATCTAGAGTTAATCAATGAAATTTTTCATGATGCACACAGTTTGAATTTTTCCACTCAACTAGGAAACACAATGATGTATTGAGATCTCTGAAATCATTATTGGTGGGATAACATGAAGAATGAGATCGCTGATTATACATCAATGTTCCTGGTATGTTAGCATGTGAAGGATGAGAGGAAGAAGTCTACGATTATGATGAAACCATTACCTATAACATCATGTAAATGGGATAACATCACAATGGACTTTAGCACTGGACTTATGAAGACATCCAAACGAATCAATTCTATTTGTATTGCTATGGATCATCTTATAAAGACTACACACATCATTGCAATTCAAGTGGATTACTCATTAGATTAACAGTAATGGATATACATCAGAGAAGTGGTAAGGCTTCATGGAGTATAACTATCAATTGTATCCGATCAAGATAAAAGATTTGACTTTATGTTCTAGAAGTTCCTTCAAAATTCTCTGAATACTGATCTAAAAATTAGTTGGCTTATCATCCTCAAACGAATGGCCAATCTGAGTGGACTATACAAACACATGAGGAAATGTTGAGAGAATGCTCAATAGACTTCAAAGTTGGATGGTATCATCATCTTCCTCTGGTTGAGTTCTCTTTGAATAATAGTTTCCTCTAAAGCATTGAAATGGAACATTATGATGGCCTGTGTGGGAAGAGGTGCAGAACACTGTCATGTTGGGATGAGGTTGGGGAGAAAAAACTCTTAGGTCTAGAATTGTTTGAAGAAATGGTGGAGAAGAATAAGACCATCCAATTGTAATTTAATTCTACTCAGAGTATAGAAAAGAGTTATGCTGATAATCATCGATGAGACCCAGAATCTGATGTTGGAGACATGGTAATCCCTTGAATACCACATTGGATGAGAGTTATGAGATTTTTGAAGATGTGAATTCTTTTCCAAGGTACATCATCAATTTTATGATCCATGATCTTGTTAGAGCACTGGCCTATAAACATGCACTCCCACCAAACATATCTCAAGTACATGATGTATTTCACGTATCACTCTTTAGAAAGTACTAAGGAGACCCATCTTAAGTACTCAATCAAAGAGAAATGGATCTACTAAATAAGATTATGCCACTCGTGAAAGTGTTGTGTAGAAACCACATGTTGGAAGAGGAAACGTGGGAATCAGAGGAAGCGATGAATCTTAGTTACCTACGTCACTTTTAGTGTGGGAAAAGAAAATTTCGAGGGTGAAAGTTTTTAAGAGGAATTTATTGTAATGACCCAAATTTTTCTTAATTAAAATTCTTATTGATATAATTAAATCTCTTATTATGTAAAATTTTTATATAAAATATGCAGATCAATTTTTTATGGATTTCCAAATACCGTTACAGATTTTAACTATTTATAATATACTTGATGAAAAATGATCAATTGATTAGTATAAATATAAGGATCAATAAAATATAATTTACTCAGAAAAAGGAGATGATGGCGTCATCTAGTAGAATTTCTCTATACGAAGCCATTTTTTGATGGTTGGAAAGGGGATGGCATCACTGGGATTCACTCTTCACCAAGGCAAAGCACTTCTTCAACATGTTAATCTTGAACGAAACTGCTTATAGGAGAAGTGGAAGTTGATAGAGATTACCACTCGAGCGATTTAATCTGAGCCATCCCAAGAGTCTATCGTCATCGCACACCTTAACCTTAGGTCATATGTGGGAGTTATCATGGGTTGTGTGACATGACCCTATCACTATGACTATTTTCATTATTTTTTTATAAAATAAATAATATACATTCATTTTAGTATTTTAACTTTATAAATAGTTTTTAAATAACATATAGTATTTTTAGTTGATATTAAATTAAGAAATCTATTATCCTGAATTAATGGATTTTTTAATTAAATAATATTTTAATTAAATAATATTTCAAAATTACTTTTAATTATATGAAAATTATCATAAAATTTGAATGAATACATTTGAGATTTTTATTAAGGATTGGAAGTTTTATTTGTCAAAACCCCTGAATTTTCGATAAATTCCATTTTTTATTTTAAATGTAATAAATTACCATATTTATAAAATTATTTAGAAGAGATAAATATTACTTTTAGATTTAGGACATCCAAATTATCCAATGGTGAGTTATTCATAATTTTCTAAGAGTCAAATTTTTGGGTAAATGTTAAATTTCGTTTAAATATTATTGTGTTTTATGACATAATTATGACCCTATAGGGATTCAATAGATTACTATAAAACGGATTTTCATAAAATATATGTATTATATTTAATGTAATGTGATTTTAGATTTGTTTGATTAATTTTATGGTGCCATACTGGACCCGCAATGACATATAAAATATTTTTACTTTTAAAATGTTTTCCTTGTGACTGTGACTCACCTCCACAAAAGGAAGCCTAATATTTTAAGAAGATCATCCATTTTTAATAATTTTTTTTAAAATCCCCATTGGGAAAAACTATTTGAAAAAACAAAAGTTGGTTTGTGGTTTTGATTAGTTTAATGTATTATGTCCAAAACCAATATAATAAATAATTCCTTCTATTTTATTATATAAAATCAACCACGATCTATCCCCTCTTAATTAAAAACAGTTTTCGCACATCCCTACCATGTCCTCCACTTTATAAAATCCTCCCAAGGAACCCCAATCCCCAAATAGGCTTCTCTCAAGCCCCTTCCATTCCTTTCGGATCACACTCCCAAGTAAGGGTTTTCTACCTTCCTCATGTTTTTTCCAAATTTCATTATATTGTTATATAATTTTGTTTTCAATTAAAAATGATGGATTATAATTTCGCACCACCACCATAATTTACTCCTTATGTTTTAATGATTATAGAACTATTTATCTCTCATTAATTCCTCCCATGTGAACATATTACCATGCTGAAATTCTGTATGTAATTTCTCTCTTCTCATTTACATTCAAGAAGTTCATTTGTATTACGAATATAAATTCCATTACATATTTTGGAACATTTATCTATATGACCCTCTTACTATAACGTTTATGTTCATATAATTAGGCACCCATTTCTATCTCATCAGACATTTTTATGATTTTTTATGCCAGGTCGTTATGCTTCCGAAATTGCACCACTCTTTTCAAAGACAAATTAATTATGTAGTGAATACCATGCACATTTCTCTATCTAAGTTATTCAACTTTATGCATAATTAGTTATTGAATATAGATATTAAGGTAAAAATTCCATATTCTTTTATCGTGGAATAAAAGATTATGTTTAATAAATCCAAGTTCTATGATCCATGTGGAGCACTTGTGCAAGAAATGAAATTATTAAGAAGGGTGTGCCTATATATAACTCCAATGAATTGGGTAAAGATTAGTATCATGATACATCTCGTGAAAAGAAGGTTTAATAATTCTAATTCAAGTTCAATTAGGGTTTACTCATACTCAATGTTCAATGATCCTTTTATCATTACAATATCATGGAAAATGTTGCTACTGTATTTCCATGTTATGATAATATTGATATATCATGTCTTTATATTCATGTTTATCTTATGATCCATTGATATTCTTATTTCCTAACATGTACTTTAATCTTCTAATTATTATTTTTTTAATTCCATACTGGGATTTATAGCTCACCATTTTTTTATTCATGTCTTCATGTTATCCAATGAAATGCTAAGTACAAATGATTATGTGTGGTCATGTAAAAGAATTTTTCAATAAAGACATATATTTTTTGTTTTAAGTTGTAATTTAATGTTCATAGGACCCAAAGACAAAACACCTCTCAAAGATCTTTATTGTAACAAGTGTACATTATATTTAATAAGTTATTTTTAGTTTTTAAATAAAGGGAAGAGTATTTATATTACGGATTTATATAATAATGTTTATCTATATCTAGTCGACTTTATATTATATATGCAAATACTTTATTGTGTTATTGACATGTGTTTGGAATTATATATGGATTTCATACTAATTGATATACTCAGCCCCTTCCAGGGATGTTTAGTTTACTTGGAGATATAATTTATTGGGACATAAATAGGGGAATATGTTATACATATCTTTAATTGAATCATTATATAGTTGTAATAGAATATGATGTTTGTTATTGGAGTTTATTTATTAGAATCTTTGCATTGATTCCACATAAATGTTATAGTGTTGGGTATTTTTATGGTATTTCTTATTTCATTTTTCTATCCCTTATCTATACTACTATGATATTATAGTTTTATAATTTTGTCACTAAATTATTATTTTTTAATATCATGTTTCATATTGTCTTTTTGGATGGTTACCAAATTTTATCTACAAATGTTTTGTTTTTTATTATGGTAAAATTGTGCCACAATAATTTTATATTCCATTATAATTTATTTCATAACATTATTATATTTAAAATGTTTCCTAAGGATAGTAATAACTCAGACCAAGCCCATGAAAATGTGTTTTGATGGGATGTTGAAAATGTTTTTAGTATTGGTTAGTCCATTATATGTGGATGGTAGGAAAGAAAATATTTCTACCAAAACATAAAATTTATAGCATAAAAATATGTAGGTATCCACATTATAAATAATTTATATTCCCAGGGTGGTCATTTACTAAAAATTATCAAACAATATTCTATAATTTTTCTCATCTCATTGTCGTGGGTTTAGTCGACGTGTGTGTTATATCTAGAATTATTGATGATACTTCTCGATAGGAACACATTTTCCATATTATGTTTGATGTATTCTTAAATCATAATTATCGTTTATATTGATGATTATAAATATTACAACTCTTTGGTTTCATGTAAATGATGAGTAAGTGGGGCAATGTACTTTCAATATAGAAATGTAACTGAGTAGATGATTAAAAACATAGAAGAAGATACAGTGAAATATATGGTTTCACATTAGCAAAAATTGAACATATAATAAGTTTAAATAATATTTAAATATTTTAAATCTGTTTAAATGGTAAATCAAAATTATAAACATTGAAAATTTGATCAATCTCTTCAGTTTTGGAAAGAGATTACACAAATAATTCTAGGGGATTTGGAAGTAGAAAAATCTAAGGTGTTCATTCATATTTTGAATTCATTTTATCATTTCCCTGAAACACTAGAAATTATAATTTCCGTTATATTTGTCCACTTATTAGATTATATATTATTCTAATTGTAATATTTAGATTTAAAAGATAATTTAGGTCATGGAAGTTTATCGGATTACATTAAATAAACATTAAAAAATTATATTCCAATACCTATAAGATTTACAGAATGAAGAATTTCATTATCCAAAAGTAAGAAAAAATATCATATATGTTGTATTATGTTATATTTATGATGTGAAGCATTTATTTTCAGAACTGGTAGCTAGTACATCCCCAAATACAAGCATCATTGAGTCTAGAAATAAAATTTAGATGAACTTTAAAATATTTTCCCTCTTCCTTACTTATTATATAGAGATTTTTAATAGTGAAATAGTTTTTCAAAGAGTTTTATCTATAAATAATAATGGTATAAGTACGTTTTCTTTTATGGGGTTAGGTTGGAACATTATTTATAATAATAAGGGAGAGACGGACACCTTTTTCAAGACGGTGGATCATCCCAAAATTAGACCACTGAATCCATTAACATTCCCCAACAACAAAAAGCAAGATTGGATGAATCCAAAGTTGTTCAGTTTAGCCTATCAAGTGAAGATGTACAACAATATACATTTTATTTTAAAATAGTTTTTAGATCATACATCTTTATTTTCATATTAAAATGAATTATAATGCAAGTAATAAATATCAAGTCTATTATTCATATTAATTTTTTATTAGATGGCCCCATTAAAATCATTCTCATCCATACCATTAGGTAAATAAGGGTTTATCAAATAATACCTTATCTCTTTGGACAATTAAATTATTGCATTGATGAATGGATCATGGAGGACTGAGTTTCTAGTTAAATGGTATCACGATGAGGATCATTGAATATCATTCAAGCCTTTCCATTATACCCTGTATCATTATTATTAATGTGAAATTGTTTCATATTCCTATTTATAAGAGTGTATCAAAATATTTTATTACATAATGTTTCATTTATCATATTGGATTCCAATTTGTGATAATTACATGTGTCATTAGTATTTAATCACGTCAAAACAGAATAATTGTGGGTGATTTAAATTTCAATCATTTATTATATCTATCAATGGTTTCTACATTGATTATGTTGTTTCTATTTTGTAAATGGATTTACTTTTCATGATCAGAGGAATTTATGGGTTATTTTTTCATGGAACATATCAATTTTAATACATTATAGTTTATTTTTATATATGTTGTTGGGATAGTGAATCTCTTAAAGGAGGCTATGATGTGAGGGTATAAAATGTTAGATACTTATCTCTAATGGTTAGAACTATTTTTTATCAATTAAAAATGTAAACATTGGGGAATAATGATATTTTTTAGAATATAATTTTTCCAAAAATTTTATATCAATATCCTGACAAGGAACGTGATAATAGTTTTACTTTTACATCATAAAGGTAAGATTAATTTTTGAGGACATAATTTTGTAGAAAAATCATTTTTTACATTAAGATCAAAGATTCACACCAACAGAATGTAATATGATTAAAATATAGCTGGTTGAAATAGAATTTAAACATTTCATAAGAACTATTATGTTTTTGGGCCTCTCTAGAAATTTTTTCAATAAGGGGGTAGGTTGATAACAAAGTGATGGTTATCAAATGTTGAATCAGGTTAAAATAATAAATAGACTTCTACTAACATGGATTTATAACCTTTTATCGATTAAATAGATCCCAATGGTTCTATATAATTGATCTATATTCAGGTTATCACTAAATATGGGTTAGAATATATGATAAACCAAAGGTGTCGTTGAGGATTATTTATAGTTATTATTAATTTGTGGCTATTTCCATTGGCCTTATAAATGAATCATTAATTTCCATGTCATTAATGAATATTTTATTCCAATAGTACCTTGACTCATTTGTATCAATTTTTTTAGATGACATCATGGCGTATTCACTCACTCATAATGGATATCATGGACATATCTATTTTTCATTAATAGTTTCATAAGAGATACTTTTATATGAAAAATTCTCTAAATATTTTTTCTAGATAGAAAAAGTTTTCATTTTGTCCACGTATTTTCTAAGAATTTAATATTATTATACATTGAATTTACACAACCAATTATAACATGCACACCCTACAAAAATATAATTATGATGTCACTATTTCTGGGAAAATATAGTAACTATCATCAAATTGTTCTAGACTACACAAGACTCGCATCTCTATTGAAATAATTTACAATTTTAATTACCTTATTCTATTGGAATGATAATTGATAAAAATTAATTATTGATTCTTGAATTAATTATCAATGAAGAACCACTAGTTTTTATACTAGAAATTCTGAAGGGTTATTTACAATTTTATATCCATATGAATCTAAACATGAATTTTTTATCATATAAAAAGACCATATGGTTTCTTATTGATCCTGACAATAGGAAATTCATTAGAACAATTATTAAATTCTTGATTTATAAATGAATGTGGTAGTTAATGATTTAAATAAAATGAATCATTATGTATTTAGGGATATTTTATTATATTTATAGGTCATGATTGTATAATAAACATTTCAAAAATTGATTTAAATATATGATCATGAATATGGAGGGAATACCTCTGATTGTGTGTATTTAATTTGGTTTACACAAATAACAATGTAAAATATATGGTAGATTCATTGGGTCCATTTTTTATAATTAATGTTCCAAATAAGAATATTATTTATGTAAATTAATATATAAGATGGCAGATATACACATTAAATATACGAGGAATTATGATTTTGTAATTTTATATCTAGGGAATCCAAATCCTATTTATGTACGGAATTTTTATCATTCTCAATGAATGGATTCATGTTTCCTTTAAGTAACATCAACAATTAATATTGAGGTAATAGTTGACATATGGACACAAAATGGGAACATCATGCAAATATTTATTGATCAAAAGCATATTCTACTATCTGGTCAAGAGAAACTCTATTATCCCAATCAATGATCCAAAATGGTTGTTCATCCTATAATTCAAAATATATATATTTAATTGAGAACCAATTTATTGTATACTAGCATAAACTAGAAATAAGTATCTTATGTATCAAGATTTATCACATGCCATTAAGTCAAATATAATCACCAATAACCCATAGATATGGTGCAGAATTTACATATCCACTTCTATAAATAGGATCACATAGCTATGTATTTTCTCACAAGTATATCGAGACTGTTTTGGAAAAAAAGATTATATATGGGTGATTTTGAATCAACTCAGAAATTCATCTCACTCCATCCCTATTCAGTAATCCAATAGATTAGAATAAATGGAAGAAGTCTCTATTTTTGTCATAAAAAAGATTCATGCAATTCCAGTTTTTGATTATCTATGGCCTAGATCCTTGTTTTGTATCATGAAGTTGATGATATTTTTGTCATTATTTTGATACATAGTCAACCATGATCATGGATTATCATCCTCCAATGGAGGAGTAATCCAAAAGGAAGATCCGAATATTAGAATACACGATATGATCTATTATAATTTATTTCAGAGTCTCTTAGGAATATTATATAATATTATATGAGTTCTTGTATAGTAACATTTATAAATATTTAGTACATATAGATCCATTTGATGATTTTCATTAACAATACATTTGGTAGCCACTTTGATTGGCAAGGACTTGAGAATAAACATTATTTTAACAAGACAACTCTAAAAGATGTTTGAAAAAAATTTAGATTTTCAATAAAATAATATAAATCAGTAAAAGATAATATAAATCTTATATGGATCAACCTCATTGAACATTATGTTTTTATATGGGATGTTATGTTTTTATGGATGAATCTATTCAGGTTTGGATATTACTATTTGGGTAATAAAAGCAAATTGCGTCTTTGGTACATAGTCATTTTTTAAATACTATAAAAAATTGGAGATGTGGATTATCCATTGGATTTATAAAAATTATTCATCTCTATAAATAGCGTATTTCATGTATCATATTTAAAAATGACCCAGTCTAATCTTGACCTCGTGATTTGATCTGACTAGGTTGATATTTAACTAGGTTCAACTTAGTTACATGTGAAAATATTTATTATGTATTGAAAATATAAATTCATGGGGGAATTATTATCCATTTAGTTCAATTTTTAATGAATTATGGTCATCTTTCGGATTATACATTGTAAGAGGAAGAATTTATGCTAAAACAATTGACTGACCATTTCAAAATCACATGAAATATCTAACAATTAGTAGATGGAAATAAGAATTGGGAATACAATATAAAACACATTTTAATTGAATCATTTCCATTTTATTATGTATTTTTATGTCATATATTACTCACGTTGAGTCATATGAGTTTTAGGATGGTTTTAAAAGCATTTTTAGTTGTACATGTTTTGAACACAACTCGAAAAAAAATTGAAACTTCTCTAAGAAACCATTAACGATATTTTTATATTCTATAGTATGGTCAAATGTTTTTACAAACAATTTAGGTGACTGAAAATCCATGAAATTGGAATAAGAGATAAAACTCAAGGATTTAATATGGTTTTCCAAATTATGTGAAATCCATTTGATGTGATGGTTTGGATATAATAACATACATATGGATAGTGAAACATTTCCAATACAAAACATCCTAACCCTGAGACATGCATTTATTTCTTTGAAAAATAGATTTTTACTCAATTTTGATTTCTAAAGAGTAATTTTTCTTCCCACTCTCAGGATATTGTTGAAATCTTTTATGGTTTATCATTTTCGGACAAGAAAATTTCAATTGATTATAGAAAAAACCAATCAATTCTAAATTTAAATTATAATTCTCAAATTATAGTTTTGGATTATTTCTATAAATATATTCATTAATATTTTTTTAGAATTTATGAATTTTTTATTAATATTCTGGATGATATCATGGTATATACATCCTGAAATTTTTTATTGGTACTTATCATAGTCATGAACTACAACCGTTATTGTGGGGAAGACCATGGAAACCATGTTCCACTATCAATGTGGGTCACCATGTGATAGCTTTGTGACTAAATAAATCTCCAACCATGAGTATATTATTTTACATTGTAGACTTGCCTTTGTTTATGAACATGGTTTGGATATTCTATTTGGTGAGAAATAGTAATATGTTTTTATTTATGATTTCTTGTATAAAAATTATTTAGGGTTTTCTATAAAATAGTTCATCTTGTTTTCATAATTTTTTTGAAATGTTCATAATTCTTCCTATCCTAGTGGTGTTCATTGAAAATAATATAGGTACCACATACTAAGTAATATAAATATCCTTTTATTTTGATATTTTTTGTGTCTAGAGTTGTTATTTTCTAGGAAACCAGAATGTAAAATGTTTTATGGTTAATTAGTGATGCATCTTGATATAGTTGGTGTGGTATATAGGGTATAGAATTGAAATTACATTATTGGATTAATTTTTTAATTTCGCATATATTTTGTTCCTTCGGGTATTGAAATGATTATATTGAGTTTTTTTTATAATTTATCTCCTCAATTATTGTATTTTTATTTTGTTATTTTTCTCATGAGTTGAATTGATTATAATCTGGAGTCGTATAGTTGGATAGGTTTTTATCATTATTTTATCTTGTATGGTTATGTGTTTTTTTCTACGAAAATCATCCATTAACAATATAATAGTACCTTGGAATTTATTTCTATCTTTGGGTCCCTTGGGGATGTCCTCTAAGGTTAGTAACACCTCCAACCAAACCAAAGACAACAAGATGGGTGGGTATAATAGATTTTTTTTGGACTAAGGGTGAGAATATTTTGTCCCTAATATAATACCAATTTTAATTATTATATGTTCTTACCCTGATGTATTATAATAATTTAGAAATCTACATGAAATTTATAATAAATTTAGTCCAATGAAAAATTGTATGATAGCATACAATGCATCTCGAAGGAATTTTATTTTCCTACTGTATGAATAAGGGGGAGGATACTTAACATTTCAGGATGAAAAAATTGGAGAGACTGATAAATGTATCAACACCCATGGGATTATCATAGATTGATAATATGAAATAAAAGTCTATATAAACCAATATACCCCTCCAAATATCAAAAAATATTTGAATATAAATTCTCCATAGTTCTTTTTCACCCCGTATGAAAATAGATATAAAAGTATTATGGATTATGAATGGACATGTAGATAGAAACCCATATTTTTGGAATTATGGAGCTTTAACATTTAATGAAACTAGAAAAACTACATATCTATGATATAACATGAAAAAATTTGAATTTTATTTGGATGTAAATTTTTATAATTTCTTGAGTGTTAGTAAATTATGAGAAATATGAACTGAAGTATCATTCATTTAAATGTTCTATATAATAAGAGGAAACTCAATAAATTCATTGATGAATGGATAAGGAATTAATGGAAATTTGTACCATTTTAATAGAATATAGAACACATATATTCCCATAATGGTATAGTATAATAGCTACTAGCATGTGAGGATAGGATATATAAATCAATGAAGCATGGTAAATTATTGAAACTATAAAATATATTTATATATTCATAATTAGATAATGGATTGTGAGAAGACATGTGTTTCACGTATAAGATGACATATTTTGGGAAATTCCCATCGAAAATAGAAGAATAAGGACTCAAACCATCATGAAATAGTTCACATAAATATGTTCATTCCAATTACACATTCAATAACTCTGTTTGAGGTATACTTCATATTATATTTTTGTGAATATAGTAGGATGAGTTATATTAAGTTTATTCGCACGACCTGTCCTCGGGGCCCTTGCTGTGACTACCCATGCCCTCCTTCGATAGCAAGGAGCTGGCGACTAGCACTAAAGGCGTAAAACCCTAAATAGGGAAGGCATTTCCTTTATAAAATTAAAACAAACACAAAAGTGTACAAAAATAAAGTAATCACTATGTAAAATTGTATACAAAAGTAAGTGTTGAAAGGAAAGGGGGCAGAAATACAAGCCCAACAGTAAGTACAGTACAACTGAACAGCTAGTACAACTGGAGTAAAGTAAAATAAAATCTAATGAGTCATCCTATGGGAATCCCACCTAAAGGGTGGGTACATATGGCCTCCTCATCACCTCAGGTCCGTTCGTCTACTCCATTTATGTCTTGCCAAGTGGTCCACCTCTGAGTACCATCCACCTCTTCATGTCTCTCCCTCGAGTAGTGATGTCCGTCATCTACATCCAACAAAACATAGTGCGGGCATAGCCCGTGCAGGGGTGAGTATATGATACTCAGTAGGGACCCTGAGACCCTGGATGGTCTCCCAGAATCCATGAATGATAAACCACATAAGATAGATACAATCACAAAGTATCAACCAACCCTACATAGGTATATTCCCATATATATAGAAAATTTTTCAACCACAGTTTGGCTCTAACTCTCGAAGCCAAGCACAACCTAGTCCACACAAGAAGAAAAGTCATCCACATCGATGATAATGATTGAAATTCAAGACTCATCTCTCATAGGAATACATCTTTTTTATAGTGATATAGATGATCAGACTTAGTCACTGATTCGTCTATGTTGTCGGACCCCAACAGGATACAAGACTAGCATCGATGTCAGACCAACATTGGATACAAGACCAGCTACTCTGTCGGACCCACACAGGATACAAGTAAAGAGGTCAAACTAGAGGACACACACATGATACAAGAATAGTAGTCATCCCTGTCGAACCCTCAAAGGATCCCAGTAAAGTATTCATTGTTTTTGAACCGACAAAGGATTCCAGTATAGTAGTCATCGTAGTCACAGCCAGCTCTAGGGTACCCACACACAACACGCTCGATTCCAGGAGGGTCCTCTCCTTGAGAAAAGGGGTCGATACATCAACTATCACAAAGTCTAGAGTTGATGTATCCCAATGTTCTGTCTCGTCAAAATTCACCCAACCTGACAGATGGCGCATTAATTGGACGCCCAGTCTGAGAGTTATTGGCTTTTCCGTTCCACAGGCCCGGTTGGAATTATGCTCGTTCCAAACCCAAGAATTTTTCCAAAGTTTTCCAAAACTCACATAAAAAATCACAAATGGATAGTTTAATCACGAGGATCCCAATTACGTAGATATTTCATCGATCGGACGCACTGTCAAGAAGTTATTTTCATTTCAGTGATAGGATCTCGGACCGTCAAGCCCGGTGGGCTAGCAGGTCGGCCCGTCCTACCTCGGCGGGTCCAACCCGGCTGGGGGGTCAGCCTGGCCCGGTGGGGCACGGCCCGACCTAGCCTGCTCAAGGGAAACCCGACCCACGACTGGCCGCAGCTCGCCCAGCTAGCAGAGCGTTGCGCCCCCCCACCCCAGTCTCCTGAAACAGCGGCGCCGCCTCTCCAAACCGGCCAGCCTAAGCCGACTGGTCTTCTCCGTAGCGAGCGGCCCACATCGGTGGGCTGATACTCTCTCACGCGACTCCTTTGGTAGTTGTGTCCTCCTTCAAACCGGCCAGCAGCCGGCTGGCCAATTCGCGCGCCAAATTTGCCCGCGAAAGCGAGTCACGGTTCTCCACAGCACAGAGCCAATAGGCTCCGTAGTTCTCCAGCCCCGCCGGCTAAAGTAGGATGGTTCTTCCTGCCCGGCTGGTCATGAGACCGTCCGGTTCATCTTCTCCCAAGCGTCTAGTTGTTGTGGGCCTCAGTTCTTCCGCACGAGGCCGGAGTGTGGCCGCAATTACCTCTTGTTGCTGACGTCGCCGCCTCCTTTGTTCATGGGCCTCCTCTGACACAGTACGATGGCACCACACCCCCCTTGACTTAGCCCCCATCTCCAAAACAAGAATAACCAACGAAGGGTCATCGGACTGTGTTGGTTCGACCCATGCCCTCCGTATTAGTTGGTATCATTTGGCCAAAGTCCATCCAAGGCATACTTCGAAGAACAAGTGTTTAATTTTATTCCATTAAAATTAATCAAAAAACCCTACCTTGATTTCAAGAACGTTGCACGTCGACGAGCCGTGGAATATGTTGTCACAGATGTTAGGCATTGTGGAATACGGACCTCGATTCTATTGACATTAGGGTGAATCTGAAGAGGATGTTTCATTGGAGAATTACTTCTCGTTCTTCATCAGAGATGTTCTTCGTTGAAGAACGATGTTATTCATCGAGAGAAAGAAGTTCCACCATGAGTTTTCTCCCCAAAAAAATTTTCCAAGGAAAACATAATAACAGGATTTCTACAAAATTATAATCATTCCATGCATTTTAAATCAATTCCAATTAACCAACTAATTATTTGGAGATTAATTAATTAAATTGATGGGATTGGGACAATTATAGGAGGGAGGTGGAGAGGCTCCTCCATTAAGTAGAAGTTAAAAAGATAAAAAGGGGGATTCATGGGAGATAAAGGGGTGGTGAAAAGTTAGGTGCTTGTGTAGGCCCCACCACACATTATCCTCCCATGGGAGGTTATGTGGGGTGTGGGTCCAACCTCTTACCTCACTTTGGTGGATACAACCACCACCTTTATAAATTTTATATAACACATAAATTTTATTTAATTTACTATGAATCCCCAAAAATTAACTTATCCTCCCATACAAAAGAAACTACAGTAAAGGTCTCATTTAGAGAATACCAATGCTGCACGTTCATCAGTGTCCTCAGATTTCAATTCCAAGAACCAGTTTAAACAATAGAAAAACCCGCACGTACCTTTACTGAACGTACCCGAACAAAACATCGTAAATTGATTCTGGGCACACCGGGCCTCGGAATCATGTACCGTCAGAAAATATGGACTCGTAAAATTCCAATGAATTTAAAAAAAATTCCTTGAAAATTTTGGGTCTTTAAATTACCCCCACCTCAGGGGTTTATGTACACATAAATCTACAACACATACTAGGGAAACAAAAAGGGGGTACCGAGAACGCATCTGAGCCTCCTGCTCCCGTGTGCTCTCCAGGAGGTTCCCGTGATGCCAACGAACGTGCAGCCGAGGAATACACAATCCATGTCAGACCCATGTCTATCGATCTGTGATCTCCAATGGATCCTCCGTGAATGTCGCCCCGTCATCGATGTCCATCTCCGTATGGTCGATGATGTGGGATCGGTCGTACACGTATCTCCTCAGCCGAGATACATGGAATACGTCGTGCACCCGATGAAACTTAGGTGAAAGGGACATACGATAATCCACATCGGCTACTCTTCTGAGGACCTAGAAAGGCCCGATGAAACAAAAAGATAACTTTTCTCCCCAGCCAAATCATTGTAGACCTGGTTGAGGTGAGGCCTGTTGGAAGACATGTTCTCCATCCTCGAACAACAGTGGTCTCCATCTCATATCAGCATAGGTCTAATGTCTACTCTGTGTAGTCTTCATCTGCTCCTAGATGATTTGAACCTTCTCTATTGTATCCTGAACAATTTCTAGTCCTACAAGTGCTGACTCCCCTAGGTAAGCCTAGCATATAGGTGATCTACAAGATCGGTCACACAGGGCGTCGTAAGGGTCCATCCCAATGGTGGAGTGGTATCTTATGTTGTACGCAAACCCCACCAAGGGTTAGTGATCCTACCAGCTACGACCAAGGTAGATGACAAATGCACAGAGCATGTCCTCGAGAGTTCGAATGGTTCTCTTAGTCTGACCATCCGTCTGAGGATGGAAAGCGGTGCTCAAGCAAAGATGATTCCCAAAAGTCTCTTGTAATCACTTCTATAGCCAGGAAGTGAAACGAGCATCTTGATCGGAGATTATAGTCAATGGCACACCATGAAGTCGTACGATCTCCTGAATGTAGATGCATCCCAAGCCCTCTACTGAGCCCTGCTATCTAATCGGTAGGAAGTGGGTCGACATGGAGTGTTTGCCGATGATCACCCAGATAGAGTCATGTCCTCTGTATGTACGTGGAAGTCCCGTCACGAAATCCATAGTAATCCCGTCCCACTTCCACTCTGGGACCTATAAGGGAAGTACCAATCCTGTTGGTACCTAGTGCTCCGCCTTCACCTGCTGACAAGTGAGGCATCATGAGACGAACTCTGCTAGCACCTTCTTCGTACCCGGCCACCAGTGCTGTCGTCTGAGGTCCTGATACATCTTAGCCACTTCTGGATGTAACAATAAAGGGTAAGTGTGGAACTCCCTCAGCACCTCCTCTTGTAGTGAAACTGGTACCATGGTACATCCTCTAAAGTGGATGACGTGCTCCCCACCTTCAGAAAATCCATTAGGTGTCTGCCCAGAGGATATCTGAGCATGTCACGTCACAAAATCATTGTCCCCACACTATGCCTCTCTAAATCACTAAATAAGTAGAGGATTGAATATGAGAGTCTGTAGAAATTCTGCTTCCTCTCTATCCACAATGGATATCTGCAACATGACTAGCTTCTTTTTCACCTCTCCTAGCAGCTGAATTCCCGATCTCTTGCTGATAGAATCTGCTACAACATTCCCCTTCCTAGGAGTATAGACTATCATGAAGTCATAGTCCGGGAGGAACTCGATCCAACGTCGCTATCTCTGGTTCAGGTCATTCTGTGAGAAGATGTACATGAGATTCTGGTGGTCAGAGTAGACTGCAAAGCGCTCACCCATCAGATAGTGATGCCATATCATCAAGGTGAAGACCAAAACTACTAAATCCAGGCCATGGGTAGTGTAGTTCTGCTCGTGCTAACTCATCTGCCATGAACCATACATGATCACTTCTAGATCCTGCATCCTAACACACCTGAGTCGGGTCCCTGATGTGTCGCAGTAAACTACGTACCCTACGACCTCCTCCGGTAGTCTCAAGGTGGGTGCACTGGTCAATCTCTGACTCAGCTCATGAATGATATATTGGCATCTCTATAACCACATGAAAGGTATCCCCTTCTTCGTCAAAGCTGAAAGCAGTGCAGCAGCTCTAGGGATGTATGGCACAAATCTCTAATAGTATCCGGCCAGGCTCAGGAATCTCCGAACCTCCGTCAAACTCCTGGGTGGCTCTCAAGAAAGTACTTCCTCGGTCTTTTCTATATCCACTTCTACCCCAGACTCCGAGATAACGGTTCCCAAGAAGTCAACCTCTCGAATCCAGAACTGCCACTTCGAGAACATACCATAAAGCTGGTGCTCTTGGAGTGTATCCAGTACAACCCGTAAGTGGTAGGTATGGTACTCCTTAGTAGTCGAGTAAATTAGTATGTTGTCGATGAAGACTATGAAAAATCGACTGAGGTATGGGTGGAAGATCATGTTCATCAGACTCTTGAACACTGCTGGTGCATTGGTTATTCCAAAGGGCATAACCAAGAACTCGAATTGGCCATATCGAAAACCGATGTATTTATTCTTTACATCCTCATCTTGAACTCTTAACTGATGTTATCCTGACCTAAGGTCTATCTTTGGGAACCATCATCCCCCTTGAGTAGATCAATGAGGTCATCAATCAGAAGTAGTGGGTAATTGTTCTTCACGGTCACATGATTCGGGAAACGGTAGTCGACAAACAGTCACAAGCTCCCATCCGCCTTCTTGGTGAACAAAATCGGGGATGCCCAGGGTGAAACATTGGGTTTGATAAATCCATTCCCCTTCAAGACCACCATCTGTAACCACAACTCACGAATCTCGATGGGAGCCATCCAATAAGTTGGGGTAGATATCATTGTTGTCCCAAGGTATAGATTAATATAGAAGTGTACCTCTCTGTGAGGAGGCAGTCCTGAAATTTCCATAGGGAAAACATCCTCATACTGATCCACCACAACAAGAAAACTCATACTCCGCACATCAACTGCTCCAAGGATGAGATAAGACAACTGATGTGTGATCGGCTTCCCCCTCCTCTATATAAGTCAATCCTACAGTGGAAAGGCTCATTTCCCACCGGTGAAGGTGAAACTAATCCCATACATGCAGATACACTAAACATTACGCCCAATACAGTCAATATGAGAATGAACTATGGATAACAAGTCCATACCCAAGATGACGTCGTAAGGCCTCGATGCCTCTACAAGAAGATCTCACCGGAAGCTATCGCCTCCTAGAGTAAGCTCACACTGTCGGAACCAATGCGTAATATTTTTGTATGCTCTCGTAGGAGTCTCTAGCTATAAGGATTGATCCAACGGCTCCATAGAAATCTCCGATCTCTGAATAAGGGCAGCGACAATAAAATAATTACTCGCACCTATGTCTGTAATTACTACAGCAATGGTAGAGTAGATGCATATAGTACCTAGAATCATCTCAGGTGTGCCCTGGTCATATGCCTTAACTGCCTGGAGATGAGCCCGTCTCTGTCCGCAAGCTCCCTGTGGTCGGGGTGGGCCTCCTGGTGGTGGTGTAGGTAGAGCCTCGAAACATTATCCACCTCTTGTTTCTCGGCCATCTCCTCTACCACGTCCGCCTGCTCCCGACGACCATGACGGTCGAACCTCTTCCTATACCTGGGAGGACCCTCTACTATCTGCTACTCGTTTTCATGGCGGGTCGGGAAGTCACGAGCCATGTGGCCCTGCCCCGCACATGCATAGCACTGCCTGCTCTACGTATGGATGGCTCTGTTTTGTATTCCCCGCACAACCAAAAATGTATCTTGAGGTCGCCCACATTATGTCCTGGTCCGCTTGGACCTCTGCTTCAACTCTCTGCTGCCAGCTGCAGAAGACTACGCTATGTGTCACACTGTGGTGGGTCTCACCACTGGTAAATGCTCCGCGATAAAACTCTCCACTAGAAGGGCTCACTCCATCACCCCCGCCTATGTCGGAATGGTGAGGGGAATCGTTGAATCCTGGTTCTCATGCATGAGTCTCTGCTCGAAGGTTCAGGCTTTGAAGAAAGGGTCTTAATCTATGTTCGTGGAGTAGCGAGAGAGTTCGGTAAACCTCACTGAGTACACAGCTACAGTCATGATGCCCTACTGCAGATGAAGTAACTCTTGAATCCACACAGCACCGAAGGGTGGATGGAACAAACTCCACACGTATGAGACTATCGAAGTCCGTCCAGAGTAGTGATGCCTCATCATCCACCTAGAGCATCAAACTCCACCATCTACCTGCTTCTACATAAAGGAGACTCAGGCCAAGGATCACCATATGGTCAGCTGGTGTCACTACCAATCTAAAAACACTGAAGACAACCTCTAGCCAATCCTCAGATGTCTGTGGGTCTGTCTCCCCACGGAACCTGGGTGGCCTCTATCACTAGAACTCATGCAACACACTCAGGTGGCGTTCACTCTCTGCTGCTAGGGATGGTGGTATCGGTGGCCCAGTGAGTAGTGGTACTGCTGGAGCCTCCGCTGTGATGTGGCCCTACATCAAGGCCTCGTCTCTCGGTGGGCTACCATATCATACGTATCTCAGAACCCTAGATGGCTACCTTTATGGGGCCATCCTGAAAGGAAACAAATGCATCACAGTCAAACAGTATAACTAGTGAGCTGAAACAAAGTTATCATAAAGAAAACTTTTCAAAGGAAACACACACGCAATTAGTATTTTCATTCACTGAGTGTGAAATCAGATGTCAGTGTCCTGGTGTATGGATACGTCAGCTGCCGCACCAACACGGGACTCCCTGGAATAAAACCACACCCAATGCTCTTAAAAATATTCCTTCAAAGAAAATAATTATCAGAGTCATGAGTTTTTCGGTAGAACCAACTCCTCGGATTCCAATTTTTCCCGAACCATCTTCAGGGCCTATGCCAGGACTACCACAAGCTGTCCTTCCATAGGCCAGGGGCTGGTGACTAGCACCAAAGGTGTAAATCCCTAAATTGGGAATGAATTGCCTTTATAAAAGTAAAAAAACAAAATAGAGTACGCACCTAAAGTAAGCACTAAGTAATAATGTATAAAAAAGTTCTAAAAGAAAAGGGGCCGGAAATACAAGCCCAACAGTAAGTACAGTACAACTAAAATTCTATTACCACTACAGTAAAGTAAAATAGCTTCCACTGAGTCGTCTTCCAGGAATCCCTGCTGAAGGGTGGGCACAGATGGCCTCCTCGACACCTAGGGTCCGTTCGTCTACTACCTGTACATATTTCCAAGTGGTCCACCTCCAGGTACCGTCCAACTCTACAAGTATTTAACTAGATCAGTGGTATTTGTCTTCTACATCCAACACAACGTAGTGCGGGCATAGCCAGTGCAGGGGTGAGTATACTATACTCAGTAGGGACACCAAGACCCCCAATGGTCTCCTAGAATCCATAATTGATAAACAAAATAAGGGAGATACATTCATGAAGTATCAGAAAAGGAATTTCTCATCACGAAGATCCCATTATCGCAGACGGCGCATCGATCGGACGCACAGTCAAGATGTTATTCGCATTTAAGCGAAACGGGCCCGACACATCAAGCCCAGTGGGCTAGCAGGTTGTCCCTTCCGGGTTCGGAGGGCCCAACCCGGCTAGGGGTCGGCCCAGCCCTGTGGGGTGCAGCCCATCACGGTGGCAGGGGGACCGACCCGCACAAGGCTGGCCTAGCCCGCGGCTCAGCCAGCTGGCCAAATGGTGTGGGGGGCGCCCCCACCCCCAATCTCCTAAAACGGGCGTTCCGAGCGGCGCTGCCTCCCCTGCCCGGCCGAACGAAGCGGGCCAGTCATCTCTAGCATGAGCGGCCCACACAGGCGGGCCTCTATTCTCCAATGTGGCACCTTCGGGTGCCATAGCCTCCTTCAACCTGGCCAATTGGCGGCCGGCCGGTTCACCCGCCGAAGTGGCCCACGGAGGCAGCCCGCAGTTCTCCACAGTGTAGTGCCAAGAGGTGCCACGGTTCTCCAGCCCGGCCGGCTAAAGCCCTCCAGTTCTTCCTGCCCGGACGGGAATAAGACTAGTCACTTCTTCTTCTGCAGTTGTGGCATGCGGTTCTTCCGCACGTGATCGGTATGCGACAACCATTACCTCCGGTCGTCGATGATGCTACCTCCTTCATCTGTGGTCCTCCTCCGACACGATGTGGTGACACCACACCCACAATGACTTAGCCCCCATCACCAAAACAACAATAACCAATGGAGGGTCGTTGGGCCATGTTGGTTCGACCCATAGCCTCCATTTTAGTTGGTATCATTTGGACAAAGTCAAACCAAGGAACACTCCAAAGAACAAGAGTATAATTTTATTCCATTAAAATTAATGAAAAACCCCTACCTATATTTCAAGAACATTCCACGTCGATGAGCCGCAAAAGACAGTGTCGCAGATGTCGGGAGTCACTGAATATGGACGTCGATTCCGTTGACATCGGGGTGTGTCTGAAGATGAAGCATCGTTGGATAAGTACTCCGTGTTCTTCGTCGGAGATGTTGTTCTTTGAATAACGGTGTTCTTAATTGAGAGGAAGAAGGTCCACCAAGATGTTTCTCCCCACAATACTTTTCCAAGCCAAAAATAATAATAGGATTTCCCCAAAATTATAATCTTTCAACGAATTTCAAATCAATTCAAATGAACCAATTTATTAATGGGAGCTTAATTAATTTTATTTATGGGCTTGGAAAAATTAATGGAGGGAGGTGGAGAGGCTCCTCCATTATGTGGATGTTCAAATGTTAAAAAAGGGGGTTCATGGGAGTTAAACGGTAGGTGAAGAGTTAGGTGATCTTGTGGGACCCAACACACATTATCCTCCCATGGGAGGTTATGTATGGTGTGGGACCCACCTCCAATCTCCCTTTGGCTGATTTATCTACCACCTTTGTAAAATTTATACAACACATAATGTTTATTTAAAATACTAATATTCCCAAATAATTAACTTATCCTCTCGTACAAATGAAACTACAGTAAAGGTCCCCTTAGGTAAATACCAGAGATGTGAGTTCATCGGTGTCCTCAGATTTCTATTTTATAAACCAGTTCAAAAGATAGAAAAACATGCACCTACATTTACTGAACGTACCCGATGAAAACTTTTAGAAATAAATTTTGGACACACCAGGACTTGAAATCTGGTGCCGTTAGAAACTACGGACTCATAAAAATCAAAAAAAAATTAAAAAAATAATTCCATGAAATTTTCAGGTCTTTACATTTATCATAACAATAAAATTTATTATGAAATGAATAAATATAGTATAGAAGACTGTTGAAAAAACATGGATGATTGATTAAAATTATTATGTTATAAAAAATTATAAAATATACCTTAATTGAATTAGAGATGTACCATGAAAACAAATATCAAATAAGGGGACTAATAATAATGAAATTAAAGTAATAATGGAGTTACTGAATAAATAAATTTGTCGGTGAGAAAAATTATTGAAATAATACTAATTAATACTTTTATAAAAATGAAAAATTTCAAGGATACTATGAAAGTGTTAATATATACTCTACACATGTAACTATTATTTCATTGATAATAGAATAGACAAAATGAAAACTATTATGCATGGAATCAAATTTTAACATAAAATTGAGTGTTTAGAATTATTTCCTACTCATGGAATATGGATGGATGTAATTGAATGTATGAAAAGGATGTCTATTATGGTATTTTCAAGGGCAACCCAGTTAAGAGCATCATCTAAAAATTCATTAAAGGGAGCATAAACTAGAATATAGAAATAAATAATATCATTATTATTAAAAATTTCTATAACATTTGAAAATTATAATTTTTACAAATATTGTAATGAATAATATTGTGTGTGTAAAAATGGAAGAGTCTTAAATATTAAAACAAATGATTTATAATCTAAGGATAAATTATATTAGGAATTAGATATTGATGAGAGTGAATCGTTTAATCCAAATGGTAGGTGAGGAGATTCTATTGATGTATCTAAAATTATTAAAGATAATACTTCCCCAACACAAAAAACAGGTTGTAGAGTGTTGAAAGAACAACTAATTTATCAAAGGTGGAATTAGAAATTTTTTATGAATTGATAATTTTTTATAATAGATTTTGTATATGAGTGTCTTACTATTTATATTAAAAAAACTAAAATAGGGTAACTTTTGAAAGGGTAACATGATTTCAACAATATTAAGAAATATTTAGTATTTAAGAGTAATTATAATGATTTTGGGAATATTATTGAGAAGAAATAGTGATTTATGTGTAAATATTATGCTAAAATTTAAGCCATTTATATAGAATAAGAAATGAATTGTATACTGTGAGTTGATTTTAATAAAATTTTCATAGAAACTAAAATTCCAAAGGGATTTAAAATCATTTAGATATATATAATAAATATATTTTCCAATTGAGTTATTGTATATGAAATATATTCATAATAAATACTCAGTTTCCAAATGAATTGTGACTTTATAAAAGGTATTTCAGGTGAATATATCTTCATATAACATAAATATTGATCTACTGGATTCATATGATTATTTTGAATATTATTTAAGGAATTTCTAATTTGAAATATTATCTATTGATTATCACCACTATGTGAACTCATTAACGTGATACTAATTCTTGATAATCATATACACCGACACTATCATATTTAGTGATTGAATTATACCATTGATGGATGAAATTTCTAACAAGATGTGATGAAAATATAAAATGTCATTTATTCGGGAGAAATAAAATTTTTATAGGCATATAGTTATTTATAACGGTTATTATAAAATTATTTATTAGAAAAATATATAGCAGTGAAGGTGAAGAAGTTTAATATGGTTTATTTTAATCAAGTGTCAATTCCAACAACCATTAAAACTAAACTCTAAAAAATAAATTATTAAAATTCATGGATAAAAACAAATATTCATGAATTATTATAATAATATGGTATTTGATATATTAAGGTTTTATATTATCTTGGATGCCTATTCCCTTCCTAGTTTTAATATATCCATAAATACTAACTTCTTACAATTTAAAAAAGAATTATGTAGTGTGTTCAAGGTACCATTGATTATGGATATGTATTTGGTGTAGGAAAAATCTGATAATTGAAGAAATAATTATATGAATATTAAGTTTCATTATATTTTGAATAAAAATTTAAAAATATAATAGATTTCAATAATGTCAAAAATAAATTAGCTGGATTTTGAATAAAAAAGGGACTTCTCCATAGATTACAAAATCAATGGAATTCATATCAGCTGTGATATAATATAATTGATTGACATGGTTAAATAAGATGGTTTTATGGATAAAATTTGAATCATTGTTCCCTAACCAATTCATCATTTACTATACAACTATTTAAAAATTATATAGGGAAAATAAACCTTTAAACACGTCCTTATCAATTATACCATTAAAAATCTAACAAAATTTTCCAATTTCATATAGTTTAAAAAATAATATTTAAAAAATATTTAAAAATACATTGAAGTATGGGACTATATTTTAAAACCCATCCAACATTGTTTCGAAACATAATATATTCACATTTAATGTATGAAACCTCAAATAATACTTTACTAAAACATTTTGAAAATAAAAAAATAATATAATAAATGTAAAGTAATGAAAAATAGGAACCACGTTATAAATTATATAGTAATAGAGAACAAAAAAAATGGTTCCATGAAATCACACAATCTAAATATGATACATGAATTAAAAAAAATAACAAATCTTATAATATAAAGATAAATTTAATCCTAATTGCATGTGAATTTTCTTAATACTAAAAAAAATAATAAACCGAATTGGTGAATGAAACCTAGGAAAACTCTATATTACCTATAACACCCAAAGTAGTCCTTTAAAACTACAAAAAGATAAACCATCTCAGAGAACCATGTTACCCTGTTACACATTGAGCTCCCCTATTAGTTCTCTTTGTTATACTACTATGCATGATCCCAATTGATCACATGTTCTAGAGAGTCATCCCACTAAGTAAAAACAAGGTCTGCACTAGGGAATATGAATATCCATATATATTCAATGTTTTCTAGGAATTCAATTTCATCAAACATTGAGATGATAAATGAATGAGTATGATGCATCAATCATTAGTCATGTTCAATATTTATATATATATTACAAAATTTTCACCCCACCTCCAATTCAATCACCCAAAAAATAACCTTATATAATAACTCAATCTCCATAATCACATAAAACCAATGAAAATAAAAATTCAAGGGTATATACAATGTATAAAAAGAGTGATTTGTCACTTTTAGAAAAAAAAATACTTTTTTATGTTTCCAAATTGGTATTAATGATATTTTCAATGCACTCTAATCAAAATCATAATATTTAAAATACTATCTCAATCCACTATTTGAAATAATTTCTTTAGAAAGTATTTTAAAATAAATTTTGAAGCATATTCATCCATTAATGTGATCATGGAAAAAAAATAAATCTATTTAATGGTTTCAAAACATCATTAATAAGGGTTTACACACATTCTTTCAAAATAAGTTACTATTTGGAACCAATTTAATAATTTAAACTACAGAACTATTTTTTGGAAATTAATTGATATTAAACAACACATTTAAAAACCTTATGTTGGTGTTATCCAAAATTTTAAATACATTAAAATCTATAGAACCCTCTTTGGAATTTATTAAACAATTTGGAATTGAACTAATTACAATCCTATTGTTAAAAACATAAAACATTATTTTATATCCCTCTTGAGAAAAAATATAAGTATAATTTATATATGATACCAATATAATTCAACCATGATTATAATAGCATGAAATAAAAACTAGAACCACAGGAACACAATTATAGTTTATGAATAGTCTTATTGTAACATTTTTACTTCACTGGAGAACACTAAACCGAGAAGAGAAACTCATTTTACAACATCGACATGAACAACCCCCATGATTATATCAAAACCCCCCTTAAAATCAGAAAACATGAATTTTAGGCTTAAATGGAGTAATAAAAAAATGTTTAATGTATAATAGGATAGATATGTGGTTTATATGGACACAAAAAAGAGGAATATACATTAATAAGGAGAATAGTCATCAATAGGGAATATATAAATGGATATAGCTCTCTTTTGGGTTCCTCATATGTTTCAATGGGAGGAATGAGTGAATGTCGGTTTTGGGAGTCTAACTCGACCAGTGACAAAAGTGTATCATAAAATTGTAATTAATATGATTATAATACATGTTTTAAATTAAATGATTTCAAAAAAATGAAAAATCAATGTGGGAGACCCTACCTATTCTAACCCACTATGAAAAACATTCTCTCCGGGACTAATCACAAATGAAAAAACTATATTCCAATGATTCCAAATTGAACTAAAATATTATATACCAACTAAACATTCATGTTTCATGTTTTTTCGAACCATGTTGAAGCTATGTGACAATTCCCATAAACAATCATGGATACTCATGTTTTCATATTTGATTATCATGATTCATAATCAACAATGTTCTTCCAGTGTGGAATATTCTATTACAATAAAAAATGAACAAAAATATTATTTCAATAGTTTTAATAGTATAAGTTCCCTTAAACTATACATGAAAACTATACATAGCAAGATGTACTCCAAACTAAACATTTTAAGGGATGAATGTTCCCAGTAATATAAAAAATTCCGTATCAAAAATACTAATTTTAAATAGAATTCAGTGTGAAATTTAGGATTTAATAAATCTATCCATTGCACTGATTTCGGCCCCAAAAAGTCCAATATCAAGGTTGTGTCAAAGAAAAATGAATATCTAATGGTTTATATGATAAATATCAATAGAAATAAAACCAACCCTTAGAATAGAATAAAAATCCACAAAGTATAGGTTCACTCTACATAAAAAATTGTGTCTATTAAATATATTGATTTTTAGAAGATTAAAGAAACAATAATGGGAGATAGAGTTGTAACCGAGGTATCCCACCAATTTGTGTATATATAAAATGGAATAACAGAGAGAAACATCATTCATATAAATAAATAATTCTATTGAGAGTCCTCAATCAAAACATATTAAAATTTAATTACACAAGTTTATATGTTGCAAACAACCACAATATGAGTATTTAAACCCATAATAAAGCACTGGACTAGAAAAGCTTTGGAAGGAACACAAATATTGATCCCTAAATACATGGTATCCCAAAATTAAGATACATAAAAAATAGTAGAATTCATCCTAAGAAAATAAAAATACTATATCCCAAGTTCCAAAAGAATTATATGAGTGTTCTTATGTAAAATACAGTGTAATTTTAACCAAAATTAATTCATAATGGAGATCATTTTTGTGGAACACATATTCCAATAGTCAAAAAAGTACACCATTAATAATCTATTAATTTTACTTAGGATAGACATATAGAAATTATTAAACGAAAAACGTATCAACAGTTCACACTATGAACATGAAACAATAATATAGATAAGAAATGATAAAAAATTCATCTCAAAAATAACAACCACTCATAATGATCATTAGAAAAAAAAATCCCATTAGAGGACAGGGAAACTATTTCCTTACACTAAAACTACCCATAAATAAAATAGGATAAATCTCCAAAGTTCTTGTAATTAAAAAGATATATAACTAATGAACTAAAGGGTGAATCAAGAATTGGCCACACTATCAGTCTCATTTGTCTCAAATACATATAGATGAAAAATCCTTAACATGATCCTGTATATGAGTTTCTAAGGTAACCTAACATTACTTGTTCAATAAAAACCATGTCTCACGAACAAAAATATATGAATTATATTTTCAATAAACCAAATAAATAATAAACACTATGTAAGATAATTAAAAGATAAACCCCTATGTTTAATTTACAACTCCTCCCACTCCATTCACATCCCATTTGTGGTTAAAACCTGATGAAGCAAATTCCCCTGAGGAGAAGAACTCCAACATCACCCAAGACTATTTCTTCGAGATATTCATTAACCAACAGGATACATGAACCCAAATTCTACAAACACCCAAAGATAAACCGTTAACCATAACTAGACATATGCTTTAACAACATTACTATATTAAAATTATGTGCCACCTTTACAAAGAATCCCAAAATAAATAAAATGTCTAATTACGAGCCTAAAACCTCCTCATAGAAAAGGAATTTTAAAAATTATGTAAATTAAAACATGTATTAGTTTCAAAATATTTCCAAAAATGATTATATCAAAATCAAACTAGTATTATAAATCAAACCCATTCATAATGTTTTAATATATAAAAAATAATAATTTTACAATACAAAGATATTATTCACCATTTTCAATCAAGTTTGAAGGTTAAAACCCAAAAAAATACAAAAAACATGTTTCCAATATAATTGAGTTCTTAAAAAGTGATACCCAAAACAATTTAAATAAAAATATTATATTTTTTTAAATTCATCAAAACAAATTTAACATGTTTAAGAAAAAAAAATTCTATATTTCATTATAAAATCAAAATAATTCCAAATAATTTCAGGAATCCAATGCTCATTTTATATGTTACACCAAAAACATTTACTCAAACAAAATTATTTTTCTAATTAATATTACTTTTCAAAAATTATATTTATATTTAACATTACATAAGAAAAACAAAAAAAATATCCTCAATGAATATCAAATCCAATAATGCCTATATATAATTATACCTTCCCCTACTATTTTCCAAATGCTTAAATCTTCTTGAAGAAATCCATGTATCATGGGTCTAAATATAAAAACTTAATGGTATAGGGAAAAATGCTTAACTCGGAAACACAATTGATGACCATGTTCTAATAGTGAAATGTTCATAATTATATCTCCTATCCAGTGATTAGATGTTGTATATTTTTCTAGTACATGTATGTAACCCTCATTCTAACATTAACTTATTTTCTATCATTAAACAAATGCATTAAATATCAACCATAAGTATATTTAGTCTATTACATTGAGGATAAAAATTTCACTTGAATTGGACTCTAATCAAAGTCCAATGATGTAATGACCCTAACTCTAGTAGCATTTATCGGGTGCCTTACATGTTTACATTGACAAAGATACAATGGGTCAAATCTGGAAGGACTAAATAGCTTATTAGTTTTAGAGAACTTGTCTCCTAGATGATAACGATTTCATATTAGGAATATAAATTGAAAACTAATACATAAAAAAAGAAACTATCATCATCCACGAAAACGTATTCCATGAATTAATTATTCATATCTTGGGGAAATGAATCAAAGTAACGATGACATCGAATACTGAGTAAAAATTAAGTAAATTATAATCTATCATTAATCTATAATCATAATCAACATGATAAGGTAAATGACTGAAAATACATTCCATTAAATCAATAAGAAGATAAGTAAAAGAATTATTAGATAGTATCACTGAAATAATAACATGGATAATAATAAATTAATTATAAATGAATAAATTATGAATTCTCAAACATCATGTTTACTAGGAATGTGATACATTTCCATCAAGACCATTTAAAAGATGGGTTAATCATACTTGGTGAGAACCCATCTTATTTTTCCAACTATTTTATTTTATGAGACTACCATCCATTAGGTGTTTTACATTAATTGGGTCCCAACCCATGTACTCCATGTGAAAAAACATTCCTCGTATACCAAATAATCAATTTAATTCATTAACAAAGTTCCTTATAAAATATCCCTATTAATTAATGGATATGGAGTTATCAACATTTCTCAATAAATAAATTAAATTTCATATAAAACACTGTGTGTAAAAATTTAGTACTTTTTAATAAATAATTATATACATCTTATAATAACATGGATATTCAAAAGAAATATTTTTTTCCTATAAAAAAACTGTTAAAAGAAATTGCAGGCTCAATGAGAATGTTAACAATCACAAAAAGGATTTGATATTGTATGATAACTTTTACTGCTTGCTAATTTTCATGTAAAATCACCTTGGGTGAGATAATTAAAAATGAAACATAAAATAAAATAAATTATAAATGAATCAAGATATTAATGGTAAATGGATTGGAATATACACTACATTAAATCGAATGTATACATAAAAAAAATAATTTTTAATTCAATATGAATGCATATAATATCCCTTACATCAAGATACCTTTTTATTTTACATTTCTTAACCACATTAATAGTTGTTTTAAACGTGTTCATAACTTTTACTATAATAATAATAATATTTATAAGGTCATATGTTATCATTTTATAACATCTTATTACTCGTTCGTTAATAAAATTTCATTATTTTCATTATTTCTGTTGTTAATTACCATGTTTCCGTATTTTTGTTTTGTTATTAAATTTCATGTTCTATCACTTATTATAGAGTGTAATTATCTCGAAAATAATTATCATGATAAAATTATCATATTCGTACTTAAATTATAATTTTAAGACAATTTATGAATGCTGGATATGAAAAAAGTGTGACATTGATTCATGAGGATGTAGTCCCCTCATACATGAATAATGTTATAATATTCTTAGTGTAAAAAAGAAAATGATATATATATATATATATTAATAAAGATAAATTGGAAATTAATCTCATAAATATTTAATGTATATCACATATAATTATAAACAGTATACTTATAACCTTCCATATAATGTGTTATTGAAATACGAATCACATGTCTTTATATGGAAATAGTCCTCCAAACACCTGAATGACATTATCATATAGACGATAAAATTGGAAAAAAAAATTATTTAAATGATATAATTGCTAAAAGGTATAAATAAGTTTAAAATATCATTATTATAATTTATTTCCATCATCTAATTCAACCATGAGTTGTGGTAATGGTAAAAGGAATGACATCAGTTCATGAGTTAGAATTCTATTGTACACCCGAATAATAATTTCATAAAACATTAGATTGGATTGTGTGATGTTTTAAAATTTAGCCTTATTATTAAAAAAATATAATTATATGGAAGATAATTTTTTATTATATTGGAACACTTTAATAAAAATTTAATGAGTTGTTGAAAAAAGTAAAATAAAGACGCCCGTTAAAGAAAATTACCACTTCTTTTGAAGACCTCTTTAAGTCTGCACTAATGACTTCAATGGTAGGATTTCATCCCAAAATAAGGCTTCTAGGATGAGGTGGTCAAACATTGGAAGGGAGTTTCTAATTTTAATAGGATTTATGGTCTGAATAATTGAGGGGAATTAGTTCCCTTTTATAGTTGAGGAGTAGTGGAATTCTTCTAAATACACAAAAGTATTCCTTATTGGTAGGTCAATCATACATCATATGGATGAAAAATTGTTATTTAAAGAGGTTTTGTGATGATATGGTTGATAAAAAACCTCTACCACACATTGTAACACTAATTTAACTATTTTCCGCTAAAATTCATGTTTCAATACTTTTACCACATTGGTTTTGACAACAGTAACTGGTTTTCTAACATTGTTGATTTATCTATTTTTACTAAATTAATGTGAGACAAATTAGATGGTTTGGAATTTATGATTAAAAATATTAAATAAAATTTACCAATTAAAAATACTAGTTGTGTTGAATATTAATTTTAACACAAGCGCATGTAATGTGTGAAAGCACACTTTTATCCTTTACTAGAGAAATATAATTTTTTTACAATTTGGAGTTCAATATATAAATTATTATAGAATTATTCATCCATTAGTGGAAAATATTTTGTATTTATTAACATTTAAAAATTAATTGTGAGAATTTTTTCTTTCTCATAATTTTAAATCATATAAAAATTATAATTTTTCGTAAAATATCATTACTGTCAGTTTTGACAAAATTCATTTAAATTGAATTAAAAAATATCATGAAAATAAGGGAATTAAAATATATTATTTTCATAAATATCTTAATTTGATATATTCTTTTATAAAATAATGTAACATAATAATTCATTCAGTCTAATTCACTTTTAAATATTTCAGTATGCATTATTTTTTAACATTGATTACTAAATAATTAATTTTTTGGCCATTTCATAACCATATAATGTAATTATATTATCTCAAAAAAATTAAAATAAATAATAATGATAAATAAAACTCATTTATATTACAAAAACTCATATATAACCTAAAATATGTTCTTTCAATCCATATCCAAAGTAATTATTAATATTAAAATTTTATAGAAGAAAAAATTGGTATTTTTCTATATATAACATATTATATGGATCGTATTCAAAGGAAAGTGACAATGAATTTTCATATCATAGATAAATAGATTTAAAATTTGGAAAGAGTCATTAAATAAAATTATGATAATATTTGGTATCATTTTACTCTTATTGTTCCTCTTTAACCCCTGGTAAATCCATTTTTACCGTATCTGTTGTAATTGATTTTTACTACATTAATGATTTATATTGGGAAAAAATTAACATTATATTATTAGAAATTATATATTGTGATGATTAAAAATATATAATAAATTTCCCTAACTCAATTAAGAAAAGTAGAAAAATATTTAAAATAATTCTCACAGATGGGACAAGAAAGCTGGTTTCTAAAGTGAAATATTTGAAAGCATCGAAGGTTTTTAAATCTATGTTCAATATGGATTTAATTCCAATGAAATAAATTGTAATAATTTATAAAAAAATAACATTATTATATTAAAACTAAATTATAATTATAAGTTAATATTATAAATTAATTAAACGAAAATACATTTTTGATTTAAAATTCATTGTTTTACACTATTCATTAGAAAATGAAATATTTCAGAAAAATCCAAAAACATAACCATTAGATAATTTTGGTATTCCTATTTCAAAAATTAACATTATTTTTCAAATAATGATTAATAATGTGTAAATTTTTATTTTTAAATTAAATGTTAAAATTGTTACTAAAATTTATTTGGATTAATCCTTATGTGACATCCATCAAAAGCTCTCAATTAAATTAAATTTGTTCTCAAAAAATATATTGAAAAAATTTACAGCTTTACATTATCCCAATATTAATTGAATTGTGTCCTCATAATTTAGACATGATCTTGGTAATATTGTGTTTGACATTTAGAAATTAGATTGTTAAAAATCCACAGAGTAGAATGGTTAATAAATCACCCTTCTATTAATGGAGAATGGGATATACAAGGTTCTATATAATAATAAAATATGTTTTTGAAATGTTGGAGAACATGGGTGGGAAAAGAATTCATGTAAATTGAAAAGAATAATAATTTCCAGGTATTAATGAATATTGATATAGGTCAATGATCACAAGAAAGTTGGTGATCCAAAGAATGTTAACAACCATAAAACCCTAAACCAATTAGGTGTAAAAAGGGACATCGATATAATTATATAATGAGGATAGTAGGATAAAATTTAATTTGAATATCCCCTTTTTATGAACTCATGGAATTAATTTATTTTATAGGGATATACAGAAATATACTTGTTTGATATATTTGTATTTCATCAAAATAATTTTTCCGTTAGTTGGGTTTTGATTAGTTACAAATTCATACCTTTTTCAAAAATTGAATACCAAAAAAATAATTTTTATGACTAAATCTATAAAACAAATTTAGTAGGTCATAAGATCCATAAAATTGTAACATGATATTCCCCCTATATTTTCTAAAACCAAAATGGTTAGAAAAATAAATCCCATAATATCTCACGTTCAAGTTAATCCATTCTAGAAAAAATTTCTACTTAATGTTCATCCAAAATATGTATTAGAAATTTTAAATTGAAGGTTACTAAGAAAAATTTTTAATCCTTATAAAAAATAATTTGAATTTTAATTGTCCCATAAGATATAAGTGAATAACTTTATCATTTATTCTAATAATACCTAGTAATGTCCTAAATTACCAAAAAAATAATATATAAAACTTGTGTGATTCCCTATTCCTTCAATAAAAATTATATTATTGGATAAATTCATTAAATAAAAAAATTTCCTTTACTAAATTAATGAAAACATAACCGACTTTTCCAACGAACCATTAATTACTTCCATGGTATTTATCCCTATCCAATTTATATATTCTATATAAATAATCTTTTTATGAAAACATTATTATACAAAAATCAAGAAAATATTAAATGTTATATTTCCCTCAATCATGTGTCTTCCAATAATTTCGACTTGCCACTAAATCACCATTTTAGGTTCCATTCAATAAATTAATTTAAATCCTTTATAAAATAGTTCTGGAGTACAATATTTATACATTTTATAATTTATTTTACCAAAATAGCATAAGACCATTTATAAAATTTTCATTCTATAAAGATAGAGAAGAACATTTACCATTCCACTTTTGCCGCATTCATATCATAAACATGACCTTTATCCCTAAATATATTTTGAGGTATATTACCCTTGATGCATTGGGTATTAATTTTTCTGATTCTAAATCACTATATACTTGTTAGACTGAATATAATTGTTTTTTTTCATTCAATTTAGATTATATTTCTAGGTGCCTATTTTATACAAATATATAATATTCTCCTAATACCTTCAAAAAATTTTCATGTTGATTCTTTCCATAGTTATCCCATATGGGAAAACCCTTCTTTCCCATCTTCACATAATCTATTTTTTCCCTTCCATCATCTTTTTCCCATACTTCCCCTTAGATCCATTCTGCTTTGATAATTATTTCTCTGTATTGATAAATATAAAATTATTTCCTAATTTTAAGAAAAATATTTTGATACCAGTTCCCTTAGAATAATTTTCTTATGTCCTTCTATGAAATGGTCAATATTGTAATATATGTTTCATATTTAATCCTTAAAATACATATATAAAATTTTAATGGTTGTTTCATACTCTACAGTACATTATTATTCCTTTTTCATTAAGATATGGAACATTGTCTTCATATTAGTTTTTTTGTTCATGAGGGATATATTTTTCAATTATTATCATTTTAATAGAATCCCATTCCACGAGTTCTATTTTATATTCCTTCGTAGAATTCTATATCAACCACCACTATTGATCAGTAAAATCATTGAGATAATACAATGCAACTGTGATCTTTTTCTTTCCATTAAATTTTAATGTTATAAATATCTTCTCCAAAAACATAATTTATTACTCAGTTACCATTAGATCATATGTACCTTTAAATTAATGGGGTCTTTATCCCATAATGAAAACCAAAATAATAGAATCTCAATTAGGGAATATGTTTTGTCATCCAGGAATAGTTATTTTTCATTACATGATTTAGATTATCTAATCTGGACATTACATTGTTAGATCTAATACTAGAAGTATGAGTTTAAAAAGGTGGAAAATCTCTACATTTTCCACGAGTAATGTTAACCTTATTCCAACTAGGATCCATTTCTAAATAATGGGATATACTGGATTAACTAATATAATCATAAACATTTAATAATAATGTATAATACCAGAATAAGTGAGAAAAAAATGTAAGATAATCACATAATCATAAGCAGGGATTCTTTGGGGATATCTCTATTTTCAAATATATCATAGTGATTTATAATAAAAACTTAAATGATCCAATGAATATACCTAAATAGTGTCAAACCAGGAGTTATGTAAGGCATATTGTTAGGTACCTGGTAATGGATGAGTCAGGATCAACACACAATTTTCAGAGTTATTACCCCTAGGTAACTATTGGCCAAAAACATGACCACATGTATTATCCAAATATGGGTGTGTTTTCTAGAAATAACCACATAAAATATTTCTCAGTGAAACTTTAGTATTTCTTCTTTACTTATCCTTAATGATTATTATATGGTCATGTTTCATAATCTATCTTTTATTTAGTGTATTTTTCATTGTCTCTACTAAAAATCCCCTAATGCCAGTAATAATGACCCAGACCTTAGATTCCCAAAATCGTCACCTCAAATTATTACATTATAATAGATAAAATGGTTTGAATCTGGAATGAACAATATGTTTTATTGTTTTGGAGAACAAGATACATACATCATACCCATTTTATATTTGTAATAGAAATTAAAATATATTACATAACAAAAGAAAATACTCAATATCCATGAATCCTCATTTAATGGATTTATATTTATAAAAATTGGTAGGGAGAAATATAATAGTGAGGATAAATCCTCATTATGGGTCACATAAAATGGAAGTTATTATGAACAAATAAGTATAATAATCATGGTAGGTTAAATTACTACGAATAAACACCATTTAATTAATATGTAGAGAATGAATTGAATACAAAGATAATATCATAGTGAAAATATCATTGATAATAAAAATAATAATTAAAAATGGAGGAAATTGGTAATTATTGATCATACTTTTTCTTTTGAGCATTATATTCTTACAATTATGAACATTCAGAAGATAGTTTTTGACATACTAAGTGAAAACCCATCTGATTTAACCAACTGATTAATCTCATGAAACTACCGATGCATATAGGGCCTTGACTTAACTGGTACCAAAACTATTTATTCCAAATAAAAACCATTATTCATATATAATATAATAAATTTAATTCCTAAACAATGTTTCTTATCAAATATTTGTATTGAGTAAAGGATACAAATTTATCAATATTTCTAAAAAAAAACATTCAAAGTAAAAATCATATTTAAGAATGGTATATGGTATAGTTAATAATCATATTCATAATAGAATAATATTTATATTTAAAATAAATATAGTTCCCATTAAAAAATATTATATGCATTTTAACTATTTCATGTGAAATTTGACGATTAAAAAATGATGTAATATTATATGAAATCTTTTACCACATGATAATTTTCAAGTCAAATCACCTTCTATTATATATTTCAAAAAGAAGTACCAAATACAATTAATTATTAATTAATAATTATATCAATGTTTTTTGTAGTGGAATATATACCAAATTAAAGTATATTTCTTCATAAAATAAATAATTCATTATAGAATGTAAATAGAGATGAAATCATTTACCTCGTGTTTTCTTATGAATATAATTTCATTAAAATATTTTGTTGTGGTTTTTAAGATGTGATTAACTTATAACAAGACCGTAATAATATTTTTAATATAAAAAATGATCCTTTCATAATATGTTATTTCATTTCAATTAATAATCATTAATTTTTTCAATAATTTCAGGTGTTAATTTCCTTGTTTTCTTATTTTAGTTTTCATTAAATTTATTCTTATTGATAATATAATTGAGTTTGATCATATATATAATAATAATAATGAAGTAATTATCATATTTATACATCCATTATAATTTTAAGACCAATCAGGGTGGACAGTAATGAAAATAGTTCCACATCACTTCGTAAAGGTTGTAATCCACACGTACAAGAATGCCGTCATAATATTTTTAGTTTAAAAATGATATAAATATTATCATTTAACAATTATTTATAATTAATTAATATAATAATAATTTTTTTAAATAAAATATAATAATTAATAATATCTTTATCTACTTCTAGGTAAAGTTTTTGTGAAATAATAATTATATTATTGTGCGGGGTGATAGTTTGTTGTACACACAAAAAAACATTGTCAAATAAATTGTTAAAAAGAAATTTAAAAGTCTACACCGGATATAAATATACAGTATTTATAATTATGGTATAAATATAACTTATATATTTTATATTTTTCATCAAACCCAACCATGATAGGTGGTAATGGAAAATGAATGACATCACTTCCAGAGGTGGTAGTCCTCCGTACATAAGAATGATGATTTCGTAACCCATTTGATAGATGTCTCTATGATTTTAGTTCATAAAAATAATAAAAAAATATGTATATATAATATAGTGATTATATCATATCCAAAAGTTTTAATTACAATTGAATGATTAGTAGAACGAATTAATATATAGATTCTTGTTGAGGAACATTACGTCTTCTTCAGGTATCCTTATTAGGTCTACAATAAGGAATTCAAAATTGGGATTTATAACCAAGATAAGGATTATAGGATCAGTATAGGGAACTACGGAAGTCCTTTTTATTTAATTTTCCTAACCAATGTAGTTTTAAGGAGCCATGATGTGAGGGGAGTGTGTGCCCATTTATATTTGAGGATAAGTGGGAGTCTTGTAAATACTAAAATGAATTCACTATTGGGAAGTTCATATTATTTAATGTGGATCCAATATTAATAATTAATGGTTCATTAAGATTATATTTATCTATATAAACCTCCACCATATATTTAATATCCTTTTTTCATAAATATTTTCTTTGTTTTTCATGTTTCATTAATTATACATATTTGGGTTTTCAATATGGTACTTAGTTTTGTACCATAGGTAGTTTTCCATTAACATAAAATCAATGTAAGATATGTAAAATAATTCAGAATCTTATTTTATAAATATTAAATCCAATATATACTGTATGAATCCATTATGTGTTGAAAAATAATTTTAACCCAAGCGTAAGTAACATGTAAAAACATTGTTTTAATCTTAAACATGCTAGAGATGGTTTTTATAATATAGGGGTCAATATAGTCATTGTAAGAGATGATTTTACCATTAATGGAAAAATTTATATTTATTAAAATTTAAAATTAACTATAAAAAATATCATTTTTTTAGTAATTTTAATTCAATTAATAAAACTTATTATCATAAAATGACATTAATGTGGTTTTGAACATCACTCAGAAAATTGAATTTAAAAATTTCAAGACAATAATGGGATTCTAATATATAATTTATAAAAATGTGTACAATTATTTATTTTTAATTAAAAATAATAGAGGATAATAAATCATTCTGTTTTGATCTCTTTTAATATTTTTATTATCACATATTTTGTTTTGTTTATAACTAATAATTAACTTTTATAGAATTTTTTATGCTTTTTACTCATTTATTTCATCTCAAAATAATTAACATAAATTATCATGATTAAAAAGTTAATATTTATTTCAATCTTATATATATTTCAAATCATATTTAGTTTTTCCCGATCCCAAGGCTTTATATATAATAAAATAAAAAAAGTAGCCTTTTTGTCTTTTTCAATACTTAACTTATTATATAGGTCATATTGAAAATAAATAGGTAAGGACTTGATATATTTTAGATAATTTTCTGTCCAACAATGAAATAAATTCTCTAAATAAAATTTATATAATAATTTGGACCATTTTCTGTCTAATCATTCATGTTTAATGCCCTAGTAATCCCATTTTTATATTAACCGTGAAAATTAATTATTAGTGCATTAATTATGCATTTTGATTAAAAAAACTAATTTTATAATATTAGAAATAAAAAATTATACTTATTAAAAATATTTAACGAGTTTTTAAAAATCAATTTAAATAATTGGAAATTTTTCATTTAAAATTAATCAAGAAGATGTTATGAAAAAGCGTGTTTTTAATATGAAAATGTTAAACATTTGACAGGGTATTTACATCTTAATTCATTAGGGAAGTTCATTAATTTATATAAATTGTTTTAATGGATATAAAATTTAATTTATTTTAATTTCAAACAAATTCTAAATATAATATAATAATATAAATTATAAAAAAACGATATTTTAATTAAAAATCATTATTTTTCAATATTCATAAAAAATGAAATATTTCAGACAAAATACCATAAATTCAATTGAATATGATTTTTTTAATAAGATTTCAAAAATGAAGTATAAACTGAAAAATATTTTTTTTAATTATTAAATATTAGTTTTATATTATTTTTTCACTGCATGACTAAATAATATTCTGTTTAAACCCATTGTTTCCTTCATTACAAGATATTGAGGAAATTAATTTTACTCTAAAATAAAAATATTTTAAAGACATGGAATGTTCTAAAAAAATTTCAAATGGAAATATAATATCAAAGATAAATTCCCAATTACCCATTGAAACAGAGTGTTAATTAAAAAGATCTCTTGAAAATATATATACACATAACTCTCCTTTTTGCAACAACTTTATCTCTAAATTCCAACATCCTATAAAATAATAGAGAACTTTAAGAACACAAGACCCAACAAGTACCAATTATTAAAAACTATTTTCAATGATTTTTCATGAGCTACCATCTCCTCTAACATTTGACTCAGTCTTCCATTGGATCAATGGAAATTCAAGATCCCCAAGGGATATAAAATAATTATATTTCATCATGAAACACATATTGAGATGGATTTCATCCATGTACAATAATTTAAAAAAGTATTTTAATAAAAATAAATACAACACCTAAAAATTATATTAAAAATTCACTCTAATAGAAAATATAAAACTACATAACTAACTTTTAACAGAAGTAGGTAAAAATAATAAGAAATCATAATGTAAAATATTAAAAATCGGCTGACAGAAACAAGCACAAACAATAATAAAAAACAATCTAATCTAATGTGTTTATACATGAATCATAGTCACCATACAAAACTCAAAATATCCATAAACAAACCCATGTGGTGGAAGAAAGTGGACTATGACCGATGCACAATAATAAATATTCATGGCCAAAAATTTATAGTATGTCACCGCCCTTTGAATCAATGAAGTAAATGAATGATGACATTCACCAAAATATAGATAAAAATATATATCTATTTTATATATGGTTTAAAAAATCATAAAAACATGATGGTTATTCAAATTGTTACACATGTTTTTAATTAACTATAAAAATCACATGGTACATAGTATTTCGCACCTGAATCCACTTGTAGTATACCAGCGTTTAAATATTACAAATGAAAAAAAATCTTACAAAAAACACTTTTCCACAAACAATTTTTAATACTCCATTTTTTGGTTTTAATTTCAAATGGTTTCCTAAAAACCAAATAAATCATAAGTTATTAAAAAACATGGAAGTGTATCCTAAAAACATTTTTTAATAACAACAGACGTGATTTTGAAAAATATTTTTCAATTTCAACAAATTTTAATGGACCCGGAATTTTATAAATGAAATTTCATTTTGAATGAATATATTACCCATTATTAAATGTTGTTATATAAAATTGATAGACAATGCTTCACTATTTTTTGATCATTATTTAATATATGCATATTATTATTGATGGTAAAAAGCCTATTAATAGTATTAATTATATGTAATTTATCAATTATATAGTGAATGTTATGATTATTATGTATTGACTGTTATATTAAAATCTAATAAATTTACAAAGAGGAAGATATTTGCTTAACCAAAAAGATTATACCTTATAAGGATCATTTATCAGTGATTTGGATAAAGATAGTGCCCCTAGGATTCACGCTTTACTAATCCCAAGACGTTATTTAACAACTGAAACTTGATCTGAACTATTTATAAGAGAATTTCTAGATTTTATAGCTCACCAACCAAACTATTATTTCCAAAAAAACCCAAATAATGTACTACGACTTCAATATCTAACCCTTAAGGTTTTAAATAGAGATACAATGGGTTATTTTTGTATAGCCTAAAAGTTTTATTTTTAAATTTTATATTTTGATATAATATAATTGATACATTGAACCAGTTTTATTTTTTTTATAAAGTTATGTATAGAATGAATTTGAAAAAATATTATATTTTGACACACCGAATCCAAAGTTGTATTTTATTTAAAATAATATATAATATTAGTAAAATTAAACTTTTAATATGAATTTATAAACCTATATTGAATTATGTTTATGAAATCATCTTATACAACACAGTTAATTTAAATGTGTGGTACCACAAGGTATTGTTTCTTGGTCTGTAGAAGCATGAAGATCACAAGTTTATTTCCATGAGTGGGTAGATTTATTTGTTTACAGCCAAAATTAAGGCTCCCTTTTTTATAACAATTACTTATCTAATTTTTATATAACTAATGATCATTTTAGAGAGGTTCATGATAAAAGAAAGTGCTTTTCAGAAGTGATAGAGGTTCCATGAAATGGTTCTGGTTGCGATTGAGGGCCTTCTAATCCATGTAACCGATTCTATAAAGGTATTTTTCTCTCATATCCAAATTTTTATAGTTTTATATTTCTTAAATAGGATCACATAGTGGTTTCCACTATTTAGATGAATCCCTTATAGTATCCAGCCACAAACCCAAATGTTTCATATAGCCAAATAATCTATGTATCCAAATTTAATATCCATGTACCCATTTTTATTTGTGAAGCTCATTTTATAATAATGATTTAAATTAATTGTGACATATCTGAATTTCAATTAAAATAGATGGTTCATTTAGAATAATTTATTATATATAAAATTTATACTGACAACTATATAGTCTATATTCATATTTGTGGTTATTCTTCACATAGAAATTAAAAATTTATCACTACATATGGAATATGTTACTTTATATTTTGAAAATTCAAATAATAAGATGATAATTAATTATGATTATTCTTTAATTGTTTGGAATTATTCCATAATAATAGGATTGATTTTTCAAACTACGAATCCAGAAATATTTGAAATTACTAATAATATATCATATGATGTTTTAATTTATGATTTTTATATTCAATGAAATATTTTTTCCCCATGATGCTTATTAGGTATTTACCATCTATAATAGAGAAATTTCAGTGAAAAAAGTTATTCATTGAGGTCATGGAGCATGATATTTTTAGAATAATAGATGTAGGAGAATCACAATCATGGGATATGTTCCATTAATGGTTACCAACGATGAAAAAATTGATATGTCATGGAGTGAAACTGATAGTGAGAAACCCATTGATGATAAATTTGATCTAATTAATGGAACAAATATGTACCTATTGACACACAGTAATGATTTGATAGTCATAGGTAATTAGAATTTGGTGATTTTGAAGATGAGGTTTCATTTTTTCAGTGATAAGTATCTAATGAAACTTGTGTCTTTAAATGTACGAGTTTTCAGTATTATAATATATATATATATAATATATAAAATGTCACTATGAATAATTTATACTTCCATACTCCCACGGATTATGGAAAAATATCTTCTTTATTAGTTGCTAATGAAACCCCATTTTCTATTAATTTAATTTATTTTCTGATATTATTTTTTATTATAATGGGAATATGTTTTTTTGGGTTTTACTCATGATGTGTGTGGTAGTATTATATATTTATTTAAATAAAAGGATTTCACTTTCGGATGTTTTGAAATGAATTTTTTGTTGAATGGAAAAACTAGTCATGATAAGTTGTTAGATCTCATAATGGATCTGAACTGTTAAAATTTATTTCTCTCCTTTTTTATTTTAATTTACTATATTTTGGAAATGTCAGGTAACCATAATATTCAATTGGATAATAAATATTAAAACATATATAAATTTCAATATAATTATAATATTAACAAAGGATCAACATTAATTAAACACCCTCACCGTGGTGGTGTATCTCCTCCCTAGGAACTTATACTAGTAATAAAGTATATTTTTATCTATCAAAATCTAGTAGTAACAAATGATGTAAAATTCTAATTATAAGAACAAAATTTTTGTTCCAACATTTCATAGAAGGAACTATAATTTTTGGATAAATATGATGTTGATTTATCTCTTATCTCTTTGACCTGAAGTTATTCATACAGTAATAGTAGAATCTACAAAAATTTTGAAGACAATACTATATGATATATTGATAAGGGAAATAATGATGAGGAAATAGAAGAAATAAAATCTCATTTTGTTATCACATTCATAATAATTTTATATGCAAGTTATGTGACTCAAAATAAAAAAAACTATAAGATAAATTATAAAGGGGTTTTGAAGGAAACATGAATGTTTTGGAGGCCAAAATTCTTATTTCGATAAGAGATTTTAAAGATATAAATATGGATGTAGAAGATAACAATGATGGCAAACATATATGATTCAATAGAATTACTAGTAATATTTATGATTTTATGGAAAATATGGATTATTCAACTTATATCACGCAATTGATAAGATAATATTCTAGATAGTATTGAACCCAATGTTCTATATTTTGATGAAAGAGAATATATTACACTTGATAAATTACATAAAATTACCATTTCTTATGAAATGAGAAAGATCCCAACATTCATGAAGAGAATTTGTGATCTAATGGATTTTGAGACCTTGAGATAGCCCAAAATCAAAGATAATGACATTACCTAATCATGTTAATATGATGATAATGTTGAATATTTAGATTATAGTAGAATAATTTCACTTACTTAAAATTGATAAAAGAGGGGAATGTTTCATGGTAATGATAAATTACAACCAATGTGTTATAATAGTAATTAAATAGGTAATTTGTTCTAAATTTTCTAATGACTAATTATGATAAACCTGAGATGGATAATAATAATATTCATCTTTAGAAACAAAATAAATATTAATTGAATAATCCAAATATGAAAGGTTATATGAGAAAATAAGACGTATTTGCATCATATCATGATACCAATTATAATGTAAAACTAATAACATGGATAATGGTTGAAAATTGTTTCTCACATCTGGTAGTTAAGATTATTATAGAGAACACACTTATATAGAGAACATTTTGAAGAATTAATTAGATGAATTCTCTGAGAAAAAAAGATAAATAATGGGATGATTTTTTATTAAAATAAAATAAACATATAAATTAGGAATAATAATAATGTTAAAAAAATTGATAATTAAACTGATGAAATAAAAATACGAAAAATGAATGTGGCTGAAATTGAGATGGTGGTATAATCCCTTAAATATCATTATTTATAATAAGAAAAAGTACCCTCCAAAACCTATTGAAAATATATTAAACCATAATATTGTTCGAAAATTATTAAATAATATTTCAAAAGTGATGTCAATATAGAGGATGAATCATAAAAAATGTGAAAATATGAGCTTAATAATGCAAGCCAATTCTGATCTATAATAAACTGAAAGTAAATATATTCTATCTAATAATGTACCACCTAAAATCAATTCTAGACAAGTCTAGAGTTTAAAGGCTCATGGGAAGTAAAATTTTAAATTAAATTAAGAGCGTGAATCTTTGTAAACATATTTTCAAATAGAGAAAGGAAAAATGTATTATATTGAATGAAAACTTATACAATATTTATGTTAGAGAAATTATTACTAAGGAAGGTCAGGGTTCATATGATACTATTGTTGTTTTGGGTTATTTGTTAAGAAACTGCACTCATATTGGTATAAAATTTCCTTAATAGAGATGATACATGAACTAATGGGTGCTTTTTTTTAAACAGTGAACTACTATTCAATTAAAAAAAGATTTTATATGGAATTAATATTATCTTCCTACCCGAAAGAAATTTTTCCGGATAGAATAAATATATGTAAAATATCTATAGTAGGGAAAGGTTTCTCAAATATTTTTTAATAGACTTATTATATAAATACCCAATGTTGACAAAGGGTAGAGAATTCATCAAAATAATAAAGAGAAATCATGTTATACTAATGTATCATTAAAGGATATAAGAAAAACCAAGTCATAGATACATGATATTAGATATTATTCTCACATTTTCGATTTCAAAAAAATCTTATGAAACATTGAGATTAATAATGGGGACATGTGACTATTGGAAAATATTTTTCCTTAATAATCAATGGAGTTTGATCAATATAGTTTGAAGCCCAAAATATGATTTTCAATAATGATTATTTGGTAATGGGATATTGAAAAACATTCCGTGTGTTTTTCAAAATTTTGGTTATGGACACAATGTGGTATTATAAAGGGATCCATGTATGATTAAATTCATAAAAGATGGAAGGTTCATCACTCATGGTAGAAGAACAAATGAAAATCAATTTTAAATTGGAGATCCTTGAGGATCTTGTTACATTAGTTCTAATAATGAAACCACATATGAAAATGAATATAGAGATTCATATACTTCATGAACCGATAAAATATCTTAATAGATAAATATTCGTTACAGAACATAACGATCCACACATGAATATTTTGGGTCTAGTATCATTGGAAAACTTGATATATAAAAAACAGTTTCATATGTGATGTAAACCACCACCAAATATGATCATTAAAATGATCTTCCTTATTTTAATTATAATAAATGATACATTACATTGTAATTTGGGGTAAAAATATAATGAATAGTGATTTTTGACTCTCAATAAGGGAATACAATAAAGATATCAATTCTGAAATAAAAATAAAAGGAGCATATATGTATGAGAATATGATCATAATATATGAAAACCATACACTTCATATAATATATCACAATAATGAGTAATGAAATAATAATTATTATTTCATAATATATTAAAAAAGGTCCTGAGGAACATAATACATGAGAACATAACAATAAAATAAGTCATATATTGGTGGAATACGTATATGAAAATAAAATAATTTATATAGTAGTATATGATCATTTTCAATACTATCATTGAAAAATGTGTTCAGTCCGTAAACTATCATAGTGGTGGTGGTTTAATATTGAAACATTCATACTAGGTAATTTCAATTTCTAAATTGGGTTCACTCTCCATTATAGTCATGTTTGTATGAAGATATATCAATATTTACCAAATTCATTTGAGGAATATATATTTTTGGGACCACCCATTAGATAATGAAAATTATAAATATGTGTTCTATAAGATCATAAGACATTCATCACATTATAACTTTTGAAATAAAATAGGTTTTATAAAAATATCCTCTTGGAAAACACATGTAAATTAAATGGGTGTATAAATATTTCATCATTACTTTATATAATAATCCATTGAAAAGTGAAGAGCTTAATAAAAATATTATATTCGTAATCATATAAAATCTAGAGAATTGATCTTGGTGGTATCATCATATTTTAATCTTGTTTAATCAGAAGTAACATTTGAAGTTGTTGTTTCTAAATAGTATAAACGCAATAAAAATATCATCAAAAAATTATGGAGGAAAATATAATTTCATTTTATAAATCAATTCTCTATAGTATAAATACTTCAAAATTATTAAATTAATCATTTAATTAGGAAATAACAATATAAACATGAATTAGAATATTCAAATCACTGATAATTCCTTGAAATGTAAAATTATGTGTATTCATTATATGTTATAAGAATACTTTACTTCCACTATTTTGTATACATTCTTTAAACTATACTCATTTACAATATAAAAAAAGATAAAATTCAATTTAAAAAATATAAAAATGGGTTAACATGACTTCAAAAAATATTCTTAGAATAATGAAAAAATTGTAGAAATAATTTATTTAAAACAAGGACTGAGGATAATATGTTTTTAACCAAAGAGAAATAAATTTTATTTTTAAATAAAGTAGTTCTTTTGGAATATTGATTACATAAGGTGAAAAAAAGGAATGGATTTTTTTTAATTTCTATAACTAAATATATTATTATTAAATTCATGTGTCTTTTGGGAGATATGTCATAATATTTCATCCAAAAAATCTTAATAAAAATAATCCGTATAATAATGATATTGTTTAATGAAATAGTTACAACTTTGTTAAATATTGAATCAAAAACACCAAGAGGGAATAAAACATATATGGAAATAGATAATATTAAATATTCTGGAAAATAATTCTCATCATCATGATTCATTATTATTATATATGCCACACAAAATAAACATGAGTTAAATGTAAAAAGTTTCTCATAGAAATAAAAGTGAGAAAAAAATCCCTTACCATAAGTCTCTAATTTCATCGTACAGGTTTAAAAATCATATATTATAAGTTGGTATTTATTAAAAAAATACTACATAATCATACCAATATATAACATACCATATATGATTTACATATAACCATTTACCAGCCATTTTTTAATAATTCAATATTAAAATCACTATTATGGGTTATAACTGCATCATTTCTTCATGTTTGATTAGGTTAATTTGGTTTGGTACTATGATTCCAGTGGAATATGTGTTCCTCCTTGGAATCACTACTTCTAAAATTTTGGCAATGTATTTTTTTATTTAACCGGAAAAAACCCAACAGTTCTATATCTAATGGGACATGCATTCCAAAGGGAGACACTCATTAATTATTTTTACCAATGATGCTTTAGAACTCACGTTGGTCGAGATGATGGGAGGTTAGGCCCACTAAAACCTTTTATGTGGAATTATTTCAAACTCTTTGACTCTACTATTGATTTAAGATATGTTCATGAACCCTTATTAATTTACCACCTGTATGTTAGGTGTCCATAGATATTGAAAATCAATTATTAGCATGTATGAAAATTATAATCCTCTACATTTATTCGAGGTTCTTCATCAGCATAGATATTTGTATCAATTAGAGGTTGTCCATTAATAGTATCCTACCATGTACTAAATATATATTTTTTGGTGTCTATACATTGGTTATTATTATTAAAATGCTGGTTTTTAATCTACTCAGTGGGTCACTCTAGAATTTATCATCATGTATGGATGAAAAAGTTGTTCTGATGTTGGGATCAAACCCATAAATGAGAATCCTACATATCCATGTGAAAGGAATCAGAACACATGTAGTTTGGATTCACATAATGGGACACATCATACCTTTTAAGGTCTAGTGAGGAGGACCCAACCATAGAGTTTAACGTCAGGTGGAAAGGAATTCTAGGCAGAATATGCCTATATAATGATTGATGTGGGTATTATATCGAAATAGTCAAAGGAAAGTGAAAGGTATATGAAATTTCATATTGATTTAGATAATGACGATAATATGGACCATAGAGATAAAGGTTTATTTTGGGGTATTGGGTTTGAACCTCAAGAACAAATCCTAAGTATTTCATTTAGAATGAAATAAATGCCCTTGTAGTTTGTTATGTACCATTGGGAAGTATATCCCTTTGAAATAAATACATTATGGATTATTTCTAATGTGGATTCCATTATAATAGGTTCCACAAAATATTTCTTAAATTATAGATATTTAATGGGGACTTTATTCAGGTATTAATCTTAATGGGGATTCCCTGATTAAAGAAATTTATTCCGGATTCTTGAGTAGGAATTCTAGTGAGGTTGGGCCCTATATGAGGGCTTCTTACATATCCATGTAATATTGGGAATCATCATTCTCATAATTTATTTCATATTCTTTATTGGGTGGGTGTTTTAATCATTACAATCATTTATGACAATTTGAGCCATGCTCTGTGTGGTAAATAAGAGAATATAAATGATTCAAAAAACCACAGACATTATGCTCCTCTGATCAAAGTGTTCGGGCCTATTAAAAAATAGTTCGTGGCTATGCAACTTTTCCCTATTCTCATTATATTATATAAGGGTCGAAGGTTAATATGTGGTGAAGGTGAATGGTATAGAGAGGAGTGAGGCTCCAACCACTTGCATGAAAGACATGGGTCATACACTAATAAGGCTGCCCTATTTGGACATTGCATGGTGCTTAGTCCTAAGGAGGATCCCCATAGGTTTGGTTGTGGATTACTACTAAGGAGGATTCCTATTTTGGCATTAGTTGGGGATTACCACTATGGAGAAATCCCATTTGGGTATTGGTTGGGGAGTACTCTTTAGAAGGATTCCCATTTTAGGTTATGGTTAGGGATTATTCTTAATAAAGAAGCCCATTGTAGCTCAGGTACATATATTAGGAGGTCCTTAGATCAGTTTGTTAGGAAACATACATATAAATGGTCCTTAGGCTAGGTCCTCCTCATAGGTCCCCTACACATGTCCTCTGTATAGGTCCTCTGTATAGGTCCTTGGTGTAGGTCCTCTATATAGGTCCTCTGCACATGTATTCAACATATGTACTTAAATAAAGTCATTGTCTTGGGTTTCATGTTCTATACCTTGATGGTAATTTTATATAACTCATCCTAATTAATTCTATCTTCTATAAAGATTCAGAGAGCAACCATAGAGTTTCATTGAAAAAATGTGAAGGGGGCTGCAAAATGAGTGATTTGGGGTATCTTCTGAATTTTCAACCTATCAAATGGGGAGACCAACAATTTTATTTATAGGAAATTCAGGGAGAATTCCAAATGGTTGTTATCCATGTCATCCTTTGCACTCGTACTCTACATAGGTCTTTAGTGCAGGTCTGTAGCGCAGGTCATTCAAATCCATTTATAAAATGATTACATCTTTCGAGGGCCATAACATTGGATCCATATGTCGGTTTGGGTTCAAAAAATAGTGAACTAGGATAAATTAAATATATCTAAACTTATACTGATGTTTAATATACCACTTCTTCTCAGAATAAACATGAGAATCAAATTTTTATGCATTGAAAACTTTTTTTCAACGATATTGGAAATCCAAGGCATAATCCCAGAGGGGGGACCTTCTACTTGTCCCTCATTATGGACAAATATAATTGAAATTGGAAATACAAAAATTAATTCTTCGGAAATGGTCATGAAACACATTATGCGGTGTAAGTAAAATCCCCCCTAGAATATGATTCATTCAGAATGAAATGAATCTAGTTATAAGGAAACTTTAGAGAAGTTTGACGCATTCGAAAACCATTTGTTTGTATTTGGAGTTATGTCATGTTTGGTAGGATGCTATAACATTTTTATAATACATTGTTCCTATAGAGTGTATTTATACCATTTCTTGTTTTATTTTGACAACTCTATAAACATTGTGTATTTTGGATTTTTATTTCTTGATATTTCATAAACCATATAGAGTGTTGGTCAAATATTAAAAGACTCGACTTTTAACTAGAATTCCATTTGAGGGTTTTCAAAATGGTGAGTAATTTGGAACTGTATAGATAGTGTAATGTCATTAAAATTTGACTAATAATGCATGTTTTTAGGTCGAAATAATTTAGCCGTGAATTTTGATATTAGAAACCCAAACTAGGCTGAATGGCAAGGAAGGTCCCTATATTTTTCCGATACTATCAAGATGAATCGTGAGTCAGGATTTATATGGTGACCAAATATAAAACATGAATTATAACAATAGAGGAGGTATCTTATGATAATGAATTTACCTCCATTTGAAAAACCTGTTATGGTGGTTGTATTATACAAGGAAAACTAGGGAATGAGTTGCATGAAATAATAGTGGAATCCTTAGGCAAATATACCCTTTATGTGGTAAACGTATGAAAGTCCAAATGGGGAATGTAAAACATAGTTAGTTAAATGAGTTCCAATGAATTCTAACATTATACTATTGATAAAAAATGTGGTTTAATATAGGGATGTCTCATGACCACATTTCATGGATTTTCCAAAGAAAGATGTCTATAAATAAAGGGGTACATCTATACCAAAACAATCCATGAATGATAAGCCACTCTTAAATGAATATGATGTGTAAAGGAACAAAAATTATTCAGAAAGGGGATTTCTAATGTTATGTTGTATTGGTTAAAGTCGTGTAGCAAAGATATTAAGATGTGTAATTTCAAGTCATGCAACAATGACATTATGATGTGTAGTTTAAAATCGTATAGTAAGGACATCATGTGATTTTTGATAATATTATATGAATTTTTTATTCTTTATGTATGGAAATTATAAGGACTCTATATAAGGCCTTTATCAATAACTAAAAATTTGATGATTTTCAATTTCTTGGTGATTTTTCATGAAATGTGCCTCTATATTCATGTATGGAAGGAGAGAATATAATGTTCTGACTTAAGTATTTCTGAATCTAAAGGGTGAAATGAGAAAAAGTGTTAAATGGAATCAGAGTAGGCCTATTTTAGATCAAATATACCACGATATAAAAACACCATTATTGGGGTTGTATTATATAGTGAAAAATAATTCATATGATGCATAAACAAATAGTAAAATCATTTGGCTGACATGCCTATTATTTATGCGACAAATGCATGCCCAGCTGGGGGCATTTACTATGTCATTAGGTAATGGAGATATAATGAATTCATACATTCTATTGAAAAATGTGATGAATTTTTATGGAGATTCATATATTCTTAAGAATAGATTCTGGTTTTATGAAGCAAAGTACATGAACACACACGGGGTATTTCCCATCTTGATTTCCAAATAATTGGGGAAACAGTCTATCTATGAAGGTCTGACCGAAACATAGAAAGTTCGATGTATGTAGTTTAATGTAATACAACTAAGAACATAATATTATGGAAACAATGGAGGATTATCTGGTTGAATGGACCAAAGTCATATCAAAATGCATTGAACATAAGGATATAAGAAATGAAAACCACGGTCTTGGAGACATTAATTCAGGATAAAGGATACAGTACAAATTCACAAAGGACGACCAATTTAAATTACAAAGCTCATGAATACCATAATTAAATGTTAAATGTATTTTAGATGCTTCTCCCGAGAACGAATTTACAACTTTTTGAGAAACCCTTTATTCGGGATGTATTATGAAGGACCAACTAGGTAATGTGTTGTATCGATAAACAGTGGAATAATTAGGTTGAAAGGCTCGTTATGTAGTTTAATTTTATGCAATTATAACTTGGGAACATACTACATAGTCAGAAAAAATATATATTAGGTATTATAAATTTTATCACCAAAAACCGAAGATTGATTATGATTATCTGATGGTATTTCATGATTTGGAGTATAACATAAAAAAGGGGGAATACCAAATGCATAAAATAAGTTTGTGTAATGATAATGTCCATGAATTTTGAATCCCTTACATATATATGATTCATATGTATAAAAGGGGACATTTCTTGTTTCTATTATGGGTCCTTTGAGGAGAGAGGCCAAAATAAAAGATCCTATATAGATTTTGATTGTGTGAGGGATATGGGAATTTACATTTATCTCAAGGTTGTGACTAATATCTAAGGCATAGTCTTCACTAACTATCTCAACATAATTAGAATCAATCTATACACAGTTCTCGGAATAGCATGAAATTTTAATTCATTTGGCAGGGTCATTATAATATAAAGTTTAGTGTCATGCAACAAGGATATTTAGGTATTTGATATGAAGATCTATTTAATATTGTAATTGGACTAGGGTATTGGTCCAAAGTGTCACTAAATATATTTTCTAATTAATAATCATGCCACAATTAGTTCTATAAAATACATGTTCATGTATAAGGGGAAAATGTGTGTTGGATCTCTTCAAGTAGATCTGACTTTACCATGGGAGAAAAGAGGATTCTTCATATCATGTTGTGGTTGGGCCCCTGATTGAAAATTTAGATGTCACAACATATCTCATATTGGTGAGAATAAATCCACACATAGTTCTTTTGTTATTCTATAATGTTTATCATAATGAGATGTGGATGTGAAGTTATTTCAATGTGAAAAATAATATGGCATATATACTGGAGGAAATGACCATTGTGTAACTATGTATCTTTATAGGGAAAGAATCAATCCAAACATAGTTACTAATTAAAGTCTACCCCACCCTAATTGAATTGTAATTTTGAGAATAATAAGTTTCCTTGAATATGGGTTCATACATATGGTGACAAATCATATTGATCTCTACATGTAGATCTGACTCATACATGGGATAAAAGTGGCATCAATTGCAAGATGTTGTGGTTGTCATGAGATTGAAGATTCTAGTGTCACAAAGATTGTCAATAGAATGAGAATCAATCCATAGGTATTTCATTGTACTTCTATACATTTTAATGTAATTTGATAAGGATAAAGGTTAACTAATGTGAAATTACTTCATATCTCTTGAATCCATGAATTGAACCATACATTGTTTTTTGAGAAGATCATTAATTTTATCATCATGGGATGAGGAAATAATATGTTTCTTTAATTTTTTAATAACTAGAACCATTTATAACCCCTAATATGAATTTATATACCTTATTTATATAGATAATTTCTTTCCCGAATTCCAAATCCCACATGAGATGTGCTCGGTGTGAGAAATAAGGGGGGTAAACTATTTTTGTTGCAAGACAATGATAAAAGAAATTAAAAGATAAAGATATAATGATTGTATGGTGGTTGATAGAGGATATTTCCTCTAGGCATCACTACATGTCATTCTATGTACAAGGGTCGAGCCACCTGTAGTTCATGAATCATTAACTATGATTCTTTTATTCGTGAACATAACTAACGAATGAGATTTTTTATTTTTGGGGTGACTGGGCCCATGAATGGACATCTAGGAATCTCTATGTATATTATTGGTAAAAGAATAAAGTCATATGTAGTTCTTGAAGATAATACTCACACCGATTTGATAAATGGTTGGGGGAGTTATGGGAGGACCCAATATTGTAGATATGGGAATCACTACGTATCTTATTGAAATGAGAATCAAGCAACTTGTGGTTTCTTTAAAAGATCGGTCCCCATAACAAATAAGTTTGATTTTAGAGATGGGTGATTTTCATAAATTCCAGATTATTAGTTAAGCTAATGATAGATTATAGTATAATAATGAAACCATGAATTTTGGAAGAGTTTTGGATATATGTTCTCCTCATATACAGTAAAATTGGAAATAAATTTATTTATTAAAATGGTTATTCCCAATGTTGTAGATTTGCGTGTCACTATGTGTCTCATTGAAATGAGAATAAATACACACATAGTTCTTGAAGAACCATGTGTTTTAAATATTAGTAGTGATGACAAAGTCACGTGACGTGAAAAACATATTAAAAATAGACCATGGAGTATGACCGAGGTGTAATTACATATTTTTCTTGAGGAAGGAATAAAGCCACACATAGTTCTTATAAAGGGACCCATATGTAGATCTTATTAAAACATAGGGATAAATTGAGCTCAAGTGCCTCTAAGTTGCAGGTATGTTTTGAGTAATGCTTGCACATGGATGCCACTCATATTTTAGAGGACTATAAAGAATTTCAATTTTTTGGTATCTTGGGGAATTTATTAACATCAAATGAATGAGACATTAATCATACCTTTTAATGTGGTGTAGTAGGGAAAATGGTGTTGTGCTTTTTTACATCATGTGACAAAGAAAAATTTCACTACATAGAATAACTCCGTGAAACATGGATATTTATTTTTCTATAAATTTTAGCATCTTTTGGATAAGATGATGGTTTCTTTGCAGTTTAATGCCATGAAACTAGGACATAATCTTTGGGATTAAAATAATTACTTAATTTAGAACCATGAATTTGTTGTATTTTTAATGATTTATCCATCCATTGATATTAGGTAATAAGCTCCATTAGAGAGCCTTAATGTTTGGAATATGGTCCTTCCCACTTTGGCTCAATATTTGAAGGTTCATTTCCTAGTATTGTTGGTGTCCAAAAGATTAATACCATTTCTCCTTAAATAAATGAACTGAGGTGAACTTTATTGTCACAATCCTGTGTTATTTTATTTGGATATACTTCCATGTGATGAATGGTATGCAGTACCTTTTCATATAATTACTCTATCTCATCTAGTCACTTTTGGGAGTACTCATAGATATATAAATGGTCATAGATGTAAACTCCGAGTGAAGTAAATTGAACTTCATTTTGAATCACTACTTTTATTCCATATACCAATGAGTATGTATTTCCTTATGTGGTAGTACGGTTTGTTGTCCTGGAATCCCATAAATCATGAAATAATTTATTTGGCCAAAATTTAATCTATTTATTCATCACTTGTTAAGGTGTATATGATAGGGTCTTGTGGAACGCCACTATCTATCCAATGGGCACTACATGATAGAGGGTTGAATGGTTGGTTTTGGTATTGTGTTCCTGATATAACATCCCTGCCTCAGTAGAATATAAATTTGTATTGGTTTCCATCAATATTGTATCAGGGACACCAATTATGGTGATGAAATTAGATTTGAAAAAGATAGAAATACTTTTGGGACCATCTTCTTTAAGAGGTATTTCCTCATCCAATTTAGAGGGGAAATAGGTATTAGTAATAATTTACATGAACTGCTTATCCATATCTAGTTGATTAGGTCTAACTAAATCCATTCCCTATATATAAAATTTCCAGGATTATTTCACTATATGTAGAAACTCTAGGGGTTGATGAATGAGGTTGCAATGAATCTGGAAGGGATGCAACTTCTTAGTGAAATTTGTTCAACATTACATCATCAATGTACATAAGTATTCAAGCCTTCATACATGATCAGAAATCCTATGCCTAGACCGGTGGGCACCACATGCTCCAACATATAATTCTCCCATGAAATCTACATTATTGTCTACCACAATACATCTAAAGATAACTCCATCAAAGACTCATTTTTTTAGGATCATTTACTTATCTTGTACATCATAAAGAGAAATATTAACTGCTCATTGTCAAATTTTCTCTGTTTTAACTATATCTAGTTATGGTATGACCATATGGTTCTGAAAAGGGACTGATTTCATTGATTTTCTCGTTTTTGATTTGAAAAAAAATTGAAACCACATGTCGATGAGCAATTTTAATGACAGTCTCATCCTGATTTGGAATTTATAGGGCTATAACTACGTTCTCCCATGCATCAACTTGTTCAGTTTTTGATTGAGAGATGTAATAAAATGTTGAATCTCAAGAAAATTGTGAAGTTAACCATAAAAAATAACCATACATGGGGATTGAATCTTTTTTTAAGATGTCATAATCCCCAATGATCTTCATGATTACCTATTCTGAATCACCATTCACTTATAGGTGATTCACTGGTACATGGAGTTCTAATTACAAACCTATGATGAGAGCCTAATATTTTTCATCATTCATTGCTCCATCATCTGATAACATAAAGGAATATCGCAACACTCCCTTCTCCAGTAAGATACGATCAATTCCGAACCCAACATTGTTCCAGTTAGGGTCATTCATTCTCTTCCTTGTTGGAATTAACGAGGCACCATCATAATACATTTTCCATATTCAAGTACTATCTTGAATAGATAATTTTTCATCATCATGAAATTATGTATTTAATGATTTAACTTTGGTAGATGGGTTCTGAACAAGGAATTAATATTAGAATGTTAATTTAAATACTTTCTAAGGTATAAACTATATATCAAACTATAGCAGAATAATCACCCACCATTCCAGATGTCCTTTAAGCATATAATGACTAAGCATAAATTTGAGAGGGTTATTTCTAGCGACGATGTGGACCTCTTCATGTTGTAGGTAGTACCTCAACTTCTAAACTTAAAATATTAATGTGAGGTAGCTCTTCAAAATATTGGAATATTGGGTGTCAATGTTGAGCATGGTTTGACTGAGATAGTATATGAATTTTTCATTATCATAAATTCTCTTTTGTGCAAAAAGGGGACCTATTTATTGTTTAAGGTCTATTACAAAAAAAATGAGTGTATTTCTTTCAAATGGTGGCATCAATATCAGTGGAATTAGCATGAGTCTCTTGAGGGTATCAAATGATTCTTTGAAGTCATTAGTTCGTTGACATGTGATCAGTTTATTCATCAATTGGGTGTAGAGAAAACAATTTCCTACTAGATTGGATATGAATTGCTAGATATAGGACAAGTTTCCTTTTATCCATCTCAACTCTTTCATGTTTCAAGGAGGTGACACACCATGGAGAGATTTAGCATTCTTTGGATGGACTTCGATGTTGCGATGGCATACAAAAAACATGTAAATTTTATAATGGTTACCTCAGAACGCACATTTCAAGGGGTTCAACATCATATTATGCTATAAATGATTTTTGAATATGATCTCCAAGTTAGTTAGGTGATTTGATCATTTTCTAGATTTAACTACTAAATCATCAACATAACATTCAATTTATTTCCCCAAGAATTGTTTGAATATGTGATGTATTTCCTGTTGATATGTCACATCAACATTCTTCAAGACCAATGGAATTACCAAATAACAAAATATTCCTTGAGGAGATCTAAAGGCTAGAGATTTATAATATTATGGGTCCATCCTAATTTGGTTATACCCAGAGTAACCTTCCATGAAGGAGAGGGATTTGTAGATCACTACCACGTTAATCAATATTTCTGTGATTGGAACTAGGAATTCATATTTGGGAAAATTCAATTTGAGATCTCTAAAATCAATGGAGGCTCATATTTCTTTATTCTAAATTTTCACTAGGATAGTATTGGGAATCCGCTTTGTATATTTCACATCCTGGATAATGTATTATTTAATATGATTTGTGACATCATCCTCAGTTTTAGAGGCGTGAATCTGGTGTATTCATCTTAGTTCTCAATTATATCCCCAGTGATCTTCTAGAAATCCAAAATAGTGGGTGTCCACCTTAGGGTCAAGACCATGAATCTCTATGTAAATAACTGAAAGCACATTCTGATTTTTCTTTTGAAAAGAGGTATAAACCTCCTAATATTATCGAGTCATGGATTCACTAATTAGGGTGTAGAGTGGATCTTATTTTGTACCCAGATTTATTTCTTTGTGTTCATCCATAATGGTGGAGATGCCTTCCTCAAATGCTGGAGGGTCATATCAGAGGTCATCCACTTCTTCCCCTTCTTTATGTGTTTCTCCGTCTTCCAATTCATGAATTGTATAAGTGAATAAAATAATCCATAGCTTGGGGAGTAGTTGGTATTTGGACATTCTAATAAAGAGGAAAACATCTCAGGGCCAACTAATGATGAAGGGTATTTCTAATGTTATGAGGGGAAGATGATGGGAAAACAATAAAAATCCCTATCTTTTTCCATAGGTGTGAAAAAATCCTCTATATAGACTTATGAAGTGGAGACATGCTGAACCTTGGTTGAAGGAATGAAGACATATCAATTTAGTCTTTCATCATTTTTTAGTGAATCAATGATTTCTCTTGTATTATCACGATCAGTTTCCGCAATCCAAATTATGGAATCCATTAAATGTGTTCTTGGATCCAGGAAAACACATTCAAATTGATTAATGGCTATCATTTAATCTACACTGATATTCTTTAATGTGTTAGTTGTGATCTTTACCAGACCATTCAGAGCATTGATTATAATAACATATTTCTCCATGTATTGTATTCCATTTTTTGTTTTAGAACTCTGATTACTATAATGAGATTCATATGTTTGAATGGGGCCTTATCACCATTCGATACACCAATTTTTCCATTGAAATAATATTTGAGACATGGATGGTACAATGAAGCAATAAACTCATGATGATGTAGCCAAGGTCTCCCCAACATCTAGTTAAAAGCAATATCATGTCGGAAAACCATGAACACTATGTTAGATACAAGATTCCAAATTGTGTTCAGAGTTTAATTTTTAAAAAGAGGTTCTTGTTCATTATTTTCATAACCATTCAGCGTTATAGAAGAGAATACATGTATGATTTAGTGAGACCCAACAAGAAAATTTTATATATGGGAATGATGTTGATCCCTAATTTATTATCAATGAGTGACCATAGGATTTTGATGTCATTAATACTGAAGGATATCCACATGGAACTGAGGTTTCATTATACAGCATCATCCTCATCCTATTATGTGAAATATATGTCTTTATGAAATTTTTTTGGATCATTAATTTTATGGTGAATCTATAAAACAACAACCATGCATTCAAACTCTTAATGGGAATTAAAATCTTCAATAAGTTCTTTTTTAAGGTCCTTTTATAGATTCATAGAATCTATGATTGGTATCTTAGTTATTACTTGGTCTAGTTTCTTTAACACATTATATTTCTGATCCAGTGGTCTATGTTTTCTAGAAGGGAAAGTATATTTTGAATGTTACTTGGATGTTGATGCTCTTAATTTGGATGGGCCATTTATTGATGAGGAAGCTAGAAATGGTTCATGTTCATGGCAAGTTAATCATTCTTGGTCTTCCCATTTACTGAGGAGGTGGTTGTATAACCTTTAATCAGTCATCCAATATAATAATGTTAGTGAAGAATATAAGGAACTAGCCGATAAACATTACATAATATTATGTTTTAGACAATAACATTCATTATAAAACTTTTAGTATCTTTTCAGGTTTATAGTTTTTGATAATTATGTCATAAAACAAACATAATATCCCACATTTATACAGAGTGCATACAACTAAAATGGTATTCATTTCTTCAAAATCGTATTTTTTTAATAATATATGATTTCATTGAAAAAACTTAATAACATTTAACATGACTTGCTTTTTTCACATACACATCCTTAGAAACTGTGAATAACATATAAAACATAGGATGAGTAAACAAATATTAGTAAGGGGTATAAGGAAGAAATCATTAGTCAAATGATAACATAAAAACCAATAAAACTCATTTAATAAAACTCATTTCAATGCATAGAAACATCATGAATTTTACTTGGGAAATATCTACCGTATCACCCTTATAATCACCCTTACACATGGAATAACCATTCAGTCAACATCCTCCTCTAGAGTACCCAATGCATTGGAGAGCTATAATGGTCCTCACCCGTCATATATTGAGCTATAATGGGATCAACCCAATATATCATGATCTATAATGGAGATAAAACCAGCATATATTGAGCTAAAATGGGCTCAACCCAACATAATATATGTATAAGGACCATATAATGAATAATTCACATGATAACTTATTTAATCTAACGAGCACAACACATTCACATATCAAAAATCCCTTTTTCATAAAAATAACTTTAAAAAATTATAAAAACTACGAGCATAATAATGAAATAATATTTTTCCAATATAAAAATTTAAACATAAAAATGAACCATTATAGAAAGAAACTATCTTAAAATTAAGGAAAATCACTCAGGAAATACATAAACATAGTCTTTTTAAATTTTCGCAAAAGATACACTTAAAAGGTATTTCGAAAGAAAGCCCCATGAAAATGTATTTTAATGTGAGAATTGATAAAATGTAGTGGATATGTATATAAAAATTAAATAATCATAATATAACATAATATAAACAAGAACCCATGTAGCAAATAATATTAATTCTACATAATGAATAAAGTAGGTTAACCCAAAAAATGGAAATCTGGCTAAACATTCCCATACGAACATTAGGCATGGTAACAGGTGTACTTGGGAGTGATTAATGATAGAGATGGGTTTCGCCTAATTAATATATTATAAGGGAAGTATGTGGAAGTTGAAAAAACATACCCCGTCATTAAGAATTAAAAATAAAATGGCAGAACATAATTGTGGTTATTTTATAAAAGAGAGAGATATATAATCCCTTACCCCAGGTTCGACATAATTATAACTTGTTTAAACCTCCTGTATAAGGGTTAAAATATTGTCAATAAAATTTTTGAGAAACGTATTCATTTTTATAACAATATATTTGATCATTTTATTTCATCATTCAAAGGATTAATTAGTAATATTTTTTTATTTACATTGTTTGGGGTGAATTCTTTAAATGGTTTTTACATGGTGGGTTTGTAATGTATTTTATTCCCAATAGAATAAGAAACTATAGAAGTTTAATGTTATTGTATTTAAATGTTTACATAAAATCAAATAAACCATAAATACTTTTTTTATCATATATTATGCTGAGTCATTATATAAAACATTAATGGCGTATAGATCAATTACGCGGTTCTTTGATAATCACGAACTTGTTTCATAATAGTCCTTTCATAGTATGCATATATGTTAATTCCAAAACATAATATAGTTCATATAATAAAATTTTAAATATTTTTCAACCATTAAATTTTTTTTACAAACATATTTTATGGATTTAAAGGAAATTGAAAACACATTATCGACGATGTTGGTAAATCAACACATTACGAATGATGTTTCTATTTTTAGAAAGAGAGGGAGATGAGAAGAATTATGATGATGAATTTTTTCAATAACAATATAAAAATGAAAATTATGTAATAAAATGGAACATTCATGTATATTAGATAAGGGATGTTAAAGAGGGTATAAGAAACAAATTGAAAAAAAAAACACAACAAAAAGAAATTGGATCTTTACCTCTTGATATATTCAGCTTATGATCCTTTTTAAGGACATTGGGATTGCCAATTTAGTGAGAATATCAGGTATTAGACTTGGGGATGTTCCATGGAAAGAAGGTTGTATAGAATTTAGACAATGTAAAAATCTTGATAGTTGTGAGATGATGTGGGGGTGACAGTGTTATTTATAGTGTAAGAGAAGAGGGGTTTAATATATTTTAATCATTTGTTTATTAGTTTTCTCCGGATTGTGAAGAGTCATAGTTAATGTGAAAAAATAGTAATTTATTAATTTTAGTTCAATCCAAGGTTGATTAACTCATAAGAACATCATCAATGACTCAATAAAGTAGGTATATCGCTAATTTTTGTAAATTATTGTATTTTACTATTCCAAAAATCATATATTTAAGAAATATTCGAAAAAAATCATCTAGTTAAGAAAATTTCCAAAAAATCACCCAAAACTTTTTTCTATGATACGAATTTAAAATTATACTAAATTTTATAAAAAAAATTCTAAATATGTGAAAAATAATTTTTTAATAATATAATAATTTAGTTGATAAATATGAAATTTAAAACTATAACAGATTTTATAACACCTTGAAAATTAATCAAGGTATTATAAAATTTTCATATAACCATAAGTCAATAAAATAATAATATATGGCAGTATTTTATGAAAATAAAGATTCATTTAAATTATTAAATTAATAAATTTTTAAAAATTTTGTATCATAATGTTTGTGAGTTACAGAAATACCAATAGTTATACTATAGTCATATTGTTACATATTCACTGCCTTCTTATTATACATTCATTGGTGAAGTCACTATTTATTTTTATGATTTACTATTCAAATGGTTTATACTACTATTTACCATGGTAGGTTAATATTCATAAGGGTGTGTTACTATTCAACAAAAATTATATTTGTCCTAGCAGAATCCAAATAATTTATTAATCACAACTGTGTTTGTCACATTTTCCAAATTCAAAATATAGAAGCAGAAAAAATATGTTAAATATCTAGTTTATAGATATCAACATAAAAAAGATTTACTTAATAGAGGATTAGTGTTTCGTTCATTTCATTAAATTTATGTCTAAAACCTTGGGGTGTTACATTCACCCCGCCTTTTAGAAATGGCATCCTCCCAATTTTATTTTCTTAATATTCAGGTATGGGTACCTTTTCCTCAAAGTGTTTTAAAATTTCCTTGTTTCCTCTTTAACCATGTGGTTTATCCACAATACCTTAAATAGGTGGATTACCGTTTTACACAATACATCTTCACTTCAATCAAGAATCTGACCTTGTTTCTCTTCATAAGAAATCACATCATCCAATTGACCTGCTTCTGGGATCAAAACATGAGATTAATCTGGCACATACATTCTCAGCAAAGAAACCATAAACAAATTTTGTAACTGAGATAATCCTAGAGGTTAAGCTACTCGGTAGGCAACTGGTCCAACTTTCTCTAGGATTTGATAAGGTCCAATTACCCATGGACTTATCTTTCCCGTTTTACCAAGACGTATAACATTTTTCATAGAGATATTTTACATAAAACATGATATCCTACCTCAAATAAAATGACTTTCCTCCTATTATCTGCATAAAATCTCTTCCTTATTTGATCTTTCCTCATGTCTTTCTGAATCTACTATACTTATTCTACCAATTCCTCCATTGATTGTATTGCAATATCCTTCCATTCCCTGAATTTATCACAAAAAGCAAGAGTTCCACACAACTTCCCCTATAATGCTTCAAAACATGTCATCTATATACATAAATGAAAATTATTATTATTAGAAATGAAATATAAATAATGGTGTTGATCACAACTTCCTTGGTATTACATCAGACACGCTCGATGAAAATCATCTAATTTATGGATTGTTCTCGGTGTTTTCCCATCAGATTTAGGATGAGAATCCACTATGAAATTCAATTACCTACCCAGTGACTTCTGATGGCCCCTCCTAATGTTCGATGTAATCATGGGATCAGGGTCATGTAAAAGGGAAATAGGAACTCCAGGTAACCTAATAATCATTTTTGGGTATAGTCAAGAATTCTAATACAAAGGCACAATATCAAGAATATGAAGGAAATGAGAATATTTAGTAAGTCATTCAATAATAACCAAAATTTCATTGTTACCCTGAGAAATCTTTGAAATTCCCACAAAGAAGTCCATTGATATATTTTCCAATTTATTCTCTGGCAGTGGTAGTGGTTAAAAAATCCCTTTATGTAACTTACACTCTGTATTAATCTATTTACATGTCAAACATTTCATGGTAAAATCAGAAATAACAATCTTTATTCCATGACACCAGTAATACAATCAAAGATCTATGTCCATCATTGTGTTGTTAGGATGAATTGAAAAAAAACTATGAGCTTTACAGAATAACTCTTTCTTCAACTGATAATCACATGGAACAAATATGTTCTTCCCAATACTCAAAAAAACAATCCTTATCAAGGTTAAATTACGGAAACATACCCATTGTATATAATTATAACATTTCTATAACTCACATTCCTCATTCTACACTTGATTAATTCTATCAGATAGAGAAAAATGAAATGAAACCTAAAACAAAATAGTGTAATTTTCTACACTAATAATTTCTAAGTAAAAATTAATTAAAACATTAATCAAGGGGTATTTTTCCAGCTGTAACATTGTATCCAAAGGCAGGCACTCATTAAGTATTTTTACCAACGATTCTTTAGAACTAACATTGGTCAAGAGGATGGTAGGTCGGGATCATCCGACCCGTTTTAGGGGAATTATTTCCTACTTTATGATTCTATTATATATTTAATATATGTTCAATAATCTGTACAGTTTACCAAGTTTAAATATGGTTTCCCTATAAATTTTCAATAAATTTTTTTCATGTATGGAAATCATAATTGTCTTAATGTATTCGAGTTCCTTCATCAATGGTGTTATCTATATGTATTTATGGTTCTACAATAATGGTATTATCTCCTATACAACATAGATATTATTTTTTCATTATGTTTTGGTTATTTTAATGGACATTTGGGTTTTTAAAACACTCAGTGGTGAATGCTATAATTTATCATCACATAGGGAGATGGAAGTTGTTTTGTTGTTAGTATTGAACCCATAAACAGGCTTTATAGGTATCCTTGTGAAATGTATCATAATCCAAATATTTTTGGGCTGATTAATGGGACACATGACACTTGTTATGGTTGTGTGATATAGAGCTGACCATATAGTTTAATGTTATTTTGTAAGGAAACTTATGTGAAAGGTGCCTAGTTAATGCATGATGTGAGACTTATGTCAAAACAGACCAAGGACATTGTAAGGAATATGAGATTCCACATTGAATTATAACCTACTAAGAATGTGTCCCATAGAGAATATGTTTTTTGTATTATTGGGTTTGAACCTCATGGGGGCATCCTACATATCCCATTTAGATGGGAATCAAGGGAAACTTAATTCGATAACTACCACAGGGAAGTAAGACACTTAGAGTGAAATGGATTAGGGATTATTACTAAATATGATGGAATTTTAATAGGGTTCACAAGATATGTCATTACTCATATAGAATTAATAGGGGATTAATTATGGTCATTATCTTAAATAGGATTCCCTAGTTAAGGGGGTTAAGGTTGGATTTCTAAAGAGGATGTCTCGTGAACTTGGGCCCTAGGTGAAGTCTTCTTACATATACAAATTATAGTGGGAAGTAGTGTATTCATATGTCATTACATCTAGTTTATTATGTGGGTGTTGTGATAATTAAAAAACTCTATGCCCATGCGAGTCATGCTCGGTGTGGGAAATAATAGAATGTGAAAGATTCAAAAAACCGCATACATTCTTCTTTGTTGATAGAAGAGATTGGGACTACAATAGAAGAGGAAATGTATATATAATTTTCCCGTATAGTATATATATTGGATGAGGGTACAAGGTAAAGAAGGAGTGATGATGAAGGGTGTATAGAGGAGAAAGACTGCAACCTCCTTCAAGAATGACTAGGGGTTTCTCGAAGATGGTTATCCTATTATAAGACTGGTTGGGGCATACTACTATAGAGGATTCCCATTTGTGGTTTCTTTGGGTATTAATCCTAAATAGGATTACAATTTTAGGATTAGTAGGATATTACTCATAATTATAATTCCCATTTGGGTGTTTATTGGGGCTTACTCCTAAGATGGATGCCCATTTAAAGGTTCTGGTTAGGCCTTATTACTAAAGATGATTCCCATTATAGCACAGGTCTTGACTATATGAGGTCTTTATCTCAGTCTTTATGGTTGGTAATTAGGCTAGGTAATTAGGCCATGTCCACTACATAGGTCCTCTATGTAGGTTGTTCACGTAGGTCCTCTATGTAGGTCCTCCCTGTTGGCCTTCTGTGAAGGTCCACTATGCATGTCCTCCATGAAGGTTCTTAGAATGGGTCATGAGATCAAGTACATGGATTATGTTTCATGTTATAGACCTTTATGGGACTACGATCTGACTCATTCAAATTAAATCTCTCTTCTCTCAAATTTTATAGTGCTACCTGATAGTTTTTTAGGACATTGGTGAAGGAGGCTGTGCAGTGAGAGCTTTGGGGATTCTTCTAATTTTCCATGCATTATAATAGGTACCCAATGGTTCCGTTTATAGGAAAAAAGGGGAGTTGGCTGAAGGGAGGTTGTCAATGTAGGTCCTCTATCTAGGTTTTCAATGCAGGTCCACTATGCTAGTCCTTCGAATCCATTTATAAAATTTTATGTCTTCCATGTGCCATAACTTTTGATCTTTAAGTCCATTTAGTCTCCATGAGTAGTCAAATCGAAGATCTCAAAGAGATAAAGATCATGAAATGGTATATAACCCATGTCTACTCAAAATAGACTCAGTATTTAAATTTTGATGAATTGATGACTTTTTGTTATCGATCATGTAAAGCCAATTCCTACTCCTGGAGAGGAGGGGTCTTTCCTCATATCCCTCATTGTATATTAGTATCGTAGAAAATAGAAATCCATCCATGAAATCTAAGACAATGTAAATGAAACAAATTCTATGGTGGCAACATAATATTACATTTATTATGGTCACATCATCTCTAGAATTATAATATTGATATAAATATCATAAGAATTCAATAAATACATTTTTTATCCATAAAAGTGTATATAGAAATAACAAATTAAAAAATTCATCGAGATAGTAGGTAGTGCACATGTACGCACAAGTGACATTACTGTTTTTAATGGATTGGATTTTTATAAAGAATATGTGTCATTATAATTCTCGAGGAATAATTATTTAAAATATAACTTATTTATATAATTTGAATGCATCGTTAAATCCATCTATGTGATGTGATGATGGAAAACAAGTTTTATTATTTCATACGTTGGTAGTCAATCAAACACACGATCGACAGTTTCATTTCACATTTTACAGAATTTATGTTTCATATTTCTAATAAAATTATCATAATAAAAAATAATTATATGGTTGGTAATTATTCTATTATATAATTATATTTGAATAAAATTTGAATTATGTGGAAGAACAAATAAAAATAAAAATCTTTTGTTTTGAACAATGATGCGTCTTTCAACAACCACTTTAGGTTAGCAGTACAATCCTTAATAGGATTGTTTCTTATTCATAATAAGGAATCTAGTATGTGGGAAGGGAATTAATTAAATGATTTGGGTTTTTGTGACTGGTCAAAATGTATTTTGAAATGTGGATATGAGAAGCGAATATTTTTCCTTGTATAATTTGGGTGGTGAACCTACTGAGAAATTTCATAAAATAATTCAACATGGTAAAGTAAATTACAAACAAAATATTTCAAATTGACTTAGTATGAAATATGGGATAATATAATGTTAATATATGGATAATACATGGGATATATATATGTTTAATTTGAAAACATACCCTTATATTTTGGTTTAACCCCCTAATAAATATGGATTAACCTTAACAATGATAATTAATTTTAATGGTCAAGACTATTAGTTATGAAAAAAATTAGTTTCCCATATGAAACAATACAAATTATTTTTATTAAAAATATATAATGGTCATTATGATATTAATTATATATAATTTATATAATTTAATTTAAAATCAATCTAATATGGATGACAAAAATGTGGTTTTCCAAGGAAAAAGGTTTTAAAAATACAAAAAGACTTATAAAAAAGTTTAACATCGAATATAAAAAATGACATAATGTGTTCAAATGAATATATTATTTAATTAATATTAATTATAAAATTATTTTAAAATAACGTTTATCTTTGTTAATGGTTTAATAAAAAGTCTATTTTTAATAAAAATCATTTTTTGTCACTATTAATATAAATATAAATAGTTCTTGAAAATTATTAAAAATTTACTTAATTAAACATTTCCCATAAATATTTTTAAATTATGTATCATATTCTCTGATATATTTTATAAAAATAAATTTTTTTATTATAATATGTATTTATAATGTGTTAAAAACTCTTTTTAGAAAGAGAAAACTGTTTTTAAATAGAAAACTGTATATTTTATCTAATTCAGATAATCAAAATCAGTATCTTCATGATAAAAAACATTATTTAATATATACATTTCAATAAAATAATTCACCAATAGTGATTAAATTAATTTATCAAGATAAAAACACATTGAGTTGATAAAATGTTTTTTTGGAAATACATTTTTTTACATTAAAATGATATTCATTTTCATTTCTATACAATTGATTACCACTGAATTTATTTCAAAAACGTATAAAATATATTTCATCATAATTTATTAATTGAAATTTATATATTCTAATTTAATATCTAGGTTATAACTATCACATTACCTAAAAAATTTAATAGTGTATCATGGTTTATTTAAACTCAATGTTGTGGGTACATCGGGATATCAATGAAAATAAATTCATTAAAAAAATTAATTTATAAAATCTTGACGTGTTAAAGTATACACCCCATAAAATGATTTTCACCATCGAAATTTTATTACTTTAATAGAAAAAATGATGATTCTTCTGCCTCATTATATCTTGTGGATCATATATAACTTATTGAAATTGGAAGTTTTATAAAAAACATTGACCATGTGAGTGGTCTTAATTGATTGAATTATATATCTAGGATCTTAAATCAACAATGGTTTTCACTGATATGGAATATATTTCAATGGTGGTATGACCATTCAGGTTAGTACATGTTAAATATTAGGTATTTACTTCCTCATGATAGATATGTGGATCACATCATGATCACAAGAGAGGTTTGGATGGAGCTCCAAGTGATAGGATAAATTCCCTGCAAGATAAACGATATCAGAAGCTAAAATACGCCATGGTTTCAAAATTATATTACTTCCAAATATTATAACCATATTCTATCTATATATTCATTGAATAAATATCCCAAAAACATTAAATTCTGGATCTCGTTTATTATTGTCAATATAATTTTTTTATGACTCTGAGCTACATCAATTTTCTACTGAATGGATATGACATACTATATAATTATCTCATCTATATCAGGTATAAATATATTTATTTATTATTATTTATCTCATAACATTTGATTTATTCACTACCTTATATATAGGTATTCATACCGAGTCATAGGATGATCATGTAAAAGCTATTGTTAATTCAAAACACAACTAGATTATAGTGTTGCTCTAAAACACCATTAAAATCAATAGAATAAGATCTAAACATATCATATTGTGGTTAAAAGGTTGTATTATACATAACATCTCTATTCATAAGATTCAAATGGTTGAAAATCAACTTTTTACCAAGGTCTTGCTGAAGAATTCCCTAGGATATCGAGGTAAATATTAGATCATGGTCAGATAAGACAGAAGTGGTGATCCCTGAGACCTTACCTCTTCATTAATGTATATCTCATAAATTGGATATTGATGGAATTCATCTCGGATGGAAATTAGGTGTGATGATTTCTTATTGAGATTGAATACCACTGAAATAGAATTATGGCCATTAATCATTTTGGGGAGTCCATTTAAAAAATAGATAACGATGGTTTCCAATTTACAATGTAGTATTGGTAATTATTATAAAATCCACATAGACTATTGTATCTAAATAAAGAATTCATGAAATACTAATAACTTAGATACTTACCAAGAAATATCTTTCTTCATATTGACCAACCATAAATACTCTTCTATATACATATACATATTTATTCAGCCAATATGAATACAGAATAAATAATAAAATGCCTCATCCAACAACTCCTTGTTTAGTTCTATTATATAATGAACACGTGAATGGTTCCTGAAACATATTACACCATCATAATCAATGTTAATCTTAAAAACAGTTCTCACCTTCTAATGTAGTTATACATCTTCATTCTACACCATTTTATTCTTTACTTGGAATGATGGTTTAACACTTTTCTGTAAAAGATAATATATCCCCATCATTAATGGATTCCATATTTATCATTATGAAAAACATAAATAATTAATCTTTTTTCATACACAACATAGATAATATAGAATAATCTTTTTTCACAAATAATCATCCATCATATTTTATTTCCTATGGCGGCAATGTATTGATAAATAATAATCATTAATCAGTAGCAACCATATCATCTTGTTAATATTCAACTCTTGTATTTAAATATATACTTTATCCTTTAAAAATAAGTATTAGTATCAGATGTTTCTATATAATGATAATGTCTCTATATCATTGATGAAAAAATTTTTGAAACAAACAACAATTAATATGTTGTGTAATTTTATTCATTAACATTAAACATTAAAGAGGCGTATGATATAAACATATAATTCTTCATGAGAATGTGTCTTAGTATATTATTCTAGGAATCATTATCAAATAAAATAAATTCAATACAAATGGTTAATATAATCATATATGATATGCATATCATTCCCTTTAGATCCTCAAAATTTTCTTCACATTAACTTTTATAAAGGAACATGGATCATTTCCATGTTAACATGGTATGTTGAGTGGACGGTTGTGTATATTCTATCAAAATATCCAATAATATCTAATCAAATATAAAAACATATTAATATTTTTCGTAGCTATTATTATATGCTAATTTTTAGTAACATCAATCTTTGATTGATTCAAAATGTACCCTCTCTTGAGATAATATGACCCAAAAAATAATCTGTATATAGCCATAAATCACTATTGGTAATTTTTTTCATACAACATATCCTTATTAATTTGCATCATCAAAAATATCAATAAATCAAAATGTTCTAATTTTATCATTAAATATATATTAATATCATTTAGAAAGACTATAATAAATATATCAATGTAATATATAAGATTATACACATTACATTCATGAAGATGATATGGGAATTAGTAAGAAAAAATGAATTATAATATATCAGTAGTGTCCATAAAACGTATGGAACGTTTTGTTATGTATACCACTCTTTTAGACCTTCATTTTATGGTCTCTAGAAAAATGTAAATATTGGATAATTATTGAGATAAACACAGTTGATCTAACAAGGATTAAATATAGTATAGTTGATAATTATTCCTAGTTTTAATCGTATGCATCTCTCTATAATCAACATATATTCATATAGATCCATTATAAGAAAATAATATCACCCCAAGGTGACACATGGGGTTTAATAAATTGTTTTTTAGGATTCTCCTAATGTTTTTATTAAATTATTTAAAATCAATCGAAGATATTCTATTGAGTGTATATGTGTGTCACTAACTATAATTTCTTTTTGAGAACTCAATATTATGATTCAAGAAGAGAATATGAAACAATTCTAGAAATAACTTTACTAAATCCTATACAATAAAAATATCATCGATTTTGAGTTTGTAGCTAATTAACTATGATAAAAACCAATTTTGAATAGGTGTCAAGACCCATAAAATAGATGTCATTTCCATCAGTTGTTCATATCTACTGTCAATTTAGATAGATTATCATAGGTTGGCTCATAATATCAAACATTAATTCTTTTCCTCATCAAATGCGGATATATATATATATAATTTATGCATAATATGACATCACATTCCACTATAAGGAGCATAAAATAATTTTCCATAAGTACATTCCCATAAAAATAAATAGAAAAAAGGAACATAAACCTGAGATATGATCATCATAACATTATGGGTTTTCGCAATAAATTAAACATAAAACTATTGTTGCTGAATTTTTATACAATTTTTAAAATTTTCATTTATAAAATCTGGGTAGATCTAGAGTCTAATACGAGATTAGATATTAAACTATTGATGGTATATTTCATTTTTACAATGTTGTTATCATACCATTCATTTGAAAAATAGATCACATGAAAGTTCCTTTTTTCAATCAACTTATGAGGATGCTGATATCAATAATCATTAATAACCTTAGGATTCATGTCCTGGTTATAAAAATTTCCACACAACATTCATTTGAAACACTAGAGTGTTGGTGGTGTATTAAATTGATAATTTTCTATACTCACATCATTATATAACTTCATTCCATTACATCACCACTCAAATTTAGGTTGAAATTCCCTTTAGTAATTAAAAACAAAACCATTATCCTTAGATAATTTCCTCATATTGTCCTTCTGAAAGATGATAATAAATTAGCCATCATATTATTTTCTACATGATTCATATAATTTCCTTTGAATTACATTATTTTTTTCATATCAATACCATTACATTGATGGAAAACTCCAACTTCAATTATCACCATGATAACACATCAACTGATTTCTTAATTTCCATTAAGTTACCATATGGCTAACTCATATTATATATTTGGTTTCAATCCACTAACCTATCGAATAACCTTACTTTCTTGTTAGATAAAAATATATATACATAAAATAAAATTCAGGTAATATTTTTCTCATAGGGACCCATGAATTATTTTCCCTTTTGCATTAGATTAAATAATTAAATCTCTATTATCATATTATGGATATGAGGAATGCACTTATTAAAAAAAATATTTACATAAATGCATCCCTTAAATGGATTTACTTTCATATAATTTCACTATTTTATTGATAATATTCCATCATTGATCTACTTATCCTTCCAATCGATAGACATCCAAAAAGTCTTTTTCATGATCCAAACACTAGAGATTGGAAATAATATTTTTTATTATACTAATCCACAACTCAAAATAAATTGATCACAAGTTTCACTAAATGAAGGAGTTTGTTTCCTAGTGAAATTCTAAAAAAAGGTTTCCCCCTTTTTTCATTTAGAATTTCAGCATGATTCTTAGATATAAATAGTTTTATGATCAAAACAATGGGATTTTTCAATGTAACTCAAATATCATTTTTTTTATCAAAATGGATATCATTTAATTTTCTATTTCATTCATCATTAATATGATTTCTTTTGTATGTAGTCATTAAATATACACAATAATCATAATGTGAGAAATAATAATCCTAGTGGGAAACCAAATAATCATGAAAAATAATTTCTAGGGAAACTAAAAATATATGACACCTTAGGTTTAACATAGTCTATTCATGGTCACCAACTATTCGTATACATAATTAATGTTCAAAAATATTTTTTGTTTTTTCAAAATATATCCCCTAAGATTGTTAGACCAAGTTTGTAGAAAGTATTGTTTTTGTTCATCAGGTGATGATCATGACAAATCCCAATATGCCCATTTCAAAGTTATTAACTCTAGAAATAAAATTTCTAGATCCATTTACACATGAATTATACATACATGAATATATTTTCTTTTACACCGCTCACTCTATTCATCACCAAAAGTGATGGACATTTGGAAACATATTGACTTATAGTAGGGTTTCCACTAATATTTTCCCTACCAAGGTTGCAATGGTTAACTAATCCTTTCTCTAATAATTTTATAGTAACCAATAATTATCAAATAATGATATTACATCTTAATATATTAATATTGATTACATATAATACCAATCCATGCCAAAATTTTATGGGTCTAATATCCTTATAAACATGGATATATAAACAAAAAATATATAGGTGACCCAGATAATATCCCATAAAGATCATCAAAATTGGATCCATTCTTAGATATGTCATATATATTACCATTCTTCATAAACAGTAAAAAGGAAACATAATAATGGATGATCATATATTATTAGTAAAGTTAAACAAGGGATATATTGGTGATCACTGAAATAAAAAATGAGATTAATGTTACGTGAACAAGAGTAAAACATTTGAAACCCAAACATAGAAAATTATATATCATAATCCTTATACAATCCCAAAATCATGCCAACTCATATGACATGAACCATATCGGTGCTAACGAACATGATCCCTAATAACATAACATTATCATAACACATTTATTTCCTAAGTAAACATAACCACATAAAATCATTACCTTATTATTCATTGATTATTTCTAAAGCTATAATATTTGAATGGGTTCACTACCTAATCCATTGTAGTAGTCAAGGATCACTCCCATGACCTTGATAGTGGATAAAGTCTCTTTAAAAACAATATTCACTATAATGATAGAAAATTGTATCGATATAATTTCCCTTATTTTAATTATGTTATGTCGTATGAATAACATAAGTTCACTTTGATAACACAATATAATCTTTATAAATAATGAATGATTAAAATAAGTGTTATTTAAATAAATTAAGGAACCTACGCAGATGGAACAGTAACTAAACTATTGGGATAGAAATATTACAATAAGGAATATCATTCTAGACAATATAATAGTAACCTCACCAATGAATGTGTATGTAAAATATGGGTATCTTATAAATGAAAATATGTATTATCTATATCATATAATAAGTAAAAAATTCTTAAATGAGATAAATTATGTGTTGGTATATTTATAATGCATAAATAGTTATAAATTTTTTTAATTAATATAATGTTTTGATATTAAATATTATTTCATACAATATATTCATAAATTATTAATCTTTTTTCTTATTATTATATGATATTTTTGTGAGACCTTAATTAATTTTTGAAAGTGTCTTAAATATAGTTATAAATATAAAATCAGTATTTTTCGAATAAATGATGACTTAATTAAAAATTAAATATATCATTGTTATTAATTCATTTTAATAAAATGAATTTCATTTTTTAATTATAAGAATAAAAAAATTCTTACTGTGAAAATCTAGGAATTTTCTAAAATAGTTGAACTTTTAGTGAATAGTGAAATACAGTAATTTATGGTATTTAACAAAATAAGAAAATAAACGAATTATTGTGTCATAGATGATATAAGGATGTTGTAATTACTCATTGGTTCAATCTCAATTTCTATAGTAACAATATTTAGTCACAATAATCAATACTATTGATAGTCTTGATCCAAAGTAATATTCAAATGTATTAAATAATCAAAATAGACCCCTCACCACCATTATTAATACCACCCTCACTACCCATTTTACTCACACCATATAAGACTTAATGATTATTAATATTCATCCTGATTCCACTTCCAAAACTCTTTCTCATGTTCTAGTCATTCTGTTCTCACCAAAAGACCATTTGTAAGTCTGTTAAGGTTGTTCTCATGGAGACTATTATGAAGTGGCAGAACCTTCCCTCTCTCTCATTTTATTCATTTTATTTTATTATCATTATTTAAAACGCCATATAAAATGTTACATGATATCTTAAATATCATAAATATTCATTACATTGATTTCCTAAATTTAGTTTCAATCTTCCCTTACATTGTCTTCCCTTTTTTATTAAAATGAAAACGTCATCCGGGAGTTGTCGATTCACCACCTTCATGGATGATGTTTTTTTCATTTTACAAAACTACCTTCATGGATTGTAATAAAACACATATAAAAGTTAAAAAAATATTTTTATTTTTATATTATAACTTATTTAGTGTTCTTTAACCCGTATATATACAAAATATTAATTAATAAAACAAAACATGTTCGTGATGATCAAAACCATTCCAAAATAATATAAATGATTATCATTAATGGCTTTTATAATTAATCATCATAATATCTAAAAAATGATATATATGACCATATAATCTTATTTAAGTTCATTAAGAACAATAAATTTCAATTCTTGATATCTTTTCCCAATTTACACGATTTTCATACATGTATACAAGTGAGTCGTTCTTGAAAACCAAGGAAATGTACACTCCAAAATGATGATATTGATTCTTATAACTCATTAGAAATCAATAAATAAATATAATAAGATTATAATACATAAAAGAAATATTTAATATGTTTTATATTAAATTATTAATTATGTAATTTCACTCTCTAAGAAATTAATTACCAGTGGAAAATGCTTTTGGACATATGGTAACTCTTTTCTCATCTCACTTTATTTTAGTGATATTTTCATTATTCATCGCATATTTCTTTAGTGTGGTGTATATATACTTCCATTTGTATATAATATCATAAATCTATTATTAATAATTTAAATTAATTTTTTAATTAATTATTATTAATATTTTTTGCATACATTTTGATTGATTACAAAGTGGCAGGTATTATCCTTAAACAAGCATATTTCCTTCAGGTTTTGCTTTCTCAATCTTTACCCCAATTCAATTCATAAGTATTCTTATGTAGACAACATAAATTCTATATTTATGTTCCTAAGATATTTAATTATCTCAATTAATCTTTATTTAATGGTGAAATACATGTTTTATAAAGTTCTTTTTTTAACACCTCCTGAAAATAAAGAAACATTAAAGGGAACATCCCAATTTCTCACCCATTTTCAAGAACACTAAAATATTTGTTTTAGGAAAAAAAATTAATCTATATTATTTTCATGAAAAACTATCTTATTTCATCTCTAGTTTTATGCAAAAAAATATTCATTATTTTTCATTAAATATGATTTTATATTTTCCTTTATACAACACTAAACTAGATCATTTCTAATATTTCTGAAACACTTTTTTTACATTTTTTCTCTTAATTTTTACATCATTTACCATTATCTATGAAAAAATTCCGTAAAAAATTCCTCTATGATTCCTCAAATATTATTTCATTATTTTTCCTTTACTTTCCAAATATATAATTCTTTACAATAATATTTTTTGACTGATACAAATGATTTTCCAAAATAACACTTCCTTGTAAAGTAAAAAGTGTATTTCCCTCAAACTTTTATCAATGATTTTATTAGAGTTTTTTAAAATATTTCAATACCCTCTAATGAATCTTATTATTAATTAATATTGATCATTTTTTTTAAACATAGAAATTTAATTGAAAGGTTTTTGATTATTTTTATTGGGGATGATCATTCTCAAAATCATTCTCTATATGACATATAATAATTTATAGTTTCATTTAATAAATGAGGAAATTATTTTAATTTCATATACTAAATTTAATATCTTTGTATATGTTTAATATTTTTAACCCCATTCATATGAGGAATGCATTGGACATAGTAATTGTCGGGTCGGACCATCTATACCCCCACAATACATTGATTGATCTCATGGTACAAACTAGGTCGTGTTTTAGCTGTTGCTTTACCCACTTATATAGATTCTTAGAATGAATCATTGAATGTATATTTATGATTTTCCGCAATAAGAATTACAATATTATGATATTAGTTATTTATAATCCATGTGATATATTGACTAGTAGAATATATGTGGTTAAGTTGCATTCTTATGTTATAATTTATTTTATGTTATTTGATAAACATTTATTTGGTCCATATTAAAATAAAATATATTTTTAATGGAATATGTTGTTAATAACCCCACTTTCTATATTTTTATGATTATTTATAAGATCTTCCATCATATTACATTCCATTATTAAGCATTTGAGATCACCCCTTTTTTTGTTTTAATTTTACCCCAGATCCCAAGATGTATATTATGGTTGACATGCATGTTTAATCAATAAGTGAAGTGCCCAGATTAGTGTGAATCACTGAGAGGGGGAGGGGGTGAATCAGTGATCCTTTAAAACATTTTACTAATTTATTCTTAATCAATTAAACCTCTATGGCTTGTTAAGGCCTCGATCCACTCTTCTTATGTCTCTCAACCTTTCCCGGATAATGCAGTAATGAAAAGGCACAGGAGACAAGGATTTACAAGGTTCGGCACCAAAGGCCTACATCCTTGCCATGCTCTCCCAGCATGGATTCTCCCATTATAATCTGTTAGTATTACAATGGTCGATACTGCATCCCACTGTATCTCTCCTGAGTCCCACAGGAGGGTCTTTATACTGCTTCACACAGTGTTACCAGAGTCCCACTGGCCTGCTCCAGAATCCCACTGAAGAGTTCTTCTCCCTGAGTCCCACAGGGTCTTCTCCTGGCTCCTCGAGTCACACGAGTAGCTCTTCTTCTCTTTAAGCTTCTTCAAGTATCCTCAGCTGTCTGGGATAAAGACTGCTGGCCTTGCTCTGTACCTCTGATCACTTGTGATGATCAGGACTTCTCGTCTTGCTCAGGATTTATCTCCTTCTTCTAAGGATGACCTGGCTTCTTTCTTCAAGAATCTTCAACAGCCTCTAAAAAGGTCTGTTGGTCTTGCTCAGCAACTTCTGATCACTTCTGTTGATCAGGCTCTTCTCAAATACTGAAAACTCAGACAAACAATATCTTTCACTTCAGTCTGCCTCAGTCTCACTCACTTCAACTTCATGAACTGAGTGCATGATAGCTCTGCATCCTCATGCACTGATTGCATGGCTTCTCAATACTCTTCAAGAACTCCTGGTCTTGGACAACTCAATTGCACACCACTGATTTGTCTCTGTTCACGTGTGCACGTGCATGCATGCATGCATGCACTTTCCCTTTCCTCTTCTTGGTGCAGTAGACCCAAAAAGGGTGTAACACTTTAAGCACACACCAACTCCTTGAACTTCACACACTTTATTCAATTTGGTTACACACTTAGAAGTGTGTTATACTCTAGTGTGAGTCCTCCCTTTTTTTCTTCTAAGTGTATACACACTTCTTAGTGCATACACTAGGTTCGGCCAACTTGTCTCTTTGAACACACTTGTTTCATTTTGCACACACTTAAAACTTGGCCTTCACTTCTTCTTGCACATCCCAACGGCTACGTCCTCCACTTTGTTTAGCACACACTTGGGTTCGGGTTCTTCAATTGCACACACACACAAGATGTGGTGGCCTTCACTGCCTTCAAACACTTAACCCTTAGGTGTAGTTATACTCATCCCGAACTCAAAGGAGGTGCGCAAGGGTGCAACTTCTCTTCTTCAACACTGCCTTCTTCTGTTTTTGCACACACAGCCCGAACTCCTTGGGTGAAAGGAAGGTGCGCAAGAGCAAGGGTACAAGATCACTTCTTGTCAAGCAAGCACCTCCTGCCGCATAAGTTTGCGGGCAGCGAGGGAAAGAGTCTCGAGCGCGCAAATATGCGTCTCGCATCCTTCCTGTCATGCAAGAGGTGCGCACAGGGATCTCCTCCTCCTCCTTCTTCTTGTCGCGCAAAGAAGTAGCGCGCAAGGAACTCAAGCTGCGCAAGTAAACTTACGCGAGGCTTCAACTTCGCGAGGCAGAGCTCTCACGGGACTCGGATTTTCAACAGAGTTTCAGCAAGCAACAATGAGGTCTCAGCCTCTCCTTTTATAGGCAGAGATGCCTCATATCTTCCGCGTGAGATAAATCTCGAATCACCGAAGATTTAGGATCTTCAAGATTTTCTCCAAATCTTGTTTTCCTTCGCTGTTTCATCGCGGGATTCTTCCTTTATTTTTTCCTCTACGTGCATGCGACTTTCAAACGCATGCATGGCTTCTTTCGGTCCAAACCATGAAGAACATAGACGCTCAAGGCCTCGGCACTTCATTTTCCTTCGGCCTCACTCGAATTCTCCCACTAGTTGCATGCAAGCTCATTTTAAAGCATGGTTGTGTTCATACGGCTCAGACGAACTCAATGGAGCCTTCGTCTTCGAAAATGGTGGCCGGGAGCTCGAAATCATCATTCGGGAGGCTCCTGGTTCGAACGGAGCTCGCGGGTGGCTTCGGGGTGGCTCGACGAAGGAGACGAGCCGGGAGCCGTCGGATCAAGCATTTGAGATACATCGGACGGCCGGATTAAATCGCGGCGCGTGGCAGATGAGATGAGTGGCTGCGATCCAGCGTGCGATGAGACGGACGGCTCAGATCTGTCCCGGGTGAAATTTCTGTGTCCCACATCGAATCGGCGCGCTGTTTTTCCGCGCTTTATCACCCTAGCGCCGCCTCAACCCCTCAGTTGAACTTCTCCCTCCACGGTGCCGCCCCGCACCGTGTTCTCCCTGCGGGCGCGCTCTGCGCCCACTCTCTGCTCCCTGCGGGCGCGCTACTGGCGCCCACTATGCTTCCTCGGGTGCGTGGGCTTCACCACCGCGTGCCCTCGGGGGCTTATACACGGCCCCTGCCACGCTCCTCCGGGCGTGCCCCAGGCTCCCATGCGGTGTCCTACGGGTGCGCCCCTGCCTCAAGGATGCTGCCATGGCCTTTGAGGGTTCCCCATGGGCGTGGTGACCTTGAGTCCCACAAGTGCCTTGGGTGATGACCCTCGGCTGGCCTCCTTGGTGTCCTTATTTTTTGCTAAGTATAGGAATAAAGACTTTGTATAAAAATAAAGTATCCCCATATGCCAAATGCCACTTGAAGCCTTCTTCCTCATTTTTTCTCATCTTCTTCTTCATTTGAATTCCTCACTCCTTCTCAACAAATATTCATTACTTATGAGGGAAATTCTTGAAGGTTCTCTCTTCATCAACCGAGCTCTTAATCACATAAATTATTCAATGAACTTCATTGATCTAATCAGAGATCAAGTTGGATCATCTTCATGTTCACATGCACTTACTGATAGTTCATGGACTTCATTAATCCACTTCATCCACTCAGTGATTGTGGATGGATCTCCTTTCATCTCCTAATGCATTGTCAATACAATGCATGGACTTCTATCATTGTTGTGACTTTGTATCATCTTGATACAAGTTCTTTGAACTTTAAGAACAACTCAACAATCGTCAGATGTAATGATGCTCCATCATCATTCTTCAAGTGTTTTCACTTAGTATCACCTTGATACAAGTATTGAAACATTAAGATCAGTTCTACAATCATCTGATATTACTAGAGAATGTTTCAACCACATATTCTATTCCACTTAGTGAATCTCCTAAGTGACATGCATCTTAGTACCATGTCCATTCTCCATTCATCACCAACACCATCACAACCTTTGTCATTCACATCGTGACATTCCTTGACTTCCATTCATTCCAAGACAACATCATGCCTCATTGACAACAAATGCAACACAGTGCACTTCAATAAGAATATGGGATATTTCCAGTTGAGTTTCTATATTTTATTTAATTACATTTTGTAATGTTACAATTATTTTTGAATCTTTCTTTCAAAATATATGAATATCTTTAGTCTTATAGGATATGATTTCTTGTTCATAGTACCAATGTATTAATGTTAAGAACCAGCTTCTTGGCAACTAGGGTAGGGGTCTTTGATGTTGGTATCATAGAAAGTATTGTATATGAATTGGAAACTACATTATGAAAACATATATTGGGGAAATATAACCACATAACTAACCTTAGTAACACTCCCAAAGTAACCAGTCTTTTGATTTAAAGAGTACTTATACCTAGATGTTCAATTTAGGATTATGTGATTCATAGGTTCTATGATTATAAATAACGTTTCATAATGATAAAATATAATATAGGGTATATATTTATCTCAAAATTGTGTATATTGGAAGCAATGCAAACTATATCGATACATGTATTTCTTTTGGCAGTGCCCTCCAATGTGAGAAAATTATATTGGAGATGGATTTGTAACTAGATCTGTTCAAATTAATAACATATTGGGAGATATTACTCATGTTATTTTCAATAACCATTCCTGTATATATCATCCTACGGATCCACAATGCCATGTAACAATGATCGACAATTTTATGTGACAGGAACCTCTAACATTCAATGGGACTACAAATCCATTTACAACTGAGAAATGGATAAGTTCATTAGAGATGATATTTATCACATTGGGAAGTATTGAAAGGGATAAGGTTATCATGGTAGTTTATAATCTATTGAGAGATGAAGATCAATGATGGTAATTAATTCCAAACACAATGGATAAGGAAATAATTGAAAATATTGAATGGAATGATTTTATGGAATTTTTCTTGGATTAAATGTTTCCACCATGAACAGTGAGAATATATGGAGAGTAAATTCATGAGTATATAATAAAAAAAGGGTAAAAATGTTTATAAGCATAAAGACACCAATACAGCGATAGAAAAAAATACTACAAACTATATACATAACCCAAGGAGTAAGATTGAATTTTTCTTCAATATGTATAATTAAATTCATCAATGGGTACTAATATTCAAAGCATTCTAATCATACAAGGATATAATATCATGTTACATAATGATGGAAAAAATAATTTTCCAAGCCATATGTCTTCAAAGGGAAGAAAGAGAATAAGAAGATAAAATAGAAAATGAGGGATAAAGGGAAAACGGAAAGAATGATTTTCCCACATGTGATAATTATGGATGAAAACACCCCCATACTTGGTTAAAAGTAAAATGATCTTGCTTTAAGTGTGGACAAATAACCCACCATGATCATGACTTTATGCGAAATAAATAACATTTTGAGGTTAAATGGCTCAACTATAAATATATGGGGATCTATGAAAACGAATTACATATTCTCCATGGGAATAGACCCTAATAGAAGCTATGTGATCAGAGTCATGCATATGTTATTACCACTGATGAACTGGATTGAATAATTTTCTATAATTTGGATTAAATAATTATGTTTTAAAATTACATTAATCGATGATATTAAGGTTGTAAGAATTATGAAATATATATTTATTGTATTGTAGTAATTTTTCATTGTGGATTTGAAAGCATGAGTTAAATGGTATAAATAAAATTGTTTCAATGCAAATTTTATCTTTTTCAAAACATGTGATTAATGTAATATAACCCTTAATATGTGCTTCATGATTCGATAATAATAATAAAGAGACATTTACAATACTGGGGACCATAAAGGTAGTTGGATATTTGATGGTTTATATTATATTAAATGAGATTATTTGATGTTTGTATTAATGTAATATACTCAACAATATGGTAATTTTTATTTTATATTAATGCATGTTATCATTTAGGTTTTAAACAGATCGAGGAATTCATGTTATTGGTATGTGACATTAAGAGTTACGTTATGTTGTTTGGGGAAACTGATTCTTTTTTGATTTTTTAATCTTAGAGACCTTATTTATATTGTTCTGGATGTCTAATTTGGACAACCATGTTTTAGAAGATTAATAAGATTAACTAATTTTAGAATGGATTGTTGATATTATCAATTAATATTGAATTTTGATTTATCATATTGGATATCATGTGATTACAATGTTTCTTTTAGTAAATATTTTATTGCCTCAGGAATTAATTATGGATTATTTGATGGAAGTTCTCCATGCATACAAATTTCTCTTGAATATTTATCTCCCTGTTTATGAAATGAAGTAGAAAAAAATTTGAAGAATAACTAAAGGATTAGATTATGCTTATGACATAGAATATAATAATGTATCATTCTCATAACATGTTATTATGAGAATGTTTTAATAACAAAATTTATCATGTGGGTTCCCGATAATGGAATTTTCACATATCAATCTTTAATTTTTTAACTACAATTAGAAATTGAGAGGATGCAATTTTTTTAAAAAGGGAAGAATGTAATGAATCAATATTTTACCAATGGAATTTCACTTCATATAATTATATTTTATAGTATAAATCATATAAAATTACATAAATAACACATTAAAAACATTATAAACAAATAATAAATGAAATAAGAGGTATTTATAAAAATTAAGGTACTATTATTGATGGAAGAGTAACATGACCATAATAATTGTTATATGACCATTTGGAATAGTAATCGAGGGAATAGAATTATAAAGACACCTATAAAAGTGTAAATAAATCTTTTTTATCTTATATAATAAAATATGAATAATTTATATCTTGGATTATATAAATAAATGTTTTAAAAATGATAAATTAAGTCTTGGTATTTTTTTAATGAGTAAATGATTATTTAAAATTTTATAATTAATACAATTTTTTTTAAAAATAAATTTCAAAATAAATTTTCATAAATTAATACTTTGTGGTCTTATTATAATAAGATACTTTTTTGAGACCTTAATTAATTTTTCATAGTGTCAAAAAATTAGTTATAAATTTAAAAGTGGTATTTTTCACAAAATTAATTATTTTAATTATAAATAAAATTTCTCATAGTTAGAATACTATTTTTATAAAATAGTGTCCATTTTGGTATTCTACATGTCAAAAAATGGTTTTCGTGAATTCTTGGGATACTTATAAAATAGTAGAATTTTTTAGGGACTATTGAAAACAGTATTTTATAGTAATTAACATTTTCAGTAAGTAAATGAATTATTTAGTCATGTAAAATGTAAATATGAGGTAATAACTAATTGGTTTTAACTAAAATTATCATGATAAAATATATAGTCAAAATAATCAATACTAATGATAGTCTTGAGTGATATTAATAAACTAATTAATTAAATAATCAAACAACACCACTCTCCCCCATGATAAGTACCACCCCTTCACCTCAAACCTTATAATACTTGAGGATTACTAAAATTATTCCTTATTACTCTCACAAACCTCTTCCTCAAGTTATAGACTTTCTGGAATCACCAAAAGACCATTCCGAAGTCACTTAATGAGGTTTTCAAGGAGACTATACTCAAGTGGTAAATCCTTCCATCCCCCTCATTTAATTTGTTTTCTTTTATTACCATTCACATAAATCCACTGTAAAATATAACATGATAAATACAGTATCATATATATATATTATAATGTTATTATGATACTGGTATGTCCACCACCAATTCACTTCTCCTCCACTATTGTTTTAAAAATGAAAACATCGTCCAGATGTGTCGATTCACCACCTTTGTGGATGATGATTCAATGTTCTTTTTATAATACCACCTCTATGTGTTGTCATAAAACTATTATAAAGCTCCAAAATTATTTTAAAATTTATAATAAAATATATTTATTCTTCTATAACCTTTATATAAAATATTTATTAACAATACAAAACTAGTAAGTTATGATAAAAAATGCCAAAATAATCAAAAGTGTTTTAATTAACATTTTCTCTAATGAATAATCCTAATATATGAAAAAAAAGTGAAATATAAGACAATTAAATATTAATTAATTTCATTAATAACATAGAATTTAAATTTTGGATAATTATTCTAATTTTATAAAATCATTCAAACATGTATATAAGTGAGCCAATGAGGAAACCCATGAAAATAAACACTCTCAAATGATAGAAATGAATATGATAACTCATAAAAGGCCATAAGTGAACTCAATAAAACCGTAATTAATAAAATAAATGTTTTATAGGTTCTTAATTAAATTATTAATGAACTTAATTTTATTATCCATGACATTAAGTACAATAATAGAATGCATTCATACATAAAGTAATGGTTTTCTCATCTCGCATTTTTTATCTGATATTTTCCTTATCACCACCTATTTATTGTGTGTATTTTATTTATACTTATATTTGATATATAATCTCTTAAATCATTTATACTTAATGGTATTCAGTTTTTCATTTTATGGTTATTAATTTTTGGGGCATACAATTCGATTGATTACGGAGTGATAAGGGATTCTCACTAAACCTCTATTTTTCTTTTGGGTAACACTTTCTAACTTTTACCTCAATGTATTACATAATTATTATTATTTAATACTTATAAATTTTATGTTTATGTTACAAATATATTTACTAACGTCAATTATTATATATTTTATATTAAAATACATGTTTTATAAATTTCATTTTTAGATTCATCTTGATAACCATTCTCGATGAAAGGGAACTTATCAATTTCACACCTATATTGAACAACACTCCATATTCTATTTTAACCCCCAATATTTTTATGAAATTGAGATATTTAGCATGAATAAATATCTATTTTCATATTTTTTTTATGAAATCAATTTTTCCTTTATCCTCTTTTAAAAATCTTTTATATTTTCTCGTAAACTAATTTGAAGTGGATAATTTCTATTTGTTTCCTTAGAACACTTTTTACATGTTTTAATTAATTTGGACATCATTTATCATGATCTATGATATATTTCTGTATGATTTTTTAAATAACCATCAAATATAATTTCATTATCCCTCCTGTTTATTTTATGTGATAAAAATATTTATAATCATAATTTATTATAAATAAAAATGATCTTACAAAAGAACTCGTATTACCAAAGTAAAAAATGGAATTTCTATGAAGTAATTTTCAATGATTTTAATAGTGTTTTTTCTTATATTTTAATAAAATGTGTTGAATATTATTCTTAATTTATATTCAACTATTATATTACCATCTATGTATATTTAATATAATGGTTTAGGGTTAATTTTTTACTGGGTATGTATTATCTTGATACAATTCCCCAGATTACTCTAGATAGTTTAGGATTATCTTTAGTGATTTTCCAAATTATTTTCATTTCATATGCTATATTAAATATGAATATATATGTTATCTTCATGCCTATTATATACTGAATGCAATGTACTTTGTATGAGTAGGGTGAGGCCATCTATATCCCCTCGAAGCATCAGTTAGTCTCAAAAGGCATATTAGACGAAGTTTTTTCTAAGTACTTATCCATTTATGTAGATTCATGGCATGAATCAGTGAAAGTATGTTTATGATTCCCCACATTATGCATTACATCATTATGATATTATTTTTTGATAATTCATCTGATTATTTAACTGTTATAATATCCATGGGTAAATATCATTCTTATGTGACAATTTAGGTTGAATTATTTGATCACTTTTTATTCCTGCAATATTATGCTAATGTTAATATTTTAATTACATGTGTTGTTTTTTATTCATATTTCCTTATTGTTTAATTTTTTAATGTTATCTTCCACTATATTTGTTACCCATACAGAGTATCTGAGATGACCAATTTTTATGTTTTATTTTTCCACAGGATGTGATGATATATATTATGATTGAAATACATCTACAATATAGAAGAATATAGACTTTTCTAAAGGTGAATCTATGTTTTATTTCAATTCATGTTGAAATATAAAAATTCTATTTGTGTAATATTTTTAAAATATATTACATTATTATATTCTTTGGGATGTGAATTCTTATTTGTAGTACCAATGTAATAACATAATTCACTGTATCATGGATATTATTGTCTTGGTATTAAAATTAACTCCACATTCCATTAACATTTATCTCCCGAGATATCAATCAATTCCCAACATAGTGGAAGTAAATATAGTTCAAATCTCCCTGGTTAGATAATGAAAATCATAAAAATGAGTTTCATAATATCATAAAACATTGATCATATAATATAAATAGATAAATAAATTGGTTTCAAAACAATTTTATAATGGAATATCCCATTGAAATTAACGTTTTTCATAAACATTTCATCAGTTCAACATACAATAACCCAAGGAAAATGAATGTGTTTTGTGAACATAAAATAATCATAAATATAAACCATCCATAGAAAGGACAAGGAAGTAAAAATTATATCACATTCCTAGTAATTAAAAATCAATATCAATGGTTGTTTTAATTAATAAAAATAACTTCATAAAAAGATCATTAAAAAGTCTTGAGGAAAATATACTTTCCATTTTGACATTACATTATTAAAATATATAAATATAAAAACATTTAAACATTTTTTTAAAAAACATCCTCAAAATAATGTATATTATGATTAAATGTGTTTATTTTTTATGAGATCATGAAATTATTTACATGAAGTATATATTATAAGAAAATTTATCATTCACTCCTTTTAAAGAAATATATCTTCATTATTTAATGAAAAGAATATTCATTTTTTTAAAAAAATTAAACGGTAAAAAATGGCTAAAAATAAAATTAAAAAGACATTTGATAACATAATAAACATTTTTGAAATTTTTTTTAAATCATGGACATATAAGTGAATACGTTTTTGAGTGAAGGGATATATAATATTTTTACTGTGATGATGTGATTTTGGACACTTGATTACATAAATAGAAGAAAATAAAGAAATAAATATAACATCATGAACAAATAAATGGATAAGAAGATTATATAGTATATTGAATTTTATATCATAATAATTCATTATCAAAATCTAAACCATAAAAAATCTCGATAAATAATAAGATTTTATTATTAAACTATTACCACATTAGAAACCATTCAATTATAATACACATAAAAGAGAAAATATCCTAAGGATATGTATACCCAATAATTTTTATTATAATAATAATATATTAAATTTATTTGTAGTATATATATTGCATGAATGTCATAAGTGGTTAATATGTCATGTTTCTATATAAAATAAAAGGGAGATGAAAATCAATTATCTCAAATATCATCATTCTTCAAAATAACTACAACATATAAAAATATAAATATATGTTTACTATTATTATATTAAATATAAATAATATATATCATACCATATATAATTTTCTTATAACCATTTATCATATTCTTATTAACAATTCGTTATTGAAGACAATGTTTGGGAGATAAAGACTTTGTTTTTTCCTGTATATTTTGGTTTTCTAGTTTTTTCCTCATACTTTCATTATTTTTATATGATATACATAATATAAATAAATAAATAATAATCATATAAATTAAATATATACTTAATTATATATAAACATTAATTTAAATATAGAATAATTAATTACACTGATAAGGGAGACAATAAGTCATACAGACACATAAATGTTATTTATAAACGTCAAAAAATAGGAAATAAATTATATAATAAATAAATATTAAAGAATCCTTTTTATATCATATTTATCATAAATATCCATAAAATATATTATTATTACATTCTATGGGAAATTAAAATGATAAATGTATCACATTCCATAAGGGAGGTGGTAGTTGACACGTATATATGAACGATGTAATCGTTTTTAAACAGATTAGATGGTAAGAAGGATGATGTGATATTATAGTTCATGAAGTAATTTTTTTCAATAATAATAATAATAATAACATATATATAAAATTTACCCTTATATCCATCTTTGAGAGGTGGTTAAGGAAAAATAATTACCTCAGTTTGTGAGGTGGTAGTCAAACGGACACACGATCAACAAATTTATATAACATTTTATTGAAGAAGAGATGGAAAAATGTTATAAAATTAACATAATTAAATCATTACACGTTATAGATATTTATTTCAATATATCATAATGGTCGGATAATATTTATAAGAGGTTCATGAAATAATAAAATAAATATTATCTATTAAGAACTATAATAGCCCCTAATCTATACTCCAAAATCCAATGCAAAAATCATAAATATTAATTTTTTTAATTTTACCCCGATGAAGGTGGCCATATATCACCATAAAAAACATAAATAATCAATGAAAAATATTTGATCACTAACATACCTAGGGACTATTTAGGTTTTTAGTTTTATAGAAATAAGACAAACTCAAACTTAACAAATACTGCATACTTTAAGAGAGTATGTTTCCCACATTACCCAAATTATTATATTTCATAATATGGAGTAAAAATAAAACATATAAATAAAAAATATCACAAAAAAGTTATAGAAACTAGGTATTTAAAATTATTCTTTTTACCCTAAAGATATGGAAACATAAGAAGGGTGAGTTCAATAGCTCAGTAAGGGTGCACATAAGCATTAATAATTTAGTTTTATGAGTGAGAATGAGAATAGAAAAATGGAATGATAACATAATGAATTTGAATGAAAATAAAATAATAATATTAAAACCCATAAATTTATAGATAAAATTTCCTGAAACATTTCCTAATTATTTATAAATTTTAAGAGTCATAAGGATCAATAATAATTGTCCATGTGATATGAATCTTGATCAAAGGAATCTTTAAAAACCTACAGAAACCATATTGAAAATATACTGTTATCTTGGGACATTATTCTTCTAATCCCTATATAGAGCCCTTAAAAGGTCCAATAACCACATGTCATACTTCTATACCCAATTAGTTTGAGTGTTATCTGGGCGCACCCGTAATTTAAGCTATATCAAGGTCACATGTAAGGTATAATGGGGATCAACCGTTTATAATCAATGTAAAATAACCATACCATTAAAAAAGTACATATAATGTACATATTATCATTAAACTCAGAAAAAACTTCCTTTATTATGTTAATAACATGATTTACCATTGGAATGTAAACTAATTCCACCACAATCCCATTGAAATATAATTAACACAGAGAAGAGAAAATAGTTCCTTGAAAATATATTTGAAAATAAATAATACATCCATATATACAATTAGGATTGTATAATTAAAAAATTTCATAATTTTAAAAAATGATTTATCAATGTAATTTGGTGATGATGAATGAAAATACTAATACAAAATCACTAAAAACATTTTCAAGGAAAATACTCTTTTTACATTCAAAGTAACATTTAAAAAATAATACTTCAAGAATAAATTTGAAAATAAATTTATTTGAATATATATTTGGAAAAAAATATAGAATGTTTAAAATTTGTATGTATATATATATATGATATGGGAAATTTTATTGACACCATAAATTTTAAAAATAGATAATATTTTCAAACATTTTTTTAATAGGAGTCATAGGTGACTCATTTGGAAGACATTGAGAAATTTAATTTTTTAAACATTTTAAAATATTATAAAAGATAATGTAAAATAATTTTATTGAATGAATCATGTTTATAAAATAAGGTTTTTAAAATTATTTTTGGAATAATAGATATATAAGAGAAAGATTACAGATTAAAAATAAGATACAAGATAAGTATATCTTATAAATATATTTCTTGATGTTTCTTTAACAATTAGGGAGGAAATAAAATTATACATGAAATCCATATTAATAAATACTTTAATATAAAATATATTATCTTCATTAAAACAAGAACATTTTATTTTCTCCAAAATAACCTTTAATATAAACAATCCTTATCACGAACCGAATCCGGTCACTATCTAAAATAGAACAAAAACATGCATGCAATGAGGCCAGAAGGGAATTCCTGATCCCCATGGCCTAGAACAAGTTACTGAGTACCAGAAAGTAAAAAATGTGAACTATTTACATGAGTTTATAAACATAAAAGAGAAAATCAATCTAATAAAATAAATCTAGATTTTTTAAATAAAATTATCTTTCTTAAAATTTCATAATTTAATTACACGACATAAAACAATGCTTAAAGACCATTAAGAAGGTAAAAAACCCGAAATTATATCCCAAGAACTTCCACATGGCAAGAATAACCTCCATCAAGTCTTATATACTACACCACAACACATTGTACTGCTAAAACCAGCATCATAAGCACCAATTCTGTACCCAAACCTACGGAAAAAAAATCAGCAAGTCTACTTCCACCTGAAGGTGTAATTATGGTGTGAAAAAAATCCTAGTATTATTCCACCACTAATAGATACCATGTGATAAACATTCAATGATAAAATTCTACATGTTTTCAAAAACATGAAATGGAAGATACAATTTCTAAAAGATGAAACATTAAAAATTAAAATAGTTTTCAATTGGGCTATTTTAATGAGTCAACACATTTAAATAAAATTCCAAAGCTACAAAAATTTCAAGCCAAAAATAATTTATGTCGATGGGATGAATAAATCATCTAATGAGGCAAAGAAATAGGAAATAACCCCTAGGCTATAGCTTGTTTTCTGTCATAGGTACCTCGTATCTCGGTGAGAGTAACCATCACAATATCTATCCTCATTCACAAGACACTATTAAAGAACATACCCATAACACAGTAGTACCCAATTATCATCATCACCATTATTTAGTTAGTGTTGTAATTTTCAATCATACAATGTGAAGATGAGGCCAAACCCCATGGGATAACTATCATACTAGTACACGTCCACCCACCAAGATACACGAGTTTACCTCTTGTGGTCAAACAAGTTCATAAGGCATGAAATAGAATATCACATTAAAATACCACTCCCACATCGTAAATCAACCAAACTTTCCACATTTACATCACACAAGCACATCGTCCGCCTTTTCATTCAAATTGATTTTGAAATCCAACTCATACAAAAATAGCCCACAACACATTTTTTATAACTTTAAAAATATAACACATCCTTTAACAATTTTATAAAATCCTTCCCAAGATGAAAAACAAAACATAACCACCCACTCACAAGTTAAATAATACCCTTTTCATAAACAAAATCCATTTTTCACAAAATACTCACACAAAACAGCCCACATCACGTTCACATAACTTTCACATTTCAATAATTATGTTAAACATTTTTATAATACATTTCTAAAAGGATACACATATCATGAAAAACCCATTCACATTTAAAATGCAACATTTTATAGTATAAACAATCCAAAACGGTTTTTTAATAGGGTATCACTGCTTACATAAATCATTAAACCATTCAAATATTTCATAAAACAACTATAAGGAGTATACCATAGCATTGCACAAAAAACACATTTCAAAACCATATTTGAAGGAAAAAATTACAACAATACCAATCCAAAATAGAATATAAAGCCCTAGAGAGATTTAATAAACCACTATAAAGTGATATATAATCATTTTGAATAATACAATTAAAGATTCACTTGAAAACACACAAATTTTCATAAAATAGTTTTAAGAGGTATAACATGGTTTGACACATAAAACCCATTAAAACCCCTCTTTAAAACCCAATAGAACAAAAAGACACATCCAAATCAGTATTTTAATCCAAAATATTATTTCATAATCCAATTTCATATGTTATAAAATACACCCAAATAATACCCCAAGAGTTACACATTAAAAACACCCAATTTGAATACAAAATGCAACTATATAATTAAACGCTTAAACAAAGTAATCATAAACAATTTTTACACAACAAAACACATATTAGGAATATGAAAAATGAGTAAATACATCAGGATAGCATATAATAGAATGGTTACACATGTAATCACTTACCTTTTTGTGTTGAAACCCTCAAAACATGGTGTAAAACATCAACTGCACCACCCCCACACAACAAGGCTTGAAAACCAACCCTAAACCACAATATTTTACCAAAATGTCAACAAATAAAAACTAGTTTCTAACCATAACCTCTTGACATTATAGAACATCTTGAAAGAAGGATAAACCCCTAAGGAAAATGGAATAAACCAAGAATGAATCACTTACCTTGAACAATCTAGAAGAAATCACCCCAAATCCACCAAAGGTTGAATCTCCAAGCAACCAAAACTGATAGATATGCGGGAATTAGTCTTAGTAGGTTTTTTGGGGACTAAAATGGGGGATAATGAGTGAAAATGGAATGTTTTATTAAGGAATCAAATTACACTCCCATATCTGGATGATTTGAGAAACCATAAGATGTTTTTCCCAAATCTGAGATCCAAATGAGCTCCAATGTTGAGAAACAGATAATAGGAGTGAGAATAAGGTTTTTTTATTTGGTTGAGAGGTGTAATAATAAAAAAAAAGTAAAAAATAAATGATATATTGAAATTCTTAAAAAAATAATGTAATGTTGGATATGGGATTACGGGCTAGCCCAAAACCGTAATAAAAATCCCAAATCCAATATTATTATAGATTACTATGGGGTCCAAATTAATATGGTGGTATTAATATACCAGGGGATTGCAATTGGGAAGTGTAATGGGGGTAAAATTTGAAAAATGGAAGGAATTATAAAAAAAATTATTTTTAAATTTAAAAATGGGATCACAGTTTGGCCTAAATTTTGAAAACGCACCATTTCCACCAAAATTAATGGGAAACCACCAAAACAAAGAAATAATGGAAATTAAATGAAAAACTCCATTAAAATTACTAATGGATGTGATATTTATCCCAGCCATAAAACATTACTCTCTCAAAAATTGACATCAAGGCCAAAGGAAAAAACCAAACCCAACAGAAAGGACAAAATGGACTCCTTTTCCAAGTTTCACCCACCCAAAAAAGGACAAAACACCTTTAGTTGATCAATAAAAATGGAATACTCTCACTACCCAAAAAAACACAACTTCCAAAAATTATTATGTAAAATAATATTTTATCCCAAAATAGAACTCTTCAAACACTATCCCAACATGATTCCAACAATTTACCCAAATAAACAACAACTACAAACAAGGTTATACATACATTACTTTAACCATACTATTGGGAATTCTCCACTCCCAAAGCTTACCCAAAGAAGATGTAGGTAGTTAGATAGCTCCAAAAAAGACTACCTTCCACAATGAAAAGAATAGGGTCCAATCTGAGTTACAAGTATGGGGAGTCAAAAATGGGGTCCCCACCATAAGAGACATCTCAAATTTTCTTGAGACTAGATCATGACACTAATAGGGGAGGCCCGAACATGATCCATGGTTCATGGGATAGAACTACATTCAAAATTTACAATGGAATATAGATGAGAATCATTTTGTGTCTCCCCACCATAACAACCAACCATCTTAACTGACCACCATGGGCCGATATAAGAAGAACCCTAATTTAAAGAGTTGGGGTGGTCGCGCAGTTAATTCGAATGGTTTGAGAGAATGTGCGCTAACCATATGGATCATTCTACTTGTAGGTTTTTCTGGGGCATAGTTACTACAAAAAATGCACAAAACATTCACTCATACTATCTAGAAAAATTCACAACCATACTCCAAAAACTCAATGAAAACCAAATGGGATCAGAATAACTTTGGGAAACAACATTGATATCAGGTCCAACCACCTATTTCCGTCATAGAAGAACAACCATATAATGATGGAAAAAACATAGGTTTAAACTATTACCCATATTTCATACTGAGGATATGACATTGTATAAGGTTTTAAACAACCCTGGGATTTCCCATGTCATTGTGTCAGCTACTCTCTATGACCTTTTGTTGGAGATGAAATGATTGAAGCATCTTCGGCCACGTAGTTAGGCATTGGAAACCCCTAAACTGAACATTTACATTCGTTTCCATTAAAAAATTCCCAAATCCCAGATGGGTTCACCGAGACATTACACATTCCAAAACACACTTTATCCTAACCCACAATTTCACTACTACAAGGGATTATAAGACACACACACAAAAAACAACTTGTTTCTTCTAGTGAGAAACAATTGAATGAAAGGAAACATATAATCACATTTATATGAAAAGAATGATTTTGATGTTTAAACATGAGAGATAAATTAACACCATGTTAGAGACTCTTAAGTGATTTCCTAACCTTCACCTTTATAATCAACGAGAACGCGACATCACAAGGCATCACCGAACATGACCATTGTGACTTATAGAAGCAATACATGAATGGGGACCTTATTCAAAGTCCTCAAACAACACACAATTCTAGAAAGTGTCCACAATAGCATCTCATGACAAGATTTACCACATTGGTTGTTTAACATAAACCCCTTCTTTGAAGAGAATACAAAGGACATAGCGTCCTTCTTAGACACCCTCCAGATACTCATACACACTAACAACCCCAGACCACTTCAACCATCAATGATTCATGTAAATTAAGAAACTAACGTATCATTTAACCTTCCTCGAGAACACTCTCACTATAAGAGAGTCCACAAAATAATGAATGTAAATGGTGTAACCTCAACCTCCCAAGCTTGAGAAAAGGATTCCATATATAGGTCAACTAAAGGATTTTCCAATTGAGAAACAATTTGGGTTGCACGTCAATCATGCAATAAACTTTAATGGGGGAGTACCTTATCTAAAAAAATAACCTAAGGACCCAACCATGCGGGTGAAATGGATGAAATGTTCCACAATCTATAACTAAACACGTGAGGGGAACAACTCTAAAGGCTTCTTGAACTTTTCTCAGAAGATACCACTAACCATCCCTTCAACCTAGCTTACCGACCAAACCCAATCCCGAAACACGGTTCAAATATGAGGGGATTTTTGACTCAAAACATCCCATAATATAAAAAGATTTAAAATCACATAATACACACCAACCCAAACCATTCATCAAGACATCAAGTTTTCCATTAAAAACATTTCTTTGAAAAAAATGGTTCAGCAGTTAGCGTATCCACCAATGGTACCCCATGAGCCTCATACATGCATGTTTCTGTGGCACACTGGGCCCCCTACTCATATCCATACCATCAATAATATATTCATTCCATTAACCATCCATTAATTAATATAACCCCATTCATGTGATTGCTCCCAGAAACACCAAAGGTTAAAACAAAAATTAATTCCACTTTTCAAAACCAAAACTATCAACCCATATATCTTCTTTCTCAAGACTTATAATAAAAAAATCAAAATCCTAGTCATTCAAATGAATACAACCTTTCAATTAATACTCAACTATTTCAAAACATCGCATCCCATAAAACACCTTTTAATAGTTTAGAAGACTCTATTGGGAACACTTTTTCAAAACCAACTTTATAAAAGTTCATGTTTTCAAGATGGGTAATCAAAAAATTTTCCATTTAAAAACAATGATTAAAATTAATTACCACAATTTAAAAATCCAACCATTGTATATTTATTATAAAATCACTTCACAAAAACATTATGCTTCTTAAAAATAAGTTATTCTTTCTTTAAAACCTAATTTCCATGATTTCAAAACTAAAGGACACTGGACAATACAATGGGAAAATAGTTTCGGTGGGTGACTATGACATATGTTTGGTATCCATATTATAATAAATTCACCATCATGAGGAGTCATATAGGTAAATATTCCTTGCTCCACATGGATATCCATGCCTAGTGAGCTCACTTAGACCATTAAACCTCTATCTTTTAATTTCCCATAATAATCATCCAACTAAGAAAACCAAAGGACTCAGATGAATCCCAAATTCCCATGACAACTCTAATCTCATAATAAGGCGTCCTGTACAAACATAGTACCCATAACTGGAACCTCATGTCCTGAAAATCCTAACTATAGTCTATCCTAACTATTCCACTATATAACATTACCCAAAGAGTTAACCTGCATTCTGATACAATTTTGTAACGAACTGAATCGGTTCACCATATAAAACAGCACCAACACCATCCCACGATATGTCCCAAAGAGTATTACCGATCCCCATGGGCTGGATAATGTGCTCGGGTTTCATTAACTGAGAATTGGAAGTGTTTTACTTGAGTTTAAAAACCTAAAATAGCAAATAAATCTAATAAAAAGAATCTGGATTTTTTAGAAAAATATTGTTTTATAAAATTTCGTAATTTAATTACACAACCTAAAATAGTGATTAAAGACCATAAAAAGGTAAAAAACTAGATATTATAGCCCAATAACCTCTGCATGTCAAGAGGTACGTCCCTCAATCCATATCTACAACACAACATCTCGTTGCACCGCTAAAACCATAACTATAGGCACAAAATGTTATACCCAAACCTGCAGAACAAACATCAGTAACTCTACTTACACACAGAGGTGTAATTAGGGTGTGATCCAAATCCCATTAGGAGGACACTGCATATAAATTACATGTTATAGACATTCACAGATGAAAAGCATGCATGTTTTCAAAAACACGAAATTCTAGTAACAATTTCTAAAATATGAAACATTAAAAATTAAAAGAGTTTTCTAGTGGGTTATTTTAAACAATCAACACTATTAAAAAAATAAAAAACCTATTTTAATAACCAGACTAACATACCATATTCTTATGGTAACAGTAAATCATTTAATGAGCAAATGCAACAGGAAATAACCCCTAGGCACTGGCTCGTTGTGGGTCCCAGGTACCTCGTATCTGAGTGAGAGTAACCATCACAATATTTGTTCTCGTGCACAACACACTAGTAGGGAACATAACCATAACATAGTGGTCCCAAATAATCATCATCAACATTATTTAGTTAGACTTTTAAGGGTATATCTTCCTACATGAAACTGAGGCCAATCCCCACGGGATCATTAGCAAGCGAGGAAACGTACACCCACATAGATACTCGGGTTTCCCTCTTGTGATCAAACAAGTTCTACAAGCCATGAAATATAATTTTGACATGAAAATACCACATCAACATCACAAATCATCCAAAAATCCCACATTTACATCACACAAGCACATCATCCCCCATTTCATTCTAAATTAATTTTAAATCCATCTCACTCCAAAATAGTCCAGAAAACATTTTTCATATCTTTCAAAATTCAAAAAATCCTTTATAAATATTATAAAATCATTCCCATTATTCTAAACATCAAAAAACATCCCAAAAACATGTTACATAATAACATTTGAATAAAAAAAATACATTTTACACATCACACTCACACAAAACATCCCACATCACGTTCAAAACACTTTCACATTTTAGAAATTTTGTTAAACATTTTGATAAATAATTTCCAAGAGGATACACATCACATGATAGCCCCTTTCACATTTAAGATAAACCATTTCAAAATATAAATAATCCAAAATTGTTTTCTAATATGGTTTCACCTCTTACATAAATCATTAAACCATTCAACTCTTTCGTAAAACGATTCTAAGGAGTATACCCATGATTTTTATAAAAACCCATTTCAAAACCATCATTCAAAGAAAAAATCACACCAATACCAAATAAAAACATAATTTTAATCTCAATAAATATTTAATAAACCACTCCAACGTATTATATAATCACCATGAATAATACCACAATAGATGGACATAAAAACACACAAATTTTTATAAAACAATTTCAATAGGCATACAATGGTTTTACACATAAATCCCATTCAAAACCCTCTTTCAAACACAATGGCGCACTAAGACCCTACCAAATAATAATTTAACGCCTAAACAATATTTAATAATCCAATTCTCATATGTTATAAAATACACCCAAATAATACCCCAATACTTACACATGAAAAACACCCAATTTCATGTTAAAATGCAACAAAAAAATATAACTCTTAACCAAATCAGTCATAAACAGTTTTCAGACAAAAAAAATTATGAATATAAAAATTGAGTAAATATAGTAATATAACTCATCATAAAATGGTTACAAAAGTAATCACAAACCTTTTTGTGTCGAAACCCTCAAAACATGGTATAAAACATCAACCACACCACCACCATACCATATGGGGTGAAACCCATCCCTAAACCACAGTATTAGACTACAAAGAAATAAAATAAAACCCTAGGTTCAAACTGCAACATCTGGAAATTTTATAACTTCATGATATATTGTGGGAACCTTAATGAAATTGGAAGTATCCAACAAAGAATCACATAGCATGAACAATCTTGAAGATATCACCCCAAATCCACCAAAGGACTAATATACACGAAAAAACAATTATAGGTATGCTCGGATGATGATTATTAGGTCAATTTGGGACTGAAATGGGGGAGAATGTGTGAAAATGGAATGTTTTATGAAAGAATAAATTTACCCTCTCAAATATGGATGATTTGATAAACACTTAGAATTTTCTCCCAAATCCACGATTCAAATAGGATACAATGTGGTGAAATAGATATTAAGAGTGATACTAGTGTTTTTTTATGTGTGTGGGAGGTGGAATTAGTGAAAAAAAGTACAAAATTAATGAGATATTAATTTTTTTTAAAAAAAATCAAAGTAGGAAATGGTATTACAGGTTGGCCTAAATCCTTAATAAAAAACCCAAATCAATCATTATTATAGATTACCTGGGGTTTCAAATTGATATGGTGGTTTTAATATACTAGGGTATTCCAATTGGGAAGTGTAATGGGTATAAAATTTGAAAAATAAAGGATTTATCAAATAAATTGAATTTATTTTTAAATCTGAAAATGGGCCCACAGTTTTGACCCAAATTTTAAAAACCCACAATTTCCCCCAAAATGAATTGGAAAACTCCAAAGCACATAAAAATGGAAATCAAATAAAAAACCATTAATTTATTTCATGGGTGCAACAATTCTTTGAACCCTAATACGTTTCACCTTCATAAATCCACAGCAAGGCAAAAGAAAGACACCAAACCCAACTGAAAGGCCAAAATGGACTCCACTTCCATGTTTCACACACCCCCAAAAGGACAAAACAACTCCAATTAATCAATTAAGGAAAGAGTACACTCACCAACAAAAACATACACCACTTATTGAAATGATCTAGAATTTTCAGATTTTATCCCAAAAAAATCCTCAATAACTATCCATACAAGATTCCAACAATTTACCCAAAAAAACATCAACAATGAACATTGTTACACATACCTTGACTTAACTAGACCATTGGCTGTTCTCCACTCCCAATGTTTACCCATAGAATATGTGTGTAGTTAGAAAGATCTGAACAAGACTACATACCACCAAGCCAAGACCAAGGACCAATCTGATTTACTAGTATGGGGATTCAGAAATGGGCTCCCCACCAAAAGAAACAACTCCAATTTTCTTGAGATAGGATTGGGACAAAAAAAGAGGGAGGCCTAAAGAGACTCTCTGTTATAGGGGGTAGAACTCCATTCTAAATATCCAAAGGAATATACATGAAAATCATAGTGGGTCTCCCCACCAGAACAACAAACCATCTTAACCGTCCTTCATGGGCTAGCATAGGAAGATCCCAAATTTAATGAGGTGGGAAGATCGAATGGTTAATCCACACGGTTTGAAATAACATGTGATGTCCATGTGGATCCTTCTCCATGAATTTTTTCCTGGTGTATCGTTAATATTAACCATTTTCAAGTCGGGTGCTCAACCTATCTAGCTTAATTCCCAACCATACCAAAAAAACTAAATGGAAACCATAGGGGGAAATAATGACATTTGGTGACAACAAATACAATAGGTCCTCCCACTTATTTTCATCAAACAAGAAAAAAAATCAAGATGGAAACATCAGAGGATTAAAATATTACCCATCATTCAAACTGAGGATATGACTCCGTACAAGGTATTAAATGACCTAGTGATTTTCCCTGACTATGTACCATCTACTCTCTGGAACCTATGGCTGGAGCTCAAAATATTGAATAATCTTCGGCCTCATAGTTAGGATTTGAAAACCCCTAAATGGACAATTTTCTTTTGGTTCCATGAAAACTATACCCTAATCCCAGATTTGATCACTGAGACATAATACATTCCAAAACACCATTTACCATAAGCCACAATTTCACTAAAACAAGTGCTTATATGATCCACACACACATCACGAATTTCTAATTTAGGAAATAAGAAATATAAGGAAAGGGAACATATAATCACCTTCCTATAAAACACGGGATTTTGAATTTTTCCCATGAGATACATACCCCCACAATGTCAGAGAATCTTAGAGAATTGCATAACCATCACCATTATATTCAAATAAAATACGACATCACAAGGCATCTATGAACGTGACCATTGAGAATGATAGATACAATACATGAAAGGGGACCATTTGACAAGTCCCAGACAACAAACAATTCTAGAAAGTGGTCATAATATCCTATCATGACCATATTTACCACACTTTTGGTTTAAAATAAACTTCTTCATTTAAGAGACTACGAAGGACCCAGAAGCCTTCTTAGAAATCATCCAGATAATCATCCACACTAACAACCCCAAACCACTTCGACCTTCAATGATTCCAGTAACATAAAAACTAAGGCCTCTTTTAACCTTCCGTGGGAACTCTCTTTCTACATGAGGGTCCACATAATAATGAAAGGAAATTCTGTAAAATCAATCTCTCAAGCTCAAGAAAAGGATTCCTTATATTGATCAACTGATAAATTTTCCAAGGGTGAATCAATATGGATTGCACTTCAATTGTGCATTAACCCTTAATGGGGGTGTACCTTATCCATGAAAAAAATACAAGGACCCAACCATGATGGTAAATTTATATGAACGTGCCATAAAATAGAACTAAACAGGTGAAATAAACCATCGTAATGGTTTCTTGAACTTTTCTTAGAAGAGACCACTAACCAGCCCTTCAACCCAGCTTACCGACCAAACACACACCCGAAACACAGTTCAAATAGGATGGGTTATTGGACTCAAAACATAACATAATATCATCATTTAAAAAAACACATAATAGACACTATCCCAAACCAGTCATCATGACATAATGATTTCCTCTAAAAACATTTATTTTAAAAAAAATGGTTCAGCAGTTAGTGTATCCACCAATGGTACCCCATGGGCCTCACACAAACATTTTTTTTGTGATAAACAGGGTTCCCTCCTCATATACATCCCACCACTCATCCAGTCGTGCCATTAACCATCCATCATCCCATATAAACCCATGTATGTGGTCGCTCATGGAAATATCAAAGGATTAAACAAAAATTCATTCCACTTTTCAAAACCAAAACAATCAACAAATTCTTCCTTTTTCTCAAGAAAGAAAACCAAAAAATCCAAATCCAAATCATTAAAATGAATACTCACATTCAGTTCATATAAATAAATTTAAAAAAAAATCATCCCATCAAAACACCTTTCAGTAGTTTTGAAGACTTTATAGTAAACACTTTTTCAAACCCATCTTTAACTTGGTTTCTATTTTTCAAATATGTGTAAATACACCATTTTCTATTTAAGAAAAAATTAAAATTCAGTACCACAATTTAAAAAATCTAACAATTCAATATTTAATAGAAAATAATTTCACAAAAACATTATGCATCTTAAAACGAAGTCATTCTTGATTTAAAATCGAACATCTAAGATTTCAAAACTAAAGGTCACAAGAAAATGGAAAGGGAAAATAGATTTGGCAGGTGACTTCGAAATATGGTTGGAGGCCATATTCCAATCACTTCACTATCATAGAGAGTGTTCTTAGGAAATATCCCAATCACCACAAGGCTTTCCAGGCCCTACGAATTCACTGAGACCAATAATCCGGCTCATTTTTCATTTCCCTCAATAATCATCAAACCATGAAAACCAAAGGAATCAGAAAAATCATGAAATATTTTGGAGACTATAATCCTATTATGAGTTGTGCAAGACAAGTGCACTACCCATAACCATATCATCATGTCCTGACAATCCTAACATCGGTTTATCCCAACTATTCCCCATATAACATGACCCAAAGAGTTATCCTCCTCTATTTCAATTATTTCATGAGCCGAATATAATCACCATCTAAAATGGAACCAAAACCATCCCATGACAAGGAATAAACCTAATTAATAGTCCCCATGGGCTATAACAAGTTCTCGGATATCATAAACTAAAAATTGGGAATGATTTACCTGAGTTTATAAACAAAAAACAAGATATGAATATAATAAAAAGAATATGGATTTTTCAAAAAACATCTTGTTTTATAAAATTTATGAATATAATTACACGTCATAAAACAATTCTAAAAGACAATTAAAAAGGTAAAAAAATATAAATGATAGCCCAAGAACCTTCACATGGCAAGAGACACCTCCCTCAAGCCATCCCCACAACACTACATCACGTTGGACTGCAAAAAACTAACCCATAGCCACAAAAGTTGTACCCAAACTTACGAGAAAAACAACAAGTCTACTTTCACCCAATGTTATATTCAGGGTGTTATCCAAATCTCAGTAGGATACCACAACTATGATATTCCATTTGATAAACATTCAAATACAAAAATCATACAGGATTTCAAAAACATGTAATATTGGTTAAATTTTCGATAAGATTGAACACGAAAACATAAACCATTTTTCTGGTGGGTTATATTAAGGAATCAACAATTTTAAATAAAATTCCAATGATACTGAAATTTCAAGACAAAAAATATCATATTTTGACAGTAGTATTAAAGAATCTAATGAGCACAAGCAATAGGAACAAACCCCTAGGCACTAGCACATTGTGGGTCCCAAGTACCTCATTTATCGGTTATAGTTACCATCACAATATTTGTTCTCATTCATGATCCACTAGTAGGAAAATTACCCATAACATAGTGTCCCCCAATCATCATCATCATCATAGTTTATTTATTGTTGTATGTGTCAATATTGTTATGTGAAACTGATGACAACCCCCATGAGATCACTTGCATAATAGTTCAAGTCCACCCCCATAGATACATGGGTTTCCCTCTTTTTCTGAAACAAGTTCAACAAGCCATGAAATATAATATTTACAATAAAATATCACTTCCATATCACACGTCAACCAAATATCCCACATGTTCATCACAAAATAACCTCATCCATATTTCTATTCAAGTTGGTTTTTAAATCCAACTCACTCTAAAATATCCCACAACACATTTTTCATATTTTTAACAATTCAACCAAACCACTATAAATTTTATAAAATCATTCACATGATGCTAAACATCACATAACAGCCCACTCACATGTTACATTATACCATTTTCATAATCAAAATAAATTTTTCACATCACGCTCAGAAAAAATACCCCACATCATGTTCTCACCACATTAACATTTCATTAATTCCGTTAAATGTTTTTATAAAACATTTCCAATATTGAGCCTTGGGTTTTTGGATTTGGTTGGGAGGTGGAATCATCGAAAAATAGTGCAAAATGAATGAGATATTGAAAAATTAAAACATAATAATTTAAAACAGGAAATGGGATTACCGGCTAGCCCAAAACCTTATTAAAAACCCCTAATCCATAATTATTATGGAATACTATGGGGTACAAATTGATATTTTGGTTTTAATCTATCATGGGATTCAAATTGGGATCTGGAATGGGTGTAAAATGTTAAAATATGAAGGATTAATAAAGACTAAAATTTATTTTAAATCTGAAAATATGCTGACAGTTTGGCCCAAATTTTGAAAACTCACTATTTCCACCCTAATAAATGGGAGACCACAAAAAAAATAATGGAAATTAAATTAAATAGAAATTTAAAATAATTCATGGGTATGAAAATCATGATAATAGAACCGATTGTAACATAATGCCTTTGTGAGTACGGAAACTCATCAATCATAGGACCCAAAAAAGGGTAATGTTAAATGAAAATTAAATTATTATTAACATAAGTATGTTCAAGATAATATATAAAAATGGTTATAAGATACACCACATAAAATAAAATAGGTTTATAAGATTACATATATCTCGAAGAAGTAAATTTGAGATGAGCAACCCTTACAATGATAATAACAGTGAAGTATGAATTAATCAATGAATAAATTATGTGGTAAATATGTTATTCAATGTTAATGTACTCGAAATAAAATTAATGATAATAATAAATAATTAAACAAGTAAAATAATAATATAAATGATAATCAAGATTATATATGTTCTAATGAAATTAAATTGAATGATAAAATTATTTACCACCTGATATCTTCCTAATCAAATCCCCTTGGAGGAAATAATTGAATTTAAAACATTAAATACCATGACTTTTAAATAATTTATGATATTACAGTTTAAAATGTATTTATGTGCAATATATAAAATAAATTTGGTTCAAAACATTAAAATATGCATCAATATAAGAAAATTGAAATGAAAATAATTACCTTCTGTCCAAACATTCTATGTATATTCATTCAATACAACATAATATGACTATAAAAATTATTTAATTTAGTAATAAATATTACAAAGATTAATAACATATATGAAGATTATTTAATTTTATTAATATAATTCAAATATTTAAATATTTAAATATTTAAATACAAATCGTGTGTTTTGAGTACATTTAATCGAAATTTCAAAAACATATTTTTTTTGTTATCCATAGTCAAATGGTTAATTGTTAAAAACCTTCTAGAATATTAATAACGACATAAACAATATTTATACATAAATTATAAATCGAAAATACCATTAATGATGTTTATGAAATATTAACTATGTGAAAATTATAGATATTATAGGGCATACATACTCATGAGTAACCATTCAATTTTTCTATAATCATTAAGGGAAGATAGAAAGTATTATTTTAAAAAAACATGATTACCATAAATGAAAAATATAATATTATTTTATTAAATATAAATAAATAAATATATATATATCATCCATGTGATGTTGTGATGAAAAAAGAATCACATTGCTTCAAAGTGGTCGTAACCCATGTCTATAGATGAAAAATGTTGTCATTTTATAGTAACATGAATGGAAAGAACGAAAATGATATATTATGTTATCAAAATGATAAATATTTCCTCAATATAATATTTCATTCATATATATCAATTATATTCATTAACCATTCCTTATTAACTTATATTTAAATTGTTAGTGAAAAATGAATCGCATTACTTCATGAGATGGTGGTCCTCCATACACATGATCGATGATATTAGTTCCCCCATAAAATATAAAGTAAGATGTTATTTATGATAAAAAAAATACATACGTATAATTATGTCAAATTCATAACATACATAATTAAAATAAATGATTACAACAATATGTATGGGGAGCTAATAGAAAATAAAAGTCATTGGTTTGTGAGCCGGTAATACTCTATACACACGAATGATGGATTTTTTCCATTTGATATGAGATGAGAGGGATTTATTTTCTAAAATATACACAATAATATGTTAATATATTTGAGATATTATTTTGTTTACATAATAATATTTTAATATTATTGGAATGATTTTGATAAATATATAAATTAAAAATTCTCCATGAAGCATGACACATCTTCTTCACTAAACCTCCTTAGTATAGCACCAAAACCTTATTTTGATAGGTTTATGATAAAAATAGGGGATATATGTAATATTTATACATATAAAGAAGACACATTGTAAGGAATTTCGTGATAAAAAAGAGATTTTATGATATTAAATAGAGAAGATAGTGGTGACCTTTTATTAATGATGTGAGTGACACACTTGTAATTTTTTGAATAAAAAAGGGATAACCATGTTTTTTACATGTCACAATGAAAAAAATGTAACTATATATAGTCTTATGCATGATATGGTATAAATATTTACATCTAATATTTATTATACATGTTTTTGGCCAATTTATATTTTATCTTTTTTTACCCCCAGACCACCTGGATTTTCCTAGACTATAGTAATAGATATTTATTTATTTCAGGGTTAAAAATGAAATAAAATTAAGTTTATAATTTTAGATTGTATAAATTATTATGATTTAAATTATCGAAAATATTTAAACAAATTAAATTCATATATTTGGAATAATTTAAATTAAAATAAAACCCATAGACGCAATGAAAAAATATTTTTTCATGATATGTATTTTTCAAGCATTAATTTATTTTATATAAAATCTACCACTAGTAAAAATAATTATATGAATTTAAAATCAAATTTATAGAAATAAAATTTATAAATTGAATTCAAAATGTTCCATATTATGTTTATTTTTGAATTATTAAAATGGATAAATATTAATCATTTTAAATCATTTCTCTAAAATACTTATTTTTAAACAAATAAATAATTTAAAATACACTATAAGAATGATTAAAAATTCAGTTTAATATATTAAATGTAACTAAATAGTTCAAATATTTCATGAAATAAATTTAAAATCATAATGGTGATTTTAATTTACTTAATTTTTTAGAATAAAAATATAGTTTTATAGAAATCATTATTTTCAATATTAATTGGAAAATCAATATTTTCAAAAAAATACCAAAACATCAACATAAGTTAATTTTGATATGATTATTTCAAAGAAATTTAATTTCATCAGATAAATTTTATAAAGTTCATAAAAATTCATTAAACTATTTTTTCGAAAAAATAAATAAATATGTATTTTGAAAAAAAACATTTCTTAATGAATAAAAGTAATTTACTAAAAATTAATAGATTATTTGTTATGTATTAATAAAAATATATAATTTCAGGATAAGGTAATATATAGTCATTAATTTATTTATTACAATTAAATAATTAAAATTTAAGGTCTAGTTTATAACATTATTATTTAAAATAATTTATTTTCATGGTTAGTTTTAGCTCGAGATTTAATTTCTTGTATGCAATCAATACTATATTCCTTTATTAAACAAATATAATGGTGTCATATTATTCCCCCTTTATATTAAATTTCCTAATTTTAATTTCAACTTTATCTTGTGGATAGATTTAAAAAAAATTTAAAATACCATTCTTAAAGACCCAAATAATAAACATGTTTAATATAACATTTCTTAATAAGTGGGAATATGATATAGGATGATCATTTGGAATAACATAGATTATTTTTCCTAATGGGATAAAATTGGTTGTAAGTGAATATTATGACATGGAAGAAAATATTATTTCCCAAATAAATATGTATACTGATAGAGACCATTGATCATGAAAAATTTAATGATCATGAGAAAGTCGACATCTACAAAACCATAAACCAAAGTGTTGTGAATAAGTCCACCATTTTATCATAAATAAACATAATACGATATAATTTTAATTCTCATGATCATTTGTCAAGTGTTTATATAATCCATACAACATTTAATATGAAATTAAGGATATGTACTTACTTGATAATTTTAATTTCACCATTTAATCAATTCCCGCATAATATAATCATTTTATAAAAGTAATGTTTGTTTAAGATTGATTATTCCTTCTTATAGTTCTCAAATAAATATTTAAAGGGATTAATATTAATAAAAGGATAAATATACTCTTTTTATACTTAAACATTAAGAATATAAAAAAATGGTTCGCACAAGGTTAGCTAATTATGAAAATCAATATAGGATCATTTGATGAAATAATACATTAATATCAAAAATTAAACAGTATTTTCCAATGTTAGAACTAAATTATACATAAATAACCTCATAATTATCGATTTTTAACATCAAATTTTATCTTATACCTTATATCTTATAATTTGAAGAACTAGTAATATTGTTTTGATGTAATAACAATCATGTTTTCACTAAAATTACTTTTCACTTAATGGTTATCTATTTTAACTAACGTGGGATACCATAATTACCTTAATATCCATGATCATAAAAACCCTAAATTTTTTTCATAACTGAAAACATTTTCCCAAAAAATGTAATTTTATTCTTCATTTTATCAAAAATATTTCATATAACTCAACCCAAAATAACATCTCTAAATATGTCGGTAATCACTTTAAGATCAAATCACATAAAACCTCAGAAGAGGTGACAATGACTTTGAACTAATGATCAACCATGAACTTAAAGAAATATTATGGTATACACAAATCATTATTTAAAGTCACATTAAAACGTCCAAATCCAAAAATTTCTCTAAACATGTATATGATACCAACTATAACGGCCCTTGACACACACTCATAATCCTAGTGTAAAATCATGAACATACCATTTCTGTCATTGATATCGATGAAGGTTACCCAATTTTTTCCATCCATAACATAAAATATCAAGAGAAAATATTGGATAAAATAAATACAAAATGAATTTTTAGGTTTATATTCATGGATAATTTAGAAAAAGAATACCTAAACATTATCCATGAATTCAATATAGTATAATTTCCACTAAAGTAAAAAACAATTATTTCATAATAAGTATTAAAAACTCCACAAAAAAATTTATCACAATATAATCCTTTCTCGAAAAATTCATTTAACCTAATTATTCATAACTTGGCGAAAAGGAATCATAATAAGGGTTATATAAATTTTTTAATAAGATTTATTTTAATCAATAAAAATTTAATACCATCAATGAGGATGTGAAGTGCATAATTGTATGATAACTTAATGAAAATTAATGGGAATATCATACCAATAAATACCTAGATCATCATTCATTACACATGATATAATACTTTATCAAACATAAGATTTATAATGATTAATAACCATGAGCCATGTCATTTCAATCTTGATCAAATGAATTATTATAAACCAATTTCATGGATAATGGAAACATTTTGGTATCATTGAATATTAATCTCATATCACTCTTAATGAACCCTTATGAGACCCATAAAAACATTAATACCTGTATTCTCACCTTAAATACAAAATTCATGGTAGTGCTTACTCAGTGTACACACTGTAAAAGCTATATTGGTCTCACACATGAGATATAATGGGGGAACAAACCTTCATAAAAAATATCCAAGAATCATAACATATATAAATATATAAAACATATATCTAGTAATAAAACTCATAAAAACATCCATTATTCTATTCATATCTTTATTAACACATGGAAAAGGAATGAGTTCAATGAAAATCATTAACTCATGGAAAAGAAATGTGTTCCTTAAAATATATTGGAAATAAAAATCTTTAATATTGATACGTAATTAGTATGTTATGTTTACAAAATATCCCCAGGGTTGAATAATTAACATAAAAAATTATTGATATTTATGATTGAAAATAATGTTTAAATACTATTAAAATCATTCTCTTGGAAAATATAATTTTTTACATTGAATTTGTTTTCGAAAAAATGAATATGCACAAAATATTTTGAATGAATTTTCATTTAAAAAACATTAGAATCATTTATATGATGGTTCAATGAAAATGATGGCCATCGCGGTTGAAATTCATTTATGTCCTAAATTTCCAAATTTTAATTTCTTTTCCAATGTTTTTTAATAGGAGTAAAAAGTGACTCATTTGGAAAACATGAAGAAACATAATTTATAAAAACTTAAAGAAGGTGAAATATCATGTCAAAATGTTTTTGTGAAATAATTAATGTTTATAAAAGAACATTTTAAAAATATTTTAGAAAACATGGATATAGAAGAGTGATATTATAGATATAAAAGAAGATATAGGATTGGTATAAAAAAAATTAATTTCTTGATGTTTCATTAATCAATAATGATATTAAATGAAAATTAAGAATGTCAAAAACATTCAAAATTTGTTGAGATTAAAATGGTTGTTTTTAAATAAAATAAAATAATAATAAGTTTCATGATATTAAATTAATTAGGGGATGTTGATAAACCTGATAATATAAGACATGTTTATAACATAACATATGTCTCACAGAAAACAACATGAGATGATCACCCCCAATAGTTATAATAACATTGTTGTGAGATATAGAATGTAATAGAGACATAATATGGACCAATGAAAAGAAAATTGGTTATGAAATTCCTCACCAATTGGTAACATTGAATTCTATTTCCATTAGATGAAGTAAATCAAATTAATATTTAAAATATAACTATGTATGAATTTTTCATTATATTACTTGTTAAAGGGTCATCATATACCTCATATAATAGAAATTAATTAGTAATATTATAATATACCTCAATGAATGAAAATTCAGATGAAGTCCCTTACCTCAACACTATACCTTCAATTTATGTCCTTTAATCCTGTATAATATTCTTAATTTTTTATATTACTTATTATGAACCTTTTACATATTTAATATCTAATACTTAAATCATTTTTTGAATGTTAAATAATATACAAAAATATTTCATAAGTCAATTCCATGTTGGATATTTTGAGGATGTCCGATCAATATTTTAAAATGTTCTTCAGTATGCTGACTATGGTCAAAGGAGACATTATTAAATAATATCTATATTACAAATCATGAAATAGTTGTAATATTTATAATTCAATTATACTTTTTAAAAGAACCATTAAATATGGTTACCAAAAATTAACTATGTTACAATGACGAAGATGGTGGGACACACATATGCATGAGTAACATTTCCATTTTTTAACAAGCCTCGTGGAAAGAAGGTATGAATTATTTTTTCATTACATAAATATATTAATATAATAAATATAATATTATTTAATTAAATAAATTTTTTTATATTTTCTTGTTCATGTAGTGAGAAAAATCGAATCACATTGCCAGATGGTTAAGGTCATCGACACATATGAACGAATGATTTTATCACATTAATGTGAATGGAAATGTAAGAAATAAAATTATATATTGTCTTTTTTGAATGATAAATATTACATTATTATCACAATTATGTCTTATATATCTCATATATTAATTAAATGTCATCTTTATACTATCTATGGAAACCATTAGGGAAATATGTTATGTCATAGTTATAGTAGTATAAATATGAGGAAATATTATTTATATATATATTTACTTTAAATACATCATTATAATTATCTATAAGTGAAGGTGTTGGAAATCAAATTACAAAGATCCCTGAGATGTTAGTTTGCCATAAACATGAAAAATGGTTACGTTTCTCATTTAATTGAAGTAGAGATGGATTTATGTTATTATAATAACATAATTACATAACACTATATGGTACAAACTATTTTTATTATATCAACATAATTTTAAGAATATATTAAAGATTTTAAAGATGAAATAAAATAAGATCGCTTAGTAAACAATGATATATACTCTTCATACAATCTCATTAGTTTTTCACTAAAATCCTTATTATGACGATTTTATAAAAAATTATGGTCTCTAGGTTCTGGGGATAGATATAATGATTTTTCTAGTTATTGGACTAAAAAAACTTGTTTAATGATTGAAGTGGATAGGAGATGGGTAACCTTTTATAGTTGAGGGGAGTGGCACACTTCTAATTTTATTAATCAATTGTCTACCCTGAGTTTTATCATGAAAACTGATCTAATGTAGACAATTATTTATTATTATATATGATAAAGTCAAAATATATCTATATAAAACGGTTTATAAATGTATTTATGTAATTATAACCCTTATCTATTTAGTTAAACACCATGGTAAACTATTTTTTAACTTCATAATGTTAATTTTATTTAATTTTTCCATATTAATTAAGAAAAATAATTAATTTGACCATATCATATTTTAAAAAATATTATTATTCAAAATATAGAATAAATTTTAAAAAATTGAATTTTTAGTAATGGTAGACATTAGGATAAAAAGGTTCTCAATAGATATATTTTTCAAGCCTAAGATGATTTCATATAAACTCCAAAACTAGAAATAATCATTATGTGATTTTATATAATAGTTATAGATATAAAATTTATACATATAATTGAAAATATTATTCATTAGGTGTTGTTTAAATTAAATATAATGAATGAAAAATATTTTTATTTAAAACAATTTTCCAGAAAAACTTGATTTTTAATCCCACAAATAAATATATAGTAATGTCAATTATAAGGATGATTAAGAATTATTTAATTGGAAAATATATTTCCAAATAATAATAATGTTTCATGAAATAAAAATAAAATGGATAATGGAAATTTTAGCATGATTAATTTTTTGAAATAAATTTTAAAATACAAAAATGATATATTTAATAACTCACTGAAAAACATAATTTTTTGAAAATAACAAAAAATTACTATATGTTAATTTTTATATAATGATTTAAAAAATTATGTTTATTTTTTTAATATAACTACAATAAATATTAAAAAAATAATTTTATTATTTTCTCTCAAAAATAAAGTAAATTCATTTTCAACAATAATATATTTTCATTAAATTAAACTAGATTACTAAAATATGATTTATTATTTGGTATTAATTTAAAAATATATTTAATTTGGGTAGTAAAATAAACAATATAACATATAATGTTGTCAATGGTATTTATACCCACAAATTTAATGGTTATTTTATAATGGTAATATTTAATATAATATTATTTCGTAGTTTGTTTAATCTTGGTTTTGTGTGTCATGTACACTATTTGGAATACCAACATTTTTTAAAATCTAAATGTGTTAAAAGATCAAAATCACTTCTTCAAAAAAACCACTTTATATTACAACCAAAAGAATTCATAGAGGGTTTTTCTAATCAATCAATATACTATATAGAATGGGGAGTAAGAAAAAATGGATTTTTAGTATGAAATAGGTAGACTAAAAGGATTTCAATGTGTGGAATGGATAAAATAGCAGGTTTCCTTTTATTAGTGGAGGATGGACGAACATGGAAATTTCAAAAATTAATAAACAATTATCAAGTAATTCCCATAAAAATTCTTCCAAATGAAAATATATTCAATGATGTGAAAATATAATCCCGACATATGGCCAACAATTATTGTTCATACATATTAAATTTGAAAACAAACCCTTATCTTCTCTTTTAACCCCAAGGTAAACCAATTTTAACCATAAATACGGTAATTATTTTTTACTATTTTTACTATTCTTTTTTACCAACATTTATGTTGACCATATTATATAATATTAATTATTATTGATTTCAAATATTAAATCCATTTTACTATATTAAATTCCAATAATTGGTATAATTTAATTTAAATTCACACTATACTAACAAAAAAGTAGTTTCCGTAGAAAATGTATTCTTAATTTTAATATTATTTATATCAAATAATAAAATAAAATTTAATCCAATGAATTAAATTGATTTGATAATAATATTTATTATCTTATTTTACTTTTAAAATAATTATTAAAACTATATGAAACATTATAAATTCATTTATAAAAATCCAATTATAATGAAAAAATAATATATTTCACTACTTAATGGTAAATTATTCATTTAATAAAACATTGAAAAAATTCTCTATAAGATAATTATGATATGATTATTTCAAAAAACATAGTTTGGTGATTAAATTTTCAAAATGTGGAAGACACTAATTTTAATATAAGTGTTCAAAATTCAACGAAATCACCTTTTAGAAAAAAAAACATTTTAAAAATAAAACGAGATTAATTATTTACCCATCCCATAAGAAATTATTTTATGAATGATAAAAAACTTTATTGAGTATAAATATTTCATTAAAATCCTTCACTAATAGTAGTTAATTTTATTTTTTAATATAAAAACCATTGGTAATATAAAACCTTTTTTCCTTCAAATCATTACTATTTCATTCATAAAAAATTATTTACTTTTATAATCAATTAATAAAGAATGAATTTGTATTATAATAGAATAGACTATATTGTATTATAATTTTAGTTTTCCATATTTGTACTATCTAATTTAACATCTAGGTTACAACTATTATATTATATAATTGTATTTTAACAGTATAACATGGTATGCTCAAGCATGGTTTTGTTTATAACACATTATATAAAAGATTTTTAATTTTTTAATTTTTTTACATAAAATCTATGGGTGTCACAAATAATAATCAGTTATCATTAAAAAATAAGTACAAAGTTTTTTTAAATCCACGTATTGTGAGAGATCATCTAAAAATGAAGAGGTATATTGATAAAATATATGATACATGTAAAAATGGAAAATTGGAACAATGTCCTCATAATGGTGTGGACATTCTATCCTCTATAACATTTGATCTCTTTCAAACTGATTGATACAGAAAAGTAGAAAAGATTCAACTAGAAGTGATCTATATTTTATTACATTAATTTATCAGGATACTCTATTTACTAATGAATTTTTTATCACATAAAATTAAGAAAAAATTGAAATAGAATAAATTATTACAAGAAAATATGAGATTGAGTTGGGTCTTCATATCAAGAATTTGAGATCAAAAAACTAGTTATGATTTTTGAGAGATTCTTCTAAAAGTTATCTTTCGAAAAATGGAATCAGGGATTAGTATTACACAACTTATGCTCCCAAAAAAATAGTGAAGTTTAAACTAAAAAATGTATCATAGTTGAGATGGGAAGAACTACTTAGCTAAGAATAACATCTCAATGTATTTATAGATAGCATATCTATATACTTGTATAAACGTATAGATCATGTGTCTATTGTGACCAGAAAAAAAAGAAAGGATTTAAATAATGGTACAAAGGATGTTCAACTATTTAATACATCAATGTTTCTTTAGGAACGTGAATTATAAAAAAATTATTGATTTATGAAAAAATTAAGATTAATGAGAAATATGGAACTTTCACGGGATACCTATATATTTTAAGTGTCTATATTTATTATATTTAATGGTTTTACAATAACATTAAAAATACGAAAATAATTAATATCAAAAAAATAATATATTAGACATAATATTTCATTTGGTTTCTGAATATTTATCTTAAAATAGTATGAAAATTTAAGAACATAAGAATGGTTATATTATTGAAATGTAACTAATCATTTCTAATTTTGATTCTAAAGAAACATGTGATGAAAGAGAGGCTTTTGGAAATGATATTAAATATGAAAAAATATGATGATACATATTAAAATTAAAAATATCTTTATAAATAAATTGGAAATAGTTCAAACTAGGATAATATTGAGAATGGTAGCATAGATTTGACTTATTTATAAAATCAAATTAATTTAATAAAAAATTATTTTAATATAATGAGTAAATATATGTTAGGAATGAGGTACTTGATCAAATTGAGAAACATTTATATTAAAATAATGATCCAATATATTAATATAAAAATTTAATGAGTACCATGTGGGTCTTTAGAAATAAGCTAAATGAAAAAGGACATGTATCAAGGAACAACTATTGGCTGGTGTGTAAAAGATATTATCAAATGGAATGTATTAACATTAAAGAAACTTTTACACTATGATAAATACTAGAGACTTCTTAAATTTTCATAGTAGTGTCATCTCATAAACATTAAACATTTTATTAAATGGATGTGAAATATTATTTTATCAATGGTGATTTTGTGGAAGAAGTCTACTTTGAAAATCATGATGTTTTTATATTCATAAATTATGGAATCATTGTATGCACACTGTATAAAACTTGTTAGTTTTTGAAATAGTCCCATATTTCTTCATATTCCAAATATTATGGATTTTCATGTGACATGGTATTTAAAAAATCTAATGCTGATAGAAATATTAATTTGAAGAAAATGAGAAAATAAAATTTCAATCAAAAATTTCAATGTAGATTACTTCATTTTTATTGAAATAAAGACTATCTCTATTGACAGCTTTCTGAGTAAATGATAAATAATTTATAATTTCTATGTAAGGTTTGGTGACATAATTTTTATAATTTTAGATTTTCAATAATATTTTTCTATTATTTATATAATTGAAATTATGTTAGGAAATGTCATAAATGTTATGGAATGAAAATTGAAAAACAATTCAACTCCAATTTAAGTTGGAAAAATTATGCAAGGCTGATGCCGGAAAAAAATATTAAATAGAAATAATATTGAATTATTATTACAAAACTACTTTATATAACAACATCAAGTATAGATATAAAAAATTTTTGACTCGACATACTGGATTTTAGATTGAAATTAATGAGTTTCATTGGATATCTATAGTGAAATTTCTCAAATATGTGATAGTTACTATGATCTATGGAATTATATAAATATATTGTAAATATTTAAAAATAATAATCTCTATAAATATTGATTCCTATCAATAATCTTGTCTGGTAGTTTATTATGAGGGATTCAATATAATTACAAAATTCATGATCTTAATATGGTTTATTCATTGAAACAACCAATGGTTCTAAGTTCTGTAATAAATCATTGCCTTCATTCCAAATATAGAAAATAATTAGGGTTCTAATACCAAAAATTATTATGAATTCTCATTGTTCAATAGTATGGGAGGTTGATCTATTGGAAACCTTTTAGGTAGAATTATTTTCTATTCCTGGAATCTCTTATAGATTTTATATATTTTCATGAATCTATTCTAGATACTAATGTAGCAATGGTGGTCTGAATAAAATGATTGTATGTTGGATCCTCCGACAGGAGTAGGGGGTTCTATTAGTTAGACAATCTATATTTATGTGAGTTTCTCCTTCTGTTTCTTATCTATAGGAAAAATGGTTTTTTTCTTATATTCTGAATCCATATAATTGGCCACTCTGTGGGTTTACTACTGACCAAGTAGGCAATTGGTGTTTTGAGGATATGATTGAATCCTCATGTGGTATCCTATGTATCCTTTTATAAAAATAATCAAAAACCAAATAGTTCATTTAATCCTTATCTATGTAGTTTAATATCTTGAGAAGAGGACTTATTTAATGGAACATTGTCACTAGGTACGAATCTTGAGCCTTATGAATGTGTGTTATATGTATTTCTTATAACAGTAATCAGATTCATCAGATTTTGATCTTATATCATCTTTTTGATGTGGGGTGAAACATAATTATTCTTGTTAGGGTTATTTCCATTTTCTTTACCAAAATAAAATTCCTTTAGGACTATCATCGAGGTGGATATACTTGTATGGGAAATCTTTTATCTTCTCATTTAACAGCGATTACACACTATGATTAAAATGGTTGGGAAATTTATTATAATTTTATATTATTATTCAAAATATGTAGGCCCGCATGAGTCATAATCAATGTGAGAAACATGAGATAAAATGTTATTAGACTTATCACATATCAAAGTTGGACATATGTGCTAGGGAATTCCCAATTGGGTGTTTGATACAATCATTGACCAAAAAATGAGTATGATGTATCATAAATAAAGATTGAATCAAATGTATTATAGTTAAATTAGATTGAAAATATGATGGTATTTAAGGAATAAGAATTAATCAATATGAGATTTTGGGTATCATGGGTTAGAGTTTCTACGATATTGTAACTTCCCGGATCCAGAAGCCACCCAGAGGCGTCCCGTACCCGATTGGTCACATGGCCTCAAACGCATTTCCAAGAATGTTAGTAGCTTCCCACTAGCAGTGAGGGCCATGAGTGTGATAGTGGGGAAACTATGACCTACTTGGTAGAGTAAAACATTGGAAGAGGAAAAAATATAGAATAGTGGAAGTAGTAAATATCCAACAATAGAAATCAGCGGAAGACTAAAATAATTACAATTGGAGCACATATATATGAAATGATGCATTGTACATATGTCTAGGAAACCAGCCAAAGAATCCACCATTCCGAATACAAAAATTACAAAACCAAAGTACCAAAGAAACATATAAACAACTCCTCGGTATTGCAAACCTAAGCTTGGTCCCATTCTCTTTAGCTCTATAGTAGGTCAAGTACCAGAAGTAGAAGGGCGCTTTCCCTTTTCTATACCAGTAGAAATATAATTTGTTTGGGCTGATAAAACATTGTCCAAATAGGGTATGAGACTAAATACTATTACGAAACCACCTAGTGATATGTGCCTAATAGTCAGTGATTATATGGCAGGTAAAAGTACATAATGCAGTAAAAATGAAAGAACTCAGTATAAAACAATCCGCAGTCTAATATTAGGAAATAGTTAAACAAGCAGCTAAACACAAATAGGTAACCCTATAGAAAGTACTCACAGCCCATCCCCACTGGTCTATCCTAATAAGTACAAGGAACCCTCTGGGTAGTACACTTGGTCTAACCCCTCTGGTTCTATCATAAGAATTCATAAATAGACTCTCTAAGGAAGCTCACACAGTCAATTCTCCTTATAGTCTAAGGTAGTCAAGGACTCTCTAAGGAAGCTCACACAAACAATTCCCCTTATAGCCCCAAGGTCAAGGACTCTTCGAGGATGCTCACTCGGTTAATTCCCCTTATATCTTAGGTATTTCAAAGTAACTCAAAGACTCTCGGAGGAAGCCCACTATGTCAATTCCCCTTATAGTCGTGAGTGATCATGGTAATTCAATGTAAAACAAAAACTCTCTGAGGAAGCTCGCATGTTCAATTCCACGTATAGTCTATAGTAGTCAAGAACTCTCTGAAGAGGCTCACTAGGTCAATTCCCCTAACACCCCAAGTGGTCCTATTAAATCTGAGGAAGCTCAGTCAGTCTATCCCGTTTATAGTCTAAAATTATCAAAGACTCTCTAAGAAATATCAATCGGTAAATTCCGCTTATAGTCTAATACACCAGGTTCTCACGACCCTGTGTAGGTTAAATATAATAACAATACAATATGGCCAATGTAAACCTACAAAACTACTTGGTTATTTAGTCTATAGCATATCAAGAATGTCATAAATACAAACTCTCCATCCGACAACAATAGGCATGGAAAACAGGCAAGGCGGCCAAACTGGCTAAACAAGACCAATCGGACGTAAATAGAACATGCATGGGAAAAAAATACAAATCATAGAAAAACAACTCTATTCATATCCAATTATCCTCTACACAAGCATAAACGCATGTAATGTAATCAACAGGGGTAAAACGGTAAACACTCAATACCTCATTCAAGGTTATTGGTGAAATTTTCACATAATACTCAAAGACATCAAACGGAAATGCACAACCCACCTTCCTTGGTGTTAGGAGATCTCTATATGTGATCCTAGAGGCTTGAATCCCTTTAGAACATCATAGATCCACAAACATTTATAAAACGTTCAACCCACGATAACATGGATATGAGGAGGAATTGGAAAACTATTCTCTGGGAGAAGGAAGAGCTCACTAATGTGATTCCAATGCAACAGACGGTGATTGATTTAGAGGACAGACACACGCTCAGGGGTTCGTTGATGATTCAAAGTCCTATAGTGCTCACGGTCGAACGGGGCCAAAAAGATGATGGTTCTGTTGATTAGACGCAACCCCAGTGCGTTTAAAGAAAAAAAAGTAAGTAAACGACCTGTACTTTTGAAGTACACAGAGTGTACTCGCCTATTCCGTACATCGATTTAGATGGCCTCCAAACACCCCCACACAGCCGTGTGTGTAGCCCCAACATTTCCAGCACATGGCCGTCTGTGGCATCAAAGTACACGGCAAGTACTCATATAGTACAGAACTTGTACTTTGCAGATTTCTAGAAAACCCCCTTTTCTTCGAGAACAACTAGAAAGGGAAAACATACCGGAAATGAAGATCCATATTCTTACAAACGTCCGCCCTTAAATAAATTCATCACCAAATTTCCCTAGTGTGTCATGGAAGAAGAATCCATGAAGAATTCCGACAACTGAGCTCGTAAATCAGCCTCCCTCTCCCAAGTGTCATCATATACTCACTCGTGATGCCATAACATCCATACCAGAGGAACAGATCAGCCATCAAGAACCCTTGTAATGTGATCAAAACTCTGGATAGGATGCTCCTAATAGGATGCATCCACTTTCAACTGAACCTACTCGGGTTGGAAACAATGATACGGGTCTGAAAAGTAACGTTGAAATATTACCATGTCTCCCAATCCTCATGTGCACCAACCTTGGTGTGACACGTAGAAAAACATGATCCCTGGCCTCAACCTTCAGAGGTCATCTCCACTGATTAGCATAAGACTTCTGATGAGACTATGCAGTGGGCATTCTCTTATGAATCAACCCTATCGTCTCTATGATCTCTTGAACAAGATGAGCTCCTTGCAAAGATGCCTATATTTCCCCCATCTAACTTAAGGGTGATTAGAATGGAATCCCTTAGAAATCCTAATAAGGTTCTATTTTAATAGTTTCTTGAAGACTAATAATTTAGGAAAACTCTACAATTGGTATGTGATTTTCTGATGAACATTCAAAATCCAGGATGCATGCTTGGAGCATGTCCTCAAACACATGAATTATACGCTCAAACTGACCATCTGTCTGGTGATGGTAAGTTGTGCTCAAAAGTACTTGTATACCCAACACCTTCTGAATCCTCTTCTAGACCCAAGATGTAAAAGGGGTATCCATATTTGAAAGGATGGAGTGTCAAATTCCATGCAGACGTATAATCTCTCGGATGTACAACCATTCTAGCTCAACAACACTGAAATTCTCCTTGACCGGAAATAAGTGAGATACCTTCATAAGCCTATCAATGACAAACCATACTGCATCCTTTCCTCAAGGCGACCTTGGAAAACCGGTCTCGAAATTAATCATGACATCAATCCACTTCCACTAGGGAATGGGTTACTGCAGTAGAATCCCTTCTGGTCGATAATGCTCTGCCTTCACTTGCGGACAAGTGGAACACCTCATGACGAAACCAGAGACATCCCTCTTCATACCTGGCCACAAATACTGAAGGTGTAGATCACAAAACATCTTGGTGAATCTAGGAAGAACCTCCAAAACTGAGGAATGAAAGTACCGCATCATCTCCTCGCGTATGTATACTGGCATCCATAGGAGCCCCATGAAACGCATGATCTCATCCTCACCTATAGTACATTTAGGAATAGGGTCCTATCCTTTCACACTCTCCCGTAGGAATAGGCCTTCTGAATATGATAGCTACCTTATTCTCACTCTATCAAGAAGAGTAGATGTAACAACTATTGAAGAAAGAAACGTCTACCCATGACTTTCATGCACCTCCAAATGAATCTCAGAGAAGATATCCATAAGATTCCACTCACTACTGGAATCTTGAACATCCAGAATCTGAGCCCTCCTACTAAACTCCTTAGCAATTGCATTTCCCTTCCCAGGCATACAGGCAAGCTCAAAGTAAAATATCTGAAGGCACTCCACCCATCTTCGCTATCATAAATTCAGATCACGCGGAGTGATGATTTACATGAGACTCTTGTGGTTGGTGAAAACCAAAATATACTCTCCCATAAGATAATGTATCCAATAGTGTAAAGCATGAACAACAACTTCCAAATCCAGATCGTGCATCGGGTAGTTCTTCTCATGTGGCCTCAACTGCCGAGACCTATATTCATCGACTCAATCTCATTGAATAATAACAACTCCCAGCCCGATACCACATGCATCACAGTAAACAGTATAGCTCTTTCCCAGCTCTAGAAAGACTAGTTTCGGTGTTGAATTCAACCTGCCTTTCATTTCTAGAAAGGCTGACTCACAAGAATTTGACCATAAGAACTTCACAACCTTCTTTGTCAGACATGACATTATTGATGCTAGGAATGAAAAGTCCTGAATGAAATGCCTGTAGTATCCAGCCATCCCTATAAAACTGCACACCTTAAAGACGTTCTACGGCTGCTCCTAGGAAACTACAGTTCTCACTTTCTATGGGTCTACTAATACTCTTGTCTATGAGGTACCATGACCCAAAAAGTGTATCAGGTCTATCCAAAAGTGGAATTTTGAGTTATTATAATATAAATGATGGACTCTCAATGTACTCAAAATTATCTCATGATGGATATCATTGTTGTGTTGAGTTTGATTGTACACCAAGATATCATCCATGAAAACAACCATGAAGGAATCTTGGTATGGATGGAACACTCGGTTCCTTAGTTCCATGATACTTGCAGGCCCATTCGTGAGACCAAAAGTCATAACCACATACTCGTATAGACTATACCTACTCTTGAAGGATGTAAGAGGTATATCTGATGGTCTAACGTTCAATTGATGATAACCGGACCTCAGGTCAATCTTTGAAAACACTCGAGCTCCTCGAAGCTGATCAATGTGATCCTTAGTCCTTGGCAAGGGATATAGGTTCTTGACCTTCAACTAGTTCATCTTCCGATAGTCCAAAAAAATCATGAGGGTGTTGTATTCCTTCTTCACAAATAGGATAGGCAAACCCTATGGAGAAGTACTGGGTCGGATGAAACCCTTTGACTGCAACTCCTCCAACTGCTTCTAGAGCTCCTGTTACTATGGAGTAGTCGTCATATAAGGAGGAATGGATATCTGTGCCACTGCTGGCATAAGATAAATAGAAATTTCTACCTCACGCTCTTGAGGTAAACATAAAAATTACTCTGGAAATACATCCCTAAAATGACCACCACTGGAGTAATGTCTAACTATGAATTACCCTGGTCATCTAGATATAGACTAACAATTTGGGTTGTAACTCCTCTCATCCCATGATTCTCTGGACCCACTCTTGTCGTCTTTACAACCCACCCACCCTTAAGTAGAAAAGATCGACCCTCTGATGATATGAAACTCATCCTACGGTGATAGAAATGGATGAATTCCTAGAAGGGAACTAGCCGGTCTATTCCGAGAATGACATCATTACCTGTCATATCATGAAATAAAGGTCCAATAGAAAGTGGCACCCACCAACCTCAAGTGGTCACTCTAATAACTAAAGCACACTAGATCTTCTCATCCATAATAGAGTGCCTAGTGTAAAGATGTCGGTAGAATAAAAGATGCAGAGACCAAGGCTCTCCACAACAGCAACAGAGATAAAGCTATGGGAAGACCTTATATCGAAAAGAGCAGAAGCTAAAACTGAGGCTACTAAGATCGTACCTCGTACTGTAGAGGGTATGGGATCCTAATACAACTGGGTTTTCTCCACTATAAAGGCATGTCATGTATCATGGCCTTATTACCCTGTCTGACCACTCTTAGCTAATCCACCATGTTGTCGCTGAAGTCCCGGTGACTGACCACCTTGTCCATGACCTTCACCTCGACCTGAATGGCCAAAAGAACTCTAGTTCTCATAATGGTGAGAAACTGGTGGTGCTTCTCCTGAATTAGGAGTCATAGAAGAACCCATGTCACCAACTACTAGTGAGAAGAACTGACAAAAGCACTAAAGGTGACCCATCTCGCCGCAAGATCGGTACTCCAAGGGGTCTCTCTAGCAACGTGGCCTCGTATGCCCTCTCTTCCCACACTGGTATCACACCACCTGTCTACCAGAAGATGCATCTCTCCTACTCTGATCTCCTTGTGCAGAATCCCTACGGCACTTCATGCTATCAGTAGGAGGAATACTAACTCTGGATGTCGAACCACCATCACTCACTTCTCTAGAATCCATCAAATTGTGCATTGTGATTAGCGCCTAGTTGGAGATAGAGGATATCAATGTCATCCTAATGATGTTCACATGTGATATTATGTCATGCCTCAGACCATCCTCAAAATTTTGTGCAAGGAACAACTCAACACCTCTGGGAATAGGTGTGAAATACTACAGCTCTATGAAATGAGTGGAATACTCCATAATAGTATGAGTACCCTACTCTAGACTCATGAACTCTCAGTCTCGATTGGCCCCCAAGTTCTCCGGATTGATGTAATCGTAGAATATGTGCTGAAAATCATCCAAATACATATATTCCTGGCGGCCCTATTGTCAGATCACATCCCACCACCTCATGGTGGAGTCCCGAAGCATGCAGGTAGCGAGAATCACCCTCTTCTCCGGAGTTATCTCCATATGCTCTAAAATTTTCAGTGTGGCTTCTAGCTAGGACTTTTTAGCCTGGGGTCCCCCATCCCTTGAAAAAGTAGGAGGATGATGATGTGGAAATACTAATGTCGATTCTACCATCGACAGGGCATGAGACAGCACTCCCTAAAAATTATACATCATCCTATTAAATCCCTCTCTGAACTGACCATCAACTATTGTGTCAGGTATAACGGCTGGTGCCAAGATTGGCACGATAGGAGGATCTGCTGGAAGTCCCTAATCAGCCATATTCAGCATCTCATCAGCATAGGGTAACTAGAGGAAAACTGTAGGATGCCTTACTGTCATGACTCTGCAGGGTCAAGAGCCTACCTTAGATCAATATTATCAAGTACTGAATACTAGAAGTGTATGAAGGGAACATAAGAAAAAAAATAATTCCAGTTTTACCAAACATGACTACATGACGTGTAAAATTCCTACAGGGCATGTTCCCTAATGTCATTCCCATGGGCATGTACTCCTGCCTAAACTGGCCGTGTAACACCCCAAAAACATAGTGTGATCCCTTAACACACAACAGGAAACTGAATCCTCTTTCCCTTCCCAAGTCCTTCTACATAGTTAAGCCACAATACTCTTCTATGATAAGACTACACGGCGTGTTCAGAGTAGACTCAACGTGTACTCAACAAGCATCACTTTGCATGTGTTGTTAGTGACATGGCCAGTGTACCCAGGTGACACAACATGGTGTTTTCCAAATGGACATGGTGTGTATTATGAATTCCCAACCAACCGTGTGGTTAGTTACATGACTGAAAATTCATGGAATGTTCCAGATAGACACGGTGTGTACCAGAATGTTTAACACCAACTCGTGTTGTTCGTGACACGTTCGGGAACCAATGTCTAACTACACGACATGCACAACTGATACATAGTGTGTTTCCGCAAGAATATACCTATCATATGTCTCTTCCCAAACGGCCTATGACATGGTCGGAGACTAAAAGGAGTGCACATAAAGTACATGGAATGTTCTTAAGAAAAATAGTTTCTTCCCAAACAGAATAACACTTGGCGTGTAGTCAAAACTACACGGCGTGTATTCTGGGTTTTTCTGGACTGTAAGCCTCAAAAACTACTCTAGATCTTAGAAAACTCTGAAACACACGTTGAAAGTTACAAATTACGATCCTTGAGGGCCCATATTCCCTGTGAATCAAATTTTGGCATCTTATACATGTTATAACAAGGTAAATCAAGTCAATGATCCACCAAATTGTGGTCCATGAGGGCCCATAACACCTGAAGAACTAATGTTTTGTGTTCATTCAAACAAAACCTCACACAAACAATACCCTATCAAATTGAATGTATTTTTATCAAGTAACATATCACAACACCATGCATATTCGACACAAAATCTATCACAACAACATGCAATCACTAATGCATCCTAGACGGATTTGAAAGAATGCATGACATGTTATTTCTAGCATGTTCCTATAGGATGCATGAGATGGAATACACTCATCTCATCGAGTTGCGAAAGAAATAGAACCTCAATTAAATTAATGATAATAGCACACTACATGTGATTCACCCAATGATGAAAATAAAATCAACTATAAAATAGCAAACCTAACAAAAATTAAAATCAACGAGGTAGATTGGATTTTCCCTATACACGGGTTAGCTAATCTGTGGAAAAACTTATTACCAAGTACCTATTCCATCCTATCCGTGGATAAAGGCTAAAAATGGTAAGTCAAGAAGAAAAAAACCACACTAATTACACATTGTAACATCCCAGTTCTGGAAGCCACCCAAAGGTACCCCATACCCGGTTGGTCACATGGCCTCAAGCGAATTTCACCGAATGCCAAAGGCTGCCGACTAGCAGCAAGGGCCTTTGGTGTGATAGTGGGGAATCTATGACCTCATTGGCAGAGTAACACAACGGAAGAGAAACAAATATAAAATATCCAAATTAATAAATATCAAACAATAGAAATCAGTAGAAGACTAAAATAATAACAACTGGAGTTCATATATATATAATGATGCATTGTACAAATGTCTAGGAAAACAGCCAAATAAGTCACCATGATGAATACAAGTATTACTAATTCAATGTTCCAAAGAAATAGATAAACAGCTCCTCAGCATCTCAAGCCTATGCTTTTTCCCACACTCTCTATCTCCACAGCAATTCAAGTACATAAGTTGATTGGTGATTTCCCTTATCTATAGTTGCATCAATATAATCTGTTTGGGCTCTAAAGCATGGCCCTAATAGGGTGTGAGAATAAATAGTAGTAGGAAACCACTTGAAAATCTATTCCTAACAGTTTGTGAATATATGGTAGGTAAAAGTATATAAAGCATTAAATAATATAGTACTCAGCAGTAATCAATCCACATTCCAATATCAATAAACAGCTAAACAAGTAGCTAAACACAAATAGGTAACCCTTTGATAAGTACTCACAACCCACCCCCTCTGGTCATACCTAACAAGTACAAGCAACCCTCTGGGCACTACACTCAATCTAAACCCCCTGTTTATTTCATAATTATTCCTAAATAGAATCACTGAGGAAGCTCACACATTCAATTCCGATTATAGTCTAATGTAGTCAAGGACTCTCTCAGGAAGGTCACATAGTCAATTCCCCTTATAGCACGAAGTTCAAGGAAACTCTGAGCAAGCTCACTCGGTCAATTCCCCTTATATCCCAGATCATTTAAAATAGCATAAATATTCTCTGATGAAGCTAACTCAGTCAATTCTTCTTCTAGTCTAGAGTGATCAGGGTAATTCAAAGTAAAACAAAGACTCTCTGAAGAAGCTCGCATGGTCGATTCCTTGTATAGTCTAAAGATGTCAAGGACTCTATGGGGAAGCTCACTCGGTCAATTCCCCTTATAGCCCATTGTGGTCCTAGGGTCTCTCAGTTATCTCACTCAGTCTATCCCCCTTATAGCTTAATGTGATCAAAGACTATCTGAGAAAGCTCACATGGTCAATTCTACTTATATTCTACAACATGAGGTTCTCATAACCCTGTTTAGGTAAACAAGAATAGTAATGAAATATGGACAATTTAAACCTACAGAACAACTTGGCTATTACGTCTACAACATATCAAGCATGTCAGAAATAAAAACTCTCCATCCAACAACAACAGGCATGGAAAACATGGAAGGCTGCCAAACTAGCTAAATAGGACCAACCAGTCATAAACTGAACATTCTTGGGAAAAACATCCAAATTATAAAAGAAAACTATATTCAGATCATATTAACACCTAAAAAACCATTCAATCTTGGTAGGAAATCAACAGGGGTAAAACGGTAAACATGGAATACACTGCTGAAGGGTATTGGTGGAATTTTGACATAGTAATCAAATAATTTGAACCGAAAGGAAAAAATCACCTACCATGGTGTTATGAGATCTCTATATGTGAACCTTGAGGCATGAATCACCTTAGAATGCTATAGATCTATGAAAATGTAAAAATTGTTCAACCCACGATAACATGGAAAGGAAGAGGAATTGAGAAACGATGATCTAGGAGAAGGAAGAACTAATCGATGTGATTCCAATGCAACCGATGGTGTTTTATTCGGAGTAAGGATGCACGCTTGGGGGTTCGTTGATGATTTGTGGTCATATGGTGCTCTCGTTTGAACATGTTGGGATAATGTTGAATGGATAATGATGTAAGAAATATTTTCTATTATAGAGTGTTTTCTTTTGTTGACAAAGAAGCTAAATCAATTCACTTTGTAAAAGACTTGAAAAACCATACGAAGCTTTTCTGATTTGAATTTCAAAAATATCATAAGTTTGAAGAACTTGTGATGCAAGCCTTATGAAGGAAAGGGAGTGAAAAAGAAGTGTTTTTGGCAAAGTCATATCACAAATATCGTCAGATCAAAAATATGGAAAAGGAAAGAAGTCGGCATGCAAGTATGCAGTAGGCACGCAAGTATGTAGAGGCATGCAAGTCATATTTCAAAAGAGCATTATTTCAGAAATATGGAAAAGGAAATAAAGTGACGCGCACATCAAGAATGGCGCGCAAGTATTTGGCGCACAAGTGTGTCACACAAGTGGTGGCACACAAGTGGTGGTGCGCAAGTCTAGGTCACACAAGTCACAAAAATGCCTATAATTAGATGACTCGCCTCCTCATTTTTTAAGGTTCGAGACTTAGAGAAATATTTTGAGCTCTTAGCGCACAAGTCGAAGGTGTCTTCCGTGCAAGTGTTGTCGCGCAAGTGTTGTCGCGTAAGTGTTGGCGCGCAAGTCTTCCGCAAAAGCCTGCCGCACAAGTGTTGCCCCGCAGGTCTGTCGCGCAAGTGTTGTTGCGCAAGTCTGTCGCGCAAGTATTTTCACGCATGTATAGGGCACACCAGTGTTGTGGTGTCTATAAAAGAGGCGCGCAATTGGAAGGAGGTGTGCAAGTGGGAAGGAGGCATCCAAGTAGTAGGAGGCACGCAAGATGTTTTCTACGGGAGGTTTCTACCAGCATCTGGGTAGGAAAGTGAAGATTTTATTTGAACGATTTGATCTGGGAATGGTCATCAAGAAGCACAGAATTATTTCATTACCCTATCTGTGCTAAGAGGGAGCACACTCACTATTGGATTGTTATCAAAGTGCTATATGAGTATAAGGGTATATCCTACTCATTGTATTCCACATCAAAGGAATGTTTTCTAGTGGATTGTGTGGTACCGGATTATTTCCCTACCATACCAAGGACGTAGCTACTCAGATTGAGTAGTGAACCTTGTAAATCATCTGTTCCTGTGGTTTTTTGGGTTCTTCACGGAAGAAACTCTTTAACAGGAGGTGAAGGTTGTTTTATAAAGAAGGAAACTTAAAAAGAAAAAGATATCACTGATTCACCCCCTCCCCCTCTCAGTGATACTTAGATCCTGACTGGGAACTTCAATTTGTATCAGAGGGAGGTTTCCTTCGTTTATTCATCGCTGATGTGGTGGAAGAGAAAATGTGATGGAAAATCATAACTGCGTGAAATGTAAGAGGATTCCGATTTTTTACGGAAAGAATTATCAAATCTAGAAGGACAGAATGATGCCTTATTTTTAGTCCTTGGATATGAAGTTCTTGAAACTACAATAGATGTATTTCCTGCTATTGATGACAAGGTTCCACTTACTCCTATCGATAAGAAGAATATTGAGAATGATGGATGAGCTAAAAATGTGTTACTCTCATCTCTGTCTGAGAGTGAATTTTTAATAGTGAAAGGAGTTGCTATAGCTAAAAGAATCTGGGACAAACTGAAGAAAATCTATGAAGGAAATACAAAAGTGAGGAAGGCTAAACTACAAATCTGGAGACTGAAGTATGAAGACTTGAAAATTGGAGAAGCTGAATCTGTTGGGGACTTCTTTACCAAGGTAAATGACATTGTCAGCACTATAATATGTCTTGGTGAAAAGTTGGAGGATTCTACAGTCGTTGAGAAGATCTTAAGAATTCTTCCTGACAAATTTGATGCTAAAGCTACTTCATTGGAAGACAGAGACCCTGAAGAATTATCTCTGGATAATTTTCATAGCACACTTATCACTTAAGAAATGATAAGGGAGAATACTATGAATAATAAAACTAATGTTGATAGAGAAATGTCTATTAAAGCTTCCAAGAGAGAAATATCTAAGAAGGAATATGAAGAAGATGATGTTGTTGGAACTAACTCTGAAAATGAGGTATGTGAAAACATTGATGAAATTTTATCCTTGTTTTCTAAAAATGTGAGAAGAGGTACAAGAAAATATAAAGGGAAACTTCCCTTGAAATGTTTTGAATGTGGAGTTGTTGGTCACTTTGCGGCTAATTGTCCTAGAAAAAGAAAATTTGAAGATAGTGATGAAGAAGAAAGAAGACCAAGAAGGTCTTGGAAGACACAGGGTGGAAAAGATAGTTCTTATGGATGAGGTAAGGACAAAAATTTCTTCAAATCAAAAAGAAGAAGCTTCTTTTCAAAACAGGGAGAAGAAGATGATAGTGAGACTGGATCAGAAAATTCAGTTGCTGAGAAAGCTAAAGATAAGACCTTTGTTGCAACTGTGAATAATTATGATTATGAGAGCAGTAGTTCTGAAGAATAAGAAACTGAACATGAATCCTATCTGAAATAATAGTTGAAGGAATGTTTGAGAAAGATCAAAAGGCTTGAGAAGGAAAACAAGAATTTGACAAATGAAAATTCTGCAATAAAAAATCAAGAAGGTTTTACTGATGAGAACATCAGTATGAAAATGGAGATTGATGATCTGAAGAATTATCATGATAATGCAAAGAATCGCAATGATCATCTTGAAGTAAAGTTGAAGGCAAAAGAAGAAGAGTTGGAAGATATCCAACAAAAACATTATAAAGCTAAAGAAATGAGTATCAGTTTCAAAAACTCTATCTCTGAAGTTGGTGATTGTTCTTTGAAGGAGGAACCTAAGAAGGATCAAAAAGGGTTTCCTTCAAAGGATGAAAAGAAAAGTAAAAGTGGTTCTAAAATGAATAATACTGGGAAATCTATATACGTTGAAAAGACCAAAAAAATTGGAAATTCATATGTTTCAAAGAACCCTAAGTTAAAAATGATTCAAAACATTCTGAATCCAGAAAAGTTTCAAAAATATCTGGTTTTGATAGAACTGAAATAGAGAGCAATACTTTGATTTATAACAGAAAGGTTGGTGGCTCAGAAAAGAAAGACAGGAAGGTGGTAGTGAAATGTGTTCTCAATTCTAGTGAGTATGGATGTTTCATAGTTAAATACTCTTTCTATGGATACTACTAGTATTGTGGTGGATTCGGACATACTGCAAATATTTTTTTGTTCAACCAACAACATTACTATTATTCCACAGGTTATGAAAGGCAGGGGTTGAGGGGGAGTCAATCTTCTCAAAGAAAGAAATTAGAAAAGTTTGTTGTAAAGAAACCTGAGAATGTGGGAGTAAAGATTAAAAATAGGTTCCAACCCCTGGAAACTATTTGTGAAAGATGTGAATAACCTGGGCATCCTGCAAAAGGATGCCTTGTTTTTTTACCAGCAAAAAAAATCTCATTAACAATTCTCAAAAGCTGGAGGTGAAGAAAGAAATGGAAGAAGTAAAAGCTCTTATTGTTGAAACTAATTTGAAAGCTATAAAAGGAGAATGTCCATGTATTCTTGATAGTGGATGTTCATCTCATATGATAGGAGACTTAAAGCTGCTGAAGAATGTGAAAGACTTCAAAGAACGAACAATGACATTTGGAAATGATGAATCTTTAAGGATCCAAGGTGTTGGGTTATCCATCATTGGAAAATAAAAGATGAAATCCAGGAAAACAGTATCTGTTGATGGACTGAAACATAACCTTCTTAGTGTGTCACAACTCTGTGATGAAGGAAACAAAGTTATCTTCAGAAAAGATGGATTTATTGTAAAAAGTGAAAATGGGGGAAATATAGTTACGAGAGGCCAACACACAAAAGGGAATTTGTTTCAAGTTGGTGAAGTGCAGAGCTCTTTCTACATGGGTGTAGTGGATGAAAATTAGTTATGGCATAAAAGGTTGGGACATATGTGTCAGAGAAATATGTGCAAGTTATCAAAGAGATACAGTGTCTGAGATATGCCTGATTTATCAAGAAAAAGAGATAGGTGTTGTACCATTTGTGAGAAAGGGAAGATTACAAACTCTATTCATAAGAGAGGTGAAATTCACTCAAAAAGGCCATTGGAACTCATACACTCTGATATTTGTGGAGTAATGAGCAAGAAATATACAAATGGAGATAATTACTTCATTAATTTCATTGACGACTTTACTCGCATTACTTGTGTTATTTACATGATACATAAGTATGATGCTCTGAATATGTTTAAGAGTTTCAGGAGGAAAGCAGAGAAGGAATGCGAGTATTTAGTGAAGAAGTTGAGAACTGATAATGGTGGAGAGTATAAGAATGAGGAGTTTTTAAGATACCTTTACAAACATGGAATTCGGAATGACTTCAGTTTACCATACACACCTCAACAAAATGGGGTTGCTGAAAGAAAGAATCGAAGTCTGGTGTAAATGCGGAGAACTATGTTACTTGAACATAGTCTTTCTCATTATTATTAAAGGCAAGCCATGAGCACTGCAGTGCATATTTAGAACCGATGTTTCTACAGTCCAAAATCAGATATGACTCCATATGAAATGATCTATGAAAAATCTCCAAGTCTGAAACACTTGAGAGTCTTTGGGAGTCTATGCATTATAAAAAAGAAAGGTGGAAACCTGGGAAAGTTTGAGAAAAGAGGAGATGATGGAATTTTTCTTGGATATTCTCTAGAAGAAAGAGGTTATATATTCCTCAATAAAGAAACAGGAAGAATTGTTGATTCTTCAGATGTAAATGTTGATGAAAATGTTGAGAAAGAAAAGCAGTCATATGTTGATGTGGAAGTTGAGCAGGATGGAGAAGTTTTTGTTAATAATTCTGATAATGTTGTAGACTGTGTTAATCCTACTCAAGAAGAGGAATCCGACTCAAAGATCTCTAGTGATGATGAATAAGTTCAAACAACTCATCCTAGATTGAGGAATCAAGTGGAGGCTCAGAACATTATTGGAGATAAAGACCATAGGGTTCAATCAAGAAGAACAACAAATACTATATCACATACTTCTCTTTATTCGAAAATTGAACCAAATAATTTAAATGAAGAATTTGAGCATTCAGAATGGGTTCATGCTATGAACGAAGAGCTTGATCAGATAGAGAAGAACAATACTTCGGAACTTGTACCCAAGCCGTACAATAAGAACATTATTGGCACAAAGTGGGTTTTCCGGAACAAGCTGAATGAAGAAGGTGAAGTAATAAGAAACAAAGCAAGATTGGTTTGAAAAGGGTATTCCCAAATTGAAGGCATTGTTTTGATGAAACCTTTTTTCCGGTATCATGATTAGAAATAATCAGAATCTTTATTTCCATTGCTTCACAATGAGGTTACAAACTACTTCAAATGGATGTCAAATCCGCATTCTTGAATGGTGACCTTGACGAGGAAGTTTACATTGATCATCCTTGTGGATTTGTTATTGGAAAGGATGAAAGCTATGTGTGCAGATTGAAGAAGGCTTTCTATTGGCGAAAACATACTCCAAGGGTATGGTATTCTAAATTGGATACTTGCCTGAAAAAGATGGATTTTATGAAAGGAAGAGTTGATGACAATCATTACATCAGGGAGGGCTAGGAGTTTTCACTTATTGTTATTGCTTATGTTGATGACATCATATTTGATGGTAATGATGAAAGATCATGTGAAAGATTTTCTGAGGAGATGAAGAAGTTATTTGAGATGTCCATGCTGGGTGAAATGAAATACTTTCTTGGATTACAAATCTCACAGAAAAGGAATCATATCCTTCTGTGTCAAGAAAAATATGATAAGGAACTTCTGAAGAAGTTTGGCATGGAGAATTCAAAACCACTGTCCACACCTATCTCATTTGGAACCAAGTTGTCTAATGATTCAGAAGGAAAGGAAGTAGATCAGAAAGAGTTTCAAAAGCTAATTAGAAGTCTGTTGTATTTGACTGCCTCAAGACCCGACACTGTCTATGTTGTCACCTTATGTGCAATATTTCGAAGTGCTCCGAAAGAATCACATCTGATTGCTGGAAACAAATTCTCGGATATATCAAAGGAACAAAAAATTTTGGAATCAGGTATGATGGATCAGGAAATATTGATCTATTCGGGTATTCTGTTGCTGATTGGGTAGGAAATGATGGTGATCAAAGATCCACATCCGTTGGAGTTTTCTTTCTGGAAAAAATTTGTGTTAGTTGGCATGCCAAGAAACAGAATTTAGTAACTCTTAGCACAGCTGATGCTGAGTATGTTGCTGCTACTCAGGCTGCAACTCAACTAATGTGGATGAAGACCTAGCTGGAATATCTACTTGTTGAAGTAATGATACCATTTCTCTTCGGTTGTGATAATCAGAGTGCAATCAATCTTAAAAGAAATCATGAACAACATTCTCGTTCAAAACACATTGATATAAAGTATGAGTTCATCAACGATCAGGTAGAGAAGAATGAATTAAGGTTGGAGTATGTTCCTACATGTGAACAAGTTGCTGATATATTCACCAAACCTTTACTGAAAGAACCATTTGCAAAATTGAGGTTGACCATGGGTGTCCAATGTCTTTCTCATCAAGGTTAAGGTACGTGTTTCTTTCCCCTCTCTCATCTTGCCTTTGGATAGTGTTGTCAAGGGGGATAATTGTTTCATAAAAATATCCTTATAGATACATATATAAAGGGGGAGTTGAGGGTAAGCTTTGAATCCAGCATGTATGTGTGTGAACTAGTCTAACTATTTGTTGGAGTGGTTGTAGGAAACAATGTTGTTTTCCAGGAAAGTTGAAGAAGTGAAGAAAGCTGAAGTAGAATATTGAAAGATGTTCTGAAGAAGGATGAATAGGTATGCTCATGAGATTTCATAATCACTGCTTTTGGACATCAAGGTTTTGGCTATCAATAGTTCTTGTTTCCTAAAATGATTTAGCTCACATAGGCTTAGAATTTTTGATAATTAATCCATTGCATAAGGGTACAAAGATCAGTGATTTATGAATCATTGTTTTCAACAAAATCCAAAGGGGGAGATTTTTGGGACCAAGTTGAATGGATAAGGAAGTAAGAAAAGTTTTCTATTATAGAGTGTTGTCTTTTGTTGACAAAGAAGATAAATCAATTCACTTTGTAAAAGACTTGTAAAATCAGACGATGCATTGCTGATTTGTATTTCACAAATATCATAAGTTTGAAGAAATTGGGATGCAAGACTTATGAAGGAAAGGTAGTGACAATGAAGTGTTTTTGGCAAAGTCATATCACAAATATCATCAGATCAAAAAAAATGGCAAAGGAAAGAAGTAGGCACGCAAGTATGCAGTAGGCGCGCAAGTATGTAGAGGCATGAAAGTCATATTTCAAAAGAGCATTATTTTAGAAATATGGAAAAGGAAATAAAGTGGCATGCAAGTCAAGAATGGCACACAAGTATTTGTTGCGCAAGTGTGTCTCGCAAGTGGTGGCGCGCAAGTGGTGGCGCGAATGTGGTGGCGCGCAAGTCTAGGTCATGCAAGTCACAAAAATGACTATAAATAGATCACTCGCCTCCTCATTTTTTAAGTCTTGAGACTTAGAGAAATATTTTGAGCTCTAAGCACGCAAGTCGAAGAAGTCTTCCGCGCAAGTGTTTTCGCACAAGTGTTGTCGTGTAAGTGTTGCCGCGCAAGTCTTCCGCGCAAGCCTACCGCGCAAGTGTTGCCCCGAAAGTCTGTCGCGGAAGTATTTTTGCGCAAGAATAGGGCGCGCAAGTGTTGTGGTGTCCATAAAAGAGGCGTGCAATTGGAAGGAGGCGTGAAAGTGTAAAGGAGGCGCGCAAGTGGATGGAGGCGTGCATGCTGTTTTCTCCAGGAGGTTTCTACCATGTTCCGGGTAGGAAAGTGATGAATTGTTTTGAATGATTTGATCTGGGAAAGGTCATCAAGAAGCATGGAATTATTTCATTACCCTATTTGTGCTGAGAGGGAGCACACACACTATTGGATTGTTTTCAAAGTGCTACACGAGTGTAAGGGCATATCCTACTCATTGTATTCCACATCAAAGGATTGTTTTCTAGTGGATTTTGTGGTACTGGATTATTTCCGTACCATACCAAGGATTTAGCTACTCTTATTGAGTAGTGAACCTTGTAAATATTGTGTTCCTGTGGTTGTGTGTGTTCAGCAGAGATGAAACTCTTTAACAGGAGGTGAAGGTTGTTTCATAAAGAAGGAAAGTTAAAAAGAAAAAGATATCACTGATTCAGCCCCTCCCCCACTCTGTGATACTTGGATTCTGACTGGGAACTTCATAACATAACCTAAAATAAGATGGTTCTGGTGATTAGACGCCACCCCGAAGCGTTTAATGAAATAAAAACATAAAGTACACAGCATGTACATTTGATGTACACGGTGGGTACTCACCTTTTCTATATTGTTATTTAGGCGGCCTCCAACATGGCTGTGTGTGTGGCCCCTACATAGCCAGCACACTGCCTTCTGTGGCATCACAGTACATGACATGTACTCATATAGTACATGGAGTGTATTTCTAAAATTTCCCGTAAAAACCTATTTTCCTCGAAAATGGCCCAAAAATAAAAAACATACCTGAAAGGAAGATGATGGTTCTTACAGATATATATGGTCTTACACTAGGGTGGGGGACTTCAAGAATTTATATTACCCTTATCCAGTGATAGGTAAAGAGACCAAACTTTAACTGGAAAATGACTATGTCTGGCTGGCATGCGGATCCCATAATACCCATAATATTTCTTTTATAATCTATTTTAATAATATTATGGAAACCTTACATATGAAAGTGGAATGTCCAACCAAGGAGTCCTGATTCAGGGATCACATGGTTTGAAGAAACGTGACCACGTATTCCTACCAGACCAGGATGACATGTCTAAGGGTGTCCACCTAACATGTTTATAGTGTGTTCCTATTATGGAATGTTTTTCTACCAGATATGTCTTCAGTTTCTTTCAGACATATCCTAGTTGTCTTATTGACATGTAAGAGGATGTCTAGATATGTCATGGATATCTAGTAGACTTTTTTGAGGATGGTTGTATCATCCAAATAAATTTTCTAAGGTCTCTACTTGTTATCGATAGTGACACATCCAAGGGTATTACTTAATCATGTCATGCGTGTTTGAGAGTTGTTTCATGATTTTGATTACATGTCTAGAACACATCACATGGAGTATTTAACACATATGTAAGAACTCACATTACTTGAATTACATGACCACATGACATCTCATGACTTGGTTAATAAGTTTGGACGGATTTTTGTGACTTGGATGACATTTCTATACGAATATCACTTTACCTGGATGACTTTTCTATATAATTGTTTTTTTCCTATTTTAAATGCATGGGTATATTCATATGACTTGGTAGACAAGTCTATAAGAGTATCATAATACCTAGATTACAAGTACGAGTGATTTCATATGAACTGTCTGACATTTTTCTATTTTTTCAAATAACTAATGAATATGGAACGTAAATCACCTGATCCTCTCTCATTAAAATAAGTGTATCCATACTTTACTAATTCTTCCATATTTTATCTCTCTATATAACATAAATTCATCTGTTTCAGTTTGTTTTTTTTTTCTATTGAGTAATAATTATCCTAAGTTGAATGTGTTAATATCATTAAATAATCTTGTTGGAAAACCAAAATTCATTTAATTCATCAATAGGGTTATCACATGAATCAAAAATACAAGTCGTTACATCCCATAAGGGGTTCCTTGCGTTTATATGGTGAAATGACCTTCTGATTACGTGGCTTTTCAAAATGACAATTCCTCTATCACCTCTTAACTCCCATGTGTATGTTATATGTACCAATAGTGGTGAATTTATTCGACAAACCAACATATATCAATGTGTATTTATATGATGATTATATCACTAATACAAGATTTAGTTAGTGGAGCATCACATGTTTCATGTGAAACTGCCACAGGTCATTCATGGTGTCATCTTTGGGTTTCATGATTAAAAGATTCAACTAGATCATTACATCATCTCCATATTTATTAGGCTCATGGGCAGTTAAATAGCCTTCACACAATCAAATTGACCTATCAAAGGACATTTACAATATCATGATGACTTGTTAGATAGTCTTCATGATATCATGATTCCCATATAAGAAGATTTCACACGATCATGGGTGAATTGTCTGGGAAATTAACAAGATATTTGTTTCCCATCAGATGAACATCACTTAAAAATAGTGTAAAACTTAGTTATATGAGTGTAAAAAAATTTAGTTTATATGTTATATGAAATATAGTAATTTTCCATCGATTTTCTATCACGGATTTACATAGTCAAATAGAAATTTCTATGATCCTTCATATAACAGAGGTGAACTTTTCCGTAATATTCATGTGATGAATCCATAATGTATGTGGGGATTTTTCATAATAAATAGATTTATCCAGATAACCATTTACACCCTTTTCCTAAAAACCACCATAAGAACCTTTCACATGAAGAATATACCTTTTAATTCTTTTTAACTTCTATTTTTCAATAATTTATACCTTTTACCATTATTTTTTCATCATGGAATCACATTATCAGTACTAGAACTCATGATGGCATGATAAAACATTCATTTATGTCATCTCTTCTTGTTTTTTGGGTTATCTCACGATCAATGCTAGGTCTCATAATAGCACACAAGAATTGTCATGGATAGAGACTCTTCTTATATATGGTGCATCAGGTGATCAAATAGACATGTGTAAGGTCCATTCATAATGGATGTGTCATGTTCTATGGGATTCTTATGATAACTCCTGCATATCAATGGGGTTCTCTCACAATCAATAAACTGATATTGTCGAATTTATCTAGCATTTACATTAAAAATAGTTTAACTCACTTTTCCAAGAATCTTATACCTTTTATAATTTTTTTTAAAAGACAAAAAATCACATTTATTTTCTATTATGGAATTTTTTAATTGAATGGACTAGTCTGAGGACCTTCATATGATGATGGAGAAATATCGACAGGCAATCACATGGCATAGTAGAAATTTATGTAGGGATATCACATTATTTTTAAATATATCGCATGATCAATATAGTACCTTATCATGAAAATCAATGTAGAATTCATTACATGATGCTTCCACCTTTATTAAAATTTAATTTATAATGGGTTGAGATTATTTTTAGGTTTCTATCAGTTGAAATGTTACTTTATTGAAGGAACTAATCTGACAGAGGATCAAAATTAATGAATTATTATCATAATGGTTTCACATGATTAAGTGGGATATAAAATTGTGATTTGTATGATTAGAGGGATTCGCTAAAGGGGAATTGTGTTATCATTATCAAATCACATGGAATGCATAATCTTATTGTATGAAATTACAAGGGTCATGATATTTTGTTTCCTTATGAGGCCATGTGATCCATATGTTCAAGAATCATGATATTTATATAGATATATTTATCATTCCATTCTTTTTTAGATAATATAATTCCAAGGATTTGGGTTTTTATTCGATTTCGTAATTTATTATTCTCATTTGGTGGGTGAAAAAAATTCCCCTCCTCATAAGACTTGTCTAAACATATGAAGAATTGATTAAAAGGAATTAAAATACCCACATGAGTCTTTTGGAATTCCTCTTTCAGGAGTTTCGAGTGGGTTTTGGTCTTCCAAGATACTTTTGGATTTCATCATGGGGGCCTATAAATAGGAATGTGTGGTGTCATTAATTCCACCAATGAAATGGATATTCATATATCTTTTTATCTTCTGTAACATGTGACTACTTCATAAGACCAATTTTTTTAATACTGTAAAAATAATTGTTCCTATGATCCAATCACATGATCTCTTTATGTGATAAAGTTTACCATAAACGTTTTCAAATAATGTACATTCCAATTCATGGTTAATTGGTTGAACCATAATGCATGTTCAAGACTACATTTCATTCCCACAAGATTCACATGACACTATTTTTCAGTCATGATATTTCTTGATTAGTATGGGGTTCACAAGACTAACACATGGTGACAACATAGAATGCCTTAAAATGTACTACAAGATCCTGAGATGCTTCTGGGTTCACGAAATTCATGAGACCAATATGATGACATGTGATTTTAGACCCTTATTTTGTTCATTTTATTTAAGTATTGTCATTCAAGCAATGAAATTATATTGGAATACTTTCCATCCCATTTGACATATGTATCATTCTCTATACCGATGGATTCAAGTATGAAAATGTCTCTAATACCATCAATGAGAGGTTCATGATTTTTGGTAATCACAATGAAGAACCTTAGTATAAGTTATTTTACAATAATTTTATTTGGAAGGGGAATCTTCTTATAGAACATAAGAAATACACTCTATTGTACATACTAATTTTTTATGGATTTGGTCTTCTGGATGATACTATCATTCCTTTTCTATACTCTAATCATCCATTAAACTTGTTTTTGTATTATCTAGATTCCATTTAAAAAAATTAATAATATAAAAAATTGGTCATTTAACTTATCAAGAGGTTGTACAGTATGTTTTTTAATTACCAATGGGTCCAAATGGTTATAGCCATACCCATCAACATATTTCTAAGTGTTTCTCGGAATTAATTTTACCCTCATTTAATACTCCAAGAAGTGGATCGAGATCGAAGTGGGACTTCTGACATTGTGGAAACATATTTGAGGGATGTGAGTGAACATTTATTGTTATGTAGAGTTTTTATGAATTCTCTAAACAACTGGATTTTATCCATTTGGATAATTCTATATGGATTTCCTAGATTTTTACCACAAACGTTAACTCCATACAGGGACAAAGAGAATCTAGTTACCTGGTACTAGCTCCTTTCATCTATCCCACAAAAAAGTATGGAACAACCACTGTGATGATTATTATTTGGGATGGATAAATCATCTTAGGGATATGTACAAATAATTTAATTAAAATTTAAATGTTTCACATGACCCCAAAAACCTAAAAATGGCATAATATTTGTTCATTATTTCCAAGTAAATTTAATGATTGAGATAAATAGGAAATCCCTCATTTCATTCAAGGATTGGATCAATATATTCAATCTTTATATCTTTATTTAGCCAACTTCCATGTTACCCGATCAATGTCATTATCAACAAGTATGTGGCAATGTATGCTCTTATTAGAAAATTCTAGAATAAGTGGAATATACATCATGGGGATATCTAGTGAAACCTATGGTATCCCCAAGTTTACGTTAGTAGGGATTTTGGATATAATTTATAATGGTTGGATTATTCCAATGGGGGATGCACACACAGGAATAAAATTAGGTAAATTTGGGACGAATGATCGATTCATAGAGGGGTTGACTTTTAATCTAGTCATACCATCTCTTTCTATTATATATCAGCTCCTTATTCATATCCAAAGAGGATACATCCCCTACCATACTACAAGAACCATACAATTCTTATTGGGTTGTATGGGAGGTCATTTCCAATGTTATGAATATCAGAACACTACCAAAATCCCTCATCATTCATTCAACCCACAGTTGTTGACTGTATTGGAGGTTATGGAGATTCCATTGAGTTTAATTATGTTAATAGATATGTTTATTTTGCATGAATATTTGAACTTCATTCCCTATGATGTACCAACTGGATAAATATTGAAAATTGTAGTTTCTCTCTTGACGAGTGGTTATATAAAACATCACTCCTGGATGGGGTTATTACATATCATGTATACGAGATGAATATCAACAATCCATATACCCCTGAAAATCTTCTCACTTGTTTTGATGTATTTATATATTAACCATTTCATGGTAACCAGAATGCATGGAGAAGGATATCTGAGTCTCATTCATTAATTTTGTATTATGTTGGAATTTCAATATTAAATGATATAATCATTCTTCTTCTTTTAAATGACCATATCATCATATCCCAAAACGATTACTAGTCCTGGGTGGAAGCTTATATAAGTGGTGTATTGATTCAACTAATATATCAAATGTATAATCCATATATTATCCCAAGAACCTTATCTATGCCAGTAACAGAGTGGTTCCAGGACATGGGGGAGACCTAGAGATGCTCTATCACCATAGTGATAAACCATCCATTTTCAGGACATTATATATTGAGGAGTCTGACCCAATAGTGCTATTGAAAGATGATGTATTAATTAGTGGATAAATACCTAATACAACTTATCATTATTATTTGTACTCTCAGCCAGCCCATCCTTTAAAGGGATTTATACCATGAAGAATAATTTAGAAAAAATTCACACCTTGAAAACAGAGACTCCCTTAGAGAACATGAAAGACAATGATGAACATCTTCACTAACTCATTAGTGATATAGCATCTGGTGGATTAAATATCACCAACTGTATGTTATCAAGAAACATATTTCCATGGTTCGACAATAATTTTCTAGAAATGAGAGGGACATGCTTAGTTTTTAGGAATGGGTTCTAATGGTAAAATAATTAAAATATGTGTCAGATGTTCTTGAACAATGATGTTAGAATGTCTCACTACCATGTGTCTAGATGGATAACTTGATTTTAGAGATTACTGAATAGGATTTGATCATATATCACACAATGTCACATCATTCTATGTCATCATCCTTATTAATGACCACTCATAAAGGATGTGGAATGTTTTATTCTTGTATTTATACTATTTAAAATTAATATGTAGATGAAGAAATTTAGTTGATATAAAATCAACTCTCAATTGATTCCTTTCTATAGACTCTACTTTATTTTTAAAACACATTCACTTTTATTTTAAATTAATCTATTCATTGTATCTTTTTATTAATTTTTAGAGAACCAATTAGAGACTTTAGAATGTTGTGATTCCTCCCTTATATAAAGATTATCAATGAAAATTTATTATGGAATTCACATTTCATTACCATGATTTCTCTCATTCATGTTGAGTGTGGTATTAATTTGACTTATATTATATATATAATCAACTATATGTTTTAATTTTATAATATGAAACTAATCCCAAAGTCCTAAATTTTAACACCTGAATTGTAAAAAAATTATCTTGAGAATAAATCATGAATGACTATTGAAAATATATTCCTCATTAATGTATCTTATCTTTTGATTTAATAATCATCTTGTTCCAAATTAAAACATAAGTAAACATACATCAAATAGGGAAATTTCTCTAATTTTTCTTATGTTACTGGACATAATGAAAATATTATGATTTTTTATAAGAAAAAATAATGATCCCTACATGATTTATATATATATATATATTTTATATTTCCATAATTTTTTCCTATGATTAAAATGTGGAAATTTTAGTGTTTTTGGACTTGTGTTTTTCTTAACACTTCCTTTTATGGTTTTGGGTCCAAAAACATTTTGTGACATTTCCATTTTATAAGTTCTCAATGTTTCTTGAAACAAACAAAGTACTTGTCCAGTGAGCAGTGACATGACTTTTTCCTAGGGTACTCATATTGTGCATTCAATATGGTGAGCATTGTGTTTATTTCAATTAGATATTTGTGTTCTCGAAAACTAGACCACTGCTATATATTATGGTCTTCTATCGTGGACCATATATTTTTTTACTTTGGGGAATTTTAACTTGGACCATATATTTCTCTAGACCAATGTAATTTTTCTTGGACCATATGGTGATATATTTAATATCATTTTATCTAGAACCTCTTAGTACATTAGTTTAGGGTCCATTAGAATGGACCATATAATTTTCCTATTCAAGTATGTGTATTAAAAAAGGATTTGATTACCATGACTCCTTGATAGGATTATAATGAAAAAGTGTGCATGAAGGGTTCTGATTCCATAGATTCTTAATTGATATTCTTAATAATGAATGATCATTAATGGATATAGAACCCTCTAATATTATAAAATCATAAACGATGATTATCCATGAATGGTTATGACACTTTAAATCCTTCGTGCTGTTGGGTATGATGCATGGTGAAATATTCTAGATGTCATGTCAAATTGTGTACTTGGAATATGGTTTTGGTAAATCAGATATGTTAGATCTTGCACTAGTCAATAATGATTTGGGTAGATATGTTGGTGATAAATGAAATAGACTATAAGGTGCTGAGTTACACTACAATGTTTCTAAGGATATTAAGGATTTGTAGATCATTTCCGATAATAGAGATACCACTCTAGTTAATGGGTTTGAGGAACAAATGAATGATATTATAGTGTTGTCTTCATGGTCAAGTAGATGTGTCCCCATATCGTTCCAATGTTTGTGAAATTGTTTTGAAGGTTCAAACATATGGAATATTATGTTGGAAATCGAGATATGAGCTATCCTAGAAGTCTTCTAGAACCCTTAGGGTAATTTTGATTTTTTTAAATTCATAGGGAACATACCATCATTACTCTAAAATGGATATTTAACAGGGAAATTCATAGGGTATTATCTTCACTTAAAAAGTTCTGCTATAGAGATTGATGGGAAATGGGGTTCTATAACTACATTTAAAAAAAACTATTAAAGGTACACTTTTAATGTGCTAAAAATAACTATTAAATGGTTCCTTTAATAGTTATTTTTTATCACTATCAATGTGTGCATTTAACATATCTTTGTAGCAGAATTAAAGGGTTCCATTAAGCAATCATGTTTATCTCTATTCAAGGTTGGATTTTAACAGTGCTAAAAAGGGGCAGTAAAAAATATGAAAACATTAATTAATTTTTCACACACCCTAGACACCCCTTTCTCATCACACACATGCCCCCTTTTCTAAGTGCTTTCCACTACCCATCTTCCATCACGCAACCTAACCCCTTTTCTCAAAACATTAAGGCTACCCCAAAGACCTAAATGTTCCTGGATTGGATCTCAATATGTCCCTTATGCGATTGAAGGGTCATTTCCTCAATGTTATGCATGTTTTTTTGTATGTTTAACGACCTTAATATTTATTATTATATATTTTGAAATTTTTGATATATGTATTCAATTATATTTATCTAAATATAATATATATTAATATTTAGTTATACATATAAGAATATAAACATATATAAAAATGAAAATATATACATTTAAATATATATATATACATATATTAATACAAACACACACACACACATATATATATTATATTATTGAATTTTTATAATTTAAATGAAATGGGTAATTTTTTACTTCATGAAAATAAAAAATAAAAAATTAATTTTATAAATTTAAAATACATTTTAACATAAATATGCTGATACATGTGTTTATATAAGTGATTTATTATAAGTAAATATAAGAAAATATTTAATTATTTAATTATTAATAAATCTAAATAATGAAAAATATAAAATTTTAAAACAATTACATCAATATGAATGTAATAAATTTTAATAAATTCAGTACCCATATAAAAAATCCAATAGGACATCATTAAACGAGGCTAAAAATCAAATGAATGTTAGAAAAATGGCGTACCCAGACTAAACCACCATTTTTAGGAATTATAGGCTACATTGTTTCTTTCAAAAATAGTGTATAAGGTCTCCCCAAGTCAAGATGTTGTAGAGCCTGTTGCTAGCTTCGATTTGATTTATGTTAGAGCCCAAATAGACACCAGAATCAAAATTTATTACCATTTAAAGTTTGAGTTATGTTTTTAACTTATTTATGATCTTTTGTTAATTGTTATTGAATTTTTTATCCAATTTAATATTAAATGACAATTAATCAATAAAAATTATCTATTTATTAATTAAAATTAATTTATTAATTATTTTATACGTTATCTTCACTAAATATTTTATATGTTAAGTGTAGATGCATGTTTACCATTATCTAAAAAAAATTTACAATATATATTATATTTATGTCTATATGGAAATATTTTTATATTAATATATTGTTTTTATTGAAATATATATATATATATATATTGAAATATAACCTTTAGAAACACGTTTAAAAAATATACGATAAAAAGCTCCTCATTATTTGTGTATTTTAGAAGTGATGATAAAGGTCCCCCTTTAATATAACTTTTTTTAAAGCACTCATAAAGATCCCCATTTATGAGAATTTTTATAATAACACTAATAAAGGGGGTCTTTATTAGTAAATTTCAAAACATGCTAACAAAAAGGGGGAATGTAGATTTCTTTATTTAGAAATATTGAAGACCCCCCTTTAATAGGCCAAAGAGCACTATTAAGGACACCCCCTTTAACGATGATCTTTTTATAATTAACAATGTGAGTTTTTAAAAGTGATTTTAGCTATCACTTTTAATTCCCTATCACTAGATAAACACAATTTTTTAGTAGTGCATGTGGTTTCAAGTAATATTTTGTGGGCCCTCAAAAATATTTGGAATAGAATATCATATTCATTATCCTAGAAAGGGTATAATACATGGTGAAATAATGTAGAGAATGTCAAATACACGTCAATAGTCCAGTTATCTGGAATTGTAAATCATGGTCATAGAATATTTGAGTTAACAATAGGTCTAAACTAGTGGGTATTTTTTATCCATTGGTTATAGAGGAAGAATATATTACACATAGATATGATTATAAATCCTAGGTCTACGGGGTCACTCCTCTAGTACAAAACATCCACTAATCACATGGTCATTAGATTTGGGTCATTCACCAGTGAATCCAAGTGGGGACCCTTTTGATAAACTAGTGCATATTTCCAGCTTGATAGAATGGATAACAAGAAGAAATAAATTGAAGCTATGGGTTTTACGAGAAGGGTATCCCTCTACGTTTTTCATGGTAAAGGGTTTTCCAATGAGCATGGATCTTATTTTATTAGGCTTATAATTTTCCACTATTAGCATTACTCGATTATTTATTCAATATCATTTTCTAAAACTCTATAGAAGAAGATTTTAGTGAGAGAAGACATGAATTTCTCATAGGACTCCCATTTTCAGATTTTAGTCTGGGAATATGTATATCTATTTCACTTGTATTTTAGGGGATTGTTATTTGGAAAAGAAAATTCTAAATTTAAATGTCTTATATCTTTGACCAATGTTAATTTTTATTATGGTCAAGATGCATGTGGACCTAAAATCAGGGGAGTTTCACCTAAATGGATAATTAGGATTCCTAGAGGGAAGAGCACATCGATATAGTTTTGATCATGGGAGGAAAATGTTGTAAATCATGATTCAAGTTTCTTGGGTCACGAGTAATGGTATGGTACAATCATTCCAATGATGACCATGAATCACTCTGAGGTAATGAGCTCGACTACAATGATATCATGGCACACCAGGATTATAAATCTATTCATGTATGTTCTAAGACTTATCTCTTTGATGTCTGTAAAAAAATTCTATATATCAATATCATTCATGATCATTAAGGTGGCAATTTTCTCATTTCCAGGGGACATAATATTTGTGTCAAAACAATGTAGATAAAACTTGATGTGTGATTTTTGGATTGATATTCATATAAAGTTGATAAGAGATCCCCAAATATGGTGGACAATTTTTATGATCTTCTCTTTCGTGGATAAGAAGTGATAATGGGATATTGTATTCATAATGTAGAGTAAATAAGATGAAATTAAATTGTCCTATTTTTTATCATCATATGATGAGGAATTCTTCTATGCAGATTTCCATCATGTCATACAAATATAGGGAATGCTGTAAAATTATGTAAGATAACCCTTGAGATAATTTTCAATGTTTTGGAAAATTTATATGATGGAAACAAATATAGTCCATGAAAAATCATAATGATGAGTATTCATATGCTAGATCCCATAAAATGTTGATTTATCTCCTGTGAAAGAATGCCATATGTAGGTTTGACTCATACATAAGCGGAGTGTGTCTGTTTGAATCACCCTAAATTAAATAGGGGTATATTAAATTTTTATTCCTAGGACATCCTAGGATTATTTATTCACATTATAATTGAAGGAATCATGCTATATTAAAATTTATTTAAAATATCTATCTTTATAGATCTAACTCGTATATAAGAGAAATTTTATTTTTTTCATCCCTTAATGAGTACATAAATAAACGTCTGATAAGGGATCCTCTATATAGAGTAGACTCATACATCGATATAGAGAATTTTCATATTTTATTCTATTAATGAGTTAAAAAATTTATTCTTAGCACTGATTCATGTATTATATGTCCCTCTATATTAATGTTTAGGCCTTGGTGGATGAACCATATGTCTTGTAGATTAATGTTTTATGACTAGGCCACTGTCATGTCATTTAGCCTCATGAAAATTGGGTGTTCTCATGTTGTTTAATGTCAAACAAGTTGTAATTATCACCGGGAGATGTAACACACTCATAGATAATGGGTCATTAGAAAATATGGATACCTTGAAATCAAAGATTATAGAATAAAATTTTATCATATTTCATTGATAATGGTTGTGATGCACATAAGTGTAACATTGAGAGTATCAGTATCCACCTGAATATTTGGGTTCAGTAAGGTGTAAATAATAACCCATGAATATATGAGATTAATTGAAGGGGAAACTAGTGGGTACAATTCAACCATTGATAATTGATCAAGCCCATATTATATAAAGCCACAAAAATGACACATAACATTAATGGGGAACTCTTCTCAATGAAAATACATCCTCTAGGAACAATCATATATTCATTATGTAATTCAATAGATAATCCAACAAGCATAAATTTAGATCATCCAATCCCTATTACAAGTTTACTATAACAAGTAACTAGCTGAAACGGAGACCAAGGTTTCTGGGGTTCTAAGAGAATGATATCAACTCGTGGAATTGGTTGGTATCAACTTAGATATCAAATATATAAAATTAGTTCATGGAGAATATAATATTTAACAAGGTTTCATGAAAAATAAATACAATTCCAATGAGTATTGAACACACATCATGTTGAAGGTATGAATCATGCCATTCTTGAATACAAAATCCACAGAGTGAATGATATGTTCAGCATGGATACATCTTTTCATGGAGTATAATGATATGAGAGTGGGAAATTATTGCATAGATTGATTGTCACGACCACCTCCCACCAAAGATGCCCCTCCTGAGCTGGCAATGGTGAAAGGGAGATAATGACCCCCCGAGTCCCGCCTCTAGTAGGAACTAGGGTGGCAACTTGCACCAAGGGTATGAGTTTTCCCAAACATGGGAGGCATTACCCTTTATTATTATTTAAGATCAGGAAATAGGACAAGTCAACCACCATAAAGGAAAAGAACAAGTGTATAGAAATAAACCCAAACCAATCCCACATGCATGTTTAAATAGTTCTAACACAAGGCACAAGTACAAGAAAGCTCAAAAGTATAATACCAAAAAGAAACAAGAGTATAGAAACTGAAACAACTCCAACTGTCATGACTAGTAGGGTCCCGCACGGCCCTGGTAGTCCTCCTGGAAACCTGAATGTAAACGTAGGGTGAGCATACAAGTATACTAAGTAGGGAAACCTAAAGATCTCATGCACAAGTGGGGAGACATCCTAATGTCCCATGAGAACAACATAAGTAACCTAGCAAGGAATTCTATCCACCCAACCTCACCAGCCACACTCACCAAAAACTCAATCACAACAGGAAGTAGTATATACGAATAAGAGTATTGGGTATCTCGCACTATTTCCCACTAGTTAGCGGCTCATCCTAACGACGAACATCCTGACGCTACCACACTCTTCCCGCCCACACACACATGGGCCTTATGAACCACATATCCCGCTCGCACACACCTGGGCCTCACAACAACATATCCCGCCAGCACACACTTGGGCCTCACAACCACGTATCCCACCCGCACACACCTCGGCCTCATCCCGAAGATTCATGGGAAAAAAACCTACCCGAAGAGTCTTAAGCCAAAACCACCCCAATTGAAACCTACATGAAGGGTCATAGGTGTAAGTTCTCCTCAAGCCATCATAGCCTAGGGAAGAAGGAGCAGGAAGGAGCTAGAAACTATGGGAAAAAAACATCTCCCATGAAATGGGAGATTTCGGCCCTATGTGCTCAACATGGGTGGGGTGCGATAAAACAAAAAGATACAGATATATATATATTCCAAACACTCGGACCAACCTATGGCTTCTAAACAGAGAAACTGAGCACGTGCCTCGGTACTACTACTACGAAGCATGAATACCACAAACAGCCCCAACCCATTTTGGTTTTCATGTTTCAACAGAATTTTTTTATTTAGTTCCTTAACTACTGGGAAATCAACCGCAACCAACCATATCAAACGTTTGTAAAAAATATCCCTCACATCCAAAAATCATGTTAGAAAAACACCAGCAACTAAACAAGTCCATTCTTATTGACAATCTAAACCCATTGATTATTATTCCTGTTCCATTACCATGCCCCACCATTAATTAACACTTTGACTTTTTATTTATTATTCATAACCCAAAGTTCGTTCACAATAAAACCCATCCTTGTAGACCCACTTCCAACCACCATAACCACAACCATACCGTACATAATTATCCCTTTAATACCATTTATCATAGCCCTGCTTCCCATCACTAACATAGCATTCACACCAACCCACAACCAAGCCAACCGCAGCCCCGCTGCTCACCCTATCCACACCAACCCACAAAACACCCACATCACATGCCACATATCCAAGCCAATGCCCACATGTTCATTATTCTATATTGTTCAACCGGGGTGATTACACAAGGGTTCCATATTTTCATTTAATCAGCCAACATTACGTGATTAACCAAATTCCACATTCAACAATGTTCCATTCACAAAACATTCTATAAATATAGGGCAACATTTAATTGCACATGAAAAGGCCCCCAATGACCATGATTTTTTGTAGGCATAAGCCTACTCAATTCACAACATAATATCACAGGATATAAAGATAAACATAACAACTTCCCCATCCGCGTTCTTTAACCAGTTATTATCTTCATTTAATGGTTCAACCATTTCTCATGAAAACAAGAGGATACCCACCCCGCATGGTGCACAATTTAGAGAGACGAAGGTAAGATCCCTACCTCAACAGGTTCTGGTCACAACGCTCCCCCGGATCAACTTTAAAATATGTCTGTTGGAATCCGTCACTTCTGTAAAAACACGGCAGAACCTCCTCGTGTGGAAGTTAGAAAGGAAAGGCCAAAAGAAATAGAACTGATCTAAGCTCAGAAGTTCTGCCTCATCGTTACGATCCTGTGGCCGCTGACGGATCATAAATCAGATCTTGGATGAAGAAGTTGGGGAAGAAAATGAGCCTTCGAGTCTCTTGGGAGAGCTCTGCTAATAGGAATAGAGGGGGAGAGGGGTGAGTTGAAAAGGAGGAAGCGACCACTCCTTTTATAGGCATGAAAAAAGTACATGGCATGTACTTTATGTTACACGGTGTGTACTCGGCCATTTCACACAGTCACCACGCGGCTTCCAACACGGCCTTCAACGCGGCACGCAGCCGTTGACTGGTTAACACACGGTTTGAAGATAAAACATACGCGGGGAGGGACTACATGGCGTGTAGTATTGGATAAACAGAGTGTACTCATTTATTTCACATGGAAAGGATATGGCTCTAACACGGCACATGGCCGTTGACTGGACAACACATGGTTTGAGGGTAATGCGTACACGGGGAGGGACTACACGTCATGTAGTTTGGGGTACACGGCGTGTATCAACTTATTTCACACGTCAAGGACATGACCATCAACACAGGGTATACCCAGTGTGGGGGTACATGGCGTGTACTCATACTACATGGCATGTAGGTTCAAAATTCTGAAAAGTGTGGGAAAAGTCCATTTTATCCTCCAGAACACTTTGCGACCCTCTTTTTCACAAAGGTATGGGCCGGAGAGGTCTGGGTCATAACATTAAATACCTCTTAAAACATTATCGTACCTGATAATTCAAAATCCAAACAAGAGGAACCCCACAAGATACCTCTTAGGTCCCTAGTTATAACAAGAAACCATTCAACAACCCTAATCATACGTGATAGGAATTCCTTCTCCTATGTCGAGATATTATCCACTTTAGGCGGCACTGACTTGCCTGCATAGGATTAATTTCATCCTCATTAATGATTCTCTATTATGAATTGGTTCTTCCCACATTCATAGTTTAGGAATTTTTTTCAACTTGCACTACCCCCAACACCACACAACCAACACACTGCCCAAACATGTGGTTTAGGGAAATTCATTCTCCTATGTTGAGATATTATCCGCTTTTGGTGGCACTATCTCACCCTCACGGGTTCAATCACATCTGCATTAATGCGTCTCGATTAAGGATCATGTTTTTCCCTTTTTCCCACACATCCGGACATGTTACACACTTCCTGAGAACAAGGAAACAAAATTTCTCATAACTGACAAGCCAAGCATTCCATATATCAAAGGTACAGAGTATAACATCAACACAAAGCTCAGATGCACAAGGGAAAACACAAGTCAAAACAACTCTGGGTACTGATCGTGCATCTAATCCTCTCTCTTCCAAGTGCTCTCTTCAAGGCCGCCATGCCTCCACAACAAACGAACCAAGGGAATAGTTCTCCCACGGTGCACATTTTCTTTACAATCCTCGATTCTGCCTGGTTGTTCCTCGAAGGTCTTGTCATCTCCCCTATCTAACTCTCCCCAGTCGATAACGTGAGAGTCTTTGTGTAAGTATCGAAGTAGCTGGGAGACATGGAAGACGTTATGAACCTTCTCAAACTGAGGTGGCAGGGCTAGCTGATATGCCACCTCACCGACTTGCCTCAGCACCTCAAAAGGTCCAATAAACCTAGGGGAGAGCTTGCTCCCTTTCCCATACCTCCACTGACCCCATCAAAGGGAAACCCTTGATAACACATGATATCCCACCATGAACTCCAAGGGCCTCCTCCGACGTTCAACATAAGAATTTTTTCGGTCCTGAGCCGCTTTCATCCTCTCACGTACAAGCTGGACTTTTTCTGTGGTGCTCTGCACTACCTATGCCCCAAGTGCACCTGTCTCACCAACCTCTTCCCAGAAAATGGGTGAACGACATGGTCTTCCATACAAAGACTCAAATGTTGCCATGTTAATAGTAGAGTGGAAGCTGTTGTTGTAGGAAAACTCTACTAATGGCATGTGTTGTACCCATGATCCTCTGAAATCTTGAACGCATGCTCACAACATGTCCTCCAACGTCTGAATAGTCCGCTCTGTCTGGCCATCGATCTAGGGGTAGAAAGCATTACTACGGCATAGCTGGGTTCCAAAAGTATGTTGTAACCCCATCCAGACTCTTTATGTAAACCAAGTATCCTGGTCTGAGACGATAGTCTTCAGAAATCCATGAAAACGCACCACCTCGTCTACGTACCTCTGTGTTAAGGTACTCACCTGGCCCGACTCTTTAACTGTTAAGAAGTGAGCTGATTTCGTCAGTCGATCCACCACTACCCAGATAGCATCATAACCACCCTGAGCTCTAGGTAGTCCTATGATGAAGACCATTAAGATGTCATCCCACGTCCACTCTAGGACATCTAAAGGATGCAACAAACCACTAAGAACACGATGTTCGTCCTTCAATTGCTAACACACTAGGCATTTAGCCACAAACTCCACCACTGCCCGGTTTTTCCCGGGCCACCAAAACTGTTCCCTCAGGCCTTGGTACATTTTTGAAACTACTGGATGTACCACCAAGGCTGAGCTATGGAACTCACGGAGAACTCCATCATGCATTTCCTATGGAACAAACAACCTTCCATGGGAAAGCATCTGATGTCACCAATCCTATGACCATCCTTCTGGAGCGTTTCCCTGAACAACACGATCCCACATCACTGCTGCCTTGGAGTCCCCCCACTGAGACTCTTCCACTTGTTACAACAAAGAGTATTGCACCGTCATCTGAAACAAATAGCCTCTAACACATTCTACACTGACATCCAAGTGCGAGGCATCCATCTCTCCCATCACTTTCCAACAATTAGTGGATTCTGGAACCACTTCCTTCTGTGACTTACTACTCAGGGCATCAGCCATAACATTTCCCTTACCTTTAGTGTAAGAGATCTCGAAGTCATAGTCTTGGAGGAACTCGACCCATCTCTGCTGATGTAAGTTCTGGTCATGCTGAGAGAAGATATAACGCATGCTCTTGTGATCTGAGAAGACCACAAAGCTCTCCCCAAATATGTAATGTCGCCACAACATCAGTGCGAACAATACTGCTTCAAGATCTAGGTCATTAGTGGATAGTTACGCTCGTGAGGGCACAACTGCCTAGACCCATAAAAGATCACACCCTTCTTCTGCATCAGTAGGCACCCCAAACCAAGGCCAGAAGCATCACAAAACACCTCATACAACAACCCTTCCTCTGGAAACATGAGTACGAGAGCACAGACCAACTTCTCCTTCAGGTAGTCGAAAGATTCCTGGCACTACTCACTCCATAGGAAGACCTGGTTCTTCCTAGTCAAAGCTGTCAATGGAGCAAAAACTCAAGAGAAGTTTGAAACGAACCTCCGATAGTAACCTTCCAACACCAAGAAAGTACTAATTTCTGCCATGCTCTTGTGTGCTACCCAAGAATCAACTGCCTCCTCCTTCGATGGGTCCACTGACACTCCATGCTGAGACACTAAGTTCCCAAGGAAGCATACTTCTTGTGTCAAGAACTTACACTTCGACAGTTTCCCGTAAAGCTGGTGGTGTTGAAGGACTTCTAAGACTGCCATGAGATGCTCAACGTGCTCCTCCTACGATCTTGAGTAGATCAGGATGTCATCGATAAACACAAAGACGAACAAGCCCAGTAACTCACGGAAGACAAAGCTCATAAGTCCCATGAACACAGCTAGTGCATTCGTAACTCCAAACAGCATCACCACAAACTCGATGTGCCCATACCTACACCTGAAATCCTTCTTCGAGATGTCACTGTCCTTCACCCTTAGATGATGATATGCAGATCATAGATCAATCTTAGAAAACCAACCTGATCCCCTCTGTTAGTCGAAGATATCATCTATCATTGGAAGGGGGTAACGGTTCTTGATCGTTACCTGATTCGACCTTCGGTAGTCTATGCATAACCTGAGACCACCATCTACCTTCTTCACGAACAAAACTGGAGCACCCCATGGTGACACGGTGGGTCGAACAAAACCCTTCTCCATTAGAACGTCAATCTGAATCCGCAACTCTTGAAAATATGAAGGTGCCATCTGATAAGGGGCCATTGAAATCAGATAGGCAACAGGCTGTAAGTCTATCCCGAACTCAACGTCACGTCGGAGGGGTAGAGTCACAACCTCCTCAGGAAAAACATCGAGGAACTCCCAAACAACCTTCGGGACATCCACCATTTCTGTATCAGCTGGAACTACTGATAACCTGCCTAACAAGGAAAGGAGAGGCTCCACCTGCCGACTTCCCACTTGATAGATCCTCTCGCGAACAAAAGCTACACGTTTCCCATCCATGTTGGAGAACACGACCCTTCTTTGGAATAATTCGATATTGGAACTAACAGAAAACAACCAATCGATGACTAGGATAACATTGTATGGCTGCATATGCAACAGAAGAAGGACCCTAATTGATCGATGTGGTCCCAAAGTCATCCCACATCCCCGGAAAAAACAAGATACATTAGTATGGCCTCCAAATGGTGTACTCAACACCAGTGGTACGGAAAGACTCTCTATGTCCAGTCCCAAAGCATGGGCTAGACCAAGTGCAACAAAGGAGTGCGAAGCTCCATAATCGAACAAAGCAGAAAAGAGAATGCTGAACAAACAAATCGTACCTCACACCACCTTTGGTCCTGCTAGAGCCACAACCTCTGATGTGGGCAACTGGCCACGCCCAGCTCCTATGCCTCTCTGATGTTGACCACCACCCCGACCATGCCCTGGTTGAGGTCCCTGAGGAGCACCCTGAGGTCATCCTCCTTCCACAATGTCTGCACTTGGAGGAGCATGGTCATGCTGCTGCTGGAAGGGCCTCGCTGGCAACTACTGCTGCTGAGGTGGGCGCTGAACCTGCCCACCTCCACCGTACTGAGATCGGGTTGGGCACGGACTCTGAACGTTCCTGAAACCTCTACAAGAAAAACACTTCGGTCCTGGGCTCGTGAAAATGGGATGTGGACCTGAAGATCTGAACTGGAACTGTTGGGGCCTGCTCCCCATTGGCCTGAACCTGGAAGGTCCCGTCGCAGGAGACATGCTCATGATTGCCTTCCTCTTCGACAAACCTAGTTGGATTCCCTTATGTGGTGAACCTCCCAGCGAGTGCATCCTCTCTACAACCTATGCCTTCTTCTGTACTTCCATGTACGTCCGAAGGGTGAAGGGGGTGACGACATACTGGAGCGAAGGACGAAGCACCTCCTCCAAGCGTCTCGCCCGAGACTCCCCATCCAGAAAGAGATCTGGAGAGAAGCGTATGAGATCATTGAAATTGATCCCCAACTCTCGTACTGACATACTCCCCTACTATAGGGAGAGTAACTCCTGCCGCTTCTCCGCCTTGACCATGGAAGAAATGAATTCCTCTTGGAATTCCTTCTCAAAGTCAGCCCACATAACCTCTGCCTCTATCCTCTAGCTGAGGTAGAGCATCCACCACTATCGTGCCACACCCCACAGTGGACTGACTGCTAGTGGAACCCTATACTCCCTCGGAGCACGGATCAAGGAAAAATCGATCCCTAGCTCTTCAAGACACCCCTCGGTCTCCATATCTGAAATACTACCCTCGTACTTCTTGAGGGATTGCCGCTAGAAAGAACGGAGAGTCTTCTGCCACTGGCTATCTTCCTCCGCTCGGTCAATCCTCAAGTGATCGACCGCCTGAATCTGCTGGGCCTTGGCTATCTGAGCCACCCAAGGACGACGTCCAAGTGTTATACGGTAAACAATGATTGCCTAAGCCCAAGTAGTAAGGAATTTATCAGGGTTTCATTTTATCATTTTATTCAATTCCTTCCAAGAACACCCAAATCTAGTAAAACACAATCATGATGATGCATGTAACTTCCCTAGGGTCTCTACCTTTCAATCAATGTAGTCTCACATGGTCATTAGGTAGGCTCAGAGTCCTGTCATCGGAGCACGTGGGGCCATAAAATCTCGCATCCTCGCCGGTCTTCCCTGGCCTATGTCACGCACCAAGATTAACCAACACTATTGCGCTACCATCCCATGCAATCCTAACTGTGCCTAACTCTAGACTACATCCCATCTCTCAACCATCAGCCATTGATACCATTCTTTTTCGACCCCCTCCCACCATAGATGCCCCTCCTGAGCTGGCAATGGTGAAAGAGAGATAATTAATGCTGAGTCCTACCTCTAGTAGGCCCCAGGGTGGCGACTAGCACCAAGGGTACGCGTTTTCACAAATATGGGAGGCATTACCCTTTTTTATTATTTATGATCGAGAAATAGGACAAGTCAACCACCAAAAAGGAAAAGAAAAAGTGTATATAAATAAACCCAAACCAATCCCACGTGCATGTTTAAATAGTTCTGAAACAAGGTACAAGTACAAGAAATCTCAAAATTACAATACCAAAAATAAACAAGAGTACAACAACTGCAATAACTCCAACTGTACCGTCTAGTAGGGTCTCGCACGGCCTTTTTAGTTCTCATGGAAACCTGAAAGTAAATTTAGGGTGAGAATACAAGTATACTCTATAGGGAAACCTAAAGCTCTCATGAACAAGTGGGGAGAGATCCTAATGTCCCGTGAGAACAATAGAAGAAACCTAGCAAGGAATTTAATCCACCCATCCTCATTAGCCACACTCACCAAAAAACACAATCACAACAGGTAGTAGTATATAAGAACAAGAGTATTGGGTACCCCACACCATTTCCCACTAGTTAGATGCTCTTCCTAACGACGAACGTCATGAAGCTACCACACTCTTCCCACCCACACACACCTGGGCCTCAAGAACCACATATCCCGCATGCACACACCTGGGCCTCACAACCACATATCCCGCCCGCACAAACCTGGGACTCATACCAAAGATTCTTGTGAAACAAACCTGGCTAAAGATTCTTGGGCCAAAACCACCCCAATCGAAACCTACATGAAGGGTCTTTGCTGTAAGGTCGCCTCAAGACATCACATCCTAGGGAAGAAAGAGAAGGAAGGAGCTAGTAACTATGGAAAAAACACCCTCTCCCAAGAAATGGGAGTGTTCGGCACTAAGTGCTCAACATGGGTGGGGTGCGATAAAACACAAAGATGAACACACACATATATATATATATATACCAAACACTCAGCCCAACCTATGGCTTCTAAACAGAGAAACTGAGCTTGTGCCTCGACACTACTACTATGAAGCATGTATACCACAAACAACCCTAACCCCATTTAGGTTTTCATGTTTCAACAAGATTTTTTTTATTTAGTTCCTTAACTACTGGGAAATCAACCACAACCAACCATATCAAACGTTCATAAAACATATCCCTGCCATCCACAAATCAAGTTAGGAAAACACCCACAGCACAACCAGTCCATTTTAATTGACCAACTAAACCCATTGGTTATTATTCCTGTTCCATTACCATGCCCCACCATTTATTAAATCTTCCACTTTTTATTTATTATTCACAATCCATAGTTCGTTCACAATAAAACCCATCCCTGCAGCCCCACTACCAGCCACCATAACCACAACCATACCGTACATCATTATCCCTTTAATACCATTTATCATAGCCCTGCTGCCCATTAATAACATAGCATTCACACCAACCCACAACCAATCCAACTGCAGCCCCGCTGCTCACCCGATCCACAAAAACCCACAAAACACCTCCATCACATGCCACATATCCAAGACAACTCCCACATGTTCATTATTCCATTTTTTTCAACCGGGGTGATCATACAAGGGTTCCATATTTTCATTTAATCATCCAACATTACGTGATTAACCAAATTCCAGATTCAAAAAAGTTACATTCACAAAACGGTCTGGAATGATAGGGCAACATTTAATTGTGCAACGAAAGGCCCCCAACAACCGTGGTTTTTAGTAGGCATAAGCCTATTAAATTCACAACATAATATCATAGGATATAAAGATAAATATAACAACTTCCCCATCCCCGTTCTTTAACCAGTAATTATCTTCGTTTAATGGTTCAACCGTTTCTCATGAAAACAAGAGGATATCCACCCCGCATGATGCACAATTTATAGAGACGAAGGTAAGATCCCAACCTCAACAGGTTCTGGTCACAACACTCCCCCGGATCAACTTTAGAAGACATCCGTCGGCGTCCGTCACTTCTATCAAAACCCGGAAGAACTTCCTTGGGGAAAGATATAAAAGAAAAGGCTGAAGGAAATACAATGGATCCAAGCATAGAAGTTCGGGCTCGTCATTACGATCCTGTGTCCGCTCACGGATCGTAAATCGGATCTCGGACGAAGAAGTTATGGAAGAAAAGGAGCCTCCGAGTCTCTTGGGAGAGCTCTGCTCAAAGGAATGGGGAGGAGATGGGTGATTTGAAAAGGAGGAGGGGACCCCTCATTTTATAGGTGTGAAAAACAAATGTACATGGCATGTAATTTATGGTACACTGTGTGTACTCGGCCATTTAACATGGTCATCACGCGGCTTCCATCTCGGCCTTCAACGCGGCACACATGCGTTGACGGGTGAACACACGGTTTGAAGGTAACGCATACGCGGGGAGGGACTACATGAAATGTAGTTTTGGATACACATCGTGTACTCATTTATTTCACATGGCAAGGACACGACTCCAAAATGGAACAAGGCCATTGACTGGTCAACACACGGTTTGAGGGTAATGTGTACGTGAGGAGGGACTACACGGCGTGTAGTTTGGGGTACACGGCGTGTACCCACTTATTTCACACGGCAAGGACGCGTCCTTCAACACGGGGTATACCTGGAGAGGGGGTACACGGTGTGTACTCACACTACACGGCGTGTAGTTTCAAAATTCTGAAAAGTGTGGGAAATGTCCATTTTACCCTCCAGAACACTTCGCGACCCTATTTTTGAGAAATGAATGGGATAGAGAGGTCCGAGCCATTACATTGATGTCTTGTGGGAAGGAAGTTGTCACACATTTTATCATCATGTGACTAGAATATTTTTCTCTATCCAAAACATGTTATGGATTAATTGGACAAAGTGCCTTCCCAAGTTTTCTAACATCACATCTTCCCTTGTCACTATTATAACGAAGGGATAACAAAGAAGAAAATTGGCCATGTGAGATTATATTAATGGGAATACATAGAGTTATCCATATTTAATTCTAAACTAGAGCCTCTACAATGTCTAAATCTTTTGGAGTATTGTTTCTGGGAGTGGTGATAACTGGTAAAAGAGAATAAAATATAGGATCCAAGAATCACCATGTATCTTATGATAGCATGAGTTAATCCATATGTACTTCTCCAGAAGGAAAATTCATTATGTAGGCTTGACCCTTATACTAGGAGGGGATAATTTTTATATTTTATATTGTTGATAGATATAGTATTTTAGATCATGGAAACACTACATATACTATAGTAATATGAAAAAAATCAACTCTTAGTTCTTTATAACTCTTCAAGAATGTCTAAACCATACATAGAGGGTTAATCATTTTAGTTTATAATATCATTGGACCAATGATTTGGGATCTGAGCATCACTTGAAATTCTTATATAGAATGAATCTAGAAAAATGTAGTCCTTTAACAAAGATCTATCCACATAGGCCTGAAACATATAAAATGGTGAATTGACCAGTTAATATTGTGGCTAGACCCATGATTTTTGATTTTAATGTTATTCTGTGTCCTTTTATAATAGCAATCAATCCAGAAATAATTATTTAACGAAAAAATCCCCACAGAGGTCTGACCCATACATAGAGATTGAAATTTATTTTTCTTGATATTCTGTATGGACATGGTATTTAATATCTAGAAATAAATACCTGTACTAGAATAGTAAAAATAACACCACATATAGTTATTATATTAAAAACACTCCATACATGTCGGAATTTATCATAGTTGGGGACATTTGTTCATGTTGATATTGCAATTATACCCAATATTTGAGATATAGGGGTCACTGCATTTCCCATAACATAAGGAATCAATACACACATAGTTTTTGAATGTAAATATCACCACATAGGTCTACCCGTATATATAGGGGGCATTGTTTCCATTTATATTACCTCTAGACCTAGGATATTGTATCCAAGGGTCATTAAGTACTCTATGATAACAGTAATCCAGACACATATTGTTCTCAAATGGGGGTATTCCCTTTGTGTATATTACTCACACACAATTATAGGAGAACTTCATTCTTATTTTCCCTAGATCTAGCTCAAGTATAGTTAATCATCCTTGAATATACATTCTCTATGCAGTTTAATGTCATGTAATATAGAATCCTTTTGTGATGTTCAAAATCATGCCCTTAGAATGAATTATGCTATGTAGTTCAATTTATTTCTTCCATGACTTTGGATAACTAACGGATACTATGAAAAGTGTTTTTCAATAACTCTTTATTGGTTGGGGCATAACAAATTTCCTTTCTATTGTGGCCAATGAGTAATATTTATTAAAATATTACACATTTATTATGTAATGAAATTACCACATAGGTTCCTTCATCGGAGGTTTTTTTCCTAGTTTTATTGGGGTTATAAGAACAAATACCATTTCCCCAAATAAAATGCAGAGGTAAGACTTTTTATTGAAGGCTCTTGTGATCTAATTTTGATGAACTTTGATGTTGTGTAGGGTACAAAATATTTTCTCATCAAGTCATTCTAACACATCCATACACTTTTAAAATTTCTCATTATATGAGTGTTGTCCAAATATTGATATTCATAGTGGGAGAAACATGAATTATATGGGAAAAACATATTTACTCATGAAAATAAAAAACTGTCGAACAACTTGTGTGGCAGTTCACATGGTAGTATGGCATGTCCATAAAGCATGAACAATCATCTATATCCATTATTCATGTACTTTTCCACCAATTTAGGGATTATATTTGATAATTTATTATTGATGGTCTATGTTGGTCCATTTTCTCCGACATGATAGCAAGATGACTGGTTGGATTAGATGTTGTACCCAAGGTATAATTTCTTCAAATCAATAAAACAATGGTTAGTGTCGTTTTCTGTCTATATGATGTGATGGAAAATGCATATGGAGATGATATTATAATTTAAATACTTAATGATACTATTACTTCCTACTTCCTTGATGGTTATTTACTAATCAAATTTTATGTGATGTTGGTTGTACTAAGGATATACTTAAACTACCTGGATGGGGAAAGGGGCTATATCCCCATAATTTCCATTATCTATATGGAAAATCTCAATTAATATCTTGTTATATATTGTTCCTTTGGGTATGATATATGAATTTTCATTAATCGTGAATGGAAGACATTTATGGAAAAATTCACAGAGTCATATACCACGTTTTTCCAATAATAAAAAAAATCCCAATTTTGTGGGAGAGTCTGGTCTGAGGCTGATGTGCACTATATGAGTCTAAATGGACTTATTCAATAATGGTTTGAATCTAACCTAGTTATTTTAATACAAGGTGAATTTCATAGAATCATCATTTTAATATTTATTTTTTCTCATTTGGCTCATTGATAAGTGTAAATTTCAATTCTTGACATCATGTCTATACCCTTTCATCTTGATCTAATATGAGGGTCTCATTTTGGAGTTAATTTTCTATGGGATTCATTCATCCATGGGTGGATGTCAGTTCATCATGCCTTAGGATATTGTTTCTTTTATTTATTTCCGCCATGTCACAAATTATTGCGGAAGAGAAAAACCTTTGGTGTATGATAAGGAAAACCACTTTTTCTTAGTCATTGACACCTAGGGTTGTGGCTATACTATCTAGTACATTTACATGTTCATTTCTCAATCAAGTAACATGATTAAATATTGCTTAAAAAGATAATTCCTCCACAAATACACTAATGTAACCAATGATAGATGAATATTAAAACTTATTAATGACATAATCATCATTGATTTCTTTTCTCAATATATTTGATTATATTCTGAAGTTATTTTAGTTTTTTTCAACTATAGGGATAGTTTAATGATTGAAAAGAGGTGTTTTATTCTTCCTCACTATTAGTAAAACCTTTCAGTAAGGAGCTAGTGTGGGGAAAATTTCCATTTTCTTTAAAACAACCACATTCCTTAAAAGTAAATGAGTATAGATTGGGTTTTCCATAATCATACTATTTTTTATTTGGTAGGACCCTTCAAAATACATTTCCTATTTTCAGGTACAGTCATGTTAATAGAAATCCTATTCGTTTGGAAATTTAGTATCTACTGGTGTTATTTCTGGAGGAGATTTAGTAAGGAAATCATCAAGGATATTATAAATAAATTCATTATAATACATGAAATGGATGTCACTATATTGTAAAATAACTACCCATCGCGCTAAATTCCAATAAATATAGGGTGGCCTAGGATGTACTTGAGATAGTCAATATATGTGACCCTTTAAAATTCATGATGTACCTATTAATGTCTCATAATATTTACTATAATTATGAGTGTGAGGTAGTATTTCTCAAAATCAAAATATCATATCTCAATAACCCACATCATTAGACTCAGATAGTATAGGTTGCATTCATTCACTGTGAAATTTTTTATTGTTAAGAGAGAAACAAGAGATCTTTTTAATCCTACCACATATAAGATAAGTAGATTTACATTAATGAGGGACATTAATACTGGTGGGTTCTATAATTACTTCTTCAAATTCTAAATTTATTATCTATAGTAATCATTCCATTGATAGTAAAATCCCTTATTCATTAACATGGTGAAGGGGGAGAGTTTCCAAACAAGTTTTCAATAAAATAAAAAATTTAATAAAGGTTACCTTATAGCCCTCTCAGTTCCTTATGATTATGAGGGGGAGAAATGTATTTGATTTAACTAGAATTTTCCATTTAAACTTTTATAACACGATGTCATACAATTGGTAATGAATTTCCATGACGATTCATTGAAATTTATATATGATTCATCTTCAAAATTTACTTCTGTGACATGATGAATATTTCATGAGGATTAGGGAGGTGATCACATCTCTATCAAGATTTCAATACTAGGTAATCAACATATATGAAGATTATTTATACCAAGAAATAAATAATGATATAATACATTGTGAATTAGTATGTAGTTTGAGCATTCTATAATCCAAAGGACCGGACCTGATTGAAATTGATCCCCTATGGTTCTCAAAAGGTGGTTTATTCCCCGGCTTTAGTGGAAAAATTTATATAATTATATCATGAATACCCATAAAAGGAGGAAATGTATTAGAAACCAAAAATTTCATCAATAAAAAGTTCTATGATTGGGAATGAGAAAGAATCCTTAATGTAGTGTGTATTATAGTCTCTAAGACTGATGTAGACCATAATCTTCCGATTTTTTTTAATGATGGGGATGATTTTGTTGATCCACATTGGGTAATTCACTTCCTTGAAAAATTATAATTTGATTACTTTTTTAACAAACTATTATACATTACTAGTATGATAGTGTTATTTTCTCTCTTCTTCATAATTGATTCCAATATAGATATTGGTTACGCTTTAGTGATGTGTTTCCACATCAAGATTCATCCTAAGAATTTTTAAATTATTTTATGTGGACACATATTGATGATACATTAAAATTATAAAATAATTCTCCTCCTCCATGAGTGGAATGGAGACACATATCAATATACATCTTTGGTATTCACTATTCTATTGTTGAAATGCTTGAGAACATCAATGGTCAAGGATAGGACCTCCTCAAATGCCTGAGGGGTGACCATATGGTCATCTTAACTTTATTCCATCTATGAGTTTGTGGAGTCATTTTTAGACATGGTCGGAAATCTAAGGGAATAACTATCACTATTGAGGTAAGAGATACCATGGGTAGAGGAATTTCATTCCTAAACTACAAGATTCATCACATTAATATTCTCAGGATGATTTTGGTCATTTATGATACCACTAAGGGTTGGAGGATTTGGGATATCATGAGTTGTAGAAAATTTATTGGATGCATCTTCAGTTTCTTCTAATGTCATATTAGTATTATTATATACTATTAAGGATTTATTCTTATCCCTTTTTGATGAATCCACTTCATCTGATGTGATTTCCATAACATGATCATTATACAAAGATGTATATGGTTCCTGAAAGATTAATGGGCTTAATTTTATTACTCTAATCTAGTTTATGGGTAGAACATAATCATTTTCAAGAAAGTACTAGTGATTTTCAGTGGTGGAACCCAATCCATTGGATGTTGTAACCTACTAATTATTGTCCATAATTTTTTCCTTTAACTTTTATACCCATTCTGCATCATATATTGATTTTATATATTCAATGGGGCTGTTAATACCATGTAGTATCCCCAAATTCTCATTTATTGTGTATTACGGGATTGGAAAATGTAAAAGTTACCACTATGTAGTTATGAAGCCATAGTCTTCCAATGAGAAAATTGTATGTTCTATTATGTGGGATAAAAATAAGTTCATTGTAATATGTGATATCCCCAAACATATCCACAAGAATAATCTACATGAGATTCTATTTCTCACTCTTACTGAACCCTTTAATGGTTTGTTTTTTTATATAATACCCCTCACAATATCTAAAATTTTGAAGGGCTCAATTTTGGACCAAGTAGATATCCTAATAATTGTAATGTAGATCCCTTTAAATGAAAATATAATCAATATTTCTTCAAACATACATGCTACTGATATTTCCCTAGATAACATCTTTCTTATCCCATTCTATGAACAATATAATGAAATTATATTTGGATTTCATAGTCTCTACTCGGTAAAACACAACTGTATTGACCTCAATATTGAACACTCACGGGATCTGAAGGCCCTTGAGGAGTGCCTCTATTTATTTTTTTCAAATATTGAGGGAATCCATGATTAATTTCTTAGATGGAACAACTTCAAGATATTTTTGAATAGTGTAATTTTGTGCAAGATGTCAACACATACCAAGGTGGTGTGGCCTCAAATTATGCAGACCAAAGTTGAGGTGTTTAATGTATATGAACCTGCTTAATCATTAATAATTGAATTAGTATCTACTATATGTGTTGTTGGTTATTCCGACCTTTACCTATGTCATAAATGATCAAACAATCTATTGCCCACATGTATTTCATGTAAAATTAAATTTCTTGAATGATCACTATAGGGATATGAGGAATATTCATTATTTTTTTAGGATTTATGTAGTGTTCTCCATTTGTTATTAGGTACATATTATGGAATATATATGGATTTTATTAGAATATTTGGTTTTTTCATACCCTCACCATTCCATGTATCATTGGATTCTATATCCTCAACCTCCATCCCCATGGCTAGGTATAGATAAATTGTACTCAGAGGAATATTAAAAATCAAATAAGGGATCTATGAAATGGTATACATAAACAAAAAAAATAATGATCTCTTATTCTGATGAGGGTTCCATTTGGTGGGGTTGTGACCATTGTATAGATATTGAATAAATATAGTCTATATGTGTCATAACTAGTGTTGTAGTATTATATTACTTTTTTCATATGTCTTTTCCTTTGTGAAACACTTATATCATTCTTTGGGGGTGTACTTATCGAGTCCTTTCTTCGTATAAGAAATTTTATTATTTTCTAAAGATGTGATTTTTGGGTGGAATTTTGTGGGTCCGCTATATTTTTTTTCATTCTGTCATCAAATATTTATCCATGCCTATCTAAAATTAACTCAAGTCACCCTATTATTCTAATAGAGTGATGGTTAAATAGGCTAATAGTGTTGGGTCCTTCTTTACTTTCACTGATCTAGAGTCAACTGTTCCATGGAGGACATATTTGATGATAAATTAGTCCGGAATGTTGTGACAAATCCACCCATAAAAAGTAATGTAGATGGGATAATCCTTGGGGTTGACCTCATTGGGTTTCTATATCCATGGTAGATTAAGTATATTTTTCCCATGATTTCATGTAAGCAACAAGGGTCCTTCTCATTTCATAATTAATATTTTTTATTTATCCATATCTCAATTTTCGAGCCACACTGACCTCATTTAACATATGGGTGAGGGTGATTTCATTGATTTTGATGCTTGATGGGAGGTTCCATTTTTTTTTTGGCCTTTTGGGGTGCTTTAACAATAAGATCAAATTATTTGACGGTATCGAAAGTAGTCTGTACTTAATTTTTTTTATTGTGTCGAAGTCCTGGGAAAAGATTTATCTAGGGTCCGTTGAATGGAATATTGTTAGAATTGTTCCATCTCTGTGAACTCACAAAATTTGTCTAGATACTTCATCAGGATAAAAGGTGTTTCCTGATCATCCCAAATATTTTTATCATAGAAAACTATAAATTTAAATTATGTGAGAGGGATACTATGTAAATATGAAAAACCATTCTATCTGGTTTTATGGTCGGAAACACTCTTACTTTTGTATTGTTTGAAATTTATGAGGATGTAAATTTAATTTTACTCAATGTGGAGCTAAACTATAAAAATAATTCTTCATAGAGGATATATGATCAAATAATAGATTCTTGTGGAAGAATTGTGTGCCTTATGAAGGATTTCTCTATCACAGTTTACAAAAACAACTAAATTTGGATTCTCATGCAGATCACGAGGGCCCATCATCTAGACATATCAGGATATAAAGTGTGTCAAGTGATGTTAGGTATCTCTCATTCCATCAACGGATGGTAATATTGGATTGTCAAAATTATTTGGGGGAAAATATTCATCCATCCTGTTAGTATGTGTCATCTTTTCAGGATTAATTGGTTAGTGTGAACCTACCATGGCTCCCATTTGAGTAGCTAGGGATCTAATGGAATTAATTATTTCTAGAGGTACTGCTATCTAGACCACCTACTATATACAGATATTGGGTGAGGATTGATAAGGTTTCCCGATTTTTATATCCCACTAATTATTGATCCATACTATGATTAAATGGTCATGCTAATATGGGATTAAATATATTCATAATGGATTAATGTCACAGTCTCCCACAACATTCCCATTTATGTTGATTAGATTCTAAAAATTAGACCTGAACTAATGCTTAAATGTCGGTCTTTTAAGAAACTTATCTCTCATGAAATGTGTTATGAGGTATGTTCTTAATATCTATAAAGACAACGACCGATACAATGTTTTTTATTAATTATTTTCTTATTAAGATATATGATATTTTCTATATCATTCTAATATAATACTAGTCATTCCAAGAGGTTAGTGAGATATAGACACCCCATTACCTCTATCCCTATAATTATTCCACCATGGAGGTATAAATTTATCATTCACAGGTTCTATGTTATATCTCCTACTCTAATTATATGTATAAGAATACACAATTTGTAAATTTTGATCACCCATCGCTTGAGGTAGAGTTTCTGCATTTTTTCCCTCTACACTAAAAACATTGGATACACCATCTATTGTGTTGATTGTGATGATGTTCTCTAAGCTATTTCGGGTGATGGTAGTTCTCAAATGAATGTACACACAATAGAGTGATTATTAACTACTTACTTTTGTTTAAAGTGTTTCATCTGGGTCATTACTTTAACCCCTAACTATATTGGACCATTTTTTCTTACGTACAATATGAGGTACATTTTCCTTTTTCCATAGGTTCCACCTATATTGCCATAATAATAGTGACCTTACTGGATATTCTGGTGGTACATGTCGAACAAGACCAAAATACATAAGGAATACCTCTTGGAAAGATAATCTATTGAGATCCCATCCATCATTATTAACATCACATCATGGAAAAGACTGATTCTTTTTGGGGTGAGGTTGATGATAAAAATTATGCATGTCCTACAGGGTGGGGATTAGTATGAGACACTACTGGATATTTATAATTCTTTTTTTGAGGATTTATGAATCTAGATGAGGATATGATGTCTCATAACATGGAAATTTAGATAGAGGTTCTCTTAGTCATATGTGCGGTGGTGGATCTTGAACAACTGCAAAATTCTACAGGATCCCCTTGGGGTGTTATGTTGATGGTAGTGGTTATTGAGATATAAATGACCCTAGACCAACGAGATGGTGTCAGTTTTAATTTTTCACTGATATTTCCTAGTTCATATCATGTTTTTATGGCTTTATGAGTGGTGGTGTTGTTAAAAATTACCCTAGCCCTCTATTATTAATTTTCTCTTAGATAGCTGTTATAGAGGATTCTATTGGAAGCCATTTGATTTTTCATAATTATACTTGTATATGAGTTAGGTGGAATGGCTACCTATGATAGGATTCATTTTATAACATAATATTTTGAGTAGTCCACAACATTATTATATGTGTCTGAATTCCATTCCCATTTTTTCTAAGGGGTAACTTAGGAGCCTGTTGTTCTCCTTCATTCTATTTGTATTGTATTTCCGCCATTAAAAAAAAGGGAATATTTCTTTATCAACTAACTAAGCTAAGAGTTACCTTGTCCAGTAGTTTTTTATAGCTATAACATTACATGATTCCAAATTTGGGGAGTTTTTTTTGTTTTGGGGACATAGTGAAGTGAAATGACCCATATTTTCCCCATGAACAAATGTATATATTTTATGGGGCTATTGAAATCTTTATTTAGATAGTTTTTATGATACAGAAACTTAAACATCATAAGAGTTTTAATGATCGTCCATCCCTAGATTCTAATCTATTTAGAATGTGACCATATCATGCTATCAACATAGTGTATTTACTTTTTAGATATTATACTCCATTTATTGAAAAGGGTTGTGTCTAATTTTAAAATGCTTGTTATTATCCCATGTGTTCCATCTTATGTTTGGAATGTACTCCATTTATATCTCATTTAGTATATCATAGTTAGATGTTTCAATAGTCTATAACATAGTTGATAGTTTGTTACTATATTTCTGTCTCCATATATCTTGGTTTCCCTCTACTTTATCAGAATTATATGCCTCCACTAGGTCATACAATAGAGTTTACTTCTCAAGAAATCCTTATATCCATGGTTAAGTGCTTTTGATAGCTAGTTGGTAAATACAAATAATAAACCTCAATGTTTTGATAACCACTGTATATGAATTTTTCTATATTTTTAACACCTTTATAAATTATGCTGTCTTTGAATGTGGAGTATTTCCTTTTCAATGGGAGTTATTTCTATATGGATTATTTTCATTAAATACATCATGGGTAGAGACCTTAGGAACCATATTTTCACTATATTGTTGAGGAATATCGAGGTAGTGATCACATTCTAATTTGTAGAACAGTAGTAGGACCCTTGATGTGTTTTAGTTATATGTAATACTACCTCAAGGAAACTAGAATAGTGTAGATAAAGGATATTATCATCATTCATAATTGTTTTCAGAATATGTTAACCTTTTGTATGGGTTTGAGCAGGGATATGAGCACGTTATGTGAAATTTTTTGATATATGTTGATAAAATTCTTATTATATGGGGATATGAGGACAATTTTTAGAAGCTTCTAGATTTTCCCACTGAGCTTCTATATTATCATGGGAAATATGAGAATTCCTATGGGTGGTTTCTATAATATGCTAGTCAATCCTAACAGAAGTTGGGGAATGATCATGGTGCAAATTCAAATTCCCTGTAAATATAAGCCAATGGACCTTATGAATGGGACAATTCATATGAGCTTCCTCTTATATAGTATCTATAGAATTCTAGTGCAATCATTTGTTAGTAGAAGTATAGAATTGTTCATGTATTTTGTATGATATTGGAATATGCTTTGTAGTTTCATCAGCTGGAATATATACCTTCTCTAAGGTAATTTCCATATTGTTATGAAAACCCTTGTTGGAGTTGTTATATGATCCCACTCATATTCCATTGGAAATTTCCCTTGGGTTTTTTGATAGGAATATGTTCATATCCTATGGAATGTTCCAAACTGAGCTCTTGAGAACCAGTATGAATGGGGAAATGAGCCTTTTAATATTTTATTGCAATATTCCACTAGTCTGTTTATAGGTATTTTTAGCTATTTCAAGGCATTTTCCAATTTGGGTGGGTGATCCTTAGTTAGAACAGGGATATGATACTGACTTTTGCCTCATCCATTTCCTAAATACGATGATAATCATCCTAGATGAGAGAATGAATATTCGATTTTTTCTTAGTAGGCACATGTTTATAATAATCATTGTAACATTTAACTCAACTTGTTGAGATAAGGATATTTTTTGTTCTTTTAAAATAACTATTGAAGGAATTTTTTATATTATATAACAAACTATTTCAATAATGTAGTGAACATATTGCATTTTGTTTGCATGAATGTAGGCCGAGAAATTATTGGTCTCTAATATGTATTGGAATAATTTTTATCAAAGTGGTTGATTTTATCCAACTTCTACCTTGTTTGTGCAATAGGAATATTTAAATGGGATTTATGGGTATGGGAAGGTATAAATGGACACTCATTTTTTGTTATTGGGATATGCATTTAGACTTGACCGGAGGGAGTTGGGAAATTAACCTTCCGAAAAGACACTTTTGAAATATAAAAATTTAATTTGTTAGTGGATGTGGAGATATGAGACCACTTCAATTTATATATATATTTTTGTGCCTTGAGATGTCTCCTTAGAACACATTCCTGAGTGTCTATGGTGTAATAATTTTGGGTGGTTCTTATAGAAGTCGACTGGGGGAAAATGGACGTATAAAACTGTTGAAAAATAATGAAAAGATACCTCCCAAGTAGCTCTTGAATAGAGTTGGATCATTAATCCAAACGTTGATACACCATCCCATATTTAGATGATGTTCATTTCCATGATCTGGGGATATTCTTCTAATGATATTGGTGGTGGTGATAGGTTCAACCGGATTCATTACAGCATTCAATAAACGTGATAGAATTTTCAAATTTATCATTTTGATACGTCTTCATGTATCCTCATAAGTTTTGATCATATCATGTCATTGGTATTTCGAAATTATGGAATTTTCCACCCAGTGTTAAAGGCATCATGTGGGAGGGGATGTTTTTCGACTTATATTCGTTATTATTGTAGCTTACGATTAGTAAAATTTTATTTATTAAGACATGATTTCATATCATGATGTTTTTTAAAATATTTTATTTCGTAAATAACAAAATAAGAAATAAGTACAGTAATAAATAACTAATTATTGTTTTGAAAAATTCCCAATAAACTACACATTAGTAACAAATTTTTTATTTCCTATTCTCAATTAATCCATTTTTACCACATGTAATTTTTATGGCATGAATTTCATACTTCATAGGAATATTTATTAACATTATTATTGATTCATTCTTTTTGTGTGTATCATTTTATTTTTTTAGGGAAAATAAAACCAAATGAAGAAATGGATGGTCAACTGGTCATTTTTGTTATTAGATGGATTTCATTTTGCGTTGGAATTTTTTGTTTCCTACAAATAGTCTTGACCGATGGTTGACTAGTTTGGGCTGAATATAAATTAAAAATGAATAAAATATGTATGATTTATCTATTTAAAACCCCAATAGTTCCCATATCCATACTTGATCCAATCATACAATCCAAAGGAAGAAACCCATTATGGTTTGAAGACTAATGAATTTTAGCAGCACACATTAGTATACCTATTGGCAGGTCGGGATCAACGCACAAATTTTTGGTGAAATAATGACAATTTGGGGACTCTAATATAAATTTAATATATATTAATGAAACATTTTTGAATCATGGTATGGGATTATTTACCATAATAATATTTTTTGGTGTTCAATCCTCATGCAAGTGAAGGGTTTATATTAGTGAGACCATCCATTTGTATATGATTTTTTACATTTGTTTCTTATTATTAATTTCCAATGGGTAGTTGAATTTATTATAAAGCATTATAACAATTAAATATAGGGTTTATTATTTTCTTGGGATGAAATTGGTGATTTTAATAAGGGATTGACCCTTCAAGAGGTGTCTTGCCATTAATATTTATGTCAGTAATCAAAACCTACAATGTTTTTTTAAGCACAATAAGTGAAGTTTAACATCATTCAGAGAGGTTATTTATAAGGGACCTTATGATCTATGTAGGATATTAGTCATTATAAAGGAATCCAACTAATCTATCTTATAAAAATAATCAAATTCATTATAGTTTCATCACCCCTCAACCCATTTATGGGAGGTGACATACAATTAAAGACAATGAGGTTTGTTAATTTCCAAAATAGGAATTATTTAGAGACTTACATTGAGGTGGATACCCATATATGGGGGTAGTAATATCATGTCACTGAACGGTGTTTAACTCTTAGGTTTCCCTGGTATGGATAAATTTATCGTCCCTGTGATTTTATTATTGTGAATCCCTTAGCCCTCATGGTTCATGATCAAATAGATAAACAAGGGATAAAAATTGATCAAACACACAACATATGGATGATGGAGTTATTCATTTGGTAATCCCTAATTGGGTTTTTGATATTAGGATCAAACCTTAGGATGGTCCCCTATATATCCAGCTTATTGAAGTAATTAGAGTCCTTATAGTTCAATTTTCTTCTGAATCCATCAAATGATTAAGAAGAATGAAAATACAATAGTAGAGTTTCCATCCCATTATTTAGAGTGTATATGATATAGCGGTGCTTAAACCAATGGGGATTCCCAATGGATGATATCTAACCATTAGTAACTGACAGATAAATAAAATGAACCATAATTGACTAGCTGAGCTTGTCATGATGGAATGAGGATCCTATAATATTCACTAAACTATATGAGTATTCATTATTAAACCATTGTGAAATCTACCAATTTGAAAGTAGAATCCCCAACCAAACACTCATGGTTTTGGGTTAACATGGTACAAGGGAGCATACCCACATACATCTGCTGTAAAATGTTAACATGCATGATTTTGTCCTCCTGATATGTCCAGAGTGTCTTCTGGACCTGTCCTAATTACCTTCCTGACACATCCTTAGTGTCATCTGAACATGTATTGGTTAACTTTGTGACTTGTTGGAGGATTTTTATACATGTCCTGATTATATTCTAGATATTTTTTATGAAAGTCATGTGAACTACCAGACTTGTGTGGGGACACTTCATGTGATTGATTCAGACACATCCATGGGTGAAACATGATGAATGATGACATGTCCGAGATCTAAAATGTGATATAGATGAATTGACCATTGTACTTCATTGGGCTTGATCGATACATCCAAAAGTTTTATAATAACATGTATGACATGTCCAAAAGAATTTAGTTGAATTGTGTAACATGTATGTTGGAATCACAGTATCTATTTGAAATGTTTGAAGGAGTATCGCATGACCAATCTAAAATTATCGTTGGAAATTACATCAATTAGATGACATGTCTGGTTGATGTCTCATGAAGTAGATGGCATGTACGAATGAATATCACATGACCTATTTAAAATGTCTAGGTAATATCACATGGCCTGGATAAAATGTTCAAGAACTATATCATTATTAATGAATGGATCACATGACATGAAATAACTAATCACATGAAAAAAAATCATATCTATATTTGTGTATTGATACCAACTTTTTCACCCCCTAATCATGTAAATTCATCAATGTTCATTAAGTATCGTCCTATCGAGACATAAAGAAACACTTTTGATATATGGAAACATCATTTCATTAGCTATAAGTAATTTTAGTTCACATAACATGACCAAATAATTTATCACATGAATAATATATAAATTCCATGTAATCCATTAAGACTTTCATTGGGTTTACCTAGTGGAAAGTCCACGTGTTTGCACAACTTTGCGCTATAAAAGTATCCTCTTTCTTGTATTATTCTGTGCTTATTTTTTCATGAGGTAATAATTTATTAGCCTCACCCCACATATCAACACAAATTAATATGGTTCATAAATCACAAATATGGTATTGATTTTGGGAGGCATCATTCATTTCGTGTGAACCTACCATGGGTCATCAATGGAATCATATTTTTGTCACATGATAATCCATGATCCTATGATCCCTCCTTAATCACAATATTTTTTGTACACATGGAATTTAAATGGTATTTCACATAATAAATTCAAAATTTCAATAGACCTTCACAAGACCAGGCCAAAATGTTAGGGAATATTTATGAGATTAGAATGGGTGTCAAAGAGAATTTTCCATGATTGAGGGAGAATTTTATGGGGATATTAGTGATATGAAGATGGATTTTTAGAGGGCCTTCACATGAAATAGAGTATAACTATTATTCTCAAAAGAGTACCATCTTTTTCATTGGTATATTTATAAATAATGTTCCCCTCACCCAACAGTTTTCAATCAGGGCATCACATGTTCAAATGAACTTTTGTGAAATCACTCACAACATAGAACTTACAAGTCCAGGGGCCTTTACATGTTGAGTTTAGTATAGTGGTGGGGACTTCACATGATCAAGGCACATATCATGCTAGCCTCATTCAACCATTGAATGAAAAACAATGTAACTTCAATTCATAAAAATCTTACTCATGTTCCATATTTTTTTCACATTCCAAGACCATCGAATTTTACCATTGGTCTTCCATAAAGGAATAATATAATCAATACTAGATATCATGATGGAATGTAAACATTATCATGGATGTTCACTAATATTGTGTTTGGTTCCTCAAATGATGAATGTTGGATCTCACAGCAACATGTGAGAATTATCAAGGACAATCGATCCTCTATTTCATTGTTTTTCAGGTGATCTAATAGATATAATTGATATCCTTCACATGTTGAGGGTTACATGACCAATGAACATCCTCTGATTAGGAAAAATGTCGATGAGGATTTGACATGATCAATGGAATGGTCATGTGAAGCACATCTACCATCACTAAAACAATATTGTAACTCCTTTTCGTATAAAGCATCATCTTTTTTAGATTTGATTCATTCTTTGGAATGTCATTTGATATTATCCGATTAATTTTCTATGATGGTGAAAAATGATCAAGTGGACTTCTCTAAGGTCCGTCACATGATAATTGTGACATACTTAAAGGATTTCACATGGATTTGATGACATGAATCTATGGATATTATGTGACCACTTAAATAATTATTTGAGATATATAATAAATTTATTTTAAAATAAGTGTAACTCTCAAAATTTTAAGATTCTTTATTTTTTAACATTAATTTTATATGGGATTTGGGTGATTTTCTAGTGTTTATTGGTTAAAATATTTCATTATTTGAGGAACACATTTGATAGTTGTTTCTGAAATCAGTTATTCATTTCTAAAGGTCTTCTTGTAATGAAATATGACGTATGATGGAATTTTTATAATTAGAAGTATTTGTTGTAGGGGACAATTTTGGTCATTTTTAGATAACGGCGAATGAGAAATATGACTGCAATATGTTCCTAGGGTCATGAGGTCCTATGTCGTTCTAGGGGTCATGTGATTCAGGATATCCAACCACATATTCATAATGTAGATATTTTGATCGTTCCTTTTTTTGAAAAGAAAATAATACCCATGTTTAATGAGTCTTTATTATCTAATAAATTTTGATGCTCATTTGGTGGGTATCAATAGATGTAAATATTGTTGTAGACTATACATGAAAAATATTGATATCATACATGAACTTCTTTATATTATAGGTTTTTGTTATTTGGAATAACAAGAAGCATAATTATATGACTACGATTAATAATTTCGAGGAACATGTCCAAACTATTCATTAATGTATAGAGAAGGTACGGTGTCAAGTACAGTTAGTCTATTTGGGAATTTGTACTTCAACATTAGTGAAATATTCATATGATTATAAAATTTACATAGGGATATCTAAAAATCTCGTTCAATATTCAAGATACTAGAAAATTTATATCATATTTTATTTTATCAAATAAATTATGCCAGTAAAGATATAGATTTATAATTCAAATCTACAAATAATCAGATACTATTATCTTCACCAAATTTATGACACAAGATATGTCTTTGTAAATGAGGTAGAAATACATGTTTTACCTTCTCCATATTCATATATTTATATTACATTGAGGTCATCTATTTCCCTTTGAATTTAATTTCCCAAGGGGGGAGAGATTCGTGTTTCATTGGGAGTGAATGTTCCATGGGAGTTACAAATATGAGGATGATAATATAGTTAAAACAGTATGGATAAATCACAGCATTAGATCCTAATGTTTGGGGTGAGGATGGTACTCTCTCAATTGGGTGGAAGGATTATGATCTTAAATAATTTTTCTTTAGATATGGTGAGGTCTGAAACACACTATAATTAATTAAAGTAAAATTTAAGTAATTATCCTCACTAAGGATGAAATAGTTCTTTACAATCAAATATATTATGTTTAGGGGGTTCCCAATGGATTATCAACTAATCTATAGGGGGACTAAATAAGCCATGGGTTTTGTGGCATTGTTGGTGAAAACATGGATTTCCCATTATTCATTGTACGAATGGGTTATTGAATTTATTAACAGTCTAAATTGATGATTTATTTTTTTATGGTGATTTCTGTAGTTTATTTGGAGTTAAAAATTTTGAATAAAAGGATCATGATATTGTAAATTATCTTTAGATGTGTTGGAGGTCCGATAATTTTTTTCTAGTAGATATTGATTTTTTTAATCTGTGTTTATGATTCTATAAATATTTGATTCACAAATCCATTTTCTCTATATAGACGAGTTGGTATAGATAAACATGTTTTCATTTACAATATGTAGGTGAAACATATAGATGATACATCCATGAATCCAAATGATTCATGTTTCCAAATAGTCCACATTTCTCAATTTTTTATCCATGTAGCTATTTTTCATAAAATAGATGAATTTATAAGAATGAATACACTATTTTTTAATGCACTCGAATGATGAATCATGTATCTAATTTTCATAGGTGATTGTTTCCTTTTTCCTATATTCATTGAGAACCACATAGTAAATCATCACATAGGAAATTATTCTTCATGTATCCATTCCATATATCCCACTACATACATCATTTATTACACTATTTAGTAGAATTACAAAATTTATATGAGAAATATTTATTATGATTCTTGAATAGTTTTGAATTCTTTTAGTATTTTATGATTTTTTTTAATATATGATTCATGTATTCTTTAATTTAAATTGGAGTTTCTAATACATAGTTTAAAATGATTGGATTTTATATAATATTACATCCTTTTTAAGTTGGGATGTTGATATTGTCTTCACAATCTATTACTAGGATCATTAAGTGATAAATAATATACATGGAGATCATAGAACAAGATATTTTTGAAAAAAATAAAGAAGATAGAATATAGATTGTGTGGTGTGGTCCTTGAATGAAAACAAAATAAGAAGAAATGGGTTATTGCATAGCAGAAAACTAATTATGGAAAAAACTGACATGAATTGTGTAATATGTGGGATAAAAAATAGAAGAACCCTTTGAGGATCATTGGATAGTTTTACTGAGAGACACAAACAAATATAGTGATTTAGGAGCTGATTTTATGTTAATCTTCATTGATCAATATTTGATGAAACTGAAGTGTACTGAAGTTTTACTTTTTTTTTGGTTTAGGAATATCTATGAATATATTTTCTGGCTAAATTATTGGAAAATAATTACATTCATACTCTAGAGGCTCATAAAAGTATATCAAAATTTTGTTTTTATATAAGAAACATAGTTTTATAGTGGACTTTTTTTCAATTTTTTTTGTTTTTTTGTATTAAAGGGAGAAGCTATATTATTGGGTGTGAATACTAATGTTATTGACATAATGACACTTCTATGGTTGTAAAAGTATTTTACTTATTGATATAGTGAAAATAATTCATAGTTGGGGGAATATCCTCGGAAGAGATGACTATGATTCAATAATTTTTCTAAAAAATATAAAAATATAATGATCTTGTAGTATTTTTCTATACTACATTCAGAATATGTTGAGTAACCATAATAGTGGATCAGATCACATTAGGTAGATAGAGGTTAATTCAAAAAGAAAAAAATTTAAAAAAATCAGAAATTATTCAACTACACCCCTCAATAGTGCATAACCTCCCTCGGAAACATCAAAATGTAAATGACAATATAATTTAATGAAGCCACATTAAATTTATATAGTGGTTATAAGTATGATTTTTTATAAGGAATTATTATTTTTAGAAAATTATTAATTTTTTAAAAGTAATTATTATTATATTAATAAAACTATTTGGATAATGTAAATATCATTTTTTGAATATGTCGGTTGATGTCTTCCAATGTTAATTTTTCAAATAATTTCAAAGACTATAGATTTTTTGGTAGAAATTAAATATGGTATTGATATAAACATTATATTTTAATATCATAATAACTAAATCATGTTGTATAAAATATATAAATAAATTATTAACCATACATAGTATATTTTAAATTAATACATTTTATTAGGATAGTATTTTATTTTTTAACATATACATAACCTTCCAAAACCAAATGTATATTGAATGATTTTAAAAATTTATTGATGACCATGAATCACCTATACATTTAGAATTATATTATTTTAGAAATATTGATCTTAAATTAAACAATTATTAAATTTAATGCCTTGAAAATACTTTAGGAAAATAGCATGGGATGATCAATTATTATGTATCTTTTATTAACATCGAGTGTAATAAATGTGTTTATAAATTAATAAATAATACCTTCACATTTTTTATGAATACCAAACCATTCCCCCATAACCCTTGAATAAAAATACATGAAGCATGACAATCATGACATTACCCCATTATAGATCCATTGGAAGGAGTTACATAAGATAAACATTAAATAGAAACAAATCAAGGTTGTCCTTTGTAGTATTATGTGTATAAAATAAACTTAGTGAACATTATATAGTATATGGTCATCATGTTTAAACCATAGTATAATACATTTTGATATGTCAAAATATAAATAATATCATCATTCTTTGGAAGATTATAAAGTGTGTGGTTTTTTGAGAAGACACATCGCTATCGGGATATAGGATTATGGATATAGATGAGGAATAAATCCACCCAGGGTTAATAACAAAAAAAGGGTGTGTTGTGTAATAACTCAACCTTTATGGGATTTATGAAAATAATGAACAATAATAAAAACATAGATAGAAACTCAATAGGGATATGATTTAGTTAATTACATTAATTTTATGAAACATTTTCTACCAAAAAGCAGGAAAAATGATATGAAATTTAATAATAGTAAAGGGATCATTTCATACATGGATTACAAGAAAAAAATTTGATAGATAAGATGAATATTTCATTTTTTATTTAACCTTATTATTTTCAAAAATTACATTTCATATTCCATGTACATAGAAAATTATCATCCAATAGTTACATGTATTTTGGTTTTTAGATGAAACTAAGAGGAGTCATGTCAATAGTCGATGTGATGGTAAATGTAATGTCTTCCAAATATATATTCCAAACAAAATGGAAGAAACAGACTATAAAATCATTGATATTCTGTCTCAATTTACTCAGTTATTGAAAAATTACAAGAATCCATTTAAACTATAATTTACCCTTAAAAAATATAAAGTTACCTTTAGGACCTTTATATTAAAAAGGTATTTGAATTATAGTGGATATTATATCCCCTTATTCATGGATCTATGGATTAACATCATTGAGATTAAATTCTCTATAAAAAAATTTTTATTGAATGAAAATTTCATAAATATTTGTTTCTCAATTATAGGTAGAAACTTATAAGTGGAAAATGTTATCCAGTAATATAAATCCCATAGAAGATTTAAAGGTAATGAATTGTGATTAATTAAAGAAAATATTTTGTAGTAAATATTTATCTAACCCTCTATGTCTCAAAATATAGAGGGAATTTCTTGGGCTCAATTACATGGGGGATGCATCCATTAGGGAGTGTGAAGAAAACATTAAAAAGTGTTTATTATATGCCTCCAACTTTATAATCATCCTTGAATGTTATATTGACTCCTTCTCTATTTTTTTGATTTTGATTCTATGTAAAGTCATTGAAATTTGAGAAATTTAATAGAATTTGAATATAATGTAATATTCAATAAAATTCTAAAAACATATTGTTGAATATAAAGTGTATCACTGGATTAAATATAAGATGTGGAGACTATATTTTATTGTGGGATATAAATGGAAAAATACCATAGTGGTTAGAAAGTCCAACTAACCATGTGCAATGATTGTGGGGTGTATAATATCATAAATTATTAGAAGTAAAAATGAAATTATTCAAGTTTTGAACGAAGTTCAATCCTGATAATGACTTTAAAATGAAGTAGAAAAATCCCCCTAACGTTATAGAAGAAAATAAATATATGTACAATATTTAATCAATAATAAAATGATTCAACTGTAAGGAAAATTGACACAAAGAGTACCAATTCCGTGAGAAAATGGAATTATAGTGACACTTCATGACATCATCTTCCAAGGCCTAGAGAGAAAAAAAGGTCATGTCCCATAACAACTATGAAGTTGGATCAATATAATGACGTGGTGACATATACTATAGTTATTTTTTAGATAAGAAATCACTTTATTTGATTCTATTTCTAGGAATTATTTCATTCCACACAAGTCTAGTAGAACTTTTCAAATATACAATCCAAACATGGATGTTAAGTTACAAGTGAAAATGGAATATGGGGAAATTATTGCATCCCATGAATATAACTCATCTATGATTAATATATTTTGGCTGAAGTACACAATAAACATTTTTATCCTTCCATTATCAGAATTCAGTGATATTCCATGCATTAATTTAATTTATTTGTATAGATACCTAATAAATTTCATGGTGAAGAAAATCAAATTTTATATCTTGAATCCACATATGAACCTATACATGTGTACAGAAAAGGATGAGTCTTTTTGAAAAAAACCATCTCATTGGTATATGTTATTACCCTATGATAATTTTTATTTAGTCAAATGATTGAGATGGAAGAAAATATCATCCTCGGTGACCAAACTATTTTATGGGAGTATGTCGATATTTTTGAGTGGATCCTTGTATGTATTCAGGTTATATTAATTGTAACTATTTATTTGTTTTAATTACTTACTTTATGTTTTGATAATTATAAATATTTATTTATTTTCTTTTCTTTTAATGTCATAATAATTTTAATTTTGTATCAATTAGAGTATGTTTAATAATGATCATATGATAATTATTATTAACATTATATATCCTTAAATTTCATTTTTTCCAATGGTAATAACATGTTATACAAGTTTTATATTTGTTTATTCAGATAAGTAATTCATTTGGGACTTTAAAATATTATTTAGACATGTTTTTTATGTTCCCACATATTCAGTTCATGTAGAAAATTATCACACACAAGCAATTCATGTTCCCAAATCACACACATAGAAAATGTATTATCCACCACATAGTCCTTTTTAGAATAAATTTATTTTTTTATTTCAACCATATCATGGGGTATAGAAATTCGAATTTAATGATTCTTTTTTTGTAGGAAATCTATGAAATTTTTTGAAATTTCATTAGAATAAAACAAAACATATTAAAAATAATATATATTTATATATATAATATTTTAAATTATTATATAAATTTTTTAATTTTTTTAGTCTTATTTTCTCATATTAATAGAACTATTTTTCTATTGTATGTAAATGATAACATGAGATATATATGTCTACTTATAATGATTCTTGATATTTATAAATAAATTATAATTTTATAAATATTATTCAACTATACCCAATGATTCTTGTATAACTTACTTAGTCTATTTTATGTATTGAGTTGATAATCCAATTTTATTATGGAATTTAAAAAAATTAGTTAAAGTAGTTATTAACTTATGTGAATCACCTATTTAAATTTGGATACATCGATTGAATTGAGTAAGAAATTCCCTTACATCAATTTCTCATACATGAAACATTTCTGTTAATCAGTTTTGTATACATGTAAATGCCAACTCACTTAAGTGAATCACATACATTAATTCTCCTACTTTGATAAAAACACTAATGGCAATTTTCATGCGCAACTGGAGTTAATTTCTATATGTGGATATAAAATGATGAAAATTTATCTATTTTATGTATTGTCTCACATTTAAATTTTATACATGTTAATTGAAAATATTTAATTTTATATAAAGAATTCATAAATCAAAATTAAATATATTAAAATTTTTCTATCTGATTTTTGATGGTTTAACTCTGTTATTATAACGATAAAAAGCTATTTTAGTTTTACCGATGGAACATAAAAATTCAATCTCAAAAATAGTATTATTTACTTAATATTATATTATATTATTTTTTTAACTCTTAATTATTTTTATTTTATATTAAACTCATTCAATATTGTTTTCAATAACATTAATGTAGTGTTATTAATTTCAGAAATATTATACATGTTTAATTATTTTTAAAAAAAATTCATTTGATTTTTATATTTTAAATTCAAACACTTTATTTTAATAGGCCCCTTTATTGAGAAATTATTATTGAACCATTTTAAATAAAAACTAAAGAAATTATTTAATATTATAAATGAATTAGTGAGTATATTTTTTTAAAAATTGGATGTGAGTGGAGAAATTCCTTTTCAACTGTAATATTTATTTCCTAATCATTCTGATAATTTATTTATATAATTTTTGATTTTTAAATTATCTATCTTCAATTTTATTTTTTTAATTTAATTGTTTTATAAATGAGTTTAGTACATTCTTCTTTATGTAGAGAGGATGTGAAACAATTTTGATACAATATGTTTTGGTGAAATCTTTCATATTTTCATGTTATACATTGTGAAGAATATGGTGGTGTTGATACACTAAAGTGTTATACATTCTAACTCTCTGAAACACTTCTCACCACATTTGGACAATCAATCATGGCCTGAAGAGAAACATATAAAACTTATTTTGTTAAACTTTTGATTCAATATAGTTTATTAAGAATTAATTAACCAATTATTATGTTTTATTCTCCTTCTATATATTTTATTCCATTTTCCGGAATCTATGACACTTTATTCCATCTCTCACATTCCTTTGCTTCAATTTTATGGTATTGTATAAAATAATGTTTTCTTTCCTCAAATTGTGACTCCAAGATTATAGTTAATAAATTATAGGTTGTGACTCTTGGTTTTTAATCTAAAATGTTGTAATTGGGATTTGACTCCCCATATAAATTTTGTTGTCTCATGGTAATACTTCCACTGAAAAAATTATGTTGTAACTATGCTATGATTCCAAATTAAATATAAGAGTATTTCACTACCTATCTATCACTGAGTATGGAGGTATAAGAATAGTATATGCCCACATTGGACCAAACTACTAAAAAAACGAAATATTATTTCTTTTATTCTACGTCTAATAAAATATAATTATTAACAAGTGTGTCAATCTATTTATGGAACTTTTTATTCTGTTATATTCACCCCCATCTAGAAAATCATTCATCACCTTATCCAACATAAAAAAATATTACAAATTATTCAGTTTGAAAATTAGTTAATCCTACTATAAATTCTATGTTTTGTATTTTATTATGATAAACCTTTACTACACCACAATGTATATGGTATACATATTAAATATATAACGAGTGAATATAAATAGTATGTGGATTCATATAAATCTACCTCAAATTTATGGAAATTATTATGGTTACTATTGACCCACAACATCATCACAACTTAAGTAGTTATGCATGGAACACTCGTCGCTTATATAAAGATCATATATACTACAAGATACTAACATAAATACTCTTTTATTAAACAATGTAGCTTAATATGGTTCAGGTTCCAACATTTTAAATATTTTATATTTTGAATTAAAAATTGTGTGTTTTTTGATGTCTATTAATTTATGAAAGCTAATGAGATGTGGAAGAATATAAAAGTTACAAACCTTTGATCAGATAAATTAATTCAAACCAAGTATGGAGGGATTCAAGATACATATCATGATTTTATGGTGGGTTAAGAAAAAACAATAAATACAACATACCATAGATTCACATGCATTGGGAATTGAATTATTTGTCTTGTAAAATATTCAGATAACCCTATATTTGTTGGAATATTCCTAATATCTCTCATCCTTAAATGGAATGTAATGAATGTTTTGATTCTTAAATGAAATAATATAAACAAATACAAATTGGATGAAATCACTACATCACTAATTCAATAGAATCCGAAGTTGTAAAATATCACAAAATAATATAATTCAAATAATAATGAAATAGATTTAAGAACTACCATTAATTTTATTAATGAGCCTTTCTAATTAGATGGACAAGAATTTCATAAAATATATATCAAAAATAAAAGAATCATTTTTTTATTTGATAAAGGGAAATAAAATGTTCAAATTGTAATACAGTAAGTATCAAAATGTTGATAAAAATATGTTTCCTAAATTAAACATGAAATAAAATATTATGAATATAGAAATAGGGTCACATAAAACTCAACTATCCAAATATGAAATATGAAGGGTGATTTCATATGTTAAAAAATTTATTTAAACATACATATCATGCTGTATTGAGTTAAACCAAAGAATAATACTCAAGTAACATACCCAAATGTGAAAAGGACTCATCAAACATATTCATGATGACTATAAATACAACAGAGTTAGGGAATTATTCTAATTCATGCCATATTATGATAATTATTATTATAACATTGATTATAACAACCAAAAAAATTCTCCTATTCTTTATAAATGATCTATTTAGTATCATCTAATTTAGTTTTCCACAGAATGAAAGTATATAGGAATGATATAACACAATAAAAATTACCCATCAAATAATGTTTCTAATTACTATATCTAATAATTTGACATTAATATAAAAACTAAAAAATATCAACCACACAATGGAATTCCCTATAGGTACGAACTGTAGAATAATGATTAAACCATCATTGAATACTGTTAAATGAAAAAGAAATAGTAAGAATATACATGATATTATCAAAGGAATTTTAATAATATTTTTAGTGATATAGTACATTTTGATTACTACTGACGTATATTTAGGGTATGAAGTGAAATGTAACATTTATGATTCATCCATTATGAAAACATTGGTCATACAACCATTAGTGAATTTGATATTTGAGAACTATACCCTTTGGTAAATTTTAGAATTACAATTAGTGTCTATATTTAGTAATTAAAATGGGCAATTGATGAATAAATGATAAATGATGGACAAAACCAGAACAATCATACAGTTTGATGCCTAATTGATGGAACTTGGGAGGTAGGTGGTGTCATTGGATATTTTACTTGACAAAACCCAATAAAAGATTCTTTAAGTAAATATTTACTAAAATGCCTATAAGAGAAGTTCATGTTAGTGGATATTACCACCTAATCAATTTTTCATGAGATTCCCTATAAAACATGTAACGTCATGGTTCTGGAAACCACCCAGAGGTTCCCCATACTTGGTTTCTCACATGGCCTCAAACACATTTCCCAAAATTCCAGAGGCTTCTGACTATCAGTGAGGGCCTTGGGTGTGATTGTGGGGAAACTATGCCCTCATTGGCAGAGTAACATAGCATAAGTAAAATAGATAGCAATAACGGAAGAAGTACTAATACAATACCAATGTAAACACTGGAAGAATGATGAAATAAACTACTAGAGCACACATATATATAGGATGCATGATTGTATGTCTAGTAATGTATCAAACCAAGTAATAATAAAAGAATACAATACTAAACCAAAGTTCAACAAAAAATAGATAAAATTCTGCAGCTGATAGGCCCCCAGACCGACTCTCTCCAAAATCTCAAATGGTCCGACGTACCTTGTTGAAATATTACCCTACCACTTAATTGTCATGTGCCTAGCCTCAGTACGACCCGTAGGAAAACCTAATCTCACCCCTCAAACTCTAGTTTTCATCTCCGTCAATCAGCAAAAGACTTCTTCTGAGACTGTGCCGTTTCTATCCTCTTCTGAATCAAATCTATCAACTTTGTGGTCTCCAAGACAAGTCGAGGTCCCAGCATAGCTTTCTCTCCTACCTCTAGCTAACATAATGGTGATTATCATGACCTATCATACAAATCTGCATAAGGTGCCATCTACAAAATTACATGACAACTATTTTTGTAGGAAAACTCCACCATAGGTATGTAGTTCTCCCTATAATCGCCAAATTCTAGATTGCATTATTGAATCATATCCTCAAGCACCTTAATAATTTGCTTAGACTAGCCATTTGTCTGTATATGGTATGATGTACTCATAAGTACTTTTGTACCCAAAGCCCTCTGATGTCCCTACAAGACCCGAGAAGTAAAACATGCTTCCCTATCTGAAAAAATAGAGTGCGGAACCCCATGTAGATGTACAATATCCTTAATATACAAAGTTCTCAACTCATAAACATTGAAAGTCACATTGATTGACAAGAAGTGAGAATCCTTCTCGAGTCTGTCAATGAAAACCCAAAATGTATCATTCCCATGAGGTGAACATGGAAAACCTATCTCGAAATCCATCGTGACATCGTTCCATTACCACTCGGGAATCGGAAACTACTAAAAAATACATGTTGGTCGCCGATGCTCTTCCTTCACCTGCTAACAGGTGGAACACCTCATCACGAAACAAGCTACATATTTATTTATACCAGGCCACGAATATTGACAGTGTATATCACGATACATCTTGGGGACACAATGATGAACATCCAAAACCGAGGAATGAATTATCCGCATTATCTCCAACCATATCTTTCCTGACACCCATACACACCCATGAAAATGAAATATCTCATCTTCACCTACTGTCTATCCATGAAAAGGGTCCTCTCCTGACACACTCTAATGTAGAACTAGGCCTTCATAATTTGATAACTAGCTCATTCACACTCGATCAAGTCGAGTAGAGGAAACAACCACAATAGAACGAAACATTTTCCCCTGTCTGTTGTCCCCTAAAAATGCATTTTAGATAACATATCAATAAACATCCACTCACTACTGGAATCCTGAACTGCATGTATCTGAGTCCACCTTTTCAATGCATCAGCCACTATATTTCCCATCCCAAGTGTGTAGGAAAGCTCAATGTCAAAAGACTGAAGGTACCCAACCCGCCTTCAATATCTCAAATTCAGATCACGCTATGTGAAGATATACTTGAAACTTTTGTGGTCATTGAAAACCACAAAATTCTCACCCAGATGATAATTTCTCCAATGCTGTAAAGCATTAACAACAGTAACCGACTTGAGATCGGGCATCGGGCAGTTCCTCTCATGTGGCCTCAACTGCCGAGACTTGTACGCAACGACTCCTTCTCCCTACAAAAGCACAGCTCCCATCCTGATAATTGATGTATCACAGTTTATAGTATATCAATTTCTTGGGCAGTAAATACAACTACCCATGTTGATGTCAACCTCCCTTTCAGGTCCTAAAAGGCTTACTAGTAATATTCTGACCCCAAGTACTTCGCACCCTTCTATGTCGGGACCATTAGTGGTGCTGCAAAGCGTGAAATGTTCAGTATGAATCTTTTGTAGTCACTATCTAGCCGTAGAAAAATTCATACATAAAATTCATTCTTCGGATTCTCACCAGAAACTACTTCTCTAACTTTCACCGGGTCTATTAATACTCCATCCTCTAAGATAACATGACCTCAGAAGTGAATTTGGTCCATCCAAAAGTGGTATTTTGAGATCTTTTCATATAATTGATGCTCTCTTACTGTAGTAGAAATGATCTAAGTATGTGTGGCATGGTTGTGTTGAGTGTGAGAGTACACCAAGATAGCATCTATGAAGACTACATTGAAATAATCCAATTATGGATAGAACAGTCGGTTCATTAGTTCCATGAAAACTGTATGCGTGTTTGGAGATCGAACTACATTACCACATACTTGTATAGAACATACCTACTCCAAAAGTCTATAAGATGTATATCAGATGGTCTAATGCACAAATGATGATAACCCCACCTCAAGTCGATCTTCGAGAACAACTGAGCTCTTTAAAGGTAATCAAAGAGATCATCAATCCTCGGCAAGAGATATCAATTCATTACTGTAAAAATGTTCAACTTCTTATAATCCACACAAAGTCGAAGGGTACCATATACCTTATCCGCAAACAGGATAGGTGAACCCTAAGGAGAAGTACTAGGTTGGATGAAACAATTTTCCTGCAACTTCACCAACTTCTTCTTGATCTCCTGCAACTCAGGTGTAGCCATATTATAAGGGGGAATAGACACCAGTGATGCTCATGGGACATTCTCAATGGAAAAGTCCACCTCTCTATCTAGAGGAAAACCTGAAAAGTCTTCTAGAAAGAAGTCCCTAAAACGATACACCAATAGAGGAAAGTATATCTATGATGTGACGTGGTCATTCAGATATAGAATATAAATCTGGGCTGTAACTCCTCACAACCCAGGATGCTTGGGTCCCACTCTGGTTGCATAGACATCCCATTCTCCCTTATGTAAAAATGATCCATCGTCTGATGATATGAAACTAACCCTACAACGATTGCAATAATAAAAATCCTATAAGGGAACTAACAATTCCATACCAAGAAAGACATCATATCCTGTCATTTGTAGGAAATAAAGGTCCAATAGGAAGGTACACCCACCATCCTTATGAGGGCACTCCTTGCACTATCGTACACTAGCTGTTCTTATCCACAATGGTGTTTCTAATGTCAATATATCAGTAGATGAAAAGATATAGAGCCCTATTCAATCCAGAACATAAACATATATAAAACATTGGGAAGCCCTTGTATCAAAATGAGTAGAACCTAATACTGAGTCAAATAGGATGGTACCTCAAATGGTAGAGGGTTTTGGATCCTGCTTCTGTTGGGTCTTCTCCACTACAAATGTCTGACCTACAACGCGACCCCACGACTCTGCCTGGCCACTATAAGCTGATACAACCTATTGTCATTGAAAGCCTGGTGACTGGATACCATGGTCGTGAACTCCACCTTAGCCTGAATGGCTAGAAGAACTATAGTTCACTACCAGATGAGAAACTAGGGTTGTTTCTTTTGAATGCAGCATCATAGGAGAACCCCTACCACCAACTTCCAGCGAGAAGAACTGACAGAACCACTAAAGATGGCCCATCTTGACACATTATTGGAACTACACTGGGTCTCCTAGGCAATGTGGTCTCGTATGCCCGCTCTTCCCACACTAGCAGCACACCACCTAGATACCAGAATAATTGTCTCACATCCACGGATCCCAGCATATAAAGTACCTATGGAACTTATTGCTATCCGTATGTGGGATGCTAACTACCTATGTTGAGCTTCCCTAGCTCACAACTCAATAATCCTTCAGATTTTGCTCCGTGATTAGCTCCTAGATGACTATATAAGTAATGTAAGTCAACCTGAAGATGTTTACCTAAGATCAGATGTCTTTCCTAAGATAATTTTTAAACATCCTTTCTAGAAATTACATATAATCTAATGTAATAGGCATAATGCACTAAAACTCTGTGATTCAAGAAGTATAATCCATTATTGAAAGAGTACCTTTCTCCAAACTCAAGAACTCTTGGGCTCGATCGGCCAAAAATGTATCTGAATAGAAGTAGTCATAAAATGCATGCTAGAAGTCATCCCAATCCATAACCTGCTGGTGTCCTGCCTGTGAGATTACATCCCACCATCTCTTGGTAGAATCCCAAAGCATATACATCACGAGATTCACCCTCCACTCCAGTGTTTAATGTAGATTCCCAGAGATAGAAAGCATGGATTCCAACCATGACTTTGTTTCCTAAGGTCCTCCTTCCCCTATAAAGGAGGGAGTGTGTTGTTTCTAGAAAACCAATGTAAACTCTACTATATAGGGTAGTATGCGGTATCCTGAGAAGGTCTGCATAAACCTGATATACCCCTCTCGGAACTGTGCATCAGCACCTATGTCTGGAATGATAGTTGGTTCCCATACTTAGACAATTGGTGGATCTACTAGTAGTCCCTGATCAGCCATGTTTGGTGTATGATCACTGCCATGTAACTAGTGGGTAACCAGAGGATGTCTTAGTGGCATGACTCTGCAAGTTCCAGTGCACACCATAGATCATGATTAACGTGGATTGAAACTTAGATGTGTATGTAGGGAACAAGAGAATGAAATCATTCCAGCTTTACAAAACATGGATACACTGTGTGTAAAATGCGTACACGACATGTTCCATTAAGCCATCACATGGGTGTGGACATCTGCCAACCCAGGTCGTGTAACACACCATAAACATGGTTTGTTGTCCAAAAACACGCCGTGTACTTGAATCCTATTCCCCTTCACAAATTCTTTGACATGGATAAGACACACAGTTCTCCTATTACTAGACTACATGGAATGTTAGTGCCAGACTAAGCGTTTTCTAGATGGACTTCACTGACCAATGTTGTTAGTCACACGGACGGTTAAATAACTCACTATACCCAACGTGTTTATGGCTGACACAAAGTGTACTAGAAAGACTCCACCACCCTGTCTTGTTTGTTACAATATTGGATACAAGGGTTACACTACACGGTGTGTTGAAGATTGAAACCGCATGTATAACTTATGTTTTATCCATCTGTGTCATTAGTCACACTGGTGGACACATGGTCTTCACCACACGACATCTACATCCGGAACATGATGTGTTCTACCAAGATTTTCCCAACCTCGTGTCTCTACCCACACAACAAGTGACATTGTTAAAGACTACATGTTGTTCACATAAGTACATGACATATACCCAAGAAAAATAGTTCCCTCCCGAATAGAAGGACACATGGCATGTATTCATCATTACACACTATGTACTCTTGGTTTTTCCGAACAATAACATTCAGAATCTACATCAGAACCCATAAAAACACTAAAACAAACATTAATGTGCCAAATTTATATATATGAGGGCTCATACTCCCCACAAATCAATGCTTTTCATCTTATTCAGGTTATAGAAAAACATAATAGTGCAATGATCCTCCAAATTCAGCTACATGAGTGACCACAATTCCTCTAGAAAGAATGATTGGTTTCCATTTAATAAAAACCTATCACAAACCAATACAATATCAAAAAAAGGTATTCTATTAAGGCATATATCACAACAGCTTACATACCTTACACAACATCTATCACAACAACAAAAATCACTAATGCCCCATTAATGGCGTGGAAATAATTCATGTCATGAGATTTCTAGCCAGTGCCTATATGATGAATGAGATAGAGTACCCTCATCTAATCAGGCTGAAACAGAATAGAACCTCAATAATATCAACAATAATAGCACAAAACATGTGAATCACCCAATCGTGAAATTAAATCAAATATTAAATTGAAAAACCATAATAATCCCAATATACAAGGTAAGTTGGATTTTCCATGTACATGGGTTAGCTACTCATGGGAACAACTTATTTCCATGTACATATTTCCACTCTATCCCTGGATATAGGCTCCCAAAATTTTTTCAAGATGAAAAAGAATCCTCTGATACCAATTTGTAATATCCTGGTTTTGGATGCTGCCCAAAGGCTCCCCGTACCCGGTTGGTAACATGGAATCAATCTCAATTCCACAAATGCCAGAGGCTTCCAACTAGTAGTGAGGGACTTGGGATGCGAGAGTGGTGAAACAATTCCCTCATTGGTAGAGTAACATAGCATAAGTAAAACATATATCAATATTGGAATCAGTACTGATACCATAACAAGGTAAACAGAAGAAGACTGAAGAAATATACAACTAGAACACACCCATATATGTGATGCAAGATACATATGTCTAGAAAATAAGTTAAACAAGTCAAAATGATGGAATAAAATACTAAACCAATGTATAATAGCAAACATATAAAATGCTCCACAACATCACAAGCCTCAGCATGGTCCCATACTCCCCAACCTTCGCAGCAATCAAGTACCGCAAGTAAATGGGTTCTTTCCTTTATCAATACCTAAAACAATATAATCTATTTTGCCCCCAAATCATGTCCCAAATAGGGTGTGAGGCTAATCCATGAAGGAAACCCCCACAGATATGTGCCTAACAGTCAATGAATATATATGATAGGGTATAACAAAATGAAGCACAATACAAATAAGTACACATAGTAACAATCCTACAAATTCAATTGCATTAATTTTCATACATAAAGTAAGTAGATAATCATAAATAGGTAACCCTCTTGGAAGTACTCATAGTCTAACCCCTTTGGTTCTGGTTTATCATAGGCTCTCTGAGGAAGCACATATCGCCAATTCCTCAAATAGACTCATATGTGTAACTAATTGGCACTGTGCGGAAGCACTCAAAACCCAATTCCCCCTGTGGCACGCATAAAAGAAACTAATGACACTATGAAATAGAAATAAACATCCACCCCATATGGTATCACAATGTAAAAGTAAACATACACTTTGGAGAATCCCTCAATGTCAATTGTCCCTATGGTCTACTACACCAGGTTCTTTGAGCCCTCTATAAGTCAGTCATGCTCAAACGATACATGGAAGCCAATGTAAATATCAAGAACTACTTGGCTAAGCAATATACATCATATCATAGCATGCTAGATACTAATCACACCATCCTAACAATAATATTAATGGTATGAAAAGAAAAATCCTAACAGGTTACTAGAAGAAATAGTCAAAACAAGAAAACATTGGAAAAACCCCCATTGCATCATAGAAAAATTATCATTATTCATAAACAATAATCTTCTATCCAAACTAACAAGTAATTGAAGGTAATAACAGGGCTAAAACCACAAACACACAATACCCCGAATGATGGTATTGGGAACTTTTCTACATATAACTGAAAGGCTAACAATGGAAACGCACAAACCACCTACCTCGACGTCATTAGATCGATATATGTAAATCATAGGCCATTAATTGTCTTAAAATTCCATAGATCTATAAAAACATTAAAAATTATCGACATATAATAGCTCCTAAGAGAGAATAAATTAGGCGATGTTGTTCTAGAAGAAGGAATAACTCATCGATGTGGATCCAACGCAATGGGAAGAGTTTGATTCGGAGAACAGATGATGTGTTGGGGCTTGGAGAGGACCTGCTGTCCTACGAACGCTCTTAGATGATATGGGAAAAAAGAATATGGTTATATCCATCAAACATGACCCTGGTCTGTTTAATGAAAAAAAGTACATGGTGTTTTCATTAATAGTACACGACTTGTACTTGCTTTTTCTGGCCTCCACTTTAGGCATTATATAGGTCACCACACATGGGTGGGTGCTCAGCTGTTACATGGCCAGCACACAGATACATGTAGAAACTGAGTACACAGTGTGTACTTATTAATACATGGTGTGTACTCCATAAATTTCTAAAAACATCTCTTTTCCCTAAAAAACAACCCTAAAAAAACATACCTAAAAAATATGATCCGAGTTCTTACAAAACTACCACAATTACACACATACCGCTTGGGCGTACATGGATGTAATAAGGGATTATGCAACCACGAAATACATTCCTAATGGGAATATCCTATGTATATATAAAATTATTCTTCCATTTATCACATTTTAAGAAAAATTGTTTTTAATAAGACATATGTTCAAGTTTGACGAATTTCATAAATTAAATTTTTGCACACAAATAAGTCATAAATGTATTTTTATAAGAAAATTAAAAATTTATAATGAAATTAAGTATTCTATGTAATATTTATTTTAATAAAATAGTATTTTAAAAAACCCTTTACATAAATATAAATAATACAATGAGTTTGTAATGGCCTACGAAATATTTATATGATTCAAAAATATGAATGTGTTTTGAAAACTATTATTTTTTATAAAATACTTATGTTTATATTTAAAAGATAAAATTATCATATTTATTGAAATATTAAATTTTAGAAAATATTTTATTTGAAATCATAATTTCATAATTAGATTATAGTGAATTTTTGAGAATGTTTTAAATATTTTATTCTCAATGAATTGTAAAACTGTAGTTTTGGATTTGGATATGTTTTATGACCTCATATTTATTTCAAAGTGATTTAATAATTAATTAACCACAATAGAACACCTAAAAAATGGTTTATTATTAATAATATATATTTTAATATATTTTAATAATTTTTAAAAGCTATAAGTGACTTTCCACATTCTACAATTGATCATTTGATTCAATGAAAACTAATTTGGGTAAATTTTAATTATGCATGTACAAATAAGTATTAAAAAATGGTGTTAAATTCAAGAGATTAATATATCATAAAATATGAATCGAATTTTTAGAACAATGAAAAAACTCCACGGGTAAGAAAATGATATTTTATTCTTTACAACCAATATTTCCAAACAATATTTAAAAATTATGAAACAATTCCTACATTGGTGAAACAATAACCACCAATTACCACTTCCTGCTCCCCCTATATCTATCCTCTAATAATATCAGGTCATCTTACCCCCTAAAGATTCCCCAAGGTTTCCTTAAACGCCCAAGTTTCCTTCCTTATATTTTATGTAGCTACTATTCATGTTAATGGATCTACATGCTTCAATTTTCGATTGAAGTCCACCTATCTAGAGTATGCTTTAAAAATGTTATTATACATTATTTTTGACCAATTTTTATTACTTTGTTAGTTAAAAAATATTCATTTATCAATTATATACTTTTTCCACTCAATTATCAAATTCTATAAACTATGTTTTAGACAGTCATGCATATGAATTCATTTCATGAATCTCTCACTTTTTCTTGACAAAACCTCATACCATGAAAACCCAAACCTCTCATATTCTATGGGTATTCTCCAAGATGTGAATATAATTTACTTATTCGTGTATGAACATAAAAAAAACCCAATTTTATCTTTATTTGGGTTAAAAAATATGTTATGTAAAATTAATTAAGCACTTACATACTCATTGATTTTATATGAAACATATACCATATTATCAATGACTTATTGATGTATTGATTTATTATGATAAATATGATCCCCATGAATTATGAAATATAAATGGTTCTCCATTATAGAACTCTAATACATTGTGGAAATTATTTTATCTCTATATATGACATGTTTTATGATATCATGGTGGATAGTCTTGGAAATTTTTATGTGTGACACCTTGGTGATAAACTATTGTGATATTATTAAGAATATATTATTTTAATGTAGTAAATACATTTAAGTGTGTTCCTTCATGTTCATTCTATTATAAAAATTATAATATTCTCTTAAGTGATGTTTTGTTGTTAATTTTAATGTTCTCATTGGTGTTCCTTTTGATCACATGCTAAAGGACTCTATTAATTATTCCCTTACTCACTTTTATGATCAACCATTTAATTTATTTCATATCTCTGGGATAAAATATTTAGTAAAAGTAACACAGGTTCAATCCATAATGAAGAATTCTATGTTGATTACATAGTTTTTTTCTTATATTATGTTCATAATTTTCAAGATACTATACATTAAAATATTCTATGTTTTGTTTCATATAATGAAATGTTTATGTAATAAAAAGGTATAATTCCATTATTGGTATTAGAGTATGATTAATTTATTAATGAAAATTATGATTTCAAAACTATACTTATATCCCTTGGGATAAGTACTAATATATGGAAACATATTATAGTTTAGGTGATGTATTAAGTGAGTTTTTTAGTATGAATAAATTTTTTTGTCTTTATAAAAAAAGTGCATGTGGCTATAGACCCCATGTTAGAAAGTTCAATAAACCTAAAAACTCTATATTGAGATAGACTTGATGAGAAACTGGTGAATTTCAATGTCCTTTATTGACAACTAGTTTTCCACTATCATTGTATATGTTTGTTTATTCCGAATCCTTTATTGAGCCATTAAATAGGATATGTAAAAATGTGATGTTTAATATAGTATAGTAAAGAATAAAATATTTAATCATGACATTTTAAGACGTAAAATTCCTTTAGAATTATTATATTATGAAAAGTATCAGGTTTCTGACAAAGGTTTTTTTCTTCTATAAAATGGTGGTAAATATGAGGAACCATATAAACAATTATTGCAATAGATGATTCAATGTTGGACTTCATAAAATAATGGAATATAGAATGGAAGACATAATTAGGAGATGAATCAACTATGTTAACTTATGCATAATATCTTTAATGCCATTGATTAACCAGATTATCCTCAAAGTGAATAACCTTCCACTGATTCCTCCATATTTCCTTGACTACCATAGTTTAGTGGATCTATTAACCCATTGATTATAGAAAAATTCAGTGGTTTTGTAGAAAATATTATTTTAGTACTACTATAATCTAACATAGAAGAGGTCTCCCAGATAGAATAATATTTCGGTGGAGAAGCTGAGCAATAGTGGACACTAATTAAAACCATTGAACCATGAGGGGAGGTAATGACATATAGTGGGTAGAGTTCAAGGGATTAATTTTTCAAAAAATATTCTCCCCATATGAAGTGATTAGAAATGTAGAAGATATTTCTAGCATTGAAGAAAAAGGAAAATAAATATATGGAATGTTTAAAATAAACATTACAAGGATTCATCGATATCACTTGATCTTTCTTATAGATTCTATGGGAATGACTGATATATTCATCAGTAGATTGACACCTCATATGAGGAGAAATTTTGGAAATAAAGACTATAAAAGGTATGATGATATAATAAAG